>OU426917.1:2500-1261447 GCA_911387795.2 Apamea monoglypha | reverse complement strand
TCTCCCCTTTGTTTATAAATCTGTGGTCAAAACCCACACTTCAAAATGGGCGTAGCCAGGGGTATTAACTTAACTTGTTCAATTTTCAACTGTTATTCATAGAGTTTACTTTATCTTTTTCATCTGGCTACGCTCTCAAATGATATCTCAAAAAGGTGTATTAGTTACAAGTTCAAATGGAACAAAACTTATTACATTTATTTTAAGTCTAATACCATTTAATCCATTTCAAATAAATGAAACCCAATTTAAATGAGAACAAAATATAAACAGTACTTTTTCTACGGCCAATGGTGGTTTTCAAAATAAAAAAATAATACTATGGTGTTCTTTTAATAAGCCAATGGAGTTTGTTTCGAGAATAGAACATATTTTACGTGTCCAAATGAATATGTTTTGTTCCATTTTACGTAAACAAATATCAGTCCATGCATTGCATATTTACGCCCGTGTGTGGGCGGACTGATCTTACTGTCCACGAATATGACACGAACATAAAAATAAAGTGTTCTAAAATCTATTTTATTTGTGCAGATGATCTACTCTTAAGTACAAAATATATACTTAAATCAATTTTCTATGTTCTAAAGTGTTTTAGAATAATCATGCATTAAAATAATCATAAACAAATTCTTCTTAAAGATTTCTCAAAGAATTTAATTCTACAAGTGGATCAATTTAATTTACTTATCAAGTCTATGGTTTCATTTAATTAGTATTACAATTACATCTACAAACACAAAAAAGTATTTACGTTAAAACAATCACAGTGCATATTCGTGGACAAACAAATATATACTGTAAAACAATGTTAATAAGGTACAAGTTACCTTTGCGCGGCCGCCACCAGTCCTCCATGTATCCTGCAAGCGGTGATGCATTGGAAGAGCAGCCTTTTTTTATGGTAGCACAAACACAAACATTGCACCACAAGTCTCATACAGTATTTACTTTTAATTTATATAATTAAGAATTCATTAGAAGGATAATGAAAGACGACACAACATGTTAAGCTGAGAAAATAAATAAAAATTTCGCAAATAAATGCTGCCTGAATTTATTTTTGTTTAGAAATACAGTATAAGCTAGATTTGTAGATGAAAATTGAACAGAAGAATATATATAAGAAGCAGTTTGTTTACTAGATATTTAGCATAAAAATCCCTTAAAATTCAGTTGTTACATAAAGTTGTTCAATATTTTCTATTTTTAAAGCAATTTGGTATGTTTTTTATTTGTAGTTTTGCATACGACCCAGAGGGAGGACAGAAGTACACACAAATATATAATTTAATATGTAAATCTTCTTCATGTTTTTGTCTTCACACAAATGAACTAATTATAAACTCAGACAGCATATCAAAGGCCAAATTAAAATAGATGGGTGAAAAGTAAATACTGTTTTAAAAACTACAGGGATGTCATTGGTTACAGGGGGCTCTTGTCATTTGCAAATACGTTCCAAATGATAAAATATTAAATTATGATATTGGATAAGATGTCGATTTTTTTCAGAGTGATTATTGTCAACTACTGGCTAATTATTTCTTGGGCTTTTTGTAATTAAGGGTAATTTTAATTAGATTAAATGTAATGTAGTATGTTTAAAATAGTAAGATACTTAAAATATAATTTATTATTTGCAAATGACAAAGTATAGTTAAACCAACACCCAGACATCACAGTTAAACGAAATTGTATTGTTTCAAATGGATATGCAAACTCGCAAATTATGTTATTGGACAGACGTAAATAATTATGTGAGTACACACAGAAACGATCCAAAACCCACTATTAATTTATTTGTAATGTTTTATCGGAAGTAATTAAAAGTGTAATATTATAATAAAAGGAGTTTCCCATTGTAATAAAAATCTATATGTTAAATGTTTCGAAATTTCTTGGTCTTTTATTAAACTGTGATCACTAATCCTGTCGAAACTATGGTCTATGTCCACCATTAATTTAAGGAAGTTGAATAGAACTTATCAATGTCTGCTCTTCACATAGACCTTTAAATAGTTCAAAACAAACATACATACATTTAATGTTCGCATAAAACCTACTACTAAGTGTTTGCAAAAACTCAAAGATAAAAAGAAACCAAAGACAGTCAACTCAAAAAATAAAAAAATAAAAAAAAGTCTAGCTAAAATGTTAGCTACATAGACTACACGTAAAGCTTACCATCACGTAGCTCGCTGACACCTGTCGCTGTGGTCTGAGTTTGCTTCGCGTAGGTAACATTTTCCTTAGGCGGAATGTCTGTAGACTGGACCGATACCACTTGTAGGGCAGGCGCTTTCTTCGGGCCGCTAATTTTGAATGTGAATATTTTACATATACTGTACAACACTGACGAATTTTTACACTTAGCGGGAGTATGGTAAGAGGACTGAAGGGCAATTCTCGTAATTTTAAGAACGTTCACAGTCTGATCTCAGTCTCAATCTGTCAAAAATACAGGCTATAATTTCCCTACATTCTGACATTTGTATGTCGCCGAGATGAGACTTCGACTAGATTTTGAACGTATTAAATTACGAGAATTGGCCTTCAGGTACATTTTATACCAGATATAAAATGTACTAAATCTAGAAATTGTTATTGGTTAACAATAAACCACCTACTGGGCCCAAACAGTATGATATTAGATGTCTTATACGAACAGAAGCTCCGAAATATTATCAAGTTTATCTTCCATTGCTAAGTTCTGATATTGATGAGGAAATAAGAGGAGTTGGTGCAGTGTACATTTTGCACAATATGTTTCTTCTCAGTTCAAAATATGGGTAACACCTTTCATAAATCTGTGTTGTCCTCACTGCAATGCTTCAAGTTAAGATTATAAATAGCCACTTACCCATGTGCAGGTAAACTGGACTTATCAGTGTGTGGCAGACTAGCATCAGGTGATGCAGTCTGCGGTGGAGTTAATGACGTCATTGACGACAGTGAAGAGAGAACATCCTTCACAGGTGCCACTCCAAGAGATGACAGCATCTCGTCCAGATCGCGCCGGCTGTCCAAGCTGGAGGCCGCTGAGGCACGTTGCTGGAATGAGATAGATCAGTTCAAGAATAGCTCTAGTGCTAACTCTAGTGTTTTCATGAGGGGCTTGTGGCTAAGTAATAATAGCTGCACAGGTCGATCTTCAAGGTTTAGCTTCACTAGACGAGGTCGGTCTGTGGATGGGTGACCATCCATATACCCCTCGGGGCTTTGGAATGCAAGTTAAGCCTTTGATCCCAGCTGTCATTTGTAGATCTTTCACAGTCATTACAAATAGTCAGAAGCCCAAGTCTGATAACGAGTTCTACCAAGGGGTGTCATGTGACCCAACCTAAACTACCTACCTAACCTAACCTAACCTAACCTAACTAGATTTTGCAGGCCAGATAGGCAGTTGCTCCATGGAAAATATTAGGGATGGCTAGGCAGATGCTGACTCTAGTGCTTTCATAGGCCTTGAAGAGATTAGCCTGTCACTGAGGTTGGCAAATGGATTCTGGTCCAATTAGAATCAAGTTGGAACTACATGGATCTCCAAACTTAACACACTGGATACACTGAAGGTTGCATGCTGATAAGATAACATGAACTGCCTAATCTGCCAAAATACTGACTACTAGCTTTCCTTGAGCTACACAAACAGATTGCTGCTATAGTTTAAAACTAATCACTTTTATTTGCTTGGGATTTTGGGATAAATAAATGGGTAAGTGCTCTTCCTCTTCTCTCCTACTATGCTGTGCCCGACAGAGTCCATAATTGTTTCATTAATTTTAAACCTACCAATTGTTTTAACAACATTATGGAATGCAATAAAGAATTGTGAATTGTATTGAAGATAAATAGTAACGTTTATTTATTTAAATTGGTTGCAATTTAAATGTTGCAGCTTTATCACCTTATATCATGTCTCAGGTTGAGTAGGCTTATGCCTGCTTTGATCACCAAGTTTGCTGAATGTTTCATGTGTGTCTATATAAAAATATAACATAGGCATATACATACCAGGGCTTCTTCAGCATCTTTCTGTTCCTTCTCTCTGCGGCGGCGATCCTTCTCATCCCGAAGAGCTTGGAGCTTCGCCTTTTTGCGCTCCAACTCTGCCTTACGGTCTGACATGCTTGACATCGTTGCTTCTGATGAAATACATTGTAGGTATTCAATAAATCTTTTAATGACAAAAGATGTATGAAATTGGGGCTCAATGAATAGAATAGCCCTATAGACTAAATGTTGAAATAAACATAATCAACAGGTTTTCCTACTTATGTTTACGTTTAGTTAATTTATTTATGAATTCAGAAATTACTTCATTAGTAAAAATAATTAGTAAATGTGAAAATGGTAACAATATTGCAAGTTTTGTAACTAGTTGATTGCCGTTTCTCGTGGTTAACATAAACATGCAATTTTTTCCTATAGGCGAAAGCCTGTCTTAGATAGGACATGTCTGATGTCATGTCATGGGGGCAGGTGATTCATTGTCAACGACTTGAAAAAGTTTTTAAGCATAGTTAAACATTTACCTGCTTATATACTTTGCTCCTTATACAAAAATAAGCATTTTTATACAAGTTTATCACGAAATATTCACACAAAACGTGGCAAAAATAAGATATGTGTAACGGGATTTCACTCCATAGAATAATAACAAATACCCCGGTAATGCCGTGTAATCGTATAGTGGATAATTAACTAAGTTTATTCGGTACTGTTATCACAAACTTTTCACAAAATACGCATAATTCTCGCTAAAATACCGAAATTATATCGATCAACACAATTCTCCTGTTTCGGCAGAAAATGTTAGTGTTGCAACTATAGTTGTTGTAATTTCCTCACTTCTGTTATTTGCTGAAAATATAAACAGTGAATTGTGGGGAAAATTTTGGAATTATGATAATATAACTTGCGTTTTAGTTTTTTTATTTAATTGTCGATTAAAAACGATATCTATTAATTAAATAAGACGCTTTAAAAAATTCAGCAAACTCCCACTTATTTAGAGTTTTACATAATTGAACTTGGCAATAAAATATGATAATGTCAAATAAGCGTTCGAAAATTGTTTCAGAAAGATTTTTTCCAAGTGTGTTCGCCATTCCTTATATTTTCTCTTTTGTTGATCTAATATAATAAAAATGAAATATTCATTTGTAATAAATCAACGAATTATTGATCTGTTGATTACGTAAATTTTCATTTGATAGCATAATCTAAAGAATGTATAAAACGTAGAAACTTTGATTCAAAAATTCAAGTTTTCAAACGCGTGTAAAGAAAGTTCGTTCTCAACGTTGTTATAAATATCATTGTTGCTATTGGTGAATATATGTTCGGTGAAACTACATGAGCCAATAAGAATTTGTAAATATAACTGAATCTGACGTATTGGTTTCCTAAAACGTACTTGGGTGTTGTCCGGCTTGATGATTGTAACAACGCTAACGTAATGATCAAACAGTTTTATATGATTTTCTGACTGATACATTACGTTCTTATTATTAGTAGTATTTCTAAAATAGCTATGAAATTATGATGAGTGGTTTCGTGTATTATTTCTTTGTGTTGCTTTGCCATAGCATTACGAAATCTGATGCAGGTTAGTTTAACGATTATTTCCAATACAAGTTTTGGCAGTATTCCCTCATATTCAAACATTTAACGTATAGCTACTAGAAAGATAAACTTGGGTTTGTGTTACAAATAAACTCGTCTTAAATAAAATATATTTTTGGCCTTTGTTTGCAAAAGAAAGTGTTACACGGTTCAGTCATACTTGTTTACTTCGTTACAAATTCATTCAACCCTGAAAAGAACTGTGCCAGTTACTATTTTTGTACTGTAAAAGGCCAAAACGATGTTTAAACTATGTAATTGTGTTGTTTTCAGACTCAGTAAGATATTATTACGACTACGAATGTAATGAGCCCCTCGTTGCCAACGCTAAGTTGACCGCCACCTCCAGCCTAAGAGACAGAGGACCAGAGAATGCTAAGTTATATGGTGAGTATGGGACATGGGATGAAAGCACCAACTTCTGGCTTGTACGAAGGAAGAATTCTTACTGGAGTCTAGCTTTATTCAGATTTCCTATAATATTTTATGCCTTTAATATTGTTCTAAGTAGTAATTCTCTCATACATGTCAGAAATAATACTGTTTGAAGTAGGCAAAATTAAATGAATACATACTTTGAAATATTCTCTGCAGTTTAAGTCATGATTGCAACCTACAATGAATGTTATTGAAACATGTTGGCATGCTGATAATGGCCATTAATATTAAATATGAAACTTAATATGCAAAAACATCCAATAATTATCTTAAGTTATCAGTAATATTAACTACAGTCTTGAATTACTGTTAAAATAACTCATTAGTCGTTTATATATCCATTGTCAGATCATGTTAGCATGCAAATAATAATTATATGTTGGAAATATATTTGTTTTGTCACTATCATTTGCCTTTGCTGCACCTGTAGTGTTTCATAACATTTGTGAACTTTTTAAAGTAGTCTGTAAAATTCTATTCCTGCACTAAAATGTTATGGATCATTACAAGTTACGACAATGCTAGAGAATGCTGTAGGACATGTGCCAGCTATGATGGCAACATTTAGATCATTTGTTTTTGTTTTCACTTAGAGATGAAGTCATGCCATTATTTTTGCATGCTGTGTGTTGTGTTCGTGATTCAGTTGCCAGAATTATAGTTTATGCTTCTTAACCTGTGAATTGTAAACAAAATATTCAAAAATAAATCAAACGAAGACAGAAAGTAACAGGGTTCATTCGTCTGCAGGTCCGTTGTCAATATAAACCACTATATAGTTGGACCTCAGTAACAATACTAAGTAGAGACTTTAGTACCAAAATGGCCAGTTCAAATGTCAGATGGGCTTTCAACACCACTGAATGGAAACCTACCCAGGAGGAAATAACTGCTGCCTCAAGTTACATACAGCAAGAGGAGAAGCAAAGAATTGCAAGATTTGTATTTCAGAATGATGCTAAGTCATCTCTTGTTGGACGCCTGATGCTAAGGAAGTTTGTGTGCGAAACAACTACCATTCCTTATGAGGAAGTAAGATTCAGCAGAGACGAAAAAGGCAAGCCCTACTTAGTGGAGGGTGGAGACATACCAATAACATTCAATGTGTCACACCAAGGAGACTTTGTGGTACTGGCTGGCAATAAAGACCGAAATATTGGCATTGATGTTATGAAAGTAGAACCACCAGCGAATAAGAACATCCCCGAATTCTTTCGTATTATGTCGCGTCAGTTTTCGAGACACGAATGGGCGACGATACGAAGTTTTCCCACGGAAATGGAACAGATCGCGTGTTTCTATCGCATTTGGTGCCTCAAAGAAAGTTACGTGAAGAACATAGGGTTTGGTATAACTGTACCCTTGGACGAAATAAGTTTTTCACTAAAAACACGCAAGTTGGAAGTGGGGAGGCTAGTAACTGATACGGTCTTGCACGTGAAAAATGTTCTAAAAGAGGGGTGGATCTTTGAAGAGACATTATTGGACGACAGACATGCTGTGGCGGTTTCTTTAAAAGTTGAAGATAATGGGAACTATGTACCCTCGCCTTATGCTTATCTGACCTTTGATGAAATAGTGGAAGAAGCTAAACCCTTACATGAACCGGACTTTAATTTCAGTTCCGATTTTGTAGAGAAGCAAATGAAACACTTTTAGATCAAGAAGGGTTGAAAATGAATCTCGAATTTATTGTGAAAGAAAAACAATATTTTCATAGTGTTGTAATATTGAAAGTTCGCTAATTTACTTCTAATATGTTATAGTTTTACTATTTGGGTTGCTTTTGGATTATATAGATGTTACATAGGTTTAGGATCATATAACTTAGTTGTTAGAAGTTCAATAAATGGCAAAGGCAAATAAATGATTATTTAAATAACAGTAACGTCTTATTTAACCAACTAACAGTTTGACCTACTAATGAAAGTAAAGCAAGCAACCTTGAAATAAAGATGCCAAATTTTCCCGCACTGAAAAGGTTTGAACGCTTGGACGGCGTCGGAGAATGACTTCGATCAGCAGCTGGTCATTGACCTCGGTAACGTAAAGAACATCACGCGCGTGGCCACACAGGGTCGCGCACACTCCCAGGAGTTTGTCCAGGAGTATCATATCAGCTATGGCTCCAATGGACTCGATTACGTTCAGTATAAGGCGGCTGGAGGCGAAGTCAAGGTAAAAATATAAGATGAAATAATTAAAATATGACTACAGGTTGAGAGGTTTGGTTTGCATGCGAGAGCTTCTTTTATTTGTTTGGTTTTCGTGTGGTGTTGTCACGTTTTAATAGTCACATTCATTTTAATTTGGGAGTAGTGTTTAGTTTGCTGGTTCTTCCCCTTTGTAGATATTTTTTTATATGACTTTTTAATTTGATTTTAAAACTATCCCTTTTCATTAGTGGTGGTGAGGTAATTTTGCTGGGCTTAGTGTTGGTTAAAATAAATACCTAATGGACAGTATTGAATTTGCAGTAAAGAATAATAATAAAACCCTTGGTGAATTGGCTCTGTTTGTAATCTCCTTATTTCGTGTAGTATTATCATAATGACCTACACTAGTGAAAGGTCTTTTATTGATTGTATTATCAAACAACACAGCTAATTTTTATACTAAGAATTAAATGTTTTATTTTGTTCTGACATCCATTCCATTTATTATTTCTGCTCATCATTCTAAAGCTTAAATGAAAACACTGCTTCGTATCCCAAACATGTCCTTTAGAAGAAACTACTAAGACTGCTTGTAATAACTAGACACAGCTGTACATACAAAAGACTGTTGATATTTTCATTCTTTTCTCTAACTACACGTTAACAATTTCGACTAATTTACACGTCTAAATGGTACGAATTTGATTGTGGTTTGCAAAAGAAAGATGCGTCCCTAACTAATGTACTTACTAGATATTCAAATGACATCAAACCATATATTATGTTGTTTCTACTCTCATTCAATGTATCCATTGTGGAGCTAAACATAACCACGGCTTTGATGTTGAACCTTGTCATTGACTGTGTTTAATATCTTTGTTATTGAGTTGCATGGATACCATACCAACAGTTATGTTTCATTCAGTGAATTCATTATCACCCTAACTTTTCCAAACGATGACTTGTTGACTCTTAATCGCGAAGTGGTTATAGGTATATCTATCCATTCTCATAATAGGTACATTTTAACCTTTTGAACGCCAGAGTATAAACGTATCGCCGTACCGACCTTCATAAAAAATAGGGATTCCAAAACTTATATCGATATACAACTGAGTTTTTATTTTCGTCTTTAATTTTCTAATAAACCGTACTCACGACACTGAAATTTTATTTAACCTGCCACTATATTCCAATATAGTAATCTTTACACAGCATTTAAGTATCGAATTGACATCGAAACCTTTGAGGGATACAATACAATTATGTGAACCCTGAAATGCAATCCACAATCACCTTAGTACAGTGAACAAGAAAGCTAGGTATACAGGCAAACAAAACATTCCATTACACTTCACATTTTCATTTTCATTGCGTGCCTTTAATAAGGCTGCAGGGTCAAATCATCGCGCTCTAACGCGTGCTACACACTTGTTCGGATTGGCATGATTTGGCACACAGTGGGGCGCAATATATATATTTAATTTTGCCGCCCGTTTGTGCCGAATTATACCGACCTGAAAAAGACAGTGCGTGTGTGCCCCTAAGACACTCTTGAACAGCGATGTCAAAGAATTGAGCTACAAAAAGTAGTTGCGAGTTGCCTATATACCTACTCTTTGTTGATGATATTGGCAAGAGTAGCACTAACTAACAAATAACGGCGAAGGGACGGCAGCTTGGACGGCCCGCGAGAGCTCGTATTACCAACACCTGACGATCCAACTGGACAAGCGGCGGGAGATGCGCGGGATCGCCACGCGCGGCCGCTTTGCCACTGACGAGTATGTCACCGAGTATATGCTGCAGTACTCGGATGATGGGGAGAGCTGGAGGCCCGTGACCACTGAGGATGGGTATACGCAGGTAGGGTGGCTTGGGGTGACGTTTCTAGTTCTACATAGCATTAAAGTTTTAACAATCTCTTCCTAACGGTAATATCGGACGCTTCTCTCGAGTGAGTGTGACTCGAATGAATGTTCATTTTTCATCAAACGACACCGACAAAATTACATGGGAATGAACGCTCGTCTGCGAGTAAAAGATGCGAAGGACTGTTGTTTTGCCATACGGAAGAATGCCGAAATCCAAAATCGTTGGATCGATTAACTAATGAATTAATTTTTCACTTTTGATTCATTTTGTGTATGACAGACGAAAATGAACAAAAAGTGAAGCGTCTGATATCTGCTTTATATTCATAGGAATAATAATATAAATAGAATGTCTGCTTTCATTGATGCTTATTGTTGAATATCTCTCTCTTATATATCTTTGTGAAAGTATTGGCTTAGGGGAATTATTGGGGTTTAAACCAAATACAATGCTCGGTATACTTATAATATTATTAATATTGGTTTGCCTATGGTGGAGACCTATGTCCAGCAAGCTCGATATGTGCTGATAAATAATTTAACTCACAAACAAAAAAAAAAGTGGGTTTACTGTAGCTCACCTCCGCCTAATCCTTCGAGGAATACAGGCGCGATGTTATGTGTTTATATTTATCAATATACCTGCAAAATGAGTCGGTAAAGTATTCATTGCTGTACGGACCTTTTCAGTCATTTGAAAACAATTTGACATGAACATTGTTGACATGATTTAGTAAACTGGGTTAAGTATAAACAAGTACTGTACTTAGTACTTGTTTACCAGCTACACCCATATAGATGTAGATACCCATACCCATACCATTTACCCATATAGATATAGGTGAAGTGTCTATAACTGCCTGTTTATAGACAGTCAATTAGGACATCATTTTCCATGTCACATACAAACTCAAATCTACTTAAACGGCTGATTAATACACGCCAAATTAAACTTAAACACCTAACCAATAGAGTTCATACTCCAACAGATGTTCGAAGGCAACCACGATGGAAACACGGTTGAGAAGAACGAATTTGAAGTTCCTATTATAGCGCAGTTCATTCGGATCAATCCGATGCGATGGCGCGACAAGATCTCCATGAGAGTCGAGGTTTATGGATGCGATTATGGTACGTATGCTTAGATGTGTAGAGGTCATTATTGTGTCAACTTCCTACATCAATTTTAGATGTCTTCAAATTTGTCTGCGACTCTATTTATCTCTAGCTACTTGAGTTAAACGTTATGCGCAAAATAATAGAAACGTCTAATGTTTACTCCGAAAACAAATCTATAAATCGTTTTAACTATTTGGTTTAGAGTGCGCTATAAATATGAAAAGTAAAACAACTTTCGCCCAGTGCTATTCTAGTGTTATATTTTATGAGTATTTAAAAATACGCTATAAAAGATATCCAGGTTCAAGTGCACTACACTCACTGGAAGGTTAAAGCTATAAAATATCTTAAATTTACTTGACTAGCATTGCTCACAGCCCCGACCGCGTGTGGTTATATTAGTAACCTCCAATTACCTACCAGTTAAAAATAATTTTCCCATTGAAAATACTAAGAATATGTCAAACAAACTGGGCCCCAATAGCAAAGAACTGGTGCCTTGAGACAGTGAGGCGGGGTCGCGGCAGACCATGTGGGAAATGGCGGGACTAGCTGGATAGGTTCCGTCAAAACTGGAACGAGGACCAGTACATAATTGCAAAATAAATCATTGACCTAAGGGAAGTCATTTTTCGCCGTCTATAATAACCACAATCTTTTCCCACCAGTCGCCGACACACTTTACTTCAATGGTTCCTCTATCGTCAAGATGGATTTACTCCGGGACCCCATCTCGGCTTCCCGCGAGGTTATCCGCTTCCGGTTCAAGACCAGTACAGCATCAGGAGCCCTCATGTACTCCAGGGGAACGCAGGGAGATTACATGGCCTTACAGCTGAGGGATAATAGACTCGTGCTGAACATTGATTTGGGTAAGTTTTTAGCTTATGTTCTATGAGAATAGAGATAACCAGATTAATAAATAAAAATATATTCTCTGTATTTCTCAAAGGTCTTAAGTCTGCAAAAAATATTTACAAAATTATATGCTTTCTTGGAAAAGTGTTCATGTTTTAGAGGTTGAGACTGGAGAAGTACATCTATATAACTGTATAAATGCTATGTAACTAATTACTGATACCATAGATCAAGAATTTGATGTAATTATTAACAAAATATTCATCAACAGGTTCAGGAACATCAACGTCGTTATCAGTGGGTAGTCTCCTAGACGACAACATCTGGCACGACGTGGTGATATCCCGCAACAGACGCTCCGTCATCTTCTCAGTGGACCGAGTGATCGTGCAGGACCGCATCAAGGGAGAGTTCTCGCGACTCAACCTCAACAGGGCTGTGAGTATGACTCACTTGCTGTACAGTAGTCTATTAGACAACAACTGATATTAATACATTTCTAAAAGAAAAAGGGAAACACAAGAAAGGGGAGTGGAACTTTCCCTGTGACCCATATTACCTCTTTAGCTAACAGCCTGTATTATGAGGTGAAATACACAGAACAACCAAACTATAACCTTGCATTGTATTTCAGTTCTACATAGGAGGCGTGCCAAACTTCCAAGAAGGTTTGGTAGTGAACCAGAACTTCACCGGTTGCATCGAGAACATGTACCTGAACGCCACCAACGTCATCCAGGACCTGAAGCAAGGCTATGAGAGTGGAGAGCCCTTTAAGTTCACTAAAGTTAACACGCTTTATGCTTGTCCGGTAAGTGTTAATCAATCTTTACTTAATCCCTCAATGAGCAACACGACAACACTTCGTCGCCGCATTAACTTGCTCCAATTCGAGACATAGTTATGTCTCAATTCGGCGTGCACGCAAATAGTATTATAACTTATCTTGCAACTACATTTTTGCGGATTTATCCGAGTGGCACCCGACTCAAAAAATTGCGTATTTATTCTTTATCCAATCAACATTTAGTTTCTTTATTCGTGCAAGGAGCAAATACCATCTCATGTCCGAACGAATATAAAACTGAATGTCGAAAATGACGATTCAAGTATGTATCAGTGTCTGTGGGTGATGTTTTCATCTAGTCATTCTTGTTAAAATACTTTTTTGATGATATCTAAAAAAAATATGGCATAGCGCCCGGTAAATATTTTTTTTATTTAACAAGAGTAGAAATATCATATGAAAACTTCACCCAAATAAAAAATTACAAGTTTGCTTTACAGATAGTTTCCTACAAATGTGCCAAACTGCTAATAACCCTACATCTACCTTACAGGAACCACCAGTAGTCCCCATAACCTTCCTGAAGGAAGGCTCCTACGCCAAGCTACGCGGCTACTCGGGAGGCAACACGCTCAACATCTCGCTCGAGTTCCGCACCTATGAGCAACACGGCCTGCTCATATACCACAAGTTTAACACCGAAGGACATGTGAAGGTGAGATTTATTATAGTTTTCAGCAGATAGGTTTTACCTCTGCCTTTCTCTCCTCTTTAAGCTCGGATATCCAAAGCCAGCTGAAGTAACAGTCGAGCGAATTTACCAGTCATCTTTTTCTATGGTTACATACCCGCGCTAAAGGGCGCTTAGGTGGTCGGCGCGTAAGACTAGTAGAGCGACTGGCCGACAAAACAATTTGAACCTTATGTTTATACTGATAGAGTTGCAAAAGTTTTTGAGTTTTTCGTTAATAGTTCAAGTTAGATTTTGAAATGTGACGTCACGGAATTTAGGTCCCCTCCCACCCCCTTGTCACACAATGTCACACTTCGTCGACCCCTTCCCTCCCCCTTTACGTGTGACGTAATTTATGGATGGCCCCTAACAGACACGAGTCCTTAGTCCTCCTCCACATACTTGGCGAAGCTGTATAAAAATAACAAACTTTGTATACTTTGAAATAAAGTTAAAAATAAATAAACCAAACCGTGATCAGTGCCGTAAGTCGATAAGCAGGCTACCCCAACTGTCTGATCTATTTCTTATTTTTATATTGGTGTCTGTGTCTATCTGTTCTTTTATTCTTTTATTCTTAACTAAGCTTAATCTAAATAACTGCTGAACGAAATCTATTCTAGAAGGTCCTGCAATAACATCCGAATCGTTCTTATTAACACAGGAAGTCAAAATTCCAATGGACCCTGGATATTGGAATTTTGACTTTTTGTGTTAAAACAACATGAAGTTTTTTCTTCCTTCAAAAGATTGTTCGAAAATTTTGCATGTCGTTAGGTAAAATGTATTGGGAATATTTATAAAATTCTATCTTATCTGTACACCTACATTATTAGGCAAATAAACAATTTATATTTCTCTTCTATTTTAAAGTGACTTCACAAAACTTATTTTCTTCAGGTATACATTGAAGAAGGCAGAGTAAAAGTAGAACTAGAAACCCCCGGCTCCCCCCGCGTCAAACTGGACAACTACGCGGAAGACTTCAACGACGGTCGCTGGCATTCTCTGCTGCTGACCATGGCTACTGACAGTCTGACCCTGGCCGTAGACTACCGGCCCGTCAAGACCTTGAAGAAGCTGAGGTTTATGACTGGCAGCATTTATTATATTGCTGGTAAGTTGTTGATCTAAGCAAATGTAGGCAACAGTGTCATTTATAAGCCAGTATGTAGTCTATGTAGACTAGCGTTACAGGCTGTTGTAAAAGTCGGCCAGAGGACAAGCAACATTACGTGCAGTGACGTATTTATTCCATATTCAAATTGATTGTTTCCAATTGATTTCGACTTTAAATCAATTTCGATTAAGATGATTTCAGAATGACTAGTAATATTGATAAAGTCATAAAAAAATTTGAAGTCCTAGCGCAATTGAACTTCATGTGTAGGTTTTGAAGTTAATATTTCCAAAAACACATTTTTGTTTATATTTTTGGAAGCTATGTATATTTATCCAAAATTAAATTTAAAACAAAAATGTGTTTTGCGACCATAGAATACACTCGAGCATCAACAGTAATACTTGTTACACTTTTAATCTCAGTTTCCATCAAAATAAAGCTTGAACTAACAATTTCTAAACCTATAGGTGGAAAGGCACCTCCGCGCGGCTTTATCGGCTGCATGCGCAAGATTGCAGTAGATGGCAACTACCGACTGCCGACTGACTGGAAGAAGGAAGAGTACTGCTGTCCGAACGAGGTTGTGTTCGACGCTTGTCAGATGATCGATAGGTAACATTCACATACTATTCACTGAATTTATTAAATAAACCTGGTTTTAACTTCGCTCTCTGGACTACCACAGAAAATCTGATACATAAACGCTTTTTTTAATTTTAAGCATGTCCCTAATGATACTATTTTATTTTCTCGTATAGATGCAACCCTAATCCTTGCGAGCACGGTGGAGTATGCACGCAAACTGCAGATGAGTTTACATGCAACTGTCAGGGAACAGGATACGCGGGGGCCGTGTGTCATACCTGTAAGTACTTACAAAATAAACTAGTTTCCTACTAAATGTTATAATACTGTATCTGGAAGTACAGCATCTGTCTGTGTTACAGTATTTTTCTAATGCTGAAAGTGTGAGTGATTAATGATTTATGAAGGATGCATCTCGTTATAGTCTAAGTATTCCCGAATTTCTTTTGCCTTGCTTTCTTAACTATACATATACTACACTGGGCCAGCAACGCCAATAAGGATGCAAATTTATTTATTTCTTCCAGCCGTTCACCCGCTATCATGCCAAGCGTACAAGAACGTGCAAGCAGTGTCGCGCTCAGCAGACATACACATCGATGTGGACGGCTCCGGACCACTCCCCGCCTTCCCCGTTACTTGCGAGTTTTATTGTAAGTATTACTTTAAGTTATTCAGTTTCGGTCAAATGAATAAGGTTCAAGTCAGTAAAAATATGTTGTCTTAGTAGTAGGCAACTTGCAAATGCTATTTTTTTCAAATCAAATACTTTGAAAATAAAATATCGCGATGTAAATGAACATGACGCATTCGAAATGGATGATTGTTTGAGAATGTCGTAATTATATCGAATGCACGTCGCGTTACGGCGGCGTTAGCGTCGTGGCCACGCAGCGTTTACTTTCGACGAACGAAGCGAAACGGTGTGAAGGCACCCTGATCTTCTTTTTCGAAGGTTCTAATCTTAACCCTAATCTCCTGTACCAGCGGACGGGCGCATAATAACAGCGGTGCAGCACTCGTCGTCGCAGAACACGGTCGTGGACGGCTACCAGGAGCCCGGCAGCTTCCGCCAAGACATCTCCTACGACGCCGGCCGCGCGCAGCTCGAGGCGCTGCTGAACCGGTCCGAGAACTGCATGCAGCACCTGGAGTACATGTGCAAGCACTCTAGGCTGCTGAACTCGCCTAGTAAGTGGCATTTTAATAATGTAGAAAAATATTTGTTGATTCATTCGTAAGCTATCAGAAAAGTGTGGTATAAGTTTAGTTCCCACCGTGGCGGAGAGTTCTTGAAACAGGCTTTTTTTGCCGAATGGCGGAAAGTTCACGATAATAATCGATGAAAAGTGGCCTAAGTGCCTTGTCTCGGATAGAACCTAGTCAAAAACTCTGGGATTTAAGGACTTGATTGAATTACCAATCGCTGTATATTGTTTTGTCCTTAGGACATTTGTTTGTTATTTTGGTTATTATTCAGAAAACATTCGATCGTGTGGCAGGCGATCGTTCAATGTGTGACTCAGTGTAGTCGTTCGCTTAGCATTGACAATTGTTTATGACAGAAGATGCACTTCTGGTTTTATTTAGTCGGCTCTCAGGCTTCCGTTGAGTATAAGTTGGTGTGACTCCGCAGGCGAGGAGTCGTCGTTCCACCCGTTCGCGTGGTGGGTGTCGCGCTCGGGCCAGCGCATGGACTACTGGGCCGGCGCGCCGCCCGGCTCGCGCATGTGCCAGTGCGGCGTGCTGGGCTCTTGTGCCGACCCCACCAAGTGGTGCAACTGTGACGCGGAGCATATGAAGCCGGATGGTATGTCCATTATGAAAATGGTGCAAAAATATCACTTTCTTAAAAGTTAAACGCATTTAGCATTTGTGGTGCAAGCGGGCCCTAAAATCACAATTATTTTTTCAATACTATTATTATTCTTCAGAGTTTCAAGTGGACGGAGGTGAAATCACAGATAAAGAGTTCTTGCCAGTGAAACAACTGCGGTTCGGTGACACCGGCTCACATCTCGACGAGAAAGAAGGACGGTACACACTCGGACCACTGTTGTGCGAAGGAGACGGTATGTAACTTATGTATTTATCTATATCTAATCTTGCTCCGACGGTTGATAAGTACTTTATATTGTACAGACTGGAATTTATGCCGCGAGGGGGGGTTGTCTAAGAAAATTAGACGAATTGGTTATTAACTGACGAGATAAACGGATGAAAGGTTAGACAGGAGGACATGACAACAATATAAAGGTTCCTTGTTTGGTTATGGAACGGTAGCAAAGCGACTCTGAATAGAAATAGAATAACATTCATTCGATAAGGACACAACAGGATTAATAATACACGATTGCCTATTTATTTTCTTCATTTAAACGGCCATCGGTCAATTACACTAGTTAAAAACAACCGTTAGAAAAAATGCATAAAGCCATTTCACATGACTATGACATACCACCAAAAAAACTCGTGATATCCAATACTCATCATTCTAAATATCTGAACAAAATATTTCGTCAACAGATTTGTTCAGCAACGCGGTAACGTTCCGCATATCTGACGCTATCATCACGCTACCTATGTTCGACCTGGGTCACAGTGGCGACATCTACTTCGAGTTTAAGACTACCAAGGAAAATGCTGTGCTTCTACATTCTAAGGTAAGATTATTGACAAACAAAAATATACCTTAAAGTGATACATATTGGATCAATAGCTCCTTATTGGTATTCTTCTGAGCAGCACAGTACCATATGCAATCAGGATAAAGATTCAGTTTTGCCGCTGCACATGACACTGAACATTTTATTAATTAATTGTATTATGAACATTATCAACATACTTTCAAAATACGTGTTGCTACTTTCTCATTAAAAAGTAGTCTCTTCCAGCATCTCCGACGCGGTTCTAATATTCAAATTCTTTGTGTGTGAATCTGTTCGTCATATTAACAAGTTGTAATATCTTCTTCGTCAGGGTCCACAAGACTACATAAAACTGTCCATCATCGGCGGAGACCAGCTCCAGTTCCAGTTCCAAGTGGGCGACACTCCGCTGGGCGTGTCGGTCGAGACCAGCAACCGGCTCGCCGACAACAACTGGCACTCCGTCAGTATTGAGAGGAACAGGTATGTTGGCACTTGGAATGTCTGTGTTCCCATCTACATGTAACCCGTCAGTCTTCAAAGCAACAGTGAACGTGAATGTTCTGGGCTTGCTCGTTCCATCATAGGCCTCGTTCATCACTTTCCAGCAGGCAAGATTGAGTTGGAGCTCTGGCTCAATTTGAAAAAAAAAAACATTTTCCGTAATTGTATTTTCCTGTTTTATGGTAGACAAGGACATCTAATCTAATAATATATTTCTTCACCCAGGAAAGAAGCCCGCGTGGTAGTAGACGGCGCTCTAAAGAACGAGATACGCACCGCCAAGGAGCCCGTGCGAGCACTACACCTCACTACCGGCGTCGCGTTAGGAGCCGCCTTAGACCGGAAGGACGGCTTCGTGGGCTGCATGAGAGCTCTACTGCTCAATGGAAGACCTGTGGACCTCAGGGGATATGCTAGAAGAGGTAGCAAATATTCTCCTTTTGTTTTTTTGCCGAAACGATGGAATAAATCGTATTGAGGTGTGCAATATGGCTTTTTATTGAGTGGTAGCAGGTAAAACCTACTGTGCCTAAAGATAAAAATGTTGTTCGATTTTTTTTACGAACATTGGATGTTATTTGATAAAAGGAAAGCACTTTTCACTACAACAGCATATTGATGCGTCACCCGTCGCACGGGAAACTTTGTCACACTGCTTGTCACACCTTTTATCTAACGTTCTGATACAAAACGGTTTTCATAAATTATTGCTTCTCACATACAAATAAACTAAATATATTTTCCTGTCAGGTCTGTACGGCGTATCGGAGGGCTGCCAGGGCAAGTGCTCGTCGTCTCCGTGCCTGAACAACGGCACGTGTCTCGAGGGCTTCGACTCGTACTCCTGCGACTGTCGCTGGACTGCCTTCAAGGGACCCATCTGTGCTGACGGTAAGTGTACACCAATATAATAATACATCATGCGAAGATAGCGGGACTTTACTCCTAAAAGGACAGGTCTGCTACAGAAATGTGGAAGAGGGAGAGCGAGGCTTTTCCTTCTGCACTGGAACTGCAGACGAGATAAATAACAAAGAGACAAAAAAAAATCGTCAACATCATTATGAAACATTGTTGAATTCAATACTTATAGCAACAAACTGGAAATGTTATTTAATCCACTTAAAAAGCGATCTATGATCACCTGTAATTCAACACCAGCTACAAAAGCATCAAGCTTCTCATCTCTTCTATCATGGGGCACTTTAGAAAGTGTTCATTCCTCAGTCCCACTCAACCAAACCTAATCTCCCCACAGAGATCGGCGTGAACCTGCGCCCCAACTCTATAATAAAGTACGACTTCCTGGGCTCGTGGCGCTCCACCATCGCAGAGAAGATCCGCGTCGGCTTCACCACCACCAACCCCAAGGGCTTCCTGCTTGGATTCTACTCTAACATCTCTGGAGAATATCTTACGCTGCAGGTGTCTAATTCTGGTGAGAGTTTTAAACTTCTTTTTAATAGGTGTGACCGTAATGTCGTATTTATAAATGTCGCAATGTCGCATGTCCGCAGTTTAATTTGCCTATTATTAAAGTTTTTTTCCAATTGGAAGAGATTCTTTCTCTCCTGGAATAAGATGTGTTAATTGCAAACTATGGCACAATAAACTGAGTACATAATTATGTGAATTGTGTGGGTCTGGAACGAGCACTGGCTGTGTCAATGATTATATACTATGTTTTCGATCGTATCTGACATTTTCACCGAATAGCAATCAGGTATAATATCATCATCTACTTAGCTTTTTTCCAACTATGTATGTTGGTGTCGGCTTCCACTTTAACAATCAGATATAATAATGTTGTGTAATTCACAGGTCATCTTCGCGTGGTGTTTGACTTCGGTTTTGAGCGTCAGGAGATCGTGTTCCAAGGGAAACATTTCGCGTTAGGACAGTACCATGATGTGCGACTTTCTAGGAAGAACAGTGGATCCACTTTGGTGTTACAGGTATACATTATCTTTGTCCTAAATCTTTTCAAATATGTTTCAAGGGTTTTCTTTGTACTGAAAATAGTATCATAAAAACACGTAATTCCTTTCATAAATTGTATTTTATATTCAAATTAATTAGAGAAATATTGACACATTAGTTTTACTTGACTAAACATATTGATAAATTCATATTATACCACAAAATTCGCATGACATGTCTAAATAATATCGACTCATACACAAAACTAGAAAATATCGATAAATTATTTTCACATCACTAGAGTAGTTCATGGTTGAAAACCGATCGACAGATGATTTACTGTCGATCGGTTTTCAACCATGAACTACTTTATACAATGACGTTACAATTGCTCTCAGGTCGATGGCTACGAGACCCAAGAATACAACTTTGACATCAAAGACTCGGCAGACGCACAGTTCAACAACATCCAGTACATGTACATCGGACGCAACGAGAGTATGAACGAAGGTTTCGTAGGATGTGTCAGCCGCGTCGAGTTCGACGACATCTACCCGCTGAAGTTACTGTTCCAACAGGACCCGCCGCCTAATGTTAGGAGTTTGGGAGGTAAGACAACGTGTTACCTATATCATTTTGTAGTTCACCCTGACTCAAATCACCTTTTCCAACAAAATAATGGATTTACGTCTCTAAAAAGGAAAAAAAAGCTTAGTTCTAATAAAAAAATATCGATTTATGTTGGTCACGATGAGACTACCACACACGACTTCGGCTTGATAAGAATAACAATATATTTATTTGCTTTAAAACATGGTACATTATGGTCTTATTAATAGAATTATGATCTTACATGTTTCGCCAAGGACTGGCATACAAATATTTAAACACGTTACATGTAAAATATTAAAAGAATACATTATTCCAATATGTCTAATAACTTTAGTGAATTTTTAACAATAATAGGTATTTACAAAAAGTAGGTAATAATTAAAATTAGTAACCATATTTATCTGTTACTTTTTTATCAGTAAATGATGCAAGTGATTATTTTTTTAACATATATTTTTGATACACGCTGTATAAACGTGTGTTCTTCCAGTACCTGGCCTACATTTTTAGTCCGAATACAGGCAGCTATCAGGTTGATAGATGATAATCACCAACTATCAGCTTGATAAGAACAGATAATCATTGATAAAAAAAAAAGTAAAAAAAAGAAAAATAAAGTTAAAAGTCAAAGTAAAGTCAATATTATGTTAATGTTACAAGGTGGCGTGTTGAACGAGGACTTCTGCGGCGTGGAGCCGGTGACGCACCCGCCCGAGCGCCTGGAGACTCGGCCGCCGCCCGACCTGGACCTGCAGCACGAGCTCGACATGCACAACACGGACGAGGCCATCCTGGGCAGTGAGTAACGCTTCCTTGCTTCCAAAATACCATCTTAAGCTTTTTGTTTTCTGTGTTAGATTCGATTTTTCTTTGCCTGTCGGTCTTCTACAGACTGTACTTCCAGAAAGTGTGCGCAGGAACTCCATGACCTGATCGCACCATCCCCTTTTCACTACCGCTGCAGGGTACCATCCGAACTTGATTGATATCCGGACTAGTCGTACTCAGCGCTTCTCTTCCACATTTATTATGCACACGGCCAAAGTGTGGAACTCTGCGTTCAAAGGAAGAGTGAACAGGCATTTTCTGGGCACGCTCGTTCCACCTTAGACCTTATCCGTCGCTTTCCATATATTGAGATCGAAGTCAAGAGCAGGCCTTACAGCTATAAAAAAAAAAATGTGGTGTTGCTGTGTCGTGGCCACGTGCTTGTGTGTAACGTGAACACGTGCTCGTGTGTAACGTGAACACGTGCTCGTGTGTAACGTGAACACGTGCTCGTGTGTAACGTGAACACGTGCTCGTGTGTAACGTGAACACGTGCTCGTGTGTAACGTGAACACGTGCTCGTGTGTAACGTGAACTCGTGCTCGTGTGTAACGTGAACACGTGCACGTGTGTAACGTGAACACGTGCTCGTGTGTAACGTGAACACGTGCTCGTGTGTAACGTGAACTCGTGCTCGTGTGTAACGTGAACACGTGCTCGTGTGTAACGTGAACTCGTGCTCGTGTGTAACGTGAACACGTGCTCGTGTGTAACGTGAACACGTGCTCGTGTGTAACGTGAACACGTGCTCGTGTGTAACGTGAACTCGTGCTCGTGCCGGGACCTTCTCCCTCGCCGCCGCGCGCCGGGCGCACAGTCCCCACTCGACGTAACGACTTCTTGGACCCTTTAGCTATCGAGTGGAATAATTACATTTTGTATGTCCTGCAACACCAAACTAAATCCCCCGATTTTATTATCATCAGTTTTCTGAATTACCTCCCACTATAGAAACAAATTTAAAGACGTATTGATGTCATCAATTCAAAATAACCACAACAATCAATTAATGCCTGAAATTAAAATAGTATATTTTTTTGTAGATAACTTTCATGTTAACAAATTTTGTGTATTTACAGCGGTTCTGGGTTTTATATTCCTGTTGCTGATCATAGTAGCCATTGTGCTAGTGCGAGCGCTATCAAGGCATAAGGGAGAATATCTTACACAGGTCAGTTTATTCATATATTTTAGTTTTTTCTGGTTACCGTCAAAGAGGATGAGATAAAAAAAATATCCATTTTATTTGTATAATGTGTAGGTATATTTTGAAATCCTCGTGACTTCAATCCCATATAATATTTCATAATGTACACAATGAATTGAAAATTGTGTCTTGCTATTCTTGGAGGCTCTGTTTGCAACAGTTAAAGGGCTTTTCTCATACAGTTCTCTATAGCTTGAGTATTGATCACCAAACTTGCTCAAGATTCAGATTTCAGATTTATATTAATTATAAGTCCAGGTCTCCGCACGACGTTTTCCTTCACCAACGTTATTGATGTCCAAGATTAATAATGTGTTAAAAATCAGTATATTCAGCGAGCGATTCATAGTAAACTAGTGTCTTACGTAGACATTTGTGTAGTCGTAAGAAACAGTGTGTTTAATCTCCCGCACGTGCGCAGGAGGAGCGCGGCGCGGACGGCGCGGCCGACCAGGACGCGGCCGCGCTGGCCGCCGCCACCGGGCCGCGCGTCACCAAGCGCAGGGAGTTCTTCATCTAGTGAGCCGCCCGCACACGACGTATACCTGCCCACGGGATACTTTTACAGAACTCTGTGCACTTATATCGTGATGTAAGAACCGCCGGGAAAGATGTACCTACGACCTACCCGCGCTAAATTAGCTCTTCATATTCAGCGAATGAAATAACAAGTGATTCAAATCAGCCGTTTAAAACCACAAATATTTGAAGCCAATAGTGAAAAAATTGAAATCCATGACAAAGTAAGACAGATACTTATAATCCAGGGTATTGGATATGTTGCAAAAACGCATACGCAAGTAAACTAAATTAAACTGTTCTTTCTTATTATTTTCCATCAATTTTAAAGTTTCTTCCCATTGTTTTCTCAGTGGATTATCTGTACCTTCATATTTTGTGACCCAGTGCGTGCTGAAAACTACACAATATATTTATACATTTATTGAACTATTTATAAGTACACAATATACACTGCAGTTTAAGGACGCTTACAGACAACCTTTATAACGAAAAGCATGAATTTCTATCTACAAGCGCCCTCACAGAAAAGTATAAAACACATTGCTTACTGAAAAGCTTCAAACGCAGCAATTAACACATAAGCTCCGATATCTTATAAATTACTGTTACAAAAATGTATTTTGCTAAGCATTACATAACATATAATATCTGAAATATTTATCCTGTTTGAAAACTATCAATATTCACAACTAGAATAGTGCAAAATTAGTACAACAAAAAATATTTGTATGGAAAATATTTGAGTTTTCCAATGTCATATTATGACTTAAAAACCTAGACTTAAATCAATTCTTCCTGTAATCTTAAATATCCTTAAGATATCTGTGGACGTATACGGTTTTATTTGGGTGCATATTTCGGTCAAAGCCGAAAAGTTTCGTCTTTGGGAACGACGAGTTCGGCTCGCACATGCATGCGAGTAAAACCGTTCACATTCTTAATCATGAATGTTATTCAAGCAAATTGTAACATGGAAATGTCTGACTATCAGAAATAATTAATCGTACATTAAATTCTAAAGTATTTCTCCCACTAAGTGCCATCTGGCTACTTGCTGTCACGTGCCTAGGCTTCAAGCTATCTTGAATGAATCTCTTACTTGTAATGCTCTCATTTTATTCCAATTATCGTGTATTTTATACATACTTTAGACATATGAATCTCATAATTCACAGCTCTCGAATTATTTCCATCTTCGCAATAAGGATAAGTTACAACTTCACCTATAATCCTATCACTATGAAAAAAATGCGCCTTCTATTCTTGTTACTAACGTTTGAATTTTTGCATGATCCAAGTATTATAAAAGTAAAATATACTCGTATATATTTCACACGACATTAGGATAAAATTGAGTCTAATAGTTCACACATAAGGTCCTTTATCGCTTTAAACAAGACAAGAAAACAATATACAATCATACAAATTAGTCGTAAGTTTATAATTAGGTTCTTTATAGTTTTATAACTTTTTCATAGACGTTTATTTTACTTAGACTGCTTACGGATAAGCGATAGAATATTATTAGCTTAAGTCAAAACGCGTTGGAAACATTTTTTTTTATTTTATTTCCGTCCAAAAATATATTTTTCGTTACTTACCAATGATGTGATCATTTTCTTTCTATTCGGCAAGGTGTTTTTGTATTGTGACTAGTAGGGACGAATAGTAGATGAATTACATAAACACGTGATGTATGTAAACTGTGAATTTACGTAACGTATTGTTTACCTAATAAACAACATGTAAAGAAAATGTAGTTAATTTTCCTACTCATTCGTACTAATTAAAATATACAACATCTTTAATGAATTTTCTTTAAAGTAACTCATGTAAAAGTTACGGTGTGTATAATTTTTATATTTAATTTATAATTATACAAATTATTTAATGTGTGTATGATTTTTGTATTACAATATAAGTTTGTGTACTCCACTAGTAAACTCCTCTCGAAAGTTCCAAATAAAAATAACAAAAATATGAATTAATATCATTGCTTTACCATCCTCAAGGAATGTTATATGACGTCACATAACCCGCGGTCTCTGAAAGTTTGAACAATTCTCTGATTGGCCAGCCCTTACGTAAACTGCTCCGACTGGGTATCCAAACAGCCAATCATTTACAAGCTTTCAAAATCCGAGGGTAACGATAATTTAGATAGAGTGTGCTCTGTTTATGTAATGAAAAAAAGGGAGACGAAGTTTTAATCGTGTACTATACAAACACTTAACGAATACAGCTTTTTAAAGCCGAAATATATTGCTATATCTCATGGCTGTGGGTCCAACCAGGGTAACATATAGATCACAGTTCCCTAATGTATAATTGACACGATTATTCCTCAGTCTTAACGATTATCCCTTGACCGTAGTTAGCAGGTGAACAACACTATAGTAGTTGCATTTATGATGTCTGAATCATTCCAATTTGAACTTTATTTTGGTGCCATAAATGTCATTCGACGTAGACATCAAATGCAAATACTATTAAAACAATGCAATGTAACGATATAAAATCGACTTAAGATGTAAAAATTATTCAAAATATAACCGTCAAAAAGTTGCAATGGAATCTGAACTGTATGTGTTGAAGTTATGGTTCGAATTCCCGGTCAAGTGTTATTCAGGGTTAGAAATGGGTTTGTGCGGTAATAGAAGGTGTTTGTGCCTTATCAGTAATCACAACGGAGCCGAGGCACGTAGAGTTAAATCACTGATAATTATGTAGCGTGTTGATAGTAGAGTTTTTATTTTACTACTTCGAAAATCACGAATAAATTTTCCACAAATACATTATTTTGTTGTTTTTATTGTAACCTACGAAATTACAGATCTGTGTAAGTGTCATATTGCGGTTTCCACAAATTACCTACGTTAAAACCGCCGCTATTGACACTTTCATTTTTACTTGACTACAGTAATGGACCTCTGCGACCGATGAGGCATTTTTGTGCCTATGGGGCAATCTCTAACCAATCTAAATTCGCTGACAGGCTATAATTTTTTACCACGTTTTTAAACTTATTCTTATAGGTATACACACAAGCTTTGCTAGCGGTTTCCCTCGGGTGTATGTTGGAAATCATCCTACAGGAACGTACTACCGGGATAAAAAGTATCCTATGTGTTAAAAACCTATCTGTGTGCCAAATTTAATTCAAAAAAGTTGAGTAGTTTTTGCATGAAAGAGTAACTTGTTATTTTTTTCCTCCCGCTCTGGGCGGAGCGGGAGGGCGTGTCAGACTTTTACCGACTAAAACCCACCCGTGTTCTTCACCCGTGTCTTTCGAATAACCCGCGGCCCTGGCAGGCATCGGCCCTAGCGGACCCCGTCAGTTCGTGCTGACATCTCTTTAAGGCGCGCGTGGAACACAACGCGCCGTCGACCCGGGCCTGGTCCTTACCGGGCGGCGAGCTGCCCATTGCTCGCCGCCTAAAAGCCCGCGCCTATGGTGGCCGCGATTCGGCTGTTGACTGCCCACGTCCAGGGCGTCTCCTGCGGCGACTAGGGGCGCGAGGGCGCAGATATTGCCTCTCCCTCACGCGCTCCGCCACCTCCTTGGCGAGCATTACTGCTTCGTAGGAGGTGACGACTTCCCATGCACTCTCGCGCCGTACCATGGCCTGGACCAGGGCCGGAGGCGAGAGATCGCCGCCACGAGGACGCGGCAGTGCTCTGCCCAATCCGGGCAGACCCGCCGTATGCTCCACCGTGTCCTCCGGGGATCCACACTGTGGTGACACCCTGGCGTTTCCTCCCGCCTTATCCTGAACTGGAACCTCCCGAAACAACCGTGTCCGGTGAGGACCTGCGTCAGGCGGAAGGTGAGGGCGCCGTGGCGCCTCTCCAGCCACTCCTCAAAGAGGGGACTTATCGCCGCAATTGTGGCGTGCCGAGCACTGGGTTGCCACAATCGCACTCTCCATGTCGCCATGCGATCCCGCCGGAGCTCTGTCCGCTGTACCGTGATTTCTCGCGGCAGCGGAGTTTTGCCTCCCCTCGCCACTCCCATATGTGGGCGAGGACTTTTGCCTCCAGATCCCATGGCGGCAATCCGGCAAGGAGGCTCACCGCCTCAGCGGAGACCGTGTGGTATCCCCAGACCAGCCGGACAGCCATAACCCTTTGGGACGCGTTCAACCGGCGGACTGATCGCCGCCTCAAGGAACGCGCCCACACCGGTGCCCCGTAAAGGGCCATATACCGGACGACCCCCGCATAGAGCCTCCGGCAGGAGGCGTTTGGACCCCCCTAGATTAGGGCAGGAGCCCCGGCCCGCTCCAGTCTGGGAGCCAAACGTCGGAAACATCAATCCATCCTCACAAACTTTCGGGTTAGTAGGAAGACGACTGAAGAGAAAAAAAGAAACGCTATGTTTATTGTTCGAACGATTATTATACCTATAAAAAGCACCGTAACCCCAATGAAGCATCTCTTACGTGGCCCATTATCGGCTTGTCCCACATCCGGCCACGCGCCACACTCAGCCAAGCACCTGGACACTCAACCCGTTTGCAAAACGCTGACTGCCGCGGCGCCGCCCCTCCAGCACTTAGACAGCGATCACTAGGGGTGTATCGCAGTTAGTTTCGATGTATCGATGTTAGGATTCAATATTAAATGTAGGAATTCGAAACTGTGATTTTTAACTAACCCGGTTTTCAAATTCAAACCCTTAATTTGGAAAAATGAGTTGTATGTTTTTAACTGGGATTAGACGGCAAACTAGTTTTTTTTTCTACGCATTACATTTGTCTGTAGGTTACATTTTAGCCGAGATAAAGTTGTTTTATTAATAATTAATTAATGAGTATGATCGAACATGACCAAGGTGTTTCTCTGCGCACACATTAGTAACGTTTCCTCTCAATGTCTTATGCCTTAGGCTAGTAATCATCATAAATTCACTGCTGATCACATCCGCTTAGTTAATACAGCCTTCTGAACACCTGTCATTAATTACCACCGGTAATTACCTCCTCAAAACTATCGACACCACCCTCTCCCTACTTCCCACATCAAGTTGCACTCAGTGGTCGTTTGACCTGAAACGTCGATACATCGACTGTCGAGCACGCGCCACCACTCCACACCTTTTAGCGAGCATCTAGTTCTAGTGCACATTACTGGGTCACTGGGTTGGAGGGCAGGCCTTGGTGCCTTTGATAGACGTTTTTATAATAGCAGAGAAAGTTGATCGTTGATCGATACTTTAGTTGACCTTTGTAACGATGCAGGTACGTCACTAGTCGTTGCCAAGGTTAAAACTATGGTCACAATAAGTCTTCGTAAAATACTCAAAATACATCCTTACGCATCTCTAATGCCCGTTTTCCACAAACCATCCCTTAGATGTCCTAGTGTGGATATAAATAAAGACTCTTACCTAACTTCATTCCTAACAAGCTATTCTAAGAAACAGAAACTATATATGAATATCTGACACTTCTTCGGAGGAAGGCTACTGAGTATCTGACACATTCGGGTAGTAGGTGAGTATGTGACACCAGAGGGTAAGTATTGGTAGTTTAATATTCTTGAGAAGGGCGTCGAGGTGGCTCGCTGTGCTCGTTGGACCTGGTCTGGGTGGCAAAAACAGTCGGTACCTAATGTTTACACCCACGCTAGTATGTTAGTGATGCTAACCGAGTTATGAAGATGAGTAGGATTTGACTACCGGTAGCAATCGTTACACAACTTAAAAGTTACAACATCCTTATAAGTTCAAAGTAATCAGAAAGTAATAATCAGAAACTTCCACCAATACCGACTCTGCACTGCATTACCGTCGCTATCCATCACTCCGTCATTAAATCCACCAGCCTTCTAATCCAATATTAAACAACAATTCAAACAATACGCAGGTATAATAATAAATCTTCGGAATTGCCCCTGGATGTAACCTACTCAATATTTTAAACTACCAGATTAGCCTGACCTTTGTGCGTTCAATTTTCGGCTTTATTGTGAGGGTGCTAAGGTGGTATGATTAAAGGTGTTAAAGTAATGGGACACAAAATGGCCGGTGGGTTTAGCCAGCAGACGGGAACACGATTAGATATTAATCCGTCAGATCGTGATTAGATTCAGTGGCACGGAGTAATATATTCGAAGGTGTCAGCTTTAGTGATGGGCTGAGTCGATTGTTGTGTCGATTAAGTGATTAATGTTATTGTTTTTTAACGAGTCAATAAATTTCGGGTCTGTTGAGTCTGTCTTGTACTATAAATGTGCGTTGTGTGCAACATAACGATTAATTCTTGGCAATGATTCATTCCTAATTAAGAACTTTATCCATATTAGGTACCTATCATGATCTATAGAGATCCTACACACAGATCATAGGAAATGTGTAGGTATTGGATAATCATTAATCTGTATAATATGTTTTACCTTTTCTTATTGACTATGTTTGTTTATTGGGAACTTGTAATCTTAGACAGAGCGAAGAAAATTAGAGTAGGTAAGTGATATTTGGGGTGACAATCGATAGGGTTCGTGGCGCTAGATGTCATGATTTCGATAAATTGCACCTACCTGTTTGACTTTAATATCGTAATAAAATTGTGCAAGTGGCAATCCACATTTAAACTTCCACATTAGAAACATCTTCAAAACAAAACTACCTAACTTTACGGCCACTCAATATTCATCGTGGAACTATAACTGTAAAACAGAGATCAATAATTGTCGATATTTCACCTCCCTACACGTTGGGCGGTGTCGATAAGCGCGCGTGCCGCGGCAAGCGCCCGCCGTCTTAACGTGGAGCACCTTCCCGCGTCGATAACTTACACAACACTAAAGTAAACGGAGACGTTTTCTTTGCAGTTATGCGGAGCTTTCATGTGGAACATTTCGGGCTGAATGTATTGGAAAATATCTAGGTAGTATGGAGAATACCTAAGTTGCAACTTATTGTCATATTCCCGTTTAGGAAAACTCAAAAACAGAAGAGAGAAATCTATGAAATATTTTTACACAGATAAAGTGTAGCTGACAATAGGAAGATTTTTTTATTGCTAAATGGGCCTGCTCTTGACCTTGATCACGCCTGATGGAAAGCGATGGATGATGGGCACGCTCGTTCCATCATAGAGATGCAACGAGCGTGCCGAGAAGATGCCTGGATCCTGTAGAGCACTGCTACGCGGAAGCTACGACACAGCTACGACGTGCTACGAAATCCTTCTGTAGTCTCTCTCTAAATTAGCTCTCTTTCCTAACTTTGGTATTAGCCCGAGTCAGAGGACACCTTAGATATGGGTATTAGTTAAAAAAAAAAACTTGTTCTTAGACTACGAGTTGAGTAAGGTATTGTCTAATTTATTTAATTGCTAACTTCAATGAACTCTTATAGAAGAAAACTTATACCTTCAATCTCTAATCAATCAGTTCATTAAACACCTTTCTCCGAACCCCCTCAAATCCCAATCACAGTATTGTAAAGTAACTCAATCATAGCCCATTTACCGTCACTTCGACGTCGCAACGTAATTACCGATAGTCGGCACTCGGCAACTCCAAACAGATTTACAGGGAATTTAGCGTCGCCAGGCCGCGGCCCTAACTTCGGCACTGTCGCTTCATTTTAAACTTCGCAATCCGCTTTGCGACGAGCGCCGAAATTAGTTGGAAATTAAAATAGCATCGACGTGGTACACCTGTCTGAGCCGATTATGTGAATCGATGGAGTTTGTGAGGCTGCCGCAATTTTTGGTGTAGAATTAAGGAAAGTTTGCGGTGAGTTTGGCTTTTAAATTTTAATTGCAGATTTGTGGGGCTGTTTCTAATTGAACGGCTTAGGTGTTTTTGAATATTACAATGACCTTTGACATTGTCGATTTGTTAGTAGGTACGGATTGCAGTTGTAAACCATACCTACGTACCCATAATAGATCAACACAACAACACCCAGAAGACTCGGAATTCAGAATTGAGAACATTAGTTTTGTCCACGATACACAAGAAATCTTAGCACACTTAGGTTTCTCCGGTGTCTCAAGAACAAACACCCACATTCAGAAGAACTTATCTACTTAACTTACTTAACTACATGAGGCCAATTCAAGAATCGTAACCACAATCCATAACGCTAAACCAACCATTTCACCCTTACGCCAACCTATCCTACTAAATCTAACTGAACATTCGACGTAGCCACACATTCACCATAATTACGTATTATGCGGTATCCAATAATTACCCTGGTACCTCCCACGTGCCGTCTGTAATCACTAATCAGTAAGATTACAGGGCGCCGTGATTACAGGGACGCTTTGATTCTGCATTGTGTCGCAAACACACCTTGTGATTTGGCAGAATTGGCAGTGTCATCCTGGGTATACATTCTATTCATCGTTTGGTTAATATTGAAATACCTATGTAATTATTGAAAGGCTAACAGTATTAATATATGTGATTATCGTATGAACCGTCAATGCTAGGTATCTAAATAATCTAATTAAGCACAATGGTGCGTATGGCTTGAAAAGCTGTGGATATCCCCGTTTATTTTTAACATTCCAAAAGTTTTGATCCCGAATATCATGTCATTATAATGTGTGTACCTAACACATGTCAATAGTGATTAATTCTAGCCCAATTTACTTCTTTGGCACATAGAAAGGTCGAGCCCAAAAGGAAATGTGCAATTCGCATATCGGTTTTTGCCGTAGTAGGTATCTATCTATTCGCCATAATCAACTGTTAAATCATTCTATAGCATACTCTTCACGTACCCAGTTTAACTTTTCAAACTCCACGCATTCCCTTAATCCCCGTCTTAAAAAGGGCAACCTTCCCCTTTAAACGTCCCTCGGAGGGCCGTGTTCAGGTGTCACGGCATCACGTCAGGTGTCGTAAACACGCTGCAATCAGTTTTTATCGCCATCACGCCCCCGAGACGGAAAGGGTTACTTTCAAGAGTTTTGGGAGCATCTAACGTAAATGTTTGTAGACATACGTTATGTGCGTGGGAATGGTAATGTGATTTTTTGTTGGCGTTTATAATGGTCTACGTTTAATTTTTCAGTGACGTGCTGAAGTTTGCCGTTACCATAAAGCAACTCAGGAAATCGTTTTGTTTCTGAAGTTCTGAGCGCTATTTTCCTAGAAACTATCAATATGACATTAGATTGTCTCTTCTTACATCGATCCTCGTCCAGACCGAAATACCCTATGCTTAACAGGTCATTTCGGTCCTCCAGATATTCCAGTCCCTTTAATTCTGGTGAATACTAAAAATTCTTACACCCCTACTACTCATAAATTATTTTCACAACTGATTCAAACACAATCAGTGCGCATCTCAGCGGCATAATCCGAACTTTTCTTTACAACCGCTAAGACCCTCTCAACATCTAATAAAGTTACTTAAAAAAATCTCCCCGTTACGCTATTATCTGCACAAACTCTTAAAAACAGATTAGCACACTCGAAGGGCTCCACAATGATCTTGTCGTAAAATCCTATCTGTTTCAGTTCCACATAAAAAGATTTTCTGAACAAAAGGTGCCACTTTTTATCCGAAAAGAGCACCTGCTTCGCTCGAAACTTGCCGAAAGTTTGCCGAAAGTTCGGTGGAACTTCGCACCGGATGTTGTTATCGGCCGGAAGCGCTTTAGGCGACTTCCTGTTTTGACGGACGTAAAAACTGGAGGTTTTCTTCTTAGTCTTAAAAAGTTGTTAAGTGATTTTTTTATTAATTTATGCCAGGTCTTCAAATATTTTAAAGAATAATGATGGAGGTATTGGCTACAGTTAATTTAAACAAGTCCGTATGCAAATACTTGCTGAAAAAACTGAATGCCTGAAGACGAATAAGTACCTGAAATAAAGCATTTAGCTTGGTACGCTACTGGCTTCTGGATAGCCTATTAAATAGATAAAAGAAAATAACTCTACACTGTTTTTAATACTCAATACTACTTAGTACACTGTTCTAAATGCACAAATTCAGTTTCAGATCGTGTGTCAGTTCTACTGAATCATCTCTTGGTTACCCTATAAGGAAAAGATCCCTACTATTACTTTTAATACAGGGAGACAAAAAAACTCGTAAAACACAAGTTTCAGCGCCGCAAGCACACCTCAGTTGTGAGAGAGTTTTGAAAAATGGCCGCGCGCCCTGAGTGACGGCTCTGCCTCAGATAAAAGTTTCTGAGCAATTTCCTATTCCCTTCCAGAGAGATGAATAGGTGATGTAATTGCGTACGAAAACTTAGTGTTATGGCGAAAAAATGAGGTAGGAATTTTTGAGTGAATTTATGCGGGGGTAGAAGCAAAATTAGAGTTGTTGAGATGGAGCTGAAGAGGCTTATGGAATTAGACAATCTTTGGTCTTTAAAGTTATTCTGTATCGACGGTACGTTTCTGTACGGACGGTAGGGAATCACTAAAATATACTTTTCCTACAAGCACAGCGGCGTTATTGCGTAAAACACTAGCAGTAGCAATGGATTTAATTTTGACAGGTCAACAACATTCATTGCGTTATTTACGTTGCTGGGCAGACAAATTTTTTGAACATATTAGCAATGGATTAGCAATATCCTTCAAAATGATTCAGATTGAGATATCCATGTTCCTGATAGTCATCTTATTTTTTGGATAGTTTCAACCTACCTTCGTTAATGAACCTTAGGCTTTGTCTAATATAATTATACTTGCAATCTATATATGAACGAATGATGTAGGCTCTACATCACATTTTAGAGGTGAGGCCTGGAAGGTACCCATAAAATCTTTATAAATAGATCACGTCGTTCTAAACTTGACACATTATAATGAGAGCATTTTCCTAAAAATATGCACAAAGTCTTCCAACTTTCTTGACCCCAAAAAATCTAAACAAGCGGGGGATGAATACGCGTATTCAGCGCCAACATAACAATTTTCATGAACACCCCGTGGTTATAAAAAGTCGACAATATCATGAGCAAGTAAGGTGGTGTAATTAATGGGCCCTCTTTCTGCCCACCCCCGGCCGACAAGGTGCCGACCGGGGAAAACACTTTTAAAAACTTTGCCACCCGCAAATTATTAATAGGTTTCTACGTAGACATGGGTAGAGTGTGCAAGGATCACCTTTAGAAAGTTATCGATATAATTTTTCTGGACGTATGAACATTTTAAAGAATTTCGTTTCATTGCTTATGTGCCTACTCAAATGGAAGTTCGCATTGCGTAAACGTGCGTGATGGAGTTGTAGCTATTTATATTTCCAGTTAAACTTGATCTTTAGATGAATATGTTCGTCCTAGGTCAACGTTATTCATTCTTTACAATCACGTAGTTCGTAGCATGGATTACCGTGAAGAAATAAAGTAGATAATTATTAAGTAGCTTTCAAGTTACGAAAATATAATACCGCACAGTCACTTCAACTTCTAAAAAATAATTCAATCAAAATGTCGACATCTTCCATGTAAACTTGCCCCATCCCTCCACAAGTAACACCTTGCAACGATGTAAAAATTAAGAAAGAGAGATTTTTAAAAGTGCGCCGGCGTCGGCCGAGTTAGTGACGCCACATTAATTCGAGTGTCGATTACTTGCGAGTCGACTTGAAGCTGATAAAAAATCGTACTTACCTGAAACTTAGCAGTGACTGACGGGACTTGTTATTAGTTTGACAGTCTAGGCAGAGAGGGTTTGAAGGCTTTTTATAGATGAAGCCGATAGTAAAAGTCGTTTTATTGACAGTATTATATAGAGTTATTTGATTACTAACAATGTGAAAGAAATAAAATGAATGTCAAAAGTTATTTATTTTCGTTTCAAATGAACACTAAGCTAAAGCTATCCTTAGATAGGGTTACTTAAATTTGCCTAGACTTTACCTAACTTTTATTTATCATGCCTCTTTGGCATGATAAATAAAATGTATCTAACTTAGGTTTTGTAACAAGACTCTTCGATCAAGAAAAAAATTGAAAACAAAAACAGAAACAAAAAAATGAATGGTAAAATTGTAATTCGAAAAGGATTATTTCTGTTTTTAAAGCTTTTTTCAGCCATTTCTTAAAAGAAGGTTCTCGACTATGAAGTTTTTATATACAAAATTAAACTCTTTTTCGAGTCTTTTTTATTTCGAAAGTATATCTTGTGTACTTAAAATGTTATTCCAATTTTAAAAGTGTGATACTTAGTTTTGCAGGCCAGTATATTTTGGGGTCCACTTCGCGTCTAATTAAATGTAGCTGAATATCAGTATTTTACATGGAGCAACTGCTATCTGACCTCCACAACCCACTAGGTAACACGATCTTGGTAAGACTCGTTGTCAGACTTTTGGGCTTCTGACTACCCATAACGACTGTCAAAGATTTACAGACAGCCGGGACTAACGGCTTAACGTGCTTTCCGAGGCACGGAGGAGTTTTGCTATGTAGTGGATGTAATGGACCCATCCACGAACCGACCGCGGCAAGCGTAGGTTAACCTTCGGTCGAACCGTGCAGCCTATCTCATTTAGCCATGAGTCCGTCTAGCCCTCTAGCCCCTAGGCTTACTTAGGATAATTAAATAAAAAAGGGGTGGTATATTCTACTAAAATGCTGCAGGTTTAATAGGTATGTCAAGCGGTAGTCATAACCCTTTTTCAGCATCGTGGGGATATTTTGCAAAACTCAATAAAGGTTTATTTAATAGTTTTAGTTGCTTTTGTTGGTCTTACAACAAAACCTAGTAATTCATAGGAGCTAGACAAAGTCTTAGCTAGAATGTGCGAGAAGAGTAGGAAACGGTCGACAAATCACTGTCGTTTACCGTTGAGCGCGTTTTCAATTTGTACCGCCTCACCGTAAGTGCTGGCTGAATGTGTGCACACTGTGTCACCAGGCCCGGAGGTGCGAAAATAAATATCGGCGTTCTATTGTTGAAGATTTGGAGGAGGCAGGTGGGAATCGGTGACAAAGATGCTCTTTAAAACCGTCAGATAGAATATAGAATAGCATACAATCTCGAACGGTCTTTGGAAAGTAAAATACACTGGCCTGCAAAACTAAGTACTACACTTTAAAATTTTCAATTTTTTCTAAACTATAGAAGTTAGAGATTTAAAATAAAAAACGATAAGAGTATTCTATTATTCTAACGTTTTACAGCAAATTTTATCAGCTTTCTTTGAAACTAGTAAACTATACAATAGTAATATATTTAACTTAAAAAAAAAGATAAAACAATAAAAATAGCCATTTTTGCCCTAGTGTCAAAAAACTCAATTAACGTTTATAAGTATCTTTAACATATAATTTAATAGCCTCCTCGGGCTCTGACTACGGCTTCCAGCCGGTTTGACATAATGAACACGAGGTTTCGGAGCCGATGTTGGGCAATATTCTCCCATTCTTCAATCAGGGCCTGTTTTAGTGCCCTGAGGGTGGTGGGTGGTGGTCTGCGGCTTCTGACTAGCCTCCCTAGCTCATCCCAGGCGTGCTCAATCGGGTTGAGATCAGGACTTCTTGATGGCCAAGCCATCACGCTGATACCAACTTCCTGAATATACTCTTGCACGACCTGAGCCGTGTGTGACCGGGCATTATCATGCATAAGCATTGATCCATCACCCATATTTGCTAAATACGGCCCTGCATACTCGTAGAGAATCTCTTGGGCATATCTTTCCCCAGTCAGAGTGACATTTTCTATGGTCACTAACTCTGTGCGACCTTCTGAAGATATGCCAGCCCATACATGTACACTGCCTCCACCGTACTGGACTCTTTATGAGAAGCAGTATTGAAGGTATCGCTCACCAGGCCGCCTGTAGACACTTCGCCTTCCATCAGAAGTGTAAAGTGAGAATCGACACTCATCTGTGAACAAAATTCTTGACCACTCTTCTTCATCCCACTGTATGTGTTCACGGGCGTATTGCAGTCTCGTTACTCGATGTTCTCTCTCGAGTTTGGGGCCACTCGCTGGTCTTAGGGGTTTCAGATTTGCTTCAGTAAGTCTTCTTCTCACTGTACTGTCACTAATGTAGACCCTTCGGGTCTGAAGAAGCTGTTGCTGGACTTCAACTGCATTAAGGTGGCGATTTCTTAACACAGTGGAAACAATATAATGGTCTTCTCGGGCACTAATACACCTGGGTCTGCCATTACAAGGTCTCCTCAGACGGTTTCCAGTCTCTTCGTACCTTCGCTTCACCTTCTGGACCGTTCGTAACGCCACACCCACCATTCTTAAAGTAGGATGCATACTGATGCCTAGTTCCAGAAAGTCATGATCCTAGCACATTCTTCAGGTGAGAGGCATGATAAATAAAATGTATGTGCTATTGTCTAAATAAGCTTTTGTAACAAGACTCATCGATCAAGAAAAAAAATGAAATCTAAAAAAGAAACAACAAAAAATAATGGTAAAATTGTAATTCGAAAAGGATTATTTTTGTTTTTAAAGCTTTTTTCAGCCATTTCTTAAAAGAAGGTTCTCGACCTCGACTATGAAGTTTTTATATACAAAATTAAACTCTTTTTCGAGTCCTTTTTATTTCGAAAGTATATCTTGTGTACTTAAAAAGTTATTCCAATTTAAAAATTGTGATACTTAGTTTTGCAGGCCAGTGTAGTTATTGACGACCTTATCTTTAATGAGGAAACATAATCGATAACTACTCCATTTGACCAGAGACAGTCAGTTTTCAGAAATTTTATTGTACGGTGATACTGAAAGTTCTTAGAAAATCAAAAACTGAACAAACTAGCAAGTTATTAGTTTTATTATATCTTTTCAAAATAGTGTCCATTTACATCAATACATCGCTGCATCCGATAGAACCACTGAGAAAAGCACTGTGCCCACTCATCCTTAGGGGTCCCTCGACGGCATTTTTAAACGCAGCCACTGCTTCCTCGGCGTCCATAAAGCGTTTTCCTCGAGGTCGGGTCTACAGGGCGGGTGACCCAGTAATTCCACGTCTGACGTCGCCAAGTAGTCGATTGTTTGCAAAGCGGTGTGCGGCGAGGCGTTGTTGTGGTGAAGGAGGATCCTACTGCGAGTTCGTTTCTCCCGAACTTTTTCCAAGAAAAGTGGCAAACAATTGTTAGTGTACCACTCTGCAGTAACTGTTTTTCGATCCTCTAAAACATTTGTTGCGTAATGACCTGTTCTTCTGAAGAACGAGGCTACCCTGTTTTTTCCCACGCTTCGACCTCTCTTCGCTTTAGTTGGCAACACCTCGGAAGGAAACACCCAGACAGCAGACTGTCTCTTAGTTTCAGGATCATAACAATAAATCCAGCTTTCGTCCCCCGTAAGTATGTCGAACACAGCATTTGAGTCACCTCCGTTAAATCTTTGAACCATTTCACGACAGCAATCAACACGACGGAGCTTTTGGGCCTCTGTCAAATTATGAGGTATCTACCGGGCACAAAGTTTCCTGACCGCTAAATGTTCATGGAGGATTTGGTGCACTTGACTCATACCGATGCCTAAGCTTGTCCGAATCTGCTGATAAATCACACTTTTGTCAGTCTCTCTTACGCCGCACAACACTGATGTTATCTTCAGTCGTCGCCGTAGAAGGCCGTCCCTCACGCAGATCATCGGTGAGATTACTGCGACCACGTTTAAACTCATTAAACCAGTTGTAAACAGTGGCACGAGATGGGGCTTCATCGTGAAAGGCCAATCGAAGTCTATCATAACTTTTTTGCTGACTTAAATGACATCGAAAGTCATAAAAAATCATTATACGAAAATTTTCTCGCGTTAAATTCATGCTGACGTGACGCAGACAATTTGCTGCCAAATCGTAAACAAATGACAAAAGAATAAAATACATACACAATAATATTGGCAAAGAGTTCCATTTTCAAAATTTGAACTTATTTTTTTATTATATCGTTTACCAGTGGCCAGTTCTAAAAACTTTCAGTGTCGCCCTCGTATTAGAGTTTTAGGTTAGGTTAGTTAGGATGTCATTACACCGCACGCACAAGCATTTTTTGCTAAAGCTATTTTCTTTTATATTGGAGTCCCTAATTATTAAAAGATGAAGGTAGAGGCTTCTCATGCCCCCTAAAATAGAAAGACGGGGGTAAAATAATACAATGAACCTTACATGCCCTATCCACACTTTTGCGCTCAGCGGCGAGTGCATCTGCCGTGAGCTACATACACTAATGATAATTTATTTGTTCGCGTTGTCTAGTGCGCTCAGCTCAGGAATCCGCTGCACATTGGAAACGAAAACTTTCAACTGAGTATGTACCTCTGTCACTATTTATTTGGAGCACAGTTTGCCGGAATGTTCATTGGGAACGAAAGAAAAATGCAACATGCGAGTTTCTCTCTACATTTTCATTTGTGCCTCACGTGGATAGCAAACGCTTGAAATAATTATTAATGTGTGTTTATTGTGTGTTTCCAAGGTCTAAGCACTATTTAAAAGTTCAGTAATCTTGCAGAAAAATAATAATATAATAATGATATTTACTAAATATCACACAATTTACAGAGAAAGCAGCAGTCCAGGGCTGCGACTTACGAGGTCGTAGGTTTAATCCCAGACAGGCGCATTCTTTGCCTAAATTATTTCATCACCACTGCTCTCAAAACGGTAAAGGAAAAACATCGCGTGGAAACTGGCATGTCATAGAACTAATTATCCTATCCTATCCTATTTCCTACAATATCCTGCTAATATTATAAACGTGAAAGTTTGTATGGATGGATGGATGTTTGTTACTCCTTCACGCAAAAACTACTGAACAGATTTGGATGAAATTTAGCACACAGATGGTTTATAACCAGGATTAACACATAGGATACTTTTTATCCCGATATTCCCACGGGATCGAAACTTATGCGGGTGAAACCGCGGGGCGCAGCTAGTAACCTATCCTACTTATCCTACTAATATTATAAATGCGAAAGTTTGTATGGATGAATGGATGGATAGATGGATGTATGGATGGATGTTTGTTACTCTTTCACGTCAAAACTACTGAACGCATTTGGATGAAATTTGGCATAGGTACAGATAGTTTCTAACCAGGATTAACACACATAGGATACTTTTTATCCCGATATTCCCACGGGATCGACACTTTTGCGGGTGAAACCGCGGGGCGCAGCTAGTATAATATAATTATATTAAAATTCGAAGATATGTGACACGCGGGCCTAGTGCGGGTACCGCCCGCGTGTTGGATTAGCGCCCACTCCCTCTCACAGAGAGGAAGCCTGTGTCCCAGCAGTGGGAACATTATATAGGCTGATTATGTTATGTACAATTTACATAAGTTCTATGTTGGTATAAAGAAACTACTGTTCTTTAGAAACCTAACACGAAACATTTAAATCAAAACATCGTTTTCACCTACACGTTCTCGAAAGCGGTGTCCTCATTACTGCTCCACACATAAGTTCCAGTTTCAGTCCAAAATCGATGTAATTCCACCTCACTGCTGTAATAAACTCCAAGTAAAAAGCTTACGCCTGCAGAATCTGATCGTCAATAACTTAATATAAAAGTATAAAGGTGAATAGCAGTTTGATACTGTCGTAAAAGGGCCGCAGTCATCTTGAGATCGCGTAAACCTCTCACGAGAGGGCGCTCAAATAATCCCGACAATAAAGAAAAATTCCAGCCCTCTTTATGAAGAGGTAAGTCCTTGGCAAATTGTGCATTGTGGGTGTCGTGGAGTCGGTACTGAACCTTACAGTTTTGTGTTACTGGTAGATTGGCAGGTTTCAAATATTCGCAGTTGTTCGTTTTGTAGCGTAAGTGGTGCTATGAAGCTAAATTCCTAAAGTAAAGTCGCAGGAAAATCTGCCACACTGAAACTTTAGTTCCTACAAACATGAACAACAAAATGATAATCAATTGAGAAGATTTTTAAAAATTGGTGTTGTTTCTTCTTTCCATAAAGGGATGCAGTGTATCTTCGGAAACTGTTGACTAATCATGTCACAAATTTCTTTGAGGACGATTTTGAAAAGACCCCTAAATACTTCTGGAACTGTCATTTTGTCCATCAGTATTTATTTTTAACGTTTAAAAGTGTTTTTTAAAACCCATTCACAGAAACAAATAATTTATCAGTAGTTTTAAAGTTTTTTATCTGCACTTTGGTCTACGCAGAAAAAATAAAGCACAATTCGTCTCTACAGCCTCCACTATCCATCTGTAAGTAGCAGAATGTAACAGACGAGCATCGTGCAGGTAAGAGACTCTGTAAGTGGATTGCTCTTCTGCTTTACATACAAATATTTTGTGCAAATGGACGCACCTCCCACTGTGTTATGACTGAGACAGTAAGAGCTAAGATTTATGGACATTTTATATCTGGAGGGCAAAGAGTATTCGAGTAAAGTCTGGTCGAGAGAGTGGAGTGATTGTAATAATTATTTTGTAGATATTTTGTGTTTGGTCCAATGATTAGAGATTAAAGTGGACTGAGGTATTGTAATGGGATTGTTGGGAATCGGTAAGTCATCGCGATCTTTAATCGTGATAGGAGCATAGAGTGCTACCATATAAGTCCCAAGTTAAGTTAATTTATGTGCTAATATTGACATAACACACCACCAGTCAAAATCTAAATCAAAATCAAACGTCATTTATTCAGGTAATTTTTGAATCAGCACTTTTTGAACGTTCAATTACAGGAGACTGTCCCCAAAACGCCCGCCCTTCACCACTTCCTAGTTCTTTATTAACTCCCCAGCAGCGCAGCTGTCTGTCCAGTTAAAAGGACTTGATTTTATAAAATAGTAAATAATTAACATTACGAAACACAAAACATTAAATTATTTTCCATATGTCAGCTACCACACGTCAATATACCAATAGAAATGTTAAGACTATACTCAAGAAGAAATAAATATTAAAAACGTTTTTATTAAGGTTTCAGAAATAATAGCCCCCGTGGTAATAAAACCTTCAGCACACGTCAAGGTGTACAATAGGTGGGTCGGTATAATCCTGACAGATGACGCCGCTGGAGTACTCTCACAGAACATCTTCATGCTATTCATCATTCTCTCTCAACTGATTATACTCAACTTGATTGATAGGTGGACTTCAATATCATTATGTTTATGTTTGCAGCTTTTTATATAAGAAGTATCTAGGCATGCATGTCGAATCCGCACCCCAGCCATAGGTAGAGTAACACCGCGGTGTTTTTAGCCGGTAAGAATCCGGCATACCCCACTGTCACCCACACGATGGAAGAAGTCGATGAGGATTTCCACCGTGCAGCAAAAATACATATACATCGTCTTATATCTAAACGAGCAAATTGAGGATGAGCTTAAAATTGCGGTTAAAATCAGTGCTCTGAGTGGAATACCTCTATTTTGTAACTGTTTATTGTACATTGATTGCTCATTGTTGCTCATAACTGAACTTCGTTTGCATTGCTTGTTTATTTTAGTAGCACAGTCTTATTCTAATCACAGGACAAAATATTTAAACTATACATAGACAACTAACTAAATACTCATGTAAACTAATATTATAAAGAGAAAAGATTTGATTTTCTTTATGTTTCGTTGGTACGGCTGAACGGATTGGGATGAAATTTGGCACATGGGTAGACCATGACCTGGATTAGGAAATAGGATACTTTTTATCCCGAATTTTATGCGGGATTATGCGGGTGAAACCGCGTGGCGCAGCTAGTTGCCAATAAGTTGTAACAGCATTAATAATAACAAAACGGTAAAAATAGAATCTTCATGTGCGCCATTATCAGAGACACACAAATACTTTATGTTCAATTAACGAATTGACAGTTCTAGTAGTTAATAAAGATCAAATTCGCAAAACACGTATTCGTTTGTAAGAAACTGACAGGTGTCATTCAATCAATCAATCAGGTGTCAAATTCTCAAATGTCAAAACGGGCCTTTTATTTTTTGACAACGTTAGTCACAAAGAAATACCCAACATGATCTTAAAAAAACCAAGACGTCTAATTTGATAGTTTTACTACGTACATAAACGTTCTACGACCTCCAATAGTCCCACAATCTCAAGCTCACACGCCTTTACCTGGCGTTACCCTGCATTACGCTGGCATTACCCTGGCGTACCCTGGCGTACCCTGGCGTACCCTGGCACTACCCTGCCACTGCCACAATGATCCCATAAACGCTTTCAAGTATAATAAGATTAGTTTAAACCGTTCGTCTGGCCGATCCTTGGACATGTCTTGGTACAAACAAGAAGATGAAAGCGGCACTTACTTTAAAAATATCTCAGGTTTTGACATAATATTTGTTGAATTTAGAAACCGTTTTCCACAAGATGCGTTGCGGTAGCCCATGCTTCGAAAATGGTTAGCAAGGATAAATGCTTCAAAACCGGCTAGTGACTTTTTAACTTAAAAACTTCTCGACCGTTCAAAAGTGCCTAATCTAATGACTTTGTTTCTTGAAAAACATGGGCAGGACTTTTATGTGAGAGATATACACAGCACTTTCATAGCATAAGAGTAATTTCATCCTGTTCATGCTTCCATTTCATGCTGTTGGTCGTTATTCTGTTGCCGCCTCCTCTTACATCTTGCGGCACGTCTTCAAGGTGTGCGCACACTAGCGGGTCGGCGGGTGAGATTAGCCGCAGTTACTATGAGACGACTTTATTAGCGCCGCCACTTACAGACGATCTGGGGTGAACGGTGCGCTCTTCCACGCACTACGACTACTCGCTTTGATTCTCTCTTGCTAGTTTAAAGTAGGTATGAGACGAGGTTGTGTTCTCTAGCCCTGTTTAAAATCATGATTTTAAACAAACACGTCATGAAACGTCATGATTTCAAACGTGGTTTTGAAGTAAGGAACATAGGGGTCATAGTGAATTAGGGCCCAGATTATTGTAGATTTTTTGGCAACGAAGTGCGTTTGTTTTTGTATTTTATGTTGGTTGGTCTTACTTGATCTTTTTTAGTAGGATTTAATCAATTTGATAAAATAATTATTGCAGTATGAGATAACAAACATAAAAAGTGACTGTAAATAGGTGATAAATAACAAACAGTATCTTTTTCCAAAATGTGTGTCGTACCTACTGGAAAACTCCACGCAATCGACAGACGGCACAGTGGGAAAGTTAAGACGCCATTATAGAGATAGTAGACGTAGGACAATTAAATTCACCTCAGAGTTGACGTCGGAACTTAGTACTAAGCTGGAAATACGGATAAGTAAGGAAAACTTTAGAAGTGAATGTAGAAGAAAATCTCTGTGTGGGAGGACCGATATTCAATTGTCGGATAGGATTTAATTTGATGTTTTAAAAGATTTTATAATTGATGTAAACATTTTAATATTTCCAGCACTTTTTGAGTTAATTTTTTAGTTTCACAGTAAACGAGTAATTATTTTATGTGTAGTCGCACTAGAATCCACTGACTATTTAGTGTTAACCACCGGTCCATATAAAATACTGTATATCGAGACCAAACAAACTAAAAGTACAAAATTTTTCTCCCAAAGCTCATTTCCTAAAATTCTTAAACTAAAAATATTTCCTTTCAAAGTCCAACAAGGCACCCCCCATCATCGGAACCCATTACCTAATATCTTCCCCGTCCACCTGCTCTCGACCAATAACTTAAATGCCACGTAAGATCCCATAAAAGAACCCGCCATTGTTGTCAAGAAAAATGCCGTGTTTTTTCCACGACGACGCCGAACGACGCCGGGCGGGCATTGTGCGCAGGTATTCAGAAAATTAACTCGGTCTAGACGAGAGTGCCACAGTACAGGAAGATACAAAAAGCCAACGATTTGAAGTAAACACAATTATTTAAAAAAATAGATATAGTGGTCACAAGCGCTACTACTGCTCATGAGGTCCTGGGTTCGATCCTCAGGTCGTGCAAAATGTTATTGGGTTTTTCCATCAGGAATTTCTCAGCAGCAGCCCGGAGTCTGGTTTTGTGCCGGTTGATGGCAATAGGCTCGCCCCCTATTACATAATAGATGATAAATGATTTTATTTCTGTAAGTAGGTATGTACAACACTTTTACACGACAGTCATATTTTAAATGGGACTTAAACATAACTGGCGCAATATGAGTGTACACTATATGTACTATAGGTACACCTATGGCTAACCCTTTGGAGATTTACAGGTGTGATTTTATGTTATTTATTTGCAGTGTTGAGTGCAACCAGCTAGATGTCAGATTGACGGATCGCGGAATACTCCACCTGGATTTCCACACAGCTTTCTGCAACTCCAGCCCCCACCTAGTTGCAAGAGTGCGCTGAGGACACCAGTCAGGGCAGTCATCAGCTGACTTGCTCAGTATCCAGAAACCTTTTTAATGAAAGTCCTGCACTGAAGTTTTGCGGATTGTGAATCACTGTTTTTACAAGTATTATGACGCAGCTTCGAATAATTGTAGCAGCCAGTACTTACGTATAATGTGCTAATTTTGGTTTCGTCTGCGGGTTGCTTTCCTGAGGTTCTGGTTACAGTTGTTATACGAATTGAACATTCTGTACTTATTTTCTTATGGTGTCACGGTGGTATGGAAGATGGCTTTATGAGATCGGTACAGTTTAGATGATTTGTTGGTTAGTGACCGGTAAATGTTTTCATATCGGGGGTAAGGAGGGTTAGAAATTCTGATAAAAATATATTAAAAGGCTTTGTTGGACATTTTTAGTACTCAGTTGGAAAGGAAGGGACATGCGGAATTTATTTTCCTAGCAATATCATGCAGCAAGCTAACAGTGATATTAAACTGGACCCCATGGCGCAGGGAATCCTAGTGTGGGGTCCAGGGCATTTGTAAAAACCTAGCACCTAAGGCTCCTTGTAATCTGCTACTAGTTTTTTAAATATTCTAGGTACTATGTTTTTTTTGTGCACTGACTAAACTTTTTATTTTATTTATTTAACTGTGAACAGAGTCAAACTATTTGCATCGATAGGTATTTTATAGGAAAAAATGGGTTAATGGATTAGGTAAATAGTTACGTTATCCATTAAGCTAATTTATTTTTATTTATAAAGATTAGTAAATAAGAATTTATTACCAAAGTCTCATTCTTAAAACGAAGGGCATTGAAAGAGCTAGTTACGGTTTTAACTAAATCGTACCTTATATTGAGATTTCTATGATTTTTTCAATAAATTCGCGAACAAAGCACAAAAACGTGTTGATGTATGAAATTCAGCGACACCGGTGACCGCGCAATATGCATAGCGTTGATTTGTTAGGCTTCAGCGCCACAGACTAACATTATATGAGTAATACGAGTAGATGTGACACTTTGTTGGAGGTTTTTTGTTGTGTTGATTGAGATGAAATAGCTCAAGTCTATGAGCAACTCAACTTCCCGTTTGGTTTTTTACCCCTTAGATGGTTAGACCCACTTGTATACACGGCGATACATCAAACTAAACATTTCCAGTTTTAGCTGCCTTCGCATTGTATAGGTTTTTCGTACAATCAGAAGTCAGCTTTTACTGGTTATGTATAGCTTGATGTGTGTACCTCAAGCATTTTTTTTAACATAATTCAGCTTCTTGTCATCTTTCAACGATTGACAGAAACCAGAAACAGAACGATGTTTTATATTCGTTTAGCACTAAATGAATTCAGTGATTTGAGGTGCAAGTGAGCCTTAGTCTAAAAATACGAAGTAAAAAACAGGAAGCTGTTTTAATTACCCTTTAAATATCACAATCTGTTTCTAAAAATAAATATAAACAAATACTAATAATTAAAATATAATTATCAATCACTTAGACAAAAGTTAAGTCATTTTAATCGTAAGCACCGGCTAACTAATAATCAAAACAATACCTATAATTAATCTTGTGTATGAAAGAGATGGCGTGACACACGTTGTAAAGCGTTGTCTCTTTCTTATATAATGACCGATACAGTTAATTGTATGACTCTTGCACTTGACCGTGTTCGTCTGCATGATTTAAATTAATTATTAGTTTGTTAGGAAGGTCTAGCTAAATCTGGATAGGTCTAGGTCATGCAATACGAGTATCATTAGAAGCAATTTTTTTGTATGTCAGCTGACATTAGTCTAGTAGAACAAAAACAACAAGTCGTGGGAAAATGGTATTATTTGAATTAACATTTTTATTAAATGCCTCATGATGACTCAAACCTTGCAGATGACAGATTACTAGATACTTATTTTAAATAAAAATAGTAATTGCTATGTATTATTGACATTTTTAATGTTTTCTATTCGATGTAAATACAGTTTTCGGATGATTTTTCTTTCATAGCCCATATAATAAGATGGTCTCGTCGTCGCAAGCGCGACTGCTGAGCGTAGGGTCCTGGGTTCAATTCCCGGGTTTCGGAATTTCTTAGTGACAACCCGCGGTTTGGAAGTTGGCGCTCGGTCGGACTATGAGAGTGAGGGAAGAGGGAATGCACCTGTTTCTGCGCGCACATTTGTACACTATAATAAATCCCGCGCCTATCCGTACTCCGTTGAGATTGGCCACCATGGCTGAAATACGGTCTGGAGGACTTTAAATATGATACATTCAAGGCATTAGCATTACAGCACATAAGATAAAATAAAATATTTAAAATATCTAAACGGGTTTCAAGGCTACGTGAATTTGAAGTGTTTATAGACGTCATCACTCGTCTTCTTTTCATTAGTGGGTAAGGCGAAGGAAGACAAGATGCCGCCGACACGTTGTTGTCTATTTAATCGGTTGAATGCCGTTGTTACAGAAACAATTACAAAGCGTTGTCCGCTCGCGCGGATCCACGTTTGAAGGGTTAAGGCATATGGCATGGCAAGTTGGTCACTCTCCAGAGCTCGCACTGTCGCTTCTGCCCTATTAATCTCTGGCAGTGAAGGACAGCGCTATAAATCAGAAGGCGCGTGTGTCGACTGTCAGTGGCACCTACACTATGAGTTAGTGCCGATAGTGAGTGTGAGGTGTGCCACTCACTACCACTACTACTGCTGAAAACTGAAATATTCAGGAAAATAATCGAAGACCTATTTTATTCAAATACATTTAAAACTATTCAAAGTTTTCTCTTCATTTTCAAGCACAGTGGACGATGCAGGGAATTCATACTGACTTCTACGGTTACCACCTTCTTTTCTAATTAATATGTCTGGTCAGCAATCTTTTTGAACAAAATTTTTCAAATTTTAGCTTTGACAAGCAAAACATTGGATGGATATAGAAAAAAAAATCAATTGCGCCAAATTGGATATGGAGACCAGTCGATTTTCATGTTTTTTCAATATTAATGGAGTACGGACCTTAACACCTTATCCTGCAAATGTTTTACAGGCAAAACAATTTATGCACGATATTCTTCGAATCTGGTGCAGAGCTAGTAAAAAGAGCTGCTTCTGGACCTTTTGCGGACCGGACTATTTACCAGACTTCTTAACAATATATGTATTAAATTGTAACGTTTCATATTTTTTAAAATGTTATTTTTAATAATAACCAATTATACGTCTTTATGTGGAGGAATTTTCTTTGTTATTTGTTAATAGACTGCGCGGGACAAAGATAGTTTATTAAATAAATATTAATTACTACAGCAGCAGCAGCAGCTTATTATATTACTTTTTAATTAAATATCACTTAAAGGCATTACACGAACAAGACTTTCCCAACTTAGTAAATGAACAAAAAGCGTATAAAATTAAGAGTAGTCACAGGTAAGGAATCGTTGCGAAGTCTGGCCGCCTTCCAAGCTGTGTAGCGTGAACATACTCGTTTATTTGGTGAACTTGTAGTTACGGGCCAAGGGTGCAGATAACACTCGTGTTTTGAGCCGGGTTTGGGTGACTTTATTGATATTTGTTAAGAATACTTTATGAAGAAATCACAAAGAATTAAAAGAAAAAGATGTAAAAATAACGAAACTAATTTCCCTCATATGCTTCAAAGTACTGAATATCGCTGCTTATATGTAGTAACAAGAGTTTCATTTATAATAATTGAAAGACATTGAGAACTTTACTTACGAGTTGTAAGTCGTGGGTTAGATTCCAGGTAGGCAACCCGCACTGGGCCCGCGTGGTGGATCAGGGCTCAATCCCTCTCATAGAGAGGGGCCTGTGTCCCAGCAGTGGGAGCATTATAGGCTGATTATATGAAAGCCATTATGAATTTTGTTTTTCATTTTATTTATATTATCCACCAACGAACACCAACTCGCCAACGTACAGACAGTAAGTTTTCTAGGTCTAGTTTGTTTCTCATTTCTATTAGTGGCGCGACTTCTGAGTTACGTCCCTTTGTTTTCGCTACAACTTTGTTTTTAATGTTTTAAATTGTTGAATGTTACGAACTTATTGTTTTACTCCGCAATGTTAGTAAGGTAGAGTCAAAGTTAACTTCAGACTACCTAAGTAATTAAATATCAGTCACTACTTAGGTAGTTTAACTTTGTCTTTCTTGCTGTGCGATAACAAAGCAAAGCTATTGTGCAATTAAGGGTCTGTGTCTCTATGCGTAGGTACAATTTATAACGTAACATAACATAACGCCTGTATTCCCGGATGGGTTAGGCAGATGTGCCCCTATAGTGCACCCACATTAAGCCAGAATGACTTCCCAGTGCATAAACGGAGATATTTCCTTCTTAATACTTATCAATCTTTCTATCACAAGGAACATGGTTAAAATCACTTACTTCAAAGCAATATGTGCCGCCGAGCCACCAAACTCTCACCAGGAAATTAAAGTGTGAAGACAGTTATTTTGTTCTCGAACATAAATCCTTTCAGGCCATTCTAGCGGTCAAGTTTCAAGGACCCGACCGGAAGTGACGAGGCGACAGGTGGGGGAAATGGCGCACGTTTCCGGACTGAGTAATGTCCGGTGCGCACGAGTGGAGAGCGGCGATTGTATTGAGGTGAGTATTGAGGGCTTGAAGAGGATTCAAGGTGCATTCATTTTGTAGAGAAAGGTTTTTTTTGGAAGAGGGTATGCGAAGTTGAAATGTCACACATGAATGGTCTACAAAAGTACGCTGTTTGGTTAAGAGGTAATAATATAGGTATACCTATTGGATTTATAATAATAATATAATGCGCGGCTGGGTAAAGGGCTTGATTCAGAAAGCAGTACTTCTGTAGGAGTACTGCTGGTTTCTCTCTCTAGAGACTTGACTACCGGCAGCTTGGACTCTGTTCTTGATGCCAATGGCCCACAATTTTTTTTTATTTTTAATGTGTTTTATAAAAAATATTTAAAAATGTAAATAACATGTATGAAAACGAAAACGAGAGAAGTGGTGGCCCAGTGGTAACGGCCGCGACTTACGAGTTTTAGGTAGTAGGTTCAAACCCAGACAGGCGCTTTACTTTGTGTAAATTATTTCATCACAACTGCACTCAAAATGGTGAAGGAAAACATCGTGAGGGAACCGGCATGTTCTAGAACCAAATATCAAGTCATGTGACATCTACCAACCCGCACTGGGCCCGCGTGGTGGATTACGGCCCACTCCCTCTCACAGAAAGGAGGCCTGTGTCCCAGCAGTGGGAACATTATAGGCTGATTATGTTATGTATGAAAATGTAATAAAGGAAATGTAATCACACACAATAGCAATGCGATGAGGTGTTGGATTTCAAAAGGCGAGATATGAAACGTCGTGCTTTAGAAGGAGACACATAGTTATGATAGAATATGCTCTATACAGTGGAACTGTTCCAGTGAACTCGATTAACCTTAATAAAGGCTGTGTTATCTATTCTATCTTCAATAGCTACCTCTCAATTGAATTTAGTGATAAAATAATAATGTATCACACCTCCGCACTGCAAATACCTCGCGTCTTCTTATTCGTAAGCAGAGTAAAACTGTCTACTTCTTTCTGAGATACTGCACCGGAATCGGGTAGTGATTTGGCATTCGCTAGCGTTTGCCTCGGTGCGCGTCCGATCGCACGGAATCGCTCGATCAGGTGCGAAAATGAAAATAGTTCGCTTCGAATACTTGCAATTGGGAGGGAATCGGCAATTCTACGATGTTGTTTGAATGTAAAAGAGTATGTTACTTTCAACTGCTTGGTTTTTATTTGCTATTTAAAGACGGAAAGGAAAATTGATTTGTAATTATGAAATAATGTGATGAGGTGCATAAAATTCAGGGATTTTTTACCTGTTATTGATTCTTCTCATTTCAAATCGTATTTTTCTTTAAGAAATTATAAGTTAGTAGATACAAGGTATACATTAACTCTCTTATAGGTAACAAATGCACACATTCGATGGCGAGGTTTTAAAAATAAAAGGAAACTGCGAAGAAAAATATACTTACTACGAGTACTTCACCTCTCGTGTACGCACGGCTACACATCAAGCTATACAAAACCAGTATAAGCTGCCTTCTGATTGTACGAAAAACCTATACAATACGAGGTCAGCTAAAACTGGAAATGCATAGCTTGATGTGTAGCCGTGTGTACCTGCGAATATTTCAAGAACAGAAGAAATTCTAACAGGGCAATCATTTAAACAAGCACGAACAATATCTCTAAAATGATCCAAAAAACGCTGGTGTATCTAAATTGAAAACACGTGTGTTAGGGTCATAAATAAGGCGCGCGACACACGGTCGTCTAGACGCTTAATCTAAAGTACCTGACTCATGCTCGGTCCAGTTTCACCCTTGTATGCCTTTAAGATGTTACAGGGATGTAGGAAGACGGTGCATCTCGTGATCTTTAATTGTTTACGTACAAACAATAGTTTCTGCAAATGGAAACCTTGGAGAGGACCGTAGCTAGTGGTCAGTGGTCGTATGTTGCCATGCCATCAAAGTTCTTTGACCTTCGGGTACTGGTGCTGTTTACTGAATATCACTGGAGACTTCAAAGCGTTTAGATAACGTATTGTTGTACCGGTATAAGTCCTATTAAAGTGAGACTTATAAATAGGTTTCCGTGACTTCTGAAATATCTACGTGTAGCATGTAAGTGTGTACCTATAGACAAATGAAAGACAGAGTTAGCTAAGCCATAAAATTTTGTTGAGTTGAAAGGACTCGAGATTAACTTGTTTTATAGACAAGTCTTTTTAAAACATATTCTCATCTAAATCATCGTTTTATACCTTCTATTAAGAAAATAAATGCGGTATCCACTCCACGATACACGTAGACAATAGGTAATGGGAGGGCGTGCTATCGGCTCGCCCGCTCACCTTACTCACCTTGGGTCGAGGGTGAATCAATGTGTTGCTCACTTACACCCTATGCTCGCCTTCCGATACGCTTTTGTTTTAGTTTACTTTCTTTATTTATTGTTACATTTTGTAAGCTTAACTTCGGTGTAGTTTGAAAGTTGCAGTTTTGTTAGTGTTGGGTTAGCGTTGAGTGATAGCGCTTTTGTTGAGATGTTGAGGTGAATTAACTACGATTAAAATGCTTACCTATAATTGCTGCTACAAGTAGAGAGAAGGTATGCACTTCAGTAATTTTCGTTTTACCGAATTAGCACACACGTCGCGCCATAGAGTAACCCCCCACAGAGGCAAAGCTTATTAGTTTTGTACTGCCGCGCTTTGTAGTACAGCACATGTCATTGTCATTGTCAGAGTTTGTATGAAGTTGTCTCTCTGTCGGATTACCAACTCTGGTCGCAGATCGTCATCTGTCACTAAAAAGTATTTTGGAATTGCATGAAGTCATTAGTCTATAATTTTGTAGTCACGGTAGTGCCAAATACGCAAGTACTTCCATGGTAGTTACAGCTCTATGTTAGATCTCATCATCGCACATTTTCACATTTCCTAAGATAGAAGATGACTCCCGACGCCCATATTTTTCTTGGGATATCTGAGGACAATTTTCGTAACTTTAAGAACGTTAACAGTCTGATCTCAATCTCAATCTGTCAAAAATACCTCTAAAATCCCTACATTTTTGACATTGACTGTCGCTGAGATGAGATTGCGACTAGAATTTGAACGGTTTTAATTACAGGAATTGACCTTCTGTACATACATACCTATGTAAATTATGTATATTCCATAACTGATGTTGTCATGACCAACTGGCTGTTACAGGTTATACAGGGAGGGATAAAAAGGCAGCATCCCAGATTTTTGCCCATCACTGGGCTAGAATTAAGAACTTGTTTTAATAATAATTGAAACTCAGTCAATACCTTATACAAAAAGTACCAGATTATCAACTTTACAATACAATAATCATCATGTCAAACTCCTATAAATCTGTACCTACAAAACTAAGAGATTTCTCCTCTAGGATCTAATTACAAACATAATAAATGAGAAGGAATCTTTAAAAGCCGAGACCCTTAATCCCTGTCCAAACCAAGTTCACTTAAAATTTTTAAAGAAAAAAGTGCTTGAAAACTTTTTCAGTTACAGATTTTTTCGTCAATTTGAAAGGCGAGCAATTAATTTTTAAATGCTCTCAAAGAGTACGATGAAACACGTTTTTACGATTTTAGGGGATATTTAGAACAGGTTAACGAGTTTTATTGACCGTAATGTGCGAAGTGACAGGTGTTTTATGAAGTGAGTTTTATAGCTAGGTTTGATGCATTTATAATTCAGAACTCGTGGGTAACTATATTTAATGACTGATTTACATTTGCATCAGTTAAGCAGCGAGATTGGTTCAAGTAGCAAGTAATGTGTGTCCGAAAGTGACAGTTTTTCATTGTGCAGTGTCACGTATAGACATCAACAGGCGGATCTCTCTATGTCGCTACTTAACTAATACAAATGTAAATTAGCCTTAAGCCTAATTACACGTGCGATTTAATTGCCTGTGGCATATCAGAACTTGAAGTGATGCCCCAGCAGGACATTGGCATCGTTTAAATGGGGCTTTAATGTGTTTATATTTAACAAGTAGCAGATTATTAGTATTGCAGTAAGTTGACATCTACCACTTGGAACCAATTACCAGAAATAAATCAGCCCTCCTCTGCATACCTCTTTTCAAAACGGAAGTGTGAAGTTAACATTAAGTTCACAGAAAAACCATTAGCCTTTTAAACAGCTACATTAAAATAATCGCTCGAACGAATCAGCGCACACTAACGCGCGAATATTTCACGCACAGCCCACCTACTTGTGTCATTACTGTTTGTAATAAGTGCGCCTAAAAATATGCGCGCCTATTACAATGGCAGTTATCGTCGCCCGTTGCTCGCGGCGAAACGCGTGTGTGCTGCAGACGAGCGACTTTTTGAGACTATGCTAGACAGTGATTAGATTGGGAATGCAATTAGGGCCTACAGAAAGTTACATCGAGAGATAAACAGCTGATGGATAGCTTAGCGATAAGTATAAAATCGTTCCCGGTTTTTTGTGACAAGACATTGGAGTGATTCTATTCTAGTTGAAATGGGGCACGAAAAAGGCAGGATTTAAAAGATTAAAAAAACACAGTTTTTCTTTAATGTCATTTTGTGCATACAAGAATATGACATAAGTGTTAATCAGCGCTAAAATAACATCCATGGAAATTCCAGTTGACACAACTTGCAACAAAAAGTCGCAGGTGTGGTCGGTGGGGCGCGCGAGCTCAGATTGTATTATTTATTGTGCAGGTAGTTTGGCCGGCCGCCAGCAGATAGCGCGCGCAAGATTTTTAAACCACCCGCCATGTTGTATTTTAGGACGCTATAATTTTTAAAACATGAATCACAAAAAAGGTGGAAAATTTTCACGAACATTCCTGCGCTTCCACCGTGAAAGAAATAATGTTTCGCATTTTTGTTGTTATTGCGCAGATAAAATAAAAAGGTATTTTTTGTTGCCAATTTTTATGGAATAATAAATTACGTTGCATTCGGAGAGTTGAAACTCACCTACTACAGTTGCATAATACATTACAATATAGAATATCTACCTGGCCTTTGTTGTAGACGGTATGCCTACAACACTGGGTGACATTAGAAACTAATAACTACTAATACGACTTATATCAATTTGTATACTGTTTACATTGCAGGTTTAGATCCTGACCCTGGTCGGCCAGGACAACAAACTCGAGATATCGTGATTGTAGCAGTACCATTACAAACCTAACATTCTGACGGCACGGTTGGCGCAGTGGTTAAGCGATTGACTGCTGCGCTGCGTGTCGCGGGTTCGATTCCCGCACGGAACAAATATTTGTATGACCTACATGTATTTGTTCCGAGTCTGGGTGTTTTTCTATCTATAATATGTATGTATTTACAAAAAAAAAAAAAAAAAAAAAAAAAAAAAAAAAAAAAAAAAAAAAAAAAAAAAAAAAAAAAAAAAAAAAAAAAAAAAAAAAAAATTGTATATAAGTAGTTTATCAGCCATCTTGTTACCATAACACAAGCATTAGGTTGCTTAGCTTGGGACAAATGGTGCTGTGTGAAATGTCCAGGGATTTATTATTATATTATTATTCACAACAACAGGAGCTAATCTTGTTTTTCTCCTACCATCACTGTACAAAAAGTCAAACAAGTTTGTTGTCCCGAATACCAAGCCATCTAACTCCTAAACACTCCAGAATGTGTTACAACCTACTAACTGGAGCAAACTCTTGTTATCCGTGCACTATGCTAAGTGTACCTGTGAAGGCCTGTTTACGCTGCAAGCACCTGAACGTAAAAGTTAACCGGCGCCGCGCCATTACCTCCCTCGTTTACCCGACTATTGTTGCGTTAGGACCGCGTTATACAGTGTTGCAATTCAGTTTGTATGGGAACTGCTTGGGTTTACAGTTGGTTAGGGGCAATAATGGTTGGTTAAGTGTGTGAGTGGAATGCAATAGAAAAATTTTCGTTGAATTTTTGGGATTCCTTTTTTTGTGTGTGAATTTAAACATCACGTCATAAGGATCGGTTTTTATCTAAGTGTTCATCAATGATAATGACAAAAGTAAAATAGAACATTGAATTAATATTAATTTATTGTTTTTTAATCAATGTTATAAAGTGGTTTTATTGTTCCAAAAAAAAAGATTAATGCAATATTTATTTATACAAAGGTTTAGAGACTTGATGCTTTATTTTATTCCATTTCCAGTCAACCACAGGAAACAGGAAATCTAATAAAGACATACAACGGTAGGTGCAATTCCTTTAAACACACTCATTATTTAGACAAAAAACTAATTACAATTACCACCAGGTAAAATAAAAACCTTTTTTTTCTTTTCACATTGAGGTATACAGTCATCCACTGTCAGACAAGCCTACAAGGGCCAATAAAGACACGGGAGGGCGCGTTAAGCCAGTCATCTTGTTTTTGTAAACAACCCCGAGCCGCTACGCCGTAGCCGGGGGTGCACTATAATGCTACGGGCTACGCGCTACGGGCTACGGCGTAGCTATTGACGGCGGAGTTGAAAAGTTTCTAGTGTAATTATAGTATAGCCTTATTTTGTTATTCGAGATGTGTGGTTGAATGAAATGTGGGGAGATTTGCTTTGTGTGTATGAGGAAAATGTTATGTGAATATTATTTAGTAGGGGTTTTACAAGTTTCTGTTTTGGAAGAAAAACTGTTCGTCATGTGAAAGTAATTATACTTTTATAGGTGCATACATATAGGCTGTTAACATATTTCGTAATAATAAATAATAATACCAGCCTATTATTGTCTCACTGCAGGGAAAAGGAATCTTCTCATACGGAGAAGGCATGAGCGTTGATCACCATGCTTGCTCAAAGAGGATTGGCCATTTCAGTCTTATAAGTCCAAGATTCCTCATGATGACCGCATTCCATAGTACCACTTAACTAAATGGACTTTCACTACTTAGGAGAGAATTGACCTACTTAATCAGAAATATCGGTTTAGATAGAGTATTCATTAACTAACACAGATATACAGGATGATTGGAAGATGGGTGCAAAGCTTCAAGGCGAAGATAGTACAGACAATTTAGAACTATTTTTATAAGCCTTAGTTGTCTTAGACAAAGTCTTACCAATTTTTTTTAACCTAATATTTGTTTTTTCCAAAATTCCCGAAATTTTATTTAAACTCCTTATTTATGGCCAAACTGAAGGATAAATTAATTCATTTTTATTTTATTTAATTAAAATAACGTGTATGCAATCTAGCAAAACAGGTTTTAGGCCTGTGTGTTATTAGACATTTTTTTTACAGACATTTAAAGTTCATTCCGCACGGGTCGATTGATCAGGTTAAGCTACGCTTGCCGCGGTTGGTCCGTGGATGGGTGACCATCTTCACATATCAAGACCCCTCCGTGCCTCGGAAAGCACGTTAAGCCGTTGGTCCCGGCTGTCATTCGTAGATCTTTGACAGTCGTTACGGGTCGTCAGTAGCCCGAAAGTCTGACAACCAGTCTTACCAAGGGGTATCGTATTACCCAGTAACTGGGTTGTGGAGGTCAGATAGGCAGTCGCTCTATGTAAAATACTGGTATTCAGCTGCATCCGACTGCACTGCTGCGCCAACGGCTGATTAGACTGGAAGCCGACCCCAACATAGTTGGGAAAAGACTAGGCAGATGACATTTAAAGTTAAAAAAAAAAATATAATACTAAGAAAAAGCACAAGGCAAGGCGCAAGGTTTTTTTAAACTTTATTTAAAAAAAACGAAAGGTGTTTTACTTTGTTCAAACCTTTTTGAAAACATGCTTGATAATCGCTCTTTCTTTTGAGGTATCATTTACGCGGATGTCTTACCAATTATTGAAGATTGTTTAGACATTAGTTTAGTTAAATAAAATAAAAATGAATTCATTTATCCTTCAATTTGGCGATAAATAAGCAGTTTAATTAAAATTTCGGCAATTTTTGAAAAAAAAAAATGAGAGATAAAAATGAGGTAAAAAAAAATTGGTAAGACTTCGTCTAAGACTACCATGGCTTAAATGGTCCTAAATTGTCTGTACTATCTTCGCCTTGAAGCTTTGCACCCATCTTCCAATCACCCTGTATAATTAAACAAAGAGAAAATAAAATAAAAAAACACCTAACAAGCACTTATTTTCATTATAATGTTCAATAAAACTTCCGCACGTCCGCACTAACTACACGAAAAAAAAAAAAACTACCGTCACATTGTCAACGAAATAAAATTAATAGAAAACTATGTAAAGCTCATCGGAGCATGAGACAATAAAGCCGGTCGTCCAGTGGCTGCGTTATTTTTCCGTCGTTAATTATTACCAGTTAACAAGGTGTTGTCTCTTCGCTTATTTATTGCTTTGTGAGCGGTGAGCGTGGAGCAAGGGGAGGGTACACTACATGATATGAGCGATGCGAAGCTGTGGATAAAGTATCGCTTCAAAATTAATATAAAATGATATCTTGAGGGGTCTGAACGCACTAAGAATTATGTTGGTGTATTTTGACATAGAAATATGTAATACAATTTAAAGCATGTATTTCCTGAAGGGGTAGGAAGAGAATCAGATGTATATAGTATACCTACAATTTGCTAGTTTTAAGTTTTGATGCTAATTTGTTTTTTACAGTTTGATATAACTTCTGACTGATCTCTGGCACAAGTCTAAAGCAGTTTTTAAGCCATGCATGCAACAACACTAAACCAATGCTAGATTATGAGGATAACTTTATATTATAGCGCCGCCTCGGTAGCTGCCTAAGCCTTAAGCAATGTTTCAGCCAGGCTCGTTAGTCAGCCACCTCGCGAAGAATTAACTGCTGTATTTTGACACTTATTACTAACACTACACACGGCTCTTTTTATTTTGTTTCTTTCTAGATTTATGCTAAGTGCTCCGGTGGCTGACTTCTTGGCTAGTTTAGATTAATGTTCATTTTGGTTACAGTTTGTGTGTACGCGATTTCTTTGTGAACGAGGTAAGTAGTGTGCTAAGTTATAGCAAGTAAGCTAACTACCTACATTTACTTCGTGTAAATCTGGTTCTGAGTCGTTTTTTCATGGATTTACTTATTAAGGTCCTGCGAGGTAATTGCTTAACACACTAACAGTAGCAATGGCTTTCATTTTGACAGTTCAACAGCATTTATTGCGTTATTTACGTGGCTGAGCAGACAAATTTTTCGAACATAGGAAGCAATGGATTAGCAATATCCATCAAAATGATTCAGATTGTGATTAAAAGTGTGTTACACAATTAGGATGCTGTTTCACAGTGTCAGTGACATAGATACTATAATTGTACAAGATTTATTAAATTTGCCTTGACTTCCTCGTTGGTCTAGTGGTCGCAAGCGCTACTGCTAAGCATGAGGTCCTGGGTTCGATTCCCGGGTCGGGCAAAGTGCTATGCGGTTTTCCATTTGGAATTTTACAGTAGCAGCCTGGAGTCTTTGCATCAAAATCAAAGGTCGTTTCTTCAAATTAAGCTGAGAATCAGCACTTTTCGAACGTCAAAATTAGTAAAGACAGTCCCTCAAACGCTCGCCGTTCACCAGTTTCTAGTGTTTTCGCTGGGAAGAAGTGCCGTTACAAACTCCCCAGAGGGATAAAATTGAAAATTGAATTTGTTTGAAATTATCTATTAGGGGTATACTCAGATATCTATCTACGAGTTTGGGGTAGACAATACTAATAACTGGCCATCAATTTGCAATTTAGAACAGTTGTTTGTGTCACAAATCCTCTAAGTACGTAAAACTCAGAGAGAGGTGGTACAGAAAATTATTAGTTTGGTCGTATAAACTAATAATTTCCTCCACCAGAGTTGACCAATAACATTATTTATCAAAAACTATGCTTCACCCATCAGCCGCACACAATAGGCGGCGATGGTGGTTTTTTTCCCATAAATTCATAAGTTTTATAGCCGCGGCCTGACCCTCCATCATCTGTGACTTAGGGCTGTTATGGTATGTTTATGGGTTAGAGGATAGGCAGGGGGACAGGTGGGTGGTGGATAGTTATTGGAGTTTTTTTTCAAGATGAACTTTTTTGATGGCTTTGAATATGGGACATTTGATATTGTTTGTCACAGGTGTTTATTTATTTATTTACACTTTATTGTACACCAGAAAATACATATAATAATACAAAACATACAACAGGCCTTATCGTTTTCGCTTTTCAGTGTTTTTGTGCTAAATCTCTTGCAAGATTTTAGTACCAAACATTGACTTTCATCTCAAAAAGGGTGATGCAAAAACTTAATTATCTCTACACCTGTGGTTTTCCATCCATCTTGGGTTTGGGAAAGCAGTAGTTCGGATACTTATTCCATTTATTGGTGTACAGCCAGGGAAATTAATTGTTGAAATTGATAACCTACGTCAATTACCATGTTATTGCCATTTAATACCACTGGCAGAAAATTACAGTTGATATTTGCATAAAGGTAAGAGATATACGGATAATTTATATTAGTAATCAATTTGCTTAATAATTATTTTCCCTGACGTTACATAACAAGGGGTTAGTAGTGAGTAGGAAACCAACAACAACACGGAAGTAATAAAGGTACACACACACCGTAATTGTTAACAATACACAACAACCCCTTAACATGTGCACATAATCCAGTCTAGCCGTCCGCGCCACTTTTTCCCTCACATGCAAAGTTGCGAATCTAATAACACTCCACGTGCTTCCACAAAAACTGTCGGACACCGCCGACACTGCCGACACCCGACACCAAACACCCGGGTATCGGTGAAACTTTCCACCTATGAGTAGAAAGTTGGAGCGAACTAGGTAACAGTGTAAAAACTGTTCGGAGGGGAATATGGGTGCGATATTGTGATTTCGTGTCGCGCTTTATCCTCTGGTTATACGATTATGATATTTTGTGAGCGTTGAAATATTCTCAATCTGATTATAATCATTGTTATGGATTTGTGCGGTCGAAGGCAATAGGCTCGCCCCCTATTACATGGGACTTTAACATTAGTGGCGAAATGTGGCTGTACTATAGGTGCACCTGTGCCTAACCTGTGTCTAAAAGAAAAGGGCTTTATCAGCGCATTAGTCCATTCGATAACAATGTATTATTGAAAATTACTGGTTTTCCATTAGGAATTTCTTAGTAACGGTCCGGAGTTGGCGGTTTATTACCACCGTGCCTCGGAGAGCACGTAAATCTGGTCCGGCGCCAGATTCCCGGTTGTGTCAGATTGTCGTCCCCTCCGACTATGAGTGTAAAGGAACAGAGAGTGCACCTGTGTTTACGCACACACTTTTGCACAATAATATCTCCTCGCCTCTATCCCGTCACCGAAACCGGTCGGGAGGTTATTATTGAAATAGTATATTGGATGAAGATGTTTCTCAAACAGAATATAATCTCAGAGACTATTTAAAAAGAATAATCAATCAACACCGCGCGCACACGCACTGACACATCAAAGTCTCTACTCAATTTATAAAGAGGTGTAGTTTGTAAGTTTGCACGTAGGAGGTAATCTCTGGAACCCACTGCATAGCTATTCACATCCGACAGGCGATCGTATCGAAAATGACACATTTCGATAACCTGATTTGTCTTACCTAAGACAGCAAACAGCTATTGGAAGAATAGCGGTCATCTATTTGATTTAAACTGACAAAATTTTCGGGACTTTTGAACGGCGTTTTGAGGATTCCTACGATACATTGATTGATGTTCGATACGGTACGGAAGCGTATCGAATGGTTGTGGATAGCTATGCTGATCCGAAAATTCTTTCCCTGGTAGAAAAATACACTGTTGCCTAGTTCCATAGGGTATGTTTTATAGTATAGTTGACAACAACGCGGGCGAAGTCGGGGACAGAAGCTAGTTATCAATAAAATGTCATTACTAATAACTTAAAATGCACTTATGTATAAGTACATAGATTGTAATCATGACACTTGACCCACATTAGCACATCACATTACATTACATTACAACGTTCAACTAGCTAACACATTACAATAACGATTGTAAAATAATACGAAATGTATGTATCTAGGTGATTACACTTTAATTCGCAGTAATTATTTATGAATATTTACGATAAATACCATCACGCAATGAGAGGGACCGTGAACTGGTGACCTCAAGGTGATTTGTATTGTTTAAGGTCGCATTGTTTTAAAGGTCACTAAAGTATAATGTCAAGAGGACCGGCAGTGTTCCTCCTCTATGATGATGCCTAATTCGGTGAACTTAGTTTATCATCGGTCAGTACCCTCTCATTAGTTCTTCTACTGAGCGGTCCAGTTGCAAGCAGCTTATATTCTAAACGTTACACGTGACTCACGTACTTACTGATAAACGTTTTACGTGCCAAATATTATTCATGTACCTACACTATGTACTTAGTAGTGATTAGGCAGTGTTGTCATAGCGAATGTGAGTACCAATACAAACTATTTCTGGTTTAATGGTACAAAACAAACATGAACCTGTTTAATGACTGTAGGTACGTATAAATAACAATTTAAAAAAGTTCCAGTAAATAACAACGGCTTTGAAGCCTTTCAATCAGTTTAGGGGTAGAGTTCCGTAGCCAATTGACAAAAACGGAAGTCTTATAATTTCGTCATGTCCGTCTGTCCGGATGTGACACACTAATTTTGCTGCGATACTATTTTCTCTAAGTATATCGATGAAGATTGCAAAGGTGTGTGAAAAAAGTTATTCATCACAACTACGTAAACCTACACTGTTCGTGGTCCGACACGCAACTGCCCGGGTTTTTTATTTATCGAACATTTTATTCACCGTGTCATTGTCCTTCCAAGTTATTGTGATCTTACTGAAACCAAATCAAATCATTTCAAATCCTTTATTACTTTGATATTACTACGTCTGCTTACCCCTTAAGGTACACAGCACTTCCACTCACACAATTACACGTATTAGCATCGTTAGGTGTAACGGTGACAATCAGCGGCTGCTCTTTGATCTTCTGACGCGTGCCGCGCACAAAGTTTGCCGTACCCCTTTGTAGTTGATGTCTTAAGGGTACAGGGTGCCAGTTACTGTGATTGTCTTTTAATCTTTTTGTAGGATAATAATATGGAAGGATTTTTGATCCTTGGGCAGATGATGTCATGACTTGTAGGATTCTAGAATGCGTAGTAAAATTAATGCTAACTGATGTGTTGTTACTAACAAACTTCGAGAAACAACTTTGGTGTTTTGCATTTGTGTTTTCTTTCTTTCTTATAAGTAAGTAAAGTTTTACTAAACCAAGGAGTGACGTGTAAAATACTGAACTGATATCGGGACTGTCTGGTAAATGAGTACACGCAAGGTTTGAAGACACTTCCTCATATCTCGTATTATAAGCCAAAGTAACATTCATTGACATACAGTTACAACTTCATCTGACCTGATTGGAATGTCGACTCATCATTGTATCAACTCAATCAATAAACAATAACAAATCATAAAAACAATTCCCACCCTATAGTCTATATGTGCAGTCCAATAGGTCACACACTTGATGACGTCAGACGAAGGCATTCTGTACATCTGGCATAATCAGGTCATTCCTTTCGAACAAAGGATGGAACGCAAGCATTGTTTGTGTGTGAAGGTCAGGGTCAGACTACATGTATGTCCTGAGATGCTTCAGATAACAGGACTATGTGGTGGGATAATCGTGATGGTATCAGGATGTTTTGATGTTTTGAAGCTCGGCTAAGCGTCACTTATATTTTTGGTTGGGTTAAGCCTTCATTTCTAGCATGACGTGAAATGATACCGCATCGAAGTTGTTTATAACTGAGTTAAGTTCACACATTTCAACCGTCACTCACCCAAATAGGTGTAAGGGTGCTCTAAAATAGTATTTGATAACTTATTTGTCGTCACACGCAAGCCTAGAGAGATGGAAATGGACCTGTTAAATCTTTACTTAAAACGTTTATGAAACTTCATCTTAAAATGTCATCACATCAGAAAGTCTCACAGAAGGACCATCGTCTCCTCTCGGGCCTTTACACTAGACCGATGGCATAATCCATAACCTTTCCTGTAGCCATAATAATGAACTTATGATAGGTCACACACGAGCCCAGAGCCCTAGACAAATGGATGGGCGTGCAGCAATCACCGTGGTATTCAGAGTCCTCGTCAAATAAAATGATGGCGTCGTGAGTGGCGGCGGGTCGTGGGATGTAACCCACACCGGACTGCTAGGAGTGCAGGGCTGAAAGAACTTGAAAAAAAAGAAAACAAGCCTTTGAAAGACATGCATACAAGCCTTTGAAAACATACACACAAGATTTATTCCTAATAGGGGTAGGAAGAAACTGCAGAACGCCATCGTGTTACGATCGTGGGATCGTGAGAAAACACTGGACTTATTTGGATTATTATCTATTATAGTTTTCTATTTTAAGTATAGAAAAAATGAGGCATATTAATAAAGCGGTCATAGTCATAATTATCTGTGTATATTATGAGGGTTGCAGAGGGAGAAGTCTCTCCTCAATAATTATATTGAGGAATAAACTACTCAATGAAAGCCTCCTAAGGTGCTGGTCCATACAGTCACGATAAGTAATGAGGAGAAAGTAACCAAATATCTATTTAATTCTGTAAATTCCTAAGAATACCTTAAAAACAGTCTTAAAATAATACTATTATGTACAAGTACATAATATGTATAAAATTGTTTTATTTTAATTTTAATACCTGATATTTGTTGACAGGTCTACGCTGTCCTCCTATACCTACTGTTATCTGAAAACATTATAAATGCCAATTATTTTTAAAAGAGTAACCGAAAAACAGAAAAGGTACCCAAAAAGCTGGCAACAGTGCCAGCTTGTAAGGCAATGGTGATTCTTTGGCCAAAAAATAGGCCAGCCCAAAGAATACCCCAATGAAAGAATGAATTCCAGCAATTCGCTAAGAGTGCCAGCCCTACCGAGACAAACTCATCTTCGTTCATAGGGCAAACGTTAGATACATACATATATTACGGAATTTAATTCTATAATTCCGAAGATCGCTCCGTTCACGGAATAATAAGTATATTAAACTATTTACATTGACATCATTTTGTTTTGTATGTTTCATTAGAATTACTTCGTACTTGGATATGTCATTAAAGTTTTGTCGTGTATTGGTTGTTAGTACTAAAGCTATTTCGTTAAGCCTACGATTTCGTTTGCATGAAACTTTAGACCGAGTTTGGATTCCTTACACGGCTATACAGGATGGACTTTTTTGATGGGGCAGTAAGGGTAGGTACCTTAACCGCCACTTAAATGGTCTTAGGAGACTGTTTTTAAACGAAAAAGTTCTTTTGCGATTTTTGACTTTTCTATTACTCAAACACCAGTTGGTTTGTACGCAAAATACGCGCATTGACGTGGAGTAGCGGACACCAGCCCGTATTACCTATTACCTAGACTTTTTTGATCCTTATAAGAAACAGGATGGATTGGCATCACAGAAAGTTTTTCTTGAAAACTGCCCATTTTTTTCAAAATCTGTGAAAGCAGATCAAAATGTCTCAAAAAGTTAAGGATAGTCTCCTAAGACCATTTTCCTCTAGCTACACCGGTTATGTCTTACCTTACTGCCCCGTCTGGAAAATACAGCCTGTGTAGTTTTTAATAGAGAGAAAGTAGACGAAGCAGTACCTAGATCTAGCGATCGAAAGAACAGGAAGTCATGGGGAGAGCTTTGCCCAGCAGTGAGATGATAAAGGCTAACAGTAACAGTAAATATTTCATAATAATATCAGTCTATGGCCCACGGCAGTGAGCAAGTGCCTCGTCATGACTCCATCGACCACCATTTGTTTCAATTAGTTACGTAACGATTAAATAATAGCGTTCATATCGTTAATTATGTGTCATTTACAAATCTAAAATTAAAATCACACATCACTCACAGATGACACGTATTGTTTGTATTATTGCAACAATGTCGCTCGCGGCGTGAACTTTCAACTTGTCAAAAGTAATGGCGAAAGATTGCTTTTAAAATATGTGAGCAATAAACCCGGTGACATAAGCTAAGCTGTCCATTGTTTGACCATTTCTCAATAAAAGAGATTGGGCTATATAAATATTGGCCCACACTTAACTTAAATACACGCATTTCATACTAAATTAAGAATTTTCGTGTGCGCTGTTGAGAAATTGATGATTTAATATAGGTGCATCGGATTTGGCTCTCACAACTTTAGCTGTCAACCGACTAAACATATTAGCTTCACAATTATGATCTTTTGTTAGTTTTGTGTTAGTAAAATAATTGAAAATGTCAAGTTATAAATAGTATCATAATTTATATAAAGCTTCAACACACAATCTATTATGCAGCCTAATGCATCCTTAATAATGCGAAAAATACAGGTTCCAAAAATACAGGAAAAATGACCATTTACGAGTATAGTATACCAACTACATATTTTAAGTGTTTGTCGAGAATCTAATTAGAATATGTTAATTTAGAGAAAAACAAACAGATTTATGTATCAGGAAATCATTTCAAGTATCCATATTCAAATCTTTATTTGCATTCCAAAATGTAATGTTTACGGGTGTTATTATTATAAGCCTGTGACGTCATTTTAGATTTGTTTTAATTTCTGTCCCACTGCAGGGGAAAGGCCACCCTACTCTCACTCCACTTTTCTTTGTTTAAAACTGCTAAGGACCAGTTGGGGTGTTACAATGGCTTAAAGCTAAGATGTAGGGCACAGCACAAAGTATAAAAGTAATTAATTCTTAAAATAAAAATCAAATTAGGAAAATAAATTACAACAATCTACAATTTAAGAAGAAAGTAAACAATGAAGAGTACATTCATGCTAATACAACGGAAAATCTTACTTAAATTCAGACTCACGTCTCTACAAGAAGTAATAATGCCCACACACTATTATCTTGTTCATTACATCGCCACATTATTTCCAAGGCAAAGCATATAATTAGATGTGTAACCCATAGTTAAGAGCCACGTGGGACCACGGTGTGGTAATGATGACCATAAGCCACGGGTGGGCGTCTACAAGCTGGTCACAACTCGGACGACGTCCCCTGTTGATCTATGGGTAGTGCGCGGGTACACTGTCGTACGTTATTTAATCAGGAAGAACAAAAGATTAATATTAATGAAGTAGGATAATTATAAGTAAAAAATTTACGTGTCGACGTGAGAACCTTTTTTTGTCGGTTAAGAAAGGGTGGATTGTTTTTAAAGAGATAAAATGTGTGATGGAATTCCACATAAGACCATTTCACGTAAGAGTAAGACACATCATCATCATCCAAAGCCTGACTTCACCCACTGCTGAGCATGTCCTTCTCTTTTCATGTGCCAATCTCTATGCTCCTGTGCCAGCCTCATCCAGGTTCTACCCGCGATAGCAACAATGTCGTCCGCCCATCTCGTACAGCACAGCAGAAAAAGACACACATACATGTGAGCTTAAAATTTTCATTCAAATCTGGAAACACAAACGTTTTCTTTGGTGAGACAGAAAAATCACACTTCTAGAGCTTGTTAAAAGGTTTTGAACATTTACCGAGTTAATTAAACAAAATAACTGAAGGCCAATTCTCGTAATTTAAAATGTTCAAAATCTAGTCGCAATCTCATCTCGGCGACAAACAGATGTCAAAAACTTGTCAAAATGTAGGAAAATTAGAGGTATTTTTGACAGATTGAGACTGAGATCAGACTGTGAACGTTCTTAAAATTACGAGAATTGCCCCTCAGATCAACAATATCGTGCTGCATCAGACAACGCACACACCACACGATATCACGCGTCCAGCGAATGCATGTGTTAACAAAACGCGCGATCTAAGCGAGTTATACTTTTATTTTTATCTAATTATGCGAAGACGCGCGACATTAGGTCCGTGTCAAGGTAAACGCGTCGGATGCCGCGACGCGCCGTGAAATCGCGGCATTCCTGCGTGATTTAGCCTTTATATCGTGTTGTAAGAAATTTTTGATTGTATTCCTATAATGCTAGAAAGCTTGCAAGGTTGTATACTGTATGCACTAGACTTTTTTGTAAGCGTCAGACTATCAAGAATCTAAATGATGTTTTACGATGTGCGCGAAGAATTTTTGATTGGTTTGCGGTTTTAAGCGTGAAGTTAGTTTTTAGTATTTTAGTGGATTGGCATAGAAATTATACATGTTGCTCAATAATGTGGGCGTTTAGTGATGGGCTGACAAAGTGACTGTCTGTCATTGTCTCTGTGAATTTTATAATTGTATGTTATTACTTTTGATAAACAGGCAATGGTGTGGAGTTTAGTGGTGTTGACACTGGCATAGCCTTGTAAACGCTGTGGTTAGTTTTGAATTTGTGTTGTATATTCTGCGATGATTTTAGCAATCTATCAAATGTTAATGGTTGATTTTAATTAGCACGTATCAGGCGGATCAAATTTTTTCTTATTATGTGTTGCGTTGTGTTCAGCGGTTGCTTCATCATATAGAATCAATTTCTTTGAATTCTGTTACGCCAGTTTATTAGATATTTTCATCTCAGTGAGGTGCTTAATAAATCTTACTCTTGTAACATCTTCTTCAGTCTTCTGTGTTCTTAACTCTGAGTCATTGTAAACCCGTAACTATTATGGTCCCTTCTGTGTTTTTGGCCAGTTATAGTTTTAATTTCACATTATTATTCAGTATAATATTTATATCAAGTTTATTTAGTTGTGTTAATTGTAACCGATTTAAACTATCAAATATTTTACGGATTAGCAAAAAAATTCAACCAGGAAGTATTTTGCACAAACGTGTTCTAAGTATAGATAATAATAGTAGGCACACGTTAGGCAGGTGAAAACTAATGTGTTGATAAGGGGCGGTGAATAGAATCCTGAAGATAGCAAAGTATTCTTAGGCATAACTGTGGATGCTAAGCTTCAGTGGGGTCCACATCTACAGACCCCACTGATTACTAACTAATTACGATTTTTTCAACACACACAACGCACTTAAGCGCGCTCTAACGCGCTTAGGCTAAGTTCCGCAGCATACGCTGTTAGAAAAAATCGTAATTTAACTGATATATAGAGACTGCCCGTTTAGTGTACTTTAGCTATTTTCATAGTGTAATGTCGTACAGTATTCTATTGTGGGGAAATGTCGCTGATATTCAGACTATCTTTGTTTTGCAGAAGCGAGCGGTTCGATCAATTTTAAATTAAGCCCGAGACTCGCTCAGAGACAAATTTAAAGAGATTAACGTTATGACTGTGCCTTCTCAATATATTTATGAAAATGTTTTATAAGCCCATAAAAATATAAAATTGTTTAAAAAATACAGTGATATCCATGATATAAATACTAGGAGGAGAAAATAGGTGGCTCGTTCAGATGCCAATGTATACGCCTTTTATAATAAAGTTCCAAGCCTTGTTCATAAATTCAAATCATTCATTAAACGTAAGTTGTGCCAGAAAGCCTTTTATACCGTTAAGGATTATATCGAGGACAAATTGAGCTGCTTCCAATTTTTACATATTTAATGTTTTTTTTTCTGTTTTGTTGTTGTTTTTTTTTATTAGGTATACACTTTGACATTAATGAATTTATATTATTTTTTATTTTTCTCTCTGTTCTGTTAGTTTTTGTCATGGTGTGGCAGTTTCAGTTCCTTTCTTTGGTATTGTTCGTCGAATCGTTGAGCTCCTTAAGATTTAAGTGGATTTCTGATAAATGCGTGCACTGACTGGACAGGTCCTCTCAATCTGTGTGGTTCTTTCCTCCAAAGACCATCTCAGACATCGATCTACATGGTCTTCATATGATCTGACCCAGATTATGTCTGGACTTTAAAAGAGACTGTGACCTCTGAGTTTGTTTCGGCCTTTCTTCTCAGACTAGTCAGATAGGAAACGCCGACCTCATCTAGTATTAAAATATGATTGAAAATAAAATCATTTATCATTTGGTATATGTAGTATTATAAACTAGTTTGCTGAACCAATAAATATGTTTCCAACACAAACTATGCAGAAAGGAGATCATTCGATTATAGTCGATTTGTTAACAGTTATCTAAGTTTTATGTAACTAGGTGCGAATTCTCACAATTTCTTTTATTATGTGCTAGAAATGCAATCACCTATATTTGCACACAGAAATGACATGAATGCAACAAGGCGCAGGTTTTAGCACCGTGGTGCTAATCAATAATTTTATTAAACTCATTAATCTTTACGACCCAGAGGAGAAGGTATCTAAAAAGATATTTTTTTTTTTTTTTTTGGGATGGGAAATCATCAAATGACCCCTCCCGCTCTGGGTGGAGCGGAAGGGAGTGTCAGACTCTTACTGACTAAAACCCACCCATGTTCCTTCCTTCGCCCTTTATGTTCCGGGGTAGCGGTAACCCTTTCGGACAATCCCGCTGCCCCGGCAGGCTTCGGCCCTGAGGGGCCCCTATCTAAAAAGATATTAGTCATAAAATACGTGCATGACAGTTTTCCGTTCATGACTTAACGACTTCAAATTTGTCTTCCTTTGCCTGTAAATACTTAAAGCATTTCTATGACAGGTACCTACTTAACTTCTTGTTGTTGTTATGTCAGCACTGGTTTCTATTCATAAAGACAATAATCCTGAAGAAACTCAGAGTTTAGTCATGACTTGTGTCAAAAATTTTTTTAAGTTCTTTGCTCTATGGAGCATAATCAGCCCATAATGTTCCCACTGCTGGAACACAGGCCTCCTCTCGGTGTCAGCGAGTTGGCCGTAATCCACCACAAGGGTCCAGTGCAAGTTGATAAATGTCACATGTCTTCGAATTTTTGGTTCTAGGACATGCTGGTTTCCTCATGCTGTTTTTCTTCACCGTTTTGAGAGCAGTGGTGATGAAATAATTTACATAAAGTTAAAGTGCCTGTCTGGGTTCGAACCTACGACCTACAACTCGTAAGTCGCGGTCGTTACCACTTGGCCACAACTGCTCTATGGAGAAGATAAATAAAAGATAGAATAGGTACTTTTTATTGAATACCATTACGGAAGAAGGCTCATCAGATAATAATAATAATAATAATAATAATTTCTTTATTTGTATAGAATGCAGGTGTTACAATAATGGTGTTCGTTTTAGATATATTCCCAGTACATTCTGCCTGTTGGCATACAAAAATATAGTGGTTAAATTTATTTACTATTTTATTTTAAGTGGTTAGGTTTAATTTAGAAACTAGGTACTTAGATGCAAAATGAGATCATGGTACAGCTAAGTCTAAAATTATTTACATAATAAATGAGATAAAGCGAAGCAAATATTACAGTTCATCATTTATAAAATCGGTAACAGAGTAATAACATTTGTCTATCAGCAACGTCGACAAGACTTTCTTGAATTTTATTAAGGGCTGATCCTTGATACAATTTGGCAATTTGTTATATATAATAGGTGCCATACCAATAATGTTTTTTTTAAGCAAAGCAGTGTTATATCTACCAGTACACAATAGACTCTGATATTTTGATTTCATAGCAGTAGATCGCATCCTCGTATCATTTAATGCAGGAAATAGATGCTTGTTAGTTTTAACGAATATAGCTACTTCAAGAATGTATATACTAGGAAAAGTTAATATTTTGTGTTTCTTGAAAAAAGGAATGCAACTATCAGAACTATGGACATACCCATAAAACGGACGAAGACACGGCACGGATCGAACTGAGGACCTTGTGGCAACCAGGTCACTAGACCCACTACACAGATAACACTAAATATATATGGAAATGTAAATAATGTTCAGATTAACCTTTTAGCGATAGCTTTTAGATTATTTATATTGAAATGATGTCCTTTGTGAGATATTTCGAGTCTAATATTGTGTGGGTGCAGATTGAGGAACGAGATGACACTTAATTTACATCTTTTGGGCAATATAATAAAATATATACATTTATGGGCCAAAAACGTGGGTTAGAGCTCGTTAAAATAGCCGGTTTTTTAGTTATCTAGGTTTTTAGTTTTATAGGCCAAGGCTAAAACAGGTCTTCTGGTTTTATTTCCATTTTACTTTTGTTTCATTAATATGTTTATATGAGTGTAACATAAGCATTAGGTTGCTTAGCTTGGGACAAATGGTGCTGTGTGAAATGTCCAGGGATTTATTTATTTATTTATTTATTTATTATTTATTTATTTAGTGTGTTTGGCTTAGTTTGTGATCTTCCCTTGCGAGTCCCAATAAATACTGTTTCTTTCTTTCAGAAATTGGGCTGGAGGAGGTTTACACACAAACAATACAACACGCTATTACATTCACTGAAGAGTTAGGCAGAAGTACCCCTATACCTACATAGGTATACAGGGTAGCAGGGACAACGACGCGCAACCACCAGATAATAATTATACTACCATCATAGCATTAGAATATCTTCTGATTCAAACTTTTAGCAGTTTTCAATGCTCTTTTGGGGGTGAGTTTTGGGCGGGCTTTGATTCCAGTAGGTACATCAATACCTATCACAAAAATACTCCGTCCATCTAATTTTTGGGCTTGTGTGTCTGTGTATTTTATATTTAACTAGCTGTTGCCCGCGACTTCGTCTGCGATCCAGGATGAAAAGAAGCCTGTGTCCTTCTCCAGGTCCACCCATGTGCAAAATTTCATCCAAATCTGATCAGCCGTTTTAGCAGCGTGAAAGCGTAACAAACAAACTTACAAAAATCAAATCATTTATCTGTATAATATAATTAGTTTTGACTAGTTTAGATGACAGATGACAACCAAGTACCTACCTACCTATGAAGACACATTGTTATAAAATGCAAAGTGTCATCATTACTTTTCATCACAATGTCATCGATGATCCGCCACATCGATAATGAGGCGCTGACATATCGACACGCACGTGATCTGTGATCTAAGACTGGTCTGCATCCTAATGACGTACACATCCGTCGCGGGACACGATCGAGATCGAGTGGCACGTGAGATAATAGTAAGGTAAGGTAAGAGGAAGTGCGTGTTCCAGATTAATGTCATCGTGTTACATATATTGTAAGAAAACCATATTAAAATTACGAAAATAAATAAGAAAAAGTTTATGCTTTCAATAGCAACTATGATATAAATTTTGTTTCAATACGTAATATGCACTCATATAGTCTTTTTTTTTTTTCTGGTGGGAAATCATCAAATGACCGCTCCCGCTCTGGGTGGAGCGGAAGGGAGTGTCAGACTCTTACTGACTAAAACCCACCCATGTTCCTTCCCTCGCCCTTTATGTTCCGGGGTAGCGGTAACCCTTTCGGAAAATCCCGCTGAACTCATATAGTCTCAATATTTTTTGCAGATTACCAACATAAAGTAAAAATATTTTAAAAACTGGACGTCGAATAGTTTATTTTACTAACATAATGATAACTTAGGATTAACAATATCGTACCTATTTTAACTTCAAATTTGTCTTTCCCTAAAAACCTTATTCGGCCTATTACAGACATTGTAAATCGGTTCAGTCGTTCTCAAGTGATGCGGTTACTAACGAACAGCATTGCATTTATATTTTTATAGTTAGATTTTTTTCTGACAGCAATATTGTAATCTAGAATTGCAAACCCTGCCATTCGAAATATCAGTCAACATTTTATACAATAACTCTCCTACACAATTACGTATAATAATCGTGATGTGATCTATCACAGCGAACTATCAACCATGTAGAACGCGTGTCATTACTAGTTAGTGTTTGCGACACCTGACTGTCGAAACGGCTGTGGCATTTGGGATGAGTCAAGTGCAAATGTCAAGCTTTCACGATACCGCGCGCAAGCGCAACTCTATTTTATTTGTTATAGATCTTATAGTTAAATAAAAGTGGATGAGTGGGAGATTTGGTATTTATTGGTCATTGAGATTCTTGTCTGAGTTGTTAGTAGGTACATATTATAGTGTACATAATATATCGCTTGTTGATAATGGCTTAACTCACGCGTTTGTTTTTCACAAAATTTTTCAAGTCTAACAATGTTTCTGATTTTATCCTACTAATATTATAAACGTGAAAGTTTCTATGAATGGATGGATGGATGTTTGTTACTCTTTCACGCAAAAAACTCCTGAACGGATTTGGATGAAATTTGGCGCACATATGGCTTATAACCAGGATTAACATATAAAATACTTTTTATCCCGATATTCCCACGGGATCGAAAATTATGCAGGTAAAACCGCGGGGCGCAGCTAGTATGTAATAAAAGCATGTTGTAGTTAACGAATGCAACGTTGCAACTCATAAATGGTTTAACAATTCAAAACTTTACACCTCTCTCTTTTATAATAAAAAGGGAATGTTAGGTCTTACGATGCTACTTGAACGTTTATGACAAACTATACTATTGTATACCTTCTCGTACAGATGCATTATGATATGAGTCACTGTAGACTGGTTAGGAGACAACCTGTAATGCCTACTTGCGCACTGTTACATAAGACAACATCATTCGTGAAACCAGTTAGCCTGAACCAGACATGAGTACAATGGATGCGTAGCATGTATTTTAACATTAAAGGGTTGAGTTTTTGTAGTTCCTGGTGCCTTGTCGTCCGAAGAATTCACAAAAAGACTAATAAGCATTAAGTAGATTTACTTAGATACTTAGACCGTTTTTAGTTTGAAGTACAACTAATATGTATTGACTAGCTCTATGTTACTGAAGCCGACGATGTGCGTTGGTCTCTCACAATACCTTTGTAAACCAAAATCCTTCCTCTGTGGTGATATCGGGTGGAAAGGCTTTTGAATCCTATGCATAAAAGGCTTAGGGATTGTAGGCATTAATAACATTATTTCCACAGGATCACATAACGAAAGAAAATATATTTATTTTGTCACAGAAACGTGAACATACACAAAGTACGTACTCATTACTTAAAACACAACAAAAAACCAGTAGTCGGCAGCTGCACGTCGTGACTGTGACCAGAAAGCTTCCACTCAGCATAATGCTGTGGTATGGGGTCCCCCATCAGCACGGCGCAGATTTTCATTGGTCACACTAAAAATGACGTACGGAAACCAAGTCAAGTATTTACAATTAAACAAATTACACAAATAATAAATTCAATCAATTTACTGTTGGAGACACGCTAGGCAGGCATATTTGTTGCGCTCGCGAATCATATTTTAATCAACATACAGGCAGACACTGACTTGCAAATTGCAAAAAACGTAAGAAAATTTGAATTTCGCGCGTCATGTTGTTACATCCCCCTTAAAATGATTACAATTTTTTTTTTTAATAATTAGGTACTACTGTCCTCACCAACACTGTTAACTAATTGATTATGTATGTGACAGCATGGCAATACACAACAGCGTTACGCGTAATATCTTACAGCCGAATACTCAAACGCAACTTAGTTTAAATGACTTAACGACTACTTTAAGTTTTCTGGTGTCATTTTAAAGTGTAATATAGCGATGAAAATTGGTACTTTTAAAATTAATTGTCTTCAATTTAAGTGACTTTAAAGTGTAAGTACGTCTGTCAATCGTCAGACTTTTGACATTGCCAGTATCAAAATTACAAAATATTTGCACACAAAACCGTGAGTTCGACCTTGTTTACATTAAAAGTTAACATGAGCTACAGTAATCCTCACTACTTAAACATTTGACACGCGTTCAAACGACTCACCTAACCTTTCCTTAACGTTCTGCGTATTAGTTAATAGTCGGTTGTTACCTAACTTGTTTCAGGTTTAACGTAACTTACGAGCACATAGAATATTGTAATAAATTATTATTGGTAAGTTTACCTACCCCTTGGCCCCGAAAATGAGTACGGTGCCTTTAAAACAGTTTAATTTAATTTTCAGCCAAATCAATTGAATCTATGTTAGTAATACAAGTCCAGCACCCCAATTGCGTGACACACTTTCAATCACAAACTGAATTATTTTAGGATCCATTGTTTCATATGTTCGAAAAATTTGTCTACCCAGCGGGATCTGACAATTTTCAGGATAAGTACCTATCGATTCATCATCATCATTAGCCGAAGGTGGTCCACTGCTGCACATAGACTGCACGGGGATGTGCAGTCTATGTGCAGCAGTGGACCGAGATAAAATGAATAAATTGTATTTTCATTTTAATTTCTTTTAATGGTTTAACGATGTGCATAAAATTTCATAAATAAATAAAAATAAAATAAAAAAGCCTTATTTCTCTTTTTTTCAGTGTTTATCAATAATTAAAAAAAAAATGTTTTGATTTGAGAACCCCTGAGGTGAAGGCCTCCTCCAGAGAATGCCAGCTTTTTTTTTTTTCTGGTGGGGAATCATCAAATGACCCCTCCCGCTCTGGGTGGAACGGAAGGGAGTGTCAGACTCTTACTGACTAAAACCCACCCATGTTCCTTCCTTCGCCCTTTATGTTCCGGGGTAGCGGTAACCCTTTCGGACAATCCCGCTGACCCGGCAGGCTTCGGCCCTAAGGGGCCCCTCAAATTATGCTGACATCTTTTTGAGGCACGCGTGGAACATTTACGCGCCGTCCGGCACGGGCCTGGTCCTGATCGGACGGTGAGCTACCCATTGCTCTCCGCCCGCAGGCCCGCGCCTATGGTGGCCGGGTGTCGTCACGCGGCTCCCGACGCCCGGAGCGTCTCCTGCGGCGGCTGGGACGGGAGGCTCTCTCCCTCATCCGTCCCGCCACCTCCTTCGCTAGCATGACTGCTTCGCAGAAGGAGGCGACTGCCTCCCACTCCCTCTCGCCCCGGACCATGGCTTGCACCAGGGCCGGGCGCGAGAGAGAATACCAGCTTTCTTTGTCTTTCGCTACTTCCATCCAGCGTGATCCAGCTATATGCACGATCTCGTACTCCCAGCGAGTGTGTTTGCCAACCATCCAAGAAGTCTTCTATTTGGCCCGTCTTGTCTATTGTCATGTAAATTAAAAATTAATTCATAAATAGTGATCTTACATTTACTACTACGGCATTGGAACGGATACTATTATTCGAAGCTACAATAAATAACTGAAGGGAGCTATTAGAAACCAGATTTACAAGCAAAAAATCGAATTAATAAAATGACTAAAGCAACAACTTTTTATGTATTACCTTCAGTCGCATCAATGTCTTAAACATAAAATACTACAATCTCTGAGAAAACATTAAAGACTAACATTTAAAAAATAATCAAACTACTAAGATTCAAATGAATGACAATGTATTCAAATTGACATTGCATTCATAATTAACATTAGATTATGATCTTCAACCAAGTAAAGTTTCAGAAGTCCCACTTTACGCAAAATTACGAAAGTTAGGTTCAAACAAATTAGATTTTTTTTGTTTTTTTTTTTGCATGATGCAGAATTCAAGCTGAACCTTGTCCGTGAACCTCGTGTAATGCATCTAGAGATAGATAGTGAAGCAAATTTAATATGGTATGGTATTTTGTTTAAAAGAGTTCCAGAAAAATAGTTTTGATACTGAAACTGCACTGCTTGGTTTCAATCGAAGATTCCGGTCTGTTTCCGCATGGGAAGAAGGCAAGAGTTTATGTATTATATGCAATCTTTAACTGCATTGCACGTGACTTTTCCATGTTTCCAGAGTGAGCCTTCTGATCTGCCTGTTTCATATTCAAACCTGTCAAAGTAGCTCACAATCACCTTTGATAACATCTCAGATAGTAATATAATCAGCTGTTCACAGACTCATTACCATCGCTTTATGACGTGACGCTATTACCTTGAGATTAGCGCTGATTATGTCATTAACATTACCGTTGGAGATTATTGACTTGCGGTTGGTTGAGCTTGTATGATGTTTAATATGTTCATTCAGGCATACGTGCAGTATGACTAAATAAATTATCCTTAGAGCCAGTTTAGTGGAGTCAAAAGTTCTGTGGATAACTTTAACAAGTTTTGGATAACATAACTTAAACTCACGACTGTTTTCTCCGAAGGGTTAGGCAGTGATGCACCTATGGTATACTCACAGTGATGCACCTATGGTATACTCACAGTGATGCACCTATGGTATACTCACAGTGATGCACCTATGGTATACTCACAGTGATGCACCTATGGTATACTCACATTTCACCAGTTATGTTTAAGTCCCATGTAATAGGGGGCGAGCCTATTGCCATCAACCGGGTACAAATCTAGACTCCAGTGTAAGGTTTAAGTAATTTATACCACAGTAGATAAACATTATTTTTTATGAATAAATTATATAATATTTCACGGAATTCATGAATAAAATCTTAACGCCAAAAATAAAGTTAAAGAACCTTGGTCCTTTGGCTATTTTTTAAGCTAAATATTTGAAACAAAGCTCGTTCATCACGTTGACGCAAAAGGCCGAGCTATTGGTACTTACTTACTTAGCTGGCGGAATCATCGTGCAACGCACGTCACCAAACAAATTGCATCTAAACTTGGAATTTATTTGATAATTATGTTAAATATTTTATTTATGAAGTCTTATAAATAGCTTGTTGATTGAAGGTTACAGTCATTTTGTGGCTTGGTTTTTTCTATGTGGTTAATTGGATTAAAATGTAAACATCAACAATGCCGAAATCGAACGGATTAACCTGATTTCGGCATGGTTTGAGAAAAAAATACGACTAACTTTAAAAGATTTGGTTACGTTACTAAACTTTTAAGCTCTTCAACGCTCGGCTGAACGCCGAAAATTGAAAATCCAGCAGCGCGCTTTTATTTAGGCATTCATCGTGCCGCCTAGTGTTAGTAAAAACAGGAATTAAAATAGTAAAATTAAAACCTCCTAATTTTTGGAGTTGATTAAAAAATGCTGACTCATTTTCGGCCTCAAAATAATTCATTTTCATGCTTCACCGGAAAGGAAGAATCATCTCGGTCAAATCGTGAGTGACTAATAAAATTCTAATAAAAACTATCAATTTCAATCATAATAATTTAATTTATCAGTTCTTTGAATTTGTAATGGGACGACCCATTATTTTATAAAAACTCCTTAAGACAATAAATATTTATATGTTATATAAAGATTTTATGGGAGGACCCTAATAAAAATAACATTTACGGCCTATCTGTGTGTTTCCGGGTCCGAAAAGAAACATATTTTTCAACTTCTTTAGTTTTGCTGTATTAGGATAACACTGCTCCTAATTTGTTCAAATGCCGCTGTATGTGAGAAGCACCTATTTCCAGCGGAGGATGTCTTTCGGCTGTTATTTTATTTAACGACTTAATAATAAACATGCAGGTGCCAATTCTAACCGACTTCCATCTGACCTTAGAGACTTAGTTACCTTAAGGCAAACAAATACTATTATTACCTATAATAACCCACTATTCAGCTTTCTATTGACAGCACTTTACATAACACGACATAATGCAAACGGTCGTCGATCGCAACTGCTAATGTCACGGTGACTGCGATCAATTGCCAGGAATAGATATCCAACAGAGGCCAAGCTTCATCCAATCGATAGCTACAGAATAAAAGAGTAGAGAAAATAAGCGTAGTTTGAACGAGTTGACGAAAGTATGTAGTGGTCAATTTTATATAGAACTAGCTGAGCCGACCCAGACTTTGTTGTGTCCAAACAATGGTTCATACAAAAATTTCATAGAAAAAGGACTTTTAGTACGAGTATTTTCCATTTTTTGGGTACTTTTATCAATTTTTGTTTCCTTATAACCAAATCGGTCCAGCCGTTCTCAAGTGATGCGCTTACCACTGAACAGTATTTAATTTCTCTCATTATGGGTTACTTTTCACACCCGTGCCTATGCAACGTCTCATACCTTTCATAGCATTGCCATAAATACTTGCTAGTCAGAGCGCCAATGAATGAGGGTTTGAGTAAAGTTGGGTCTCTGTGGCATCTCTACTCTTGTACCGTTGCGTTACCGATTACAAGAAGATGGTTCTAAATAGATCCCGCTTACATATTTCAGTAATATATTTGGTAACTAATAGATGATAGGACAGGTTGGATGTAATCTTTTGCAAGATTCCAATATGAGCTAATGTTTTCTGTGCAAGAGACGGGACAATAGCCCTTTAATCATAGAGATTTCCGGCAGTGCCTGACCGTGTTTGCGAAATTAACTGAATGGTCAACTTTGAAGTTATGATTATTTATCCAACCTCATAGGATGGTGTAGGTAAGCCTGAACCTTAGTAATAGGCCAACATGAACCTTCACTTCGTGATCTTTTTAAAGTAGCGCGTCGATCGCAGAAATAATAAAATAAGTAAATTCAAAGCTTTTCCCGAAATTCAGCAACATGACCTCCGTTTACTCCGCAGTCATAAGATAGTCAATACTCAAACAATTGAATTCCACAATGTGTACCTTAAAATTTAATGTGATCAGCTTGTGAAACTCCATCGTTTATATACTAAGACCCCTCCGTGCCTCGGAAAGCACGTTAAGCCGTTAGTCCTGGCTATCATTCGTGGATCTTTGACAGTCGTTACGGGTCGTCAGAAGCCCGAAAGTCGGACAACCAGTCTTACCACGGGGTATCGTGCTACCCAGTTATTGGATTGTGGAGGTCAGATAGGCAGTCGTTCCAAGTAAAATACTGGTATTCAGCTGCATCAGGATAGACTGGAAGCCGACCCCAACATAGTTGGGAAAAGGCTAGGCAGATGATGGGCTTGTGAAACAAGCCAGCAGTGTGCAGCCTGTGGACCAAGTATACCCAGCGGGCATACAGCCCGCACCGCCCGACCTGCGCGTGCAGTACACTAACGTATTCGGGGTGCTCTTGGGGTTGCCGTGGCGGTGTAGCGCGTCAGGGATGTTCGCGGAGGCGTGCGTCGACGGGTTCGCCTCGATCATGCGGAAGCGATGCGCTTCCATGATGGCGCGCTTGCGTACCTCCTCCAATGGCATTCTGAATGTGTTTTCAGACCGGTGCACGGTGGGACTCTCCCTCTTACGAAGGTGGGTAAGAGTCCAGACACACTTAATTTAATACTAACATTAGGCTAAGTTATACCACTACTGAAATTATATGGATTTTTTATCTGAAATAAAATATTTGAATTTGAAACTCTAAAACTAAAATTATCTGTTCTTAACCATTTCTTGTGTTAATTGATCCCCTTGTGTATAAGTGAAATGGCGTCAGATGGAAGGACGACGATTGTCTGCCAAGTGACACCTTGTATACAGTTTCTGTCGGGTTTTGAATGAGTGAATTAGTAATTCACGGCCAGCATCATTCTCTTTTGGGCTAATATTACTTATAGCCTCATGTCTAAAATTCGGCAATGTTTATCGCCACCGTTCATTTTAAAGTGTGTTTTAATTAAAGACATGTTTATAAATACAGTTTTACGGCGTCAGATAAATTAATGATAAATGGATACTTGACAAATTAGCACATCGCTAATCATCATATACATATTTTGCAATTACCTACTTTGGAATGCATACGGGAAGTAACCTCGACTGATTTCAGACATTATTAATATTATTAGATTCCAAATACTTTTGATTTAATATATAATTGATGTTTTCGAAGTTCTGTTAAATAAATAGTAATAAAAATAGCAAGCAAATCACGCTTGTTTTTTTAATTTAATTAAATCGTCACGCCTAAGATTTTTTGCAATTTTTTATTATTTATGCTCAAATTTTGATTAAGCCCAATCAGGTTTTATATGTAAATGTTTGTGATGAATATATATATAATAAGAAAACCCAAAGATTTTTTTCAGATGTTTACCCGAGTATCGGAGTACACTCCAGGATTGCGTTTATTAGGGGTAGGTGCGGTGATTCGGGTTTCATTTTGAGGTTGGTATTTAGTAGATTCGTCTTTCCGAATAAAGATTCCCGCAGACAGGCACGACGCGATGTTGGTAGAACAAATTCCACGAAGTTTTCATAGAAATTGTTCTACTAGTGTCGTGTCGCGCTGTCGCGTCGCGCCTGTCTGCGGGAGCTTTAAACGAATTAACTCATGAAGGCTCACTTGCACCACATTTCATAGATTCACAAATCCATAAACGATGGCATGCAAATATTAATACGATAATTTATAATGTCACTCCAAATGTCAGTCCAATTATTAAAAATGTCATAATATAATAGATTAGTAAAACATAATCAAAACCTCTCATCTAAAAACCCATTCAAATTAATATAAGCTTTATCTGATAGAAAACGAATAACTTTCTACTTTGTTTCTTTTTTTCCTTCTTTTTCTGCGCTAAACGTATTTGAAACATCTTTCTCCACATATTTGGCAGAATTATTTTGTGTGTAGTGCAGGTGGGCCTTAGCACTGTTACACAATGAAGTCCTATCATTGTCCTAATCATACATGTGCACACACCCTCACACACATGTGCACGTGCCTAAGCAATAGCTCACACCTGTTGAAAGTGTTCACGGTAACTATCTCCAGGAGTGGGAAACTTTGCAATAGCACGCTTTAATAGGATTTGTGCAAAAGTTAGAGGTCAATAGTTTGCGTCGGAGCGGATTGTAGTGATGGAATGACTCGGGGTCGATGAAGACGTGTGGATAAGTTATTTAATTATTCAATTAAGATTTAAATTAGTATTTTTGTTAAAAAAAATCTAAACGGAAAATGTCTTTAATGGAAATTGCGGAGCTTTTGTCAGCGTGATTGATGTTTTCTTTGGAGTAGTGTAATGTTTTTATATCTAATCTAACTTGCCTATGTATTGCCCCACTGCAAGGAAAAGGCCTCCCTCTCCCTTTTCCACACAATTTTGTCATTTACTAGTCCTTTCGGTAGGAGTCAAGTTCATCCCGCCATCTTCAACTCGGCCAGACGCGATGTCAAATCAAATCAAATTATTTATTTGCTTAATACAGGTAGGTATAAAAAGATGTTACAAATAGATATAAAGTACACTGTATCATTACCTAATAAGGTGTGCAAATATTTATATTATTATTAATCTTATTAAAAAAATATTAAAATTATTATAATAAAAAATAATTCGGAATACTCTCAAAAGTTTAAATTAAAAAATAAAAATTGTCAGATGAATTATAAAGTTACACTATATGACTTAACAATAAAAAAAAAAATATTAAAAATATTGGTCCAAATTAAAATAAAATTATACAGATTTTATTTTAGAAATTAAATTATTAAAGCATGTCACCCTATTTTTATTGTCATATTATTCAATGTCAATAAATTACTCTTGCTCTATGTATCCATCTATATTCTTATCCTGTAAGTACTCCTTGACATTATAATAACATTTATTCACTAGGAATTTTTGCAACTTCGACTGACATCATCAGGCAACTTGTTGTAAATCAATGATGCCATACAAAGAATACTTTTATTGATTAATGCTGTTTTCCCATATGGGTATTTGGTATTAAAATTTCTATTCTTTTTTGTCACGTAATTGTCTATAGTAGCTTTTCACAGCAGTCTTATAATAATTAGGATTCGATTTCGCAAATATAATTATGTATAACGAAGGCAGTGTCAGAATTTTTAAGCTTTTAAAGTGTGGTTAACAGCTGGCAACCACACTTTAAAAGCTGGTCGTTTTGGCACGCAGTGTTGTGTTCCTTGTGTGGCACGAGGCCGGTCGCCAACAAGATGGTCTGACCAAGTGAAAGAAGCTACGTCCTCAAGCAAATTTCAGCAGGTGGTGATGGTAACTTTGGACCGGAGTCAGGTTGTCGGCTTAAAGGGTTCCAGTGACCACGATCCTCAGTAATAAGGGACCGATCGAAGAAGAAGAATTGTGTTCCTTACCTACTAGTCTAGGTTCCGTTTCCCGTCTGGCTTAGATTCCACATCTTCGCTACTTACTTAGTTTCATCATATTATTTTATTTGTTAAGATTTTAGTTACGAAAGGAGGAACACGTACGCTATCGTACGATGTGACCTTTCTTTTAGTCATTATACAATGGTATTTCGATAAATGATTTATGTATCTTCTTATATATAGCGGTTTTTTACCTTATAGAGAAGATCACAGCTCCGACCGGTTTCAAATATATGGTCGGCAGGTATACCTAGAGAATTAATGGGTTGAACAAGAACCAATTATGATAATTAGTTAGCGTACGTTTTATATAGATATACCTAATACGATATTATTATTATAGCTCACAGTATTTTGCCACGTAAAGATGAATGACATCCATGTTTGGAGTCTAAGGGACTGTATCAAGCGAAGGCTTATCACTGCGCTATATTTAATTTAAAAATATGAACTTTATAATCACACTATAATGTTCCCACAGCTGGGACACAGGCCTCCTGTCGGTGAGAGGAAGTTGAGCATAATCCACCACGGGGGCCCAGTGCGAGTTGATGGACGTCACATGTCTTCGAATTTTTTAGTTCTAGGACATGCCGGTTTCCTCACGATGTTTTACTTCACCGTTTTGAGAGTAGTGGTGATGAAATGAAACACATAAAATAAAGTGCCTGCCTGGGTTCTAACTCACGACCTATGTACAACTCGTAACTTGGGGCAGTGGTATTGGCCCCGACTTACAAGTAGGTAGGAAGGTCGTGAGTCGTGGGCCACCACTGCCCAAAAGTATAAAGTTATCATTTTAATATTCTATGTTACACGTATAAAAGTTTCCTGGTCAACATTTTATGACAGAGACGAACGGAATGTTACAAATTATACAAAAAAAAAACAAAGTAATAAAACGGTTAATTAAATCGAACACAAAACCCATCGTAAAATGATTTCTGTCTATAAAATCAATGTTCCAAGAAGAATAAAAATCTAAATCTCGTTTAGATCTGCCGGTCTATTCTGTAATAATCTCGCCGTGATAACTTAGGTGAAGTGAACTGTCAATAGTGTCAATCCCTAGCATCAAGTGGAATGACAGCACACTTCAGCTAAATTTGATTATTACAGAATAGATTGGCTGTTGTGTACATTTATGATGTGAGGTTCTTATTCGTCAGTCGTGAAGGTGCAATCTTAATTATTCGAAATATTGAGGATTTTCAGTGACAATTAGATTTAGTGCGAATGAGATTAATAGGTAGTATTAAAAGTTCCTCTTTAGTATTCTATCTATCCAAGCTGAAGAGTTTATTTGTTTTTTGTTTGTTTGAGCGCGCTAATCTCTGAAGCTACCAGTCAGATTTGAAAATTCTTTTTGCATTTGTTGCCCAATTCTTGAGGAAGTCTACAGGCTACTGAACATCACGCTAGGACCCGTAGGAGCTGAAAAGAAAAAGTCAGAAAGGTCGCTGAGTGAAATCAAGGGTGAGGGTGGGTTGGGGAAACAAGAAAATTCGCGCGGGTGAAGTCGCGGGTAGAAGCTATTTTATGAAATAAGACGACTATGGTCATCATTTCAATACACACAAGACAAAAAAAAAATCGTCGTGAGCATAAAATATTTTATGCCTAGTCCAATTTTATACCGAAGCCACTTTATATGCTTATTTAAATCTAACGCATACAATTTAATAGCCTTAAACCGATAGTTATACCTACGCAGAAAAACCGCGAACATAATTTATAATAACCAAATAGGTACGTTAGTCGCTTAATTCAATTATTCAATAAAAACATTCAAACAATTTTTTTAAAGATCCAGGTTTTTACAATCTATTACTATTATCTAGTCTATAAGACTAATAAGCAATTTTAATCTAACTAAATTTTTTTACGCGAGGCTTATTTTATAACTTAGAATAGTGTGCATTGTACTTTACACAAGTCCGTTCCATTTTCTTAGAGTCTGATATAATTATATAAACACTTTGTTGTGTCATTGTGTTAATATGTGTCTTGTCACTATTATTTCTATTCAACCACATATCCAGACAAAGTTTGAGATGTTGTAATAAATAATAGTAATCTAATATAAAAAAAATCAATGTTGACTATATGTTGCGCTGTTAATCCGATTGCGATAATACTTTGTCAACTTATTGCTAGCACTTGCCCGGAGGTTGTAGATAAAAAAAAGGTATTTCAAGCGGACGAAGTCGCGAGCAGAAGATAGACTTCATATTAATATCATGTTTGGACTTTAAAAGAGACTTCGAACTCTGACTTCGTTCGGTATTTCTTCTTAGAGATCTGTCAGCTAGGAAATGCCGGAGCCATCTAGTTTTAAAATACTGACCAAAAGATTGACGTGCAAAAGTGTCTTAAAATATCTACTTACAGAAGTAAACATCATCATTATAGTGAATGACGCTAACGATGTGTATTTAACCTTTAAAAAGTGCGTCGGACATTTTCATACATTTTTTTTTTAATATACTTTAATAAAATCTCTTTTAATTTTAAACTTTTAAAAGTTTTTATTATTTGTTGTTATAGTACACATTCTGTCTACCTAGTACGGTTCAAAAGATACAGCCCTGTGACAGACAGACTCGGGACGGATGGACGGACGGGCGGACGGCCGGGCGAATGGACGGACAGCGGAACCTTAGTAATAGGGCCCAATTGGCACCGTTTGGGTACGGAATCCTAGTAAAGGCATGTGTTTAAGAAACCACAATTTCTCTAAAATCTAATTAGTTTCATCATCAAGAGTTTAATTCATGCCTAAACACACAAGTCACGTTTGCTCAAACAGACGATTTGCATTCAAATGTTCACATATATGTTTCTAAATCACATGAATATTTTTTCATCATTCTTTCTATATTTTCCTGTAGTTTTACGTAATGTAGGTTTTTAATTTTGTTTCAATGTGTTCCTTAGGTACATACGATACTGTGCCAAATAAACATTTTTCTTTCTTTCAGACGAGTCCTGGAGTGGAGATCGTGTACCGGCAAACGTAGCGTGGGACGCCTCCCAGCTAGATGGACCGACGACTTTAAGAAAGTGGCTGGGACAGACTTGATGCGAAAGGCATAGGACAGGGTGTTGTGGCGCAGCCTGGGAGAGGCCCAGGTCCAGCAGTGGACTGCGATAGGCTGAGTTGATTTATTGTTGACCGAGTTCACAGGATTATTGAATGAGGAATTGAAAGAACTTTGCATGCAGCCATTTATCTATAACATATCCGGGTAGAAGTGAGGTAGTACAATACGAAAATGTATAAATGAGATTTGTGTGGTCTAAAACATGAAGGAAAAATAAAGTAAGGAAATCCGTTAAATGTGATGAATAATTCAAGCCGTGTGATGCCTGGGAGAGCGACAGGTGGTTACAATTCCAATGTTTGCCGTAAAATACCGGTTCTACGTGGTAATATAGAAAATTATATCCACGCGGATGCAAGTCTGTCGGTATAGTCTCTACGAGTTTCAAATCCCTCTTTTAAATTAAGGAAAAATAATAAAGTATCGCAACCAATGTCGAGATAGGTACAGAAGAAGTCAGAATTTGAAATTGGTAAATATTACTGGGAGCACCTTATATGGGTATTGGTTAGTGGTATTAAATGATTCAGATTGTGGTTTATAGTGTGTTACCCAACACACTATAAACCACAATCTGAATCATTTTGAAGGATATTGCTAATCCATTGATTGCTTCATATGTTCCAAAAAATTGTTACTGTTAGTGTTTTACGCAATTACCCTGCTGTTAATTATATTTTGTTCCCGTAAAGTACACTTTAACTTTCATTCTATCAGTCTGACTAAAAAACATCATAAATTGTTTTAAATACATAACATAATTACGTCTTGTTCCCCCGAAGGGTTGGGCAGAGGTGTACCTATAGTACAGCCACATTTCGCCATATGTAATAGGGGGCGAGCCTATTACCATCAACCGGGCACAAATTCAAACTCCGGGCTGCTACTGAGAAATTCCAGATAGAAGAACCCAATAACACTTTGCCCCACCTAGGAATCGAACCCAAGACCTCATGCTCAGCAGTAGCGCTTGCGACCACTACACTAATACGGCGGTTAATAGATTGCTTTACTCTATGGAGAAATATTTTGTACGAGTACGAAGTCGACATTAGTACTACCACACAAAATAACTAATAGTACTAACGGGTACTACTCAGATGAATAAAGCTACAAACTGAAGGTAGTCTGTTGGTCCTTTCCCTGTCCTGTCAAACAGGCGTGAAATATTTGACATATTACCAAACGCACGTATAAATAACGCGGTAGGTAGTCAAACGCCTTAGACATTAAGTTTGTGTTATGAACTCGGTGAACGTATGTGTACCAGTGTGGAAAGCCATGCTATGATACGCTATGAAGAGATAGTTGCTTTTTTTCTTCTTTTCTGGTATTTTTCGTGGTTTGAAGAAAGTTTGGAGGTTTTTATACAACTTGGTCTTTACTATGACTGGAAATTCTGGAGAAACAATTAGTGAAACTGTATGCAGAAAGCGAGCAAGTTAAGTGAGGATGGGTGAGGCAGTGTGCCGTATCGTATACAATATTAGGGAGATCTAAGTTCAGACCCAGCTCGTCGCATCGCATCGCCTGGCTGCGCTATAAATTCAATATTCGCTTAGCGTTATTTCTGAGTTTTTTCTTTTTGTTCAGCTTCTTAGGGTCTTAGTGTGAAGTTAAATAGCCTGTAGCCTTTCAAGAATTGGGCTATGAGATGCAAAAATAATTTTTAAATCCGACTCGCAGTTCCAGAGATTAGCGCGTTCAAACAAACAAGATCTTCAGAATTATTATTAGTATAGATATCGATTTAAAAAAAGATAATTATATGTTATCTGTAATTACACACGGTGATGTTACTAATTTGTGAACCAAAACATTGTGATCGGTCAAGGTGATACAACAGGTTTTAAAAATAATGTAATGTGGGTGAGGTCTTCCACTTTATAGATTGCTAATTAAAATAAATGATCCAATAACTCATTAATTAAATTAAGATTTGGAGTAAACACTAGTTCTAGTTGTAAATTATGCACTGAAATAGCTTAACTGATCTAATTTGTATTAATGATGAAATAATGATTAGAAGTAGATCGTTTATAGACACTAAAAAGTGTAATACTTATTTTTTTGGATTTACAGACGAAGGAGGACGGAAGAGGTACGGACCTTCGTTGTCCGTCTGTCTGTCCATCTGTCAAGATCCTTTTTCTCAGGAACACGTGGAGTTATCAGTTGAAATTAATATCAAATACTGCAATCTCTTGAAGCAGTAGAAAATTAAACTTCTAAGTCAACGCAATCAAAAGATACGGGCGTTTATGTTCCGTTTATGCAGCATATTTTGACACCCGCAAGGGTATCAAAACCTATAGGGTACTTCCCGTTGACATGAAATTTGGCAAGAAGCAATGTCATGTAGCACAAGTAAGCGAAAAAATCCGAAAACCGTAAATTTACCCAATACATATAATACAACAAAACCGGTCAAGCGCGAGTCCGACTCGCACTGGACCGGTTTTTTTTTTAAACTAGATGATTAGTCAAGCTATTATTTTATCACATTTTAAACTAGCGGTAGTTATGAGGCTCCATTTTGCTTAAAAAAATAGCGGAATAGATTAATATCATTTTGTAAGAATTAAAACCATAACAACCATAAACGCATATTTTACCATGAATTCAAGTTAATTATTGGAAAATAAATTATCACAAATTAATTTCAAAACATAAATCAAATGATAATTTATTGCTGTGTAGAAAATGTCAACTAATATTGATTACCATAAATAAGTGAGCTAGTTGATCGACATAAAATAAATCTATATAAATGTTATATTTTTTGATGTTATGATAACGTATTAATGTTTATGTTGTGTGCCCTCAGGAATTGGCGGGAAGAAGCGCACTAGAGAAAAGAGATCTAGAGAAATGGAAGTTATAGAGGTTTTTACCAGGACTGGTAATGCTACCAACACATAACATCACGCCTGTGTTCCTCGATGGGTTATGCAGAGCAGGGGGTCTACTCCGAAGTGGTATCGGCCGAATGTTCGGCCATTTCCTGCTATGAAGTTACTATTTAGCCGTGTACGCACGAACGAACAAAAACATGGTGAACACGAACATCGACAACTTTGTTCGTACGTGCGTACCTCTAACAAACACAGTGTTTGATGGTCGTTAGAGGTACGTACGTGCGAACAAAGTGTTCGATGTTCGTGTTCACCATGTTTTTGTTCGTTCGTGCGTACACGGCTTTTGGTTCGGTCGGTCCCGATCCTACACTCCTACACTCTTTCGAATATTGACTATGGTCCCGACCCAACTGAGCCGATCCGAACTTTTTTCGCATTTTTCAATAATATTCGGCTCGGCCATGTGTCGGTCCGATCCGATCATTCGCACTTTGCACTTCGTAGTAGACCCCTATTCCTAAAGTTCATACACATTTCGCCAGTTATGTTTAAGTCCCATGTTATAGGGGCCGAGCCAACTGCCATCCCCATCACCGGCACAAGCCCAGACTCCGGGCTGCTACTGAGAAATTCCAAATGAAAAAACCCAAATACATTTTTCCGACCCGGGAATCAAACCCAGGACATCATGCTAACCTAACCCACTTTGTAATCAGGAGTTCCCAATAAAACTTTAAACAGCGGTTTGACTAGGAACAAGAGCTTCAATGTTTGATATGTGATACCTTCCTCTTCATCGCTAATTATATTATAGCATAACGTTGAGTGGACAAACTCAAGGATGGGTAGAGGTCAGAAAGTCCCGTGTAATATTAATATAATTACAATTATTTATATATGTTAATATCCGTTTACCATTGCAGTGAAGCACTGACATTATTTCTTTGAATGCAGCCTTGAACTTACATAAAGCATGAGTAGGTATAATTGATGTCTTCACGGATTTAATCCGATTGTATTAGTTTTAAAGATGATGGTACGTGAAGTTTCTTTATTGTCCAAGGATTCATAAAACACTAGCTTTTGCCTCGGCCGCGTGGAGGTTGGAAATTAACTTACAGGAACGTACTACCGGGATAAAAAGTATCCTATGTCCTGACCTAGGCCATGGTCTATCCGTGAATCTTAATCCGTTCAGCCGATAAGGCACGAAAAGGTAACAGACGGTCAGAGTTACTTTCGCAGATGGGTTAGCATGATATTCAAATGAGGATGATGCATTTAAAGATCAATTACCAAATTGGCCACCGGTAGCTTGGAGCATCATTTACCGATCCGGAACAATATATGAAAAAAAAAATCCATGTTGCAATGTTACGTGCTTACAATGTTTAATTAAATAAATACTTACCTACATGGCAACATGTTAAAAATACACGAAGAAGGCGTGAATGAAACGATGATGCTCATAACTAAATGATTCACTACAAGCATCATTTCATAAGCCTTGCAGACTTCACACCAAGTTGTTAAATGATAACTTTCTACAGGACAATACCGGCTAACCTTGAGGGGTTTCCTTTAATACTCATACTCATAATATAAAGGTATTTCTGAGAATATAAACAAGTAAGAAACCGTTTTGTAAGAGATGACCTAGAGTTACTAAAGATGGTGTAAAATAAACTCACGTAGACGTTATGACAGAGCTGGCGAGTTATGACGGAGTGACGAAAAGTTGCTAATTTACATAATTTTACAAGCTGCTCTTTATATGCATCCTTTGCTTTTTAAGAAATCCTTGGAAGCTGCCTTGATGTATGTATTATTCATTTATTTATAAAACACCATCGTTTATTTATTTTCTCACTTAATAAGGCACTCCCACAGCGGTCACCGGTGACCGCCAACAATAGATTTTCTATTGTGTCTGTTGTCTGGCAGTCTATGTGTTAAATAAAAAAAACATTTAAAAATATAAAAATAGTTGTCCGCTGGTATCGGGAGCAGGGTCCAAGCTCCCGGTGGTTAGGGCTTTATTATTATTATTTATGTTTTTAATTATCTTATTAATTTTTTCTTAACCGAATTTGTTACTTCTGAGAAGCAGTAGTATATTCTATTAGAAATTCCGATGCCTCCATTCTTACTTGCTAAATGCGATTGCGTCAATTTAGCAGGTAAAAAGGACGTTCCTCTTGTCCTCTCCGAGGTAATGGGTACAAAACTTAACCTACAGAATAAACAAAGATTCAGTTTAGGTAAGCCAAGTAATTGATTGGTGGGTATGTAAAGAATCCCTTCTTCCATTTCCGATTTCATTGTTATTGAACCAATTTTCTAAAACTAATCATGGACCACCTGTATTCAGCTTCTGTGCTGGACAGAGTCGCAGTAGCCTGCTTCATGGTTTCCCATGAGATAGCACAATTCGACAGCCTGAAGAAGTATGTATTTAGTATAAGGCCTACGACACATGTTAAAAAAAAGAATATTAAAAACGAACTTGAAGACTTACCTACCATTATCAAATGAACGTTCATAAAGAACACTACCGCAACACTGTCGGCAGTTCAACCATATCACTCCATTTATTTATTTATTTAAACTTTTCGCACAAAAAGGTACAAAGGCGGACTTAATGCCTTAGGCATTCTCTACCAGTCAACCAAGGGTGGTGAAGAGATTAGATAGCAGGTGCTTTGGTTGAGAGGACAATGAGACTCCATTCATCTTAAAGTAGACATGACACATTTTACAACACACGATGCAAGTGCAATGAACATTGTTAACTTGTCAAAATATAAGCTATTGCGATTGTAACCGTGTTACGCAATCAGGGTGCGGTTCCGATCACTTTGGGAATGCGGTTAAATCTTCTTTACGGCGTTTAAGTTAAAAGGGTCAGCAGCCATTTAACTGTTGGTTACGACTTGATATTTAAAACTCGAAATATTTTATCGTTACTACATTGTAAAGAGGTTAAGTACTTAATTTGGTGAACATTTTAATTACCTACCTTAGTTTATTTGAGTTTCTCATAGGCGTTAAATAATTAAGTACCTATCACAGTAAGCTGTAATTACGATGTGTAAGGTAAAGGATAGTGAACTAGCGCTGCTAAGAGAATATCTCACGGATTTTGTGCAGATTTTTTAATATAGGTACCGAATAACAAAATATACAGATACACATTGGCTTAGTGTGTGCTCTACCTCTACTGAAACTCTTTCTATCCTTTTTCCCTGTCTTTTCGTAAACACAGATGTAAAATTTATCTTGTGACTGCCTCGTTGGTCTAGTGGTCGCAAGCGCTACTGCTGAGCATAAGGCCCTAGGTTCGATTCCCAGGTTGGCCAAAGTGTTATTGCCCGGAACCCGGAGTTTGGATTTGTACTCAGGTGATAGCTCGCCCCCTATTATATGGAACTTAAACATAACTGGTAAACGTGGGTACACCTATGCCGAACCCTTCGGGGAAACAAAGCGTGTAGTTATGTTAAAACTTTAGCACCCAGATGGCCAATTCCCGTAATGAAAACGTTCAAAATCTAGTTGTAATCTCATCTCAGCGATAATCAATGTCATAAACTTGTCAAAGATGTAGGGAAATTAGAGGTATTTTTTGACAGATTGAGACTGAGATCAGACTGTGAACGTTCGTTGAAATTACGAGAATTGGCCCTCAGGTTAAAATAACCCATACGTCTCCCAAGGAAAACCCAGATTGGGATAGGACATGTCCAAGAAGCAACCTCTTTGCTAAACTACAATAACTTCCTATCTCATTACTAACACACTACAACCAAACCAGAGCTACATGCACCGTGTTCAGAATACACAACACCGGAATGATATCATCGAACACACAAAAATAACAGCATCCAAGAAAACCTTAAGTTCCGATTATGAACGTAATTGCGTAGTAAACTACAAGGTCGGACAACACTCATATGGAAATAAGGTTATAGAACCACAAAGTGCGTCTACAGATTAATAAACGAACACGTTATGCGTTACTAGATTAGGCCCAATTATTCAATAAAAAATATATTTAAACAGTTTATATGTGGGTCAGTTGGATCTAGCGCAGGTTCCGAAACTTTTCCTAAAAATGCATCATCAATGCATGTTGTATCAGAAGATTTGAGTTGAGGTTCTGAGCCTTTAGAAGAATTCACACGTAGTCGTTGCTGCCTTAAGTATGTGATTAGGAGCAAAACCGAAGGATGGAATCAAGCTCGGCTGTAGCAGTATACTTGTGTGCCGAAGCCTGATATTGGTCTGTTTAATGGCCACGCCCTCTCTGTGAGAGGAGGCCTGTGTCTCAGCAGTGGGAACATTACAGGCTGATTATGCTAATGGCCTGTGGCTAACCATAAGTTGAAGCAACGATAAAAGTTACACCGTCTAAACAGTGTTTTAAAGATGCAAGTAATTTGCTGCTTCAATTGCATTGTATGCCACAGGCGTGAATCTTGTCGGAACCCAGCGCAGGGCACGCCGCGATAGCGGCGATAAGACCCCTCTTTGAGGAGTGGCTAGAGAGGCGCCACGGCGCCCTCACCTACCGCCTGACGCAGGTCCTCACCGGACACGGAAGTTTCGGGAGGTTCCTGCACATCATTAGGCGGGAGGAAACGCCCGGGTGTCACCATTGCCAGGATCGCCCAGAGGACACGGTGGAGCACACGGTGGAGGTCTGCCCCGCTTGGGCGGAGCACCGCCGTGACCTCGTAGAGGCGATCGGCAGCGGCGGCGGCGTCTCGCGCCCGGCCCTGGTGCAAGCCATGGTCCGGAGCGAGAGGGAGTGGGAGGCAGTCGCCTCCTTCTGCGAAGCAGTCATGCTAGCGAAGGAGGTGGCGGGACGGATGAGGGAGAGAGCCTCCCGTCCCAGCCGCCGCGGGAGATGCTCCGGGCGTCGGGAGCCGCGTGACGACTCCCGGCCACCGTAGGCGCGGGCCTGCGGGCGGAGAGCAATGGGTAGCTCACCGCCAGATCAGGACCAGGCCCGTGCCGGACGGCGCGTAAGTGTTCCACGCGCGCCTCAAAGAGATGTCAGCATAATTGGAGGGACCGCTTAGGGCCGAAGCCTGCCGGGTCAGCGGGATTGTCCGAAAGGGTTACCGCTACCCCGGAACATAAAGGGCGAAGCAAGGAACATGGGTGGGTTTTAGTCAGTAAGAGTCTGACACTCCCTTCCGCTCCACCCAGAGCGGGAGGGGTCATTTGATGATTTCCCACCAGAAAAAAAAAAGGCGTGAATCTTGCAATGTGTACAAAGGGCCAGCCAGTTTTGTGAACTGAATAAAACCTTTTTATTAGTTACCCTACTGTGGTAATCCAGGACTATAGGAGGTATACTTTTAAACACAAAAGCTACCGTCCAAGTCTTTACACGGCAGACGTAACTTATGATGCGATTTCGATGCTGTATCGATTTCAAATGGCCCAATAGATCATCATCATAAATTAATTATTCGTATAAATATATTATAATATTAGATGTTTAGACAAACACAATATTAATGTAATGAATCCAACTGCTTTTGATAAATGAAGCCTGTTGTAATTCGCATTACAGATAAAAGAAAACAAATCGTTTTTATTAATTAAAGTTTTAAAGGTTAGGTACCTCTAATTGATCATTTGGAATTACGAGGTGATAGCACGAGTTTGTTAGATCATTCTGTCAAGGGAAAATTGATAATATTATGGAATTTTTGGATGACATTTGAGTTTCACATTTAATTTTTAAATCTTTCACAGCATTTAAATTTGATTTGATTTCAATTTCAAGATTTATTATATTTCAAAGCATTTAAAATATGCGAATCGGAGCAGATCGTAGTCGTAATAGGTTGAGTAGAATCGTAAATAGTAATGATGACGATGAGCTGCAAGAATTTAAATTATTCCAATAATTTACATTCTTGAAACTCATCAAAGTTCGTTTAGAATACTCGTATTTATAGCTACCATACAACTGACATTGAAAACCTGCATTATAATAAATATAAAATCATAAGTTCACGTGGTCACCTAGTGATGGGCAGAAATAACTTAATATATTTATAACATGTGTTGTTAATGAATTTGTTATATATTCAATATATTTATAACATGTGTTGGAAATTAATGTGAAAATTATAGATGTCGATAGTTTCGGTACACGAGCGAAGAGTCGGAAGGTTGTCATTTGTTACCATCATGGTCAACGGTAATGTGATAATGAATTGGTTGCGAAATCTTTACTTACAAAATACATAATATTAATTTAAAAGGCATTAGAATATAATATAGGTACGTAATCTTTTTATTTAATTTTAAAAATATAGGTATCTCAACGAATTCTTGGCTGGTCTTCTTCTCAAAATCATCATCATTTCCTCCCCTAACCACCGCCTCTTCGACCGTTTTTCGGAACTCTCGGCTCGCGGCTTTTTTTTTTTTTCCGGATGGGAAATCATCAAATGACCCCTCCCGCTCTGGGTGGAGCGGAAGGGAGTGTCAGACTCGTACTGACTAAAACCCACCCATGTTCCTTCCTTTGCCCTTTTGAAATCCCTGAAACTTTCGCACTGAAACTTCTGATTTCACATCCTAAAAATAAAAAAAAAAACATGTAAAATTTTTATTTCATTGTCTATCTTGACCTCATATAAAAGGAAGTATGTAAAAAATAAAACATACATATTTATAACATCTAATGATTCCTGATCTTTAGAACTGTCAGTAATCTAATCCAGGAAACATCGCTAACTATCTGAGCAAAAAAACTTAAAATAACATGTTTCAAGTCATTAGAATGATGTGGTTACGTGAATGTACATACTGCATACAATACATACGAGTACATACCGTTAATAACCGCGTAACGATACAATTACTAGTGGAGTAACTATTGTTTAGTTCCTGTATTTTTGTGGTTTTTGTATAGAACACCATTTTAGTATTCAATTAAAGCTGATTTTAATTCGTATACCTTGCAATGTTGCGCCGGCGACGGCTGAACAAAGTATATGGTATAATTAGGGTTCCGAACAAAAAGAAACGTTTTAGCTTTTTTCAGATGACCACTTAACGATACAATTACTATTAGAGTAGGTATTGTTTAGTTTAGTTCCCGTGTTTTTGTGTGGATACCATTTTAGTATTCAATTACTTAAAAGTTATTGTATCTTTCGTTTACCTTGCATTGAAGCGCCGGCGCCGGGTGCACAGAGTTGGTAGGTTTATTATACCGACTATATTTTCAGATAAACATATAAGTATGTATTTGTATGTTTTTGTTCGTATATAACAAAAACATACAAAGCTACACTGCGTATGTGTTTTAGATTTCTCGGATACCTCCACCTCCATTGAGCGCAGGGACGTTTTCAGGCTTATTAGATGGGATTAGAAAACACACACGAAAAGTAAAAAAATAAAAGTAATGTCTATGCGTGCGTGTGTGTGATGTGATGTGTGTGTGTGTATGTGGTGTGTTCCGTTGTTAACGGTACTGCGCCAAATATACGTTTTTCTTTATTTAAGTTTTTCTTTAAATAGGCTAGTCCTATATTATACATGCACGTGAAAGGACAACGGCCATAGTAGAAGACTATCACAAAGGACCAAAGTATTCAATTAAGAAACCGTAAGCTAACAGAACAATAGCTTAATAAATATATTCTCTACTGAAATTAAGTCCTAAAACGGTTCGAGGAATTAATAGAACCTTTGCTAATGATTGCACGACTACTATGTTCTGGCTAATCGTATCCATAAGATTATGTAAATGACATACCACTGGGTATACACTTCAGGTTATTGGTATTAATACCAGTATGTTAGTATTTACATTTACATTATCTTGGGAAGTTTTTGGAAGTATATATAATATTTCTGCAGTTTTAGCAACATTGTTGTAGACCGCTTTGAAGATGTACCCTGTGTCCTTAACGAACGCGATTGTCGCGCAAATACGCGATTACGTGGTCGTTGTATGAATTGTGACGTGCATAATTATGCGACTTGATTGATCGCGCGTGTACGTCATATAAATGAGTGCGATGTTCGCCAACTCGCGCGACAGTCGCTTTCGGTTAGGACACGGCCTATGAATGCTGGTTAAATTTCAGGCACATAGGACATTGTTTTTGAGTTTTGCAACCCATCGGGAAACCACTTAGCTTCGAAACTTAATAAACGTCCCAAAAATCCCAGTCCAGTCCCAATCTCCACCCCAAAAAAGGTAGTTTAGTTGTCAGAATTTCTTAGCAGCAGGTTTCTAGATATGTGTCCAGTTGGCGGAAATAAGCTTGCTCCCTATTACAGAAGACTATTTTTTAACCGAGTTCAAAAAAGGAGGAGGTTGCGCTTTCAACAAGTTAAAAAAAAATAGAAACTACAGAACCAAGACCGACTTCTTTTCACTTTGTAGTCTTATTTGGAGGTCAGTTGTTTTTTTTTGGAAAATGTTTTTTTATCTCAATCAATTTTACGTCATTTAAACCACAGCTGATTTCTCACGACCTTGAGTTATTTCCCAGTCATAACAGTCATCCGTTGAAAGCTGCGAGTGGAGATGACTCAGCAACATTGTCGCAAGAAGATGACTGCCTGCCTTTGTCGGCGCGTATGACACCTGTATTTATGCTGTTGCAGAGGTGGGGCACCTGCGGGCGTGTAGTTCAGAGATGGTTAACATTTCTTACATAATATAACATAACGTTACGCCTGTAATCCCCAAAGGGTTAGACAGAGGTGTACCTGTAGTACACCCACATTTTGCCAGTTTTGTTAAAGTGCCATGTAAATGTAATAGGCGCGCCTATTGTCATCAATATCCACATTTTTATTTGGGTATTTTTTTTGTATTTCGACGAAGTTTCGAATTGTTTGCAATCGATAGCAGGTAGTTTGAGTACCAGGTTTTTTATAGAGAGAGATTTTACATTTGCATTATAAGGAGAATTTGTATCTTCCATTTTTTTCATGTGATTTTCCTATGCTCCCGCTAAGAAAAGTGCCATCTTCCTCCGCGTATAGATAGGACCACCTAAGTGTTTTTCTGGCAATTGTCCGAAAGGACCATGGAAGCTGTTGTGTTCTCTTAAATGCTTTAAGGCTGTAGCTTATCTCCATTTTAGTAAAATCAAAATATTTATTTGCGGACTGGTTAAGTTGGTGTTAACAAGATCTTTATCTTTTTCTATTCCACTAAATAATTTCTATGCAAACACACTTGTATGCCCATCTACGGCAGCGGACCCGAAGGTTCGCGACCCCCATCTCACCAGTTGTTACAACTAACAAGTCACAACCAGTTAACATGTTTTAGCTCAACTAATAATAAAAAGTCTGATGTTTATGATTTTAATTAGTTTCTGTGTACATCATGGCTATTGAGATCATTATCTAATATGAATTGTATTTGGATTTTCGACGGAATTTTACAATATGTGGTATTTAATTAACATTATTTATTTCTGATGACGGAATAAAATTTTTATTTGGAGTGTGCATTTAACTTCTTAAGAAAAAATACTCTTTCTATTTTCAGTAATCATTCAGTAGGTTGGTTTTTAGCACACGTCATATCTACTCATCGTTTGAAGTTAATTTTTGTCTAGACGAGGTACACTCACATACCTAATTGTTAAGGACGAAAGTGATTTTAATAATAAATTGACCGGTTTAAAAAAAAAATAGATACCTATTTTTTTTTTAAATCGGTCATGTGCGAGTCGGACTCGCGCACTGACCGGCTCCGTGCAAATTTGTAGGTACGTAAATAGATTTAACTTTGTTTGTAATGTATCTACTTTACGGGTTTCAGATTTTTTCCTTTACTTGTACTACATGAAATTGCTTCTTGCCAAATTTCATGATTCTAGGTCAACGGGTAGTACCCGACGGGTTTTGATTTCTGAATATAAACGCCCGTATCTTTTGATTGCATTGACTTAGAAGTTTGATTTTTTCACTGTTTTAAGGGATTGCAGCCCTGAGTATTTGATATTAATTTCAACTTGATAACTCCACGCGTTCCTGAGAAAAAGGGTCCTGATTGACAGATAGCCAGACCGACAACGAAGTGACTTGCGTTTCTTTTTGAGGTACGGAACCCTAAAAATTGCTTGAAAACATTGAAAAAGAACAAAGTAAATTTACGTTTAAGCGAAGCAAAAACAACATTACATCAAAACTACAAGATGACGACGAGGACTCCGTCTTTCAAGTGCATTTAAGTTAATAGTCATATAATTAAAATGTAGGTAATTTACTCAAGCGTCTATGTCAGAGATGGCAAACCTTTCACAAATGTGTGCCATATTTTCTATGTAAGTAATTTTTTTTCCACCGATTCTCGGAAAATGTAAGGTACTTGTACGTATCCTACTTTATTCATAATTAATTATGTTATCTTTTATTATTTTTATTATCTCCTCTTAATTAGAGCACCTGCCATATTATCTCTTCACCACCCTTAGTGAATGCTTAGGGCATTAAGTCCGCCTTTGTACCTCATTGTGTGCGAGAAGTTTAAATAAATAAATAGATAAATTAATTAATTATTATCACCAAATGTATTGCATCAAATCCGGATCTCATTTTCTTTGAGAATAGGATGTTTCTAAAAGAAAATGAGATGTAGTATTAAATACAACAATACACTTTAGACGATGAAGAAAGAAAACATATTAAAATCAATACCTTCCCTAGCCCCGTAGCAACCGTAGCCCTCTAGCCGTAGGTTCGTCATCCCTGTTCTATGCAATCCATCCAACTCGTCCATTCAAACCTAGCACACAAACTGCATAGGTCGAAAGATCGCCGTGAGTGCATCTGTATAAAACACAGGACCGTCTCAGTAATCGATTCCGTAAGTGAATATTTGTATAACTTTTCACATCGCAATCAAACCTTTAGTTAAGCTGCGACCGGTTAGTTCTTACCTTTTGATGTCTTCTCTCTTATCAGCACAATCTACATTAATATGAGGATAGTTCAAAAGTTCAGAGGCAAGAATATTAGCCAGTCAGCAGGATAGCATTCGTGTATCGGAACTTCATGATTAAATTGTATTATAACTGTTGGGCAGCATAATCAGCCTATAATGTTCCCACTGCTAGGACACAGGCCAAGAATTTTTGATTCTAGGACATGCCGGTTTCCTCATGATATTTTCCTTCACCGTTTTCAGACGAGCAGTGGTGATGAAATTATTTATGTGTATACAAAGTAAAGCGCCTGCCTGACTTCGAACACACGACCTACGTGATGAAATTATTTACACAAAGTAAAGCGCCTGCCTGACTTCGAACACACGACCTACGTGATGAAATTATTTACACAAAGTAAAGCGCCTGCCTGACTTCGAACACACGACCTACGTGATGAAATTATTTACACAAAGTAAAGCGCCTGCCTGACTTCGAACACACGACCTACAACTCGTAAGTCGGGGCCATTACCACTGGGTCACCACTGCTCAGGACTTCTCTTTGCTGGAACTGTTGTGTGCTCTAAGGTATGAGAAGCTTGTATAAAGTGCACCTGTCGCATACGTCACAACAAGTATGTCGGACAACATACTCTATTACATAATAATAGGAACCGAAGGCTAAATCTGGTAAAGATGCGTTGTTAGCAATCTGTGGTGGCATAATGATATCGGTCTCGCCTTATGAGTTGTAGGTCGTGGGTTTTAAACCCAAGCAGGCACTTTAATTTGTTTAAATTATTTCATCACCACAAAACTCGAAAGGGTGAAGGAAAACATCTTGAGGAAACCGACATCCACCAACTTGCGCAAATCTGTCTTGCGGTCTCATAGGAAAGAGGCTTGTGTCCCAGCAGTGAGAACGTTATATGCTGTTGTTAGAACTGGTTCTTCTGCACATTTTAATTGCTGAGAACAAGCGCGGGCGCATCAAAAGTTTATTGTTTAATATCATCTAGTGACGTAACCTTACACTAGCCGCCGCCCGCGGCGATGCTCGCAATCATGATATATTATGGAGTAAGTGATGGTACTTGCTATGACATTCTTTTGTTTAGTGCTTGCTTTCTCTTAGCAGGTTACACTTCTATGTTGTTTAGCAGCTAGTTTTTATGTAATGGACTGCTCATCTGACGTGAAGTGGTAACCGCCTTTTATGGACACCTACATCAAGAGGTTTGACGTCGTGTTGCAAACTACGAAAATGTCTTGTTTGTAATCGGCTTTCATATCCTTTAAACCAGCAGCCTAATTTCGTAACACACTTTCAATCTCAATCTGAATTATTTTGAAGGATATTGCTAATCCACTACTTCATATGTTCGAAAAATTTGTCTACTCAACCACGTAAATGAAGCAATGAATGTTGTTGAACTGTCAAGTTGAAAGACATTGCTATTATGTGTTACGCAATTACCCCGCAGAATATACGAGAATAACATAATATAACATAACATCACACCTGTAATCTCCGAAGGGTGAGACAGACACACCTCAGCCTCATCCTACCTCAGCCTCATCCTACCTCGGCAGTACACTGCATCCACATTTCGCTACGTTACGTTACGTTTAAGGCTCATGGAATTAGGGGCCGAGTGTATTGCCATCAACCATATACCAGTATCATCATCTGCCGAGCCTTTCCCCAACTAGTATGTTGGGGTCGGCTTCCAGTCTAACCGGATGCAGCAAAACCCTATACCAGTATATGGTGTACTTAATAAAGAGTATTCCATCTATGTATGCTACAGTGATGCAAAATTAAGGATGGGTTATAGACGTGATAATATACTGTAATAGAACAAAAAAGATTTTCCTTTAGAGCCGATAATATCTTAATAGTATAATGACATCAGATCGGGAGGCTGGTAGAATGTCAGGCGCGATCGTGAACTTTTGGTTATTTATTTAAATATTCGTAAAATTGATTCATCTTGTTTCAAGGTCTCTATATTTTTTGTTTAGCTCAAAGGATCTACTTGGTTTTCTTTAGAGGACAGTGCTCAAGGAAGTCTACAATTAGACGCAAAATTCTGTGGAAAAAGTGGTATTTGCACATTTTTGTGGGAAGAGCCACGAACAAAAAAAGTTGCATGGTCATCCTCTGACTTCCACATAATGACCAAAGGATTAAGAAGCTCGGAGGACCAAAGGACCTTTTGTTTTGGTCCTCAGAGCCTTGTTAAATTTACCTCAGGCCACACAACGCGCTGGTTGGTAGAAGTTACATTTATATCATAGGGTTCAAAGTTACGTACTACTGCGTAGTATTAGGCAGGTTACTATACTACTTACTTAATCCTGTCTGTCCTCTTGCATCTCTTAGTGCAGGGCACATTCTGCCATAATACAATAGCATGCAAATTATTTCAAAAATCGGTTTGAATTTAAACGTGAAACGTATGACATCAGTATGGTGACAGAATGGCTAGGGTGCGACAACATTCAATGTTTGCTACTCAGCAGGAAAGCGCAGTGAGTGGTCCAGACCATGTTATAGGCTGCAACCAAACACCCCTTTATTCTTTATTTTAGGCAAAAGTTCAACTCAATACTATGGAGCTATAAGTCTTCTATATATTCTTATTCTTCTATATATTAGTATTCTATATAAATAAAAATCTAAAATTCACTGACTGTTTACACAGCCTAAATTGGTGGGTTTAGAAGCATGAAATTTCATATATTGTGTAGTTTAGAAGATCCAAGCAATCCTTCTTAGTCTTTATTGCAGTAAGCTCTAAGGAAGGATATCTGAAAATTCATCCACTAACTGTCTGTCTGTGTGATCTTCTAAACTACACAATATATTTTAATGAGGTTTTTACCATCAATTAGACAATTTATTCCGGAAGTTTTATAGGTATATTATATTGTTGCTAAACTTACATTTAATAAAGAAATCACGATATTTTGTGAAGTCGTACAAACTGTGTGAAGCAGGGTTCACATGCTAGTGTGAAAACATGATTTTCTGACATAAATTAACCTAGAAATGGAATTTATGAGCTTTACAAATTCATTACAAAGATGATTAGATTGCTGTTTTTAAATAACACTTGTTTAATTAATTAACTCATTGAATAGTTTTAGTGAATGATCTTCAAATGTTAATTAATTAGTGAAGTGATCGATGTTGTAATTCGTAACTTGGAATTCAGTCACCTTTAATTATAAGATAAATTCTTCTGAAGGAATCTGGCATGAGTTACATATTCTTAGTGTTGGTCCGGACTTCAGAATTGTGCTATGGTATATACTAACTTTGCCTTCATCTCTTATGTACTCAAAAACAAAGTAATCAGCTTATAATTTTCCCACTGTTGGGACACAGGCCTCCTCTCAGTGAGAGAGAGTGGGCCGTAATTCACCACGCGGGCCCAGTGCGGGTTGGTACATGTCACATGTCTACGAATTTTTGGTTTTAGGACATGTCGGTTTCCTCACAGTCATGATGAAATAATTTATACAAATTAAAGCACCTGACTGGGTTCGAACCTACGACATACAGCTCGTAAGTTGCGAACGTTACTACTTGGCCAGCATTGCTCAAAAACAAAGTAGGCTTACCTCCTATTACATAAGAATGAATCACAGTCTGTGGCGAAACACAATGTGTGCAAAAGGGCTCTGATATAATAGTAAACTATAAACTGTGCTATCATAAAATGCATAATAATCATGATTGCGCTGTTTGTAAAGGACTTTTGATAATTATAACATAAATGTCAAATTCGAGACACCCTACAGTATATCGCGACCTGCACTTTCAGCTGGTAACCTCCGTGTTATGTGTCACAGTGAATTATTATAGGCCCTATACCTGTTGGCCTGAGGAACCCAGGCGATACATCCACCTCAGCTTGTAATACGCTCTGTTAATTGCTAACGTGCCCTTTCCGAAATCATAGCGTGACTAAATTCCTTACGGTACAGGCGAGACTTTGGAGCCAAATTCTGCAAATTGTTTCCTTGAAATATTACAATAAAGTGGAATGCAGCTAATAATTGTGTACACGAACATAGGTACTTATTGACAGGTTGTTAACCTGTGAACTTCACAGAAGAACTTAATTTAAGTTTAAATGTGCAGCTCCTATACATACTAGCATTGTTTCTATTTCTGCCGCTAACTAAGCCCACAGACGCTTGCCGCACGGCTGCTGGACTAAAGTGAAACTGAGCTGGCCATATCCGTCGCATGTGGGAGCAGCAATATGCAAAAGCCACCACTCAGTGGATCCCCAATGGCAGGAAACGACTGCGCGGCAGGCCCAGAAAGAGATGGTGGGACTCCTTCTTAAAGGATTGGCCCACAATCGCAGTAGACCGGGAAAAGTGCCGGGTGAGTGCGTGAGTTGAAAATCCAACCGTGTGTTTTTTTGACGCGCTGTGATGCGCTCCGTGCGGTTCTCAATGCTCGGCTCGTTGAAAATTCAGTGCGCGATATTTTTAAAGTCCGTGTAAACGTCGGCTTAAGTAAAAGAAGTAAAGAAAACACATTTATTTAGCACAGATTAAAAGGCACACAACGTATAACTGCAAATAAAACGTGTAAGTTGCGTAAGAAATTAGCAGAATGTATACCTAACAGCTGCGCCAAATAGGTCCAGTTTAGCAAAAACGTCAGACAACTAGTGCCTGACGCCGGTTTTCAACTGGACCTGAAGTGTGAGGACCGGATGTTAGTCAGTTTTATATTTTAATGTATGTCATCATCTGTCTAGCCTTTCCCAGCTATATTGGGTTCGGCTTCCCGTCTAACCGGATGCAGCAGAACACCAGTATTTTACATGGAGCCACTGCCTATCTGACCTCCACAACCCAGTTACTTGGTAATACGATACCCCTTGGTAAGACTGATTGTCAGACTTTCGGGCTTCTGACGAGCCGTAATGACTGTCAAAGATCCACGAATGACAGCCGGGACCAAATGCTTAACGTGCGTGCGTGTGTATGCATTCATAAATAAAATAAATTAGGTAATCCCCAAAGGGTGAGGCAGAGGTGCACCTAAAATGGATACACTGTTGTTATTAACTAGCTGTGCCCGCGACTTCGTTCGCGTGTATGTCGGAAAACAAATTGGATTACATGGATTTTATTTTTTGCGAGGAACCCCAATTCTTTTTCTAAAATAAAAGTAGCTTATGTTACTCCTTCTAAGATCAGCTATCTGCCAGTGAAAGTCCTGTCAAAAACGGCTGTTTTGGAGATTAGACGGAACAGAGACAAAAATAAAATAAAAATGTTTTTTTTGTTGTAAGTATTTATATACTTTCATATGCATTTAGTATAAAGTTGTTATTTTTACATTACAAACAGACAAATTAATGTCATTTATTTGTATACATTAAAACTAATTAAATAAGACGAGAGTGAAACTACGTACTTTAGACCAATCAACTTTCCCACTGTAAATCATGAAGGTTTAACTGAACATTATTTTGTAATACTGACGTGTGATTACAGTGAAATAAGGTGTAAAGTATTGTATGAAAAATGTATTGCGCGTGCGATCGTCCGATACACACGATTAATGTGCAAGAAGAGAAATGAGACTATCTCTGCCTGCCCATCTGAGTCTTGGGATGTTGATATATTGTTATAACTGCATAAACTGGTACATAAACTACCGAATATAAGTTTAAAATTCAGTTTAAAATCTGTTGGCATTTTTCGGGGTTGAAAAATGTTAAATGAAAAATTTGTATTACAAACATCTAAAGATAATAGTTTCCTACTAATACTTGTAAGCCGGAATTACAATATAAGAGGCTTATAATATTCCGAAACTGCAGTTTTCAGGTATTTGACCTACGTATGGACAGATAGAAGATAGAATACTCTTTATTATGTACACCATAAATATTACAGATATAAAGCAAGAAACTTTCCAAGGGGTGACACAATGGGCGGTCTTATCGCTAATGCGATCTTTTAAAGACAACCTTTGGATGGATTGCTGAAATGCTTAACCAAAAATAATGTTCCAATCTAGATAAAAATTACCTCCATAAAACGTTTTGATTCGAAATTGCTTCTGTAGAACATCCTTTTGCAATATTATAGAACCCTTTCCAATATCTATCAATTATATTCTATTAGATATTACGTGACGTTTAGTTGGTTTATTAACGTTTAAATCTAATATAGACTACATTAAAATACCATATCATTATAGCTATGTAGGTCGGCATATGATATCAATATGAGCCATCTAAGCAAGCCGGACATGTCACAAAGAACCTTTAGCTAAACATCGGTGGCCGAAGAAGATTCTAAGTTCAAATGTCAAAGCGCGTCCTTGCCGCGCAACGATGCGCCGGCGACTATAAATAGCCAGAGCGACAACACAGAGGCATCAGTCGCTCGATTGCATTTCAATCATCAACAGTTCCAGGACAAATAAAAAAAAACTCATCAAAAATGAAATCGGTACGTTTGAAGTTACAAAACGAAAAGTGTTTTTCAAATTATCATCTCAAGTGAAACAACAAAAAAAAATCAAGATCCTTCCGATCGATTGTCATCAAGTTTTGGTGATAGCTGGTCTTCTGGCTGGTCTCTAACAGTAGTGTCTTCTGCCAACAGTTCATCGTACTCGCCCTCTTCGTCGCCGCCGCCGTCGCCGCCCCCGCTGGCCCAGACGCTGATGCCCAGATCCTCCGCTACGACAGCGACAACATCGGAGTCGAAGGATTCAACTTCGCGTAAGTTTTGAAAAAGCCCCCAATCAGATTTGATCTGTGCTAAAGTTGTTGAGTTTAATGTGTTCTAATTTGTCAATGAAACTCAGATCTCATTATTGATTTTTTTACAAAGTCCAGAACCTCGTAAACACTATTAGTTATATAGTTATACTAATACCACTTCTTTCATGACCAACAGGTATCAGACCTCCAACGGCATCGCCCATGAGGAGAGGGGTCAGCTGAAGAACGCTGGCTCCGATGCCGAGGCTATTGAAGTCACCGGCACCTACTCCTACACCGGCCCCGATGGCGTCGTCTACACGGTCACCTACATTGCCAACGAGAAGGGATTCCAGCCCCAGGGTGCTCATCTCCCCGTTGCCCCTTAATTCTACTTCACTCATCCCAATATCTAGTCCAAAAAATACTCATCCTTTACCTTATCCCCTTCCTTTGTTACTTATCCACTCCAAGCGATCTGTGATATGATCCTGAACGATTTTGTTAATAAAACAATTTATGTTATAGTAATTTACATATTCGTTTCATTACCCATGCCACGACTTACGACACAACTAAATTCTTAAAAGATTCCTATTAAAGTTTCAAAATTTAAAAAAACTTGAAGGATTACTAAACTGTTGAAATAAAATATAAAATTGACCTTTTTATAACAATCTGGGATGACTCGTGTCATCATTTTGAAACGCAATCGTTTTTAAATATTTTTGGTCTAAAGGTCGATTAACTTGGTTACGAGATTTACAATAACGTTAAAGATTTGAACAACCTAAAAAACATCATTGAAGCAAGTACCTAAATATAGTTTCAAAATTAACTCAAAAATGATTAAGATAGGTAAATATAAAATTATTTATTGCAGCAAGGATTGAAATCAATCGAAAACCAATGGCGTCGTTAATGGCTAATTAAATGCAGAGGGGCCCAAATTTGTGAAGATTTCACAATAGCTTGCTTAGAAATATGTTAATTTACGAGTTGCACGACCTTCGGGACATGATGGCTCGTTTCGGTTTGATGTTCATCTTATTATAATTTTAAAGTTACCATCCTTGGAATCCTAAATTGATTATGTTCGGATTAAAGTAAAGCGCAGATGCAGCAATGTATTACTTATTAGGTTTTATTGGTATTAAACAAGTGACCAGGTGTTAACCTTACAAGTTTATCGGTTTGGGAGTTAAGCGTGTGTGTGCCCACGCCTTCTAGTTCATCCGCAGTGTTGAAACTTTGATAGGTAGTGAAAGTGTTTCAGAAACAGGTTTGCTATGAAGACTGCTGAGATGATGATGAAAGACTACGTAGTGCTATCACTGAGTGATTCACGCAAACAGTTTCTTCAATTCTTTACATTTCAACATTCACTCTCTCAGATAGCTTTAATCGCACAAAGTAAAGAAAGAAGATACATTTATTTGTGCAAAATATTATATCACAAAGAAATAAAAACAAACACAAAAACAAGAAGACGGAAAATATGAGAAAATGAAGTCTTAATCCATCAGAATCAACACTTGAGCTTGGGGCTAATAATCTTGTAATATACTCGAAGTTCTAGCATTACTTAAACTTTAACAATCTTCTATGTATAGTATGAAATAAGGTCTTTTCTGCGTACGTTTGTGTAACCGCTTAGTTCTTCTAAATTAACTGATTGATTGATTTGATGCGGTGTTCATCATTATTTTGATAATGTATTCCGGAAGGTTAATATGTAAAATACCTACATTTATATTAACTTGAATACAATAAACGCTAATACATATAATAGGCGCTTTACTTTGTGTACATTATTTCATCACCACTGCTCTCAAAACGGTGAAGGAAAACATCGTGACAACAAAAAATTAGATGATATGTGACGATGGCTTACTCCCGCTCACCGAGAGACATCCCATGTAAAAAATTAATCGAATGATTGTTCACCTTTTAATAAGAATGGTGTGCATGCCTATAAGTGATGTTTTTACACAGTATTGAAGACTTGTGATTACTTTATGTGACTATCCTCGTAAATATGTCGTTGGTGTGCCTTATTTAACCTATATAATCTACATATATACATAATCAAAGTGTCTGACTGTCTATTAAAGTCTCGGACGTTTTGCGGTTAGCAACACTTGTTGTAACCGCAAGTTATTTCAACTTGACCGCTTTATATTTCATTAACTAAACACCAGACTAGAAAAAAAACGAAGACACTCATTCGCTCATTAAGACGATCGACTATAATGGTATAAATGTCGATTAGCTTTCATATAACCCGCGGGCCGCCATACTTGGGAGATCTATACAAGGATGGATGCGTGACTACCAAAAAGAGTAAATTGCTTAAATGTGAGCCGAGTTGACATAATTCCTTTCTTTAAGTATTGTGTTGTCAATATATCCATATTATTCCTAGACGGTATCAGTATTTAGAGAATGGATACAGATGTCTTAATTCCATAATGTGCTGTTTTAATTTCATTGCGTTTGGCATTAATGAGATGTGCAAGTCATTATCTGATTGTTTGATGCAGTTTTTCATTTAATGAGTTTTTGGATTAGCATATATTGGTCTTCATGTCGCTGTTATAAGTTCTTTTGTTTATAAACTATCGTATACTAGCTAACTGCTAACTGACAGCATCGCCATACAACGTGGCAATGCTGCCAGCCTTTTGGGCACTTTTCTTGATGACAGCGATGCGGACGATTTTTTTTATACCAATTGATTAGGTATTTCTCCTCCTTTTTACATACTTGTACATATTATTATTACTATTTTAAGGCTGTTATCTTTTAAATTACGTAAATATAAAAAATCTATTCGTAAATTTGAATTTAATTTTATTACAACGTCTACAAGGACCAAATTACGCAATATACGCAATAAATAAACACTAGAAACAAAAAAACGTGTAAGATATAGCACTCAATTAAAAGGGGAATTACATCAGTTTTAATTATGAGCCAATAATTTTCACGGAACTGCCATCGCAATTCCAAGAAGAGGTGTGAGAACAAAAAAAAATTTAAATGGTTGGTTAAATCAAAATTTTGATTCCATCATCCAAGTTGAAATTATGGGGTATTGCCTTGAATTTGTGAGCGCAACTTATGGTTGTGCTTTAAGGAATAGTTAAGTTGCGCTTAGTTGGTTGCGTTTAAAATTAGTTCTAATTTCAACATGGATGATGGAATCAGCATTTTGATTTAAAAGAATATCCATGAAGTTTCTGGCCCGTTCTTCTCCATACTAACATACTACGCTTTGGAATGGACAACTAGCTTCATCATTCTGACTGAACAACTTCTTCACAATTCAAAAGTGCCTGCAAATGTTTTAATTGAAATAGATGCTTTGAGTTTGAGTTTTGAGAGATGAGAGTAGCCGAGGAGCGAGTGTTTTTTTTACTTACGCTGATGTAAGGCAAAAAAACATTATCGTCTTCACGCGTACCTACTTTAATTAATGGGGCCGATATTGTTACAGCCCACTTGTCGCTATAAAGTATTGGACTCAATGATAACCTCTCACACCTCTTCTTGGAATAGCGATGGCAGTTCCGTAAAAATGATTGGCTCGTAATTAAAACTGATGTAATTCCCCTTTTAATGGAGTGCTATATCTTACACATTGTTTTGTTTCTAGAGTTTGTTTATTGCGTATATGGTTCATTACGCTGGGTTAAGGTGCTATGATCTAATTTGGTCCTTGTAGACGTTGTATTGGAATATCAGGCTATAATACTTGCTAGGTATTTTATATTGTTTTAAGGTCTACATTATAATAAAATTCAAGTTTACGAATACTTTTTTTTTATTTAGGAGCTAGCACATCTATCTGTGAAATAATGAAACAAATGCGTAAATTACTATAACATAAATTTTATTGTTTTATTAACAAAATCGTTCAGGATCATATCACAGATCACTTGGAGTGGATAAGTAACAAAGGAAGGGGATAAGGTAAAGGATGAGTATTTTTTGGACTAGATATTGGGATTAGTGAAGTAGAATTAAGGGGCAACAGGGAGATGAGCAGCCTGGGGCTGGAATCCGTTCTCGTTGGCGAGGTAGGTGACCGTGTAGACGACGCCATCGGGGCCGGTGTAGGAGTAGGAGCCGGTGACCTCAAGAGCCTCGGCATCGGAGCCAGCGTTCTTCAGCTGACCCCTCTCCTCATGGGCGATGCCGTTGGAGGTCTGATACCTGTTGGTCATGAAAGAAGTGGTATTAGTATAACTATATAACTAATAGTGTTTACGAGGTTCTGGACTTTGTAAAAAAATCTTCAATGAGATCTGAGTTTCATTGACAAATTAGAACACATTAAACTCAACAACTTTAGCACAGATCAAATCTGATTGGGGGCTTTTTCAAAACTTACGCGAAGTTGAATCCTTCGACTCCGATGTTGTCGCTGTCGTAGCGGAGGATCTGGGCATCAGCGTCTGGGCCAGCGGGGGCGGCGACGGCGGCGGCGACGAAGAGGGCGAGTACGATGAACTGTTGGCAGAAGACACTACTGTAAGAGACCAGCCAGAAGAGAGCTATCACCAAAACTTGATGACGATCGATCGGAAGGATCTTGCATTTTTTTTATTGTTTCACTGGAGATAATGATTCGAAAAACACTTTTCGTTTTGCAAATTTAAACGTACCGATTTCATTTTTGATGGATTTTTTTTTGTTTGTCCTGGAACTGTTGATGATTGAAAGGCAATCGTGCGACTGATGCCTCTGTGTTGGCGCTATAAGTATACGTTGTTATTTATGTAAATCTCACTTTTATTATGAATAAATTAATTTATATTCAAATTCTTACCATAGAGTGATGTAAATGTGCTTACTAATAATAAACTCGTCTACAGAGACTGGCTTTATGTGTATCTTAGAATAAAATAAAAGCATTACAAAGAACATTGCACTACACTACACCATGTCATCATAAATTACATTATGTCATGTCTTCATTACATTATGTCATAAATAAATAATAAATAAATAAATAAACATTTTCAAGAAATATTTTCTCTATTAAATAATTATTAAATTTCTTAGTAAGTGTCGCATATGCCATCTTATACACCTTCATAGGTCAAAGTTTAAGTGCCTATACATATAGAAGTACAGACGCCAGCACATAGAGCTACCCGAAACTGTTAAATTTTCCCAATCAACTTTGAACCTACTGCTTTAGCGATAAAGCTGAAAATCTATTAAATAAATTTGACAGATTGTAAGAGCTTGAGGTCTGGCGTCTTTACCATGCGTAACCCGTGACCTCCCAAATGGATGCAGCAGAATAAGACGCAGAACCTACTTCTAAAGTGTTTAGACCGCCATCGAATTAGCTATGGTTTAAATTGATAATTCTAACCGTCAAATACCCATAGCGGATTCTTCAATTACACTTTTTCTATATGGAGTAATCCAACATAGACTCAGTTTCGATATGAACCTTTTATTGGTGGCCGAGTAAGCAAACTGAAGCGGCAGTGAGCTGGCCATGTTTGTCGGAGGATCGATGGCCGGTCCAGTAGACGAGTCCTGGAGTGGAGACCGCGTATCGGCAAGCGTAGTGTGGGACGCCCCTCAGTTAGATTGACCGATGACCTTAAGAAGGTGGCTGGGATAGACTGGATACGGAAGGCAGAGGACAGAGTGTTGTGGCACAGGCTGGGAGAGGCCTATGTCCAGCAGTGGACTGCCATAGGCTGAGTTAATTGAATGATTGGTGACCCAGAGGAAACGAGTCCGTCCAATGGTCATGGGTTCAAACCCAGCGATGCGTAAGTGCGTAATACGTTCCAGCTCCTTTTGAGAGGGTATACCAATATGAGTTAATATTTTTATAATTTCGGGGTATTCCTCAAAGCGCAACTATTTTTAAGCGCAACCAACTAAGCGCAACTAAAATATTCCTCAAAGCGCAACCGTCAGTTGCGCTCACAAATTCAAATTAAAAATATTATATGTTTATTCCTCAAAGCGCAACCATGATGAAAAACAGAGAGGGGTATGATGGATTCATTAATCTGGTTACAAAGTTAGTGTTATGATTTTTAATTGTGATTATGAATCAGACTGTGATTTTATACGTGGTGATTAAACAATACTAAGTGAGAAAACGAAATCATCTGTTTTTTTTTAAATTATTATTTACTTTAGTAAGGTATTGTATGATTTAATACACTCTTTTTTACTCATGCTCTGTAATGTCTTATTGCTGATTGATTACTTTGTAAACAGATTGTTTAGAGGCGTCTATTTTCTGTTAATTTCTATTACCCTGGTACTTTTCAAAACAACTAGCATAATTCAATTTAATGAACCCGTTTGTATTTTTAACATTATTGACCAAAAGTTGCTTAAACCTTACTTCCAGTTAATTTCTGTTAATAAATAAACAATTAGGACAGTTGATTTAAAACTGTCTATCGATATCATTAATTAATCCATCATACCCCTCTCTATTTTTCATCATCGTTGCGCTTTGAGGAATAAACATGTATATATAATATTTTAAAAACTGGAATTAAGTGTCCTTCGACAAACATGGCCAGCTCACTGCCGCTTCAATTTGCTTACTCAGCCACCAATAAAAGGTTCATATCGAAACTGAGTCTATGTTGGCTTACTCCATATAGAAAAAGTGTAATTGAAGAATCCGTTATGGGTATTTGACGGTTAGAATTATCAATTTAAACCATAGCTAATTCGATGGCGGTCTAAACACTTTAGAAGTAGGTTCTGCGTCTTATTCTGCTGCATCCATTTGGAAGGTCACGGGTTACGCATGGTAAAGACGCCAGCACCTCAAGCTCTTACAATCTGTCAAATTTCTTTAATAAATTTTCAGCTTTATCGCTAAAGCATTAGGTTCAAAGTTGATTGGGAAAATTCAACAGTTTCGGGTAGCTCTATGTGCTGGCGTCTGTACTTCTATATGTATAGGCACTTAAACTTTGACCTATGAAGGTGTATAAGATGGCATATGCGACACTTACTAAGAAATTCAATAATTATTTAATAGAGAAAATATTTCTTGAAAATGTTTATTTATTTTATTATTTATGCACACACACTCAGATACATAGGGATATGACATAACGTAACGTATGATGATGTAATGTAGTGTAATATTCTTTGTAATGCTTTTGTTTTATTCAAAGATACACATAAAGCCAGTCTCTGTAGACAAGTTTATTATTAGTAAGCACATTTATATCACTCTACAATAAGAATTTGAATATAAATTAATTTATTCATAATAAAAGTGAGATTTACATAAATAACAACGTATACTTATAGCGCCAACACAGAGGCATCAGTCGCACGATTGCCTTTCAATAATCAACAGTTCCAGGACAATCAAAAAAAAAATCCATCAAAAATGAAATCGGTACGTTTAAATTTGCAAAACGAAAAGTGTTTTTCGAATCATTATCTCCAGTGAAACAATAAAAAAAAATGCAAGATCCTTCCGATCGATCGTCATCAAGTTTTGGTGATAGCTCTCTTCTGGCTGGTCTCTTACAGTAGTGTCTTCTGCCAACAGTTCATCGTACTCGCCCTCTTCGTCGCCGCCGCCGTCGCCGCCCCCGCTGGCCCAGACGCTGATGCCCAGATCCTCCGCTACGACAGCGACAACATCGGAGTCGAAGGATTCAACTTCGCGTAAGTTTTGAAAAAGCCCCCAATCAGATTTGATCTGTGCTAAAGTTGTTGAGTTTAATGTGTTCTAATTTGTCAATGAAACTCAGATCTCATTGAAGATTTTTTTACAAAGTCCAGAACCTCGTAAACACTATTAGTTATATAGTTATACTAATACCACTTCTTTCATGACCAACAGGTATCAGACCTCCAACGGCATCGCCCATGAGGAGAGGGGTCAGCTGAAGAACGCTGGCTCCGATGCCGAGGCTCTTGAGGTCACCGGCTCCTACTCCTACACCGGCCCCGATGGCGTCGTCTACACGGTCACCTACCTCGCCAACGAGAACGGATTCCAGCCCCAGGCTGCTCATCTCCCTGTTGCCCCTTAATTCTACTTCACTAATCCCAATATCTAGTCCAAAAAATACTCATCCTTTACCTTATCCCCTTCCTTTGTTACTTATCCACTCCAAGTGATCTGTGATATGATCATTAACGATTTTGTTAATAAAACAATAAAATTTATGTTATAGTAATTTACGCATTTGTTTCATTATTTCACAGATAGATGTGCTAGCTCCTAAATAAAAAAAAAAAACTATTCGTAAACTTGAATTTTATTATAATGTAGACCTTAAAACAATATAAAATACCTAGTAAGTATTATAGCCTGATATTCCAATACAACGTCTACAAGGACCAAATTAGATCATAGTACCTTAACCCAGCGTAATGAACCATATACGCAATAAACAAACTCTAGAAACAAAACAATGTGTAAGATATAGCACTCCATTAAAAGGGGAATTACATCAGTTTTAATTATGAGCCAATCATTTTTACGGAACTGCCATCGCTATTCCAAGAAGAGGTGTGAGAGGTTATCATTGAGTCCAATACTTTATAGCGACAAGTGGGCTGTAACAATATCGGCCCCATTAATTAAAGTAGGTACGCGTGAAGACGATAATGTTTTTTTGCCTTACATCAGCGTAAGTAAAAAAAACACTCGCTCCTCGGCTACTCTCATCTCTCAAAACTCAAACTCAAAGCATCTATTTCAATTAAAATATTTGCAGGCACTTTTGGATTGTCAAGGAGTCGTTCAGTCAGAATGATGAAGCTAATTCCAAAGCGTAGTAGGTTGGTATTATGGAGAAGAACGGGCAAGAAAATTCATGGATATTCTTCTAAATCAAAATGTTATTTCCATCATACATGTTGAAATTATATGTACCTACTCATATTGGTATAGTCTCTGAAAAGGAGCTGGACCGTATTCTACTGGGGTGGGTTCCTGCTTCTTTTAACGGATATCTTCGAATGTGTGGTCTAGGTCGGTTTTGCTCACGACATTTTCTTTGAACGTTTTAGTGCATACTGCACAAAGTTAAGTGCATTGCTGGGTTCGAACCCATGACCATTGGGCGGACTCGTTACCACTGGGCTGCCAATCATTCAATTAACTCAGCCTATGGCAGTCCACTGCTGGACATAGGCCTCTCCCAGCCTGTGCCACAACACTCTGTCCTCTGCCTTCCGTATCCAGTCTATCCCAGCCACCTTCTTAAGGTCATCGGTCAATCTAACTGAGGGGCGTCCCACACTACGCTTGCCGATACGCGGTCTCCACTCCAGGACTCGTCTACTGGACCGGCCATCGATCCTCCGACAAACATGGCCAGCTCACTGCCGCTTCAGTTTGCTTACTCGGCCACCAATAAAAGGTTCATATCGAAACTGAGTCTATGTTGGCTTACTCCATATAGAAAAAGTGTAATTGAAGAATCCGCTATGGGTATTTGACGGTTAGAATTATCAATTTAAACCATAGCTAATTCGATGGCGGTCTAAACACTTTAGAAGTAGGTTCTGCGTCTTATTCTGCTGCATCCATTTGGGAGGTCACGGGTTACGCATGGTAAAGACGCCAGACCTCAAGCTCTTACAATCTGTCAAATTTCTTTAATAGATTTTCAGCTTTATCGCTAAAGCAGTAGGTTCAAAGTTGATTGGGAAAATTTAACAGTTTCGGGTAGCTCTATGTGCTGGCGTCTGTACTTTCTATATGTATAGGCACTTATACTTTGACCTATGAAGGTGTATAAGATGGCATATGCGACACGTACTAAGAAATTTAATAATTATTTAATAGAGAAAATATTTCTTGAAAATGATTTTTTGATTGTATGTTGGCTTACTCCATATAGAAAAAGTGTAATTGAAGAATCCGTTATGGGTATTTCACGGCTAGAATTATCAATTTAAACCATAGCTAATTTGATGGCGGTCTAAACACTTTAGACGTAGGTTCTGCGTCTTATTCTGCTGCATCCATTTAAGAGGTTACGGGTCACGCATGGTACCTTCTATATTTATAGGCACTTAAACTTTAAGGTGGTAAGATGGCACGTGCGGTACTTGCTCAGAAATGTAAAAATTATTTAATTAATTAATTTGAAAGAATTTCTTGAAAATTATTCTTTGTAATGGTTTTCTTTTATTCAAAAACACATAAAGCCAGTTTCTGAAGTAGGCAAGCTCATATTAGTAAGCAAATTTATCTCAACCTACATTAAGAATTTGAATACATATTAGTTTATTCATAATAAAAACTAGATATACTAATTAATTTACGAAAAAAAATTACGAACACACGCGACGCAGGTGATGTACGCGTGTTTGGTCCAAAATAAGTTATTAATTTATGTTTTTTTTGTTGAATTATTAAACTAAAAAATAATATCCTAACTTAACTAAAACTATTAACAAACTAAAATATGGCGTGGAAAAATCCTCTGCATCGCTGTCGACTGATAATGTACCCAAGAGACTGGCGGCGTTACCGCGTTGTATCGCAATGCTTCGCCTTTGGCAAGGTAAAAGCCAGCCCTTGGGTCACGGGAAGTGTCAACCAGCCGTTTGGAGATTTCATTGAACAAACCATAAGGGTTCAACCGCAAACGGCTCGAAAATAAATTACCGACAAGGTTATTATAAAATATAAATAGCTATTTACTGAACAGCTGGGGAAAATATAAAATGTTGAAGATCAATATCATGTTTTCCCGATTCCCTAATAAGTCTTTCAGACCGTATTTTGGCCATGGGGGCCAATCTCAACAGAGACTAGCCTTCGGCGCGGGAGATATTATTTATATTTATTGATATATATATATATATATATATATATTATATTATATATATCTCTCTTCCCTCACACTCATAGTTGAACTCATTCATTTTAGCAAATGTTGATCCTTCCACATCCCGAATTACAAATTGTCCTTCTCCAGCGAACGTAAATTCCGCAAAATATTTTGTCAGAACCAAACTCAAAGGGTGACGTCATCAATTCCCCGTGAATGCATCACTAGCAAAAAGTCAGATGTGCATGACGCAACAATACGTATTTTGTAATGTAAGAATATACGATTAATTTGTACGATGTGTCCGGCAGGTTGACGTGGTCGTGGAGATCTCACCACAATGTAAAGACCACGGCCACTTTGATTGGCTGATTGATATTACAATCACATTGAGCATCTTATATTTGGAAATCGATAAAAATAAATGGTGGCTATAAATATTCCGCGTACTACTTTGGTCAAGATCTAAAATAGGTTATGTATTCTTTACAAGTTTATTCGTACTGGCGACCAAATTAATATAAGGCTATATTGTATTTTACTTTACTGCTGTTAACTCTGGAATCATCCGATACCAGCTATATCCTAGTCATTATCTGCTGTGACTTTTCCCAACTACACACATCAAAAGTGTCTAGGTTGATCCCTAGACACTTTTGATATTTACATTACATGTACATTTATTATTTATTATATTAACTATAAAAAATTATCCAATTAATATTTACCAAATCTAGTCTTCCAGACTGGTTTCTTAAAAATTGCAATTTTTTCAAATTGTGAGAAATTAAATAAACTAGGTTAATGTTGTCAATTAAATGGCAAAAAAGGCAAAAAAAAGAAAAATTAATAATCTGTGTTTCCACCATTGACACGAATCACACAATCACAGCGATTTGGCATGCTTAAAATCAGTTCATCAAAATCACTTTGAGGAATGGCCCACCACGTTCTTTCTAACAAGTCAAAAAGTTGTTGTGGGGTATGCACGGCATCCATACTCGGCAGAGCTCTTCTTTGGAGCATATCCCATGCGTGCTTAATTGGGTTGAGGTCTGGAGATTGAGCAGGCCACGGCTGAACGTTGACGCGAGCATCGGCAAGAGTGCGTGTTACGACTCTAACCGTGGGTGGACGTGCATTATCGTGCATTAGTCGAAACGAATCACCCAACCGGCTTCACAAAGGGATGATTACGTCTGAAACAATCCTCTCTGCATAAATCTGAGCACTGAGGTTGCCCCTGATCCAAATGAGATCGATTCTTCCACCGATTCAAATATCGGGCTAAACCATTATTGTTCCCCCTCCATGTGAATGAACTTCCTGACAAAATTTGAAACGTTCTTGACGTCCAGAGGTCCTCCAAACTCTCGAAACTATCTTCCTCCCAATTTCTGTGTTCGCGAGCCCATTGTAAACGGGCTCTACTATTGCGGGGTGCTATAGGTGGAACTCTCAGCGGCCTTCGGGAACGCAGACCCACTTCACGTACATGATTTCGGATGGTTTGTTCGCTTATCAGCAAGCCTGAAGAGCTGTAGAGTCTCGTAGCCAACGCCATGGCGGTCATGGTACGATTCCGTCGAGCAGTATTTTGGATGTACCGGTTCTGTCTGCGAGTGGTGATGCGAGATCGTCCTTCATGTCGCTCGGCCACGCTACCCGTGATGCGATAGCGTGTCCAGAGGTGGCTTATGACGCTCTGTGTAGTGCCAAGAGCGACAGCCACAGAACGTTGCCTGGAACCAGCTTTCAACATTTCAACGGCGCTCATCATCTCTTCTCCTGTCAAATGATGTCGTCGCTCCATATCAATGCAATTATTTCCAGTTCCGATGCAAAAATTGTAATGGTTTTGTAAAAACGCTATTACACACTTTTATAGGAATCCTGACTGACAGTTAATTTTCTATTTTTAATGAAATTTAAGGATTATTTATTCAAATAGTGAAATTAACTAAAGAGAATCAATAACGATCCAAAAAAGTTAAAATAATAATCCTCAATTGCGGCGATACTCTAAAACGTACATAATCCCTAGACACTTCTGATGTGGGTATGTTGGGGTCGGCTTCCAGTCTAACCAGATGCAGCTGAATACCAGTATTTTGTGGAGTGACTGCCTATTTGACCTCCACAACCCAGTTACTGGGTAATACGATACGATACTTGGTAAGACTGGTTGTTAGATGTTCGGGCTTCTGTCTACTCGTAACGAATGTAAAAGATCCACGAACGGCAGTCGGAACCAATAGCTTAGTGTGCAGCTATATCCTAATATGTTCTGGAATAATATCGGTGGTCCTTGGTTCCGCCCCGGCACAATAGATGGTACATTTTACGATCGATAATTAGACTCAATGGGTGTGAGGTTCAAAACTTACGAAAAAAAAAAACAGATTTTTTGTAAATAGACACATCACGACTACAAAACCGGTGATATATGTATCACTAAGGTATAATTAACTGTCTGTGATTACGATTTATGGCGACACGACGATGATTAGCTAATTTTAATAAAAAATTCGCACGAAATCCATATCTTATGAACCAAAGTGTTAATTTTGATCAATAATTCATCAAATGGTTTTCGTAAATACTAACCTTTCGCGGAATGTGGTAACCCATTGAACTTCACCTTGTTACGACACCTGACCGCGCGCTCGTGTTGCATCGTAAGCCCGCGCTTACAAGTAAGCGGGCAGCGGGCGGTCGGCAACCGCTTGGTAAGAGTATTTTTTGTATGAAAAGTATGAAGCAGATGAACAGATGAGTAAGAATTCACGATATATCGAGCATTCTTCGTCGTAATATACAGCGTTACAATCACTTACTTACTACTTAGCTTTGTAATAAAAATAAATAAAGCTAAAAACATTTATATAAAAATGATTGAGTCACGCATTTTATTAACTACTACAATTTAAATGTTTTTCATATCTCACACCTTCATGTACCCAAGATACATTAAATTAAAATTAGTTTAAATCAATTTCATTTTCAATAATTTCAAAATTCTTTTACAATAGGTACTAATTTATTATAAATTATTTATTTTTTTCTTATAAAATACTTTAACCCCCATTAAAATATTTTTCTAAATTAATTTGAGGAAAATGTTAAAAGGAATATAATTAGTTGGATCAGTAAATTGGCAGAGTAGGTGGGTAAATGATAGAAAAAAAGAACGAACGTTGTTGTTCATTCTTTCTTTGATTTTAATAAATCGCTTGAGGATAATAAATCGCTTCCGCTCACCGCGTACAGTGTGGCATGGACTTCTAATCAGAATGTATACTTGCATCAGCGAGACTAAAGCAAGCTAAGTTAGTAAGAGTAAGTGAGAACTAAGACGAAAAGTAAAGGTTGCCTACTTATTAATATAAATACTCTTCACGTATGTACAGTATGGATTGTCATAGGATCAAGTTATTTGAGAAAACTAAAATATATAAAATTTTCATGTAGCAATCGGTATGTGGAGCTTAACAGTAGATGGACAATAAAGTCAATCCAGTCGATGTGTGTCGACCCTAAGGTGTTCTCTCTCTGGGCAGCCACCTTACTGTTTGACGGGCCCGATGTATGCCTGTCAAACTCAAGCCGGCACAAGATAGAACAAACCCTTTCTAGATGATCCAAGGTCAAATAACCAGCAAGTGTATGTTGTAGCTGTCAGATATAATCGATCACCATAAGAAAAACCTATGCATTAAGTACCTGTTAGTACATCAGGAGTAAGCCCTTTAAATCGATTAGGTAACCGCGACTTTTAACTATTCGATTGTGACTCGTATAAATGTCAGTCGACCTCTGCCTATTTTAAGCCAAAGTGTCAGCGCAAACTGTGCGTCTTGTCGCTGCGACTAGTCGCGGAGATGTCGTATGCATCTGCGTTTTGTCGCTGCGACTAGACGCAGAGTAGTCATTTGCTTCTACGACTAGTTGTTACGACAGACGTGCATGAAGTGATCATTTTCTTTGAGTATTTGAGAGAGGCAATCGTGTTGTTCATTTTGCGTATGAATATGGAGCCTTTAGTGTACTTGCCTTGATGCTTATCATGAGACGGTGAAGACGCAATGCAAACAAACGTGTTCCTTCGTGCTTATACACACGAGCGACACGCGTCAACGACAAAGGAAACGTCGTCAACGTCTGTCGACAACACGCCACTCGTGTATTTGTGTACCGCACTCAAATACACGAGCGGCACATTGCCGATGGCAGCCGTCGACGCGTGTTGAAGGCTGCAGTTCACTCTGTCGTTGACGCGTGCCGCTCGTGTGTGCACACTTCCTCGGCGCTTACAGAAAGACTAACGCTGACCTGTCGCATGTGACGTGTACTGTACGTCACGTCGCTGCGACAAGTACCGAGAGCGTGTGACCCCCTAGCTTGTTGTTGCGACTCTGCAACTCGACGCCAAGTGTGCGGCGGCGGTTAGAACAAAATATATGAAATTTTTCGCATGCAGCCGACGTCGGCGAGCTGTCGCAGTCGCTAGTCGCATAATGTGCGCCATATCTTAAGTATAAATAACTCAACAAGATGCATAACATTTTGATTTGCTAAACCAGTTTGTAGTGATGTCCAAGTTGTCGAATAGCAATTGATAAATCGATTCGGTGTAAGGTCGACACGATTGATTTTTTATTCGATTTCATTTGGATGTGATTTTAATAATACCAATTTGTGGAATATGATCAAATTATTGTTTTTGGTTAAAAATTGCTTAGATTTAAGACCAAGATCGTCTCGTTTATCTTTTGTGAACTGATATTGATCCATAAAATTAATTGAATTAGGAATTAACATAAAAACTTTGTTTTGATAGCTTTGCTACAATACAACATATTAGAACATCTCTAATCAATAACGAAATAACAAAATAAGTTAACGTGTTTTTAGAAGTTTCTTCCAAAAACTCTTTAACGTTAATTAAAAACATTGTTTTAAGGAACCTGACTCCTGCCCAGTATCCTTTCGTTCCCAAGGACAAAACTAATTATTTATAATATTGCTTTTTTCTTCTTTCTCTTACTTATAAATAAAATAATATTTAACCGATTACCAATTAAATGATATCGATTCAATCCGTTCGTACAATCACTTGATAGAGGTCTTGATAATAATAATAATCTTTATTCATGAATATGAGACAACCATACGGAGTAACTTAAAAATAAACCCAGGATATACAAAAATCGTTTAAAGTTATTTTGACAATAAATTTAGACAGTTGGAGAATGAGAACTGGTAGATTGTAACAATGGTTTGGTTGTCTTTGGACTGATTCGCCTTATCCCCTCGTTAGTACGAGGGGGTATAAAACTGTGTCACGAGCGGATAGTCTTCCTCAACCTTAGAACAACAGATTCCCACAAGGTTCTAGTTACTAGTCATATATGTAGTTACATCGTTATTTATTATATAGTGTATAATTAGTAAATCATGGTACAGTTATATTAATTAAACTACATGATTGGGATAGTCTGTGTTGTTGTTGATAGTCTAGATGTAGGTAGTCTAACGTTTTAATGGTCAATCCATGAAAATATGAATGAAAAGTGAAAACAAGCCACATTCGTAAATAACTGAAAACTTGAAAAGGATTTATAATTTGTAATCATCATTGTGAACGACTGGCAGCGCCCCGCATCGCATATGTTTCGATCCCGTGGGAATATCAAGATAAAAAATATCCCATGTGTTAATCCTGGCTATAAACTATCTGTGTGCCAAATTTCATCCATCCATCCATCCATCCTCACAAACTTTCACGTTTATAATTCTAGCGTTTGTATTACTAGCTGCTCCCCGCGGTTTTACCCGCATAAGTTTCGATCCCGTGGGAAAATCGGGATAAAAAGTATCGTATGTGTTAATCCTGGTTAAAAACTATATGTGCCAAATTTCGTCCAAATCCGTGTGTTTTTGCGTGAAAGAGTAACAAACACCCATCCATCCATCTATCTATACAAACAATCACATTCACGTTTATAATATTAGTAGGATTATATTAATTATAGTAGGATTTTTTCTATGGGAACAACCCTGAAATCGTGAAAACACTACATTTTGTCGAGTCACGTGAAGAACCTACCTAGATACCTTCGTAATATCAAAGTGTTCTGAATATATGACGTCTTTAGCCGGTTTTTTTTTTACCAAAGTCGGCCAGATTAGTTTTGGTTATAAATTATATACTTAAGTGGGTCAGGACTTGAAATTTTTCCGTTCATAGAAACTACAAACTACACCTGTCCAAAATTATGCTAATCGAGGTTATTGCCAATGAGATCACTTGTATCACAAACATAATTAAATTATGTTAGTCTGTAATCAATCTGCCTCGCCGTTTCTCAACTATGTTGGGTCGGCTCCCAGTCTAACCGGATGCAGCTCAATACCTGTATTTTACACGGAGCGACTGCCTATCTGAACTCTGCAACCCAGTTACTGGGTAACACGATACCCCTTGGTAAGACTGGTTGTCAGAGTTTTGGGCTTCTGACTATCCGTACTATCGTCAAAGATCTACGAATGACAGTCGGAACCAATAGTTTACCGTGCTTTCCGGGGCACGAAGGGATATGTAAAGGATGGTCACCCATCCACGAAGGAGCCGCAGCAAGCGTTGCTTAACCTTCGATCGACCAGTGCGGCTATAATATTCTGTAATGTGGTATAAAATTACAAGCACACGAGACAGATTTTATTTTTAAGGTTGTAAGAGTACAGTACACCATCACACAGGTTTAAAAATATAGATCTCCTAAAAAAAAGATGAGCCGAAATTCCTTATTAGATAAGCATAAAGTCAAACTAAACATCACGTTTTCTACGCGAGATTACGGATATTAATCATTGTATCGTGATGTTTGTAAAAAATGGGTTAATAACGGCGCCATGTGCAGTGACGAGCTGCATGACAATGTTGAACTTTACAGCTGTCCTGACTCTGAATGGACTGTAATTACATAGGTATGCGACTTTTGATATTATGCCTCGCATGTTACGAAGTACAACGGCACACCTACCTGCCTGCCTATCATCGTTTAGTTTTATAGTGGATAAATTGTCTAATAACCTCTAACATCATCGTCGGCCTACAGCACTCCACCGCTGGACACAAGTCTATTCTATTGCACGCCATTCAACTCTATTTTCGGCAACTCTCATCCAGCTGCTACCAGCCATCCTGCGAAGATCGACGCTCTACCTAGCCTGATCACCTAGATCAGCCAACAATATTCCTGATCGTGGCGTTTAAAGCCAGCAAGCTTTAAGCACTAACTACATATAAAGACGTATCTATTCATCCGCGAGTACCTCAGAGATGCTGATTGTTGCTACAAGATGTTATTAGATTTGAACTTTACAGCCATCCTTATCTTGTTTACCGATAGTTTAGCTAGTTTAAACAATAGCGGTGACCCGGCAAAGGTGGGAGGTGAAGATCTGTATCAGGACTTGAGGTGATATTTTGACAGAGATTTTGTCTAGGTTTCGCTGAAAATAGAAACGGATGCTGAAGGAGAATTTTGTTTTATTTAGTAACTAATGTAGATAAAGCTTTTTTAGAAGATTTGTGTAATCAAATGGATTTGACCATTACCCATTACGGAACACACATGAAACAAAATTCATTTGTTTCACATGGAACAAAATGCACAATGTTTATTACATATTTGCACAATGTTTGTTGTTTTTAAATAGACAATCCAAACGATTTACTAATGTTAAGTGTATATAGTTTTCAATAAAACAAAATCAAAAGTAATTTATTCAAATTAGGCTGAGAATCAGCACTTTTCGAACGTCAAGATTACATAAGGTAGGACCCCCAAAACGCTCGCCCTTCACCACTTCCTAATGCTTTAGCTGGGTAGAAGAAGTGGGGCCACAAACTCCTCAGCAGCACAGATGTTTCTTCAGTTAAGTACTCTGAATGAACTAGCGGCGCCCCGCGGTTTCACCCGCATAAGTTTCGATCCCGTGGGAATAACGTGATAAAAAGTATCCTATATGTTAATCCTGGTTATAAACCATCTGTGTGCTAAATTTCATCCAAATCAGTTCAGTAGTTTTTGCGTGAAAGAGTAACAAACATCCATCCATACATCCATCTATCCATCCATCCAAACTTTCACGTTTATAATATTAGTAGGATAGGAGTAGGAAGTAGGATTAGTAGGATTAAAGCTTACTCTACTGGCAAAAAAAGAAACAGACAAAAAAGACCACGTTTATAATACAAGCACAAGTATTAATCACAGCCATTCATGATAAAGAAATAGCTATCGCACAAAAAGTGGAATTTCTACTACAGGTACCGTTGTGCTCACCCATAGTGTAAGATAAACAGAAATACCGTAACGTAAAAAAGCCGTAGGTTACACGACATACGACTATTTAGAGAATTAATTTGTATCTCAAACTACAAGTCCTTAATTATTATCATTAGGTTACAAGTTTCTAGGACAGGTTTCTTTAGTATTGTCGTTCATATTAAAATGTTTAGGAAATACATACATTTTTTTACGATTTATATGAGATGAGATGAGATCAGATTACAATTGTTAAAACATCGGTAGGTAGGACCGGTTTCTTTAGTGTTATCGTTGACATTAAAATGAGGAAATATTAAATTATTACGATTTATATGAGAGCAAAGGCCATTACCGTTTAATTAGAACCAACGGGACGGGAGCGTTCGTGAGACGATCTTACTTATCGTACTTCACTAGATCATCATCATGCAGGGTTATTTTAAAACACCTTTTTTCAACTCATACTTCAAGTAACAACACTAGCAGCGGTCGTTGACATCCCAAAAAAAAAACATGTAATCTTTTTATTTTATCGTGTTTAGATATCTATCGATACCCATCGCATCTGCGGAGTTTAGCTAGCCAATTTAAAATAACCCTGTATATTTTTATGCAATAAACTAGCTGCACCCCGCGGTTTCACCCGCATAAGTTTCGATCCCGTGGGAATATCGGGATAAAAAGTATCCTATATGTTAACCATTTGTGTGCCAAATTTCATCCAAATCCGTTCAGTAGTTTTTGTGTGAAAGAGTAACAAACATCCATCCATCCATCAATCCATCCATACAAACTTTCGCATTCATAATATTATTAGTAGGAATAGTAGGAATTAGTAGGATTTACTTACCTACTTAATGCTTATTAAAATAACTTGGAAATTACTTATGTTAGACGGAATACCAAAACAAGAATTTTGTAAGAATTGGGTTCACCTTCGTAAGGTGAAACCGTTTTCGTTACACTTTACAGGTATTAGTCGAAGCATTTCAACTGTGGTAACTAAGTATGTTATACAGCTTGACCTCACTAAAGCCACTTCTCGTGTTTGTCTGTGTGGCCGCGTCGTTCTTCTAAACTGCACAACGGATTTTTGATACGGTCTTCACAATCAATTAGAGAATTTATTCCGAAAGGTTTATTTGCACAATACATTCATATTAAACTTACTTATAATAAAGAAAACAAGTTTTGTCAAGTCGTAACGTCCGTGCGAAAGAGGGTTGTTACTTTGTTAGTTTGATTGTAAACTAGCTGCATAAATCACGATCCCGTGGGAATATTGGGATAAAAAGATAAAAATCCTATGTCCTAATCTATGTCATGGTCTACTCATGTGCCAAATTTCATCCAAATTCGTTCAGCCGTTTTAGTGTGAAAGCTTAACAAACTAAAATGCAAAGAATCAAATCTTTTCTCTATAAATAATTTTTACAATTGCAATAAAGATATCGTATCGCTCCCGTCACGCAGTCTCTAAAATCTTCCACCATTATAATGTATGGTCAAAGCCGGTTTCGTGAGCCGTTATTTATTTTATGAATATCATCTCCTTTTCGATCGAACGACATGGAAAGTGAATGTCAAGGCTGTCTATATCTTAAGTGGCTGGTTGTGGATCCAATTATATTATTTTTTTCATGTTTTATACATTTTATGGAAATATTACTATTAAACAATATATGCTTGTGCGAGCTTTACATGTGGTTGATTTAGTTTACTTTAGGGATGTTCATCGAGTCGCCAGGAGACTGTTTTAATAGAACTATGCGGAAACGATGCACATCACTGGTGCGCAGGGCTCGGGCTAGCTCTAACGCACCGAGGATCAACTGTCAGAACCTGCATTGTAATTGCGTAACACACTAACAGTAGCAATGGCTTTGATTTTGACAGTTCATCAACATTCATTGCGTTATTGCCGTGATTGAGCAGACAATTTTTTCGAACATATGAAGCAATGGAATAGGAATATCCTTCAGAATTATTCAAATTGTGGTTGACAGTGTGTTACGCAATTAGGGTCCAGAACCATTGCTGTAAGGTTCACGTACTGAGCAATCGCAGTTTGTAATATGTTTGTGTGAAGTCTTTTTAATTGTATCTTTTTAATTTTGAGCCTACTATGATCCTTTTTTTTGGTATACCAACGCTAGTGGTTAATAATTAGGTCATGGTTGCACTATTACTCGATATCTTTATTCCAAGTCTTCCATCAAGTGTTTTTCTGCTAAGTTTAAACAATTGTTTTTATTACATTGAACTTATATTATCTATCTACATTATATGCGGTTTTTAATACGCTTATATTAGCAAAATTTGGACTCATATGATTCGGTTTGACGAGACCAATGTTATTATTGGTAACGAGGGTCTGATGATGGAGCTAGGCGGAGAAGAATATACTACTTCTAAAGGAAGAATATAATAGACATAAAAAAAAAATAAAAAAAAAAACTAAAACTAACACGTTTTTTTAACTACATATTTTTGATTTTATTATTGGTTAAAAAAGAAGTGTTATGCTGCATAGGTACTACAAGTAAATTAAATTATTTTATCATTTTTAGTGCGTGATAAAAGCGTGTTTTCCAGTTTATTTTTAAACTAGTTAAGTACATATTTATTTATTTATCTATTATTAGGCATATCAACAATGAGTACATTGTTACTTTACAATTTGTACCTACATAGCAAACTTCAAGCGCTTCATCATTTACTGAAAAGCATAGAATACACTACATTATGCACAGATAATAACACAATTAATTTAAGTACTAAAACAAGTATTTTTATTTATGAAACAATTTAAAAGACTATCCATCGAGGTTCTAGCCTATTCCATAGGAACCAACAAGTTGTTACGCTTTGGAATGGACAACGAGTTTAATCTTTGATCCACTCCTTGACTATTTAGTTTAATTGAAATAAATGCTTTAAGTATGAGTTTGAATTCCGTGACTGACTGACCGACAACGCGACATACAGATCGAAGCAAGTGACAGACAGCCTTTAGACCGTCGTTGTTTTCCCGTACCTCTCTCTCAAATAAAATAGATCCGTAATATAATGTTTCTATTTGGCTAATTTCTAGTAGACGACTTGCACTCATTCCTGACCGATTGGCCCCAACAAAGAACATTGGAAAACTATGGGCGAGACCCTTGCCCAGCAGTGGGACAACATATGTTCGTAGTGTGACAGAGTACTGCGTACAGAAGTGCACTCGGAAATAATTTTTCGATAACGATGGCAATTAAGATTTTAACGTCAGCTTAACTGCTGTAGTAACTGTGTTTTTCATTCGAGTTCCATTGTTAGACGGATGTGGTGAACTGCCAAGAAACTCGTTCTCAATTCAGTCAAAAGTGAATTTGACCAAGATCCTATAAAACCAAATTCTATTTAAATATATTGTTTGTGAAGACAAACAAGAAACACATGAGTAGGTTCCTGATAGTGAATGTACTTAGGTATGCCAAGATTTTAAGCAAGGAACTCATAGAACCATATGACCAAATATGTACAAAAAACACACTATGGAACCAAATAATATAATTATGAATGGAATAATCTGGTTTGTAATGTGTAGCACTCGTAGAACAACCTTTATAAAAAAATAAAAACTTAGTTACACATTCTAAAATCAATAAGTTCGTGATATATTGACACTTATGTCGCTGCTAATAAGTTTATTTTTTCATCACAAACGATGACGATACTGACGACACAAAATCATCATTTCAGGTTCTCGCAGGATTCATTATAACATTTACATTCCCTATTATTCAGAAATTGATAATCCACCAAATGACGGAGGCTAGATAAAGTTTAAATTATTAGGCAAAAGCTAGCATTCAAATATATGCAAAGTAGTAGCACCACGATTAGGTATATAAATGTGCGAAATTTCGAGATCGATCACAGTCACCGGACCATCTTCTTCTTCTCCACAACGACCCACATCCACCTCCCAAAACCAAAAATGAAATACGTAAGTGTTCATTGAACTTTATCATTATCTGGTTTCGATTTCATTTCCTTTATCTTTACTTAAATTATATCGCATTTGAAGTGACTCCTGCTTCAAGTTTTAGTTTTTCAATAATTAGCAATAATACAAGTTAAATTTTAAAAATCAATGTGTTCCAACGTGGTATTTGATCTCTACAAAACTCCACTTTTAGCCCAACGGTAAATAAACCCATAACATTTCACGAATCGTATTTAATTCTAATATCGTTTCTATTGTTAGCAAGTCAAATATTTTAAATGTACTTCAACGTGTGCAAATATTTCCAAATTACCTTGCTCCATCATTCTATAAATGTATACTCAAATGGAATCCTCCGGGTCATGCAGCGTAGGCGCAGGCGTGGCACAAATTTGCAAAATGTCAACATATGCGACCGCGAAACAATTACGATTCGATTATGTTTAAAGTGACATAACGTGGAATATCTATCTCGTAGCAATCTATGATTCATTTGATATTATTACTATTAGTTACGGAGGTATCATATTTTATACACTCAGCAGAATCCTATCATACGCATCGGTGAATTTGCAATGGATACGTTGTTGCATACAATTCAGTGTCGTTACCTCGTTTCCAAATGTAAAAATGCCGCTCCTTTGTATATCGATATTCCACAGCTGTGCGATCTCTTTCATTATCATTTAGATGATGTTACGGATTGCTATTTGCATCACAAGTAGCTTCGCAACCTTGACATTTGCGGCTCCTTTTAATTATGTCGCTATATATAAATGTCTAGTAAGAATGCGATAGATCATCGACGTTTTTTAAATATAAATTGCGATCAGCTATGAATCTACTATTTCCTTATTGATAAGAAAAATAAATTTGACTATTTGTCTGGCATACTAATGTTGGCTACCGCAGTTTTTGGTGACGCCATGTATTTAAGGTAATAACATGACACTGTCAGACTAGTCCATTAATGTGACTTATATTGCTAATTAAAACTAAGCAACTCAGTGATACTTACCGAGTCGGGATAGTTTAAGAGTAACGAAACTAGGAAGTGGACTCAAATTTCTTCTCACAATACCATTGCATACACACATAGTGCTTACATACCCCATAACAGTTCCTAAGTTAATTTCCGAGGAGTTCGATAAATCGAAGGTTTCTAACAATTGTATTTTTGTGCAGTTCATCGTCCTCGCCCTGTGCGTCGCCGTCGCCGTGGCTAGCCCGGCCGACAGGGACGCCGTCATCACCGCCTACGCTAACGACAACATCGGAGTTGAAGGATTCAGATACGCGTAAGTTCACTACTACGGTTTAATTTTTACAATGTAGGTACCTATGGCGCTTTAGTATAAAACAATATTTGATCAAACCGTCTTCACATTATTTCAATAGATAAGATTTCTTTGGGAAAGATTGCCGACTACATTTTGGTAGTACCTACTATCTCATAAGGTTTCAGCTGGCTGCTGATTTTTACAAAACTGTATCTAAGGATCAAACATATAATCTGAAACTAGATGCACATTTCGGTAAAAGACATAAGAGAATCGCAATAACATAAGGAGGAAAAGGAAACTATAACATCATTAGGTTAGCTGGTTAGCCTGATCGTTCGAAGAAGGTATATTTAGTGGCATATTAATAAACCTTGTCGCTTGTCTTACAGTGTCCAGACCAGCAACGGCATCAATGTCGAAGAGCAGGGTACTCTGAAGAACGCTGGCAGCGAGAACGAGGGTATTGAGGTCCGCGGCTCCTTCTCCTACATCGGTAGCGACGGCGTCACCTACGCCGTCAACTACATCGCCAACGAGGGCGGATTCCAGCCCCAGGGTGCTCATCTCCCCGTTAATCCCTAAGCCAACACCCTGACCTACTCAAATCTAGTCTAGACTGAGCGATCGTGCAAGAGAACTATGTAGTTGTTGACTGATCGTCTTGTTTTGTTGGAACTCTTGCACGTTACTAGCGGATAGGATAGTCAATATACGTTTATGATTTTATTATTGCAATTTCATTGAACTGCCCTTAGTCCATGATACGACCGTACACAATATTCGTGATAAATACACAAACAACAGGAACAACACATTAATCTAAAGACATCATCACACACAAAGACACTGGCACAAAAACCGTCAAAGAACCGCTGCTCAAAGAAAGAAAAAGAATGTCAAAGGGTTTCAGGTATCGTTTGAAAGAACAACGAGCGTATGTGAGACAATCCATTAGCTGACAGCAGACTACCTTCAGAGCACTCACCTACATCAAAGTTAATCAAAGCTAGCCCCACAAAGGACCGAAAAAGGAGTTCCATTGTGGTAAATAGTCCTGTGCTGTGTTGTGATGGAAATGTGCTCTACTTGCGAAACATTTGAATTCTAAACTGATATAGCCCTTTTCGTAAATCACATGTTATGGAGCGATTGTGTCTGCTTCGCGACCAGCACCCTAATTGCGTAACACACACACAATCTCAATCCGAATTATTTTGACGGATATTGCTAATCCATTGCTTCATATGTCCGAAAAATTTGTCTGCTCATCAACGTAAATAAAGCAATGAATGTTGTTGAACTGTCAAAATGAAAGCCATTCCTTCTGATAATGTGTTACGCAATTACCCCGCTGAAAGAATATACTAGTTGAGTTGCGAGACAATAATAATTATAGTCTTTAAAGTTGTCAATCTAACGTTGCAGTGAATCGTATAATTGTTGAGTGTAAAATCATTATCACAACAATAAAAACCACAGTACAAATGGTAAGTAATTAAAACACAAAAAAAAATACTCCAATAATTAACGTTTCCAGTGCTATAACTATTAGATCTTAAATATGATGTCAACTTAGATTTTAAATTTATCACCGACCGAAAGCTTCGAGAATAAAATACTCCACGTACAAGTAGAATTCCAAGTAGAGCATGTTTCCCATCGTTCGTAGATAACCAGACGTGTTGGCGAGATTACGCGCGGGCTCAAAGACGCTTTGATTCCGAGGTGTTAATGCACGGCTGTATTACTGCCAGGCTTACCTATGTGAGAGATTGAAGATAGAAATGTTTACAATGTTATTGTGTACATGTAGGGTAAGTTGGTGTTCAGGTTATACTACGCAGTTACTTACTTAAACAGCTTTGGGATCGTTATACTGGCCTTGTTTTTTTTAAAGAACACATCATGTTTTTATATTGTCTTGCAGCTCGAAAAAAAGTTGCAGAAATTGATTGCAAGCTATTCTAGTTTTTAGGGTTCAGTACTTCAAAAGGAAAAAAAAACGGAACCCTTATAGGATCACTTCATTGCCCGTCTGTGTATCTGTCAGTCTGTTAAGACCCTTTTTCTCAGGAACACGAGGAGGTCTCACGTTGAAATTAATATCAAGTACGCAGGTCTACGGTCCCTTGGAGAATCTAAAAAAAATAAGCTTCTAAGTCAACGCAATAAAAAAGCCACATGCGACATATTTTGACACTCGCAAATAAATTCAAGAGCAGTCGGAGATCAAGTCGGCAAGATCGGAGCAGTGGTGGCCCAGTGGTAATGGACCCGACGTACGAGTTGTAGGTCGTGAGTTCAAACCCAGGCAGGCACTTTACTTTGTGTAAATTATTTCATCACCACTGCTCTCAAAACGGTGAAGGAAAACATCGTGAGGAAACTGGCATGTTGTCCTAGAACCACAAATTCGAAGACATGTGACATCCACCAACCCGCACTGGGCCCGCGTGGTGGATTATGGTCCACTCCCTCTCACAGAGAGGAGGCCTGTGTCCCAGCAGTGGGAACATTATAGGCTGATTATGTTATGTAAATAAATCCAAACATATAGGGCTTCCCGTTGACCTACAACAATTAAATTTGGCAAGAAGCAAGGTCTCACAGCACAAGTACAGGAAAAAGTCAAAAAATCGTTAATCTGTAGTTTGAACATATTTTTTTTTGATTATAAAGTTACGTTTGCAGTTGGACAATTGACTGTGACATATATCGATGTACGGGAGAACATAGTTTTCAACTTCAATGTTAAATTGTTTTTGGGATAACTTAATCCCAAATACAGAACCGTTCATTGTGCGTGGCGTGACCCGCACTTGGCCGGTTTTTTTTAAAGTAATGAGACTTGGAATTTCACACGTATTTTCATTGAAGGATATAGAGTCAAACATCGAAACAAAACGTTAAACTCTGTAATGAAATCGTTCACGTTAAAAGTGCACCATCTGGGGAATGAATTTAAGTCCTCTTGTTCACGAGACCTTGTCTTTACCACTGGGGTCGCTTTCTTCACTGGGAAACGCATCTACCATATTCAGCCAATATTATTCCCACTGCTGAGACACAGGCCTATTCCGGGGAGTGGGCAATAATGCACCAAGCGGGCCCAGTGCGGGTTGATACTCGTAGATGTCACATGTCTTCGAATTTTTGGTTCTAGGACATGCCGGTTTCCTAACGATGTTTTCCTTCATCGTTTTGAGAGCAGTGGTGAAGAAATAATTTACAGGAAGTAAAACGCCTGTCTGGGTTCGAGCCTACGACCTACAACTCGTAAGTTGCCGCCGTTACCACTGGGCTACCACTGCTCTCTGAGCGCATCTTCCTACATCCAAATAATTCAAACATCCAAACAAAACGCAGAACGCACGCACTGTACTTAAACAAACATCAGTGTGTGACAAATACTTTTTGTTAGTCGAGCGGCGGCGGCGTCGCCATGTGCGGATGATAGTGAGGCGTTAATATTACAGGTGGACTTGATCTATTGCCGCTACGTGACTGGTGGAGCGAGTGGGAAGAGGTAGCGGGTTGGAGGAATACGGTGTTCGGTTTGAGGAATAATCTTTGATGACATAGTCATGGTCGACAGGTTTTTTCTTCAATTTGGCTTTTTGAGTCCTTGCTTTTCCGGGGTTGAAATATGTACAAAGGTTTAGTGTCAGTGTGACATCATACTATCAATCTGCCTAACCTTTTCCCAAGTAAGTCACCTTCCAGTCTAACTGGTTGCAGATGGATACATGGAGCGACTGTCTTCCTGACCTCCAGAACCCGGTTACTGGGTAATACGATACCTATACCTTGGTAGGACTGGTTGTCAGACTTTAAGCCTTCTGAATACTTATGCTGCTTAACGTGCTTTCCGAGACACAGACGGGTCTCGATATGTAATAGATGGTCACCATCCACGAACTGACCGCGGCAACGGTAGCGTATCATTTAGCCATGAGCCCCTCTGTGACATCATACGATGTAGTAGTAAATTAAGATGATTTAATGTAGATCCAATTAACACGACTGACCGGTACCGTTGAGTTTGTGATCTCCTAAAATTGACTTCTGCAAAGATAATAATTATATTCCTGCATTGACTATTTAAATGTTCACAGAAGTAAAGCTCCGACATTTTCCCTTAAAACTGAACACAGATCTTGTAACTTGCACCACATCCCGCCAACGCGTTCTTCCGACTCAACGTGTTTTTCAAACACGCGATATATTTGTTAAACACCCTGTATATCGGGCACGGCTCACCCTGTATATTGGGCACGGACGCTTGATTTATGAATTTCAATAACTTTACACTTTTACCTAACTTGGGTCAACAAATATTTTCTTTCTTACCTCGCGATTGTAAGGTTCGGGTATGGGAACACGCCTTCCGTGTGTGGAGTACGTTTTCCTTTTGGGAAAGGATATAGTGTGAAGGGACTCATGCAGAAGTAAAAGCAGCAATAGCTTGTTACGTAAGACGTGTCCGCGGTTCCTCTTAAGGACTCGTTCATACTCGTATTCACTACTCATAAAAAATATACCTCTCCGTAAAACGCGCATAATATTCTTTGCCAAATTCTCTCTTGACCAAGTTTCTCCGAAATTTCTACCTCAAAACACATCATTCCGACATTATCTGGGAAGCACATTTTTTACGACTGCTCCCCAACTTTTTCTGGTAAACGACGAAGTTTCAATTTTCCTGTCATTAAAGGCCTCTTAACACCGGTGCGTGCAAAAAGTGTGCGAAAGAGATGCAAGAACAATCAAAAATAGGTTTCGATTCGAGGGGAGATGACGAGTGTAGTATAGAAAAGAGAATTTGTTTATAAACCATGTGTTAGAATACGGGTGGCGTATATTGTACCGGTGTCTTTTTGGTAGGGAGAATGATAAAAATAAGGGATATTTTATTAAAAATTGCTTTTATTGTTTTAAACTGCCTCGTTGATCTACTGCTGAGAATGAGAGGTCCTGGGTTCGATTCCCAGGACGGGCAGAGTTATTGTGTTCCATCAGAAATTTTTGAGAAGCGGTGCGGAGTCCTCTCAGGGAATAGTCTCGCCCCCTATCACATGGGACTAGGTACAGACGCCAGCAGGTCAAGCTACCCGAAACTGTAAAATTTTCCCAATCAACCTTGAACCTTAATGCTTTAGCAATAAAGTTGAAAATCTATTAAAGAAATTTGACAGATTGTAGCAGCTTGATGTGCTGGCGTCTGTACATCTTGACTTAAAATAAGAAGGAGGTTCTCAATTCAGATGTGTATATACACAGTTTGGCCACAAATACTGTTACAATTAAAAATAAGAAAGATATTACATTTGAATTTGGAATCTGTCATTTTTAAACGATTGTTCATTGAGTTTTCTAATTTTGGCGCCAATACATTGTACAATATTTTGCGATATTAAAATGGAGTGGGGTGATAAAGAGAACCGAATCGCTGTGATTGCATTACACAAAGTTGGTATGGAGCCAAATGCAATTTTTAAAACTCTCCATACGCTTGGTATTAGTCAAATGTTTGTGTACCGGGCTATTAATAGATACAATAAGACCTCCTCTGTTTGTGACAGAAAAAGATCTGGCCGTCCACGTAGTGTTCGTATGAAAAAGGTGGTCAAAGCAGTAAGGGAAAGAATTCGAAGAAATCCTGTCCGAAAGCAAATGATTTTATCTCGGGAGATGAAGATAGCACCCAGAACCATGTCGCGTATTTTAAAAGATGACTTAGGACTTGCAGCCTATAAGAGACGCAATGGTCATTTTTTAACTGATAATTTAAAAAAGAATAGGGTGGTAAAATCGAAACAACTACTGAAGCGGTACGCAAAGGGAGGTCACAGAAAAATTTTGTTTACGAATGAGAAAATCTTTACAATTGAGCAACATTTTAACAAACAAAATGACCGTATTTATGCTCAAAGGTCTAAGGAAGCTTCCCAATTAGTCGACAGAGTGCAACGTGGGCATTATCCGACTTCAGTGATGGTTTGGTGGGGTGTTAGCTATGAAGGAGTGACTGAGCCATATTTTTGTGAAAAAGGTATCAAAACATCGGCACAAGTGTATCAAGATACCATTCTTGAGAAGGTAGTTAAGCCCCTTAACAACACCATGTTCAATAACCAAGTATGGTCCTTCCAACAAGACTCGGCGCCGGGTCATAAAGATCGGTCCACGCAGTCTTGGTTGGAAGTGAACGTTTCGGACTTCATCAGAGCTGAAGACTGGCCGTCGTCTAGTCCCGATCTTAATCCGCTTGATTATGATTTATGGTCAGTTTTAGAGAGTACGGCTTGCTCTAAACGCCATGATAATTTGGAGTCCCTAAAACAATCCATACGATTGGCAGTGAAGAATTTTCCCATGGAAAGAGTGCATCCTTCTATTGATAACTGCCCTCAACGTTTAAAGGACTGTATTGCAGCCAATGGAGACCACTTCGAATAAGCTTTTTATATTTTAAATTGTTTTATATTTATGTATTAAACTAACACACTGTAAAAGTAATAAATATTATTTGCAATAAAAAAAAATTTTTTTTCTTCGTGACTATACTTATGGCAAGACTAGGTATATATATATTTTTTAAAGTAACAGGTGACCAAATATGTACCTGGGTATTTTGTGTGTTATTCCTGTTACATATTGAATATTTAGTCTTTAAGATTCCAATACTCGTAAATATAAGCACTATGTTATTGGTATAACTATAGTAGGTATTAAGAAAATGGGTTTGACGAATCTTAAATTATATTATACAATAACTGTTGAATCTCAGTATATATACCCGTAAAACATCAAAAAACAGTATATATCAATATTCGAAACGATGTCTTAATTATTGTTAACCATTCTGATGCATCCAACAACATTGGGACATCCAAAACGGTCAATATATGATTGCAGTTTCTAATAAATTTATTAATGTAATATACCTAATTGTTAATGGATATATTGGATTATTTATGAGCATATTTCACAAGAAGACATTCGTAAGACATTGAATTTTGATAGCAGTATCATTATAGAAGCAACTATCTAAATATTCAAAATGATTATTCAAAATCGATGAAATTGAAGTAAAATAAAAGTCAAGCTAGGAGGTTCAACTGACTGGAATAATGCGAAAAGAAACCGTGTCTAGGTTTTAAAAACATAGATTTTCTTAAAAATAGGTTTATTTGGCAGAGAAACACGTGCATCATAATAGTAATCAGAAAAATACAACGAATTCGATTTACATAATAATCACAAGCAGAAAACAGAAAATAGTCGGCAGCTGCACGCACTCAGCATGATGCTGTGCTATTGGGGACCCACAGCACAGTGCTGATTTTCAGTGATCACCTAAAAAAGTAAGTGTAAAGGAATCAGTTAGAAACAAAAAGACGCACACATCGCAAACCTAAGAAACAAGGACAGCCGGACCGAGAAGCTACAAAATAAAGACGCCTAAAAACACGCGAAGGTAGAAAAGAACAAAATCGAAACGACAGAGCAGAAGCAAATTGAATAAGAAAATTTCTATTTTTACCTTTTGAACAAATAAAAGAAAAAATAGAGAGAGAAGGCCCTTTTATTACACCTCTATTAGGATCGGAATGAGCTTCGAATTGGCTAATAACCGTTCTATCAGGTGAAAGGAATTCACTCTCGCTTCCCTTTTGATATTTAGGGACGCGCCCGCGGGTACCGATACCAATCAATATCGATAATTTGATTTGAGACACGCGGAGAGACGATTCAATGTGATTCTGCTCTTGAAATTGTGTTTGTATTTAATAAGTAAATTGAAGTTGTATTGAGTTGGGTTTTATTGTAAAGGGCTTGTTATTTTGTTGGTTAATTTTTATTAAATAATAGTTTAAACCATCCTTTCCTTAACCTTAATTATAATTTAAAATGCCAACTTAGGTATTTGTTCTGACATTTATCTTTTAGTTACATCTACTTCCTTTTTACATTTTTCAAATCTAAATGAATATCAATCTAATACGATTGATATTCATTTGTAGCGATCTTTTGAGTCAAAGGAGGAAAATACTGGTATCGGTACCGATTCGAATTTAATGATTCTCTGCCCGTCCCTATCACGAGCGTCGTTACCGAAGTCCACCTTGATAGCAGTTTCAGTACTTCGGCAGTTACCGACGCACGCCTTAACGTGAAGATAGTAGTTTTACCAATTTGTTTTTATTTTTGTTAAGAATTTTAAGAGTTTTCTTCCTATTTTGTTACCCTGGAAAAGAATTCAGTGAAATGCGAAAATAAACCTGCTTTTCGTTTTATTAGGTGAACCTATTCCACAATTGTTTTTCTTCAGCCAATAACACTAGATTATGAATAGAATTCATTCGACTAAAGTTTTAATAATGATCGTTACGAAAAAAAATCCCTTGAAAAGAAAATAAATAATAATCTGTTAACAAAAAACTAAAAACTTAGTACAGATAACTACATAGGTACAAAAAATATATTAAATGCGGTTACTTATTTTAATATTTTTATAACAAAATCTCAGCGTTTATCCATTCACTTCGTACATTCGTTTTCGGTCAGTACCGTGCCGTTTGCTCGAACCGTGCCGGATTCGTACCGCGTGCGGGCCCACCTGCTGTGCCGCCGTCAATTTGCATACAAATTCGCGCTTACACGCCACATCGCATCGTATCGTACGTGGATTTCGTTATTTGGACAAAGGCTTGTTACTTGTGTTTAGTACGGAATAGATTTTATTGGAGGTAAGTTATTCATAGTTGTTGGAGGTTACGGAAAATGTAGGTATTGTTGGGAAGGTGCTGAGGTTAGGTGTGAAGGGGAGAAGTTCAATGAATATAAAGGTTGTTAAGTTAGGTACTGACACTGAGTAGAGGTGGCACTGTCTCAATACTCAAGAGCATAAAGGAAAGGGACTTAGCGCATTACGGATACTTATTTTCTATGTTAATATTCAGATTTCTATGTAGATTGAGATAAAAATAAGACATATTATCAAATAAAACTTTATTAGCGGAAGTCTTATTTTGTGACCGTATCAAACAACATGTTCGTCCGAACCTTTAAAGACTGCGTTAGTGCTTGACTACCGGTACGAAACTGACAAGATTTTGGTTACAGATTCTCTGCCCATTAGCATTCTAGGCTACCCCTACATCCTAAAACAAAAACCTAAACGCGCACAATAGTAAAATTAGAGGTATATTTGTTAGTCAGGTCGTGCGACCGCGTCCGCCATTACCATATTTCAGGCGGTTGTTGTGTCCAGTGAATCAGTCACCTGCCGGGTGCCGTGGGGCGCGGGCGTGATGTATGGCGCGTGTTATTGCGCCGCTGTTTTACTGCGCCGAATAGTTTTGATAGCGGGTTAGATAAACGAGTCTCGATGGAATGGAGTCAATTATTTCATTTTTTGAAACGCCTAAAACATCCAACTATAAACAGTATTCTATATTAAAGGTTGGATTTTTCAAGCGTTTTTCGTTTTGGTTTGGAAAGACATGAATCAAATGATTAGTCATTTGGTTCATGTCTTTCAAATTGCACAATTTAGTCCACTTGCACCACAAATCACTAAATGCGTTTAGCGCTAAACATATTTAAAACATAATTCTGTCTCTGCCATCTTCAAACGATTAATACACAAACGATGGATTCGTAATCGTATTTAGCGATTTCTGATTTCAGCTGAATCCGGTTAGACTGGAAGCCGACCCCAACATAGTTGGGAGTAGGCTAGGCAGATGATGATGATTTAGCGATTTCTGAAAAAGTAAAAGAGTAACTGTGGAGTTTCTTGCCGGCTCTTTTCCATAGGAAACTACCACTTGAAACCGTGCCGACGTTTCATAAGTGCCCATGTAGGTTTATGTGAAATAAAATATTTTGATTTTGTGATCCAAACGGCCCTTTAATTCAGATATGGCACCTTATATTAACAATTTAGAACTTTTTCAAGGAAAGAGATAAGTCTAGTACCTGCCTATGATAAAAAGGCTGGTCCACCTTAAGCACAAGGCTTTTCGGTTTTTGCAACACAGTATATTTAAGGGTAGCAACTTAACTCAGAGTTTCTTTTGCCTGCAAAGGGCTGGCCAAACACAGGTGAACTTGAAGTTCAGGGAGCTGGATAAAAAGCGTCTCGCACATTACGATAATTCTTATCAGGTTAATCGCACAGGAAAGATAAAGCGACCAGTTAGAGTAGTCCCTATCTCAGTCTACAATCTGCGAGCGGTGGGAACTCTTAATTTATTCGCGTAACATCTCGTCGAGATTAAAAATGTTAATTGTCGAATTATTCGGAGCAATTTATTCGGGTACCGGGGGACGAACTAGGAAGTACCTTTGTGAGGTGAGGGTACACGGTGTGGTTTTATAGTAGTTCGGGGAGCAGTACGACAGTTTGTTTATTTTTGTCTGGTGTTCCATGTCAGGTAGGTAGATAATGGTCAGAGAGATAAAATGGTATGTAGGTAGGTAGAGAGTATCTTTGAAAAGAAACGTTATCTTGGATTTATTTAGGTACCTACCTTAATCTGCAGTCAAAAGTTGTCGTAAAACGAGAACAAAAATCAGTTTTCTACAAATCATTTCTCTTAGTTTTGTTCTACATAACAAAGTCAAATTAAAATATAAATAAAGATGAGGTTGATGCTGAAGGTGAAAATCACTTAAGTGAAACTGAAGTAAAATTCAGGTGTATTTACCGTTGTCAACTTTCCCTGCTAGTGCCTGCTACTTTCCGAACAGCCTGTATTTCCGACACAAATGTAGAGCGATATCTCCATTAATCTGGTGCAGTAAACTTAATTAATGCTAACTAATGCTACCGTCGATTCATTACGACAACCCTTCACTGATGCAGGCAGGTACTGAGGTGCCTACTGTATCTCTTATAGCAGGCAATAAAGCTGAACCATTTTTTTCGTAAAAGGTGATTAAAGAATAAGGTGAATGGGCAGTTATCCAGTAGTCCATAGTCCATAACATTATATGTATTTATTTATATTTATGCAATTGAAACAATAACTAAAATGTCAATGCAATTGAAAAAAAAATGAGTTATTATTTCAATTTATTTTATTTTGATCTATTCTGTTGCAGTATTGTAAATTATTTTATGTAATACGTATTTTACCTGAATGGAATGTATTTTATTGTCGTTATGTATGCTAGTAAAAATTAAACGCACCAATCTGTGCCTGCGTACTGCTAAGAAATCAAAAGTTCATGGGAAAAACAATAGTTTTCATGCAGTAGGACGGACTTTCTGATTTTGAAACATTTTTGATAGCGAACTCACACTCATTTCAATTGAATACATAAATATAGGATATCGAAGACTCACTGGTTTAAGGGGATTAAATCTGAAAATAAATAACAAAACACCTAAAACTTCCCAACGAAAAACCCAATCACAAACATAAGTTTCACTCCACGAAAGCTCACATCATAAAAGTCGCTTACACACAATTTATCACAGATAAAAATCAAAATAAACAGACAACTATTTCACAAACATCAGGTGTGCGCCACCTCGGGGAATATTTTAATACAGTGCCCTCCGACCCTTCGCAATCATTTTATTTTCATACGGGGTCTCTTAGCCCCCGAAGGTCTACCTCGTGATTTGCCATTCAAAGCGCGCGACGTGACGGCGCATCAGGTACGGGGATCATTCTGACCCACACAGTGAGCGCAGGGTTAAGATAATGCTGTTGACAGATAGTGGAATAGGTACTATTGGCGGAATCAATTTCAATTTTTTTCGTTCTGTTGTGACGGAATCTTGGTGTTTGAGGTGTGATTACATATTTATTTATTTAACCATTTATGTAGATAGTGTAGATACATATAAATGGAAAAGAAGAAACGAACAGAAAAATACGTACCAAGGTGATGATGCATATTTCTAAAGAAATCTCTTCCAGCATACCTGCGATAGGAGAGTAGGGTGAATAACTATCAGGTTTTATGCTATATACTTTGGGATCTATACGAATCCATTTATTTCTTAACACTATCACCAAATATCCTTAAAAAAAACCTCAATTCCTCACAAATCTGACCACAGGCTCCAAACAAAACACGTACGAAATCAAATCTATACGATTTCAATATAGAGAGAGAGGGGATCGGATAGAAAAACTTTATATCAAAGGGATACCTATACGTAGGTAGGTCCTACTACCCCGTGTGGAACGTGTCCGGGGTGCTAAGGACGAACCCTTTAATAAATGCCACTATTTTTTTATACCACACACCTTGCGACCGAGGCTGTGTTTATGACTACTTTGTGTACTGAATTTGCAAATGGCTGGATTTTGAATGGATGGTAGAAGATTTGAGGTTGTAGGGAGAGGGTTGTTATTGTTTTATAAGGTGGTGTCTGCTTGTTTAAAGTGCACTGTATTGTCAAACTGTTGTTACTTCTACCTACATAATTCATTTTTCTCCTTCGCACGAGGTAACCTACAGGGTATATTATGATATGGGGGCGTAAAACTTGTAGAGGTAAAACTATTTATCAAAATCAAAATATTAAAAACATGGACTCTTATGAATGTCGACCTAGTGCACGGTTCCAATTGGTCGTTTCCTATGGAGAAGAGCCGGCGAATAACTTTACGGTTATTCTTTAAAATATTTGGCTTTTAGAATAGAAAATGGTCTACAAATCAACAGACTACAAGGTCGGCAACGTTCTCACATTCACAAAATGATCAGTCAGTAAGTCAGAAAAGAAAGAAGCGGCGATGTCTGAGAATATCACGTGAACTGCCCAAGGGAAGTTTAACGGTAGCAATAAACAAAACGATAGGCTATCCAAGATTTAATAGGAAAATAAATAAATGCGTAGATTACTTTGAGTATAATGAATAAAATAGCGACAGAACAATGGAATTGTATATACACCACCAGTGACTTATAGTTATAAAGGTAATGAAAGGTACCTAATAGTGTCCACACTATAAGGTACCTTTCTTCGAACTACCTTTGAAGATCATAGGCATATAGATGATTACTGCACACGATATTCTGTCATCCCATGTCAAATCGAGAATGAAGGTAATCTACGGGAGGACTGATTGAATATCATTACGGATGCCATTAAGTCCTAAGTAATTCCATTCTAAAGAAGTGGTTGCCGCAATGAATTATTTATTATGGTGTTAGCGGACCATAACAACACAATATAATCAATTGTATAATATTAGACTAACCAAGATAATATAATCTAAGAAAACACTCTATTCTTGCTAATAATTTTTAATAGCACAACTGTTTCACAAACGAACAACGACTAACGGTAACGTGCAGTACATTTTTCATTTAAAATTACTTTTGAACCACCCAGACATAACGATAATTATCATAACCGTTATTTCAATGTATTGCCAAATTAGAATAATACATTCAGTTGCCATAGTGAAAATACAATTTAAAGTTTGTTACAATATTAGTAATTTGTAGGTGCTTTGATAGTGTTGCCACATTAAATACTATAATTCGGTATTAAAATAATATGAAAAAAAAAAAAACTAAGAAATCACGCCAATAAGGAAATTTATTTATTCCGACTATGCTTGGTGGGCAGGCAAAAAGTATTTTTCAGGTGTTTTAAAATTCTTGACAGGCTTTCGTTTTACCTTTTGCGAAATTATAAAATAAAAGCTTCATAGGTACTCTTCGAACTTTTGTTTTTAAATTAGAAAAATGGTGTCCAAGTTTCATCGACATTTCATCGGCAAAAAAATATTTACCGACGAAAACCCGACCTTTTGAATACCTAGATGAACGAGATTGATCAATACAAATGTTCTCTCAAATGAAACCGTCAAGCGAACATAAAATCTGATCGAAGACGGCAAACCGCACGATAATAAATAATAACAAAAACTTAGGTTTTGAAGAAAACCAATCTTAGACATACGAGTACACCTACTGTTGAGACCAATACTATAAATTGCTTATACATAGTTATTGTGATTCTCAAAGATTTGATGGATTTTAGTTATCTAGTTTCTGACATTTATGTATATGGCCTGAAAAGTTGTATAAAAAAGGGTATTTTTAAGACACAGTGAATTAATTAAAGATTGTACGCTATAATAAATGGAATGCAATGAAAACAGAAGTATCCAAACTATCGGTAGAGGAATGTGTGCCAACTTTGTGTTTAGTTCCTCTATGTTGTAGAAATTTCCTGAAAAACTAAAACATTGAGAAAATTTACTCCAACAAAATAAACTTAATTTTAAGCACATCTCTAAAGTGCAACAATACATTTCCTTGTGAACCTTAGCTGCGCACTGAGCCGCTCATTTTGTCATTCATGATCACTAGCCAGCCATACATTCAATACTTTCAAGACATATTACGCTGACTCTAAATAAATTGGGATGAGGGCAGGAGAGTGATGATGCTTATGACAATTTTGATTCCTCTAAAGTCTAATCATATAAAAACAAGCAAAAGAACTTCCTTCCTTCTACATTGCTTCTGAAAGCCGCCGGAACCCATTGGATGCGAGAAGACACAGAATCGGTCGAAATGGAGGTGCTTGAACAGTGGACGTCGAATGATGGTGATGATGATCTTAAACATAAGCATTTATCACAACAAGCTTCTATAAAAACCCTCAAACATATTCTTCCTCCTACTTGTCAAAATTTTCCGGCTCGCCAGCCTCCCTACGCACTTTGAGAGCCACTGGCGCGCATTATAGTGCGTGTATCAGCTATAAAGCTCGTCTAGACAGGTGATTTACGTTCACCTGCGCGCCCTGAAACAATACGCGGCTTTCGACCTTTACCAAGTTATTTATTATTATTATAGTTTAATGTTTGGGGGTCGAGGTGCTGAAAACGTAGGGTGAGCCTTGAAGTTTTATGTTTTTTATTCTACGAATAAATGAAAATGAAAACGGACATCAGCGAGTCCTTTAAGTGATTGTTTTTTTTTTTCAGAAGTGAACGGTAATTCCTACTGAAGGAACTTCTCACAAGAGTCTACATGGGTCTCACCATTTCCATGTAATTACATGCAAAAAAAAAATTTAGAAACCGACCAGTAGAGAGAGAGAGAGAGAGAGAGAGAGAGAGAGAAATTAGCAGAGATTAGCGCGTTCAAATAAACAAACTCTTCAGCTTTATTATTAGTATCCATAAGCCTAGGTTCACCGATGTCAGTAATGTCCAAGATAAACTAAGAAAGTTAACATGAATTGAAAAAGTCACAATGAAACTTGCAAAAGAATCTAAAGCAAACTAAGATAATAGATCATGTTCGACTTTGGCTTAAAATTAACTTGAATGCTTTCTTCACTTAATACTTCACTGAACAAAAGCTCACCGTTTTATTAGTGAATCAGTTGCGCCATCAAGGTGGGCACTTAGCGCAATACTTTGAGCCACAAATCTCGCACACAATACGTACGAATACGTACGGGTTCGTACGGACCCTGCAGGAAATCTCTTAAGACGATAGTGTTGCAAATGGGTTCCGTGGGGCTCCTACATCAGCGGAGATAATGTTGAAGATGATGAGGGCTGCTTTCCTGTGAAAATTTCAAGAAGAAGATTACAGTGGCACGTGTAATTAAGTCGGTTAAGTCATAAGTCGGATCGTTTAAGGAGGAAGGGCCAGGGTGGACCGCGAAATTTAAATTTTCTTACGTTTTTTGCAATTTGCGGCAGTGTCAGGTAATATGTTGAACAAAATATGGTTCATGACCGTAACAAGTATGTTTTTGATTTTCGCGGGCTACCATGGCGCTTAACCCATAGCAAACCACGATTAGTTAACAAATAAAATTAATTACAAATAATTAAACACGTTTACGTTTTCACAAAATGAATTCGACAATTTTCTCCATGCACCATTGCAATTAAAAACTAGAATTTCTTAAAAAAAACATTAATTTTCTTTGAAAAAATAGCTAAGGTCCCTGCCTACTTTTGCAAACAAATTTAGGCTTCTTTGATCAATTTATCATTTGGTACCAATACCAACTAACAAGCTAACATTAAAATAACAAAATTATATCCTAAATTAACTAAAACTACTTACAAATTAAAATATAGCGTCGAAAAATTCATCCGCATCGCTGTGGACTGGTAATGTACGGACGCCAGCAGGTCAAGCTACCCGAAACTGTCAAATTTTCCCAATCAACCTTGAACCTTAATGCTTTAGCGATAAACTTGAAAATCTATTAAAGAAATTTGACAGATTGTAGTAGCTTGATGTGCTGGCGTCTGTACCCAAGACACTGGCGGCATTTCCATTTATCATTTGCAATAAGAAGCAGTGAAAAAAAAACTTAATTCAGTAATCTCATAAAGCAAGCATAAGTCACAAAAGCATTCTCGTATTTCGTGGCCACTCAATGAGGTGTAACGACTAGGATTAGTTCTGAGGTAGACACTAATACCACGTAGTTGTCCATTTGAGTCGACACAGACATGGATATCAACAACCCAAATTCAACTATAAAACAATCTAAATTCGTAGGTTTATGTGATTAATAACTTAGAAATTAATAAAAGCTATGTTGCAGAGACAATGATCCTGACCTTATTTTACACATGAATTTCCTGCCTTTGTCCCATGTTACTTTTTAAAGTTATGCAATAATAAATTAAGGTTAAATTACTGTTGTGTCGACACAAGTGGAACGCACCTCCAATGAATCTTAGGAGCCTCGTTCGGACAACGCTATTAGGGGCTGAAGAGATCCGCCGCCGAGCGACCGATCTCATTGACTTCACCTCTCGTTAATAGTTGGTAGTTTAACTTTAGACTCATCTCCGTGGCTGGAGTCTACCTTCTGTCAATTGGCTACAGTGGGATTGAATTGATTGGACTTAAAGTTCCCGACGGTTGGAAATGTTAGTTGAATGAGAAATACTTAGAAGGGAAGTGCTGTTATTAAAGATTCTGTCATACTGCTGTTACCACAAGGTATGGTAACTTACGTTATGACAAGGTAGTGTGAAAACCGTCTTCTTATTTTCATGTCGATGGAACTTTGATTCAACTACTTTATATTATTCAAGCCCGGTAGGTGGTAACGTTGATAGACCTTAATTGCGTAACAGACTATCAATTTCAATCTATCAGGATATTGCTAATCCATTGCTTCATATGTTCGAAAAATGTGTCTGTTCAACAAGGTAAATGACGCAATGAATGTTGTTGAACTGTCAAAATGAAACCCATTGCTACTGATAGTGTGTTACGCAACTACCCCGCAATGGTATTCTTAAGGCCATTAAAGGTGAAAGTGAACAGTCGCTTGAGGACACTCCAGCAAGTAGGACATGATGATACACTAAAAAAGGTCAACTTCTAGCACATAATATTATGTACTAGTTGTGTGCTCTTTACTAATTATTTTCCTAAAGTAAGAGCAACCTAAGTTACTCCTTATAACAACCGGCAGTCTGGCAGTGATCTGGCAGTGAAATTCCTGTAAAAATCGGTCACGCCGTTTCAGAGATTAGCCAGACCAAAAAGACAGAAAACATTTTTAAAAATGGTTTCTTTTACCTTACTTTTTTATATGTATTTAAAAAGCTGTTATTTTGACATCACAAACAGACACTTCAATATTATCTATTTGTACAGCCGCCAGCAGGTCAGGCTATCCGAAACTGTCAAATTTTCCCAATCAACCTTGAACCTTAAAAATTTAGTGATAAAGCTGAAAATTTATTAAATAAATTTGACAGATTGTTGTAGCTTGATGTGCTGGCGTCTGTACAGCGGTGCTATTCTGTAACCATATCTCACCGTGAAAACTTTGGTGAAGTGAGCGTGGAGTGAGCTGCCATTCCAACTAATGTTATTGACTATTGACAGTTCACTCTAAGCTCACTTCACCTAACTTTTCACGGTGAGATTTTTACCGAATCGATCGGCATGTATGCGATGACCTTATCAAGAATTTTGACTATCCTGAAAACCAGACCTGCAATTTACGTAAAAATTAATAGTTTAGTTTATATTTTTTTAATGAACCTCCAATTTATAACATCAAGATTTACGAATCATACCAAAATACAATTATTTTATGAGTGAGGGGCCTTAGTCAAAGAGACCCATATCACAAAGATATCGCCAAAAATAAAAGCTAGAGGTATACCAAGAATTTATGTCACTTAAAGATATAGGAAAACGATCAGGTCTGCGTGTCCGAGGTGCGATTGCCATTAACGTGCGCCGTAAACGAACCGGTCCGGTCCGCCGGCCCGAGATACCGGGCCCGAGGATTATACCGCCGGACGAGCACACCGGGAGGAGAAGGAAAAGGGGTTTTCTTTATCTTTTTTCCTTTATTTGAGGATTGTTTGTCTTTTTGTAAGTATTGGATTAATGAGGTAGACTATTGTAAGGAAAACTACTGATTTAAATCACAAGTCGTTCGATTTACAGATACAATTCTTTTTATCCGACTACGGCAAAGCCAACGGAGGGTTATGATTTTAACAAGTTATGTAAGTTTGTATGTATGTTCATCTGTTCCCTCTTAAATTATAAGCTAATCGTCGTATAAATAAACGAGATTATCGTAATTGAGTTTAGGTTTTTTTTAAATTTACTGATGAAAACTGAACTTGTCATAATTGACTAAATAGCATACAAATCGATTCAGTTTGATACCGAAACTTAAGAAAATTCGGGATGATCGGGTACGACGCTTAAATTTCTTTCTATGGAGTTAAATATAGCAGTTTCGAGTCAAATTATTGAATTTGGCCGTAATTAAAGTTCAAGACAGTATATTGTAATTGTGATTTATCAAAATTGTAACATTTTACAAGAAAACCCTTAACAATAAAGGAAAATATCCGTAAGAAACCCGTATCTGCTCCCAGTACATCCCGAATTCTTTCGCTACCTTATTTTATGGGGATTATACGATCATCCTCCACCTTGTCAACGTTACACATACACAGGTTGGACATTGTTACCGATACCCACCTATCCATACTATTACCATCACCTCTATTACTTTGTTAGTAAAGTTGAGAATTGCGTGATCCGATTGCATAGTAATTTTGCACGTTTAGAGTAGAGTGAGGAAAATTGACTTACCCTAGATAAAGATGGTAATGGCTACTGTTTTTTTTTCTGACAAAATTACTTTCGGCCGGTAACAGTTTTCTTGTTTACCTTTATTTTGTTTTTCTTTTTTTGACGACTACGGTCGTCTCGTGTGGACAGGAAAGTGGTTATGGAGACAATATTGCACGGTAATAAAGAAGGGTAAAAGATGGTAAAAGATTGATTGTTTTGATGTGTTGGCTTATTGATTTATATTGCTTTTGTTGTTGTAAATGTCAAGGGGAACAAATGAATAGTCGAACAAAGAGAACATGCATCATCAAATAAATTATCATAGTATAAAATTAAGATTAGTCTCGTGAAATTAGGTTTTGCAGCAGTGCTTGGTTAAACTATGATAATACTTTATACGGTTAAGTTAATTTAATTGAATTTTAGTAGAATTGGTGAGTATGTAATTAGGGATGTCGAATTGAAAGAATATAAGTTGATGGTTGTTTTGTTCATGTAGGTAATAAATGTTTACTAACACTCAATCACATTACAGGTTTGCTCCCACACTTACTAGAAAGACTAAAATGGTTATTTAGGAATTGCTTAAAATTACAAATTTATACATACTTAAACAAATACCTACCAAAACTTCTAACAAAAGTTAAACTACCTACAATCCTACATTCCCAAGTATTCTAACGCCAACATTTTCATTTCGGTGCGTCCACGGAGCACCGCCACCGGTACGGCCGTACGATTGCAGCAGGAACCTTGCCAAAGTAACCTGTCAGGCCGCCTGCCACGTACCTACTCCGTTCCAGATTTATTTTGTATGGGAAATTACTGTTTTAGTTCAAAACTGTGTCTGCCTTTGAATTGTTAGAGTGTCGAATAATGGTGAATTGTGGTGCAGCTGTCATGGTTTTGTGGGAGAAATGGTTTCTGGTATTGAATTTATAGATTTTTAGGATTCATAAATAATAAGTAGTTCGGGAATTTCAGTGAGCTATTTATTGCAGGTTTGAATTTTAGTTTTCATTGATTTTCACTGTCAAAGTATTCCAAAACTGTCACAGCAAGTCTAAAAATACAACTGATATAAACGTAGTACCTGTTGGCTGTATGTACCTACTATATACTAGTTAATTTCAGGGCCTATTGAAACACCACAAATGAAAGAAACTAATCAAGAAAGAAAACTTCATAATCCGACAGAATCTTACACAACTGGCAATTGTAAACTAGAGACCCCATGTTACTCTTAATCAAAAATTTAACCCTAAAATTCGCCACCAAAAAAATTAAACAAAAAACTGTGCCATTCAAGCCCACTTAAAGCCATCCAAAGTCATTCATAGCCCATATTGAGTTTTATTTCCTACAGTACCTGTTGTATGGCGCACGGGACATTGAATGTAATATTGTGGATGAGAGGACGGCTCCTCTGCCAAATAGCCTCGACCATTGCCAAATTAGATCATAAAGGTTAATATGCGAGGGGATGAGCACGTAGCTACCGGCTTATATTTATTTTGTTAGGTTCTGCGGCTTTAATGTAGTTTTATGATCGTTAGTTCAGGACGCGGGCAGTGTATGATTTGGTTGAGGTTTTGTGCTGTGTTGGCTGTTGAAACTGCCAATACAGCTGAGGGTATAAATTCTAATGTTATGATAGCAAAATTAATTTTAGATGCTGATGTAGTTATGAGCGTAAGTTGATGTGAGTGCAAAATTACGGTGACGCTAGATCTAGACGAACAATTAAGAATGATTTAACAGTAAAAGTCTATATCGAAAATGTATAAGAAGCATACTAAAGAAAACTACGATATGTCATCGATGACAATCCTTTACATCTTTACATTCATTGCGCTTTTTCTCTATATCCGCTTTTAATAAAACTACGTTTTTTTTTTAATCCCAGGCCCTAGCACGGACGCTCGACGTAATCGTTATTCGACAGATTTTTTATAATACAACTATGCTATAGCATTTTGGTTTAAATTTTTGTGACGAGCACAATTAGTAAGTATCACTCATAGTCATAGATTTATGAATAACGTCTTACAACTAAGTTACTTAATGTTATGTGCGAAATCGCTCGAATTTACGTTACCATTGTTTTAGATACTCCACGTGTGGTCGACATCATTAGCATCATTTGCAGGCTCGTTCCATACACTGCTGAGTACAGACCTCCTCCCTTCCGTGCCAAGCTTTCCTGCGCCCTAATTGCGTAACACACTATCGATCACAAACTGAATCACATAGAATAAAAAATAAAATAAAGCCATTGACTGATAGTGTGTTACGCAACTACCCCGTTGGTCTGTGCGGCTTCAGGTCCTCATTTCCCTACATTTCACTCCAACATAATACTCTTTACTGCATCCTCATTGGATGCTGCACCATATCTCACTCCTACGTGTAGTAATGGTTCGCTTATTGTGACTTAGCGCGAAGGTGCTACCTTATCTTTAAAGAATTTGGCTCCAGCTTCTATACCCTTGCATCTTAGTGGAAAATACTGTGTTTTTGTGTACAATTTATTTGTCTACTAAATGTTAGAGGGATTGATAAAAATAAAAGTTTAAAATGGTCTTAAAATTCTAAATCATCAATTAGTTGTACCCAAAACAATAACATGTACGCAACACAAAAAGCAAACAACATACCTAAACATTTCAAGACATTATACCTACATTTTTTTCAAATGGTTTTGCTACTTATTGTTCACAAATCGATAAAACAATGTTTGGGATTTATACAAACGCTTCTTTGATCAAAGTAATCAATCCCATATTTATTCAATTACTTACTAGAGATGGATATCATAATTGTATTTAACGCTAAATTTATTTAACACATCATTGTGTCTGTGATCTTCAAACGATTCACAGAAATAGAACGTCGTTTTAGATTAATTTAGCGCTAAATGTGTTAAGTCATTAGTGATTTGTAGTGCAAGTGAGCCTTATACTTGAAACACCAAAGTTACCTATAATTTATACGAGATTTCAGTCATGAAAGTGACAACGATATTTTAAAACAATATTTACTGAAGTTAACAGAACGGTGTACAAGGACAGTACCTACGAGACAATCCGGCTGAAATATATCTCCAAGTGAAATTTCTTTATTTTGGGGACGGGATGGCCGCGCTGAAACCAACTAACTGCGTTCGAAGATTGTTGAAATGTGGATAAGGAGTCTCCTACAATAATAATGATATAAGGGGAAACATCGATATATAGGGTTAGCATGATTAATAATTGAGTGCCAAATGTATGTGCTAACACTAGGGTTTAAGTTGTTTATGTAATTAATAACAAGTTGTCAAACTGGAACGTTGCTGGCTGCTATGGTATGTTCACTTGTGAAGTTATAATTACATAACATAATAGAATAATCAGCCTTTATGATCCCACCGCTGGGACACAAGCCTCCGGCGGTCCTCCCACGGTGATGAAATTATTTACACAATGTAAAGCACATGCCTGGTTTCGAACCCACGACCTACAATTCTCAAGTCGGGGCCGAAACCACTGGGCTACCACCATACTTACGTACACTCGATTATTTTAAAGTGATGTATCTCGGAGTATCTATCTTATTGCTACTTTAATGGACACCATAACATTGTTTCACACAACTTTCTTTTGACGCACCTGTCACTTTTCCAATAGCAACTTTTCTTAGAAGAAATACACTCTGTTTTCCTACAAGAGCTATTGTTAACGTTTCAGGTACCGATGTATTGTGTTGAACCGTATAATATCCAAACTTAACATAGTCCAAGTCGTACACCTATCTTACGCAGGGAACATTGCCAAAGTAACCTGCCACAGTGGCGCTGCATACGTCCCGACGGCGACGTATCTATGGTACCCTCTCTACTCCTCTAGATGCGACGCGCTGCATCTCTACTATCTAAGAAGAAGGATCAGTAAACTATTTGTTTTAGGAATACGGCATAGCGAAGGGACATTCACAATCTTGATTTGACAGCCATGCCTTTCATTTTTAAAACACGAACTTCACCAAAACGGATATCGTTCACCAATATTGTATGAAATAATTAAGTGTTCTGTTTGTTTTTAAGAAAAGCATGTTTGATATAAAACTAACACTGCCTCGTTTATGGTCTAAAATGGCCAATCAGATCAAATCACCAATCTTCCTAAATTTGGATATATTCTATCCAAATTAGGAAGATTGGTGGTTGATATAACTTATTATCTGTATCTGTGTTTCCCAACTATATTGGGGTTGGCTTTCAGTCCAACCGGATACAGACGCGACTGCCTATCTGACCTTCACACTTACGAAAGGTTTTTTTTTACGATAGGTTTAGGTTAAAATAAGTATACCTACCTATCTGAACTCTGAGTAAATCACCGTGCAAAAAAAATAACTCGACAAGCAAACAAAATAGCTGACACCATGAAACAACAAACACAGATGAAGATTTATCACCAATTACATAGAAAGGATCAAGTCAATATACCTAGGAGAAAAAACTTACAAAGTATCGCTTAGTCTTGAACAAAGTTAGGCGCAAACAAACTAATGTACTGACGATAATTTATTACGACGTTTATGATTATAACTAAAAGCTTAAATTGTTATTTGATGATTTTGTGTGATTTTTAATTACCCACCTATGGCCATTTACAGCGTCAATCAATTCAGTTAATTGCAATTTCGTGGACTAAAGTTATATAATATTGTAGGACAAATATCTAAATGCTTGGTCTATGACGAATGGATTAGATGTTGAAACCATTGTTTATTACTCACCTAAATACGAACAAGTAGTTGAATCTATCGATTTTAGATTTGTACAGAACAAAGGAAATTAAATCAAAAACGCGTTGGTCAATACGAAAAGAGAGTTAAAAAAAGAGTTCGTAAATTCGTGGAAAAAGCAACATTCATTGTAAACTCTCAAACTCAAACTCAAAGTATTTATTTCAATTAAACCAATTACAGGCACTTTTGAATTGTCAAGGGGTCGGTCAGTCAGAGAAATGAAGCTAGTTGCCCATTCCAAAGCGTAGTAGGTACCTATGGAGAAGAACGGGCAAGAAACTCCATGGACACTCTTTTAAATCAAAATATGGTTACAAAGTATTAGTTACATCATTCATGTTAAAAATTATGCATGTGAGAACGATGCAGAACGTTAAAAGCATCCGTAATGAAAAGCCTAAAACAATCCAAATATTAAATTAAATTAAAATAAGCCATGGCAGCAAAGAGATGACCAGTCCCCACTGACGGCGCCCGTTCACGAACATGACGCACGGATTAGCACCATTCAGCTCAACCATTTTGAAGGGAGCTAAATGATCCAACACATGTGCCACCATCAGCGAGACATTTGAGTGAGCATGACATACTCTCAGCCGCCAGGGCACATTCAAGTCAATGAAAGACGTACCCAGTAAATGGTAGCTTTATAGTATGTACCTACATAGTACTCACACATGAGCCATACAATTATACAATACTAGGAGATTGAATTTATATAATGCAAAAATAGTATTTTACAATCTTCAGCGGCTCCAACAGTACTTTCAAATGCTAATCAATTTATTTATGCGTCCTGTGGAGCAGGACCAGCGTTTAGCCAAGCATTTTTATCAGCGATGTAATCTCCCAATTTATAATATGCCTGGCTGTATAGTGTGCGTTTTATACAAGATTTAAATTTCGTTTCATTCTGTTCAATTATGTGGGGAGGTATTTTATTGTAACATTTTAAACAGTACCCCATGAAAGATGAGTCTACTTTAGCCAGCCTGAAACCTGGTTGAACTAATTGGTCCCTATTTCTAGTGATATAATTGTGTCTTTCACCTCTTTTACTAAAAATATGTAGATTTTTCCTTACGTACATAATGTTTTCATATATATATTGACAAGGTACCGTCATGATGTTAATATCTTTAAACAGTTCTCTTAGAGAGTCACGCCTGCGGAGGCTATATATGGCTCTGATGGCTCTTTTCTGCAGAATAAAAATAGACTCGATGTCTGCAGCCCGTCCCCATAGTAAAATACCGTACGACATGATACTATGAAAGTAACTAAAATAGACCAGTCTCGCGGTATCGACATCAGCAAGTTGACGGATTTTTCTCACAGCATACGCTGCTGAACTTAGTCGTCCTGCAAGGGATGTTAAATGAGGACCCCATTGAAGCCTTGAGTCGAGCGTGAACCCCAGGAAAACAGTTTCATCGACGAATTCTAGTTTCTCTTGATTCAATTTTATCTCACAATGACTACCTTTGACATTTGGTAAAGAAAATCTTATACACTTCGTTTTTTTCCCATTTAATACTAAATTATTAGCAGTGAACCAATTTTGGATCTGCAGTAGGGCGTTATTTACGTCGTCAAGATTTGATGCACGTCTATTAATTTTAAAAATCAAGGAAGTATCGTCAGCAAATAACACCATCTGTGGTTGGGTTTTTAACAAATGGGGTAGATCATTTATATAAACTAAAAAGAGGAAAGGACCTAATATCGAGCCTTGCGGAACACCCATTTTTACTTTTAAACCGAGTGAATTGACACCATTTATTTGAACTTGCTGTTGTCTATCATTTAAATAAGATTTTACTAAACTGAGCGCAAGTTTTCCTATTCCGTAATACTCAAGTTTTAAAAGTAAGGTTTCGTGGTCGACGCAATCAAAAGCCTTGGAGAGGTCACAAAAAATTCCTATGGCGTCTTGGGACTCTTCCCACGCTGTAAAAATGTGTTTTAATAAGGTGATACCGGCATGAGTCGTACAACGTCCCTTGGTGAAACCATACTGTTGGTCGTGTAATATTCTGTTGGTGTTAAAATGATTGAGCATTTGGTTCAGCATCACCTTTTCAAACACCTTGCTGAAGACCGGTAACACGGATACGGGTCTATAATTATTGGTAAGTTTACTGTCCCCCGATTTTAAAAGGGGTATCACCTTGCTGTATTTCATTAGATCTGGGAAGACTCCTTGATCCACACATCATCATCATCATCATCATATCAGCCGCACGACACCCACTGCTGGGTATAGGCCTCCCCTAAGGATCTCCACGACGATCGGTCCTGCGCTGCCTGCATCCACTTCCCGCGACCTTCACCAGATCGTCGGTCCACCTTGTCGGGGGCCTACCCACTGAGCGTCGTCCGGTGCGCGGTCGCCATTCCAGAACCTTTCCGCCCCAACGGCCATCGGTTCTTCTCGCTATGTGTCCCGCCCATTGCCACTTCAGCTGAGCAGCTTGATCCACACACAAATTAAATATTAAGGCTAAGTACGGCGCTATAGTCTCAATAATGGAGGTACAAACTTTGATAGACATTCCCCATAGATCTTCGGTTAGTTTGATCTTGATTTGCTTGAAAGCTTTTATTACTATTATGGGGTTTATATGCTTGAATTTAAATTCAATCTGGCAGGATGAGACGTTTGCTCTTAATAAATTAATAGAACGCAAGGGCGAGGAATTTAAGATTTCAGTGGTTGTATGTGGGATACTGGTAAAGAAATTTACAAATTCTTGAGCAACTTCTTTGTTATTGCTTATGAGACCACGCGAAGTCTCTATTGTGAAATCATTATTATGTCTTTTATTCCGGTTAGTTTCGTCATTGATAATTTTCCAAACCATCTTTATTTTATTATCGGCTGATTTGATCTTGTTGCTAATATACAAGGCTTTAGCTACCTTGCAAATATTTTTAAAAGTTTTAGAGTAGGTAGCTACGTATTTATTAAAAGTTTCAGAGTTAATATAAGGCTTAAGACCATACAGCTCAAACAATTTTTCCCTACTTTTTCTAATACCCTTAGTTGCCCAGTTACTGAACAAAAAACTTGGACAAATAGTTTTAGTTTTCTTTTTTAAAGTATTATTGAACTCGGTGCGTCGAAAAGAACCTCTCATATAATTCATTTACATTGTTTTTCATATGGCCTGGTACACTTAACTTACTAATTAAGTGATTATTAAATCTATTTAGACTGCTTGGTGTTATTTGTCTAGTTTGTATCAGAATTTTTTGTACTGGTGTATTAGACTTGAACACAACGGTTTGACCGCTGTGATCAGAAGGGAGATAGTTTACTATGGCTTTATCTAAGTATTCGCAGCAACAAAAAACATTATCAATGCATGTAGCAGAATTTATAGTTACGCGGGTTGGTTCTGAAAACACATTTGACAAATTGAATGATTTAAAGAGACTTAATAATCGACTGCTATTTGAACTATTCTCTAAGATATTAATATTGAAGTCACCACAGATAATTAGCGATTTTTTGCCAGTTCCAAGTTTTGCTAGAACATCTTCCATTACTGACTCAAATATGGAGTAGTTTTGATAATTAGGGGGTCTGTAAACGCACACTATAACATGCTTATCTAGCTCAACACAGGACAGTTCAACGTTATGTTCTACCGAAAGATCAACTATATCTTTACGAGTCTTAGATTTAACAGAATTTTTAACTAAGATTAGTGAACCCCCACGCAGAATAGATTTTCGGTTAAAACAACTGCCCACACTATAATTTTCATAATGAATTAGCATTTCATACTCTTTCAACCAATGTTCAGTTAAACAAATAATTTCAAACATAGTTTTTTCTAAAAATAGCTCAATTTCTAATTGTTTGGAAGAAAAACCTTGAATATTTTGATGAAATAATTTCAAGGAATTCTGCTCAGACCCTTTTTTACATTTTACTATTTGAGAGCAAGAAGACACCTTGTTGTTGGTAGGTATAAAAATATTGTTACTAGTGTCTTCTGTTGTCTTACTAACTAGTTTAAATCTACATCCAGAGTGAGCCCCAAGACTCCCAAGCCATCACCAGGCAATGATATCCGACTACTTGTGGACCCCACATAAGGACAAGTATTTGCCAAAGTGACACATGGATCCTCTTTCGTACAACCATTGTAAATAGTTATAGCATTAGTGCTACAGTTATTTCGGGTAACCACCTGTACATTAGAATTATTACTAATACTTGCGGTTGTCATTTTATTAAACACACAATCCCCATACACAGAACCGCCCATCCTTGCACAACAGCATAAGTAAGAGATAAGCATTTCCACGTAATTGGCTGAATTAAGCGCGGGCGGCGCGACGTGCAGCGCCGGAATTTAATTTAAATGTTGGCGCGTTAAAATTTGGCGGCAAACGTTGTTACCTGTCGTGTAAGCACGTCACGCCGTGTCACGTGACGCGGGCTGACGTGACAGCGGCGTGTTTTAGCGTATTGTTGAAGAAAAATGTGTGCGGTTTTAAAGTGTTTTTTGTTTGTTTATTTTTTTGTAAATATTAGAGAAATTGTGATGTTGTTAGTTCTATTTTTTAGCTGGCTTTAAAAAATAATTGTTTAAATCAACTTCAGACACAAAGGAATAATTATTCAGTATGATAATGAACTTAAGGTATTAACTTTTTCACAAACCAGAAAGTTACAGTAGCAATATTGTAACAGCACTTTTAATTTCTTCCACCCTTTCTTTAACCACATAACAAAGTTTACCAAAACAATTTACTAATGACTCCATTACAAAAACTCTAAAACTCAAATAACAAGATTTACAAAAATTCCTCCTTCAAAGAGTCGATTAAAATTAAACGTGTTTCAACCCTCCCTCCCTCCAGCCGGTTACGTCGTAATTTTTATTTTCAACAATTCATCACGTCGCTGTTTCTTGGGGGTTGTCACGCCGCGTGACAGGTGACGCCCGTCGCGAGCGTTTTTTTGCAAATTAATAAATTGTATTTTTTCGTTTAGACTACTTTGTGAAGGGGCCTTAGCGTTTAGCGTGAATAATGTTTCACGTCCTTTTAGGTAAATGTTTAACTTACTTTATAGGGTTTTTAGATTACTTTTGTGTTTGAATATCTTGTTGACATGGCTGTAAGCCTGTAATGCTTTTCATAGAGTTGTCTAAAGATAATTATCGTTTTTAAACTAGGACGCCATTGAAACCCCTCCTGCGAAGCTGTTACTTGTTTTGTACATAATATGAGTCGGCAATTCAGATCATAATCTGACTCAAGAATTAGCAACTACACTTAAATTCTATCTTCGAAAGTATCAAGATGATAAAAAATACTTCTAATATCATATCTCTGTCTCGACGTAGGTACGATTATGCTGACACAGTAATGTGGAAAGCCAGAGATGTCAACGTCTCAAAATTAACGCCCCATAAACACGTTTACAGGCGTTAGCACCGGGTACTTGGAGACAAGCGGCAGACGCTGCATAATACAGGTGTTAGCAACTGCCTCACGTAGACGTCGCGATAATTAGATGAAGCTCATTACCAACCCTCCTGCTGCGGCCCGGTATTGGCGGGCCCTGTCTGTGGCGCTGGCTTTTTGTTACTATTGATTAGGTGTTTTTGTGCTGAGAGAAGGTAGTGCAATCCACTTCTATTTATAGGAGAAGTGGAATTATTTGGTGTTATTGATTGAAGTTACTGGAAACCAGCTTATGCTAAAAACATCAGTCGGAAAACACAATCAGGGAGTACAACTCTGAGGACACAAAATGTCTGAAACCTTAAGTAAAGTTTACTACATAAGCATGAGGCGTTATCGAGGAAAATAGCACTGATACTGACACGCTTCGAATAGCCCATTCATTTGTTAAAGTTACCTTAAATACAGGACTTGTATCAGGTCGAAAAAATGACAAAGAAAATAATTGGGCTAACGAATTTTGAGTTGTGAATAAAATAATGTGAACAATCTTACCCCTGACGATCAATAAAGAAGTTCATAAACCTTAAATACCCGCCACAAAACACTCTTATCTTCACTAACCCTTGTCCTCTCCCCTATTACCTCCAGCCCATCCGATCAGATGGCACAATAAATCAGTCTACCTGCACAGCCACTTGTCCTGCACATAAATCTCCGCTGACCCCGCTCTCATAAATATTGAACTATTGACTCGGGTCAGCTTCGCGCCGTAATGATAGTGCGATGGGTCGCATTACCTATTGCAGACTTTGTCGTTATGTGTAGGAGATAAAAAGATGTAGTTAAAAAATAAATAAAGTTCACTGTTTTTATCTTAACACCATCGCGGTGTTTTCTGAAACACTAAACTTCATAAAAGTTCAGGTAATGATTTTTGCACACTGTTTGAAACACCATCATCATTCTTCTGCCCTTATCCCAATTTATTTGTGGTCGGCGCAACATTTCTTTTTATTCCAAACTTCTCTATTAGTCATCATCTCGGTAGTCGACCCCTTTCTAACCATTTCATCATTCACACAGTCAATCCATCGTTTCTTTGATCTTCCCGTACTCTTGTGGACATCGACACTCATACTCAAAACCTTTTTCGATACCATGACAACCGATTTCCACACAACTTTTCAGTGACCAGTGCCACTTTCAGACTTCCTCTAATGTACTTATTTCTTATTCTATCCATTCGTATAAGACCACACATGTTGGTCAAACACACAAAAATCAAATTCAAAATACATACCAAAATATTGACCACTTGACAGATGACTAACTGGTTTTTCTACTAATTTTGAATCCCACAATAAATAACAGGTGAATGCAAATGAACTAGGTCTGCTCAACAGTCTAGACTATCGAGCCGTTACGTGCGCCACACGCGGCATAACAATGCTAGTCGTACAGGTGAAGTGATACATTAAAAGTGTTTGAACAAACCTTTGTTCAAACACTTTTACACGTCAATCATAATATAAAAACTAGATGTGGTCGGCGTTTCCTAACTGACTACTGTGAGAAGAAAGGCCGAAACAAACTCCGAGGTGTTTTTTTAAAGTCCAGACATAATCTTGGTCAGGTCATGTGAAGACCATTTAGATTGGTGTCTGAAATGGTATTTTGAGGAAAGAATCACACAGATTGAGTTGACCTGTCCTGTTCCGATGAACAATTTAATACCAAAGAAAAGACATTTGGGTAAGCCGCATACATTACTCAAACTGCCAGAGAAGTTCTACGCTTTTTATTCTATTAGCTTGTAATAAGAGAAAAAATAATTTTCATCAATCTAATTGCTTTTCAGGAAGAGAGACGCAGTTAAGTGTAAAAGATCCAACCTGTATAGTATAATTAATTAATTGCATCTCCTTATAACTTTTGCTAAGGCAAAATGGTGCATGTGATTCATATTTTGCGCAATTGTTAACAACAAGTGAACAATGGCTGCTAAATATGCCTAATCGACTGGGCCATTTTGGCATCACTTAGGTAAGTCACCGCAGAAAAAATAAACTGCCTGTTTTCCCCATAGGTCTATTCCTGTCCGGAATCAGAATCAGAATAACAAATTATAGTCATCAAACTGCCAAAAATTCTCACGATTCATGGTGACAATGACATCACTGCCCATCTCGCGGTCGGTACTTCGTGATGATAGCTACATAGAGGTCTACTTGATAGTCCAGACCGCGGTGTGATACACGTCCGGTGATGTATACTGCATATTAATGATTGTTCTAGACTGCGGACGTTATTTAACTAGAGTTTAATAGGAGGATGAGGGTAACTTAAATGATATAACCACGTGGTGTGCTTAGCGGCAAATGAAATATAGACAGATGTCATTAAAAGAGAGAGATGATCCATGCACGTGGATGGGGATTGGCACAAGAAAAGAGTGGCCTAAGATCAAACCACGCAAACCGACAACATGAATTCAGCACATGATTCAAGACGCGTAGAAAAAATTCGTAAGTTATAAAAAAATATTTGCTGTTTTACAGAAAATATATGGAACAGCAATTATTTTTTTAAAATAAATCGACGAAAAATTATGTACCGAATCCATGATAACAACCTGTTACCATAGATTCGGTACATAATTTTTCATCGGTCGATGTCCCTGCCCCCTGTATAAATAAGTAAGATGACCATGCCTGCAAGAAGATTGGTAAGCGTCTTTATTAGTAGACAACCACACAGAAGTATCTAAAGTGTTGATTTTTCTTAGTCTTATTTTACGATACCTACGATTTAAGAGTCGGTGACTTAAGGGGGATGCGCAGTATGCGCTAAGGTTGCCCGCGAAATTTGTATGGTGTAAAGTGTCAGGTTGTATGGTGATTAGAATATAATTCGCGACCGTAACAAATATGGCTTTGCAGAATTATAATAATTAGAATCAGCAATACAACTGTCTAAGTCCATATTAGCCTATTGAATGAGTATTTCTGAAGAAAGTTTGAATTTCGCGCTACCCTGACACGTCCTCTTCAAGTACTTACAGTAAAGATTACGACACGACTATACAAATAGTTTAGTAGGTACGTTAACCTCAAGCGCCTCTAACCCACAGTTTCAATCCAAACTACTCCTCTAACCACTAAACCGTTCTGCAGGGGTTAAAATAATTACCAAAGACTTAATAAGGGCAAATAGTTGGTAGGGTGAAGCGTCCCATTACTGGCAGGTACTAATCGAAAAAGTTCGGGCGCAGGTTATTGACTCAGCGGAACTTTTCCAATAGCCGGTATCTGTTGTGTTTACCCTAGTGTGAGGTGATTCCTTTATTGTTTTGTGAGTGGGTAATTAACCGTGAGCTTAGCACAGTTTGTTGTATTCATGTGACTGAAGATATATCTGTATAATGATTGATCTGATTTGTCTTACGTTGGAAGGTTACATTTTCTGAAAATCATTGGTGTGATACTGATGATAATTAAAAAGTCAAAACTATTTAATATCAGTACATTCATCCACCGATTTCAGTAAGCTATAAGTTTCTTAAATTCATTAGAACATGGACGACTTACAGCTGAGGGAAAGTCAAAAACGTCAGACAAGTAAGTTTTGATGTTTACTCAATACCTGCTCAATAATTTATTGCATTCCATAATTTCCTTACTTTTTATTTTAACATTTTTCACTGAAATTTTCGAAGTCATAATATATTATGATATCACGATATATGCAACATGATGTGATTTTAAATATTGTACAAAATTACAACATGTTTTAAAATGTTTTGCAATGTCAAGGGTCACAATCACGGAATAGAAAAAACAGTGGAAGTGCCACGCAGCTATCGCGCGTGTGTCACAATTATGCGGAGCTCCGCAACACCGGCTCAGTCGGGATTAGTTACTTGCTGTGATATGACGTCTCGAACGTAACGAAAAATATTACAAATATGCCTTATTGTGCAATTTTTAAATGCAAAAACGATAGCAGGACAAAAAATGTATCTTGCGGAGGTGTATCGTATCACCGGTTATTATAAAACTATGATATATTTCAATATAATTGTTTTTATTGACAAAACCATATTTATTACTTTGTTGCGAACTAAAAACTACCTTATGTCCATTATTCAAAGTCTAAATCAACTTGTTCGCTGTCTTGAATATCATCGTATACATTCTAGAAACTTCGACGCTACTCGATTAGGGATGGGACACATTCAAATAGTTCGGTATCGATAAAATAATAAAATGTGTATTTATATAGTGAAACTTACACGTTACCATGACATATTATATACTCGTTGTCGTTCTTCTCGATTAATTGAAATAAATAGTTGGAGTTTGAGTACTTATATTCTGACAAATCAATCATTCATTCATAGCTGGACGTAGGCCTCAAAAGTAACTAATACTAATAAAGTATGTAAATATTTCAGTTTTCCCTAAGATCCTTTTACCAAGGAAAAATGGATAGAAGCTACGGGAAGACAGAACTGGATGCCATCAAAATCAAGTTACATAGAATCTGTTCAGAGCATTTTTATGAAAACAATTTACAAACTTCAAAAAAAGGCTACATATTTTTAAAAAAGATAACGCAATTCCGACAATTATTAAACAAATGTTTCATTTCAAGAAAAATAAATAGTTTAAATTCACTATTTATCGTTTCATTTAACCATTTTAGCTTTTATACTAATCGGACTTTGGTCCGTTACATAAGATAAAAGATTTTAATTATTACATTGTACAAACATCGACATTAAATTATCGATATCTTGTCCTCATCCCTAGCTGAGTAGAAAAATAGATAACAAGTTCATACGAATATGACATCTATTCCGATGACGTTAGGATGCTAAATAGAGTAAATTGGTTACAGCGCCCTCTAGCGTTGAGTAGCTGAACTCGTTGTGGATTGCTCGAATTTGATTGTTACATGGAAAAATGGACTTCATTGATTTTGACATGTACAATAAAAACAACACTCATTAGTTGTAATAAGATTTAATTTTGAACAACAATAAATAAACTTTTCGCCAACGTTGCGTTTATAATTAGTAGCCAATTATATCATCGTTTTCTGTGTATTGAAATTTTGCAAGTGTGTGAGTTTGGCGACACTGGTTCCCGTACTAAGGAAGTCTAAGGGCACTTCCACTGTTTTTTCTATTCCGTGGTCACAATACATATAAGAATATTCTGACATTGTGTTGCTTGCCTAAAATACACAAGCACAGGGTAACAAACCCACATACTTCCCCCAAGAAATATCACCTAGACAAAACCAATTTCCTTTTACCAAATTCGTTACTTCCAGAAGACCTAGGTTTTAATTTAGTGTCCAAGTCTGCGTGGGAGACCTAAATCATACCTGCGACAAGTAACGGCTTTCCTGCCAAGTCGTCTGCGAAAAGATAGTAATAAATTGGTTCTGTGAGTAAAGGTGACCGTAAGACCTTCGGGAGTCAATGGCGCATGGCGGCGCCGTGATAGCGTCCTACCTGCCATAAAAGCTGTGGGAGAAAGTTTTGCATGAGTTAATATATTTCCGATTTAGGGCTTCTGACGGGAGGTACGAATACATACTTTATTATGAGTATTCATTTTGAAACGGCCTTGGTGGTCTAGTGGTCGCGAGTGCTACTGCCGAGCACGAGGTCCTGGGTTTGGATTCCGGGCAGTGTTATTGGGTTTGGGGGCAATTGTGTACAATCTTGTTTCCATTTAATTGTATCAAATTGTAACCACAGAGCAACACAAGTACAATATTAAACATTGGGTTCTTAATTGTAGTTACATTTTGATACAGTATTAAGAAACAAAAATTGTGGACCATTAAATTAATTATTTTCAATGTAAACATCTTTTTGAGGATGACTGTACCTACTTAGGTAAATCAAGACATACTTTGAAACGGCCTCGTTGGGCTAGTGATGGCAAGCAGTACTGCTGAACATTTTCATTCAAAACCAACTTTTCCTAAAAAAACTATCACACTACAACAACATAATAATTAGCGCCCACAACATTACGCTCATAGCTAGTCATAGCTTTAATATTTCGGCTACATTACGTGTATCTACGTCGACGAGGTTCTGAGTTCGATTCCCAGGTCGGGCAAAGTGTTACTGGGTTCTTCCATCAGGAATTTCTCAGTAGCAGTCCGGAGTCTGGATTAGTGCCCGGGTGGTGGCTCCACCCGTAAGGACTTCATGAGGTTTCTGCCCAACCTTTCATCGCGTTAGTTTAAAACTGTTGACACGTGGGAAACATATTTTTTAAGAAGACATATTGCATCAAATTATTCATAATATGAAATTTAATATGGCGAAATAACTCAAGGAAACCTACTTTTGTCAAATAGTCGTAACTTCTAAATGTCAATCAATAAAGTTTTTATAATAAAATAATCAACATAATAAGTAGTTAACCGACGAAATAGCAAGATATTAAATCAACACAAATAGACACTGATTTAATTATGTTATAAATCCTAAAAATAACCTATAAATCAAATGTTAATTAAAATGAGTACTTGAACGATAAATCATTAAGATAAGACTGTCCGCTTTTTTGAAATATTTTTTATCTATGCAGAACTCGAACCCTGACATTGCTATACTTTATGTAAATTATTTCATCACCACGGCTCTCAAAACGGTGAAGGAAAACATCGGGAGGAAACCGGCATGTCCTAGAACCAAAAATTCGAAGACATGTGACATCTACTAACCCGCATTGGGCCCCCGTGGTGGATTACGGCCCACTCTCTCTCACAGAGAGGAGGCCTGTGTTCCAGTAGTGGGGACATTATTAACATTATTCTATGCATGCTGTATAAGGTTGACTGGTAGAAAATGTCAATGATATTAAGTCCGCCGGTTACAAAGTTATAAGGTTCAAGAATCGTCTACTTGGATAAATTAAAAGTTCATGTTTTAATTATTTTTTGCTAAAAATAATTCAAAACACAGATTCCACAAAAACCTTACAAATGTATTAACATTAATATGACGCAGGAACACAAAGTTCACACAAGCGACATCCCTATAACTCACACGCCAACGCTTAGGGTCATCACTTTATTTTGGAATCCCACGTGAGGCCAGACTCTTATGCAAACATAGTTTTTGAAGCTGGTGTATGTGATTATAAGCCTTTTGTAGACGTTTTAAGGTTTAAAAAGAACGAATTTAATAAATTTGTCTAGCATCACTTTCCACCAAATTAAACATTCAGTTTTAGAGCAGAAAAATAAGCTTTATGATGTCGTTTTAAGGTGTTATGTGATGGAAAATGAACGTGGTTTATTGAGGTTATGCCAGATGGTCTCATTTGCATTGGACAGGAGAGAAAATTGTCTGTTTGTCACCTTTGGTTGGGTAAGCATGGACGTCTGATATACATGCTGTTTGCTCAAGATATTGTGTGTGCTGCAATAACTAAGAGGTTCTCGTGGACTTCTATATATTAGAAAGTAGGATTTGGTGCAATATTTGCTAATGTAAATGGATGCGTTCTAATAACTTAATCTTAACGATATTCTGATTTAAAGGTGAGTGCAGGTTTTTTAAGTCTAAAAGTAAGAAGGAAACTAACTAACTAACGTTTGGCTATAATTGTTGTTATATGCAGACACGAAGGTAGCTGATTATGACGCAATAACTTAGTTAGGATGGCCTATTATATTCAGTGATTTTAGAATTCGAAAGGACTTTGCTTAATATTGATGAATTAATTTCCTGTAAAACTAGTGCTTTTAGCATCATTCTCACTCATTTTATCTTCAAACTTAAAAACCCCATTCTGTATACAGAAAAACTTGACACAAAAATTCACTGTCCCACACGGACCTCAAAAATATGGACATTGATCGTAACTCACACATGCGAGCTGACTCATCACTCTTTCAACTAGGTGGAGGGCACCTCAGGCCGGGGCCTGTCGGGGGACATCTGCTATGCAAGCAGGACCACTCGGCCACAGGGGACAAAACGTTGGGCTTTCTGAAGGACATACTTTGCAGGGTATGGTATGTATGTATGAGTTGCATAAAGATGTGATTTGGATGGGAAATCCGATGACGTATGTAGAGCTTTAGTTCATGGGTTCGATGTCCGTTATGGGGACAAACTTTTATATAAGAGAAAAATCGCTTCATAATTTATTATTTTGGTTTGTTTGTCAGTAAGTGATAGTTGAGTACTGGTTTACTCATATAAATACGATACAATCTCTCAACAGGGAAACCTGTGCAGTTTTTTTTAATTTGAAGACTTTCATCAAAAGGCGCATATTGTTCAGGATATTTATGTAGAGATCTCGAGGATATTTTATAGAAGACTGATTTTTATTTTTCACGATTGCCCAAATAAAAGTTATAGCACTTATTACCTTGATATAGGTACATAATTGGTTTGCGAAGTGCTTCTCATTTTCGGATTGGTTAATAAATTATCTAACACGAGTTTCCAATCACTTTAAACTATTTACACCAAATCAATTTTCCGTCAATCGCGTCCTATTCCACAATTACCTCGAATACTACCTCCTCTCAACTCAAACAATCTCAGACACAATCCAATACTTTCATTACGAACTTGATCAAGCAAAAAGCTTCCCCTGAAGGGTTAAGCCGTGAAATATGATGTTTTCTCAGCACACCTACCGTGGTCCAGACACACTCTCATCTGCCGAGAGCTATGATAGCCATTCGTGTGATCGCTACGTGGAACGGTGGAGTTTGTGCTGACGTGCGGTAGATTTTCTAAATTGATTGGTTGGAGTTTGACTTTGTGCTTATTTGGAGGTGGATTATTTTTGTTTACAGTGTAAGATTTTTGGCAAAGTTTTGAGTGAACGGTGGTATTTTGAGTTGGTAAGAACTGCTATGCGTATGTTCTTGATTTTGGCCAAATACTTACTTGTTTCAGATCAATGTTATTCATTAATCATGTACTTCTTTCTAATGATATCTCATCACAGATAACCTGATAAACTTTGTTATAGGTAAAAGTCCTCAGGTCCTCAGTATTTGTCAAACAGCCAGCAAACACCGAGGGAAAAGCTACTAGCACGTGCAACGCTTTTCTTGGCAGACGCAGGGGCACGGCCATGATAACTTAACCTGAGCTCAAGTGAAGACTACGCGATCGGGTTTTTAAAACGTGTACAAGAATTCAATCGATAATTGGTATTGTCATAAAAAACAGAATCAAAATTAAATTTCATTAAATGGAATAGGTATTTTCAGCAGTAGGTATTTCAACAAAAATATTGCAGTTTTTCAGTCTTTTTTTTTTTTTTTAGGATGGGAAATCATCAAATGACCCCTCCCGCTCTGGGTGGAGCGGAAGGGAGTGTCAGACTCTTACTGACTAAAACCCACCCATGTTCCTTCCTTTGCCCTTCATGTTCCGGGGTAGCGGTAACCCTTTCGGACAATCCCGCTGATTTCAAAGAGTCTTAAGATATATTTATTTTGTAAGTAGTTTTCCATTTGTCGATACCTCTTTTCTACCCATATTACGCCTTCAATAAACATCAGTTAACATTTCTGAAAACCTGGAAGAAGACCTAGTGAAACTATTAACATTTCTGTTTACCCCGTAACGTAAATAAGAATGTCGTAACAATAGCATGGCCCGTTTGTTGGCAGGAGACCAAACGTTTAACTTAACCTGAACTGAAACTTTGTGATGAGGTCTTACTTATTTGTTCGGACTATAGGTTAGAACTATTCTCAAAGAAAGTTTAAAGTTCATTCAATCAACTCGGCCAATCGCAGTCCTCTGCAAGTCGGAGTTAGTTCTGTTAGAATTTTGTTTTTACTTTAAATAAATCTTACAACCAAAAGCAGTGGTACAAATTGCGCTAATTTGATCTTGCACTCATTGGTCACGAGTCAAGAAAACCTATTGACTAATTACACTAATTAACTAATTACCTATGTTCAGTCCTGCTCAAATCAAATCAAATCATCTTTATTGTGGACTATAGGTATACATCATAAATACAGGTCTTAAATAATTAAAATAAGTTCAGCTATGTTCCGCCGTTGAGGCATACAATAATAAAATACAAATCAGAAGTTAAAACACAATTAGTCATATTAGTCTCGATACATTATTAAAATATTCCAAATTATAAATACATACAAATTCAATTCCAAGTCATATTAGTCACAATTCATTATGATACTTATTTTTCCTTTCTTGTCATTGGAATAAAATTTTTTTGTCACACAAGTAATCTTTGACATCATAATAACATCTATTAATAATGAATGTAGTTTCTTTTAAACTGGAGGATTAGTAATTGTTTAATGTCATCAGGCAATTTATTATAGATTAATGATGTCATGTATAAAATACTTTTATTTAATAATGCCGTTTTACCATAAGGTATTTGTACCTCTAACCTTTTTTTATCCCTTAATTTTCGATAATAGCTTTTGACAACAGTCTTATAGTAGCTTAGATCGAATGAAGAGAGGCTCTGTGTAGCATAATTTTCTGGGCAATGTATGGCTCCACAAAAATCCTTTTTGCTAGGAAATCGTTCACGGGGAAACATTATTTTCAAAAGCTTCCCAACCCATCTGATAATGAATTAATTTCAATAACCAAACTTCACATCGCACTAAACTTGAACATACAGTAGGGTGGATGCAATTGTAACAGTCCAGCTCCCACGCTCCCACCCCCCTCACTTACCCGCAACATCGCGTTAGTTCAAACTGCACTTTTTAAACTCTTTGTCGAACACTGTTTGCAATTCTCACAATATTTGCTTTCACCTTCGTGAGTGGTCTCTGTGGACCGGACAGATATTGTTACACCTATTGGGTTTACTTGTTTGACTTCTTTGTTAGATAAAGTCTTGTGTAAGGATTGGAGAAATAAAATGTTTAAGTTTGTTACAAGAGTTCCGTTGACTTTTGAGAGAATTGAAAGAATGTGTTTGGATTAAAATCGGTCTCTTTCGTTTAACAAAATTGAATGTAAAACGATGCATGTTCATGCAATTTATAGCTGAACATTTGAATAATACAATTTTAATTAGAAATATATGACTTGTGACTATAAGGTTATTTAGTATTTCTTTTATTGAGATATCCTACACAAAAAATAGCAACATTTTTGTCAAGCATTATTTGCTAAAATAATCTCACTAGGAGTGCAATTTACAATAAAACAAACAGCTCAAACCCACTCATCCCTACCTTACACAATAAAGTGTTCAGCAACTCCAAATCCCACCTTGTATCAGGTTAACTAGCTCGGAGTCATGGCGGCAACTAACAATAAAAGCGGTCGTGCAATTCCGCCGGTATTCGGGCCGCGGTTCCGTGGCGATGCAAGTGCGCCCCGGGGACGTATAGCTGAGTGTTGGTACATCTACCCTACTAGTACGAGTTAGTCCGATTTATATTTTTGTTTGTTTGCAGTAAGGTGATTTTGATTAAGTAGGCAATTGTTCATGATTGGGTGTAAAGTGTTGTCTACGAGGCCATTGATTTTATAAACCCATGAAATAAAACAATTAATACCTGTGATAAAATAGTTATATAGGTACAGATACCCACAATCATCGTCATCATCATCATTTCAGCCGAAAGATGTCCACTGCTGGACATAGGCCTCCCCCAAGTACCTCCACTTCAACCGGTTCTGTTCTTCATACCCACAATAGGAAACTGTAATTATCTCCTTTTTTTTAGGAACTGTTGAAAATGTAAAAAATTCAGTAAAGGTCTTTTAAGTAATGAAGAGAAGTGAAGGTATACGTCTGAAGAAAACTTTAATCATTAGAATGAAGAAGTATCGTAATCACTGTACCTGTATTTTAAAGGATTTATAAGTACTTATATTTTAAAGGAGTTAGAAAATGATAGATTCTTTTGCAGGGGTATGGCACTACAGGAAAATTAAATCCAACATTAAAGTTCATCCACCGACCCTCTAAAACGTGGCCTAATCAGCTGAAACAAGAACAGGAGTAATCCAGGCACCGACAGAGTTAACGTTAATGAAAGGTGTCCCGATAGTCGTAACTTAGTTAAGTTGGGGCATTATTAGTGAACTTCTGTAATGTCGCCACTAGTTCAAACACGCCGCCGGGACGAGCGTTTGTGTTGTAACGCTTATAATGTAGTGCTTCGGTAGATGAGGCGAGGTGGAAAATATTGGTTCATTGGAGAATGCGAGATAATCTAAACTAATAGTATAAAGAGTAAATATATATTTTTTTGTATGTTCGTTTGTTACGCTTTCGCGCTAAAACGGCTGTACGGATTTGAATGATATTTGGCACATGGGTAGACCATGACTAGAATTAGGACATACAATACTTTTATTTATTTATTTGCAGCTTGTTTTATAGAGAAAAAAATTAATTCGAATAGGCTTTGGATGTTGGACCTTTAATTTCCTGGAATTATTCACAATAGTCAGCATATACCATAACCATGTAGTTAATCACTTGTTAATAATATCAAAACCATACATCATGTTCAGGTCTCCTTTGTAAAAGCCTTTCGACAACCTTGGTTACTAAATGAATACTCTACAATTCTCCATGCTTTTTTTGCTTGTTTTGGTGTTGGTATCTTCGTTTCGATGTGATTCCCATTACCCATTCATGCTACTTAGGCAGAACAGGAAACATGACCTACCACCAGAGTCTGGTCAACGATACCAATAAAGTTACGACTGGTCAAAATATCGACACGTTTTCAGGTATGGGAACCGTTCATCATACAATTGTCATTCCTCCACCCTTTTAACCAGAAACAAGCAACATGAAAAGAACATCAGTAATAACCCTCAATACGGTATAAATATCGGAAAGAAACCCAATAGAGTGGCAATGGGCAGCCCCCCTCCCCCAGCCCCCCTCGATACCCGGGTACCGCGATAAGGTGGCAGGTGCGGCTTACCCATGATTTATTATCAGAGGTGACTGTGAACTAAACCGATTATGTGGACCATACTTGTGTGAGAACGATGGGATTGGGGCCTTGGAATTTTAGTGGAGGATTTTTTTTCTGGAGGATATCATGTGAAATTATTGCTTTATTTTATTGAAAGTAAACTTTTGTGAACTATAAGGTGCGTCTGCCTAACCTTTCGGGAAAATCAGACATAACAGTATGTGTTACGTTATACTAACATTTTTCCAGCTTGCTCGGAAAATTTTCCTTAAACATTATTCATTAATTGAATTAACTTTCGAACTCATGATTTTAGGTTATTTATTAGAAACTTTTTAATAAAATTAATGAACTAACGTAACCAAAACTATTAAAAAACTAAAATATGGCATCGAAAATTCCTCCGTATCGCTGTCGACTGGTAAATGTACTCACGAGACTGGTGGCATTGCCATGCTGTATGGCAATACTTAGCCTCTGGCCATGGTAAAAGTCATTGAATACATAATTATTTGTAAGTATTCCTGAAACGTCGATAACGATAAGAACAAGATTTTTTGGAACAAGTTGAAATCAGTGCTGGCCGAGACCTAAATAAAATTCATCCCTAAGAATCTACCTGAATGTAAACCATCCAGCAAATATTGATACTTTAAACACACGATAAAACGTCCATGTAGCGAGGCGTTTCCGAAGCGATGCATCATCGTGAGCGTTCCTCAATACAGTTCCGAACGGTGTGTCAATGGTGGAACAGCGTGTCATTTTTCATACCGCTGCCCTGGCGCAGACGTGGTAAGGGTTTGGATGTGGCAACTTCAAGAAAAGATTTACATATCTTTTGACTTGGAGAACTAGCGGGGTTATTTCGTAATATACTAACAATGGCAATGCCTTTAATTTTGACAGTTCAACAACATTCATTGCGTTATTTACGTTGTTGAGCAGAAGAATTTTTCAAACATATGAAGCAATGAATTAGAAATTTACTTAAAAATCTTTCGAAATGTGATTAAAGTGTGTTACGCAATTAGAGTGCTGATATCCATCTGATTCTGATTGGAAGTTGACTCCAACATTATCAAAAAGGTATGAAAAGAAAGTATTGTAGTTTTAATTGGTCTTTCCATAGGATTTGTTATTATTTTATTTTGTGACATGAAGTTCAACTGGAAACTTTTAGGTCACACAGTCACTATGAAACCTCTCTGATTCTCGGAAACTATTATAAAATGTAAAGTTATTCGATCATCGAGTTGCTTCTTATTTGTGTAATAAATATCAGCCTGTTATTGACCCACTGCAGGGCAAGGGTCTCATACAGAGATTTTACTTTATATTCATCAATGTTATCTTTACTATTCTAATTATTATAACGTGTTACTTTGATCTTGAATGAGAGCATTATATGTTCGCGTGTATCAATGTGTCGCTGAAAAATGGTTTAACCCTTGAAAACCAACAGCACCTAACGCCTCCAACCCCTTCCCACATCTTCGCACGTGAACAGCTCCGTCACGTCACGTCGTCACGTCGCTGACGTCACGTGACAGGTGACGTGTTTACACGCTTTTTATAGCCCGTCACGTTAACCGCCGCTTAATGCGCAGCGTGACAAATGACCTCGCGTCTCATCTCATACATACCAGTATTATCTGTAAGCTATTTTCTTTAAACAAACTTCGAAGGTTCAGGTTTTTGAATTGGGTTTTGGCTGTAACATGGTGCATCAGTGAAGGTAGTGATATAGGCATCGCAGGATTTTCACCAGACATTTGAAATAATATATAAATAATACGAAATTGGACTAACTTAGTCAAATTTCGTATTTTTTAAGAACACTGTAATAAGTTAGCTGTAAGTTGCCCGAACTGAATAAAATAAATATTCTATTTTAATTAATCAAGTTAAAAGATCTACCAACCCTCACTGGGCCCGTGTGGTGGATTACGGCCCACTCCCTCCCACAGAGAGGAGGCCAGTGTCCCAGCAGTGGGAACATTGTAGGCTGATTATGAAGTTAAAAATTTATCTCTCTATTCAATTTGCTGCGTTTAACACATTTTGAGAGAATTTAATAAAAAGCCTTGTATTTTAGCCGATTTAATTGTTTCAAACTACACAAAATGTTTTAATTTTCAATTCCCTATTTACAAAGGTAAAACAGAAATTCTCTCTCAATTAAACCACCAAATAAAATCGTCGGCAAAATCAATACGATCAATCAGAACGAACAAAAGGGCAATACGGCCAAACACCGAGCGAAATACATCAGAAAATGACAAATAAGCCCAATTCAAAATCGAGGGTGAATGAGCGCTTTCAGTCGGACTGAAAATCGACGTTGAGGTGAAAACAAGTGGAAAATGGGCCGAAAGCTCGCCTGAATTTATTGCAGCCTTTATGGCGAATGGTGACCGATGATTGATTCCTATGCAAGCGCCTGTCTGCCTTTTTCCGACTGTGAAATAGGAACTTTAGGAGCTCGGTTTTGGCATTGGGAAAAATGGTGGAATTAAAAACGGGATGTGCACATCCCGTTTTTAATTCCACCATTTTAGCTTATGCCTATGCATTTTTCAATGCGTGCAGTAAAGTTACAATACTTTGACGTTAGGTAATCATGTCGTCTTTGCGTGTTTTGTCGATAGTGTGCACTATCTTCAGATTTGGTTCGTGAATTATGAATTTTCAGATGTTGTCACACCGCTAATTGGATAGTGAAGGATCCTGTCTTCTTCTTTACTTTAATCAGTTTCTTTTGTGAGCTTAAGCATTTCAGTTTTGCCTCGGAAAGGTGTTCAATCAGCTCAGCCTACCGTACCCTGCTACTACAAAAGGACGGCACACAGAAAATATAGCCTGCAATTTAAATCCAAACGAAAACCCGTTAAAACAAATGGCAGCAAAAGAAATGTGTCAACAAGCGTGAGTCCATATTGATGATGACAATAAACGCTGCGCTGAAGAGAGCATTCAATTAGAGGGTAAGCATCAGCTCGTGATTAATTGTAGCACTACTGCCAGGGTACCGGGGTAACGCCAGGGTAATGCCAGAGTAACGGCATACCCTGTGATTGTTGGATGGCGGCAGGGGATGGGAGGAAGCGTGAGCGGGATGCGAAAGATGAAAGACGGGTAGTGCTAATGTAGGTACAGTATTATGATGGGTCATCAATATAGTAGTGGTGGTAGAAAAATAAGTAACTCTTTACACATATTATCCTTATTATTCTTTCTATTATTTTCTTATAATGTACAGACGCCTGCACATCAAGCTACTACAATCTGTCAAATTTCTTTAATAAATTTTCAACTTTATCGCTAAAGCATTAAGGTTCATGGTTGATTGGGAAAATTTGACAGTTTCGGGTAGCTTGACCTGCTGGCGTCTGTACATGAAAAAAAAAATTTTTTTTTGAAGAAAAACCTGTATTTTTTCCATCTAAATAGAACCTGCTTTTGCATTGCAATGGACGGGTGTGCGTGCACCAGGACAAAGATGAACACGCAAAAAGATAGACTGGGTGTCCACTAACTTAGGTATTATGTAAAGATTTTTAGATTCCAAACAGTGATATACGATTCTACCAGTTTACAGTAAATTAAAATTCGTCTAAGGTACAATCTGTCACCGTTTGCAATGTTTTCCCTCTCCGCTGTAAGCTCGTACCTCAGAATGATGCTAAAGAATGCTATTTGTGACTGATTGCCAGCGAACGGGTCGAGACATCTATTCACCTGTCCAGGCGGCTCAACGCTTCGGCCCGATACCGAGGATCTACATAGAGATGATAGTCAGAAAGTAACGTTTCGGAAAATAAGAAAACAGTGTGCAGGCTAATGCAGTAAATCAATTGAAGCATGAAGGACAATGTAAGAAAAAAACTGGACACAACAATCTATAACCACTGGACAGATAAATATAGATTCAAGGAAAGTTTGGTGCAGGTGTAGGTACTTTTTATCAGATCTGCCTATTTATTACTCGTACTTATAGGTGATCTCTTATAAACCGTTATGAATACGAGTATGTCTACAAGAATTTTACTCTCGTGCACTTCAAATAATTATAAAAAACTTTCCTGATTACATAAGACTATGCAGATCATTTACCTCACGGTATCACCAACTCTATACAAATCCCCAAAGTCTGGCAAACAAAAGCATTTATCGCGATAACTCCGACCGGGGCGGGGGCGATTGAAAAACGAAAAGGAAGTGTCTGAAGGTTTTTAAAAAAGAAAAATGGTCGTGAATAGCTTTTAAAGGTGGTCCAAGACAAATGGTTGTGTCGGCGCGGCCCGCTCCGTGAGCGATCGTTCGCGATGTTGCTCACGGAAGTATTTACGTATTGTTCTATATTTATTTATTTGTTTATGGAAAAGGTGAAATCTTTCTTGATTACTATGAAACGTGCACGTAAATTCTAATAAAGAAAGTTTTTATTGATCCATCAGTTCACAACTCTATAGCCTTATTTTAAGCATTCTCCAAATAGTAGCACAACACCATTACTTAATTTTGTCACATTTTTATAGCCTAGGAAAATGTGTATGCGTCACTACAGATGAAGGGGTTTATTTATAAAAGTTGCTTAAAGTTGAATAATTATTTAACCCTATTTATTATGGAACGTTTAAATAAGTACTTACGTAAGTACGAACGTATAAATAAAGGGGTATGTTATTACTTGTCACAACGTGTGTTGATAGGCACAACTGGTGATTCTGTCTTATAATTCTGGTTTCTTCTTTAACGTTTTTATAGCGGGTTGCAGTAGTGTATGCATTCGTCAACATCATCATTTCAGAAAGACGTCCACCGCTGGATATAGGCGGCTCTCCCAAGCATCGCTGCTCTAACCGATTCTGTGCTTCCCTTCAGCAGGCCATCGGTCCCTTGTGGGAGGCCTTCCAATGCTACGTCTTCCGGTACGCGGTCGCCACTTCAGAACCTTTCGGCTCCATCAGCATTGGTACATGCATTAATCCACCAGAAACTGAAGTAGAACCATCAACGAAGTATGAATCTTATGCTCTATTCAATAACCTTGCAAGGAAACATTATTATAAAAGAAAGGAGAAATCACTGAAAGTTTTACCCTAAAACTAACTTTCCGAAACTTTTAAATGCAAACGCAGCCCCACTATCTTAACCAGGTAAACACAATCTCAGCCCAGTGAACTGGCACACAAAGTTACTAAGATGCGCCTTACACTCGCGACTATAAATCTCCTAAAGTTAGTCTCCGGCTCGCAGGTGAGCGCCCCTACACAGTTCAGATATGAGTTTGTGATGTCAGTGAGGTCGATTATAGTATTATCTTGTTTGGTATAAGTTTGAAGACGATAGTGCTAGTTGGAGAAGTGGGAGGTGGTTCTATAATTTAGTTACGGAGTTCTGTGGGATAATATGTTCAGTATGGAGCCACATTATCTGCTATACCTACTTGATTATTAAGATACGGTTAAATAACCTATTTATAAAGTTCACGTAGTTGGAGGGCAGCTCACCAGAACCTTAATTGCGTAACGCACTTTTAATTACAATCTGAATCATTTTTGATTTTGAAGGATATTGCTAATCCAATGCTTCACATGTTCGATAAATTTGTCTGCTCAATAACGTAAATAGCGCAATGCATTGCTACTGGTAGTATGGTACGCGATTACCCCGCCGATGTATGAACCATATCTCGAAAGATTTAAGTAGCAGTATCCTTTTGTTTGCAAAATTTTTACCTTCCGCAGTTGTAGATGTTTGATTTTTTTTACTTCATTTAAAAAGAATATGAGGCATGGTGGCTTGTGGTAGGTAATAAAACAGCCTGCTACTCATGTGCCAATTGTTCTGTGTATGTTGGCAATAGCTCGAATGTCTAACCACCATAATCAATAGAATAGAATAGAATACTCTTTATTGTACAGACGCAAGCACATCAAGCTACTACAATCTGTCAAATATCCTTAATAGATTTTCAACTTTATCGCTACACAATTAAGGTTGAAGATTGATTGGGAAAATTTGACAGTTTCGGGTAGCTTGACCTGCTGGCGTCTGTACACCATACAAGTTATAAAACATCAATCAATCAAAAATCAAAATCAAAAAGGTTTTATTTCATTAATACACGTTGCAAATTATACAGTTGGTGGCGTCTCCTTTTAAGCATATAGATGCCTGTGCCAGGAGGCGCCGCTCTTTTATATCTTATACAATTAGTGCAACCTGTTAAAAAAGAAAAATAAAGAGAAAATTATCATTAGTCTGTTTGTGTGTGTGTGAGTGTGTGAGTGTGAGTGTGTGTGTGTGTGTGTCTGTGTCTCTTTCTCTCTCTCTGTGTGTGTGTGTTTGTGTGAAAACATAAATATACAAAATTTTTACAAAGGGTGACACAATGGCCGGTCTTATCGCTAATCAATCTAATATACGTTCTCTTTTATGACAATTTTGGCGTAATTATTTAAACTAGAATCATGATTATAGTCGACAGATATGATAAAAGGAACGCTGGGAACATCACAAAAAATAGAAGGTGCTAGAATTTCTTTGTAGACTTAAAATAAAATCTCGTAATCCGAACACGGGCAGTGAGTAAACTCGTTAAGAGTTTTACTTATTTTTCGTGGAAGTCGCAAGTGTTTGGGGTTTGTTAATTAAAAACCTGTCTGCGCTGACGGGATGCTGTTTAATGTTACAGAAAAATGTTAAAAAACTCTAGAAATGTGTACCACAGTAATTAGTGGGAAGATGGGTAGGATACGTATTTATGGCTAGGTATGTGGAATGTATTTAGTGAAGTTTTGTATGAGGCCGAAAGAAGGAGTTATTCGAGGATGGGTGGGAGTTTGTAAGATATGCGTAAGATAAAACGTGATTCCGAATGTGTAACTATAAGTCATATGAAAGGTTTTCCACCCGGAAAACTTCGAATGTTTCACTTGGCTTATAAAAGCAGGTAGGTGAAATTGAAACCATTCACGGCGGTAATTTCTCGTGGCCAATGTGGTGGGTCTTTACTTGTCAAACTCAAAGCATTTATTTCAAATAAACCAATTACAGGCACTTTTAGATTGTCAAGGGATCGGTCAGCCAGAAAAATGAAGTTAGTTGCCCATTCCAAAGCGTAGTAGGTACCCATGGAGAAGAATGGGCAAACTCCACGGAAACTCTTTTAAATTTTCTTGTGTTTCTGGTGTTTCATACCTTGCTACATATAAATGAGTGGTGCATGATAACGTTAATCACATTTATGCAATACCTACCTAGAGCCAGAACAACTTTTCCAAGAGATGAAACTGACACCCACCTAAATTCAGCCAACTCCTTAATCCACAAAATTAACCCGACCAAATTCAAAAGTCCTCAAACACTTTCCATTATTACCTTCTGCAGAGCTTCTCAATTTTGCACAATTACCCGCGTCTGCGCTTTTATTACGACACGAAAAGTAATAAAAGAGGATTAAGGATTCAATAACTCGATCTGATGGAACAGGAACACCACCTGCCCCGGATTTACGAGCAACCCTTTAACTGGCCGGTATTGAGAACTTTGCAGACCATTTCATGGTACGGTGACTGCAATTAGGTGCTCTCTGTCCTTGGGTGATGGGTAAGTGATTTGGTGGAAGTTTGAGAGTTCAGATGGAAGTTAAGGTGGTGAAGAGGCTTTCTGATAGTGACAAAGAACAATATTTGATCAAATTATGAGTTTTCAGCCAAGAGCTAGTAATGTCCTACACATATAATTATCTATGTTCTATCTAGTTTCAATTTTAAAGCATTGGACGTAATAAACCAATTTTGTACAGTCAGGGAAATTAGTTGTTAAGCAATAGCAAGTTGTTGTTAAGCAACCCTGACAATTTGTCTTGTTGTCTTTGACAGTCGTTAGTAATCTAATGACTTTCAAAGATAGACAGTTGAGATTTAAATATTTGAACAATTTAAGGTCTATCCACATACATTAGGGCCGTGTCTGGGACGTAGACGGACCGTGCTCTGTCAGGGGCTCAAAAAAATATCGGTGTGTACATTTTATTTGAACTCGTTCACACACGTCCGTGTCCAGGACGGTGCCTGCCTGCTTCAGCTTCAGTGCCTGCCTTATGTGTGCTACGGTCCTGTCACATCCCGGACACGGCCCTGATATGTGTGGATAAACCTTTAAGTTGCTGACATTTTTTAGAATGTTTTTCTTTGAAAATCAACACTACTAAGTGACTTTTTAATGTTTTCGATGGCGTGCTTTTCTATACAAATAAATAAATAAGACTGACAGTTAAATGTAATCAAAATTCAGTCGGTTCCCGTTATAAACAGGCCGACGTGCGCTCCTGAGGGAGGTAATGCGTTTACGCTAAGAAACTACACTTTAGTGCAAATAAAACGCACACGTAGTCCGCGCACGAACACCTGAGTTAGTGGCGCTTTGTTTATTATAATTACACTGCAGGCGAATTAAGAGAGCATTTAATTAGTAAATTGCTGTAAAAGAAAGCACTTGGTTTTCCAAAACGAATTACACCGTGGATATAAATTGTAGGTAAGCATTTCTATTCTATAAGAAACTATAAAGCACATTGTTTTTTTTTACACTCTAAACCTAAATGTCGTTAGACTGACACATAGATGACAGTGTCTAGAAAAATGAAACTGTGGTTCCGTAGTTTTTTTGATACGGAGAAAACTGCCAAAAAAAGCAATATCTTCACCATCCCATTACCACAACGATATAACAAGTTTGACAAATGTGTAGTGACAATCGTTAAATCCCACAAAATCTTTCGCTTCCCTTAAGCGTTTAGCTCACCTGCCCGGCTGCCCGAAGCCCGCATTGTTTGCGAGGGGATAAACGGAAAAAAATAACAGCACAGTCCAATCAATCGGGGAAATAAGAAAAAACGATTGGATTCACCTCACGTGCCGACAGCCGGACAAAAAATAATGTGTGGCCATTTTTATTCGGCACTATGTGTATTGGTTGTGCGGTGAGACAGGTTTTGCTTTTCGTAGTTGCTGTCATTATTTGATGTGGTTTTTGCAGCGATTTTGTGATCTGTCGCGACTTTGTTTGGGTTTTTGTTAGAATATTAGAACAGTGAAGGTTTTGAGTGATGGTTATAATAAAGTTCATGTTAGAGTTTGAGTAATATTTATAGAGCCTTTATTATTTTAAGCAGCAGCCCGGAGGCTGATTTGTGCCCGGTTGATGGCAATAGGCGTACTCCCTTTTACGTGGGACTTAAACATAACTATTGAAATGTGGGTCTACTACAAGTACACCTCTGTTTAACCCTTTGGGAAATACAGACGTGATGGTATGTGTTATTATTTTAAATCAAAGAAGGATCTATCATTCTAGACTATAGTTTATTTTTATCAGCAAATTTAAGACCTCTGCAGCTCATCCTCTAAGACGATGCATCCAGTTACTCTGAATTTGACTTCAACCCGTTAGCAAAATTCAGCTCGAGAAAGCTACGAAAACCCTTAAACTTTTTGATATCCAAGCAACCTTGGTTATACCAGCAATTACTTAGCCAGAAACTATTTAGGCACTAAGTAAACTCACAGAACTAACACCGAGTTGGCAAACGCGCCCAAAACTTTCCGCCGATGAAACGAAAACGTAAAACTTTAAGTTATCAGTTTGAGTTTTGAATAGATTTCGATTCGGGTTTGCGTCCAACTTAGGTGTTTTGTTATGGACTCAGACAGAAATATCAATCAAAGATGGAATCGTGTTATTATTAGAGAAGTTAGTTCAGAACTAAAGTTACACAGTTACGTGAAGTATTATAGAATATTGCTTTAGACTTATTGTTCTGGGTTAGAAAGGAAAGAGAAATGTTCTGTTTGCAGCTTGCTTTCTAGGAAAATTGAGTAACTCGATAAGACACAGATCTTGTAAATAACCGGTAGCCTTTTGGCAAAGCAAATAAGAATATTTCCATTTTCTAGATAGGTGCTTTATTTCAATAATCTAATCCGAAATGTCTCTTACCTCACAATTTCCATTCACATTCAGAGTTTCGCTTCAGATATCGATATATCAGAACACCATAAAATAAAAATTAAAAAGTTTTAATGTTTCGTTTTTAGGGGTCAACGACCGCTGGTAGTGTTGTTAAAATAGGTTTTAACGTGTTTTGATATCAATACCAACCACGTCTGTGAAGTTTACATAAAAAAAATATATATTAAAATTTATATTTCAAGGGAATACCTACTCTCTGCGTTCGATGATCCCACAAAAAGAACATCATCAAATTAATTTAGTTTTTGTTTTATCATGTTAAGATAACGATACCATCACGTCTGCGGAGTTTCGCTAGCTAATTTAATTTAACCCTGTATAATTAAATTACCACACTTAATATTTTTGCTGCAATGCTCAATTTTTCTGAGTCCCTCTATCAATATTTCAACCGTCCACCCCTACTCACCCCTAAATGTAAAAAGGTCAGACATACATATTAATCCGGCGAGGTGAGCAAGTTGAGGCAAACAGTAATAACTTGAAAGGTTTAATTAAAATATTATCCTCTGAGGAGACCGCCGAGATAACTAGTTCGACTGGCAGGTTTATAGAGTTGTGATAATGGAGATTTGTGAGGAATTTTATTAAATCGGAAAAATTGGCAATCGTACTTGAATTAAACTTATTTTGGTTTAATGTTAGTTTACAACGCATTTGGCAATCTTATATAATAAGGATTGTGAATCTATATCTTTATTTTTACTGATAATCGACCGCGGACTGCGGGTTCCTTCTGCTTTTCTGCGCAATCCTCATGTGTTGCATACTCCTATGGTAGGAACGAATTACAGACGAAATTCATACTTAATCAGAGCGAGTCATACGTATAATGCGGTCTACCGGGACGTCGACATCGATGTTTTCAATACCAGTATTTCAAAATTAAAAAAGACTGTTTGTGATTTCTTTTTTGATCACGTAACCTAATTAATAACAATTTACGCTGTTTGAAACGCTTTTGTACTTATGATAGATATACTTATCATAACGCTGTCTGCCTTCTCAAATATTTTATTGTTTATATTCTCTCTTCCATCTGTGAAAACTTGTAATTGGCCTTTATTTTTGTTACTCTCAATCGTGTAAAAGTTTTTAGCTGTAAGTTTTACAAAAACTGTAAAATAAAATAAATAAAATAAATAATATAGCTAAAGAGTTTGTTTATTTGAACGCTAATCTCTAGAAATACCCGTCGGAGTTGAAAAAATATTTTTGCATTGGATAGCTTAATTCTTGAGGTGTGCAGCCCATGTGTAGCCAAGAAAAAATGGAATAAATAGCGCTAAGCGAAAACTAAGTAATAGCGCGAGCAGGCGATGCGATGCGACGCGGTGGGTTCGGGCAACAAGAAATATCACGCGAACGAATTCGCAGGCAGAAGCTAGTTTATCAATAACCAAGCAATGTTTACATATCAGAGAAAGTATGAAGGTTCACTTACAAGCTACATTTCCTCCAATATAACATAAAACAAACATCGAAGTTTACTTTCAAGAATTTTCCTCTTGCAAAAGGAAATAAAGTACAAAATAACAAATAATAGTGTGCAACACGCTTGTTTACCTGCTCGCGGTGGAATCGGAAACAAATCACATAGTTCACATGGCACGCGCTACGCCGTAGCACTCGCGTAGCGGTTCGGTTGTCGCGTTTCGTAGATACTGAAAGTTGGGAACTGTCTACAGGATACGGGCTACGGGCTACGAATTACGGCGTAGCATGGACGTAATAGGGATAATTCTGGGATTTCTGCTGAAGAAAAGAGAAATTACAATGAAAGTTAGCTCTTGTTATTCGCAAAGAAATACTATAAAATAGCTATATAATAATTGAGTTCATTGTAAGTTATTCACTCTGAGTCAAATCAAATCCACGCATTTATTCTTATAATAGTAGATCGGTGGATTAAATGTAACTGGCGAAATGTGTGTACTATTTACCTTACCTTGTTTGGAACTTAATCTGGCATAGATTAAGTTTACTTTCATCAATGAGTCGTTTTAATAAAGATAGTTCCACTTTATTAAAACGTTCATTTCTGAAGAGACCTCGCATGTATCCCTTAGTTAACAAGAAACGCGGCGTTCTAACCGCCAATCTCACCCAGCCCTTATATAAAAAGTCGGCTCACGTATCTGAGGGCTGAAGGTGGACGAGCCAATAAAAATGTATGTAGGGATTTGTGTGAGAATAAAGTCCGAATTGTGGCGCACACAAACCGCACGTCGACAATTAGTGAATTATTAGTTGTGGTGCTCGATCGGTGCTCGATGTTGTGGAGCGGTTGTTTTTATATGTGATAGATTTTAGTTTTTTTTAGTAAATATTTTGTCGAACACAGAGAGCCGATGGATAAATGTCTGCATTCTTGAGATGTCTTGATTCTATAGAAATGTGTTTATATATTTTTTTCGTTTTACTTAAAAGTTCTGATTTATAGCTACAAGTACATTTTTTTTTCTGACAAGGTAACCATGAAGTGACTTCTAATGCAACTTCACGTTAGAGTTATACTATCTTTACTTTTCTCTTCTTCTCTCATTAGTCTAATATTTAAACACTAAGTAATTTCAATTTCAATACTTTGTAAAATGCTGTGCCCTTACAGGGTTCATGTCAGGTGCTGAACCTCTTGATTGTAACAATCTACTTAGTGCGCGATTGCAATAAAATGTTTGAGTTTGAGAAGACAAAGCAAGTCAACCATTTTTATATATTTACCCGAGTAGGTACAGAATTCATACATTTTAAACACTCTAATAGCTAGAAATTTGACGACCTAAACCTAATCCATTTCATAATAATCTTTTCCAAATTGTAAGCCAACAAAAAGCTTACACTTCTACACCGTTAAAATAGACAAATAATGAAGGCTCCAGTCCCCAACGAAAATAAACGAAGCGTCCAAAGTCTATACACATAAGAGATTAACTTTTAACGTTTTTTTGTTTTAGTTCATTACGCGGAGCAAAGCCGCGCGATCGGACAGGTGAAACTGTGTCCAATTTAAGGGATTACCACTTAAGCCCCTGGACCCTGTTTAGGTATAAATAAAGGGGGAATTGGAAGATATATATTTTGTGTTTTTATGGGATTTTATTTTGAAGCACTCTTCAAAATAAAATCCCATAAAAACAGACTAAAGCATGTATAAACGTGACTAGTAGAGTGGTTTAACTACTGACTTTCTACTCTGCGGGTCGTAGGTTTGATTTCATACAATGTACTTTAACAGTATGAAGATAATTTCAACTTTTCGCTAAACACGTGGCTGAATTCTGGGCCGAGTCCATTCAGATTGTCATCGAGACGCTAAGAAGAAGAGAACTAAAGTAAGATTTCAGTAAGAGATGCCAATCAACCAATCAATGTTAAATTCTTACTGAGGAAAACATTTCAGTAATCATTGCCGTAACTGTACGGTATATTTCTTAATGCTGACACCATAAATATTAAAACAAGAGCGACCAATGACATAGCTATCTTATTTTAAGTAGAATTACGGGATACTTTTTGAGAGTAGGTACTTACTACCCACCCTTATCAGGATCTCTATGCAAACATCTAACCAAGGTGCTTGCTTTATGAAACTAAGCTTATGATAAATCCTCCCAGATATCAATCCGTTTTACTGTCAAATTCAAGGAGCTATTCTTCTATTTACCAACTTATTATACTAGCCACACCATCCTTATTATTATCTAAATAAGGTTCAAAATTCTACAATGAAGTTGTTAATAGATTGGTGAGGTGTGTCGATACAATCGTCTATGAATGAAGGTGAATCAATCAATGTCATTCACCTCGATCCCTCATTCCGAAGCCCTAATAATCCCCTACCTATGGACGAGCTATCGTTACGTGTGATTAAATTTATGATCAATGGGGGCTTTTTTACTATGTTTAGACTACCCTCACATGCTTGGAAACTGCTAGGATGATGAAGCACTTTTATGGCAATAAATAAGTTGAGGAACGCCTAGCCAATATGTCTTAGCATTGTTTTGATTACCTATGTAGCCGTGAAATGTTTTGATTACGTATGTAGCTGTGAAATGTTTTCAAATCGAGCTTGAAAGCTGACGGTGTTTTGCTCTGCCGTACTCAATGGATGACAACTTAACTATAAGGTAGGTTTCATGGCTTTCTCTAGATGAGACTACTGAAAGTATCAAGTGACTGTGCGTTATTTTTGGTACACGTGTCGTGTAGTCACAAAAAGCAGGCTAAATATTGACGTATTTATATTTTTGTGTAGCTAGACTTTAAAGTATTAAAGAAAAAATATTCTAATATAACAATGTAAGAATACTCTAATAAAGGCCCATCTTTAACTAACCACCGTTAATTTTTCATTGTTTGCCCGCATCTTCTAATTCCAGGGGTGTATTGTAAACTCCTTCAACAAAACTTCTCCGGATGAATAATTCATCTCACTTGATGGCAATCGAAGGTACACTGCAGGCGGGCGCAGGGCGGTGCGCAAGAGTCCTAAGTTTGAAAGATGTTAAGAAGATTGGTCTGGATGTAAATGCTGTTTGAATGCCAATCACGTTGGAGATTAATTGGAAAGGTAGAAGTAGATTGTGGTGCGGTTGGTTTGATTTTAGGATTAAATTAAACACTTGTTAAATGCGGTTGTTTTAAGAGAGAGAGTGACGAATTCATTTTTTTTCGAATTTAACTTCAACATGAAAATGTGTAAAGGAAAAGCATGAAGATCTGATTGAATGTTCATGAAGATTTGCGCACACATAACGTTTAAATTTTTTTCTTTTTTTTTACTTTTGCTCTGCTTTTCTTTTGACGCAACTTGTCATTGTGACGAGTCTATTTCCAGTAATTAATTGAAAGGCTAAAATCAGGCAAAAGTTTCTTTGAATTAAGTCTAAGAAAATCTAACAAAAATGCCAGCTATTGAGAACATCACGAGAAAGTATTGTAATGGAATTGATTCCTCTCACCGCCGCGAGGAGTGCTCAAGAGGGCGCTGGTCGTCTCTGGCCAATATAAATGTAAATGTTCTTGAGGTACGCTGCCCAAACTGATAGATATGCAGAGGGGCTAGTAGGTAAAGTTTTGGGATTGCATCTATGAGGAAACCGAAAGACTTAGTGGGACATAAGAAAGCAGTTTTAAGAAATTAAAATAGACAATGAATTTGTATACGCAACTGAACTGTACCTACAACAGATTTTTGTTATGTAGGCTGTGTATCTGTAGGCTGTTAAAAGTTCCTTACAATTTCCAAAGCTTTTAAAGTTTATACTGTCTATATGTTTTGAGGAAGCTTTTAATGTTCATGTCATTAACTTTTCCTAAGACTGAACCGACACTGTTGTAATACCACTGCTAAATGTTAAAGAATATTTAACTAACCCACGAAAATGGTGGAAATCTACCACGAGGTATTTTCATTTATAATCCTACTATTTTAATATTGGATCAGTGACATACTCCGTAAGCAACAACCTCGTCCCATTCATCCCGTCTCCAGATCCTGCTACTTGGCTACTCTTTGGCTACATATCGAGGATGTGCGTTCCGAATCACAAGAGGCTCTCATGCATAAAGAAACCGGCCGCAATGGCGCAGCCACCTGCACGTCAACGGCTGAATATTTCATTGACATTACCAATTCAGGAGAACAGGTCAATTTTTATTTTAGAGCGGTTTGATTTATGCAGGATTATTGCAGAATGTAAAAATTATTGGTATGATCAAATGATCATAAAACAACTTTGTTTAAAATATAATATATAAATATATTTGAATGAATAGGTTTTCTGGTCTTCGAGCAATGTCACCTGTCACTTAAATTGGTAAAATTCTTCGGGCTATGTCGATTACCTTGCTTCTACGGATCCATCCGCTGGATGCCAGAAGCACAAAACGCGTCGAAGTGGCGGTGCTTTGGGAAGGCCTAATTCCAGCAATGGACGTCTCTAGGATGAACTGATGTGAAGGTTTTATACGGAAACGCTGTTTCAATAGCTTTTGAGTAGGTAAGTCATGTGGCGCCTAGTGAAGAGATAATAAAAATGTTTAGTTAAGGTGGCACATCATTTTGGTGGCAGTTAACACTTCAGTACAACATTGCTGTTGATATTATGGTAGGTAAAAGTAGTGTACTTATTAATAATAACTTATTGTCACGCCTTTTTCCCATTGGGGTAGGCAGTAATTACAGTATATAATAAACCCAACAAAAACATGATTATTGAACAAAGGTAATCGTTGTATAACTTAGAAATTGGTGATGAACCAACAACTTAACTCTTAAAATTTGAAATTAAAATAATCCATTCAATTCGAATATTTTTAAATTTCCTCAAAAGAAACTAACTGTACAAAGACACCAATCACGCAGGTATCTTCATACTTTTACATTAAAATTTGAACTCCAAACAAGAATCCAGAAAGTTTGCCACACAGATGCTGCGCCCCCTACCGTTAAATTAAATAAGTATACCGTCGCCAGAGACAATGCATAGGTAATGTTGTAGAAAGTTCGCGGTAAGTATAAAAATCATGGAAACAGGGTAAGTTGCGCGGTATGAATAAAGTATTCATTGTAATTGAGCGAAGTTTGTTAGGGTCAGGTGCTAGCGCCGGATCTGCTTGTTTTTGATACAGAGTGGTATATTTACGTAAGGTTATTTTGCTGAACGGATTTCGAAGAAATTTTTACACAGGCGGAACTTTGACTTGAGTTAGGACCTTTATCCCGGTAGTACATTTCCGTGGGATAATTTCCGACATTTACTTGGGCTTAGCCGCGGGCAAAAGTTAGTCCCTAATAGGTAGCCATTTATTTCAATAATAGCCTTGTTGTTTAAGGCTACTACATAGATAACTGCAACAGATATCAAACAATGAATAGGTTTTAATCCACTCTTAAAATAAAACCTCCACAAAGAACCATATCACTTCCCGTCCAACCTGACCTACCCTGAGCATCACAAAGATGATTCCGAACTCATTGTGAAATGAATCTTTTAATATCGCAGCTGCGAGCCGGGCTCAAATATTGGCTCAAATATTGGTAGCACACGTAACAAAAGGTTGCGCTTTATTGAAATCCGCAGTTCGGCTTTGGAACGTTCATACCTAATAACGTGATCGGGGTAAAGGAAGGAGACGGCTTCAAACCAACAGGCTGTGACAAAATCCCACAAAAAATCTGATAGATCTGCTGTCTTTTGGCAGACTGACTGTTACGGTGTAACTCAAAATGCTTTAGTCGAGCAATATTCATTCATAAAAATCCACTTTTGATTGTCCCGAGACAACTTAGGTATATAGAAGCATCGATGGAATTTTTCTTCACTGCATACCTGAAAAGAGAGGTAGTCTTTGAGTTACGCAAGTCTTTCGATTCGACAAACTCATCGTTTGGCCAATCACAATCAATGGTTATAGAGCCAATAAGAACTCATGAGTTTGGAGGAGTTAGAACTTCAGCGACATTAGGTGTTTGATATTATTTTATAAACTTTTTAGTACATTCTATTAAACTATTAATTGTCAAGTGTCAATAAAAGAAATCTCTCTGAAACTTTGTTCTGTTTAAAGACTTTTCATTTTATTATATTTTCATTAGATACTATTAGAAAATAGTGGACCCCTTTCCACTCTAACATAGCTATCGACTTAGAATGTGAAAAAAATAGGTTGGTATCAGGAAATGAAACAAAGGTACAGACTGAGTGTTGCCCTCATTGCGCCTCATTGTCGATTGTGCTAGCAGGAGGACTGTGAGGACTACAGTGATCATATTGGCAGATTTTCAGAGGCAGTTTTAGAGTTCCTCGTGTTTAGAAGTCTAGATAATCGTGTTTAGAATTTACTATGGGCTACGGGCACGAGGCCAGTATTTGAGACAGTTCAGTCACTGGTCTTTCACTGGCTTGTTAAAGAGTTCTCATTGGCTTCATGTGAGTCAGTCAGTGGCACACGCCACTGAGCTGACTCGTAAATTGGCCTGCGCAAACTCTTTCATTCTTCTACGAGTAGCTACTTTACTGCCGCTATGAACTTTGTCTCTAAATCGTCTAACCCGATGTGTATTACCATATATTCACACGCTCCTAAACAAGTACAACATAAAATTTAGCTAAAACAGTAGGACAGGAAGGCGCGTCACATATTTATGTGCCGTTCCACACTCTGGCCGGATATTATTGTTACCACCACATTTGCATTGTGCACATTAACCGTGTTTTATGGCTAATGTGTTTAATTTTACATTTTTGCGGAAAATTCTTGTTTTGTGGGATTGTTTCAGTGACTTGTTACTTAAAATAATATTTCGCTTGAATTCGTAAGAGAACAGGTATGGATTTTTTCGATCCCCATGGTGGTCAAACGACCAAGGCCTTTTTTTTTGGGTGGGAAATCATCATATGACTTCTCCCGCTCTGGGCGGAGCGAGAGGGCGTGTCAGACTTTTACTGACTAAAACCCACCCGTGATCCTTCAGTTGCCTGTGCCAGGGGCAACGGTATCTCTTTCAAACAACCCGCGGCCCTGGCAGGCATCGGCTCTAGCTGACCCCATCAGTTCATGCTGATATCTCTTTGAGGCGCGCGTAGAACACAACGCGCCGTCGACCCGGGCCTGGTCCTTACCGGGCGGCGAGCTGCCCAATGCTCGCCGACCGCAAGCCCGCGCCTACGGTGGCCGGGAGTCGGCTGTTGACTCCCGACGTCCAGAGCGTCTCCTGCAGCGGCTAGGGGCGTGAGGGCGCAGAGATTGCCTCTCCCTCACGCGCTCCGCCTCCTCCTTTGCGAGTATTACTGCTTCGCAGAAGGAGGTGACAGTGACGCCGGAGCTCTGTCTGCTGTACTGTGATTTCTCGCGGCAGCGGAGTTACGCCCCGGCGTTTTGCCTTCTCTCGCCACTCCCATATGTGGGCGAGGACTTTTGCCTCCAGATCCCATGGCGACAATCCGGCAAGGAGGCTCGCCGCCTCAGCGGAGACCGTGCGGTATCCTCGGACCAGCCGGACAGCCATGAGCCTTTGGGACTCGTTCAACCGGCGAGCTGGTCGCCGCCTCAAGGAACACGCCCACACCGGTGCCCCATAAAGGGCCATAGACTGCACGACCCCGCGTAGAGCCTCCAGCAGGAGGCGTTTGGTCCCCCTAGATTGGGCAGGAGCCGCCTCAAGGCAGCCCCGGCCCGCTCCAGTCTGGGAGCCAAACGTCAGAAATGCTCCACAAAGTTCCACCGGCTGTCGAGGACGAGTCCCAGGTACTTCATCGTCGACTCGACGCCGATGTGAAACCCTCCTACCGTTATTTGGGAACCCGACGGTGAAACGACTAAGGCCTAACCAGGCTTTCATCGCTTCTCCAAGAAGCCTCTAGTAAACAAAACTACCCTCACAGCTTCTTGCAGCACTTGAAATTTCGAAATATATATTTAGTTGGAGTCGATTTTCTTTATTGATCTCCGTTAGAAACTTGCGGGTGTTAAGGTATAATTTCTTGCAAAGTTCCGCATTTTGTCAACGGATTTTGTACGGATTCCGCATTTTGTACGGATACTGGACAAGATAGAAACCTACATACCTATATATAAACTGAATAGTTTGACATAGCTCTAGTTTGTTGAATTCCTTTCCACAACACTTTCCATCAATTTCTCATCATACAATAATAGCCGAACCTGTCGTAGTAGAAAAGCGCCACAAAACGAATGAATCACTCCATTCGAAGCTAACAAGCGCATTATTGTACGTTTACAGGGCGCCATTACTCTCGCAGCTCTATTAATGACAGCCATCTTGACTGACTTACCTTGCAAGTACCTTTGTAGAGGTCGAGCGACAAGCGGATAGCGAGTCTAGGTAGCATAAAAAAAATAGGTATGCTGGAAGAGATTTCTTTAGAAATAAGCATCACCTTATTTTTCTGTTCATTTCTTCTTGTCTGTTTTTATATTTGTGTAAATAAATAAATAACAGTTTGAAGATACTTCAATAAGATTGTTTGCACGTGTGGCGTTCAGTAGTTCCTTCATCCATATAAAGAAAAGGCTTTAGTTTATTAAAGTGAAACTTTTATTACATCGTCTCACACTTTTTCGTCTGTGTGTTGCATGTAGCGTGACGGTCGGCCGCGGAGTACGGATAATTTTACTTTCTCTGTGGTGTATAGACTATTACTCATTTGTGCCAGTGCTCCACGCTATTTTGTTTGTTTTTGTCAGTGTTTAATGTAAATGTTGTTATTTATTTTTATTTATTTTTAAGTAAAACTTTTATTATTATCATTTTTTTAGTTTCTTTATTTTGTTTTTTTTTTTTTTAATTTTACTTTTACCGTGGTTTCTTAAAACCACACAATCCTTTTTTTATTTATTATATTCAGAAAGTTCTATTCGCCAAAGAAATGACATGATACAATACTAAGAGAGGATACGTCCCTAGCTCACTATTACATCAAGATTCACGCTGTATCTGAATTTTTAAAGTAAGTTAAAAGTTTAAGCATAAAGATTATTTAATATCGTTTAGTGGTAGTAGTTTTACCTACTTTAAAAGAAATGAGTTTCGAGATACAAACAAAAATAAAAAACACAAAATAATATATATTTATGAAAATACCGATCGCGATTTTCTTATTACTTGAGCCTCAAGGTAACTCAATAATAAATCAAAGCAATCCCAACCTTATTTAGTTTCAAATAGAACTCAAAATACTCAACCCATATTAAAAGGTTTTCCACGCAGGTTGTTCTAGGGTCCCACTCAATTCGTTACAATTTTTCTTTGTCACAAAGGGACGGATTCGGGTGAAATTAATATTGTGAGTGCATTAAGGCATGCTTATGTTGTTTATTCTTATTATACGTATGTTTATAAGGAAAATATATGAATGTTACGGTTGAACGGCGGGAATGAGGGCTGGAGGTTGCTTAATCGACTGCTGGTGTTATATTGTTACAGTTTGGGAGAAATGAAATTAAAAAAGAAACTATTTTTAACTAACCAAGCTTTTTCTTTGTCATCGTTAAAATTAATAGAGCTCAACAATACTCGCAGTCTGGCTACCTAGTCGGTTTGTGAAAATACGACTATAAAAAGATTCTTAAAAAATGGAAATGAATTGTGTTTCCTACAGATATGTAATCGAACAAAAATGTATAAATTATTAATTGTTTTTAACTTAACATCACGCCTGTATTTCCCGACATGTTAGACAGGAGTAGGTACCTATTAATAGTAACACCCAAATTTCACCAGTTATGTGTAGCTCCCATGTAATAACGGGCGAGTCTTTTGCCACCAACCAAGGCTAAATCCAGACTCCAGCTGCTACCGAGAAATTCCTGATGGAAAAACCCAAAAACACTTTGCTCGACCTAGGAATCGAACCCGGGACCCCATGCTTAGCAGTAGTGCTTGCGACCACTAGAAAAACGAGGCAGTCAAATACATAGAAAACAATAGAAAGTGAAATACGTACCGAAAACTTAATCTTCATAACGCTGCATGCACAGTGCATGCATAGTGGTCCGGGATTATCCGGCAAAGTAATACCCGGGTCGGCCTTGCGACGGGTACAAATGTCGGCGAATATTGGTCAGTGGGACCGGAAGGCCTAAGGTAAGCGCCGTGGGTACACCGGTATTGATCGACTGGCGTTTTTCTTTTTCTTTTAATCTGCACGGTCTTTACCTATGTTTATGATGAGATCTGAACTAGATACTGTCTGGACTTTAAAAGAGATCGAGACCTTTGAGTCTGTTTCGGCGTTTATTTTCAACCTCAAGTTTGAAAATGTTATTATTAGTTTTTGAAATGTAAAATTCTATTTTTAAACCAATTAACAAAAATAAATAATTAAACATTTAAACAATGGCATTACTTTCGATTTGATGCGAACTCTTTCGAGGGATTGGCACTTTTCTTTTGTGTTTTTTATTCAAGGCATTTCTTTGGGCTGGTCGGGTCGATGCCAAGTAGTGAGTGTAGTGGATCATTACAATGTATAGCTTACAGGTCGACGCAGACGCTAATGACCAATAAATTAGCTGTTGTTTTGCAGTTAGGCTATTAAGCGTTGACGTATGACGTGGTCAATTTAGACACTGACGAACTTCCAAGCAGCACTGTGAATAATTGAACTGACTCGAGAAATAGGTATACTTAGATCAAATATGTACCAACTTGTAATAATAAATAAAGAACGATTTTATTTGTGACACGCATTTTTTTTATTGTTTGTATTTCCTGACAAACAATAAAAAAAAATCTAACAAAATCCTGAAGACAATAAAAAATAAAATAAAGAAAGAACATTCAAACTTTTAAGTTAATTTAATATATAATATCTAATTAAGATTAAAACTAACAGAATGGTGAAAGCAACAAAAAATAAAAGGGAGACCTGTGCGAGGCCATAAAGGTTCTATCTGAGCATGATGCTGCGACATTTTCAAAACAAAAACCGCAGCGCCGGTATTCAGATAGGGCCAGAACAAAAAGATATATATTGCACGCATTTGGGAACCTGGTTTTCGTTTAAAAAACGAAACACAAAAGAGGAAATTTCAGAGTGGGTAGTTTACTATTGTAATCATTCTATTTTCTGGTAAAAGCTTGATACCTTCAGGATACACTATAAAAAGATCTTATTTTATCAAATCAAGCCACATATTTTTCAGTAAAAAACTGCCGTCACGTCGTAGGACCAAGGGAAGACGCAACAAAGCTGCAACAAGACTCCCCTCGTTAGCCAGGTAGTGCTGCGAATAAGTAATTAATTTTATTTGTCCCGTGTCCCGGTATCCCGGTGTTCCCGGTTATTTGTCCCGGCGCGACGAGACTTTAAAATTCTTGAACGAAACAAGAATGGAGAAGTAAACGTTAATTTTCTTTGTAAACGTTGTTTGGTAATTAACGGTGTTTTATTTATTGTTGAAAGTTGTTGGGGTTGTTAATGTTGTATGGTGCATTATGAATTGTGAAAAAGAAGGTAGGTATTGTTTTCATTATGTTTATTTAATAAGTTTATGAATTTTAATAGAAGAAAGAACCAATTGCTCAAATCACTTTATTTAAAAGAAAAGAAAAGAAAGAACAATTGCTTATTTTGCAGAAACAAAACGAACATTATAAAAAACGAAAAACATCATAAAACACACACATACAAAGTAGCCAAAAGCCTCGTGCTCAAGCAATAAAAGGTTGACAATTTTGTCAATTGCTTGATGTGGGCAGGGACTAAAGACAATACACATTAATCTGTCTCTGTGTGTGTGATAAAGGAGATCTTATTGTCTAATTTTACTTTTGTATCTCTAAGAAACCGTTTTATAAATTAAACAATTAAATTTTAATTATTATTACAACTATTATCTACCAATAGTAACGAACTATTAAACTAATACCTCCACTTAAAACTAGCATCACAAACTAACAGCGACATCTGTCGATAGAACTTAACACTATAATACATCATCAAGATAGATAGGGGCGGGCTACGCCGTGATCCCGTAATCCCGGCTCACCTGCGGGATTAAGGTGATCCCGGTCCGCGGGACTACCCTGTTATCCCGTGTCGCGATGCGATACGCTTGTCGTTTGATTCGATGATATATTAGTGGACTATATGTTACATACTTAGTTTCCTTGTTTAGAAGAAACTTTATAGGTAGGTACCTAATTGGTGAATTAGAAAAAATATAAGAATTGTATTCTCGTTTGTAGGATGCCTGATTAATTGTTTATAAAGTTTAAACTCACGTACCTAATTTCCTTACTAGGTACAGGTAACACGATAATTAAGAATTAATCCACTTAATTTCTTAAACGGTTTAAGCAATCAAAACACTTTAAGATTGAAGGTACGTTTAAATTCTGTAAAAAGTTTATTTTAAGGCTAAAGCTAATTAACTTTCCTCCCCATTAAGTGCAATCCTCACGTGAACTTAAATACTAGTCATTAACTTTAAGAGATCTTCCGCAAACTTACCTAATATCCACCTAGACATCTATTTAAAGTTGGAAAGAATCATTTAACTGAAAGTGCGCCGTGAATTGGCCACTCAAGAAACTTCCACCTGAAAACTTTCAAGTTGGGAATTTTAATGAAAAAATAATTTCAATTTGTAAAGTCCCGGGTCCCGGCCCCGGGGAACTTTGGTAACATCATTACCTTCGCATATTTGAGGAAGAGACACTTCCAAACATTTGCTTTTATGTTTAATTTATGCTCTAAGTTGTGGTATTTTGTTTGCGGTTTTGATAATAAAAGAAAAAAAATATAGAAAGTTTTACGTTGAATTTTACAAGCAGAAGAAATTCATAGAAACAAGACATAACCGTTTTTTGTATTAGCTTTCAGGTGCTTTATGTATTGACTATTGACTATTGTGCTCATGCCTTCACAGTATGAGCAGAGGCTTTTGCCGTGCTTTGGGAACAATAATATGCTGATGGTGTTAATATGCTAGCTCTTGACCATTATTGCATTGAATAAGCTTTCAAAATCTGAGTTCAAAATCCTGTTTTGTATGAATACTGAGTCCCTTCATACCATTAATATGTATTTGATAGCCAAGGCAAATATTAAGAAACACTCTCACACCGGGGCAGGTATTAATCGAAACTTGGCCGGCAACTTGCGCCAAGTTCGGTAACTTATGACAGCCAGCCGCGCCCTGGAGATGAAACTACGAGTACATACTCTATACAACGTTGTGTACATATTCTTAAAGATGTGTTTGTTTATAAATTTATGTATTTTTAGATACTTACTTTCTATATTATGCAAATTGTACTAGTAAAAAAATATCATGTTACCCTATTGGTAAGCAAAACTATTTATTTTTGTACCGAGGAATTGACACTGAACTTTCAAATGCCTACAGCTTATCAAACCCCTTATAATTTGTTAGTAGCAAGTGATAAAATGGCCTCATGCGACTTACATAGGTAATACTAATTTCGTCAAGCAAGATACTCGAGTTCTCAACCTCGCTCTTCTGTAATTATTTCTTCAAACACAAGTTTTGCTTAGTAATAAAAAGCTCTGTTTCAGATTACACGCACGCCAAGTTGCTGAAAATAATATCAATAAAAAACCCTCGCGACAAAACTCCCGCTGGCAGTAGGTACAGGTGTTAATCGAAACTTGGCGGACGACGACGAAGTTTGGCAACTTTTGACAGCCGCCCACCGCTGACAAATGATCCTCACCAGGACCAACGGTAGGTAGGTAGCAGCCATATAGTCATAGAGAGGGAAATACTCTAGAGGGTGTTTAACGAGTCATCTCTTTTAAAAAAATCGGGTATACACCATTGGGTATATCACGATTTCTTTGTCATAGTTACCGGTAAAACTGCTTGTAATAAAATAATAGGCATTTTGGGTTCAAAATACACAAATATATTATCATCTAATAGTCCTAATACTCAAAATTAAGATAGGTTTTATATTTATTCTGCTGTGACATAATGATTTCATTTCAAAGTTTGACCAAAAATTCAAAACAAAAACTTTCTTTCTCTCAACCAAATTTCATTCCGATGGGATCGTATCACCCTAATCAAGACAATATAAACATAATTACTGCCAATCTGGATCACATTTTAACAGACGCCCATTATCCACCTCCACATAAGCTGGGAACCTTACCCGTAAGTCTAAAATCGTGTTTGATCCGCTTGGAACCGCACCGAACCGGAATAATCTGGTCCACCTGATCCGGTACGATCCGGCGGCGACTTGCGGCGGCTTCGTGGTACCACAAAATAAGAGAACAGAAGATCTATTCCTGACAATGTGATAAGAAATACGAACATGCTCTGATTGCTAAAACATTTTAGCAAATTATGTACCTATTATAATATCGCAAATCTTAGCGTCGTCTCCACGGTGCCACATCTATGACACGCTGGTATGATGTAATTTTCACGGGAGATTGGCCAGAAAATGTAACAGAAACGGAAAAGTGAAAGGGAGACCTGTGGCCAGCAATAAGCCCTAATGAATTTACTGCAATAGAGTTCCATGGTGACAACTTGTAAGGGTCAAGCTAGCTTAATAAACTAATTGTAAAATCAAATAGTATCATTAATTACATAAGCAGCCTATAATGTTCCCACTGCTGCGACACAGGCCTCCTCTCGGTGAGAGGGAGTGATAGAGAGGGAATTCTTTGGTTCTAGGACATGCCGGTTTCCTCACGATGTTTTCCTTCACCGTTTTGAGAGCAGTGGCGATCAAATAAATTAAACAAATTAAAGCTGGGTTTGAACCTACGACCTACTATTCGTAAGTCGCAGTCGTTACCACTGGGCCACCACTGCTCTAGTAGTAGGTTGAATCTAACGATTTAAATCTTTGCCGCTGTTATTATTTTCATGACAGCTATCACTGCGGCTGTTATGTGGCGGGCACCGCTCTTATAGGAAACTGTAGCTTTAGGCTCAATGGGTCGTATAAAAGCACAAAGTAAAGCGCCTGTCTGGGTTCGAACCTACGACCTACAACTCATAAGTCGCGACCGTAACCACTTGGCCACCACTGCTTTAAAAGTATCATTAATGTTGTTAAATAAGTACATTAGCCATATTACGATCGGAGAGTGTCACCAAGTTAGTGGTTCTTCTGTTTTCATTACTTTGTGTGGCAGTGTGTGCTCTGCCTGAGTTTCATGTGAAAATGTGAAAGTTTCCTACCTATTTGGTTAGGATTTAAAAGTTTTCTGAAGAGAAGTTTATTGAATAAGACCGGGGGTTCCGTGGGAACTGTGCTGTGTTTTGTTTTGAAATTAAGAAAGTGGGTTTTATAGCTTTCAATATCATAAGATTTATAGACTCTACTGCACTCTGTACTAGATTGCTTCGTTGGTCTCATGGTCACAAGCGTTACTGCTACGCATGAGGTCCCGGGTTCGATTCCCGGGTTGGGCAAAGTGTTATTGGATTTTTCTATCAGGATTTGTGCCCGGTTGATGACATTAGACTCGCTCCCTTTTACATGAGAATAAAACATAACCAAATGTGGATGTACTATAGCTACACCTCTGCACAACCCTTCGAGGATTACAGGCGCGAATTATTAAAAATTGCTCATTGCTCATTTATTAAAACTCTTAGTTCTGTCTGCGCCATTTTGTTCATCAAAAATTCCTCTATCAACAACTACAGCCCTTTGAGTGGGGCCGAAAAAGGGTGGTAAAAATATCCTAAAGGGGTTCGTACCTGACTAATTCATGCAAACGAATGCAAGCCAATTAATTAAGAGCAGTCTGACTGCGTTCAGAAATCTGCTGCCGCGACCAAAACTGAGGCGGCTGGGTTAGGGAGCGCATAGACGAGGGGGTGCGTTGTAGATGCGTTTTTGTGTTTGTTGTGTAAAGTAGTGAGCATGTGTGGTGCGTGATTGATATTATTAAGATTCTTTCCGAAAAACGGCAGGAGTTTGAGTTTAAAATGGGACTTCTATCGAAGTAGTTCTTTTTTTCAAAGTCCTTTTTAACTAAACTCATGATTTTAAACGTGGTCCTCTTTCCAGCCGACAATTAAGTAAAGTATGTGGTCTGTCGTTAAAATGTTTGTAAATATCTCAAACAAAAGTAAAATAAAATATTAAATCATGTAAGTTCAACAAACTACTTAAAGAAATGCAAGCACATGACAATTTTTGTTTACTTATCTACTCAAGGAAAATGCGGAACAAAACGCCGTGCTTATAATGGCTAGTCTGGGCTACCCCTTACAAGTAATTAATACTGCAATATCTCGTCTTTCTGCAACGAGATTCCGGAGAGATTAAGGTGTTTCATTATACTGATTTATCATCGCGAATAAAAAATACGATCCATTTCAGCAGAGGGTTGCCATTCACCAATTAAAGTTTAACTTAAGACGGCAAAAAATAGAATTCTTAAAATTGTCTTTATGGGTTTTCTCCGTGTTACGTTACCAAGGGATCTTACATCAATGCATCTTTATCGAAAGTTACACATACTTTTCGATTACAACGAATACCTTATGTCTACTTAAAAACTCGTAGGTTATAAATACTAGTAGATATTTTGCTTACATGCACAATTTGTAGACTCAAGGCTACCTGCTATTTGTAAGTTTTTTTTTTCAGCAAAGTATTATCACAGTTTATTTTAACAAGGAAGCTGAACGCTTTCGTATTTCACTATGAGAATCATGAAAACCAGCCGGTCTATTCTGTAAAAATCTTACTGTGATAGGTTAGGTGAAGTGAGCTGTCAATAGTGTATGCCAGCGCACTTCGAGCTCATTTCACCTGAGTTTTGAGGTTTGAGATAATCTTATTCTCATAAGAATACAATAATTCACTTACATGACAATATTAAAACTATAACATAAGTCTATATTGTTGAGCGTTTTACACAAACTAGACGTTTGTACAATAATTATTTTCTGAGTAGATACAAAAAAAACTTTCACGGTGAGATTTTAACAAAATGGACCGGCTGTTTCGCTTGACTTAAATAAATACACAAGTTTAGGTATCAGTCACCTTCCTTCGCTTCCGTAGACGTTACTCATATATCCTTACAGAAACTCGGTAGGAGTAAAAATGAGTAGCATATCGCGACATTAGTTTGCGAAATAAGAGTGAAATTGTGTGTTTAGAGACATCCCGCGCGCCCGGGCCATCGGTCTATAACATTTGTTACCCGCGAGGCGATAGGGGTGGGCCAGTGATGTCGATGTTGTATTGATTTCTAGAGAAATAAATAATTTAAGGTATTTGACTTAACAGTCGTGATATTCCAGAGGTTAAGACTTCGCGTCTCATGCAGGAGGTTGTGGGTGGCAAATCCGGGCAAATACCAATGTGAATAATTCAATTCCTATGTACTGAGTTTATCTTGGACATTACTGACAAAAGTGAAGGGAAACATAAGAAACCTGGAATTATAGTGAATATAACTCTGACATTGCAAACCCGTCTTGAGCAAGCGTGGTGATCAATGTTCGTGCCTTTTTTGTAAATCAAATCAAATTATTTATTTACTAGAATGCAGGTATACAAATAAGGTCGTGAAGAATTCAAGTTGAGCCATACATTCTGCCCAAGATTCGACATGCAAAATTTAAATGAATCAATACGATGCAATAATAAAAAAAAACAAGAACTTTAAAAGCAATTATCAAATAAAAATTAACAGTTCAATACAATTAAAACCAATTCAGTCAAAATGCACATAATAAATACTTAATAGTCAAAATAAGATCAAAATGTCAGAATACAATTAAAATGTCAAATTACAATTAAAATGTCAAAATACAATAAAAAAGTAATTTTACTCGATATAATTAAATTGTTAAAAATTCAATTTATTTAAGTAACAAAATATAGGTATATATATTATATTTTCTATAATAATAGGTCATTTAGAAAATCATTAATGGAGTAACACATTTTTCTACTAGAAAAGTCTTGAGTTTGTTGATTGGTCCCATACAAATGACACTTTTCCTTAGTAATGCAGTTTTATAGCCACCGACATTTAGAAGGTTTTTATATTGGCTTCTCACGGGGCCTTTTCTGGTGTCCGAGACCTTAGTGAATAATTTCGCATTTGTTTTAACAAATATTGCCATTTCCATAATAAATAATGACGGAAAGGGAACATTTAAACTAGGCTATAATTACTTCAAAAAATATTCCAAACCTCAAGACAGAGGCGATCAAACCATGGTAAGCTATTAAAGCAGTCTTTGTGTCCACTTTTTTGCCAAATTCCATAGGACGTATGCTGTTTTGCCAAATTCCATAGGACGTATGCTGCAGTGCTCAGCTTTTTGCACATTTCTTCGGCTTGGGGTTTCCAGGCTAATTGATCGTCTATCATTATTTCCAAAAATTTCGCAACTTTGACTACTTTGATCTCTGCCCATTTGATCATATTGTATGTTTACACTTGGTGGAAATTGTACGTTGGTGGAACTGCAATCACAACATTACAATCATAATCACCAAGCTTTACAGAAGAACCAGTGAACAAGCATTGATGCTATTGTAACTCAATGTAGTATGCTGATGTCCATTCTCTTATATTGTAGTAGGTACTAGCTTCATAGAATTGCTTTAAAAGTCAATAGAAGTTTATAACACTAGGGTAATTAATTTTACCTCTATTTTTCATTTACCTAAAAACTAAAAGAATGACGAAACACCATAAATATTTTATCGATAAAAATCTATCGACATCTCAAAACGGCGATACTTTGAGTTATACAGTCTGGCGTCTCGCGAATACCGATGAATTATTGTGCTATTTACATTACATCACTAGCTGCTAGCGAATGTATTGAATGCACTCATAGTCTTGAATAATGTTATTTATTGGAAGGCTTTGTTTACCTGACAATCGATGCCTTTCAAATTTATGTTTTGGTGGCTACGTTTGTGTTATTTAGCAAGACCAGACAGGCACCATTGTTTTGATTTGGTCAGTCATGATTTGGTAATCATGTTGGGCCAGTTCTGATAAAATCAAATCAATCTGCCTGCCTTTTCCCAACTATGTTGGGGTCGGCTTCCAGTCTCACCGGATGCAGGTGATTTACATGAAGCGACTGCCTATCTGACCTCCACAATCTAGTTACTGGGTAATACGATACACCTTGGTAAGACTGGTTGTCAGACTTTCGGGCTTCTGACGACCCGCAACGACTGCCAAAGATACACGAATGACAGCCGGGACGTGCTTTCCGAGGCACGGAGGGGTCTTGGTATGTAAAGGTGCACCCATCCACAGACCAACCGCGGCAAGCTTAGCTTAACCTGATCGATCGACCCGTGCGGCTGTTATTACTTAGCGACGAACCCCTTCACAATTCGGATGATAGTAGCCTAGGACTCGTCATCATCCTCATAAGTAGCAACAAGAATAAATATGTAAAACTATTAACTATCTTAACTCACTTAATCAGCCTATAACGTTCCCACTGCTGGGACACAGGCCTTCTCTTCTTTTTTCTAAGGCATGCCGGTTTATTCACGATGTTTTCCTTGCAGTGGTCATGAAATAAATAACACAAAGTAAAGCGCCTGCCTGGGTTCGAACCCACGACCTACAACTCGTAATTCGGGGCCGTTACCACTGGGTCACCACTGCTCTTAAATTAAGGAGACAATTATTTAGAGGCTGATTACTGAATGTGGTACTGATTGATATTGGTTAAATCACAGTCCACCACAATCACTGCCAAATATTATAGAATCATAGTTTTCAATTCTTCATTCGACAACCTCAGAATTAGGCAACAGAAGAATATAAAACGCACTTTGAAACGAATTTCAAATAAGCTTTATACGAAGGTAAAGTTATCTTATGTGCTGGACAAAGTACCAAACTTGTAGATAAGTACTCAAAACACCGAACCCCTCTAAAAATGTACCGTTTACCTCCAAAAACCCACCCATTTCCTATCACACGGGGTAGGTGTCCCGCGATCCTTCCCTGAGATACCCTGAACGAGTCTGTTATCTCCGCTGATGATCTGCAGCTCATCCGTCCATGTCACTCAGACTCCAAATAGCTGTTGTTTACCTTTAGTGTTGTATTGTTATTGAGGTGATTTTGTTTTACTGCTTATTTGGAAACTGAAATATGTAGCAAGTTTTTTTTTTTATTTCAATACAGAAACTGTCTTTTTCTATCTTGAATCTTCTAAAAGCGGTATTGTTTATTTACAGAATAATCTATAAGATAATACAGTGTGGCGATTAAGTAGGTTGTCACATTAATTGAAACCACGTATTACAGAACAATTAAAATAATTAAGAACAATTAACATTCCAGTCGTGAGACCCTTTTTTCGTTTTAGTATTCAACAACATTAAACTTAATTTGTGATTATTTGGTAAAAATACCACAAAGTTTGTGTTGAATTGTTGATACCATCGCCCTGCGCGTGTCTAGTGCCTTATTTTCAAGGGTGGTTTATTTCATGACAGTTTTTAAGCTATTTATTTTGTTTGAAAAATACGGCTTTTTATTTTTTGTAAAATAGTTTATTTTATTATTTTAAAACACTGATAACACCAAGGTGTTATCGGTGTTTTTCAAAGGCTATTACAAGTAATAGCCGCTGTACTTTAATGTGATGTGATACTGTAATATGATGTGATACTGTATTGTGATGTGATACTGTAATGTGATAACCTAATCGCCACTCTGTATAATACATGCGTGCTAGGTATGTTATTGATTGTGCAGCAATATATCCTTTTCCTTATTGAAGGACACTTCCAGTAGTAGGTGTTATATCTTTAAAAGGTGTGACTACTGAAAACTTACGGAAAAATTACGTCGGAGAAAAATTGGAGCAGCTTTATCTACCTTTATTTACAAGATAACCTGAGTTTATTCGAAAAATAACAGTTTCTGTGCAATCAAAAGGACCCTTGACTTTATTCCTTAGTTAATAGATAAACAGCCTTATCAACAACAACAAGGAGCAGTCACCATAACAGTATCCGCCCACACTTATCAGCCCAAAAGCACTTATAAATACATATAAGTATGCCCTGCTCCATATCTACAGGCCATTTCTAACGAAGAAACTGTATCAGTCTTTCACGTCAGCCATTACCTCCGAACTAAACGATCACTGGACCTCATTACTGGCGTCTTAGAGGGGGAGTACTGGGGAGGAAGGGGCGGAGGGGGGGGAGCTAAGTGACTCCGAACGGAAATAAAGGTGCACGCGACTGGAGGTAATGTTAATTGAATTTCTGCAGACGCTTGGCGATAGTGATGTGGGAATTTATCGGTATGTCGATGGATGTGAATTTATCGTGTGGTAGTTGGTAGAAAAAATATAAAAAAGATCGGCTTCCGTAACGATAATTATATAATTTAAGTAAGTACGTAAGTAAAAAAAAGACATAAGAAACAAACTTAACTAATAAATACTCCGCTATAAGCTGTGAATTCATAATATTTTTTCTCGGTGTGTACATTTAATATTGCTTGGGCTATGTGTAGGTAACTTTTACCTGGGTATAAAATTATTTAAATATTGCCTCACTAAAGCCTCTATGTAATTCTCAATTAATTTAAAATTAAATTGACTAATTGAATAATATCGATATTTTCCCATCCCTATTTGACGACCGGCGAGTGATACGCGCGGCGGCCGCGTCGCACGCAAGATTAAACGTCACAAACCTTCAAGATATTTCCACCAGAAACCGAGGACCACATACCTGTGCTAACACAAACACCCTTAACAAAACGCTGTAAGAGTGATATTCATATAACAGGAGTGCCGAATTAACTTGGTAAATTAACAGTCACTTGCAGAGAATACTTCAGTAATATTATTTTGTATTGTGTAGCAATTATTGGAGGGAAAATTAAAGTTAAGACTCAATTTCGTTTTACACATTTGTTTACGTAGGGACTCAGGAAGGTTTTCTTAAAATTAATTAAATATTTATATGAATTTGAGAATATTCGAGCAGAATCAACACTAATTTTTTATTACAATTTCAACAGTCTCCACACGGTGGGTGCTGAGGATGGACGGCGCGGCCGCGGTCGGCCCAGGAAGAAGTGGTGAGACGACCTAAATGCGTACCGCAAGAGTTGGATAGAGGTAGCTCTCGAAAAGGATGCCTGGAAGGATTTGGGGGAGGCCTTTGCTCAGCAGTTGGACAGTGTGGGCTAATAAAAAAAAAATTAAACAATGTAAAGCGTTTCTGCAAAAAGAACATTAAGTTTCTCCGCCCAAATAGTGCATCTGATTCTATTGTACCAACAAACCTTTTTGACATCTAAACTTATGAAAGTTTATCGTAGTTTTGATAGTTATTGTGATGGTAAACATTCATCTTTCTTTCCCCTTAAACGTAAAGCTTAAAAGTAAAGGTTCCAATAAAACTCCATCAATAATTTCAAATATAACGTAACAACCGAAGTGTTAAAATGGCGCCGACCGTTTTGGCGGCAATTCGTTCCGATTGCCCATCAATTTCCCGCCAAGTAGAGGTGCAGCCAGAAAGGCACGTACGTGAACGTAATGGCGGATTATTACAGGTAATAGGAAAGCACTCCAGTGTGTTATGATTTATTACGATATAGAAATTGAAGCAATACGTTCAAAGGGAAAGGTTCCTGACATAATAGGAAATGTTAAGCAGATGGATGGTGAAGAACAGAAGATTTGTTTCTTTTTCGCGCTCGGGCTAGATGGAGTTACTGTCTTTGCAGACTTATATCTGAAGCCTCAGTTATTATCAGGCAGCTGGATGACAATGGATTTGGACTGCCCAGTTGGTCTAGTGGTCGCAAGCGCTCTAGGTATGAGGTCCTGGTTTCGATTTCCGGGTCGGGCAAAGTGTTATTAGGTTTTCCATATAGAATTTCTCAGTAACAGCCTGGGGCCTGGATTTGTGCCTGGTTGATGGGCTCGCCCCCAGTTACATGCATGGGACTTAAACATAACCTGGCCACATGTGGGTGAAATATAGGTGCACCTCTGCCTAACCCTTTGGGGAATACAGGCGTGTTATGTATGTTTTATAAATCTATCAGCCTGTCTTACATCAAGTCACACTGTACAGTTGACAAGTAGCATGGAGGGTTGCATTTCCCCTTCAATATTTTATCTGACAAAAAACATCTTCCCCGAAATACATATCTCCCGTAAGTCCAAACACAGCTAAATAAGTCGCAAACACCGGGATCCCATAAAAGCAAACAGTAACATTAGCTCGGAAACAAGTCAAACACCTGAGCTGTTTGCTAACGGTAAAAGGTGCTATCCGGTTGCCCCCTGGTCCGGCATTGAGTTACTAAACGTTGGAACAATACCAGGAGTCCATGACGAATGGGCGGCTTAGGTTTTGTTGAAAATGATATAGATATCAATGATTCAGACCGTGTACATGATAGGATTTTTGTTGACTCATACCAAGAAGTCAAGAAGGATTTTATAGCTATCAAAACTTGGCTGTTTAATTTGAGAATTATAATTTAATGTTGAAAGTTGCATCTTGTGCAAATATGGTTCCATCGTCATCTTCCTGCCCTTGTCCTGAGTTACTTGGAGTCTGCAGGTCAACCGTCACGCTATCATTCACTCCCTTCTCTTTCATATCATTCACACAGTCCATATTTGTGCAAATATGGTTCCAAACTGCCTAACTTTAAAAGGGCCAAAGTTTGGCATGAACTCAATGAAAACGAGAATTCGTAATTAACGATTACAAATTATACTTTGACATATCTCGGGACCCTGGGGTCCCGGACCTTTCCAACGGCCGAAGCCAACTCGCAGAGGCCCGTTAGACGTTTTCAATGAAATGCGGCACCAACCGACGATTATCCCAGTTCGCACTAAGCAAGTGCACCCATTTTTTTTTTCCGGGGTGGAAAATCCTCATGGATGTCCGCCACCCTGGGGCGGGCGGCGGGGTCTGTCAGACTCTTACTGACTAAAAACCACCCCGGTGTTCCATCTCACACCTACGCCGAGGGTCGCGGGAACGTACGATCCTTCTGCAACCCCCGACTGGTGCCGGCCCGCCCACCGCGGGCTTCCTCGGGTCAGTTCAAACACCTCACTCCCTCGACGAGATCTCCCTCTCCCTTTCCGCAGCCTCCTTCTCCGAGACGACTGTTTCGCAGAAGGAAACCACCGCGTCCCAGGACTCTTCGCTGCCGACCGTCGACTCGACCACGGCCGGCAGCGACAGGTCACTGCCTACTTCTGAGATGAGGGCACGGCGCGGCTCCTCCCAGGCGGCACACTCTGCCATCGTATGCCGCGGCGTGTCCTCGAGGCAGTCGACGCAGTGGTGACACCGGGCGTCCGGCTCCCTGTTTATGCGACACAGGTACTTCCCGAAGCCACCATGCCCCGAGAGCACCTGCGTCACCTGAAACGACAGGGAGCCGTGCCTCCTCCCAAGCCAGAGCTCGAGCACCGGCCGGACAGCCTCGATGGTGACGAGGCCAACGGTAGGGCCTGTAAACCTGTCCCGCCGATACAATGTCGCGAGTACTTTCACCTCGAGGTCCCAGGGCGGGGATCCAGCCAGTACGCAGGCCGCCTCGTAGGAGATCGTGCGATATCCCCTGATGACTCTGACAGCCATCGCTCTCTGCAGTTCTCACAGTATTGCGATACTGCCGGCCTTCAGGTCAGAGGCCCACACCGGGGCCCCATACAGAGCCATTGATCGCACGATCCCGCGCTCCGCGGTCCGTGTTGGACTATGGGTTTGGGTGGCTAAAGTCGACTGGTTACCAAGACCTATGGAGCAACTACGGCTGATCATGTTTAAAAATTATACTTATTAGTATAATAACTAATTGGTTAGTGTTTCTGGGAAACTAATGTTTTAATGTTAAACCACCTTACTTGATGTTCATAAGGAAACAAACGTGTGTGCGATACCTCCAGAGGATGGTGTGTAGAGATGAGTTAATAAGTCTTTAGTTAATTAACATCATCAATCAGGGGCGACGTTGATTGAAGCGCTCTTGTTTTTCTGTTAAGCTAACATTTAGATTACCCAGTGAATCAGTGTGGGCTACAGTTTCCGGTGAGTTTTTTTGCGCCATTTGTTCTTCCCAGCTAAAGCACTAGGAAGTGTTGAAGGGTGGATTTTTGACCGGCTTGTGTAATTTTGACGTTAAAAAAGTGCTGATTCTCAGCGTAGTTTGAATTGTTTGAGCGTAGTTTGTTTTCATTTTGATTTTGTGGCCCTTGACATTCTCAATAGTCCAATACAAAATCCGTACAAAATATCATAAAAATTACTTTTCATAACCTTGAAGCATACTTAGAATGATGAAATTAAGAAAGGATAATAATATAACGCATGTAAAAATACTCTTAACGAATACGAAAGCAGTTTTAAATCTAACTAAAATATATCAGAGATAGTCATAATCAACAAGCAAACAAGTTTTCCACGATTACTTACTCGTACCTACGTAACAGTCGGTATAGTGTTAGGTATCATATAGTGTAGGGGTCGCAATTCCCCGACAGAGGTAACTAACTCTAAGGAACTGACCGACCGCTATATATTGCTTAGAAACGATATACTAACATGGATCCATGCAAAGCTTCTTCACGGAAAAGTAAGTGTTTGCCTTCGATCGATAAATAATAATGCTTGATTAGGATTAATCGGTCGTGTTGTATTTTAAATTTTTATTTATATTGTCGCCTTCATTTTTGTATTTTTAACAAATATTGTAATAATGCTAGCAGTAAGTTCTCCAAAAAAATAGGTACTTAACTTGTTTGCTGCGTTGTGTTAACTTTTAATCGATCATATTAGTATGCTCACACTAATTGTGGGCCTGTGTATCTTGGAGTATCCAAAGTTAATAAAAGCTATTATGGTAACAGCGGGAAATCATTGAAAAAATAGCAGTCTTATCCTCATAATTCTTTTCACCATTTGGCCAGTAATTGGCGCTATCAGAGTGCGGGCCACGCGGCCATAAAGAGGTGAAGTGAGGTGCGCAGCCGATCGACTGTGAACTGACGTCCTACGATACTACTGAAACTGGAGAAAACAGTAATACTAGAAAAGAAGGAGTAGTTATAGGGACATTATCAGGTCACAAAGTCAATTGGATAGGTCCCGTCAAAACGAGAAGAGAAGGTTAATTCCCGTTCAAAATCTGTTCGCAATCTCATCTCAGCGAATAATCAATGACAAAAATTTAGGTAAATTCGAGGTATTTTTGATAGATAAGTAGGGACTGAGATTAAAATGCGAACGTTCGTACAAATACGGGACTTGCCCCTCAGATCATAAAGATGCAGTTTGAGAATTTTTTTTTGTGATACTTTAATATAAATAGAAATTTATTGCCTAATTGTACGAGTATTTATACAAGGTGGCAGGGATACCGACATGAAACAACAGATTTTTTTTTGATAACCGACTATACTATGTCTGTGCCTGGGGGTCTAGAATCATGTGCTGAATTCATGGTTTTAGTTTGCGCGTCGATGTGCCTGCCCCTCTGTATATTCTTATTGCATCAGAGCATACAATACATATATTAAGTACGCACAGTCTCAAGTGATTCCGTAACTACTATAACCTGCAGAGAAAATTATCCATCTGCATAATTTACTTTCGCATTTATAGCACATACTTTTCTGAGCAGCTGCCACTCTCATTTGGCTGACCGTACCTACTTACTACACAGAACTCTTTAAATCGCACTACATTTCCTCTCCCTAAAGCCGGTCAAAAAGTAAAAGGCGAACAAAGTGAACGTGTGTGCCATTAGCTGGAAGAAAAACGGTTGTCCCTTCCTTAGGTAGACCGTAGCACCCTACCTTTATAAGAGCGGTCGTGTCGGTTAACCGGACGATTTGTGGGCCCAATTGACTATCAATGAATAGTAGCCACTACTTACCTCTGTGCTCTTTTATGGACCGACATTAGGGTTGATATGGTAGGTTTAGGGTGAGCAGAAGCTATCGTTGTGACTTTGACGAATGAATTTGTTAATGGAGAGGATAGGAAGAAAGTTTCTAAAGAAAAAATATTGTCTGTACAGTAACCAAAGCCAAGGAAATTAAAAATCAGGAGCTTTTTTTTGCTTTCAGAAGACTACTGGTAGTGTTTTGGTATTCTCCAATAAATAAGAAGAACGTTGTGCAGTTGAGACTCCATCGGGTCAACCCGGACATCACAAGAATATTTTGGGCTGTGGAAGTCTTGTCGCGTTCAAGTCCTATACTTAGGGAGAGCCGGCTGCCATTTTGGTATATAATTTGTTCAAGTTTCATGTTTCTTATCGATAAGGGTGAAAGTTCAGATCAATACGAATCGATTTGGTCTAGTCAATTAAGGACGTATGTAAAGCCGCTCCATGTAAAATACTGGTATTCAGCTGCATCCGGTTGGACTGGAAGCCAACCCCAACATAGTTCGGAAAAGGTTAGGCAGATGATGAATTAAGGTCGTATGTCGCTGCGTTTTTGAATTACAGCATTTCAAAAATGTAAAGAAAGGGTATTGAATCATGTTGTGTTCATGACTGCCTCTGGGGCTGCTATTTACAATCCTTCTGAAAACGAAGAAAATCGAAATCACGGGACGTAGTTGATAAAAAAGCTAATAAAAATCATTTATATAAATTTTAGCAGCCAGCTCAGCTCTAACTACTAGTTGACTTATCAATAGATCAATAATGCCTGAATCTATACAGCATAATTGTAAACTATAATAGCTCTTGTCTCACTGTCACAACAGCTAATTTCCAAACGAGCATCGCACTCGATACTTTCATTCCATTTCCCAAGCGGGCGAGTAAATAAAAATGTGTAATTTAACTCGAGCAGGTTAAAGTATTGAAGACGAGGAGTTTCCCTCGAGTGCCGTGGTCGGTGAGTGCTCCACTTAATAATATTTTTCACCTTGTTTCGTTTTCCAATTTTCCGCAAGTCACTCTCCGGGGTAACGGGCCGTGTTTTGATTTAGAAATGCTTCACGAGGACGTTCTTTAGAGGCGACGCGGACGATACGATTGCGATTTAAAGCGACTTTCTTTTATGAAAATTATGACTGTGTTGTTTTGATGTTTTGCTTATTTGTTAGGAGATCATTTGTTTGGCATTGTGCTGTCTAATATTCGGTTTTTGAATTGAGAATTTGAAGTTTTGAATTTGTCAAATATTACTTTAGTATTACTTAAGGTGAAAGTCACAATTTATTTAGAGCTAAATTAGAGTTTGACAAGTTTATTACAAAATTTGACAAGTGTATTATTTTATTAAATTAAACTTAAATACATAAGCTCATGCCTATTTTCCATGGGAGTGGGCAGACATTACATAAAGTCATTAGTCATTTTATACTGTCTTCTTTGATAGTAATGCAGCCAAGAAAAAAAATTGACAGTATGGAACAATTTCTGAATGAATTATTTTTAAATTACATTTATACTCACTTGACTCAAAAGTCGTGTGATGTAAATGAGTTTTTCAGTCTTGTTTGCTATTGTAGATTTTAGTTACTTTTATTTAGTTATCATGAAATTATTTACTTTCTTTGCAATATTTTTAAACTAGTTTCTTTGTTGTGAAATTGTAGTTTATGAAAATAGTTATTGACAGTGTATTTAATAGCTATTTTCTGACTATGTCGATATTATTTCTTTAATAGCTTAATATTGTACCAGCGCCCAAATTGTGTGAAGGATTTTGAAGGAAATTATAAACAATAATAAATAAACAATATTTATTAGTTCAAGACTTAAACCTATTTACATACAATTATTGTTAAATGATTGCTTCATATGTTTAAAAAATTCGTCTGCTCGACAACGTAAATGACGCAATGTATGTTGTTGAATTGTAAAAATGAAACTGTGAAAGTGCCATAATTTATTTTGTTCAAAATCAAAAGTCATTTATTCAAATTAGGCTGAGAACCAGCACTTTTCGAACGTGAAAATTACAAAAGACAATCCCCCAAAAACGCCCGCCCTTCACCACTTCATAGTTCTATCGCTGGGAAGAAGTGGCGCAACAAACTCCCCAGCAACACAGCTGTCTGTTCAGTTAGAAAATACTTGATTGTTGATGTGATGTTGATTGTTGAAATGTTAGCTTCATAATTATGAGTATTTGATGTCTCCCACATGTCCACTCTAAGTATAGGTAGGTAGTTTTACTACTCCTCACGAGGAAACAGTGGACATCGTAAGATATAATTCCACTAAGAGCATCTCACGTGTACCTTAATATTTTTCTTTTATATTATCTGATATTTCTTAGATATCATTTCATATATTCTTCCGTCATTGTCCCCGTCGTCTCGCTTGACCCCACTTGTACGAATCTAATTTGGTCCCTCTTACAAGTTTGGGCCAATGTTTGACTCCAAACGTGTTTATTTTTATGTGACCTGTAGTTTTCACACTTTACTAAAATATATAAAAAAAAATTCTAAATGTCTGTAGACACCATTAATCATTAAACCAATTTGGATTATTCATTGAATGCAAACTAAAACAAATTCTCATAGGATCTTAGAGCTCTTTGTCTGATAGCACAAATGTTTTCCCGAAATAATAAGGAAACTAGCTAAACAAACATAGTACGATAATATTATCGAAATGATTAAATCCTCATCATCATGCAAAATACACATAACGTTAAACAAACCCCTGCTTTAACAGTGCCAACATTGGCACCAACACTGGCTCCAACGTTGGCTGTCCATAACAACTTTCATGTCTTAGCGATGCGGAGGGCGAAGACGCAGGTAACTGACGGAAAATCTAATTTGCCAAATTGAATTACTGTGCCCACCAACTATGGGATATATTTCAACGGACATGGCTTTTTGTTGGGCAAAATTATTGTATGGGATGTGATGGACGCATTGTTGTTAGAAGTATCTTTTGAGGGGTTAATTTATTTTAAAGTATGTGCTGGAATGTCCTGCGGTAGACCTACGAGAACATATTGTGTATTTCTTTGTCTTTATAAACTAATCTTGGGAAAGTTGTAACACGAACTCTTTAACAGGTGCATCGTGCAAATTCCTCGTGTTATTTCAGTATTTTATCTAGCAACAAGTACCTACTTACCTACTATGTGATTAAACGAGCTGTTGTTATATAAACTAAGAAAATTCCATGCAGGTATTTCTAACAAGTGTAAGTTAGGAATACGTCTCTTTAAGTTGATACATGAGGTAGGTATCTTCACATGTAGCGACTTAAGCAGCGGTCCCAGTTGAAGCAGGGGCACAGAACATTTAAAAGTAACCGAAGCCACGTGAGCCGCTGCAATTTAAATGTAAATGAGTCGCGGGCCGCGGGGAGGACTGCTCTGACAGACTTGTTTGTGGGGTCGCGGGGAGATTCGGTAATTGAACATTATATTGTAGGATATTTTATTGCTGAAGAGTCTTGTATCTTTTTCGAGTGATTAAGCATTGTGTAGCTGAAACCATCTGTTCAAAATTCAAACAAATAATCATAATCATTTATTCATTTGCGAATATGGGTACATAAGAAAAGGTCTCATACAAACAATAGTCCATTAGCCATATCCTACCGTAAGGCATGCAAATTTATTGTTAAGCAAATTGACGACCAATGAATTGTCCGTAGGTATATTCAAATCGCAACTTTAATTTTTTAACAGTTGTAAGTATGTTATGGATATAACACGGCAAATTGGCGTGGGGGATCAATGTACTTAGCAATTAATTAATCTTACGGCACATACCGGTATTTTTTATTATGTACTTACATCATGCTTACAAAAAGAGTGGTACTTACATGATGTTGGTTTTCTAAAACTATGGAAAGGCTAATTATTATAGACTTTACACACACTTCACAATTTCTGTTACAAGAATAGCTAATATTTCTTTTTTAACTTTGAATGCTAGGTATTTTATTTGCTAGGGATGACAGAGATTAAATAAAAAGTAGAAACAAAAATAGGTAGAAAAAGATATTAAATGTCACTATAGTCTGCAATTGTTCGAATACTTTTACCCAATTGCCTTAACATCACAAGTTTTTTAAATAGCTTTCATTCCAAAGCAAATGCCTCAACCGAATAGGTAGCTGGTCGGTCTCCCGAGACGAATCTAATTGCATTTCGCTGAGGTGAGCACTGAGCACTGAGCGGTGTAGGTACAACGTTCCCAACTTTTTGCTGTCACCAGGCGATAATCAAATAATCCCAGTTGTCTGCTTGTCCACGGGTTTTTGACTGTTCCGATATTATGCACGACGGTGTAGTACCTATTGTAGCTGTTTTATCTATAAAACATTATGTACTTTATTTAACTGTCAATTGAGTTAAGTACAGGATATTTTTTTTATCTGGTGGATATAAAAAAGATCAATTGAATTGAAGTTCAGTATCTAAGCAAGTCTTGAAAACAACATTATTGATACAAGGTTTATCTACACACCTATAAAAAAAATTAAGTGAATATCAAAATAATAGCTTTTTACTAAATGCATATAAAAGTATATACGCTACTTATAACAAAAAAACATTTTTTTAATTTTTTGTGTGTTTGTTTGTTCCGGTTAATCTCTAAAACGGCTGGACCAATTTTCACAGGACTTGCACTGGCAGATAGGTGATGTTAAGGAGGCTTTTTGTCTCGGTAGCATGTTCCTGCGGGATAATTTCCGACATCCATGCGGACGAAACCGGGCAGAAGCTAGTAGATAATGTAAATCCTTGCTACAGCCTTTATCTACTGATCACTGTTTTAAGTCGGTTTAAAATGCTTATATTTCAAACATCTATAAGATAAAAAGTCTTTGTCCACCTTCATCAAAACTAGTTTATCTGGCCATCAGACCTTTATCACTGACTCGTAGAGACACAGTAGTTCGGCTAATGCCGGCTGACATGTGTCCGGCACACGACCCGCTAATCCCAACCGGACGATAGACGGACACCGTTTTTGTTCAAATTCACTTCTGTGTGTCTGTTTAGTTGGAGGAACCTGACTTAGCTACCATCATACATTAGTTGTTAGATCACAAGTTGAAATAAGTCGGTGAACGACTGCTTACGCCTGCATTTTTTTAAATTGTGAAGACGTGTAGTGTGTTTGTCGCGTTTGCTATGTTAAAGAGCCAGGCACCGTGCAGAATTTATAGTCAGAAGTGTTTTATTTGTTACACATACGTATAAAACGAAGTGGCCGAAGTGGAGTGGTCGTAGTGGCGAAGTGGTGGTGGTGTACCTATAAATAGAATAGGTACAGAGTATATATGTTTAGCCGTTAACGGCGTAAAAACATGTTTAATTTTATTCTAAATGTTCACCATCATTGCGAACTTGTATGCACCGGATATATTCATTGAAAAATATAGTTTATACCAAATTAAGCTAGCATACCTCGACACGGGAGTATCATTGAAGATTACTGAAGCCCCAACAACGATATTTGTACGGATAATTATTTTATTTACATCCCAGCAGGATAATTGTGTAACACACTAACAGTAGCAATGGCTTTCATTTTGACAGTTCAACTACATTCATTGCGTTATTTACGTTGTTGAGCTATCTTATTTTTTCAAACTTGTGAAGTTATGCATTATCAATATCCTTCAAAATTATTCAGTCTGTGGTTGAAAGTGTGTTACGCAAATTAGGGTGCTGTATTGATTGTTCAGTACAGTGATATTCTATTTCTATTTTCCTCTATGGCAATGGTGCCGATGTCGACAATTCTGCCAAACAGTGATAGTTTATCCTTTCAACAAGAAGACGTGACGTGAACAAAACTGTCAAACACAACTAGCCATGTTGAGATGTTTGAATTTCGAACAATGAAGCAGATAAAATTAATCGTTCCAAATTCGAAATAGTCTTAATGCTTCGATATTTTAACTTTTTAAACGAAAGGATGCAAACTGAATTGTTTAAAATCGTTTCTTTTTTATATGAGTACCTAATACTTATTTACCGACTGTCGAATTAAACCAATTTCTAATTAATTACCCAATGATACTAATATGTTCAAAAAGTATGGAAAATGTACCTGTGGATGTTGATTTGTTGTCCACTTAAAAAATGATTGCATTGTTTTGATTATTTCAATTCTTAAACCAACAATTTATAATTTTAAATCGCCTTATGGCTGATTTTTCCATCACCAGATAACTTTTATTCGAGGAATAAAATTGACGTTTGACAGTTTTTGTATGAAATAACTGCCAAGATTTTAAAATTATTCCTCGAATAAAGTTATCAGATGATTGAAAAATCAGCCCTTAGATGTTTTTTATTTGTCAATTGAGGTTAATTTTATAACCATAATTATAGGCGATGATTTTTAAATTGCAAGAAATTCAAAACTTTTCTTTTCACTGTGCCCGCGTGGTGGATCTTGGCCCACTCCCTCTCACAGAGAGGAGGCCTGTGTCCCAGCAGTGGGAAAGTTATAGGCCGTTTTTTTTGTATTCTATGCTGTCCTCCCATACCTACTGTAATTTGAAAACATTGTAAAAGCCAATTATTTTCGAAAGAGTAACCGTGGAGTTTCTTGCCGGCTCTTCTCCATAGGAAACGACCAATTGGACCTGTGCACCTAGCTTCTGATGGTTCATAATCATATGTGAAATAAAATATTTTGATTTTGATTTTTTGCTACAGATAATCAACAAATAGAGGTAAATTAGGTAAATAATAAAATTACGCCTTCTGCCCATGAGGATAGGCAGGAACAATAGTTTCAATAGAAAGTCGCCTGCTACTATCCTTACATACTCCTTCTGCTATGTATACGTTTATACATCTGGTACTCGCTGCTGTCAATAGTGTCATTTACCCAGCATCAGCTGGAATGACAGCTCACTTCTCCTAAGTTTTCACGGTGAGATTTTTACAGAATAGATCGAGGTCAAAATATAAAAAGATTAATGATTAAAAAAACTTATATTTCAAACAGACTTGTTATTTGTATTTTGTTTCTTTCGTAGTGTCAACCCAATCTTTTAGATTTGGATCTTCTTTTCTAGGAAGCAGCGTGATCCTTACGGGGGCAGACAGCGGTCCTTCTCCCTGTGCCGTGAATGCCAGCACAGCAAACTGGTAATTAACAGCCACGTGCATGTCACGGAATGTGGCCGTCGTCTCATTGGCCGGAGTTACGATCTCCTTCGGCACTCCGTCCGGAATCCCGTTGATATTTATTTTCTGGAAACAGACAGATAAACAGTTACCTATATATATTTTTTTAAACTAGTGACCCGCCCCTACTTTTAACAACTTGAAAAACATCGAAATTTCTCTATTTTAAATTTCTTTCATAAGAATGTATTATAAACACACATTTACTCTCTAAATGATGGTGAAAACCGCTTCAAAATCCGTTGAGTATTTTAAAAGAACAACGCGGTCACACAGACAGACACGAAAAGCGACTTTAATTTATAATATGAAGGCTTAAGGCTCATTATCAACATCACTAATCTAATACTTCATAATAACATAACACCGCGGTCTTGACGCAGAACGTTACTTTCGCAAATTGTCATCGTGAAAAATTTGGTCACTCGCATAATGTCACTTTCGCAAAACGTCATTTTCGCACAACGTCAATTTCTCAAAACGTCATTTTCGCACAATGTCAGTTTCAGAAAATGTCATTTTCTCAGAATGTCATTCAAGCCATTTTTTTTTCAGGAGAGACCACCCAGTGAACGTCATTTCAGATAACCTTCATTAATCCCAGCCTATCGCAGTCCACTGATAGAGAGCCTCTCCCGAGTTGTGCATCACCCGGCTATGCGCTTTCTGCATTCATTGTGACCCAGAATATAGGTACTTTTTACCCGACTGTCCCAGGAGGGTAATGTTTTTGAAGAAGAGTTCTTAAAAATATTTAATCGACATACCGGATAAGCTTCTTCTAAGAGCCGAACGACTTCATCGCCTTGCTTCTTGTATATTGTTCTTTTGACTTTTTCCACTTCCCATACTTTTAACTGAAATTATATTAAAAAAGTAATTAATACCAGTCACTGCAGGGCAAAGGACTCTTCTTATACAGAAAAGGCATTGATTACCACGCCTGCTCAAGACGGGATGGCGATTTCACACACATGTTAGCTATAAGTGCAGGCTCCCTCACGATGTTTTCCTTAATGATGTCAGTAACGTCCAAGATAAACTCAGTTGAAAAAGTCACGTTGGATTTGAACCCACCACCTCATGCATAAGAGGCAAGGCCTTAACCACTGGGCCATCACGACTGCTAAAACATAATTACATAAATGTAGGAAAATTCCCAATAACATAACTCTCATTATTTCTTTAAATTGGATGTACTGTTTACTGTGTAACAAAAAATACATTGATTTTCCTCATATCATTCTGGGTCTTTTGAGATGCACAAAATTAAGGCGTACGATCTTTTTGCACCTTTTTGAATATCATTTATAGTAACATCACTATACTACAGAGTGGCAGGGACATCGATGTAGAAACTGCAACCATGAATTCAGCACATGATTCTAGACCCCGTTACCACAGAAACATTTAGTCGGTTATCAAAAAAAAATCTGCTGTTTCATAGAAAAGTGCCTACGCGGTCAAAATGTATGGTTCAGAATAATGTACTGAATCCCTGGTAACTGGTTGCCTGTAATATCCCTGACAAGAATACGAACACCAGAACATTTGTTTGCATGAGATGCTTATAATGAATTATTTTTTTAATTCAGATTTGTTTCCGTTACAACAAATATATCAAACTAAGGATTAATGAACATTAAACTCACCTTATAACCAATAACAGGATCATCTGGATCATCACTTTTCACTTCAGTCCAATAGATTATCTCATGGGAGGTTATATTATTAGGATCGTCCTTTGTAATAAATCTTTTGAACTCAGGGATTGGCAAATTTAGCAGTGGGGCCTGCGGTACGTCTATTGGTATTCCATGACAGGCAGCTGCTAATAGCAGAAAGAATAGAGTCTCCATTACTTTTATTTCCTTTTCAATTAAATCTTTTATAAGTTTAGTTTCACGATATTAACTTGTATGTGTTGTCAGTTCCGTGGTCACTATCAGAATGAGCGCATAACTAAACATGTTTATAATTTCTTGACTGCTCGAGATGAGTCACGTTTATATTGTTCATTTATCCTGTAGTTTTTCCTCTAACATTATGTTTAGATTTTGTTATTGCGATTTACGTTGAGCGAAAACCTGTTTACCTAACTGTTGTGAGACATTGAAATATATTTTATTCATCTTGATCAGATGCTTATTGAGTATTTTTGTTACTTTGGACTCTTACCAATGAAGTTTTGCTACATTTTTTTCAGCATGGAATAAAAATGAATAGTCTAAATCTATTAATTTTTATTCCATGCTGAAAAAAACGGACGGGCATCATATTTTGTTCAACATACAAACGTTGAACAAAATATGATGCGCGACCGTTACAAGTACCTATGTATTTACAGAATTATAATAATTAAAATCACCTAAGTTACAGCTACAACTCTCTAAGTTCATATAACTATATTGAATGACTATTTCATGAAATATCTCCTCCAAATCCTCCAATGAAGGACCTCAAAATAGGAATTACTTGACAAATAGTATGCGCATTCGTAAGTGTTCAATATTATTTTTAGGAAAGTAAACTGGGAATATTTTGAAGTTCGATTACACGCAATTAATTTCTAACAACCAGTAAGTAACTATTTCCTTGGCCATTAACATCGCGCTCCAATCTCGCCAAAGACAGAAATTAAGGAAAATACCTAAAAAAAAGGACCAATATACATAAAACACGTGATGTCAAACAAAAGCTACTTAAATAAATCACCCGGTCCTCCTAGCGCAAATTAAACATTATTCTTCAACGGAATTCCTCCCAGGGATCGGGGACTTTTATTGGAATTTTTGCCAATAGCTCTACGTGCCAATACATACGTTAAACGGTTGTAACTGTTCACACCCCACGGCATTTAGCTTCTTTATGTCAATCGGCACGCACACAGACACACAGGCACACACGGACGCGGACACGCTCGCACACATACGTGGGACATGCAAATCGCAAAGACGGAACAGGGAATCCAACGTGTATTCTATTTACTGTTGCTTTGTGCGATACTAGAAATAGTTTTGATACTTTGTTAGTTTTAATAGTGAAATAAAAATAAATTTTATTTATGTTTATTTCTGGAATTTGAAAGTCCTGGGTTTTAGGGCTAGTATGATTTAGTATAGGGGTTGAGTACATACAAATTCTGTTTTCTAAATTACCATTTAGTGATAATTGTATTGAGTATTAAAACCGCAAAATTAATACTCCAAAAAAAGGCAAATCGATAATGCTTGGTTAATTAAGACAACATGAATACATATTCATGTTGTCTTAATTAACCAAGCATTTTGCTAAGGCTCAGCATTTAGTCAATGTATGAGGCATTTCTAATAACTGGTTTTTGGTCAACAAAATGCTTGGTTAATTAAGACAACATGAATATGTATTCATGTTGTCTTAATTAACCAAGCATTATGTTTCAATACGTTGACATTGCTTTAAACACTATGATCATTATATCAAGAAACGGACTCTAATTGATTTACCTGGAATCTGACGAAATCATTTTGGGGCAATAATCGTTAATTTCACAAGTAACAGAAAAGAAAGAAAGAAAGAAAAATGCGTTTATTGGCATTACACAAAATAAATACACCTTAAAACTATAAAAACAAGTAACTGCTTTACGCTATGAGTGGATCCTCTATACGTACACATATGAATATCATGACACAGCCCAGCCTATAATGTTCCCACTGCTGGGACACAGGCCTCCTCTCTGTGGGAGAGAGTGGGCCACAATCCACTACGCGGGCCCAGTGAGGGTTGGTAGATCTTTTAACTTGATTAACAATAAGTTCTTTGGCAAACATATAGCAAGTATCAAGATGATCATCGCAGTACAAATCCACTATATCCCAGTATTGTCCCTTTAACACGAAACGGAGGCGTATAACAAAATAAAATACAATACAAAAAGCGTTAAACGTGAACCTATTGATTTGCTGGAATTTTTATTAGGAGCCTACCTCCCGAGGGGACCAAGCAGTTTTATTGTACCATCGCTTACCGGGCTCGCACTTTTAATTTTGTTTATATGGAGATTTGTGAGATGTGTTCAGTTCCCGAATCGAAAGTCATCCTGTTTCCGTGTCTGACCAAATAGATGGGCTCTGCAATTTCTATTTCCAATTTAGGGGGCATTATTTCACCCCAAAATCTGAAAAATCTTCTATACGTATAAAATACTTCTCCAGAAAATTGGTATTATAATATTGTAAAGAGGAAATGGAAAGGTGGAGTTTCTCAGCAGCAGTCCGGAGGCAGAATTAGTGCCCGGTTGATGGCATGAGGCTCGCACCCTATTTATTACAAGGGGTCCTCCCTAAACATAACTGGCGATTGGCGAAATGTGGATGTACTATAGGTGCAACTCTGCATAACCCTTCGGGGAATATAAGCGTGATGTTATTTAATCAAAAAGGTCAAAAGAACATGCACATGCCAGATGGTCAATTGGAAACGGCCAAAGTCTACAATATTTATAAGGGCAGGTTAGAGATCAGCTGACAGTACACCAATAAATTATATCAAAAAATACACTTGTCGATACTTGAAATATTAGTTAACAGATTAATTAACATTGAAGAGCAGCCAGGAAGTTTACAATGTATAATGCGAACGATTGCAAATGGCGCGTGACATGACGCCGTTCATCACGACACGGCGCCAATGGGCCGAGCAGGAACGAATATAGGTCCAGCTTCACCTTGCGAATATATAGAGGAGGATTGTGATATATCGATATATTTATCAATAAATAAAATACCTTCAAAGGCATTGTACAATCTTCAGCATCAGATAGATTTTATGCTTCTGGTATCCTTGATGTATAAAAAGAAGAATATCTCCAAGAAGAAGAGAAGAAGAAGGAAAAATAAGGAAGAAGAAGAAAGAAGAAGAAAAAAGAAGGAAAAGAAGGAGAAGGAGGTGAGGTATTAAGAAGGATATCTTCTAAATATTATTGTTCCTTAATGAAACCTGTAATTTGAGATGGTAGTTCTTTAAAAAAGCGCTGAAACTGACCGTTATTGACATTTTTTTATTTGCTAGCCGACATTTTCAATGCCAATAATGTTACTTGAGTCACTTATCTTATTTAGTTACTAGCTTCTGCCTGCGACTTCATCCGCGTGAAATTTCTTGTTCCCCCAACCTACCCGTTTTCCCTTAGCATTCTTCCTGCCTTTTTTCTTTTTGTTTGGCTTCTAAGGGTGCTAGCATGATGTTAAGTATAGCCTTCTACCTATAGCCTTTCTCAAGAATTGGGCTACTAAAATCAAAAAGATTTATTGAAATTTGCCTGGCAGTTCCCAAGATTAGTGCGTTCAAACAAATAAAAACAAATCCTCAGCTTTATTATTAGTGTAGATAGATATAGTCTGACGCTGAGCCAATCCAAATCATCGACTAACTAGGAAACATCGATACCCTTTCCGCAATAACATGTCTACTTCGACCCTTCGAAACCATATATTGTCCCGTGTCTGTCTGGCGTTCCGTTTTGTTTTTGCATCTCACTCATTTGGCTACCTTTATTGGTCCGGTTGTAGCATAGGTTGCACGGTTGGTTCGAAACGGTTTGATCTCGTCGACGCGACGATTCATCTCTTTGGTCCGTTTGTTTTCACCGTTTATTGTTTTAGAAGGTTTGTTTGTACGTTGATAGATAGATGCTTCATTCATTGCTGTGTTGCTTTTCTGCGTTTGATTAAAAAGGCACATTGGGAGTACGTTGAAAAATTCCGCTAAGTTACCGCGAATGGCATAAGACTGAGGATACCGTACGCAAAATACGCGCTTTGACGTGGAGTTGCGGACACCAGCCAGCGTATTACCTATTAAGACTGAGGATAAGGCTAAAGAATAAACCTGCATTTTTTTTATTATTAACAGCCATTTTATTAATACCCTCAGAAGGGAAAACACCTTTACCATTTTGAGCATCCCACGAATTTCTTATTCCACCTAAAACCACAATATATCCGAAACGAGATGAGCCAACAAATTAATTTGAAAATTCAAATGCCTTAGTAGGAAATGTAATTGTAAAGGCGTGTGTACACGGCGCGGTAAGGCGGTGTTTACACCGAACGGCGCAAAAGGTACGGATTTGTTAGAATGTAAATCAAACTGGATGTTTTATTAAACACTCCTCTGCTGGATATTCAAATTAAGCGGTGTCGATGGTATTATTTCATGGAGTCTGCTTCGGGTTGTGAAATTATAAGAAAGAAAAGAAATAAAGAAAACGCGACAAGGGAATTACATCATAATGGAAATATTTTTTATTAAATCACCGGTGAAAGTATTATCAAACATTTGAAAAGATTTTCCTTGGCTGGCTATACATTGACATCTAAGTCAAGGAGTTTTGTAGTGAAATTGTCACTGACTGATATTGACTGTAATTCCTTTAATTCTTCCTGCCGTGCAATTAAAATACCGTAAAAAAAGAATGGCGGGAAATGTCGTGAGATTCAATTAATTATATTAATTCAGTATCAAACATATTCCATGTTTGGCTTCCTTTTAAACGGTTAAAATATTGGTTAATTAAAATTGAACAGCATTACAGGCTGCAATAAAAAAAATACACACTGCAACCAATTTTGCCAGCAACACGATATACAGCGTTAGAGTTGACAGGCCAGTTAAATAGGTTTATTGAATCCACTGTTAAATCATAACATAACATCACGCCTGTATTCCCCGAAGGGTTAGGCAGCGGTGTACCTATAGTACACCTACAGTTCGCCAGATATGGTAAGGTCCTACCTGATAGGGGCGACTCTATTACCATCAACCGAGCACAAATTAAGATTCCGGGCTGCTACTGAGAAATTCTACAAAATATGTAGAATTGTTGTTGGGTTTTTCCATATATTATATGGAAAAACCTAATAACACTTAACCCGACCCGGGAATCGAACCCAAGACCTCATGCTCAGCAATAGCAAGCACTGGACCAACGAGGCAGGCCACTGTTAAGATTTCTCATATTTTGAAAATCCATCTCCATACTGTGTTACCCTCGCAAGATTTCCACCTCAGCGTTCCCGTTGGCAATATTTACCCGTTACTTTCTGTAAACAGTGCTCGGAACATCGCGAATATAACTCGTACAAGAAAATTACGCTTGTTTAATTATCTAACTTGCCGTACTTTCGTACCCTTTCTCGATCTCGAGGTATAGGTATGTGATTCGTGCATAAAATAATTAGGTGAATCGATGAGTCGAAATGAACGGTTAGTGGTGATTTTGAATATACAGGTAAGTCTGCTGTGGACACATCCGCCGGTATACTGAGAGGAAGACCACACGGTGGGGTGGCTATTCTCTGGAAGAAGGGTGTATTTGAGATGGTTTCTGTCGTAGAGTGTAACAGTGCCCGACTAACTGCAATTAAGGCGACAATCGGGGGACGTAAGATCTTAGTCATTTCCGTATACATGCCTGTGAACTCCATCGATAATTTGCCTACTTTCTCGGACGTGTTAGGTGAAATTAGTGCCATTGAAGAGAGTAGTGATGTCGAAACAGTATTTTTGTTGGGTGATTTTAATGCCCATCCCAAAGAATTGTTTTATGATGAGCTTGAGAGGTATTGTTTGGATAGGTCGTGGATATGTGCAGATGTGAAGAGACTAAGCGCCGACTCGGGTAGTTACACATTTGTGGACCATTATCACGGCAGTAGTAGGTGGCTAGATCACTGTGTGGTCTCCCTGTCAGCTTGGAAAACCATTGTGGAGGTAGGTATATTAGAGGACGTATATGTGTCAGACCACCTTCCTTTATTTATCGAATGTGATCTAGATGCGATTAGGCCGAGGCTGTGTAATTCCGATATGCCTAGGAATGCAGTTCTCTGGGGGGAGAGAGATGAATCGCAAATCAGTGAATATCATGACTTATGTCATGAAGGTTTGCGAACCATTGATTTTCCGTTGGAGTTTACTGAATGTAGTTACGGTAAATGTAACCTTAATGCCCACAAATTAATAATAGACTCATTGTATGACCAAATTGTGCAGGTCTTAAAAAAGGCGGCTACCCTAACCAAGGGTAGAAATAATGCTAAATGTCGGAGAAAGGTACTGTGTGGCTGGAACAAACATGTAAGGGAAGCTCGTTGGGATGCCAGGCTTAGGTTTAGGTCGTGGGTTTTTCACAATCGACCACTGGTGGGCATAGTGTACGAGCAAATGTGCGAGTCTCGTAAAATTTTTAAAGGCAGGTTAAAGTGGTGTCGAAAGAATCAAGAGCAATTGAAAATGGATGTAATAGCGAAGTGTCGAGCCACTAAAAACTTTTCCCAGTTTTGGAAAGCTACCAGAAAATTGGATGTTAGGCCTGGCCTCCCGACGAGTGTGAGCGGCTTAAGCGGTCCGAGTGAGATCGCGAATATGTTTTGCAACCATTTTAGAGTTCGGTCGCCGCTCGGTCCTTCTACTGCGATGGTTGGCGCTGCGCCCTGCAGCCAAGGGGAGGAGCCTTTGCTGCGTTTCCCAGCAAGTCAAGTTAATGCTCTTATTAAAGGAATGACCAAGGGCAAATCTCCTGGGCATGACGGGCTCAGCGTCGAACACCTGAAGTACGCTGGAGTGCACCTCCCGAGGGTCCTGTCTCTGTTGTTTGCTATGTGCATCAGTCATGCGTACCTTCCAGCTGACCTAATGAAAACCACAGTGGTGCCCATAGTTAAGAACAGGACCGGTGACATCTCGGATAAGGATAACTACCGCCCGATCTCCCTCGCGACCGTGATAGCAAAGGTGCTGGACGGTTTGTTTGATTCTTGCTTGCAAAAATATCTTAAACTACACGATGCGCAGTTTGGTTTTCGGCCCGGACTATCTACTGAGAGCGCAATCTTAAGTCTCAAGCACACTGTCCAGTACTACACGGATCGTAAGACACCGGTGTATGCCTGTTTTCTGGATCTCTCCAAGGCCTTTGACCTCGTGTCTTACGAGGTGCTTTGGAGGAAGCTGGGGGATAGTGGTATACCGGTGGAGATGTTGAACATCTTTAAATATTGGTACAATAACCAGACGAACTGTGTCAAATGGTCAGGCACTCTTTCCGATTCGTACAGGCTGGAGTGCGGCGTGAGGCAGGGGGGGTTATCATCTCCAAAGCTCTTCAGCCTGTATGTAAACAATCTCATAGTGGAGCTCAGCAGCATGCGTGTCGGATGCCGGGTGGGTGGTATTAGTGTTAATAATATCAGCTACGCGGACGACATGGTGCTGCTGAGTCCCACTGCAGGGGCGCTCGGAGAAATGCTGAAAGTTTGTGAAGCCTATGCCGAGTCACACGGACTTATTTACAATGTAAAGAAAAGTCAGTACATGGTCTTTAAGACCGCCGGTGGGTGTCCTGAATCTGTTCCACCCATTACTTTGAATGGTGTTAACTTGGATAGGGTGTCGCAGTTTAAGTACCTCGGATATTACCTTACCGACGACCTTAAGGACGATGTTGACATAGAGAGGGAGCGCAGGGCTCTGTCAGTCCGTGGCAACATGCTGGCCCGTAGATTTGCCCGTTGTACGGACCAAGTCAAGATCACGCTATTTAAATCGTATTGTCAGGGTCTGTATACGGGTAGTCTATGGACTAGTTATACCAAAAAATCCCTGGACACACTGCGCGTCCAATATAATAACATTTTCAGGATGATGTTGGGACTTCCTCGTTTCTGCAGTGCCTCCGAGATGTTCGCGCAGGCTCATACTGACGGTTTTCATGCCGTCGTTCGGAAAAAAGTCGTGTCACTTATGAGGAGGGTGCGGGGGAGTCACAACAGCATCCTGAAAACCATAGCTGAAGATGTGCGTGCGCCTGTGTTGAGGCATTTCGTTCGTCTGGTGATCTATTAGGGAGGTATCTCCCTGTTGGTTATTTTGATGGGGCGGGGTGTCTCAGCACAGGGGTATTTTTGTGATAGTTATGACGAGTGTTGTCCTTTGTATTATATTTTAAGTAGGTACTAACAATAGTTTCTAAGTTTTGTATACTAACCGGTGGATCTAGTTGTCCCAAAATAAATAATTTTGAATTTGAATTTGAATTTGAAATGTAGCCAGGTTGTAGGTTGTTAGGAATCTTCGCTTTGAAGGCAACGTGATTCACTTTCTGACTTCGGTAAACTTACCGCAAAATATGTTTGTTTGCTTGTTTGCTTTGGACTAATTAGTCAGAAAGTTGAATCTTGATAATATTAAATGAAGTTTACAATAATAAAAGAAAACAACAATGAAGGTTTGCCATGAGTGGCGTTTAAATCGAAGATAGGCTGCATGAATTGATTTTCAGGCATTAAAAAAGACATAAGTAGTTGTACGGTAGGTCATTAAAGAATATTTTTTCGATAAGCAAAACACCGACTTTCCTCAACTTATTATTCACGGTCATTAATAAGAGGTACTAGGCGAGCAGAAGTCGACCGGAGCGAACTTCGTATCTGCTTCCGCTAACTACTAAAAGATGGTAATGAAGCGCACTCACCTTTTTATACCTGTCCTTGTCACACTCACTTCACTTGTATCCTCCTATCCCGCTCTAAGCTGCTGTCACAGCCACAACGGCCGATCCAGACGGTGACAAGAAATTAATTAGGGGAAGCTCGGGAAAATAATGGTGTGCCGTGATTTTTAAATGAAATTTATTTTCTTCACTTCATTTATTTCTGGGCGACATGACACTTCGGAAATTATTAGACTTTAGGAGGGCTTCCCTTTCCGTAGGTAAGGTTTCAACTTGTTTACCTTGTGACGTCAGGACCATTTTTTCTGTTGACATTTTTATTTGTCCTGGTGTTGATTGGTTTTCAAATATTTTGGCAGAGAATTAGTTTTTTTTTTTGAGAGTGTTTGTCGACGCTTATTTAATTAAGATTCGAAATTCAGTTTAGAAATGCATATTTTATCATAGTGTAAGTACTTGTGAATGTCATCATTTAATATGACTGTTCTAGACTAGAGTTTATCAATTGAGATAATTAAATACATTAGGCGAATAGCTGGAAGCGGTTTCATTAGACCTGTGAGCATTATTTTAGATGACCTGCACCCTAATTGAGTAACACACTATTAATATGAATCTGAATCTTTTTGAAGGATATTTCAAATTAATTGCGTCAAGCTATGTATTTTCGAAAAATTTGCCTGCTCCACAACGTAACGCAATGAATGTTGTTGAACTGTCACAATGAAAGCCACTACTATTGATAGTGGGTTACGCAATTACCTCGTTGTAAAGTAACTGTCAATTTTCGTTGGCAAAATCATTTATCATCTATGTAGTTTTGAATTTTAACTGCTGCAGGTAGTAACATGAATTTCCCCAAAATATTATTGTTTCACGTGATCTACGTTTTACGGGCCAAGTTTTCTAAATGTTTCCGGTGTTAATAATAACGATATCTTGGTCAGTTGCGTGATGCATGTCTATTTGGTGTATATAGTCATATCTGGATGAGCTAACAGTGAAATTGATTTGAACAGGGGCTGCACACCATGAAGTCTGTTGACATGTCTACAAGTTCCTGACCAACCCCTCTATTCTGTAAAAATCTCACCGTGAAAACTTCACGTGAAGTGAGCTGTCATTCCACATTATGGGGTTTGACCCTATTGACAGCGCACTTCACCTAAGTTTTCACGATGAGATCTTAACAAATAGATTTATTTGCGTTATCCCATACTGTTCCACTGCTGGGCAAAGGCCCCGAAGCCTTTCAGGAACTCTTTTCTTGCGACACCTCGAACAAGCCGTCGTATAAATCGTCGTCGTCAGCTGAGGTATAAATAATTGGAAAAATTAAGACCTATCATACAAAACAAAGGCCACCATCAAATGGAGTTATCGCAAGTAATGATGTCACCTGTCAAAGGTACAAGCTGTTGAAATAACGATTAAAATAAAGGGCTGTAATAAAATCACCGGCGATTATTATCAGAAGCCCGCCGAGTGGAACTCGGTAATATTCACGGTTATTATAATGGTGCAGGGTAGACAGAAGGTTAATGTGAAAGTTTACTGCGGTATATTTAATACTATAGACTTTTACGGCGAAGGAAAACTTCGTGAGGAAACCGGCTTGTCCTAGAACCAAAAAATCGAAGACATGTGACATTTACCAACCCGCACTAGGCTCGCGTGGTAGATTACAGCCTACTCCCTCTCGGAGAGAGGAGGCCTGTGTCCCAGCAGTGGGAACAATATAGGTTGATTATGGTGATGATAGACTTTTATGGAAATTAACGGTTTCATCACTTATAGGTAATTTCTTCAAGAAGGTAGAAAGAGGTACTGTGATAAAAAAAAACTGAGTTCAAAACTTTGAATTTGTGCTCTGAGAAAAGTGCAAAAATTTACGGTACTTATTGAAAAGGAAATTGGCTTAAAATTATTTTCCGTACGTCTTTAGAGTTTCACGACAAAGCAGCGGAAGATTGTTTTCGATTAATCAAACAAACATCACTATCTAAGAACTACCTTATTCATATCCATTAGGTACTCAATTATTATTTCATTTCACTTTGCTATACGAATATGTAACTCTGCTTGTTCCAAATTGACTTACTGGGTCGTCCACACCTGTTCTCGAAACTAATTAAACGCACGAACAGATTTATTAGCGATACGTTTATAATGTTACGTATTAATGGAGTCGAGCCACGAGAGCTATCATTTTGTGCTGTGTCAATATGAGTAGGCTTCGAACCGTGATTGAAGGTGACTGTGACGATATTGTGGAGTGTGCAGCTCTTAATGATAATAAATTGATCGATAATAATCGAGATTACTATTACCTACATTAAATAATTTGGAACAAGAATAGTGCAATCACAACAATTAATAAGGCTGGTAATATTATTAAAAAATACAGATTGTCATGTTGAGTATCCTTTTTCATGTTTATTTAGAAATACTTTACCAAGAAATTAAATTATTATAAGTTTATTAAAAATAAAGAAAATAGTATATTTATTCCGTACAAGTTGGTGAACTAAACACTAACTACGTTTTATCAATTTTTAAGCTCAAGCAAAAAATGTTCCCTGAGCGATCTTTCCAGGCTCAGTTAGTTCAAGATGGGATACAACCTAAGAAGAAATGGTTTCATCATGTCTTGATAGACAAAGCAAAACTGTATCTGAAGCTGTTTCTGGAGACATCATCCATACATGGACTTAACCATTTGGTTTCGGCCAGGAGAAACCTTCTTGAAGTGTAAGATTTTCTTTGTTTTTGTTGAATTATTGGTCTTTTTGTTTAAAAATCTGTGTTGGATTTTTAATAAACGATTAAAATTAAACAAATGCCTTCAAACTGTTAACGATATTTTTATTATTTGAGCTGTATTGCAATTTTGGTGTACAGTATATTCGTTTTCTAGAGTTTATCTATGGCTAGATGGGGGGTGGGGTGACTACCGAGATCACGACTAATAGAGAAGTATAGAAGAAAAAAGACATGTTGCGCCGATCCAAATATATTGGAACCAGGGCAAGAGATTGATGTACTATGTATTGACAGCTATAGTCGGCAATATTAGCGGTTGACCAGTTTTCCTCACAATTAGAATTATTTAAAAAAGCATATTCTTCTGAAATTACATTATTAATCTTTTTATCACCTCTTTTCAATAGCATCATGTGGTTCACCATCATATTCCTGTCAGGGTTTGGCTCCTTGTACCTCTCGCAGATGACTTGGAGTCGCTACCAGTCCTCGCCCACCGTGGTCTCCATGGACCGAGACATGTTCGCTTGGAACACTACCTTCCCGTGCGTCACCGTGTGCCCTAATAACTATATTGATAAGAGGAAGCTTGATATCTTTCTGAGGTTTGTAGGAGTTGTAGAAACATTATAATTTTAAGGTCTTCTTTTTGTAGACCGACTTATTTGTTTTTATTTGAATAATATAAGATTCCCATAAGCTCTGCTTCTAAAAATTCTTCTATAAATTCTACTGGATGTGGGAGTAATATCGATTGTTGTGGTAATGCTTGGATGAGGCCTATGTCCAGAAGTGGATGTCTTGTAGATAATGATGTTGCACTCACACTCTGTTTCAACAGTCAGATTATCGAATCATTTTTAGGAACTCCAACGAACCAAATAAAACCAAATTGGAGACGTTCGTCATAACTCTTTCCAACGCGTCCTATAAGAACTTCGAGAACATTCCGGCTTACGATGGCATCACTCCAGACAAGTACATTCAACTCCTGATGAACTTATCTGCTCCCTTCAAGCCGACTTTGACCATTGGGGTATCTAATGTGGTACTGTCCATAGTACCTACTATCTCTGAGATGGGACTGTGTTACGCTGTAAATTCAAGGATTGCTGTGTATAATTCTCCGGAGTAAGTACTTTATTTTTTACTTTGCTTAGAATAAGGTAGAATAAGGCTTTCAATGACGATGAACTGGTTTTTCTGTTGCCTGTTTTTTTCTTTCCTTTTCTAATATTGGGTACTGCTTGTCTACGATGTTTCATTAAATGATTTCTTGTTTTTACAGATACAGAGACGCTAACCGGTGGGACGTGATAACTGACGATAAGAAGTCGCTGTTCATCCATCCTTTAGATGGCGAAGTTTTTGCTCAAGTCATGAACATTTCTACTGCTTATGATGTAAGAATCCCTCATTTCAATAGAATTTTCATTAATTTTTAAAACCTTTAGGATACCAAGCTGCCTTGTATGCTTATCATATATTCATCTCGCTCTCATTTATTGATCGCTCTTAACGATAAGACCGCCCATTGTGTCACCCTTTTATGTCATAATAAAGAGTATTCTCTATCATCTGATATATTTAGGTAAATACAACAACTGTTTCTGATAAATCCTCCATAATTCTGGTTTTTTAAGGTGTACATTCACGGTCCTCAAGAAGTGCCGGACATATCAACCAAGTTCCAGCACTCGGCTAAAGGGTACTACATGAAGCTATACGTCACTGCGCTCACCGTCTACACCTCACCAGAAGCTTCTAAGTGATTAACTATTTTATCATCTTTTTGATACTCTCATTCTTCTCATGTCTCTTTATCGGAATAAAATGTTATTGTTTTATTGTCACAAAAGATTGAAAGCGATTTTAAAGGACCTCTCACCAAATCGCGCCCTCATCTTTTCAACAGGCAACAATTTTCTTACTTGGTTTACATCTGTATGTAAATCTTTGTGTTTTTCCTTTTTTGCTAAAATGGACTCTCAAATCTTTGTTTGAGAGTCCATTTTAGCGAAAAAGAATAAAATTTCTATACTAAACAGCTCCACATTGTCTCCAGGTTAAGCGTGAATCAACGTCGCTGTCGGTTTCCTCACGAGAACAACCTGAAGCACAACTCGATATACACGTACACCATGTGTCGCATGGAGTGCCGCATACGACTGTGTCTCAAGTACTGCAAGTGTATCCCACATTTCTATAGAAGGATCGGTAATATTACTATCCTTACTTTCTATGTCCATTCCAGATTTGTTACTTACAGCAGTCAAATCTTTTATATCATTAACATGTATTTCACAGGCGACGAACAATTTTGCGACATCAAAGGTCTACATTGTTTGGCTAAACATAAAGGTAGCTATTGTGTTCATACACATGTATGGACTATATGAATATTTTGCAATACATAGTTAAATTGTAACTCTTTTACAGATGAATTGTACAAGTTACAAGACAATAGTGGAAAGAAAATTAGCTGTGGTTGCTATCCTCTTTGCGATGATGTGAACTATGTGCTACAATCAAATGTATGTACTGATTGCCATGTTTGACGAACATGCTTAATATCACTAATTATAATGAAAGCACCTACATATATCCGACAATATTAATTATTATTGATTTTCAGGCTCTTCAAGAGTGGTTCCTGGGCACCAACCTTCAATGGGGGATGGTAACATACCCACGCATGAGATACAGAAGAGACATCATTTTCGGCTTCACTGACGTGTTGGGTATGACAATTTTTTTTTCTCTCTTCACTAAACTTAACAATCACTGATTTTAAAGTATTATTTTGTTTTTTTTTTTTGCTCGCCAGTTGCTGTTGGTGGTATGGCTGGCTTGTTCCTGGGCTGCAGTGTTCTCAGCTTCATGGAGATCGTCTATTTCCTCTCTCTGCGTCTCTTCTGCTATGCTCACACGTCGAAATGAGTTTTAAAATGTTTGAGTGGTTTAATTTGAAGTTTTGCACCATATTCTCAATTGTCAAGTCAAGACAAGTCAATTGTCTAATCAGAATAAAGTTTTCTCACGCAACCAAATATTGTGATGTCTCTTTTTTAAACTAAAGTATGTTTTACAAACAGCCTTTCCCGTTTGATAACTTAGCACAGTCATCCATATTTTGAAACAGAATTCACAATAGAATTTAGAGGGCTATTATTTTGCCTCTGCATAAAATATTGTTCTAATTTATCTGGAGAGTATCAAGCAATAGTTACGTTTTAAACGCCAAAACGGCGTCTAATTTCATTATAAAGCCATTAACATTACAATTTACACAATGCACCCAAAACTACACCAATTTGTAACAAAGTACCCACTGTGGGTCCAACAGACCCCAGGTAAATTTAATTTAGGGTTAAACGTAATTGCAGGCGACGCACATCGGGTCGTATTAACACGTCGTAAATTCAACCCTTAAACACCTTGCTAATAATTAAGATGGGTCTTCGAGACCCTTGGGATTGTTGGGCCAATTTAACAATAACACCTACTGTTGCGGACGGGTTAAGGACATATCGGGTCACCTTTATTTAGTGATACTTTACAAGGGTTAGGTTAAACTGGAGAGGTGTTGTGTTATAATCTTTCAGTTTGTTAATTAATCGTTAAGTTAGAATTTAGATAATGAAAGCTGAATCATCATTCAGGCGAATCATCCTCCATATTAATCATCTTCCATAAACATATTGGCACACAGATAGTTTATAACGGACCTGGTTTAACACTTTTTATCCCGGTTGTACGATCCTGTAGAATGATTCCTGACCTCCACGCGGGCGAGCCGCTGGCAAAAGCTTTTATGTTCAGCCAGACGATGTAGACTTTTGATGTCGTAAAATTGTTCGTCACCTGCACGCAGGCGAAGCCGCGGGCGAAAGCTAGTAAGTAGTCTATACTTTTTTGAGGACGCCTGGTAGCTCGACTCTTTCTTTCTTATTCCTTTATGTCTAACTTTGCTAAAGTTTTGAATTAAGTCCTCTACTTTCCCAAATAACCAAAATAATGTATAGGTACCTGCTAAATCTAGCGCACAAAATAGTGCATACCGCAAGCTGTCGATAAAACTCATCATCGACTTATCTGTCGACAGCAAGACGTATTCGCAACACATCGTCATAAAAGGCTTAGCTGAAGGACTGTGGGGGCACGGGGGGCGGGGGGAGGTAATGTTTAAGATTATTGTTTGGAGTTAGCGGGGTTGAGGTAATTTAATTCTGAGACGTTCTACCTTTGTGTTTGGCGGAAGTGATGGGGTGACGTTGTTGTCGATAGTTTGTAAGTTCTGAGTGGTATTATTGTCAAAATTATAGTTAATTAACCTTGACAGAGTTTATAGTAGGACTATTTTCTATGTGGTGAAAAACATCGATAAAAAAAAAACTTAGGTATTTAGAGTGTTTTGTTTGACTCCCATTAAGTTAATTAATACACACACAGGCCTATTACTATTTCCCTTTCTGTCCTGTTCCGGTCTTTTTTCTTTGATTTTAACTGAGGTTGTGGGTAGTTATCACACAAAATCTCAGTCCGAAAACTGAAATTCATTGCCTCACCTATCAGGTTTAAAAATTCTATCGACACCAGCGCCCCCATCCCTAAAACGAGGTGTTTATTAATACTACATGTTAAGATTTTAATTGTGACCATCAAGTGGCTTTTTTTTATGAATGAGTTTCCGCAGGGGGCGCCACCTACCTCGCTTGAGGCTGTGAGGTGAGATATGTAGGTGTGTGGGTATGTGGGTAGGTGCGTATGTGCCGTGTGCGTTTCAATTATCTTTGACAAGCTGTAACTTATATTGAGGGTGGAAACTTCAAAGTAGGGTGATACTGGCTTGAAACATTGTGTTAAGGATACTGAGATAAGAAGTTAATACAGTATTTTCATTTTATTTCTTTGGGTTTATCTTATTTCAAAAATAGCTTTTGGATTTTAAGGAACTTTGCTCATATAGAGTTAGATATTGGCAAATCTAATTGAGTACCGATGATGGTAAATATGATTTAGATAGCTTTAATTTTAACCCTTCCAAGTAATGCCCAGGATGCCTTCTTTGGAAGATTTTTTAGCACTTTTAGCAAATAGTGTACCTAATGACATTAATCCACGATACAATATTATAAAAGTTTTTGCAGGCCTGTAGACAACATGCTCCCTTTATGTAGGTATTGTTCTTTTATCCAATCTCTTTGTCCAAAACACCAATTCATTTTCTACCCCTCGCATAGCATACAAACTTTCCACCATTTGCCACCCTTAGCCATTTATATTAAAAGCTGTCATAAAACGTTTATAATATCGATACACGTGCCGATTGTGAGATAAATAGGTAGTTTACGAGATACGGAAAACGTAATGCTTTTTTGAAGGGGACATTGATCGTTGGTTTTTTTTGAAGGTCATGTTTGTATAGAATATTATAATAAAATATAATATTATAATATTTATTTACTTAAAACAAAGGACTGTAGTACATCTTAAGCATACAGTTTAAAAAAATATTAACTATCTGTACAATCGTGTGGGTGTGCATTGCTCTCCTAGCTAGGTTATGGAAAAAAAACAGTCCAAGGGAATTGGACTGTTTTTAAGTATAATGACATAAAGTTACATAGTGCTTGACTGTGATGTTATTGTTACAATATCATAGTATTAAGTTTCACAATTTTATTTTGTCCCATATCACACAGTCCATCCATCGTATCCTTGGTCTTCCACTACTCTTATAACCATCCACATTAGAACTCAAAACTTTCCTCACGGCATTTTTAGATATGTACTTAAAAGGTATGGAGCAATATACAAGTCCATTTAATTATCTGAATGTATCACAACAACAACAAGTGTTATCCAATTCCCGCGCTCGTGCGTGTATTGCCATCAAATCAAATCCCCTGACCAATCGTTTATTTACCCCACCTTTAAGATTGCCAGAAAAAAAATGCTCCCTGATTTATGGGTATTTTTTTTCTCCGATAAATAGTTGTCTTGAAGGCCTGTAGGGCGGGCTCTTCTCATTTTTCTAAGGTGGATATTGCCTTTTTTGCTGATAAAGAGATGACGAATGAGGTAGGTGCGAGATATTTTATGTGTTGCCGTCAGATTTATTACGTGGGTTTTTATTTTACGATCACTTTATTATAGGTGTGGTTGAGATTATTTTTTTGCTTTATTTTGGTGTTGATGATATTGGGTACCCCCCAATTTCATCAACAGCAAAATAAAGTTTAGGATGTTACGTTGATATTGTGAATTAACTCTGAAAATGTTTTTGATCCTCATTGAGGTCATCTTCCTGTTAAGGAGAAGTTTAGACGAGGCGTAATGCAATTTTCCTCTTTGATACATAGAAGTGAAAAGTATCGAGAAAGAACGTTATCAGTTCTTTCATGAATAGTTTGATCGCAGGTACACATATCAATTAAATGGGTAAACATTACCTACTAGTAGGTAAGTAATTATTTAAATACTAGTTGATGGATAATTGTTTGCTGCACCGTACGACGTCATTACGTCGGCGCCGGCTGTCGCTGAAAACCAGCGCTGGGGCTCTGTCTTGCATAGGGTCGCACACATACACACACTCACACGCACACACCTTACTAATCAGCACATCAACATACTAACACACACACAATTTTTTTTTTTTTTTTTTACTCTTTGTGTACCATACAGTAGAATGACACAGTCCACTTGTGATAAGTTTTTGTCTAATTACCCTAACCTTAGACCGCAAACTACCTCTTAAAATACAGGTATACCCTAGCTTAAGAGGTAGAGTATTACTCTTGTACAGAACTCACAACATTAAATGTATGTACATAGCAAACTGTAAGTCAAACTCTGTATGCTTTTGGATAAATAAAGATTTATTATTATTATTATTATAATGCTGAGCGATAGCCGTTTTGCGTGGATGTGACGCAAAACGGCTATCGCTCAAGCCTCAACACCAAAATTAACGAACACTAGGATCCAGTCATTATTACACACAATGATGATAATTATGAAAAATGTTTTGATCAATTTCTAAGGATTGCCAATCTTAGCTTTTCACAGATATGAGTCATCATTATCACAAGGGACATGTTGGTTGGCAAATATGATCTGAAGTTGCACTACAAAGGGTTTTGGAATCCTATAAAAGCAGACTGCAAAAACTCTAGCGCGACCATAGAAAATTCTAGGTAAGCAGAAAAAGAAAATACCAGGCTTGTAACTGAGAATTACAATTTTGTTACCGTGGAAAAGTATACTCTGCACAATGTGTGATACCGCTGGCATTACCACTTACCAACTTATGGGCCTCATGGTTGTTAGTACAAAATCCTATCCTACTAATATTATAAACGTGAAAGTTTGTATGGATGGATGGATAATAATAAATTAAAATAATAATAAAAGCCTTATTGCTCTGAAAAAACATTACAATATTTGAGTAGCACTATAGCACACAATCTTTTTTTTTTTTTTAAATGATATAAACTAGTGCTTGACTACGATCCCGTCTGATGGAAAGCAGTGATGCAATCGTTGAGGGTAAAGCGCACTAATTTATTATGGGCCTATTCACTTTAGCCTTGAAGACACTTAAATTATAATCGGACGGGAAAACCGCTGCAGGCAAATTGTTCCAGTCCTTCGATGTTCGCGGTATAAACGCCGAGGCGAAACGCTTCGTCCGGATCGTAGCAGTTTCAACAACGTAAGGGTGGAAACTCGCCGTGCGACGGGTTGTCCGATGATGGAACGGTGATGGCGGAATTAAGTCATGTAATTGAGTCTATGATTGAGTATTTATAAGGGCAATCAGTATGTGTTATAAATTAAAGTTACCGGTCAATCGATTTTGAGTGCATTGACCGGTTTAGTTATAGTAGTGCTAATGCAATTGGTAAGTAATTACTTGCTGATAATAGTACCTTCGCGATGTCAGTGACTTATCAAGAGATGATGCTTGTATGTGCTGGTGCGGGAAAAGATCGTGGGCCAACATACTATTTAAATGCGGGTGCTACACACACGCTACACACATGAGGGCTAATCTCTCGTGACCAAATCCGCCAAAAATCAATACTTAGCACTAGGAGTACCTAGTGTTAAGTATTGATTTTGGTATGTGCAGTTCAACTGAAATATAAGTTAGTTACGTATTTATTTATTTATTTATTTTATTCATTTATTTCTCTCACGATGTTTTCGTGGCGCTTTACAGTTTTTAAACTATATAAATTCACACTGTGAGAGCTGGTGCCTGAAGTAGGTTTTAGAAAAAAAACTGTATTACAGGTCACCAGGCCCCACATAGTGGCATCATACAATTAAGGGGGCATAAGATGTAATTCCACTAAACAATAACAACAAAAGCAGTCGGAGGGTGTGTGGTGAATGTGTAGGTGAAAGGTGGTGAATGTGTAGGTGAATGGTGATGAATGTGTGGGTGAATGGAGGCGGGTGTATGAGAATGGTGGTGAATTTGTAAGTAATTATTTGAATACAAGTATCATTCAGTCGAGTGGAGCAATTTCTCTGTGTCCTTATAGGAAAGAGTTTTCAAGAAGTGAGTTACTTTTTGCTTACAACTTGATTTGTGTAGTGAATAAATATTTTGACCCTTGTTAATAACATTATACAGATAATCCCCTAGGTAACAGTAAAACTTGTGGGACCGACGTTAACGGAAAAATGCCGTAACGCATACAGTACCCTTTTGTCGTTTATCTTTCATTAGATCCGAATCATAAACTAGCTGCGAGTGCTTTTTAAGGATTGTATGCAGAACGAAAGTTTGTCTTATAGACAGTACATCCCACTTTTTGTATAAGTCGACTGTAGGAAATCGGAAGGGAAGACCCGCAGCAACCTTAAGTATGGCACGTTGAGCTCTTTCCGCCTCTATCAAGTGCGTTTTAGCAGCACCTCCCCAGGAGATGATGCAGTAGTCAATAAGTGACTGACACAAGGCACAGTACACCATCTTGATGGTACACGTAGGTCGGCTACATGTTTTAGACTCTTAAATATATAAATGAGTTTGCGCAATCTCGTTACCAGGACGTCTATATGTGGTTTGAAGCTGAGGAATTGGTCCAATGTCACTCCAAGGTATTTAATATTATCTGTCCTTTGAAGAGTAGGACATACGCAAAGCTGGTAGGTTGACCAGCAGGTGTGAGCTGTTATTGACAGTGAACGTGGAGGTAGGACGTTCGATCGATGTGCAAATGCCACGTATTTGGTTTTCGTATAATCGTTGTATCATTATTTGACTACGTCCCGTTCCTGTTGGTGTTTGTTACACATGTATTATTCTATTCTATTATTTCATTATAAGGAGTGACATTCAATTACCTTACCTGGGTTGCCAACCAACCTGTATTCATCTTTTGAGAAACCTAGGACAGCTCCCAGCAGACAGCAAATGATTATTAAGATCATTGTTGTAACTGTTAATAGTTGCTGTAATCTATGTTACTATTTGTAAGCGCCTGTATTTATCAGTGCTTCCCTATAATCAGCCTACAATGTTCCCACTGCCGGGCAGTGCTGGGATACAGGCCTCCTCTCTGTGAAAGGAAGTGGGCCTTAATCCACCACGCGGGCCCAGTGCGGGTTGGTAGATGTCACATATCTTCGATTTTTTTGGTTCTAGGACATGCTGTCTTAAAACATGGCGTCAGGACATGCCGTATTTAAACGGTGAACGGTTTAAAGAGCAGATGAAATAATTTACATAATGAAAAGTGCCTGTCTGGGTTCGAACCTACGACCTACAGCTCGTAAGCCGCGGCTGTTACCACTGGGCCACCACTGCTCTCATCAGTGCTTTAATATGCAGTAAACATCTATCGATAAACTATCAGAAGCACGTCAGTTATATATTTTCACAGCATTTGACTTATCTGTTACTTACTTTAGTTGTTATGTAACAGGGTCTGAAGAAGGCTTATCATGTTGCTATAGGTGACACAGATCTTTTGGCGCCTGAATGACATTGACAAGGGGGCGTTGTTAGTAAGTATTTGTAAAATTGTCATACAAATCGCTAAAACAAAACAAGATGGCGACGTTAGTACCAATTTTGGCTACGCGTCAAAAGAACCTCGTAGTGTTGTAAAGACGGGTTATGGTCTATGAATCTATAGTCTCTGAACCAAAGACAGAAACTAAAGCAAATTGTCGATACTATACTTTGCTAACAAATTTTTGAAAGGCGCAATACTTTAAAAAGTACAATAATCCTTTTGCTATTTCAATATAAGTCGTATTTAGGTTAAAATGATGGGTACATAGCTACTTATACAAACAATGTACTTACCTATTGTCATTTTGATGCAGTGGATGTGAGCGCTCGTTAAAAAGTTAGGCGACGAGACGCGCCTGCCACAGACTACCACAATGGAGAGAGGTGAGAGGGACGATACAGGGGGTGACAATGCTGAACATTATAATATTATTCGATTTTAATAGCTGTTGTAAGACTTCATCACATAATCAGTCATAACGTTCTCATTGCTGGGACATCATACCTCCTCTCTGTGAGAGGGAAGGGCCCGCGTGGCCCGCGTGTCTTCGATTGATTTGATTTTTGGTTCTGAGCATGCCGGTTTCCTCTCGATGATTTCCTTTACCGTTTTGAGAGCAGTGGTAATGAAATAATTTACGCAAAGAAAAGCCTGCCTGGGTTCGAAGCCACTACCTAAAACAACTCGTACGTAAGTTACCGTTACCACTGGGCCACCACTGCTCTGCGTAAGACTTACCCTCATTTACATTAGGGACCAACAAATAAAAAGTGAAGGTTTAAATTGTTTTAATTTTACAAACTGTTTCTTAAAACTTTTTTTTTTTTTTAATTCGGCGGAACCGTCGCATATCGTAATAATATTATTTTGTGTTTCCTCATAGAAGTGAATAATTGTATTACTTTTGAGTAAAATAAAGTATCTTAAACCACATGTTTGTTACAAGCATTAACACTATGCTGGGTTTGCAAAGTTTCTTTAGCATATAAATTATGCCATCCATACTTTAAGCAATAACGTAGCAAAAAAGCGAAGCAAAACCTAACAATTATAGCTTAATTTTCTGGGTTAATTACCAAACACCTCTTTCTTTAAAAAAAATCACTATTCTATTACATTATTCTAACTTCTTTCTTAATATATTTCTCTTAATTCCTCAAACACCCTGCACCACCCGCTGTAGGTAACATCGCAAGTAAGCATGTTTTGTTTCTTAGTTAAATCTTTGTTCACCGCAAGTGGCGCCCCCCCCTGCCCCCGCGAGTGACATTAAACGCGGGTGTCGGAAGTGACGTCATTGTTAATGGCGGATCGGTTATTGTGAATAAGTGGGTAAGTTAAGGGCTTGAGTTGAGGTATCTTGTTGTGTTGGATAATGACAGGACTATTTCGTTGTGTTCGTTAATTTTGACAAAGTTTTTTTAATTGATATGAATTGCGATAAAAACTTTTATAATAGAACGACCCACAACTCGCATAATTATTAAAGTACTGAGTATAATTAGCTACAGGTGCTTGCTTTTCTTTTCTTCATAGTAACATAGATTTACATCAAATCAACTATAAGGGTACACATGGGCCCCCGTTTACAACCACCGGTGACTCTCGCGACGTGCTGCGGTGGCGTGCACTGCTGTAGTGAGTGGCTACCACCAGCCACATGTGTGCGACGAACTGCTCCTCGCTGGGGCATCAGTGACTGTGGCGGGTGGCTCGTTCGCGCCTAGCCTAAGATTTTCAACAGTAAAGTTCATGGATCCTTCACTATTGGGTTATACTTACAAGGGAATCCAATGCGTTCTACTGGAGATCCCGGAGCCAGTCTGCTTAAGAGTTTCCTTAAGAAAAAAAAAATACGAACCTACGTCCTTTTATACATAGTGCAGCATTGGCTAATGCTACATTATAATTTTATCACGAACAACCTTCTTTTTTAACAAATCCAACCTTATTTTTAACCAGAAAGTTTTTTTCTTCATATTGGATTTGAGTTTTTTGAATTTAAAAAATTGACATGTCTTGTCTCTGACCGAGATTGTTCATTTGACTTAGGTATTTTTTGGACACAGGACGGAAGTCGAGAGATTATTGTTTTTTCTGCTTTCTGATTCAAATAATTTACGGTAAACAATAAAAGACTGAACGACCGAGTTCTGTGTGGTCATCCATTAGATCCAAGGGTATGTTTGCTTTCCTATCGATTATTCAAAAGTTCTTATCGTTTCCTATATTTTATTCCATTCTTTTCTTTGTAATAGGCTGTGTTCCCGATAAACATATTGATAAGTAATAACATCACTTGAAAGTGGTCTCAACGCGAAGCGTCACGATTCGGTATGTATTTTAACTTTTCTTCACCTCTTTTGTTATAAAAGATTCTGCCTGCGTCTCGGATTGTCATTTTTCTTTATTTTCTGAAGATTTGTCCGGAGACTGTAGGGCGGGTGTAGAATTCACCCTACCCTAATACCATACGTCTACAAGCTTCCTGCCAGGGAATCGAACGAAACAGCTCACCTTGCGCGAGATCTGCACTTGAGTGTTCTGATTCCGGCCAGCGAGGTGCTTTCCAATTGTCAGCGTGGAGCCTAGGACCAGTTTTTCATTTTTTACGTAGTTTAGTCATCAGTGAAATCTATTCCTTGATATACCACCAACTAGCCGTATAATAATATTTTATTATTTAGTATTACTAACATTTTTACAATTTTGATCAGGCGGTAATTTGTATTATCATCTTGCTCCTTAATATCGAATTTACTTGGTGCTCGTTAGGTCATCCTGGTATTTAACTGTTATGTAAGTTTAGGAACGTTTGCAAACGTATCTTAATCGACGCGTAACAAGAATACACAAAATTTAATATAGGGCTCGAACACCAAAGACTTTCAATAATCCTTTTTAATAAAAATATTCGTTCTGTGTCTTTTGCTAAGTTTTCTATTTTATTATCAGTTGGTGTTAACTTGTGTGAAATGTCCAGGGATTTATTTATTTATTTATTTATTTTATTTATTTACTTATTTTTTAACCAAATTAAAACGTGTACAAGTGAAGATCTGTTTTTAATTTCGCTACAATAGGTATCGTAGCAACACAATCCTTTAATCGCTTTTTTGTATAAGCAATGAATTATGTGAAGTTGAACCACAATAATCCAAGAAAGTAGCAATTCCAAATATGTAGGTACCTTCCGCATAGTTCACGCAAAACCATGCCTAATTGTGTAATCGATTGTAGACGTATAAATTAACTAATTAGAGTGTGCTAATCTCATTCGGTAATAAGTTGTATTTAGCATGTTAGATATTGCATGCCTAATTATTACCTATGTTAATGTTAATAGAACAATATGACGTCACGATTAGATCTGCCTGACCGTTTATTACTTGCCAACATGGCATCATGTGCAGCTGTGAAGTACCTATGGTAGGTTTGAAATGTGAGCAAATGGATCCGAAAACGTTACGGTACAGGTTAATTTGACAAATCGTAAATATAATTTTGATAGTGTTTTGGGGCGTTTAAGGTGACATACGGGTTTGATCACGCATGCGGGACTAGCCTGCATGCGTGGCACCAGGAATGCACCTTTGACAATGATGTGTTGAATATGTTTTCCTGCACCGTGATGTGAGTGAAGCATTGAAAATTCCTCGACCAAAAACTAAGCAAAATCACTTGATAATTCGCCGACACGGTTCTCGGCAAATCGGGAATTATAACTAATTGCATTAATACTAATATATCGGTCAATGCACTTAAAACTAATTGACCGGTAACGTTAATTTGTAACACCTACTTTTTGCCATTATAAATACTCACTTGAAGCTTGAAACGGTTAAGTTATAATAAAGTGTAGCTCGTACGATGAAGTTAGTCGTCCTTTTGTGTCTAGTAGCTTCTGCTTTGGCTAAAGATGGAGATGATGGCGATGACAGTCCGCGTCGTTATGTACATACAAGAGCGCACCATAGCGGTCAACGTAAGTTTGTCTATATTATATTATTGCGTACTCATCAAACAAGCAGACTACCTGATGGTAAGTGGTCAGACCTGGCTATGGACATCTGAAATACCAAAGATATCACAAGAGTAATACGTTGCGGAGAGTATACAGCAGTTTCTACAGCAGCCCACATAGGCCTCTCCAATCGCACGCTATTTAACTATCACCTGGGTTGCTTTCATCCAGCTGCAACCCACCCTGCTCGTATCGTCGCTCCACCTCGCCTGGGAGCGTTCCGTATCTTACGTTTGCCAATCGCAGTCTCCACTCGAGAACACGTGAACCCCAGCGCCCACCGGTTTGTTGGTTATATTTTTAACAATGTTCTTTTTCCCATAGTTGGCCAGGAGTGTAGCAGAGATGCAGACTGCCGCGAAGTTTGCCGCGACACACTACTGACCACGAAGATGGCCATATGTTACAAGGGCGCCTGTTTCTGTATGGTGCCAAACAAATGAACCTCATCGACATCAACAGCCTTAACCAGAAACTGAATAAAACTTGACTTCACTAGAATATCGTAAAATAAAATGATTATTATACTTATTTTCAACTTTCAATACTCAATCATTTATTGCATTCCACAATGTATATGCTTATGCTTGCTTTTTTAGGGTTCCGTACCTCAAAATGAAAAAAAAAAGAATCCTTATAGGATCACTTCTGTCTGCTTTTGGTAAAGACAGAGACTTCAATCTGTCAATACCTCTTTTCTCAGGAATGCGTGGACGGAGGGGAGGTATCGAGTTGAAATTAATATAAAATACGTAGGTCTGCAGTCTTGTCAGCATTTAATATTTCTAAATTGCTTTCAAGCCACAGTATTACTACCGAGTTGAGCGATTTTAAACAGTTAGCTTCTGGTTTTAGCGGTAAGTATTAAAGCCGTGTCGTCAGCATGTGATATAATTTGGCTGTCTTTAATATTTAGATTACACAAGTCGTTAATATAAAACAGCGTGCAGAATAGCGCGGGGCCCAGTATAATCTCTTGAGAAGCACTAAAACCATTATTTTTCTGCTTATCGCTCGTAATATTAATATTCTAACACATTGGTACCGGCCGTCAAAATATGGTCTCTAATTTGTTTAGAAGAGCAGGAACAGACATCGTGTCGAAGGCCTTGCCTAAATTGAGAAATACTCCCAGGGCCTGGTTTCCTTTGTCGAGTTCTTCTGAAATGTAATAATTCAGGCTATGCACCGCATCGGCTGTCTATTTTTGATGTTTGGCTCTAAAACCAAATAACGTACGTAGCGTACGTAAAGAAAGAAAAAGAAAGAAAGAAAAATAGGTTTACTTGTCACAGAAACACGCGCATACAAAAAAATAATTAATTCTACGTTATTTTTTTATTCTTATGAGGATAAAAAGCTGTCATTTTCTAGGTTATTAACTACATCTACTGATTATAATTTTCTCTAATTTATTTTAAAATTGATGAGAGTGAGGTTATTGGCCTAAAATTATTTACTTCGCGTTTACTTCCAGATTTAAAGATTGGGATTACAACTGTGTTATTAAGACAACTAGGGAAAATTCCTTCGGGAAGACAGATTAGAAATATATGCTTTAGGTACCAACATAACAAGAATTCACGCTGTTTAGACATATTGGTAACGTTGTTAATACGAGTATGTTTCCAAAGTTGTTTGCTTTTGTTACCTGCTCTTTTTAATTCATTTTTGTTATAATATTTTTTTTGTTTTAAATTAAATAAATTCGCATAGATTGTGTATTTATTAACCAGTGCCTGTAATATAATGTTGTGATAACTAACGAAATTAAACGTTATGATTCCGTCGCATTCCTGAAGCGCCGCGTTTAAGAGACTTCCTTCGTGAGACGGACTTTAGGCAATAATCTCTTTCCCCATTACATAGGGCTACATCGGTGAGTTTAGGGTGTGCTCTCGTACACTTCTGTTACTCCTATGATAAGGTTTATCCAACATTTCTTTTTAAAACACAGTTTTTAATACTGTGTGTTTTTAGCTTCTCGCCATGAATTAATATTTATTCGTTTTTATTCTGCTCATTATTCCATGTTGCTCATTACTCTGTTCTAATCTTTCAATGCTTACATTCAATGACTTATAATTAATTCTTAGGTAAAAGAAACATAACATAATCAGCCTATAATGTTCCCACTGCTGGGACACAGGCCTTCTCTCCGCGGAAGGGAGTGGGCCATATTCTACCACGAGGGCCCAATGCGGGTTGGTGGATGGCATTTGTTTTCGAAATGTTGGTTCTAGGACATGCCGGTTTATTCACGATGTTTTCCTTTAGAATTTTGAGACCAAAAAAAAAATAACAATTAAATATAAAAAAAAAAAACATTTATTTGAAAAATATATTAAAAACGAAATAAAAATGTAAAGAACAAGCACGTTTTGAAGTTACTACGCACGTACTAACGTGCATAGATCATGGTATTGGAAACAACATGACTTCATGTCAATGCTCGGTGCACCCTACAGTAGCACTCTCCTTTAAAGCACATTTCCGAGTCTACTAGCAACGGTTGGCAACCTAACCGGCAAAGTAAAGAACAATCCTCGTCGGAGAAGCAAGTTCGGCCAGCACCACCACCACCACCATCTGCAAGAAAATACAAGTTTACGTATAGACAGGTTTCCATCATGCATCAGACTACGGAGAATATAGCGGGAGGCCTTTTAACATCTGAATATTATATATAAAGAGCCTGCCCTTTGACAGCTGCTAGATTTATTCAAATGATGTCAGACAATATGTTCACGACAAGAACTCTTTTATGCAGTATCTATGATGCAGTTGGTGGCAGTTATTTTAGTTCAATCTCAGATTTGATGTCACTAACTGCATCACACTGCTTGAAAAGTGTGTTTTGAACTTCTTAGTTGCAGTCGGGTTTTTGATTTCCATGTTTTTGTTATGCAGGGTGGCAATGACATTGACGTGCAACCTGTTACCAATAGTTACCATGAACACAGTACATGATTCTGGACCCCAGAAGAGTCCACATACTAAACTCTCCTAAGTTGAAACATTTCGTTTGTAAAAAAAAATTGCTTACGTTTTGACCACGTAGCTTCACGTAGGTTCAAATGGCAATTTTTATATGAAACAGCAGATTTTATTTGAAAACCGAACCAAAAATTCTGCGCTAGGGTGTTTAGAATCATGTGCTGAATTCATGGTTACAGTTCGCGCGTAGTTGATACCACCCTGTATTGGCGACCGTTTTTGTTGAAATTGAGATCGATTATTGAAATAATTGATTTAGGGCCGATTTTTCCAACGCCAGATAATTTTATCCGAGGAATAGTTTTCATTTTTTGACAGTTCTTCCATACAATTCCATTACCATATCCGTCTGACAGATTTTATGGAATTGTATATTCCATACAATTCCATAAAATCTGTCAGATGTTAATTTTATTCGAATAAAATGTATCTGTCGATTGAAAAATCAGCCCTTAAATAAATATTCACAAATAGGGCCTTAAACTAGACTCAAATTACGTGAACTGGGATATCTCAGATATCACGCTCAAATGTTTATACTTTTGGCATAATTATGGTCTAAGATTCCTTAAAGAAATAGTAATTAATTTGTCTACGACTTATAAATTATAGTTTTATTCAAATTAAGAAAATTGATTGCTACTTTTTGTTACATTTTTGGAATTTAATGCCCTTTATTTCGATACTGACATGGTCACATCCCGTCTTTGCCGTCGCGCAGTCGTGTAAAAACTAACTATTATATGTATGGTTTGAAGACGAACAAATATCTTACACTTAAATACTTTTCTCAATATTTGAAAAGAAATTCAATCTCGGAGTAAATGAAAAATGTATTAGCTATTGCATTATGAGGAATCTAATGTATATTATACTTATTCTTACTTTGTTTCAGACGCCAAGAGGATTCGCCTAGGACAACACCCAGCAGACAGAAGAGGATGAACAACTTCATTGTTTGAAACTGTTGTAGCGGCAGGAAGTCTTGAAACTGTGATGGAACCACAAGCCAGAGCCAGTATTTATACCCAGTTCCTAAGCTATAATAAGCGGAAAGTAATCGATAATATTGAACAAATATTGGGAACAGGTCAATTTGGCAAATCGATATACTTAATTAAATAGTATAATAATATTTATCACGGCTTTTAATTGCTTTTATTGTGGAGGACCTTACTCTTAGCACGAATCAATTATTCTGTTCATCCTTTTGGCGTGTTCAGTAATAAACAAAAAACGGAAGCAATATTAAAACAATTCTACCTTAATGTCTTGCTTTCATTCTTAAACACCTCTTTTTAAAGAAGAATTAGCACTGTTGTACTATACAACGTGTAACGTTAAATGCGCAAAACCTCAGACACACCAACTTATTTTTAATTCAATTGGCCTATTTCAGAGAGAAAGAGTCACTAAAAATAATGTAAAGGTTTTATGTGCTGTTTTAGTTTTACTGGCAATTCTGATCGTTTCTTGCGTATGCGACGACGCTCTATCGACGGAGGAGTCGTCACCGGGCCGCTGCGCCGCGCTGACATTATTAATTACTATCTACGCTCATAAAGAACTTAGGTTATCTTTGAACAGTAATTTAAATGTTTCCATCACACTTTTCCAGGCTTTGGATTGGCAACATTAGGTAACCCACATTTTCAATTCGTATTTGCATTGAAATAAAAGCTATTATTATCCCGCGTATGAGAAAACTTAAATTGGTCGAAAACAATTTGTGTTTGTTTACCTATTGTGGCGGGTTTGTGATGGCTTGACCTATTAATAAATAGACATGGTAACGTTTTTAATGAAGATTTTTTGAAAAATGTGACCTATATTAAAAAGTGGTTCAATTGATTCTGCTCGTTATTCTGATCAAACTATTTTCAGGTTTTGCGCATTTAACTTTACAGATGTATCGAAAGCCTTATTTTGATCGCCAAGAACTAGAAAATATTACCACCATGGATGCTATGGTCACGCTTTCTTCAGGAGGCACAATGCTGACTCCGGCAAGGTGAAACTGTATTTATTATATGAACCGTCAATTTATAATTGCAGCAAAGCTCTACAATCCATGCATTATTTTTTTTAGGTTACTTAAATACAATCAGGCAGGATAATTAATAAAAAAAGTATAAATAAATAAGTTAGAAGAAAATTTTATTGACAAAAATGTGTTAAATATATTTTCCTGCACCGTAATGGTAGTGGATTCTAGAACCAAAAACTAAGCAAAATCTCTTGATTAGTCGCCGCCACTAATAACTAATTACATTATAGCCACATTAATACTAATATATCGGCCAATGCACTCAAAACTAATTGACCGGAAACTTTAATTAGTAACACCTATTTATTGCCATTCTATAAGTACTCTCTCGTAGCCTGAAACGGCTAAGTTCTAATCAAGTGTAGCTCGTACGATGAAGTTTGTTATCGTTTTGTTTCTAGTAGCTTCTGTTTTGGCTAAAGACGGAGATGATGGCGATGACAGCTCACATTCTTTTGTACATACAAGAGCGCACCATAGTGGTCAACGTAAGTTTGTCTTTTATGTTATTGTACTGCTCGTATCGTCGCTTCATCTCGCCTGGGAGCGTTCTATCTTACGTTTGCCTATCGCAGTCTCCACTCGAGAACACGTGGACTCCAGCGGCCACGGGTTGGTTGGTTATATATATTTTTAACAATGTTGTTTTTCCCATAGTTGGCCAGGAGTATAGCATTGATGCAGACTGCCGCGAAGTCTGCCGCGACACACTACTGACCACGAAGATGGCCATATGTTACGAGGGCGCCTGTTTCTGTATGGTGCCAAACAAATGAACCTCATCGTCATCATCAGCCTTAACCAGAAACTGTATAAAACTTACTATAATTTTGTAAAATAAAATTATTATTATACTTATTTTCAACTATTTTAGGTTTCCGTACCTCAAAAGAAAAAAATGGAACCCTTATAGGATCATTTCTGTCAGACGTTTTTTTTCTCAGGAACGCGTGGAGGTATGAAGTTGAAATTAATATCTACGGTCCTTTGGAGCTCTAAAACAGTCAAACTACTAAGTCAACGCAATAAAAAAATACGGCTATTTATGCGACATATTTTCATACCCATACATAAATCAAAACCTATAGGGCCCTTCCCGTTGACCTAGAATAATGAAATTTGGCTAGAAGCTTGGTCTCACATGTAAAATTTAAAAAGGCTTTCAATATGTTTTTTAAAAGAGAGTGTGTCGTTCATTATTACCCCGAGGTATTTTATGTTGCGCTTTTTGAGGATAAAAGGACGATTACACATGTTGACTGGTTAGAAATGTTAAGTTGAGGCTTGTGCATGGAGAAGTTATTATATTTTGTCTTGTCAGCTTTTAAAACGAGTAAATGGTTTCGAAGCCAATTTTAGTAACAGTATTACATCTTAGTTGAGCGATTTCAAAGAGTTACTGGTTTTAGCGATAAGTATTAAAGCCGTGTCATCGGCATATGATATAATTTGGCCGTCTTTAATACTAAGATCACACTAGTCGTTAATATAAATCAGGAATAGCGTGGGGCCCAGAACGGAGTGTTCTGGGCCCCTGGGCCTGAGGAAACCAAAACCAGTATTTTTCTGCTCATCGGTCGTAATATTAATATTCTAACACATTGGTATCGGCCGTCGAAATATGGTCTATAATTTGTTTAGAAGTGCAGGAACAGACATCGTGTCGAAGGCCTTGCCTAAATTGAGAAATACTCCCAGGGCCTGGTTTCCTTTGTCGAGTTCTTCTGAAATGTAATAATTCAGGCTATGCACCGCATCGGCTGTCTATTTTTGATGTTCGGCTCTAAAACCAAATAACGTACGTAGCGTACGTAAAGAAAGAAAAAGAAAGAAAGAAAAATAGGTTTACTTGTCACAGAAACACGCGCATACAAAAAAATAATTAATTCTATGTTATTTTTTTATTTTTATGGGGATAAAAAGCTATCATTTTCTGGGTTATTAACTACATATACTGATTATAATTTTCTCTTGTTTATTTTAAAATTGATGGGAGTGAGGATATTGGTCTAAAATTATTTACTTCGCCTTTACTTCCAGATTTAAAGATTGGGATTACAACTGCGTTATTAAGACAACTAGGGAAAATTCCTTCGGAAAGACAGATTAGAAATATATGCTTTAGGTACCAAAATAACAAGAAAGGTACCAACATAACAAGAATTCACGCTGCTTAGACATATTGGTAACGTTTTTAATATGTTTCCAAAGTTGTTTGCTTTTGTTACCTGCGAATTTAAAAAAATATTATAATAAAAATGCATTAAAAAATAATGCATTTTTATTATAATATTTTTTTAAATTAAATTCGCATAGATTGTGTACCTATTTATTAACCAGTGCCTGTAATATAATGTTGTGATAACTAACGAAATTAAAATTTATGCCTGAAGCGCCGCGTTTGTGAGACTTCCTTCGTGAGACGGACTTTAGGCAATAATCTCTTTCCCCATTACATAGGACTACATCGATGAGATTAGGGTGTGCTCTCGTATACTTCTGTTACTCTTAGGATAAGGTTTATCCAACATTTCTTTTTAAAACACACAGTATTTAATACTGTGTGTTTTAAGCTTCTCACCATGAATTAATATTTATTCGTTTTTATTCTGCTCATTATTCCATGTTGCTCATTACTCTATTCTTATGTTTCAATGCTTACATTCAATGATTTATAATTAATTCTTAGGTAAAAGAAACATAACATAATCAGCCTATAATGTTCCCACTGCTGGGACACAGGCCTTCTCTCCGCGGAAGGGAGTGGGCCATATTCTACCACGCCGGCCTAATGCGGGTTGGTGGATGTCATTTGTTTTCGAAATGTTGGTTCTAGGACATGCCGGTTTACTCACGATGTTTTCCTTTAGCATTTTGAGACCAAAAAAAATAACAACTAAATATAAAAAACATTTATTTTAAAAATATATTTTAAAAAAAAACACGAAATAAAAATGTAAAGAACAAGCAAGTTTTGAAGTTACTACGCACGTACTAACGTGCATAGATCATGGTATTGGAAACAACATGACTTCATGTGAATGCTCGGTGCACCCTACAGTAGCACTCTCCTTTAAAGCTTCCGAGTCTACTAGCAACGGTTTTTAACCTAACCGGCAAAGTAAAGAACAATCCTCGTCGGAGAAGCAAGTTCGGCCAGCACCACCACCACCACCATCTACAAGAAAATACAAGTTTACGTATAGACAGGTTTCCATCATGCATCAGACTACGGAGAATATAGCGAGAGGCCTTCTAACATCTGAATATAATATATAAAATGCCTGCCCCTTGACAGCTGCTAGATTTATTCAAATGATGTCAGACAATATGTTCACGACAAGAACTCTTTTAGGCAGTATCTATGATGCAGTTGGTGGCAGTTATTTTAGTTCAATCTCAGATTTGATGCCACTAATTGCTTGAAAAGAGTTCTAGTTTTGAAATTCTTAGGTTTTAAATGATATTATATATACATATAATATCATATCATTATGAAGATATTATACGATTGTATAATATCTTCATAATTTAAAAGCTAACAGCCTTAAAATAATAATAATATGTACACGTATATAAAAATCGGAAGGAAAAGAATCATAAGGCATCAAAAAATTTCTCCGTATCGTTGTCAATAGGGTAAGTGCTCAAGAGGCTGGCAGCATTGCCACATTGTATGGCTTTGATTCTTTCTTTTTTCGACTGTTTGTTGTGTTATATTTTTGGAATCTTCTTCTTAAGCCCTTCATTTCGATACCTATATGGTCACAGACAGAGATTGTGTGATGTTTGGCTTTATGGCATACAAAGACTACATACCTTATACAAACCTCATACAAATAGATACTTTCTCAAGAATTCAAAATAAATGCAATATCGAAGTAAATGAAATAAATCTGTTCATATCTATTTGAATCTACTGTCCTTTATTTCGATACTGACATGGTCACATCCCGTCTTTGCCATCGCGCAGTCAGGTAAAAACTATATTTTATGTGTGGTTTTAAGACGAACAAATATCTTACACTTAAATACTTTTCTCAATATTTGAAAATAAATTGAATCTCGGAGTAAATGAAAAAAGTATTAGCTATTGCATTATGGGGAATCTAATGTATATTATACTTATTCTTACCTTGTTTCAGACGCCAAGAGGATTCGCCTAGGACAACACCCAGCAGACAGAAGAGGATGAAAAACTTCATTGTTTGAAACTGTTGTAGCTGCAGTAAGTCTTTGAAACTATGATGGAACCACAAGCCAGCGCCAGTATTTATAGCAAATAATGTGGTCAGAAACCTGCGTTTAAAATGAAACACGATACAAAAGGACAGTTTACCCGCACAAACAAGGGTGCACACATTTCATTAACCTTTACAGTTTAATCCGCAATCCATCGGATTCATTCGCCTTTTTTCGATAGTCCTTCACAACGTATATCGTTCTGGCAAAGCGGCTGATCAAATCAACCGTTTATTTGTACGGGGGCACTCGGCCGTGGCGGATATCGCGGATATTCTCGCGGATACGCGGATATTTGCGGTGTGCATTCGGAATTTAAATAGCGCGCTTGTGTATATTGGTGTGTTCCACTAATTTGTAGTGTCCTGTTAATTCCGTGACATTTTGGTCACATTAGTTTGTTGTGGTGTTCGAAAATTAGGTTTGCTGTCGACACCGCTTTATTTGTACTTTGTATTTATGGAGCTCATACTGGGATGGACAGAAAACATTTTTTTTTTCTATTAGCATTTGGTGAAAATGCGTCAATGAAGAGAAAGAAATATACATTTTAATTTCTATCGGAGATTATAGTTTTTTTTTTACTAGCCTTTGCTGTCTCAATCCTGTGCAAAAGACTCCCGCCACTCCTTCCATCTATCGCGAGCCCGCGAAAGAACTAAATTAACAAAGCAAAACTACGATGGATTAACAACTATTACTAATGACTAAATGATCTAACCTCATCACTTTGTTCTCATAATCCCTAGTCAAATCATCACGAACTAAAACACTAAACAAAAACATCGTGCTAATTCTAAACTAAATCCCTTATTAGCAACATCACTAAAACATCCGAAAATTAACCCTCTCGTCACTACGTCCACTAAATTCGGAAATCCGTATTCCGAAATTTGAAAATTCGTATTCCGAATTTCGTATCGACCGTTGACGGTAGATCGAAATTAACAGGGGATTGGTTGTCCAATCAGGCTGATCGCAGTGTTATTGAGCCTCCACTTAATAATATGCCACAATAGTGTTCACACTTTCTGTTTAGTGCAACGTTGATTGGCAATCAAAAATGTTGTTTGGCTGTTTAATTTGGGGGAATTTAAGGGTTATTGAGGTAAATTATGAAATTACGTGTTGGATTGTACAAGTGTGTGTGATGATGATTGTCAGGAAAATGCTTAAACATAAAATCATGCCTGTTTTCCCCGAAGAGTTAGGCAGAGGTGATCAATAGTACCTACAACCACCCTTCACCAGTTATGTTTGAGTCCCATGTAATTCAGCGAGATCGTCCGAAAGGGTTACCGCTACCCCGGAACATAGAGGGCAAAGGAAGGAACATGTGTGGGTTTTAGTCAGTAAGAGTCTGACACTCCCTTCCGCTCCACCCAGAGCGGGAGGGATCATTTGATGATTTCCCATCCGGAAAATAAAATTAAAGTCCCATGTAATTATTTTTTTTTTGTTTTCTTACGATCTTAAGTTTAAGATATTTTTTTGAACACAAACTATATAATTGAGTTCAATTATTTAAACTACGCTACTAATTAACGCTACCTTAAGGAATGTAAGCTAAATATGGAATAGTTTCAAATAAAAGCTCAGGTATTTAATTAATTTTACATTTAGCATAATTTTCCTTCCATTATCGGTAACTTTGTAAGACACATCGCAATGACAAACTCATAAAAGAGTAACACAAGTAATTGTTTATGTGTTTGCGTAGGTGTGGGGCCATAAAAACCGCGAGTTACGAGCACGCGTCGGTCACACGTCGGCCCTAACAGCGTATTTACGTACCTGAGTTACGGAGGGAAACTGTTCAAAGGATACGTGTACAATGTCTTGGATAAAGATTTGTTTATGTACGGAAGTTTGCACAGTCAAATATTGCTATTCTTAACCATTTTTCACGGATCTAGACACAATTATGGTGATGACACAATTCTTAATTCTTTTGTTTTCTTATTGTGTTTTATTATACCTTGAATTGTTTTCCAAATTAATTATATAGATGCATTATATACCAAAACTTACTTTGTTTATAAGATTGAATCGGGTCTGCGATCTATAGTTGCATAAAGATGCAGACTAGTTGTGGAGGAGTCATGTGACAGGTGAATTTTCTATCTAAAATCAGAATGAAAAAGTGAAACGTCTCAATTATAATCGCCCCAATATGCATTTATCTTAACAAAATAATCATCGAAGTCTCACCATTTTGTCAAAACAAAACGACGCTCAGTTGACGCCGCGTCGTAATTGGCTTCATTACATATTCTCGTTAAAGTTATTTGTCGCGAGCTTGCTTACATTCTCCGCTTATTTCGTGGCCCACGACATGTTTATTGCTGACGTTTCCTTGAATTTTTGGATATTTCAACACAATATTTTGTTACAAAGGTTAATTGGTGTTTTTATTTTCTTAATTATTGAAGAATTAATGTTTGTAATTTAATTTTATTTCTTTATGGCTAACCATAAATGAATGAATGATATTTAATTGTTAAATGATAATGATATTATGTATTTCTGTAAATTGGTTCAAATAAACGAAATTAAATTATTTTTTAAAACTAGATGAGTTCGGTGTTTCGAACAGCTAGCTAGGTACTCTGAGAAGAAAGATCGAAATAAATTCAGAGGTCAAAGTCTCTTTTAAAGTCCAGACATAATCTTGTTCACGCCATATGAGGACCATGCAGGTTAATCTCTGAGATGGCCTTTTGAGGAAAGAACCACACAGATTTGCGTGGAGCTGTTCAGCCAGCGCACGCATTTGTCAGTAATCGCGTAGCTCATCTCACAACTAAGGAGCACAACGACATAAACTTGAATAAACATAAAATATATAATTTAAAACACTAAACAGCCGCATAAGCCTTACAATCGAACGTTAAGCGCGGTACACACTCGCAGCATGCGGCTAATGGCGATCTGAGTGGTTTCACGTGTACACCCACCTTAGGCGTGCGGGGCGCCGCTAAATCCCCTACTTTTAGTTTTTTACTAACTTCTGCGTAAAGTGCACATTGTATCGCTCTCTCATAAGAGGATTTTACTGAGCTTCACAGCTTAACTTGGCATGTTAATTTTATTAGGTAAGCTAAAAATATTTAGTTATTTTCCGGACTTTAAATTAGCGCGCAGTGTTTGTAGGGTTGAGATAGATCATGAGTCATAATCATATTAACAAATCAATAACTCTTTCAGTTTACATAATTAATATAATAACCTAGGTAGGTGTAGAATATAACTGAACTAGGTTCTCAATGTTTTTGAATATTAGAAAGGAGATATCTGAAAAAAAAATTTTTTTACAGGAGTTTCCTTGACCATTGGCATCAATTATTTATCGATTTCAGAACTTGTAGGAGGAGCCAAATACACACTGTTCAAATTCTAGAGGCATTAACCTGTCTCTTTCTCGTTAAAAAATTATTTATAAGCATTATTTATGTAAAAAGAGCAGCGGGGTAATTGCGTAACACATTAACAGTAGGGATGGCTTTCACTTTGACAGTTGCGTTATTTACGTTGTTGAGCAGACACATTTTTCGAACATACGAAGCAATGGATTAGCAATATCCTTCAAAATGATTCAGATTGTGATTGAAAGTAGGGCGCAGGTTTTAATCGATACTGACTGATATGAAACCCGTGAGTGCGAATTGCCTTATTTATAACCCAAGACCACACATTGACACGCCTCCACAGAAACAACAAATTATTCAATAAAAAAAAACACTATAATTTTGAAGCACCTATTAACTGTTTTTTTTTTTATATTTATTCCGATCTATAAAACTGTTTTATATTTTTTTCACTACTTATAAAAATAGTAAAATAGGTACGTATGCCTGTTGGTCATAGGTATTTCGGCTCGAGATAAGCTTGATTGGATAATTGGTGAAGGAGACCGACTTCTTACGGGGTCCATGTTGTCCTGAAGGTTATCATTCGCCATTATTCAAAAGAAAATCAATATTAAATACAAATTTAATAATAAGAAACGTAAGTTAAAGCTAATAACAAAAACCGACTTTATTTCTAAATTAATTAAATAATCAATTAATTGAATTACAAACGAAAATCAAATTAGTTAACACAAATTAATTCTTAATCAAGATTTAATCCATTTTAAAAGAAAATTTACACAAAATAATTTTAATACGAATTTCGAATGATTTTATAGTAATAAAATAGTAAAATAGTAACAATAAAAATATTATATTAATAATAAATCGATTCAGGCGTGATCCGTATCACAATTTAGAGTTGTGGACGGGGCGCTCGCTAGAATCGGAATGCCCCCATCGCTCGGCACTCCGTCTTATAAAGGCCGACCCCTTCCACAACTCGCCTGATTCATTGAGTGGTACGATGATATCACAGACGGCTGCGTTTCGTTTTACTTCGTAATAATTTGCTCACGCCGACACGGCCATTCTGCAAAAAGGTCGTCACTGACCTTATAACCCTGTAACACTAAAATAGACCGGGTCAGTCACTAACACATTATTAAAAGTCCCCTGTCCTCGACAAATTTTGTCAGTCTCAGGTTTGGAGGCCTTTGTCCTCAACAAACTATATCTCATAAAATGTTTGGAGGCCCCTGTCCTCAACAAACTCGTAATAATAACATTAGAAATTTGGAGGCCCCTGTCCTCAACAAATTTTGTCAGTCTCATAGGTTTGGAGGCCTCTGTCCTCAACAAACTATATCTCATAAAATGTTTGGAGGCCCCTGTCCTCAACAAACTCGTAATAATAATATTAGAAATTTGGAGGCCCCTGTCCTCAACAAACTCGTAATAATAACATTAGAAATTTGGAGGCCCCTGTCCTCAACAAATTTTGTCAGTCATGGTTTGGAGGCCCCTGTCCTCAACAACCACATATAAACCGTTATCAATCAAATAGATGCAAGTAGTGTAAACGTAACTTGAATACCTTTATTGTAGTGCATTAAACCCTGTATCAGAATATTGGCCCATTCCCATGCCTTGGTTTGGTTCTGGATCGGTATTTGTGGAACATTCTTGTGGCAAGAAGGGTTCACCTTCTGACGTTATAGACTCATCTTCCGCCGACATGGTATCCTGGTCGATGCATTCTCCAGGTTTTGGTGCTAAACGTAGCTGGATTTACATTAAACGCTAAGAAGTGCTCTTTCTTCAAAACTACAATTGAATATCTTGGAAACCTGATCTCAAATGGCACTGTTCGTCCAAGCCCAAGAAAGATAGAAGCTCTAGAGAAAGCGCCAGTACCTACGAATGTAAAACAAGTCCGACAGTTCTGTGGACTAGCTGGCTACTTCAGGCGCTTCATACCATCTTTTTCAGAACGCATGATTCCTTTGTATAACCTGACTAAAAAGGACGCTAAGTTTACATGGACACCAGAATGTGAAAATGTTAGGCTTGATATCATTCGCAGACTTACATCAGCACCAGTTCTCACCATATTCCAAGAAGGGTTGGCGATCGAGCTCCATACTGATGCAAGTACCTAGCTCGGGATTTGAAGCAGTTCTCATTCTAATAAAAGAGGGCCGGCAACATGTTGTGGCGTACATGAGCATGAGGACTACAGAACCAGAAAGTCACTATCACAGTTACGAGCTTGAGACACTCGCTATAGTCCGAGCCATTAAACATTTTAGGCAGTATCTTTATGGCAGAACATTTACCATTGTCACGGACTGCAACGCCATAAAGTCATCGTCTCACAAACATGAACTTTTACCGAGGATTCACAGATGGTGGTCATTCTTGCAGCACTACAGCTTTAAAATTGAATATCGACAAGGAAACCGTATGAAGCACGCAGATTACTTCAGCTGAAACCCTGTAGCATGTATTAATCTAACCCAGAATATAGATACCTGGCTCAAGATTGAACAGAGACGTGACAAGGAGTTGGCCGATCTGATAAGAAGGTTGGAGCACGGTGAGAAATTGAATGATTATCGCCTTCATGACCTTGTTCTAGAACGTCAATACGAGGAGGATGAGCACGGATGCAAAAAGTGGAAAAAGGTAATCCCAAAATCCTATCAATGGAGCATTATCAACGCCTACCACACTGCACTTAAACACTTCGGGTGGGAGAAAACACTTTCAAAAATTCGAGAATCTTACTGGTTTTCTGAAATGAGCACAACAGTGAGGCGATTCGACAACTGCATCATTTGCAAAACAAGTAAGGGAACCTCAGGCGCTAAACAGGTACAAATGTATCCTATAGAGAAGAAGCCAATTCCTTTTGATACCATCCATATTGATATGACTGGCCACCTTACAAAACGAAACAATAAGCACGAATATGTGGTCGTTATTGTTGACGCTTACACAAAGTTTGTGACTTTAACTTATGCGATAAACAAAACTGCAAGTTCTATGCTTAACGCTCTCAAACATGTCGTAGCGTTCTTTGGAGCCCCTAAACAAATCATAAGCGATCAAGATACTGCATTTAAAGCTGAATTTGATGAATTCTGTAAACAGTATAGTATTCATCAACATTTTATTGCACCCGGGGTAAGTCGCACCAATGGACAAGTTGAACGCATAATGGCTATTGTAAAAATGGTTTGACTATCATCCGTAATTACGAAACAAAGGATTGGAAAAAAGGTTTGGATGCCCTCCAATTGGCAATCAATTGTACCAAGAACCAGACCACAAACATAAGTCCAATTAAAGCACTTACTGGAAGGCAATGTGCTGCACCTGTCGAATTGCTATCTTTGATTAATGAAGAGGAAGGAATAGTAGATCGAAATCAGCTTAACAACTACGTACAAAAAAAATTGAAACAAGAGCTAAGAATGACAAAGAAAGATTTGATAAAGGAAAAGCTAAAGTCAAAAGATTTCAAAAAGGAGAAATAGTTCTTTTTAAAACTAACCCCAGAAGTCAAATTGGACTCGATTTAAAGTTCCCGAATGCATATGAAGTTTGGAAAGTTTTACCTAACGATCGTTATCAACTTAAAAAGATTACAGGCAGAAGAAGACCCAAGAAAGTGGCTCATGATTAGTCTGCATACTGGCTTGCTGCTGTCGTGACAGGCTTTCTAGAATATTGGCCAACGTGGACAGCATCCGATTTGAGCTAGAGCCATCTGTTCCTTCATTATTGAGGGCGGATGGGACCGAAGATATGCCTCGGTCGATCCCACTTCTGATTTCGGCTCGAGATAAGCTTGATTGGATAATTGGTGAAGGAGACCGACTTCTTACGGGGTCCATGTTGTCCTGAAGGTTATCATTCGCCATTATTCAAAAGAAAATCAATATTAAATACAAATTTAATAATAAGAAACGTAAGTTAAAGCTAATAACAAAAACCGACTTTATTTCTAAATTAATTAAATAATCAATTAATTGAATTACAAACGAAAATCAAATTAGTTAACACAAATTAATTCTTAATCAAGATTTAATCCATTTTAAAAGAAAATTTACACAAAATAATTTTAATACGAATTTCGAATGATTTTATAGTAATAAAATAGTAAAATAGTAACAATAAAAATATTATATTAATAATAAATCGATTCAGGCGTGATCCGTATCACAATTTAGAGTTGTGGACGGGGCGCTCGCTAGAATCGGAATGCCCCCATCGCTCGGCACTCCGTCTTATAAAGGCCGACCCCTTCCACAACTCGCCTGATTCATTGAGTGGTACGATGATATCACAGACGGCTGCGTTTCGTTTTACTTCGTAATAATTTGCTCACGCCGACAGGTAATAAAAATATTTTTCGATAGTTTTCACTGGAATTTGTAAAATGCGTACGTTGTATTCTCACGTTAGTTAATTAGATATTGAGAGACATATTAAAGTGGTTTTTTACGATTGTATTAAGAGAAGTTATCACGAGGAACGATTGTGAAGCGTTATCCTTATGTTCATTCTTTCTAAAATTGATGAGGGAAAGGGAGAGAAAGAAATCGATCTGCCTAGCCTTTTCCCAACTATGTTGTGGTTGGCTTCCAGTCTAAACGGATGCAGCTGAATACCATGGAGCGACGGCCTATCTGACCTACACAACCCAGTTACTGGGTAACACGATACTTGGTATGACTGGTTAGCAGACTTTTAGGCTTCTGACTACCCGAAACGAGGTACGAAGGCTTAACTTTATGGATGGTCAACCCGAAGGCTTATTTATTTTCTAAGATTAAAAAAAATCTTAACAAACGTTTTCTACGCGATTTATAATTTACAGAATAACCACCAGAACAAATGTGGCCTGAATAACTAATTGGTGCGTTCATGACAGAACTGCCTACCCCAATTATATTACACAGGAGATGAAAGCTCTCATAAACGTGTAATTACCGAGACGAATTGCGAACGCGAAAATTGTAATATTTTATGTAGGACGAGACAAGACGATTTTTGTTTTCATTTTAATTTTTAAATATTATAATAATTTTCTAGTTGCATGTGAGCTCCCTCATTGTTCACATATTTTATTGTTTATTTCGAAGTAGATACACAGTTAACAAAAAAAATTGAGTACTCTACGATTTCCTCTATTAAATTCAGTAAGAGCAAATAGGTAAATTTTATGTTGCTATGCACTATTTACTTTTACAGTGGTTTGCAAATATTCAGTCGACGTAAATTAATTTAACAAAGAGTTTTATTTTTCGGGAAATCACAAGACGGTTGGATGCCTGCTGACTAGATAGGTAACCTACTAAAAGAAAAACATATGTGTTTTTTGAAAAAAATAATGTACAAAGGCCAAGGCCCAATGCCTGAGGCATTTTCTATCTGTCAACCTTAAGGTATTGCAGAGAGAAAACATGGCAGGCGCAACAGTACCTACTATATTTATTTTTTCAAAAAAACCAAATTAATCGGAGTCAAAACCCTTTTATAGCAGATTTTATTCGGAAAATTCTATTTCGGTCATTTCACAATATCCTGAACCGGACCATAATTTCTAAAATCCTGCACCAAGCTCAAAACCTTAGGTGTGCGAAACTACATAAATCACACTAGCAAATGACGTCGGTTTGCCCTGCGCCTATACATCACGCTCTGTTCAGGACTGCACTACATATTTTATATTATAATATATAATTTATATGCATATTTTATGGCCCCAAAGATTTACTGGAGTTGGAGAAGGTTGTAGGTTTAATACTACTATACCGGTTTTTTGTTTAGTGCAGTTTGATTGCTGGAAAGTAAATCCGCGTTGGGTTAAGGCGTGTTCAGATAATTATAATCTTTGGTTAGCGTATCATGGCAGATAATATTGTGTATGACAATTGTTACGGTTTGAGTGATTTTTTATTAGGGCTTATTTTGCTCTTTTTCATTTTATTGCTTGCTTTGCTAGTTCAAATAATGTCTAGATTATGAGTTTGATGATTTAAAAAAGAAATATTTTTCACCTCATCACATCGAAGTTTTGCGCAGTCCAACTGTCTGTAACCTCACAACACCTTGGTCGATTACTGTCAGCAGATCATAAGAAAATCACGTAAATAAACACAAACGTAAGCGCACCTTCTCATTGAATCATACAAGCTAAACTTAAAACCTTTCAAGCAACATCACTTAAGGCCAAGTGCACACATAACCATAAAGTCTAAAACGCACGAGCGACTGAACGCGTGCGATTCGAGTGCGACAAGCTGCTCAATTAGAGTCGGGGCGCATTAGCAACATAGCGTCTTCTTAATGAACTTCCTAGGTGTTGAGAGCTAAATATAATCGCTTTTCGTTGTCGCGAGCTCGTGCGTTTGTGCATGATAGTGCGGCATGGGCTTTAGGTTTCTAGATTATCTATTGAATGGAAATTAATGAAAACGAAAATAGATAAAAGACAGCAGAATTTCATAAGGAACATGGAAGAGACGGGTTTTCCCTAGTTTTTTAAAGATTACGCAAATTGGTGTGCGTTGCCAATCTGAAAAATAAGTTCAAATGTTTCAGGTGTTGCCATTTCATTGACTTAGCTTTCAATTTGGGACACAATAACGAAGCACGGTGGTAAAAATAGTGGTAGCTGTATCTACTAGGATCGAAAGAGTTCTTTTATAAAGATCGTGTGCGTAGTCTAATATAGCACCTTCACCTTCTTTAGTCACCTTAGAGAGAAAAGGGAGATTTAGTGACGAATTCTGGGAAATCTGGGAAATTGTCAAATTCTGTCAAGGCTTTCTCGAATTCCACGATGTGACGAGGTGCTTAATTGTTGGAAATGGGTCACACTTTTATTTCCTGGAAGGAATACGTCAAATTACAAGTCACCCTGTATAAACAAAGTCCTCTTCCACACTATCCCACCGACATTCACAAAGTGCATCGCAGGAGTCAGATTGCGTTCCGCACGCCAACAGCAACAGGGAAGTAGCATTGTGTTCATCGTGTGCATAGCGCCGCGGTGGCAGGCAGCGCACGAGCACATGTACGTGCCAGCGACGCGGCTTGTGGTGCAAGGTGTACTGTTTCATTGATGTATCGGTAATAGTGAGATGTATGTATTACGATTATTAAAATTTTCTCATTACTTATTTTTCGATTTAGTTGGTTTTAAGTTGGTAATTTTTAGGGTTCTGTGCCCACAGGGTGCCAACGGGACCCTATTACAAATCTCCGCGGTCCGTCCGGCCGTCTGTCACAGGGCTGTATCTTTTGGCCCGTAATGGATAGTGTTAAATATTGTACTGTGGTACGGAACCCATAGTTTGCGAGTGCGACTCGCACTTGGGTGATTTTTTTATTCGGCTTTTCTTTACCAACCACCAATAACAAAATAGTGGTTGAGAAACCTAATTCAATGTCATATAATAAAACGGCATCCAAAAAAAAACACATCATTAGAGTAGGAATCATGAAAAATGAAAACCAATAACTTTTCAAACTTTTTGTTTCACTGCCGCTGTCAAAAGTCTCGTAGAACATTATTAGATTCTAGTTTTTGCCGTGTGGGGGTCGAAATTATCCCACAGAAACGTAGGTACTGCCGAGATAAAAAGTATCCTGTGTGTGTATTGTGTATCCAGGTTATAAACTATCTGTGTGCCAAATAGTGGGACTAACCGCAAGTTTCATCTAAATTCGTCCAGCCGTTTTTGCGTGATTGAGTAACAAACATCCAAACATACAAACTTTCACATTTGTAATACCTATTAAGTAGGATTTGAGATCCTCTCCTCCGATTAGTACTCTTAGTACCTCCCACGTCATAGCAGAAACTGTAGGTACACAAACAACTAAAGTAGAACAACTATGCGACAAACAGTAGGTTAAATTTCACATTCCAATAACAGCATAACACAAATCGAATTACAACGCCATAATACTCGAACTAATACTAATATTTGTATTTGTAGGTTAAACAGTTGAATGCAATACAAAACAATGATGGCGGCATACGTAGGCAGTGTCGTAAATACCTGCCGTTTATTGGTGCTGCCTTGTGACTGGAGAGTCTACTGGGGCTAGCACTGGAATAGCATGTAACCTTCCTGTGCATTGACGAAATAGCTGGCCCACATTCTTAGCGAAACCGCACCCTGGTGGGACTGAAGTATACTCATACTTCAGTCATGCAATAGACCAGGTACTTACCTGGTCTATTGCATTCAAACAGATTTAAGATACTATAGCGAGGCTAGAAGCTATCAGAAGAAATTTCATGTAGAAAAACCGTGATCCCATGTCTAAGTGACGCCATCTAGTGTAATTTACAGTCTTTTACATTTACTATTGAAAATATAGGTACCCACTGGCTGGACTGTGCAAATTAGTTAAAACCTAGAGTTTGCGAGCTTGTAGCAAACAGGCATATAGGCTGACGGCCATGAAGATATTATAAGGAATCATTACAAAAATCAATTCGATTCAATGATTTGGCTGAGATTTCGCTTTCCCCTACGCTCGCACACAACTTTCCTAACTCACTCTCCTGGCCACAAATTAGGTTTGAACGCAGCACACCTTTACATCATAAATAGCGCGGCTATTACCAACAGTTGTCGGTAATGTGGCCGCGTCGACATTAAACGCGCGGATATTGTGTCTGTCTGCGAGCATCTGAATGTTTGTAGCACCTGATCGTATGGGTACTGCCGTGGAATTAGCTTTTATAAAGGTCTAGGAGGAAGCTGATAATGAATTGGTCGGATTCCATTCATATAACAGAGGTATTAAGGGTGGAAGTTCTACAGCAATCGAAATAATATTTTACAGGATAGCGGGAACTTTGAAAGTTATGTTTCAATGGTCGAAATATGTATATCAGCATTTTTTACCTAAACTACATTTTTTTTTTTAAACGTGTGACTCTTTATTTGCCTTTGTTTGGAAATTATTGGCTTCCAAAGCCAATTAAGTGTAACTCTAAAAACTTTATGTCTGGCGATCATCATACTTGATGCGCTTTTGTTCTTTTTTTTTGTATATTATGTGTGTCCATAAATGTTTAAATAAATAATTAAATAAACACTTTTGCATTTACTTCTTTTGCCAATTAATTTCCTTCACAACACAATCACGGCAGCATACCTTAACGACGCAATCTGCGTGCCTGTAACGCGCGGTCATTCCGAACAGTTGCCTTTAATGTGCGCGCTGTCATAACGCGCTTATTGTCTGCGGACACATCCCAGTGTTTATCGCACCTGGCTAGTTCGTTCATTAGTTGGAGGTGGGGTGCTAAACTGTTTGTACAGTTTCTGTGTGGAACTGAAAAGGTGCGATAATGCTAGTGATGTTTTTGAATAGTTCCTGGAAAAGACCAGCGGGGTAATTGCATAACACACCAGCAGTAGCTATGGCTTTTATTTTGCCAGCTCTACAACATTCATTGCGTTATTTACGTTGTTGAGCAGATAAATTTGTCGAACATATGAAGCAATGGATTAACAATATCTAATAATAATCCTTCAAAATGATTCAGATTGTTATTGCAAGTGTGTTACGCAATTAGGGCGCAATTAAATATTTTATAATATGTAAATAATTTATACCGTGTTAAGCAGAGAGAGAGAGACTGAGAAAGATAGAGTTGAGAGAAGTGGTGGCTCAGAGGTAATTGCCCCGACTTACGTGTGTAGGTTGTGGGTTCGAAGTTATATCACCACAGCTCTCAAAACGGCGAAGGAACACATCGTGAGGAAACCGGCATGTCCTAGAAGAAAAAAATCAAACACACACTGGACCCGCATGGTAGATTACAGCCCACTCCCTCTCGAAGAGAGGAAGCCTGTGTCCCAGCAGGGGGAACATTATAGGCTGATTATGCAAAACTCCTTGTGATTTCGTCAATATTTTCTTTTTGACTCAGTAAATGCTAAATAAATGGACAGTGCCTTCAGTGTTCTATTCTTATCGCAGCCTCGTCGGATCACACAGTATCTATCTGCTAAGATCAAACTTCTAAAGCTTGTTAAGGAACCATTAGTATCAATCAATAGCTAGACTTATCGGTACATCGGTATATTTCAGTGATTCTTACATAAGTTTAACCATAATAAGAACATGTATTTTTGAACACAGGAAACGATCAAAAACAGATAAAATGACCCTTTCATGATACCAGAGGAGAGTATGGTACAATGTAGCAAAGATCAATCGACTATTTTAGCCAACCTAACAAAAAGTCCCCAATAGAGCATGTCCCCAGATAGCCTACAATAACCACCTGCTGTACATTGGTTCGCGATAACTAACGACTGACATCCCTAAGCCGTCGCGTTGTAGTGCTGCGACATACTATTAGTAACTATTAGGGCTGATCCCGTTTGAGCCGCGTAATGAAGACTAATCGACAATTAAATCAACAGGTTAGCAAGTTAGCGCGGCTTAGGCTATGTGGGTGTGGATTTAAAGGTGCTAGCTATAGCGTGAGGAGGGATGCGTGTGCTAGGAATGAGGCTAAACATCTATTTGGGTAAGGTGTTTTAAAATAGGTTTAATGTCCCAATTGTAAACTTTTAGACGATATAGTTACATTCATTGATTACACATAAAAACTCATTGTGTTTTACAAAATACACATACTAACAACTCCTGCTGAAAACCCGGCCCAAGTTTCACCCGAAATATTCATGTAAGGGCCGCTGAAAATAATTATGCTTGCCACAACTTGCAATCTACAAGATAAGTGATAAAATATTTTTATCTCATTATATTTAGTGCATCATAAGTTTGTTCTAAAGAGCCTACTGATTGGAAGAATACCTCCCGATATACATACAAGACTGTTTGTATTGCGTTACGTCCTATACGTACAAAAATATTGATCTTAATAGTCTCTAGATCACAAAAGCAACTTTATAAATGACGCCCAGCAAACACTTAATACTTTTATTGCACTTCCCGTGCACTTAAATGAGTTAAATGCTATTCCGATATGATATACGATCATTACCTGACATTTGTCCGATCTGCTAATACTGAAACAACCGCTGAAACATTGTAGTGGCGGGTTATTAATTATGTTTTTAATAGCTTGAAATATTAGTATTGTGAGTAATGTGCCCGGACGAGGTACTAATATTTATTGGTATTGCTGGAATCGCTTATTTAACTTGTCCTAGATTCTTATGAGGATCCGGTGGTGTAATCTGAAGATGGCTCTTGAGGATCAATTATTATGGTAGCAGTAAAATGTTACTATGTAAAGTTGGTTTTTGGGCGATTCTTGTTATTAGTTTCGATGAAATCAATTATGACGAAGTTAAATACATCCACAGTACATAATTCTATTTTATTATAATTGAAGTTAAAGAGAATAAGAAAAAAAAGTAACCCATTTTTTTTTCATTATTTAAAGTGCCAAAGAATCAACATCGGAAAATTATATGGGTTTTCCTCCTTTATCTTTTTCAGATTAAGCTTTTCTATTAAAAAATCCTAAGTAAGAACTATACATAATAGTGTGTTATAATGTGGTTGCAGGTTACTTTTACTTTTATTCTATTGTATTGTCTTGTGTTCTGTTATATTGTATTGTTGTTGTGTTGTATTCTTTTATTCTACATTCAGTTTCAAACCAAACAAACCCATCTGTGTTAATATTAAATTAACCAAACAAAACCAAAAGCCACACATCCGAAACTTATTCATACAACATCGTTTAAGAGTATTATCAAAATATCTGAAGCGAAATAATAAACCGCGCACGTCACCTCAAGATAAAAGGGATTAGCGCACTTGTGAAGCAGGTTGTCTTAACTTCCACAATACCAACATACACTCTACCACCAGTCAGAACTTTATTTTAGATGAAGTAAGGGTGAATGTAGCTTGGTAGAACAGCATCAAGACTTTGCAGGAAATAATCAGTGTGTTATTGCAAGTGTAGGTGAATCTTTGTATAATTTCATTTCGCGACAACCCTAATGTGTTTTAGTGTTGTGGTGTTGTCGATAAATTAATATAAAAAAAAAATTAATGGCTTTTGGGTTAGAAAATAGTCTGGCTATCAATCTTCTTGGTATTGATTTGTAAATGTCTCTAAGTTTTGAATATTTCATGATCGAATTTTTTTGTCTTAAGGCATTCACCTGTCTTCTAAGCATAGGCCACTCCTTTAAACTTTCGCAACAAGATTAAAGAAGGATCTTGTTAGCATGTCTTAAAACTTAACTTCGGAAAAGAGTTTTACACAAAGAAATGGGCATTCGAATCAAGATGTGAAAGAACATTGAACGTACGTTACGTACATTACGAATATTACGTAAAAAATCATTGTATGAACTAGAGTCAAACGTTACTTATATCACAAATATTTCACAAAAGTAACAAATAACATCATATCTATCGACAACCTCAAACCACATTTGTGCCTCACTACCCCAACTTCATCAACAGTTAATAATAAGGGGTATAAGTGCAAATTTTAAGTGGCTCGCATTTGAACCGACTTACCCTTTTATGACGCAGATACGGCAGGTGAAGTTACAATGTGTGATGATAAGGTTTCTTAGAATGGCTTACTTTGTTTACTTGACTACCTTGTGCGTCGGAGAGACGAGATAACATGTGATTACGGGGAATGATTCGCGCCTTTCTCCTGTGTGCCATTTGGTTAGGCAATGAGTTAAAGAAAATGGTCTGAAGTCTGAATGTATGACTTGCAACTTGCTTATTTTCATTTAAGTGTAAATAACAGTGTGTGGTTAAATTCTGACTAATCATGGGCACTGGGCGTGGGTCTTATGAAAATGATGTGTTAGATTTTTGTCACTTCTGCTCTGGTAGACCTTTCGTATTTAGGCTTTCGATCTTTGTTTTCTTTTCCTGAAATTTTTGTTCCTCTGAGTGTGGCGATGGCAAAATAACACAAAAATATTATGTCCTTAAAGTTTGGCCTAAAATTCAGCAATGCGAATACCGTTTACTGACGCCGCCATTAGGACCTCAAGTGTACAAGTGACATAGTCAAGATTTAGTTTTCATGTTAATGAAGTTTTGATTTAACCAAAAGTAAGTCTTATATAAGCTCATTTCCAACTGTTTGCATTTCTAACAAAACAAAACATACACAAACCCAAAAATATCTAAATTCAACTCATAATCTCAACAGATTCCAAAAACATATAAAAATAAATTCTGAATATGTATTATCGACCTACATAAAAATATGTGTAATAAAAGTTTATCCATCGAACTAAACAGTTGGTTTAGCGTTAAAATAGCGCATATAAAAATACACGTGCGCCCAGGTAATGGTGATTGCGAACGAATTGCGGCGCGCACGCAGCCGACGTGAAACACATGGCCCGAGCGTTTACGTGAACTACTACGAACGAGTGGTCTTGATAATAATGATTGAGGGATTTTGAAAGATTTCCCGGAAAAAAAATGGTAAAAGCACTTGATAGCGAAATTGGTTACGAGGGAGATTTTTCTCCAAGTTCACATCCCACACTCATCATTCTATACACTAAACTTATAGTTTTCTTCGTAAAATTTCCTTTCTCAGCACCGATTTACCCTTTCCTTAAAGTTTCGCTTCCACATTTATTATGATCACACTAATACGGATACATGCTACATTTTGTTAGACGATACATTTTTCATGAGTTTTCAGTTGCATTTACAGTGAAAACCTTATTCCCGTTTCAAAAACTCACTGTAATTCAGTGACCAAAAACCAGAGTAATATACAATTCGTCTTAAAGTATTAAAACTATTCCGTCGTAGTACGCATGTCGATCAAGCGCAAACGCATCAAACATTTCAGTGGAACCAACAGGTAATTTACAGCTGCGTGCGCGCCGATACCAGTATATGTTTATTTTCGTTCATACTATTTATTTCGCTGCTCGCCTAACGATGATTAGATTTTATTATTACTACCATCCGATCTTTAATGGCGATTCGCCACCTGGTTTCACGTGGGCGTGATTTTGTAGGATTACTGTACGGGATTGATTAGTTTTCTCAATCAATCTGGGGATCATAAAAAAAAACAGAAAATGTAGAAAACTTTTCCTGATTTTCATGTCAAGGTTTTTAACTAAAGATGCTTCACTTTCACAACATAACACCGTCAATGTTTCAGTTAGTTCAGTCAGTCACCGGAAATAATTATTTTCCAAAAGTTTCCTCCCGAGCACGACTCATGTCTTGTCTTGTCATAAAAACAGCATTCTGTATTGAAAATATTAACTCTATATATTATATTTTCAGCATTTCTGGATATTTTCCACCAGTTTTTATTAAAATTTTCCTGCATTACAAGTGTCACTTTCTTTAACTATTCTAGTTATTTGTTTCCTTCAGTCGTCAGCTACATGAACATAAGAGAAATAGGCCGAGGACCGTGTTAATTTACTGTTTGATTTGCAACAATTCGAGAATATCACTTCTCCCGACCACTTACCGCTATTCCAGTACGCATTACCACAATAGTAACAGAAACAGTCGTATTTCAACTTGATCCAGATCCACATACAATTAATTTAGCGTTCACCTTTTCAAAACAATTTAGCGGCGATAAATCGTTAGCACCTCGTGCTGTCGTCGCGTATACGGCGCGCGGTCGTTGCGTTCCCGCTGCGTGCCCGCGGCGTGCCCGTCACGCGGGCGGCGCGTCGCCGGCGCGCCGGCGTGCCGCGCGGGCCTCACCGCCCGCCTACAATACTTTGTGTGAGGTGTGAATGATGGGTGTCCGATCTTGTTTATATTGGTGATTGAGCTAATTTGTTTACGAATTAGGTCATTTGTACTGGATTGTGCTGTAGATAAAAGAAAAAAAGAGAAAAAGAAAAAAAGAGAAAGAGTCGTATTGTTGGGATTAGGTGTTACCATAGTTTTGGATTTAGACAGTTAATGTGAATCGTAGATACATTTTCCACATAGCGTAAACGCGAGATTTTCTTTACAAGTTTTCATTTTTTAGGATACAAAAGCAGCCTTATCGCAACCTTACGCTGAGATGGCCTTTTTAACCTCACATGTGCCTTTTCTTTTCATTGGTTAGTTTTGAATGTTCCTCTTTTATTAAATGTATTTCCTGTGCATGTCCTAAATAAGATATTTTTCTGTCACTTATTTTATTTCACACTTACCTTTTAGCAGATAGCACCATAATAGCTGACATTAGGCATATTAGAAGAGGTGCAAAAAATATTGATTCGTTTCGATTGATCTTGATTGATCGAAGATGACCATCAAGGTCTTCATTCCATTAAGTTTCAGGACACATCTGACCTCAAGGCAAGTTTTATGCCATCAGACTTTGTACATGTTTAGTACCTACACGAAGGGTCCACTCTACGGTATCCACAAAGAAACTTTGGAATTTAAAGAGCAGTCGTAACGTACCAAGTTTGATGTTTAGGTCAGGCAATGTGTTATTCTGATTTGCTTACTTTTGGTTTCAAAATATTTAAAATCCACAATATTATTAGCCGCAAAACGGCGAAATCGTTGACTTACGTCCAACTATTCTTTTCATCACGTACATTCACGTACAGTCTCGTACATCCTCGTACCTTTCGCACACATTATTATAATTCGTACAGCTGTGAGACATTATTTTAAAATAATATTGTTTACTCTCCCCGGAGCGTTTCTCACGTTTGCGTTCTCCGTTTATATTCGCTTGCCGTGTTTTGAATACATTTACGTGTATTTGTATACTGCTGTTAACATAAATATATCGGATTAAATTAATAGTTGCTATCAAATAAACATGGCGGGAATAATTGGAGGACCTTTGATCAGAGTAGTTTGCTAATGGAGTGTTATGAAGTGCCACCGCAGCCAATGAAATTCATACAGTAAGAGTTGCCCGTCGGGATTTCTCATCGGCAAAAATCAAAAATTTCCATCCCCTATTTAACCTCTCGGCGATGAATTTTCCTTCCTCAGTGCTCACTTTCGTTATACAAGTTTATTTTAAATTGGCTAGCTCTATACTCTGGGGTATCAAGATCTAGACATAATATGACAAAATATAAATTAACTTGATGTCAGTTCATGACTTATATTATGGCGCGATTACAATAATCCACAAGAGGAAGTCTGAAAGTGGCACCGGTAACTGAAAAGTTGTATGGAAATCGGTTGACATGTATGGGCGAAAAAGGAGGAAAATGTCGTGATGAAAGTTTTGAGTATGAATGTCGATGGCTATAAGAATAGGGGAAGACTAAAGAAACGATGGATGGATTGTGTAAATTGTGATATGGTTAGAAAGGGGTGATTACCGAGATGATGACTAATAGAGAAGTATGGAAGAAAAAGACATGTTGCGCCGACCACAAATAAATTGGGATAAGGGCAGGAGAATGATGATTACAATGATCCTTCAATCAACGATAGGTACAGTGACTGAACCTCACGCAGCTCACAATTCTACCTATTCTATTATTCAGTGATAAAGGTAGGTAGGTAAGTACAAAATGATAATATTAATAATTATCAACGGAAATGGAAATCCGACATAGATAGCTGTTGCACATGGGTATTCCTTGTATAGGTACCGCCACATTTGTAAGTTTAAAATGATAGTGTAATACAGCACCCGGAATTATAATAGATGGGTGTACCGGTCCACAAATATTTAAAGTTACAATAAAACCTAATAGGTATCCAACTAGGTTGGTACCTACATACATTAATGGTCAGTAACTACAGCAGCTTGGAAATATTTTTCTGAATCCTACACGTAGAGGCAGAATCATATCTTGCTCATGTTAGTAGTGGACATTATGATGAATATAATTATTTTCGATACCCACGGGTTCTAAAAGTGCCTGCCAAGAAATACACGCCCTCAACGTACCTACTGCCTTAATTCCCTAAAAACCCGTCCAAAATCGTAATAAAATCGCTACAAATAATTTATACACAAAATAGATCAAAATTCGTGGTTCACGGTGATTAAAGTCCTCCAAGATAGAACAAATTAATACTTGATAACACAATTAATTTGATGCTCGGGGCGGCGGCGGTGCTAGTGTCGGCGAGTAGCGAGGTCAATCGTACATTTTGGAAAGACATTTAAATGTCAATAATCTGTGCCAATTTTCCAAAACAACAATAGACAATCTAAATACTAATAATAAAGCTGAGTTGGTTTGTTTGTGTGATTTTTTGATTCCACACACGCTTTTCTAAAACCAATTTGGGCATTAGATTGACTGTGTAGTATCGTAATAATAATCACGATGTTAATTACTTTTTACAAGAAAATATTAAAAAAATGTAAATGAATAAACCGGATTATACAGGCTGGCAGGGACATCGACACGCAAACTGTATACATGAATTAAGCGCATGGTGATAGACCCCCTAGTTTAATAACCGACGAAAAATGCAAGGATTCATGTACTGAATCCTTGGTAACTGGTTGCGCGTCGATTTCCCTGCAACGAATTATAAATAGCGAATGATCTAAATAGAGATGAAAAGGTTTTTTTTTTAATCCAAAATCAATGATTAATTGGATATTATTTAGGTCACGAACGAAAGCTAACTAGACAAAATAATTTCGCATAATTACCTAAGTACTTATATGTAGGTATAGGCATGCACCTACATTTTTACTGCCCAGTGAAAATTACGTAAATGATTACCTCTACCTCTCTCTCAGATTTCCTACTGTTACAATTTATACAAATAATCCTAAAAGTGACCCTGACTTTTTCACCGCTGATCGCTGCCACTCCCACCTCACCCAAAAACTCGTAAAATTTTCAATTTTCCTGGTAAAGTTTCACCTGATAAACGTGAACTTAGGTGCGTTAAAAGGAAAAGTATTCCTCCGATAAGACGCCAGCGGTCCGTGTAATTACAGCTGACTGCGGGGCTGCTATCGTAAGGTTTGTAATTTACTTACTGGGAATTAGCTGCTATCTGATCCGAGTTACCGTAAAATGTAGGGAAGTATTACGTGCTGTAGAGCGGGGTTGCCTCGGTCACATGATATGTAGCTACTAGAATCTAGAAGGAGTGTCTTAGCTTAAAATGATTTCATTCTAAGAAGTTTTAGAAGACATTGATACCTTTAAGGGCTTGGTAAAGTATAAATGTTACGTGCTTTTTGAGTGAGGGTTACCTCGGTCACATGATATACTGTACTAGAATCTAGAAGCGGTTTCTAAGCTTAAAATGATTTAATTCAGAAGGTTTTTAGAGGCAGGACATTGATGGATTTAAGGTCTTGTTAATATCACAAGTATTACGTGCTGCAGTAATTTTCTGTCATCTGGCCTCATAAGGTAAAGATTATAGGAGTGGTAAAATGATCCTAAAAGACCAAGAAAGTTTCAAGAAAGTAGGTGTTGTTCTGGCTACTCATTAGGTACAAGGGAAAAACACATTCATACTTTTAAAAATTGCTGGCATAATTACATCAATCCGGCTATCGTATGTTTTACTATCTTACCCCGATAACACAGCATGCCTGTTCAAGACGGATTGTTTCCAGACTTATATTCCAGGTTTCCTTATGATGTTTTCCTTCACCGATGCGACCGATGATGTCCAAGATAAAATAAATGAGTAACATTAATTTGTACATTTTGTGAGTCACCTAAATCTCAGTCGGCATCCATTTCCAGTCCAAATAACAACTCCACATGTCTGACGAAGGAAACGTCCATTTCTTTTTATAAGCTTTAAAGGTAAAACAAAAGGCATTTACATTTTAAGTGCATCCAGGTGCATTACGACCGAAATACCGAGAAATGCTCTGAACAAAAATGTGGCTATTTATACATCGGCACCTTTCAGCTGCGGCGTCGAACAATGGTACGAACAAATCTTTTCATATTATAAGCTTATTTCCGAGTTTCATAAAGTCGCTTGTAAAACACTAGGTTTAAAATCCAGAAAATAACTACGAAAGTGATTGTTTTCAATTTTAAAATACTTTTACTTTTTTACGGCGTAATAAAATATTTCAGTTGCAATAGGCAACACGCGATGTAAGTCTCTGCGTGGTGTTCATTATTTAAAGGAGATAATTGTTTTTGTTCGGCGATTAGGCCCACCAAAAATTGTGGCGTCTACTAGATAGGCAGTGGGCCCAAAAAAACGATCTCCTTTTATATCAGATTGTACAAGAACAGATTGGACGGTGACCCCCAAACTACGCACTTGCCAGTATCTTTAGGGTCGGAATTGCGTCATTCTCAGAGTGAATATTCTCTGTTAGAGAAGAGGCCAAGCTCTGTCATGGGACGATTATGGTCAGCCTCCATCTTATTGGATTTTGACGGTGAAAGAATAACTGCGGCAAGCAGATAATCGAAAAACACCATCATTAAAAACTATTCTTTGGCAGAGCTACCAACTTTCAGCTAATTGAAAGCAGTCAGTTCAATGAACTCAAACTATCGCAGTCCACTACTGGACATCTCTCCCAGGCTGCGCCACAACACTCTGTCCTCCGCCCTCCACAACCAGTCTGTCCCAGCCACCATCTTAAGATCGTCGGTCCATCTAGCTGTGCGTTCTACACTGTGTTTACCGATACGCGGTCTCCACTCCAGGACTCGTCTGCTCTACCGTTTATTCAGTTAACCAGTCGGAATTGGAGGAATATTGTTCCAAAAGTCACCAACAACTAACAAACATAACTCCTGCACAGAAATAATCGTGTTATTTTAAAATCGCCACCTTCCAATTAGGGTGGGTTCGCACTGCGCGTAAAAACATTCGCTGTACAGTCACAAACACAAATAAAGACGTTAAATTTAGAGGCGTGCGGTTCGAGCACCTGGCGCCGACGGCACGTGCCACTTTCGGGCTTGACTGTACTTCGAGGATTGGTATAGAGCTGTTTGTAGCAATATTGCATAAAACTAAATAAAGTGAAGTGAATTATTTTAATTAGGTATTCTTATCAACAAGTTAAACATTCTTCCACTTTCCTCCGTTACTTATGTTTATAATAGTTCAAGTTCAAGTAACGTCAGTGTAACTATATTTTTTTATGTTTAAGATTTTCATAACTTTAAGCTAAAGGGGCGAATATCGAAAGCGATATAACGCTTGCATAAGATTAACGTTGTCTTGAAAATTATGAAAAGTCAATTATAGGTGAAAATCATAGGTCAGCAAACTTATACTTTTACAAATGAAAGTATTTTCCTTTAGACGAACTGATATTTCACAAATTTTCAGGCCCTTTTTGAAGACAAGATGTTCCCACGTTACAAGATATTAAATACTCTGCAAGTTTAAGACAAGTTCTATAAAATTATTCGCAAGGTGGTAGGTATTATCCACTCTTCGTCAATCTATCGACTCCTAAATACCGTCGGGGTATTTATTCCGGTACTTTTACGGAGAACCTGGTCGCCGGCTAACTTCTTTCAATGTCTGAATGCTACAGATGTTATTATTTGCACGTCCAATTGGCTATTTGTTTTTCTTTTTGACCGTACTTTTATTTACTTTGCTTGAATTAAAATGCTAAATCTTTTTTTAAATTGCTTGTAGGAATTTTGGTATAATTTTTTATTTGGAAATATACTGTTGGTTTTGGGAAACGTATCTTTTTCCGGGTAATAATTTCACACCATCGTCACCGTTACGCTTATGCAGTATACAGGATTATATTCAGCAGATGGCATCAAACTGCTATGAAAAAAAAAATACGGTACCTATTTTCAGCACAATTTAAATGCACGTCTGCAACATAGTTTTTATTGATAAACACATTTCAGCCAACTAAAACGGAACTCCTCATTGCGTAACACCTGCAAAATGGGTTACCAATCATAAATTATGACGAACCGTCACTCAGGCTCAAAGGTATGCAATAAACTGACAAATCCCTTCGGACACCGCCCGTAATAACTAACGAGCTCTATTATCGCCACAGATAAATAATGCAAGTAAATCAATTAAGTTTTATGGTCTGTGCTCTGTTCAGACGCACTGGCATAAAGCGACACGGTCAATAGACTTTATAACGTCTCGATTTTCCGAGATGCAGGAATTCGTTTTATGACTAAAGTATCAATTATGACAGACATTTATGATCTCGATTTTCTTACTAGGTGCAATAAAATGTCCTTTCGGTACATTATAATTTGTTAGTTACGAGTTTGGCTACTGTTTTATTACTGATCTGAGAAACTGGGGTTATGAATGGATTCACTAGATTTTCTATTTACAGTGCGTACCGTTTGCGGATCATTTGAAAGTACTTTGTTATACATCAAAGTTGTCATACGATCCCTTTGTTTATGATTTGCAGGACATGCATTTCTTGGAAATTTTGCTTAGAATTGAAGTCTGTAATATTCAACCTGAGATTTGTTTATGGTATTTGGCTGAGACTTCATCACGCGGTGAATCTCGGGCTAAGTATGCTGCTAATGACATAATTTTGCAGAGAAAATGATCTGAAAAAAATCTAGTATAAACAAATGTATTTCAGATGCAGACTAGTTTGAATTGCATTATTATAGAGCATAATATCTAAGTCAGCTAGTCATCACCCATAATGCTAAATATCCACGCCTCATTGCACGCTATCACGCTATCGTCGGTAGGGGCTGGCTGGCTGCCAAGTCCACGACTGGACGGCAGGTAACTCTGGCAATGGTTTGTGTGCGTTCAGACGGGACAGTGGAGTGGAAAGCTAGATTTATTGTTGGGCAAGTCAGTCGTGAAAGTTATCGTGGAGTGTTTGAGCGGAGTTTTAGCGCAATATGCATTGAGATTGTTACGCAGAGGGAACGTTTTAAAGACCATTTAAACGATATTCAGTTCATCGCCAAACTCCCAACTGCAGACAACAAATTAACCACACGTCAAAAACCGTCGTCGCCAATGTCAAATTAGTTTTTCTTTTAAACCAATTGTGATGATGAGCTGTTCCGTATCCAATTATGAGTAATACGAGGCCTTGTACCACTTGCAGAGCCATTTTCTGCATAGCGTGAAGTTGATTACATACTCGTAAGTAGTAACTAAATAGTTTACTTTTTATATTTTGCGGTATTTCTCAAGTACCTAAAAGGGTTAAATTGTACAATCAAATTAAATTTATGTGTTCCGTTCTGTTTTGGCCCCTGGGTTAATGATGCAGTTCAAGTCACTCACTTACCAGCAGCTTACCTCACCACTCTCCTGGTGTAAGCGCACCCGATCGACATGGGCGCGATAAAACGCAGGTATTTACGGTCGGCGTGCGGCCTATTGTTTCAATATTGATCGTTAACATTGGTGTTTACCTAGTAATTGTGTACGTAGGTACTAGCTTTAGATTTGTCATCATCTCGCCAAGGAATGTGATATATTTTTTTAGAAGGAGTTGTAAATTTCGTTACACACAAGCTTAGGCACCTACATAAGCAGCAGCATTCTTCTTTGCTGTACCAAATTTCGGGATAGTATTATTTTATAACTAGCTGCGCCACGTGGTTTCACCCGCATAAAACTTCATTCCGTCGGTATAAAAAGTAGTAAAGTAGTCCTGTCACAACTTTTCGATAGTTTATAATCTCGCGAGATAGATTATAAACTAATAACGATGTTCGTCGCCCGCGCCGTGGTCGCTCACAGTGAGCCTTATTAGAAGGTTTAAAGTCACTCAAAGGGCAATGGAGAGGGCTATGCTTGAAATTTCTATGCGTGACCGAATCGGAAATCAAGAGATCCACAGGAGAACCAAGGTAACCGACATAGCCCGAAGAATTGCCAAACTTAAGTGGCAGTGGGCAGGGCACATCGCTTGCAGAACAGATGGCCGATGGGGCTGAAAGGTTCTGGAGTGGTGACCGAGTACCGGAAGACGTAGCGTTGGAAGACCTCCCACAAGGTGGACCGACGACCTTGTTAAAGCCGCAGGAACCCGTTGGATGCAAGAAGCACGGAACCGGTCGAAGTGAAGGTGCTTGGGGGAGGCTTATGTCCAGCAGTGGACGTCTTTCGGCTGAACTGATGATGATTATAACCGATGTTCATAATTTCACGATGACATAACACTACTGAAACTCACTCAACACATTGCATATCCCATATTTGCGATTCGACGATGCGTGATAGCATACTTTCACTGTTGTTAAGGTTGTCCGATGAAAATAATACGAATTAGTCATACCAATGTATTCTGTGAACATCAAAAAGAGTCAGTATACACAAAAGCCTCAATTTAAACGCAATTACGAATCCGTTAATCTGCCTGAAATGAATCGACGGCACCGTTTCACGGTCACGGCGGCCACATCAAAGAGTTTCGATGCCGGGGATGTTGCTCCCCCGTGCACTACCACCCTCTAGGTATTCTGTATAGTGTTGTCGAACGATTGTGGTGCGGTACATACAATGGTGCGTATTTTTTTGGATATTATTTAGTTTGTGATTTTTCATTGGTATTGTTTTATAATTTTAAGTGTTAGTAATAAGTTCAACGTTTGGTAAAAAACCTTAAATGTTATGCTTGTTTCCAAGTTCTGAAGTGACATATGCAAGCGTATTGGATCTATGTTAAAGTTTAGAATTGTGGCCGTTTCATAGAAACCTTTGAAGGATACTACATACTACAGAAGATCCCTCAGGCGATTTTGATTCATGTAAAATCCAAGGGGATCAACAAAATACACCTACATGGGATTTTCGGAATCTTCTGTGTTTTTTGACTAAGTATATTAATTAAAATACATTTGTCTATAAAACCGCACACGAATCTATATTCAAGTAATAAAATCCCCAAATCATATATTATCATTGATACATCATACGTACTCGTACCAAAAGTGTGCAAAATTCTAAGTATTCTGTTTAAAATACATATTTCTCGCACCACAATCAGTCGCATGCGCAACAGAAGGGCCAGTGCGCACGTACTCGCAGTCGGCACAGTCGCGATTCGACACCTGAGTACACTGCACCCTTGCGTTTGTTGTGGGGGATGAAGCTACACAAGCATGGAGACTGTTTTGAATCTAAATATTTATAAGTTATGTTTTGTCATCCGAGGGATAAAACTGTAATACGACTTTTATGTTTTTCTGATAGATAAACCAATTATTGTAGTAGACATTACTATTTTACTAAATGATGTAGGTATCTCTACATTTGATCGATTGCGTAACGATATCAATTAATATACTAAAAAGGACTCAAGTTCGAACAGTTTGTAAGACCCAATTTAGCACAGTTTGTAGCTATAAGTAGTTCAGTACAAAAGTTCGCTAACAATGGCCTAGTCGATTTCATATTCTTGATCAGCACTTCAGATTTTTTGAGCTGGGACCACCAGGTCAAAAAATCTAAACCTATTTTTTAATATTTCACAAAAGGGCTCTTAGAAAAAAAAAAACAATGAACTTCTAACGCTCTTGATTTCTCAATAAGATTTGTCCACTTCATTTCTTTCTTTTCTGGTGTCCAGAGAGTCACAAGGTCACAAGGGTTTATCTCAATTACCATTTATTTGACTGCCTAAACAATAGAATTGTTCATACAAATACAAAACTTTTGTATATTCAAACAAAACAATTGCGAAATCCGTCTCCACACTTCCACTCACCGTTTTAAACAGATTCGATCACACATTAGAGGGGAGGACCAAAAAAATTGTCACAGGAACAATTACACGGCATCTGTCGCTGCTGCCGGCTCCGGCTGCCGTCCCGGTCCGGTCCGGCCGAATTTATGCTGATTGCATTACACTCCGCCGTGAGGGAATAAATTAAACAAGTGCGCGTATGACTCATACAGGGTAGTTATTGATTTTAAAATAAATTGGGCACATCTGGCTAGGTAGAATAGAAAGTTATTTGGCTTATTCAAGAGTTGGTAAATACCATGGTAAGAAGAAGTTCTGGAAGAAGCCACGGTGAAGTTGTCTGGTATATTTAACTTCAGCTTGGTTCCGGTGGTTCATTTCATTTTGGGTTGAAACTATTTAGGTGTCCCATACGGCTAGTTCCTTGAGGAGATATACTTAAATGAAAGATTCACTTACAAATAGTACGTAATTATTTACATGTTTTATGTACTAAACGCTTGCTTCTCTTACTTCTAACTACGAAAAAAAGAGAAGAACACCAGTTTCATTTGCCACAAACATCAAAAGCAACCATCTCTTAAAGAGTATTTTCTATTATAATCCCGACTCGCTTCCATTATACCGTTATTTAGTTCCTGGAAGCCGTTCCTACGCATTGTTCGAGTGTATTCCTCCTATTAATGGGCGAGGAACGATTTGTCACCCCAATTAGCATAAGGAATTCATACACGCACCGATTAGTCTTGCGACATTCCCTGAAGTGTCTTTTTGGAGATGTCGCGGCGACTATGCGATTTGTCGAAGCCAAACTGTTGCGGTGTGATGCATGGCTTACATCTGCCTTTAGAGCGATTGTGTGTAATGGGCGTGTAGTTTCATGTTGTATTGTTTCTTGGAGACGGTGGGACTGAATAATGTGCAGTAAAATTGCTGCACCTATCAGGTTATTTCTTTCTTCTGTTCCCTTTTTCCATCCATTTAATTTTATTGCTTTCCATTCGGGGACTATGAACAATCCCAGTCTCTGGTCAACTTGCTAACAGCTTTTATCGTCATAACATTTAGAAGGTTGGCTTTCATAATCATAATTATAGTCAAATCACTTTGCTATAATTATGATAGTGAAACCTAACTGGTGATAAAAACTTATTGGTGATCGCAGTGTAGCTACCAGCAGGATATCCAAAGCGAGGCAACCGATTGTTTGCTAAAATCCATGTGAACCGTTTTGTACCCCAAATCGTAAAGTATTTTGCCAGATTGTTTACGATCCATATAGCGTAACAAAACTTGGGTCATATTCAAACTGACGATAGTCTCCTGGGAATTCACCGCATGGCTCAGTCCCTCAAACATATCAACTACATCCATTACGCGTTCCCAGAAGGGGTAATTAGAAGTCGCGTGCACTCTGCAACTTTGTACGAGTGTGTTTTTCTTGTTGCACCGGTTTTTGCAATATTATAACTAGATTTCGTGAAAATTGTAAAGTTCGTTTTACAAGACTTATCCGAAATACTAGAGGACTTACCTAATACCATTTGTAGCATTTAATGAAAACGATAGTGATTAATAGATATCAGTGATATATGATAGCAGTGGTGGCCCAGTGGTTACGACTTATAAGTAGTGGGTTCGAACCCAGGCAGGCGCTTTACTTAGTGTAATTTGTAACAGTGAGAAAACCGGCATGACCTAGAACCAAAAAATTCGACGACATGTGCCATCTACCAACCCGCACTGGGCCCGCGTGGTAGATTACAGCCCAGTCCCTCTCATAGAGAAGAGGCCTGTATCCCAACAGTGGGAATATTATATGCTGATTATGACAGTGGTTAACACACTCGTGTTACGCATCTGGGTTGCAGAAGTATGTACGAGTATATAGAAGCTCATCGCTGCAACTTATATGTACAGTTCGCGACTGAATTTCGGAAATCCTTCCACCTATTTTCACCTGGTTTCTCCTAACCAATGACGTCACCAAATTCCTCTCCTACATCGTCACTCCAAATACCGCTGTACCTACCGAGCACCTATATAGGGCAGCCCATCGGACGCATCCGCTACTGCTCCCAGAAGGGCTAATTAGCACAGCACTTGTGTCTTGATTAATGCGAGCACTAATTACGTGGACAAGCGGTGTCTGTCACTGAGTGCACCGTGATTTGTATTATTGGGTCATGATTTAGTTTTGTTGCGGGGTGGGCAGAGGTTAACAGTGGCACTGAATGTGGAAGGAAACATTTTAAAGATAAGATATTATCATAATTACTAACCTTATCTTGTTATTTAATTTCATCACCACTGCTCTCAAAACTGCGAAGGAAACTATCGTCAGGAAACCGGCGTGTCTTAGAACCAAAAATTCGAAGACATGTGACATCTACCAACCCGCACTAGGCCAGCGTGGTGGATCACGGCCCACTCCCTCTTACAAAGAGGAGGCCTGTGTCCCAGCAGTGTGAACATTATAGGCTAATTATGCAGCTCTTTTTATGCTAAAACACTATTTTTTTAGACCAGAAATATCTTCCTCCCATGTCTACGGGAGACATGGGAGGAAGATATTTCTCCAATTCCGTCATCGCCAGACTGACCAGCCCAATAAAAAAATATGGAACTCAACATTAGTTCACTCCATAAAACTTTGCTCTCAACAATATTCGATACTTCAGTATCGATGAACACATCTCCCCTTCGCTACAAAATATTATAAATCATTGCCAATGCTGTATGTATATCGAGATTTTATCGACACCAATAACTGTTTTCGCCAAACGCATCGTTTTTACAACGACTTTCCCACCAACTTATATTTGCCATCCCCAAAAATATATACACCTCTCTATTTGAAAGAAGTAAAGGTTATAGTCCGTTGGGAGTTGAATCCAATGAAGTAAAGCATCAGCAAAATTAAGTTGGTATCCTTTTGTAATTGTCTAATACCCCAGGAGACGGTGCGTGGCCGTTCCATTAACATTTTAATGCTTATAGGTGTAATCACAACATAAATAGCTAATTTATATGCGTCTAGACGACACGGCAGCGGATTACAACTGAGGTGAACTTAATTGACTCTTAAGAATTCTATGGCATTTCTGTTTGTTTCAATTTCATGAAAGGCAGTTCAATTAATTGACACACCTTTGGAATTACCTGACGAGCTCTCTCTTTAAAGTTTTGACATCTCAAGTTTAGCCTTTAATAATTATTTGTTTATTGCTCATGGGTCTCTATGACACAGAACAGTCGTGGCTCCGATTTACGATTTGTAGCTGGTGGGTTCGAAGCCAGCCAGGTGCTTTACTTTGTGTAAATTATTTCATCACCACTGCTCTCAAAACGGTGAAGGAAAACATCGTGAGGAAACCGGCATGTCCTAGAACCAAAAATTCAAAGACATGTGACATCTACCAACCCGCACTGGACCCGCGTGGTAGATTACGGCCCAATCCCTTTCGAAGAGAGGAGGTCTGTGTCCCAGCAGCGGGAATATTATAGGCTGATTATGGGTCTGTATTTGCTCCCATCCCAAAAACGAGCTGCTGCCACCTTATTAACATAACATAATGAACTCAATGAAAATCATTAACGTTAAATGTATCCAGCTTGCACCCTTGAATACCTATTGAAAGATACAAACTAGTTCCTTTCTAACCGAAGCTGTGCCGTAATTATATTTATTTTTTTCTTTTTCCACTATTTGAGTACCTACCTAACGTCTTTCACTACTGTAAACTTCAAGCACAGAGTACTTACCGAAACTTCAGGTGTCAGTCTTCACACAAAAGTTGTAAGGATGGTGAGAATTGGGGTCCTGTTATGCCTGCAGGCATGCTAGCACCTTGTCCCTTTTGGTGACGAGGGAGTAATCTGGCCTTTTAGGGGGATAGAGTTTACTGTAAATGTTTTAAATATAATTCAGCCCTATAGTGCTATTATAGAAGACTTTAGGAGTATCTTTGGGATATTGGTATGAATAAAACACATGGCATAATTATGGTATAATTATGATTCCTTTATAGAATTACTTTTTATATTCAGAGGGGGTCAGTTATCAGTTATATATTAAGGGAAGACTCTAGAATCATTTCTATGTTCTAAGTATGAAATAGTGTTTATCTACAAAATAAATGCTATTAATTTACCAAATATTCGTGGAGGTTGAATGAGCAAACCGTCCAAGTGTAAACCTTTACAATACATACGTAGTCAAGGCACTGCACTGTTCCATTTTCATTTTATACCAACTACTTAACTACGACTTGATATTTATTAGAAAGAAAGAAAAATGCTTTTATTGGCATTATATTGGCATAAACAACAGAAAACAATGCTTGTAATGCCAAAAGGGCCTCAGCTCAGCATAATGTCAGATGACAACACATGGTCACCGTACACTAATTTTCAGCTGCAGGTTTACGCAAATATTGCAATTTAGTTTGTTGCTTTGTCACAATTCCAAATACACTGCAAAGTATATGGGAGACTGCAAACCTCACTCATGTAAATCCTCAATTCTACCGAGAAAAGTCATCAATCATCAGTTTTTCCCACCCTCAGCATGAATTACCTCCATGCTAATAACGCACCTATTACAAAAGATATTGGATCCAACAAAAACGTAACGACTTTACAAAGACAGATCATCTGAAGGTAGAAACCTGTACCAACTTAACAATACACTCCACATCACCCTTAAAACAATACTATAACGTACATATTAGCCTAAGTGATGCAATAGAAAATTCTGCTGAATTGACGGATTAGCAGAAAGTAGAAATCTAAAACAATTTTACTACTTGCAGTTACATTCGCTCTTATAGAAAGGCAAATAAGGGAGATATTCGTTCGAGGGTGAGGTTTAAGGTAGCTCATTTGGTCAGGAAGCTCATCAATCAAGCCGGACTTTGATGGAGGTGGTGTAATCTAGTTTGTCGTGTCTGTCTATCGTTCTACTAAACACCTACTAATTGTGGGTACAGGTGCGCGAATTACTACATTTTCATCCTGTTTTCAATCAAAACGTCCATTATTTTCATGACCTGCATGAAAATTCGTATTCACTTACCTACATAAGTGAAAACTTTTGTAGTTAAGTAAAATTCTACATAGGAAGAGGTTATCAAGTCGAATTTTTCTCGGAATACTATTTCTAAACCAAAGTAATACCATTTCTACAAAACCAATTAACGTATTTAGCTTTTTTGTCATAGTTCCTTTATAAATAAATAATAAAAAGTTTTTATTGTTTCTCATACAATTGTTCTACAGCACAAAATTGAGGCAGTCCCAGTAAATTATAAGGATACTTGTGATGGGGCAACTTCCCTTTGATTTGTAGAACATTAATTTGAAATCCAGACATATCAAAATATTCAGAACATATTGCGCTCAACTTTTAATTTCACTATACAAATAGAAGGTACACTCGTACAAATAAAGCGCGCTACAGACGCGCATCTGTCGATTGGTTGAGCTGCGCCCGCGGCACTATCGAGTGCCGTAGTGGCGGTAGTACTCGTAGTTTCGATATTTGGTTTGGATGTGGCAGTCTCTGTAAAAAGGATGGTAAATTCTTGGATTCTGGAACTAAACCATCCTTAGGTGGTCAATAACGATGAACTATTCCAATAATTAATTAATTTAAAGAATGCGTGTTGTAAAACAATAATTATCTTCCAGGTGCAGACAGTAATGTCGCGGTATCCGTCTGCATCTGTATTAGAAAAAAATCACAGTTAATAAAGATCTCGATTTCAACCCCTAAACTTATCAGATATTTGATTTCCATCACCGTTTATTTGCAAAACACAGGTCTATGGGATGTTACAAAAGAACCGGTGCTGGTGACTGGTCATCTTGCTGACCATGGTTTTATTGTTGTTATTAGGAATTAACTGTTTATTTATTTTACTTCAATTAACTTAGTTTATCATTTGTGAACATAACCCAGCATTGCTATAAATATGTGAGCAGTCACGCCTTTTACATCTGTAGGCTTTTATTTAGCTAGGTATTAAGTTTTTATTTAGATTTTTAGTTATTATGTTTTTGCTTGAGTACGTATTGGTATATTAGCGTGGGTAGTTGACATATGGCAAATAATTTAATTTCATGGTATGTGTCTTGTTATGTTAATTACTTTGCATATCTACTATTGTATAGAATCAAGTATTTTCTAACTAAACAGACAGCTGTGCTGCTGGGAAATTTGTTGCGCCACTTCTTCTTGCCAGCGAAAGCAATTGGTCGTGGTGAAGGGCGGGCGTTTTGGAGGACTGGCCTATGTAATTTTGACGTTCGAAAAGTGCTGATTCTAAGCTTAATTTGAATTAATGACTTTTAATTTGATTTTGAACCAAAATACCCAAATTATCATAATGCTTACTGACACAAATATTTTAATATAGGTACCACATCTGTTCTTCCATCCTCCCCGCGTCTCATATTCGGTGCACTTCCCCTAGTTTATCACGGGGGCTCAAGTGGCGAGGTGTACCACTCAGTGTCCGATCGATACCGTTTATTGTAATAGCACGAACTATTCTTTATGCTCTTCAACTTTTTTGGACATTCAATCTGTTTGCAGTTGCAGGGAGTTGGTTGTTGTAGTTTAGCGTACGTAAGATGGCATCTGTTAAAAAAATGTGTTGAATGGTATTGGGTAAAATGTACTGACTGCTATGAAATTGATTGTGGGCTCAGACAAAAACCATTAAAGCTCTCACGTTTCAACTACAACTGCAGCCACACACAGTCTTTGATCTTGCTGAATTTGACTCTGTTAAATATTTCTGTAACTTACAAAGCGTATGTCTAATCCGGTGTGACGAGGACATGCCGAGGACATCAATGATTTTTTGAATTTGACTGCATTATAAATAGGTAATTCCACAATTTTTTTTTTACATAATATATCAAGGACTATTTTTATTACTGTGGTGGATTCAACACTTGATGTAATTTTATACCGTTGAATATACATATTTAATTAATCAAACATTTCAAAAGAGATACCTTTTTTAATTAGAGCTCCAAAAATTTAAATGAAACCGACCGTAATCGCAACAAACCGCAGCCGTCAATAATAACGTTCATCACAAAATGTTTTACATGAAAAAACCTTTTTATAATCAATTGATTTTCCGCGTGATCGGGCCGATATGTCGGACAAACGGACGGAGGTCGGTGTTTAAAATTTATGTAATTAAATACAGCGTGTCAGTTGGCTTTCGGGGTTTTTGTTTGACCGACTTCGGGGAGAGGATATTGTAATAATAGGATTTTTCGGACATTTTATTTTCTGTTCAGTAATTTCTCTTGTGAGGGTGAGTTTGACCATTATTTGCAAAAATCATCACGAACCAAAACGTTTTTGCTGTACAATGATTTTTTAGTGAGTCAATCAGTATTTCGTTTTATTGGAAATGTATTATCCGCTTAAGTGCAGCCGGGAAATTTGGTTCTCAGACTTTTTATATGTATTATTTTGTTATATTAATTTCTGTTTAAGAAAATATCTGGAGGCTCTTGCTCTTTAGGGGGGCAGTAATAGGCTCGTAATATTATTATATTATACCACTACGTCATAAAGTACCAGTGGTAGTAATAGTTACTGGAAGAACATTATTTATTTATTTTGTCGCACAATGTACACAACCATAGTTACACGCTAGGCTTAAACTAGTGAGTACATGACCCTGTTAGGGCGCAGCAAGATAATTTAAAACTAATAATATTGTAGTGAGTATTTAATATTACTAATATTAGGAACTTACACAATTAAGTATTATATTAATTAAACTTATATCTAGCTTTATACACGAAAAGATTATATATTATAATTAACACACAGATATATAATATTTTAACACTATTTTAACATTTTATGTTCCATATTTTCCTGGATACTATAGTAACATTTTTTAAGAGCAATTGTTTTAACCTAGCTTTAAATACACATGTTGTTTTCGTGGACGATAACAACGTGTGTTGGTGTGTGGTGTGGTTGGCATTTTCAGTTAATTTATTGTATATTTATTTGTATGCTTCGGTATTCTGGGCTATTTTTGTACATTTGTAGTCTAGGTGCTCATTTCTAATATATAATGCCAAATGAACAAAAGTCATTAATTACCAGAACATTGCTTACCTTATCTACGTCGTACAACGTCGAAGTGCATTTAAATTCAGTTCCACGACCACCTTCGCGGTAAGTTTTCAAGTAATTTACGAGTGAATATTTAAGCATCACCTACCAGGGGATCAGAACACGCCAAGGGTGGAGTTTTGTGTGTTTTACTAATTGCTAAAAGATGTTAATCAGGTACCGGAGACGTATACCCATCCCGCTCTAATACATACAAAGACTGTCGCGCTATCTCTCTCACCTGTCCTAAAGATATAACTCAAAAGCTGAAGCAAAAACCATGACAAGGAATTAATTAGAACTCAAGGTAAATAATGAAGATTGTCGCCGGTACTAATGAGTTTTCTGTAAAGTTCTGTTTGGTAAAATAATTATGAGACAGGTAATTAAGAAGTTTAAGGAAGTATGCAAATGGGCCGAAGTTAATTATCCAGAAAAATGACAAAGATTAATCAAAGAATGATCCACGTGAATCGTGCTGCTGAAAGATATATTCTTATTTAAGCAGAGCTACACTGTCGAGAATTGAACGAATTTTTAGAACTTCAAATCTATTTTCGACAACGTAACAATATTTCAATCAACCGCAACTGACCTCAAACGCAGTTACATAAAGCCACAATCACACATTTGCAACGACACAAACAAAAGCTAAAGGTTTTCATTAACCATCGTGTAACGCCTCGCACACACGATCCTTTGACCACGTTATTATGCGACGTGCACCCTTGCTTATAAAAAAAACGTATTAAAACAGAGAAATGTTTGAATAAGTGTGTGATTGCGGACCGCGGAGCAGCGCGAGCAAAACGAGGCGTTTCATTAGTAGGTGCGCGGTGCGGGAGGAATGTTCATTTTGAGGAGGATTTCTGTCTTTTTGTGCGATACCTGATGTGTACACTGTTCGGTATTAAGGTGGAAATTGCGTTTTGGGAGATGGCGTACCTACGGTGTTTCATTTAGGTCTCTTCTGTAGGTGTTTGTTTTCGTTGTGTTTGGTCTGGGGAAATAGGAATGTTTATTAATGTCTGCTTGGATTTATTGACTTATTTTGGTAGTTGGGGTCAGTGGTTCTAGAGTTTCAAAAGTAATTTATTTAAAGAGTCAAATGTAGCACAATTGACTTGAGTATTGACACAAACTATCTAGATATAGACTAAATCATGTCGTAATAAACTGTTTTATCAGTTGGTTCGCAGACTAAAACAAATTATTGTAATCATTAACTTTGACAATCAACATCATTCTCTTGCCCTTGTCCGATGAAAGTGGAATCTTGTTTAATTTTAAACTATTTATCGTCAATTACAAAGCAAGACACGGTTTTTTTTTAATCCATATGTAGCATACCATTATTTACACCACAAATGTAAAAACCAATGACATCACCCAAAACACTCGTTTTTATATTTAAACCCAAACTTGCGTGTGGTCGTCTTTGGGCGATAAAATGTGTCCAATCAAAGCATTTAACGGTCCAACGGCGGTTGTCAGCGGCTCGCGTAATTTGAATTTAGAATACTCGTACAACGCGCGATTGGCAAGACGCGTCGGCAATGACGCGGCAAGGTGTCGCCCCGATGTGTGGGGCGGCTTTTATATTTTAATGTCCAATGTTTTGATCGAACTGCCCAAATGTCTGAATTTTTAACGACGATTAAAAATATTTAGTGGTACTTCTGAGCAGTATTAAACAAATCCAGCGAAGATAAAAGGGTCATTATAATCAGTTCTGTATGTTGTTATGTGACTGTATTTTCTTCTAAAGAAAACTATTCGGTATTAATAAACTATTTACGAATTTATATTGCATATTTTTTGCGTTTGGAAAGTTTTGTTACTGAATTTAACTAGTTTACTTTTAATGCTTAATGATACCTACATGTTGGTTGTTGAGAGAATGTGACAGTCAGCATCACCATCTGAAAACAAAATGGATCTTGTTAGTCGTTGTTAAATTGTGCTGTTCATAAATTAAACTGCTGAGTAACATTTTAAATATTGATGTATGCCGAAAACTTTCGCAAGGGTGGCTCCATATAAAACATTGATAGTTAGATTGTGAACTGCGGGGTAATTACGTAATAAACTAACAGTAGCAATGCTGGGGAGTTTTTTGCGCCACTTCTTCTTCCCAGCGATAGCACTAGGAAGTGGTGAAGGGCATGCTTTTTTGGAGAACTGTCTTTTGTCATTTTGACGTTCGAAAAGTGCTGATTCTCAGCCTAATTTGAATAAATGACTTTTGATTTTGTTTGGTTTTCATTTTGACAGTTCAGTAAACAACGCAATAACGCAAATAACGTAATGGATGTTTTCCATTGCGTTATTTACGTTGTTGACCACACACATTTTTCGAACATATGAAGCAATGGATTAGCAATATCCTTTAAAATGATTGAAATTGTGATTGATTGCTGTTACGCAATTAAGGTGCAGATCCCAATTCCCAACTGAGAATTGGGAAAGAGCTAGGCGAATGATGTATCAACTACCAGAAAAAAAGATTTCTCCTAGGGAATCAAAATTTGCTTATTTTTCTCCTATATCCCCAATTTATAAATTATGAGCCCATAAACATAATAACTAGGTATATTTTAAAATAAACGTCGGCGCACACTGGATGGCTCTGCGACAGGCCGCGCGTTATGACGCGTGTCGCGGCCGCGCGGCCCGAGTAGTTTGTCTCCGCTGACCATTTCCTGCACATCCCTCCTGTATGTTGTTGTGAGGCGATAGAGTCGCTTTTATTTGTTTTTTTTTTGTTAAACTTGCTAGCTAACTAGAACTTTTTGTATTACTTAATAAAATTAAAATTGTTGAATCTGGATTAAGTAAACTAATAGCCAGACCAGTTGACTGTGACAGACACTTGTTAGTTGGAAAATGTCGTGGTAATCAGTAGTATAAAATGAGTAAGGATCTAAACGGGACAGACTTATAAGGAGACATGTAGTCTAATACCTACATTTTTACCTTTTATTAGAAGTTTAGCAAAGCCTACGTTAGGATACTGTACATTACTGGGCACGTATTTTATCAATGGTCAAACAGTAGTCCTAGATCTTGGTTATTGTTCTTAAAAATAACTCATCATGGAATAAACAAGGCATTTCTTCCACAGTTTTCCCTGTCGCGGCTAGGTTGGGCCGACCCGAGGGAATATTTCAAGAATATTATTATGTAAGAACATGCGCGGGACTTTATGATCACCTAGCCTTTCACGGTGACCGCTCTGCCGCGTCGCAAACAACAGGGTTGACTGTTTGCCTAAATATGTTTAGTATTTTTATGTGGTGAACTGGTTTAGGGCGATAACTTAGAATTTGAATGCGTATTTTGTCTTATATTTCCATGAAATATTAGGTAAATTCAATACATAATGTTAGGTACCTACTTGTCATACACGTAGGCAGCGTGAGACGCCCCCCAACTAGATGGACCGACGACCTTAAGAAAGTGGCTGGGACAGACTTGGTGCGAAAACCGGAGGACAGGGTGTTGTGGCGCAACCTAGGAGAGGCCTATGTCCAGCAGTGGACTGCGATAGGCTGAGTTGATTAAGGTCTGTGATTTTCTTTCAATGTTGCATGTAAGTAACAAGTCTAATTTAAAAACCACACGCTTCCTAAGTGATAACTTTTAGTACTTAATTCTCAGCACCAACGTGCATGATGCACGTAAATGACAAGCTTAACGTGGACTCTTCAAACATTCCCAGAATCTCTTAGTGGAAATCATCTCATCATGAAAATCTGTTTTATAGAATTCCAAGTTAACGTAGCAACCCTGCTAAGTCCGGAAGTTTGTCCGCGGATTCTTTATATTTATATTCACCTTGTCGTTCGTCCGGCAGATTTATTCACTTCTTTAGAGCGCGCGCACTGACCGTGTCCACGGATCGCCCCCTGTATGCTCGCCCTAACTTGGATACGCACTGGTTACAAAAATTGCTGCTTAGATAACTATAAGAAATTACCAGCTCCACAAGTATTTATTTTCCAATAAAAAAAACTTTTGAGCACCGAGACCTTTTTTATACTGTTGCTATAGTGATGTTTATAAAACAAAAACATACAATCTTTAGCTTTTAAAGGTCCACCACATCTGCACCTAAAGACAGGAACAGTAATTGATAGTCTTTGGACAAGGCTAGGATGTCATTATTTTTTTGGCGATGATATTAAATTACTAATCAATTGAAGACAATTGCTTCAGGTAAGAGAGAAACGCGTCAATCTCTAGGGTTCCTAAGTGGTAGAGGTAAAAGATACCTCAAAATGTCCAAAACATGTTAAAAAGCCTTTCATAATGTATGTAAAACTGCCCGCATAATTACGTCAAAAAGCTAGCTATTAAGTGAATTTTAAAGGTACAAAATAACCTATCTTTCAACAAACCGCTTCGTCTTATCCACCCAGTGCGATCACCCACCGGACCCCAGTCCACTATGATATGTGTTGCGTAAAATTTTGTTTTTCAGAAGTCAGGCCTGCCTAAGGTATCGCTGACAAATGTCCGACAGTTTATTATAGCGCGGATAAAAGGGATAGTGGACGACCACCTTTAGCATGTTTGTGTGTACTTCATTTTTCAAGGATTTATATTTGAGTGGATGTTGGCTTTGGTTGACCGTGTTCCGTTTTGACTAGGTGATGGGAAACTTGTAGAGTTCTATGTACCTATACAGAGTGGAATTTTCAGATGGGGCAGTAAGGTCAGGTACCTTTACCCTTGTAGGTACAGGAAAACTGTCTTAGGAAACAGTCCTTAACTTTTTGAGAAATTTTGATCTGTATTTGATTTTGATCAGATTTTGAAAAAAAAAAAAATACTGTAAGCAAGAAAAAGGGGCAGTTATGGCAAAAACTTTTTTTGATGAATCCACCCTGTAGTTGACCTACTTTTGAAGAAAGCTTCAGGGGTAGTACTACCACCACACGGATTTCTGCGGACAGGTAGCGTTGTTAGGTTTTGGGTTGGTGGTTATGGGTGTCAGTGTAAGTGCAGATCCATGAGATATTTCAACTGGGGTAAACAACGCGTCTTCAAAGCCTCTGGTATCTATTGTATCTAGATGCGTAGTGAAAATCAGCAATATGTTCGGCGTCGGTGAGCACTTGGGGTACGGTGCCCTCGAAGAGCGGTGGCCACCACAACGCATCCGCAATTTACCGGCGAATGACGAGTATTCCTAGAGAGCGTTTTTTGACACCGTAAAGTCAAACCCCGCTGCCATAATTTTCATGACAGCTGTTAGCCGTTATGTGGCGGCCACCGCTGTTCTCGAAAACCGTGGCTTTACTAGATGACGCGCTATCGTGCAGGCAAAACTATTTTTTTTATAAAATCTCTTCAAGTTGGTCATAAGTGTAACTACAAAACTGTTTATTTAAAAACTTACGTTTAACTGCGTCCCCTAAAAACTGCACATGTTCATTCGCAAATTCTCATCCAAAAACGGCACATGCATCACTCACGAACTACCCCTAATCTCCATTATGCACTAATCACCCCGTCCCCCGCGGCATAACTGCACAGTACTAATCCCCATGTTGCCCACCGATGCCCACCAATCCCCATAGATCCCCACCTGGTTAGCTAAGGGGATTTGAGTGCACGCGCGTTTGAATCGAGGGATATTGTTGATTGATATTTTTTATAAGTAATACTAAAGTTCTTGCTTTGTTTCTTTGTTTTTTGTGAAACAAAACAATTACTATGGTATTAGTTAGCGCTATAAAAAGGTATCGACCTTCTTTAATGCTTTCAAAACCACCACTCACAATAATTGAGTCAACATTTCAATTCTTAGCAAATTATCACCGTAATTTGTACCTGACATCAGTGAAGGAAAAACATCGTGAGGAAATCGCCAAGCCATCATGAGCAAGCATCATGAGCAAGCATCATGAGCAAGCTCGTGCCTTCTCTGTATGAGAAGAGGCCTTTGCGCCGTAGTGGGGCAATAATAGGCTGGTATTATTTGAAGGAGAGGAGGGAGGCCTTTGCCCTGCAGTGGGATATCACAGGCTTTTAATAATAATTATTCTTAATAATAATAATATTTAATAATTATTAATTAATAATAATAATAATTATTATTATTATTTGCATCCATTTCTCAGACTGAACCAGCCAATCATCTTTTACAATGACGCAAAACATAACGAGAAACAATATGACTACAAGAATTGAGGCAATGACAATAACAAATCGGTTCAAATCGTCCTCATGCCAAACTATTCAAATCGCCCGCTCTAATTGACTCGCAGCCATTTCAACAGGTGATTTGATACCCTCAATCGCTTCTAGCGTCAATAAACCTACATCCAATTGAAGAATACTGAAGAACAAAAAGGAATATAGGTCTTCGTTTGTTTGCTTGTGCAAATAGAGGACATGCTGCGACATTCGTCATCAATGAAGTGAGGCACTGCGATGAGTCGCTGTTATAAATTAGATGAAAGTGCATAAAATTGTAGTTGGAAAATGAGACAAATAGGCATTATCTTTATATTTCTACTATTAGCACCAAATTCAAGCTTAGCTAACAAATATATATTGATCATTAATCACCTTTCAGCCATATTTCATATTTAAACTTAAGCCTTAAGCTTCTATTTCTTCTAATTTAAGTTTTAATTTTCCGAGACGATTGATTTTTAAAGGCTATCTTCGCCTTTTATACTAGAAATTACATTGCATCTTAATTGTAACAAATTATTTCAATTAAATAAACATAGAGCTCTTATATTATATTGAGATTACTTTATGGAATGCAGTTTGCATCGTCAAAATAAAAATTCACACCAAATCATCGCCCATGCTCAAAAGTGCACACATCCAATTACCACTCAACGAAACTACACATCTGGCCAAAACGATGTGCTTCTCTTAAATTGCAATTCACAATCGATCGCTCACCTCAGCGCGGATCGTTCAGATCGCTCCCACTTGAAATCGCCCCCGTTCGCCACTTATTACGCCCCGCGGCTACTGGGGCAGCACTATTGTTCGATATTTTCATTAAAAGGTGAACCTTTAAAAAGTGTTTGGGTGTGGGGACGTTATGTACACTAAATTACTTCGTGTATAATGAATGATTTTTACAACGTGAGCTCGGTATATTCCATAATTATTATTTTCCTAATTTCCCATTTCTATTATTTTCCTAATTGTTATTTTCCTAATTTCGAATTTTAGGTGGCAAGTTGTCACTAATCATCTAATTTTAAAGTCGCAACACGTCTTTTTCGAGCTCTAAATAGGTATTAAAATAATACATAAAATGCAAGTTAATAAACAAATCCACAATTCTATTAACCCACATTTCAATCCTACTATTTAATTCACATACCCCTCCAAATAAAAACATCCCCGTCCCGTGAACAATAAAAACGCATTCGTATGCAGCGACTTACAGCAGCCATTTTAAATGTTTTTGAATTAAGAACTCGCCCGCGGCGTAACGGTCATTTTTTTTCCTTTTATATTATTTTATTTGCACAGGGGCTTACAGAGCAATAAAGGTAGGGATGGGTTAATAAATTTCGTACGTGTGCCAGTAATAAAAATTTTGATTGTGTTTTTTAATATAATGGGCTCATTGCGTTCCATTGTGAGGTGAGTATTATTATGCTTTGCAGTGGATATTGTGATGGATAATACTAATTTTGGCTGGACATTGTGTAGTTTGATGATTTTATTATTATTATTTAGACTTGAAAGTCAATAAAGTTTAATGCAGATGCTGTCTGGACGTTGGCGTTGATAATATGTGATTTAAAAATGGTTCAGTTATTTTGGTCATGAAATATAAATTATTATTTCAAACTTATAACATAAACTCATATTTTAAATGTCTTATCCTTATGTGTTTTACTGTGTGTACATAAATAATAAAATAAATAAATAAATAAATAAATAAAATATAGCTGACATTTAAAAGGACCTTAAAGTTATTAGAAATTTTCAAATACAGTTTGCAATGCATCGTAGACATATTATGCATCAAATTATGTTCTTTATACAAAAACAATATTTTTAGGTATGAGTTAAAATAACATTTTAAACCATCACAACAAATTCCAAAAATAAAGCAAACCAAAAAGAATTCTCATCACAAAACGTTTCACCTTCGCTACGAAACACTAAGCCGCCGCTACTCCCCGCTGGAGGCGCTGCGATCGCCGCCCACGCTCTCTCTCGATGAATGAACGCCGTTTGGCTATTTTCCCAAAGGTATGTTGATGTTATACTCGCCTTGATTCCTAGAAGTGATCGTTTATAGCCGGTTTATAGCCGCGCGTGTTATGAACATTAAGGATCTCTTATGTGTATTGATGTACGAGTACCTATGTGTGTCAAACGTATTTCTGTTAAAATAATCTTGTCATCTGATTGATGTTTATTTAGATTTGGAGATTGATACTTTTGGTGGTATTTATAGTTGTTGTAAGTAGGTCTTTCTGGGGTTGTAAGAGATTTTCGGATTAAGATCCATTTAGCAAAGGGAGTCTGAAACCTTTTATCGGTTATTAAATTAATAAAGTTGGCAGAATTGCATTAAAATAAAGCAACTAAGTAATTACCTACCCACAACCAAGATTTTGAAAAAATAAGTATTTATTTATTTGTTATTATCTGATGTACAGACGCCAGCAGGTCAAGCTACCCGAAACTGTCAAATTTTCCCAATCAACCTTGAACCGATAAAGTTGAAAATCCATTAAAGAAATTTGACAGATTGTAGTAGCTTGATGTGCTGGCGTCTGTACCTAAATTGTACTGTGTGCGTTTCAGTCTGCGCTAAATAAATGTCCTGTCTTTCTTTCTTTTTCTTCCTCTATATCGGATATCCGAAGGCAGGTGACCTTCGGATATCCGATATAGCTAGCAGAAGAAATAGAGCTCCAAAAAACATTTGGCGTTTAACATTATGTAAATACAATAATATTTTGCGTACTTACTATGTACCTATAGTCGATTGGTAATTGAAGTCAGTTATATTTTACTGTATCAAAAATAGGTTCACAACATAAATAAATTAAATCGAAATACGGGTGTCGTAAGCGCTATTAGACGACTTTTTCAGCTCACATCGTAAATAAAGATGTAGGTAAGTCTTGCCTAGATAATCTTAACCCTGAGCGAAAAGTGTTCAGTTCAGTCTGTTTTGAATGGCTGCCAGGTAGTTAGCTCAAAGACACGAGTTACTGTGTTTCGATATAATATTGTTGTCGTAGCGGTACCTAGGTGACTAGTACACATTTAGCGACAGTTTTTTGACATGACTACAGAATTAGATGAAAATAATGTTGGGTGAGCTGACATACCTAAATAATAGAACGGCTTAGTTTTATTTTTCTATGTTAACACTTGTTTTTGAGAATGCTGGTTAAACTGTAATTGGTGACTGTGAGTCCAAGGGTAATGTTATTGTTACCTATTATTCTTATGTTAAATATTGTATACAGAAGCTGTTGATAAATCCTTATTAATACTTAGGGCTGATTTCCAAGCCCAGATAATTTTATCGGCGGAATAATTTTGAAGTTTTTTCAGTTCTCCCATACAAAATCTGTCAGACGTCAATTTTGTTCCACAAATAAAAAATATCCGTCGATTGAAAAATCAGCCCTTAAATAAATAAAGTTATGTATAAGTTTAGGGAATGATAACAAGACCACTTACCTACAAGGTAGGTGTCTTGTTATCTATCATTCTTACTATTTTCAAAACAGTGTCTGCGCCAATTCCATAGGCCATCAGGTCTATTTGACATTTTACCTTCTATTAAAGAGGAAACAAGGTTGAGAACTAATTTGGCGAAACTACCTCTTGGGAAAAACTTACATGATTAAAAGTAGGTAGCTACTTAAAAATTTTGACATACGGGATCGACACTGGGAAAAGTCTTAGCTAAGTTGTAGAAGACTATCCTGTAGGTAACCTAACCTATACACTGATAAAACTCGGGCACGTAAAAACTGAACTTTTAATGTCGAGTTTCCACTACCTACCGCACACAGCTCAAACTCATGTCCCACAAATGAAACATAGATGACAGATGCCATCCAAAATTACGCCGTACTTCGCCTTTTAGTTGGAAGAGAAGTAGCGGTGTCGCCTCAGCCGTGCGACGGCGCGGTAAGACACAGATAATCAATTAGTTTGCCAGTCGCGCCAATTAGTCGCAAGTCGCACCTCCTGTTATGATTATGATTAATCTGGGGATCGGTTTATGCCGTAATTATGATCCTGGTTGGTAATTTAAGTCAGTTTCCAGTTTCTATACAGTCTCGGAAGTTTTCTGAAAGTTAAAACATCGTTACAAATGAAGGAAAATGATGACTGCATTTTTATTAGCACAATAGAAAAAGAAGATCTTTCTCGTTATCTAAAGTCTAAAACAAATTATACAGCACCACACACATACTTCACATCGATTTATTCCGGTCGGATCCCCTGATCTGATCCCTATCTAATTACCTGAAAAAATAAGTCCATTATTTTCTCAGAAAAGCACATTAAAATTGGTTCTAACACAACAAAAGCCAGTCAGCCTCTCTCAGTCCTTGAGAAAATAAACATCTGTACTTAACATTCAATGTTTTTCTTCCACATGCCTATCCATACCTACTCGTGAACAAGCAAGTGCGTATATTTAGATGTTATTATCTGTCGGATAACGTCGTCGAACGAAGTGAAAATCTTACAAAGGAACTTGTTTACCTCTAATTAATATGCCGTAGGTAAGATTAGGGAGGGTGATGGAGTCGCCTTAAATAATAAAAGAAAATGTTTGCACACACAATGTTGTTACAGACTTAACATAATAATAATAATATGTTCAAGTGTATAAAAAAGGAAAGAATCGTCCACATCGTTGTCAAGAGGAAAAGCGCCCATACTTGCAGCATTGCCACGTTGTATGTATGGCATTGCTGATTCTTTGGCCAGAAAACAGGCCCGCCTCTCTAGTCACTTGAAGATTCGACCAATCGCTTGGCATGTCTCGAAACACTAAGTAGGCACTCGGACCCGGCCTTAGAGTTTCAGTAGTAAAATGAATTGGAAAACATTTGGTGTTCGGTAATTTCATGATTTCCATGATTAGTGAATTGGGTTTGACGAAAATACGATGAAAAAAAAATGAAACTGTTGTTTCACAATGCCAAGCAAGAGGCTCCTACAGATTTCTGTTTTAATATGAAATTATGTTTTGTTAGAAAAAAATAGGTTTCTGCGTAAAAAGTTTCAGTCACCGAAGAATTTATCAATAAATTATTTGGCTGGTTAATTTATATACATGGCAATATGTTCTTAACTGTTGCAATCTACCGATGGTTTCTAGGGCTGTCCCATATTTATTCTATGACGAAGCATAATCAACTGTCAGCTGAAACAAATGCTTGGCACGAGTAGAACTGTCACTTCTCTCAAGCTGACACTGACAGGTGGGCGCACCCTACCGATACCAATGTTCTCAGAATATTACACACGCTCACATTCCATATAATATTTCACTACGAAATTATTCATAATTGGAAACTAATCATAAATTATAAATACAGTTATGAAATCAGAGATATTTTTTTTATGCTAGATTTTGTTACTTTATAATTTTAAAGCTACATTTAGCAATCAAAGTCAGTATTTTAAAACAATTCTCAAATGATTTGACAGATTTTTTGCAAAAATATATAGGTACCTAATCCATTTCCTGCTTTTCTTTTCAATATTATCTCTTTTCTTTCTTCGTTTCAAAATATTTAGGAGGTGCAGCTCCATAGGTTTGTTGTCCATCAAAACGTAGTGAATGACATCAACCCATTAGCGGTGCGCGCAGTCAGCGCCGCCCTACCGTGTACACCGCGTTTGTCTAGGGCAGGCCTTTTACAGCCCACGATTAAATGAAGACGACTGAACTTTGGAAATTTATTTGTCGTTGAACTTATTAGGACAAACACAGAAGATAGGGTGTAGACTTAGCAGCCCTGTATTTTTCAAGCCCAGGCACTTTTTGGTGGGCCTCCCGAAGGTAGCCTTCTGAGGTCTTTGTTATTTTTTATATTGTAATTCAATTATTTTTGAAGCGGTAAACCGCCCAAAAGAATTATAAGACCAAATAAGAATGCCGTTGCTTCTTCCACCATTGTCTGTCACGACTGCGACCACGACATTACGTCGCGTCGTATCGTGACATCTAAACGCTCCAGGAGACATTCTCCCACGTACATCCAGGTTGCTTCGCTTAATCAACCCTCGAGTAATGAGGGGTATCTTCCGAGGGGCGCGGAATCAATTAATGAATATTTTACTTCTCCGGGATCTTAATCAACGTCCCGTGTCCCGGATTTTTGGGGATCGCGCGGGATTCCGGAGTCTTGATTTATTATAGTCCGCGGAAGTGATTGATTTAAACTTGATTTAATTATGAGTTCGATTCTCGTTTGTTTACGTTTTGTTTTGTTTTATTATCCGTTTGTGGAGTGGATGAGATGCTGGTGGGAGGTTGATGATGGAAGTGGAAGTGTGTTTATGTTGGCTTGGGAGTAACTCAGTAAGTTTGATTGGATTTTATCTTATTTTGCCTGCTCCAAGTTCCGTTAAAAACAGTTGTTCATGATTTAAATTAAATTATTCATTACAAGCTGAGCCCCGTGGTTTCACCCACATAAGTTTCGATCCCGTGGGAATATCGGGATAAAAAGTATCCTATGTTTTAATCCCGATTATAAGCCATCTGTGTGTCAAATTTCATCCAAATCCGTTTAGTAGTTTTTGCGTGAAAGAGTAACAAACATCCTTCCATCCATCCATCCATACAAACTTTCACGTTTATAATATTATGTAGTAGGAAGTAGGATTAGGTATACCTACATAGCGTGACAAACTGATACCAAAAAATCAAAAGTGATAATTATTTCTATATTGTTTCCTGTCTTTTTGATCTTAGTGAAAAGTTCAATAAACTAATAAGAAAAAATCTCTTCAATTCAATGTCACGTAGGTGTGCTCAATCACTCCATGAACAGTTCCACACCTTGTTTATTATTATAACTACAGTGAACGACTCTCGTTCATACAACTAATAACACGTAGCTCTCATCGAGTCAATAACCTTTCCCTCACAGCTGATCGCGCAACTACCGCGCGATGACAACCAGCCGATACAAACATATTTATTCCTCTAATATACCATTTCACAGAACAAACACATTGATTTATTCTAACATTAGCGAAAAGGAATTCACTAACTAGCTGTGTGAATCCGGTTTTCAAATATTTTGCAAGACCAACGGAAATACTTTCCCAGACTGTTTGGTTGTATGTTCTTTACAAACAAACTAAAATCAGTAATAAATCAACGTCTTTACGTTTATTTAGTATTTCCTACGTAATTTTTCGGACGCCACCTCCGTGCGCTCGCGCTAAAATTGATCATTAACTAAATTTCAAAGATTATTCCTCTCATTTCTAGATCGCGACCGTTCGAAATTAATAACCACTTCTTTATTTACACCTTTAACTTACACATTCACTGAACACTAAGCTCTATGTCTGTTACTTTAGAAGATATAGTGTGTTTTTCAGGTGTCGTTTATAAGTTTGTTTTCATAGAGACAGCCCGAAGATATAAATTATTGTGTCAGAGGAGAGTCACCTGAGTGTTTTTATATTTTACGATTTTCTTTTTAAAAATGCGAAACATGTTTAGTTTGACAACGCAGTAAAATAACGTCGTCGTCGGTAGGAAAGTTTGATGTTAGCGTCTGAGAGCTTTTTATGAAACACCATAATAATTTTCGGAAGGAATTATTACTATTGTGGCTAGTTAGGTTTCTATTTGATCTGTGATTTTGTACTAATGGCGTGTTATTACCTACCAGAGGTTTTAAACTTCAAAGTATTGTTTATGTGATTAACTGAATGTTTTTGAAACTGTTCTATAACATACATAGTGTATGAAATGACTGGTATATGAATATCGGATCAAGTTAATGCAGTAGTTTTGCGTACTGCCGTACGTTTTTAAGTGACAGTTTTGTGCAGCTTTTTGGGTTTATTTTTGTACTCATCTAATGCTGATTAAAAGCTGAATTTAGACATCAACATTAAATGATCAAAGAAAATTGTAAAATCTTGTCCATTGGTAAGACACACTAAAGATATTGAGGAAACCGAAGATATAGGAAATAGCCACATTCGACCTAAATCCGAAATTTTCAATCTGGCATTTTACACCGTATATTAACGGCGGTTAAATCGACCTATTAAACGAGGAAAAAGAACAAGATAAGAGCTAACTCTTGGATCTCGCGGTCGCGGTGTCCAATAATTCACTTTAAGCCCAGTTTAATTCTTGCCTTAACTGGAAGTTGGGGAGTCGACCTCGTTTCTTAAATTATGTGCTTAAAAGCTAATTGTGGCTATCTGTACCGTTAACTCAGACTACTGTTTGTTGATCTTGAGATATTAATGGGTTCTGATAGCTCCTCTTCCCGTTGAATTATGGAGGAAATTTCTGATAGCACCACATTTTCCAATTAGCAGCAGATTTTTGTAAACGGTAATCGTTTCTCGCGTAAAATCGTTCTTGAGACCATTTTAGCATTTGAAAAGGCAGGTCAAGGGTTTCAAGCGCAAAGGACTGCTTCATTCAGTATTCTGTTATTTCAAAAACGTTTGCTTGAAAAACGCGCTGTTTTGTTTACACCTAGCATCATTCGAAAACGTTCATCATAGAACTTATTTTAAAAGAATGATCATGCTCAGGATTTGATTCAATAAAATTTCAATCAATATTTTCCATTCAATTTCATAACTAAAATGGACTCCCCACGATTCTCTAGAAAAGCAATTGGTCCAAACCCAATTGTCCATACAATTAAAAACTAAACTACCCACTAGACCAATCAGGCTACCTACCGTCCACCTACAGACAATAGGTAGCGGTCATTAGAACCCCGGGCGTCCCCGCGGGGGTCGCCCCCGGGGGTCCGGGGCTCAGTCAGTGCGGGTACAATGCGCTAATGCACCCAGTTTAAGTGCTTTAAATTGATATGTCCTGTTATAGGTATGGATGTACTGAGCTGGAATTGATTCTTTGGTCCGTTGTTATTTACATTTTCGAAAGTGACAAAACAATTAAAAGTCACTGCCTCGTTTGTCTAGTAGTCGTAAGCGCTGCTGGGTATGAGGTCCTGGGTTCGATTTCCAGGTAAAGCAAAGTGCTATTGGGTTTTCCATCTGGAATTTCTCAGTAGCAACCCGGAGTCAGTCGCAGTTGAAGGCAATAGGCGCGCCCCCTATTATACATAACTGGCGAAATGTGGCTGTACTATAGGAAACACCTCTGAATTACCCTTCGGGGATGTTATGCGTGTTATGAAAAGTAAAGGAGAAAATACTGCCAACAGTGCTACCGGTGGAAAACATAAGGAAATGTAGGTAAATAAAGAAATAAAAGAAGATATTTAGCTAGCCATGCTCAAATTCGGTTTATTGTTTTCCAATATTTTCTACTTTTACTACTGTTGGCACCGGTTGAAGGCATAATGCGTAGTCGAAGTTCAATGGATTCTATTAGGTACGTACATTCAATTGCTTACCAAATCTCATCAGTCAATAATTATGGGGTAGGCATGGGGCATAGGTAGCAGTAGGTAAAGGGTACACCCTGTACCGTTAGTAAGGTGACTAAATTAATTAAATAGTATCTGCAGTCGGTTTGGAATATTAAAAGATATTTTCAGTGCGACTACGGATTTTTACTTTAATAAGGGTCCTTGGTTTACTTGCGTCGATATACATAGGGACCCTAGCTTGAACTTAAAACAAAAACCCCCAACGTACGCGTCCGGCGCCGCGGTACATAAACACGTTCGGTCATTTCATAAAACATCTGTGTATTTTCTATTTTGATAGGTTTCATATTTCTGACCGCAGGGGGCGCTGCTCGTAAAACGCGAACGGTTTGGCTTTCTGCCCTCCCTGTGTATTTTATTAACGGAAAACGCTAAGGTATAGCGTGGTGAGGTTCGGTTTAATAAAATTTTTGGGTGGCGCAGCCAAAACTTGTGCCCATCTTTGGGTGGAGTTGTCGGTACATCTGTGACTTGCTCGTCTTGGGATTGTTTCGTTTGTGTTTTGTTTATGCTGTTGCTGTTGTCTTTTGTTTTCTTTCGTAGACTGATGCGGAGTAGGGTCTCAAATACATACGCTTTACACGTTTTGCTAAATGCGTTTATAGTAAAAGCTTTAAATACGAGTTATCACTGTCTCGAAAATAAGCCTTTCTCTTTTTAATCACACAAAAAACAGGGTAATGTACAATAAGCCTTTCTCTTTATAAACCACACAAAAAACATAGTAATGTACGTTTTATGTAAAGTTTTTCTATTTTGCATTGTTTTATTAGAAGCAATCATAAACCAGTCATTGAAATACGTTATTTTATCGAGATTAGGTAAGCTAGGATTCAAAATTCTTCCTGAGCTACTTTTCGTGTGGAAACAATAATTATCTGACCACATCTTGATCCCTGCTTAACCCCGTACTATAAATCGTGTTCTTATTTCCGGCATTTATTAAGTAATAAAATTAAAAACATACTAATCTACTTATTACGAGTTTCTGGCACTATTTCACTTCAGTCGTAAACCCTCTTTCATTTTTATATTTTTTTCTTGTATACGAAATGTTCACGTTTAGTGAGCTTTAAGGCCCTTTGTACACGGCACAGTTTCTTTACGGTAAGGCGTATAAACCACGTCGTAGAAAAAACGTTTCTATCAACAAGCTTCCACAGTGATCCATACAACACTGACAAACGTGCCTACACACGGCGAATAAACTGTAGTTTTTCACGGTAACAAAAATGTTTGTGTACAAAGGGCGTAATAGTAGACTGAAGCCGTCTCTCCTGCACGTGTTTTTTCGAAGCATTACACAAGAACATCAAAACAAAGAGATTTTTTTATACATTTGTATACCATACACATTTGTTTATGAAAATACGATGTTTTTGTTTTCCGAGCTGCATGGAAAACTTTCCCCGCGCGGGTGAAGAGGGGAAGGGGTTGCTTTATTTTCAACCGCCATGCGCACCGCGCAGACCTTTAATTTTGAAAGTTTAATTCCAACTGACACAGGTTTTGATGTTATATTATTATTATATCCTTGATTTCATTTAAATACTTACAAATTACACTTTTAAATCTTTTATTAAACAAAAAGATAAAAAAAAACTTTAAAAAATATAAAAAATTGTAGCCCAACGGTATAGGGAACAGGGTTCAAGCTACCGGCGGTCAGGGCTCCAGAGAGAGGAACTTCCTGACAATGCGAGCCGTGTAACATGTCCTGAGGTGCTTATGAGGAGTGGAGAGGTATTCCACGGTTTTCAGAATAATTCCAAAGCGCGGAAGATGGCCAAGATCCCTAGGAGCACTTACTGGAATACTTACTTCCTCCGAGCACGTATGCTCTTGCGACACTCCACTCAAGCCGGCCAGAAAAGGCAAGAATGAGGTAGGAGCTCTGTTCCTTGTCGTTATTCACTCCAGCCGGCCAATAAAGGTAAGCCAGAAGTGAGGAACAAGATTTCTCCCGGGAGATAGGGTCCGTGGGGACGCTACTGCCCAACAGCTCGCTACATGCTGCCCTGCGGGTTTTTGTATCTCTCTTGGTCTGTCAATGATTATTGTCAAGGGAGAATATTCAAAAGTGCCTGTAGTTGGTTTAATTAGAAATATATGCTTTGAGTTTGACTTTATTACCATACGGAACACATACAAAACCACCGTTTCGAGCTAACATAAGAAAAACAGTGTTGATAATAATGTTGTAACACATTTGTTAGTAGGCAACAAGAGCAGGTGTGATTAACGTTGCAACAATGAAACAGTCGGCCTGGTTACGTTAAGGTAACAAGGTTAATGAGGGCGGTAAAGCAGTAATTACAGGTTGTTTCAAACTTTCATTTTTTTTTTCTAAAAGCATGCTCTTGTAACAATTTTACGCAACAAGTATTTTCGTTGAATGAAAATTGAAATCCGCAGTATCTTGGTGACCATCCATTACATATTGAGACCCCTCCGTGCCTCGAAAATCATATTGAGCCTGGGTCCTGGCTGTGATTCGCAGATCTTTGACGGTTATTATGGTTAGTCAGACGCCCAAAAGTTTGACAACCAGTTTTACCAAGGGGTATCGTGTTATCCAGTAATTGCGTTGTGGGGGTAAGATAGGCAGTCGTCAAATATAAATACTAGTATCTAGCTGCATCCGGTTAGTTTATAGAATAGGCACATAAAAGGCACTTTTGAACGTCAAAAATTATAGTAAAACAGAATTGATTCTAGTTGCCCCTTCTAAAAGGTAGTTTTCGTATGGAGAAGAATGGGCCAGAAACTCCACCGTTACTCTTTTAAAATGTTTTCTAATATTTTGCATACATTAATTATATAATAAAATGTGAGGGCGATGCACCTAAAATAAAATTACTATACCATAATAGGTGAAAAAATTTAAATGGATTAATGAAACCATGACATAAAAATTAATTATGTGATAAATACATGGTGCTCACATATTTCCAAACATTGTAAAAGTAGACGATTTTCTAAAAAAAATAAAAAGTAATAATTGGGAAAGGCTAGTCAGATTGAATGTATGTATGTATATCTGTTGTGTGAAGGTTCTAATGGATTTGTGAAATTACATATGTGCTTGCTTTATTAGATGGGTGTTTATTTTTTACAGCTTTTTAATTTACTACAATTACTTAACAATAACTGAACAGCTATGTATTTTTTAATTATTTTGCACAGAAAAGCGTCGGAAAATATTAATTTTCTACAGGGATATTTCAGATAGAAACTGCATGAATTCCAATACGAATGTAGATACAAGAAAATATTCCTAGACCCACTTGTACCGTCTCGCTGTCATCTCAACCCGACTTTTATAGCTTTTCGTAAATATTGCACACCGCTTCAGTTGCAAATCACTCCGCGAATTCTTTCCTGAGATTTTATTGCGATAGTCATCAATTCGATTAACAAATTTTATGTTCCTCACCTGTCACGACTGTACAAAAAGGTGATATTTTAGAGAAAAGAAAAAAAAAACATGTTCTGTTTTTGTTGATTTTTTGACATAATATCATGCCTGTTTTCCCCAGCAGAGGCAGAGGTGTACCCACATTTCCCCAGTTATGTATAAGTCACATGGGACTTACTTTCTCGTTACATCCCGGACCCTGCACTTGTGTGTTGTCCTCTACCTAAACCTTCGGAGATTACAGGCGTGATGTTATGTTATATCTTAAAAGAAAGCTCGAAAGTGAGCTTCAGCTTATTAGTGAACTTATTAGCACTGGTTCATTCATAATAAGTAGTCTTATACAAGCATAAGGCATAATACCTAATTACAATACTAAGCCTAATTTAAAAAATATGATTACGCTAGTATACCTGCATGATATAAAAGATTTTTCATCCTAATATTTCTCCACCAGTATTTCCACCGGCGCCGGCGCACCACCGGAAACGTTAGTAAGTAACGTGCGTGGGCGTCTATAAACAGATGTATGAAAGGTGCATTTGTAAGGTAAATTAAAAGCCGCGAATCATCTCCGAGTAAATATGAGCGTGTTATTACGTGCGGGCCGTTCTACAACGGATGCACAGCCCGATGGCACTCATAGTTTCTTTTTAGTTTGTCGGAAAAAATGACCTAATTTTTATCTTCTGCCTGAGATTTTCTTAAAGGTGTTAAGAGATTTTATTATCAAAGAACATTCGGATTATATCTACTATTTATTCAGGTACCAACTATTGTCTAAACTAATACTATAATAATAAAAAAGAGAAAAGATTTGATTTTTTTTATGTTTATTCGTTGCTTTCACGCTAAAACGGCTGAACGGATTTGGATGAAATTTATTTTATTTTGGGATAAAAAACAGGAGTACAATTTTATTAAATGTTTTACATACTATCTTCCTAATCAAACAAAATACTTATTATACTACTAGCAACATTATCCACTTATTACTAATTTGTTGATTGTTAATGCTACGTGAGATAAGAGAATTTGGCGCATAGGTAGACCACGTTTTATCCCGATATTCCCACGGGATCAAGACTTTTAGGAAACCGCGAGACGCAGCAAGTCTTTAATAATTATGCTTCGTACCAGGTAAATAGGACATAGACAAAATATACTTTATTTTACACCTAAATTGTTACATGTCTTTTACAATATTGGTCATTCTGTGGGTAGACCAGACTACACACAGACTTTTTTTAACCCTCTCTTCCTCTCAAGCGCGATTTCTGCGGTCAGAAAACCAGTTCTGTTTGATGAACATTTTACAATGACAATTATAAATAATACACAAAAAAAATAACAACGGGGTCATCGACCTGTTACCTAACAATTTAATCAAAATACAACTCCATCATACATTTCGCAAGAAGAAATGTCATTAAAATAGACATCCGGTGTTTTATCATCATTGGACATATCAAAATCCGCGTCTATTGCCACTTTGGCACAAAAACTAACGAGAGACGTCGCGTCATAATTTCTGAAAAATTATTGTCATTCCCATCACTTTTCACATTTCACCGGTGTCGTTACCATTTTGGATTATTTTAATGTTATCACCGACGTCGGAGCATATTATCAAATCTTCAGAGTATCGTGAGGAAAGATATAAAAAATTGACATTTAATGTCACTAAATGAGCAATCTGGTTAGTAATTTTCGTATGTATGTAATAAAAGTGTGGTTTTAGAGACTTTTTATGTGAGCTGAAGTAATTAGGGAAATACTTTCTTTTTAAAATGATTCTGATTGGTGATTTTGTGTGGTCTGAGTTCCTGCGAGTTTATTTAATTTTATTCCTTTTTTGAGGAAATGAGTTTAGGTTATGATGATGTTTAACGTCAAAGTTAGGTGAAGCCATCGACGTCATAATAATAAAACTAGAATCTAGAACTACAGGAAAAATAAAAATATTGCACACGTCTTTAAATTTTTCTCATTCATACTCAGTTATTTTGTCACAGGAAAAGCATTAATCCAAACGACATTTTGCACATCCTGTGACCAGGTTAGTGACAGCAGTTACCTATAATAATCTTGATCGTTTGCAATAAATCTAATTCACAATTCTGTTCTAAACAAGCTAAAGCTACTGAACTTTTACTGTGGTAATAAAAACGATATCTACTGAATTTTCAGTTGCTGCATTAAAGTTAACATTTTACCTGTTTGGTAAAGTCAGCGACATAAGTCGATGATCATACCTGTCTGATTTTTAATCGTTGAATAATTATTGTAGAATCTAGTTTGTATTTAAATATGTATACGAGTAATGCTAGTTTTTCAAGTGTTCCCTGGTCTTAAATAAATTGTTACAAAATCGTAATAATTAGCCAGTCTTCATTCAAATTTTGTTCTGAAACTTTGGACTGATTTTCACCGCTTTACGTCTTTGTCAAATAGGCAAAATTCAATCAGCAATTCTTGAACTTTTACAGTGACTGACTGTTTACATAGATGACCGTTGTATTGATTTTTTTTCCTTTATGTACTTTCATCTACCACCAATTTTGCGTCACCACCTAGCAAAATAATTCAACGCCTCATTACATAACCCTGCGTCCATTATGACAGCTCCCCGTTCCCGTACATCCGGCGCCGTTAAAAACTCGGACACATGATTGACGGCCGCTGTTTACCTTGCGCTACCGGTATGCTAACTAGAAGCGCCTGTGATGCTGACACGAGAGAGGTACGTGCGTACCTACTGGTGGTTACGACATATCTGTGAGTCATGTTCATTCAGAACTAAATTGGGTTAGTAGCAGATTCTACTCATTTCCAATGTCCAAGTGCTTTATCTGTCAATAAGTAATTTTTAAAAAGTTTATATCCTTTATGACCACCATCTGAACTACCCGCCGGCTGTCATTCGTTGATCTAAAGCTGTCGTTACGGGTAGTCAGAAGTTCAAAAGTCTTACAACCTGTCTTACCAAGAGTACCTGGGTATCGTGTTACCCATTAACTGGGTTGTGGAGGTCAGATAGGCGGTCGCACCATGTATAATACTGGTACTCAGCGGTATTCGGTTAGACTGGAAGCCGACCCATACATATTTTGGAAAAGGCTAGGTAAATTGAGGTATTTCCGACGGCGGTTGATCTGGAAAATCAACAGGGCTTGTATTTGCTAAGTCGGAGTTTTATACGACTGGAACCGCAGAGGCTTTTCCATCATGCCACAGAGGAGTTGCGTTGACAATAAAATTCTAATAACTTCACCCGCGTGGATTAAAAGGGTGATGATAAGCATAAAATATATTATCATAATTTACATTGGCATAACGAAATTCAGCATAATGATCATTACGCATAATATTATTAGGCATAAATGTTTTGCCATAATGCTTGTTGCCATAAATACTGCTAGCATAATAATAATGAAGCATAATTTTATAAAGCATAATGTTAAAAACGCATAATGATATAAACCCATAATGTTCTTTGGAATAAAACTAACAAACCATAATAAATAACTCAAAACGGTAAATTGTAGACACTATTTCACTTTTGTTATAACCCAAACCACAACACCAACAATAGAGGGGATCTGGCGTTAATGGTCACTATTCTAACCTAACCTTACCCATATGATTCAATAACAGTAGTAAATATCAGGAAGCAACATACCTAATAATGTATATTAGACGAATAAATATTATGCCTTTAAAATTTATGCAACTCCAACTTAAGCCAAAACATATTAGACTAAATGATAGTTATGCTAACCTTTGCATTAAGCCAAAGTATTATTATCCAGCAGTACTATTATGCTAATAATAGTTATGCGAAAACGTTATGCCAAACTATATTATGCCTTAAAATTGTATGCCAACAGGGGTATTACCGATTAAAATACCCCCTATGTATTAATCCAGGTTAAAAAGTATGTGCCGATTTTTCTCTAAATCCGTTCAGCCGTTTTTGCGCCAATCCGGAACATACATCCAGACAAACGAACTAAAATTCTTCGTTACTATTTTATTACATGTATAGAGAAGTAGAGATTTGAACAAGTTGTTGGCGTTGTATCTATGCAGCAGTCCACGTCACCTGCAAGAAAATTTACAAGTAAAGAAATGAATGACCCCTGTGTGGCCACTAAACGTTGTCTATTTGTAACCGTGAGCCAATCATTACATTCTCTAGCACTTCGCCCACCGGGCGTTTGTTTTCTTTTTTCATGATCTTGTTGGTTTTGGACGCATGTTGTCGGATACCTATGTAGATGCCGTGGATAACACGTGTGTTATGGATATTGTTTGGGTTCCGTACCTATACATTCTTTTTGGTAACCAGGTAAAGACGATAACAAGTAATGTACCTATAGATACGAACTCTACAATAAATTGTGTTAAGACTCAACCTGTATTTATACTTAACTAGAAATCAACGTGATATTTTCAAGTCTTGTCGTGCTCTCTGCGGTAACACCTGCACTATGAAAAACCTTGGCGAGCTTATATAATTTTGTGTCATCAATACTACGAACGATAACGTGGATTTAAGTTTAAGGATTTTACTGCCACCTCTCCTACTTCGTATTGGTTATTTTTCGAGGAATTCCGTGGCCATTTTCTTAAAAATAAGAACTTACCTATTATCAAGCCGCAACTATTAAAACGGTCCCCAAAACAAAAAACCTACAAGAAAAATCGACTGATAGATCGCGATCTAAGTGCTTTATTTTAAGCGTTGACGATATTGTTATGTCTGTACGTGGGCGTGGCGCCACTCAATATGAAGGTGCGGAAATCTGACTTATGCCGCTTTGCCGGTCGGGCAGGCGACGACTGAGAACATTTCGCGACCCTTTGATGTTCTACTACGTAATATATCTAGCGCTCTGTTTACAAAACCGGCAATGTATATTAATCGCTGCTTTAGTGTTTTATTTAGTTGAAAGGTAAAAGGTTTCAAGTCGATCGTTGTTTGGATTGAGTTTTGAAAGATTGGTGATTATGTGCAAAGTTCCTTAGAAGTCTGTTTGAAATATTTCGTCATGTTTACTGTGGATTACTTACGTGGTCATAACTAAATAGGGTAATATTGTAATAAGTAACAGATATTATTTTAGAACCTTACATAGATAAATCAAGCGTCAGAACAGTTTATATGAACCACATTTTAACAGTTCTTCTAACTTAACAGACAGCAGTACTGCTGGGGAGTTTGTTGCGCCACTTCTTCTTCCCAGCTAAATCAGTAGGAAGTGCTAATACTCCGTCTAATTTTAATAAATCACTTTTGATTTGATTTGAACAGGGAACTAAATTAAAAGGTGTGGCCTTACCCAAACACCCATTTCGTCTGGCCATCCAAAACGTAAATACTCTACAATTTCCCAAAGATTCCTAATACCAGATTGTACCAGAAATACCTATTCGACAAAAAATCGGTTCATCATGTCGCTACTCTCGATCTACGGAGCGATGCGAGTCGGGGCAATCCACCAGTTGTCGTAACCATGGCGACATCTAAACGAGATCTGTGTCTGTCAACCTGACTGGACTAGGTATAGATACCTAGACACCGAGGTAGCTTGTGTAAGTGAAAAATGTGTTGTGCAATAGAATGTTCACATTGTGTGGATAAAGCTTGAGTAATATTGAGAAAAATGAGAAAAAACCTGATGAAATATAAATATAGAATAGTGAAAGGGAAACAATATATTTATAAAGACCTGCACATCAGTTAACTACGAACTTAAAATACAACGACTGAAACATAATCCCCTTTATTTCCCCTTTTTTTTTCTTTTTTATACACGTTGCTTGAAATTAAGTAGTGATTAGCGACTGTTTAATCATACATTTTTGACGTTTAAACGTTACTTAACTTTAAACATCGTTTATAAATGAACTCCCATATTTATATTGGATATATAATTTCATTAAATCAGCGTACTTACCTTTTTCTTTCAATGGTGTAGCATTAAAACAGTGTAACTTTAATTATACTGTCTTTCTTCTATTGCACTATTTAGGTAACTACTCAACTCTTTCTCACTAATAAAATAAATAAATAAATAAATCCCTGGACATTTCACACAGCACCATTTGTCCCAAGCTAAGCAACCTAATGCTTGTGTTATGGTAACAAGATGGCTGATAAACTACTTATATACATTTTTTTTTTTTTTTTTAAATACATACATATTATAGATAGAAAAACACCCAGACTCGGAACAAATACATGTAGGTCATACAAATATTTGTTCCGTGCGGGAATCGAACCCGCGACACGCAGCGCAGCAGTCAATCGCTTAACCACTGCGCCAACCGTGCCGTCAAACTACGTCAAACGTACTAATACAGCAATTTTCCTCTTCGTTTTTCATCAACGAAAATTGCCTAGACATCGGATTTTATTTATTTACACAACCAAATCAAAAGTTCGTTTTACATTTACAACCTACCAGGAAAGTTTTTAGTTAGTTTTTATCTCTTTAGCCAGGTGTTGCGAAGGTGTATGCGTGTTTTACACCCCATTTTTCACGTTAACTCGCTATAAATCACAGTAAGAACCACACTGTTCAATATGTAACGACTACTTGAATGTTTGCAAGAAGTTTATTGTTTGAATTTGAATATCTATAAAATTGATAGATGTAGACATGTTTGTTCTTTTGTTTTTGAGCTTTTGCTGCTGTGCCTTCATTTGTTTTTCCGATGTGTTGCCTGCATTACATGTTCATAGCGATTGTTATAAATCTATTCATAAATTATAAATGAATTCGCTTTTGGTGTCAACCTGTGGCCGCGTTTTTTTTTCTAAACTATGCAATGGGTTTTGATACGGGTTTTAGAGAATTGATTCCGGAAGGTTTATGTGTAACATATTACATTCATATGAAACTTACATATTATAATTATAAAGAAATACCTATGTTTGTTTTGTCAAGTAGTAAATACCGTGAGAAGCTAGTTCCTAATACAATCTGTTTCATTCGCCCGCGTCAATAAGGAAGGCTTTTTCCCAGCAATGCGACATCACAAGCTAGATAGACAGGAATAAACTATTGCAGCCTTATTTTTTTTAAACTTCTAGCTTCCTACACCCAGTAGTAGCCACACCAATATTCATTTTACTAACTAAAACTTTATTTTTCTATTTCCTAAGAATAGAGATAGATTTCATTATTATTTCCATAATCACAACATCTTGATTATTTTAAATCTACATTGCATTACAACATTTGGCTTTTGTTTACTCAGTACTAAAAGTTTATTATTCCGGAATTCTCAACAAAACTGCAACAGGAATAAAAATCCGCTGGAACCCACATCATCAATAAAAAATAACTGAATATTTTTCTTCTAATCCAACATTCAAACAAAATAATATTTATAGCCAAACATCATAATACTATTTTGAACCGTATTTCCATTACCGAATCGTTTCCGGTACTCGGCAGAGGATCATCTACTGAAATAGCTCAGTACATATGTACCTACTGTTCAAAACGTTTCAATACAAATTACGATGAAAAAACTCACACATACACCTGAGGATAAAAATACACACATCACTGAGGCAAAACTTTCTTCTATTCACAATCCATTATCGGCTTTTCATCACAAGTAAAATTGAGATGTGGACAAAACGTGGAATGGATGTATAATTTGTGAATAGTGTTGTCCTTACAAAAGTTTTGCCCCACTCGTTATAATAACGTGTTACCTCGGGTGACAGTCCGCGAAATTGCTCGAAAAGCAATTAATATGATTTCGGACGTGTTTTAAATTAAAAGTGACAGGACGGACATGTGCGATGTTTAAATAACAACGTTGTTTTGTTATTTCAGATCATTTTCAGGAGCCGTGATAATTGGGTGAGTTTTTGCGAATTATTTATTTTGTCTTGTAATGTAGGTCCTTTGTCTGTATCCAAGTTAAATACTTATAATATTGTCGCCAATTCTAATGCACGTTCCCGGAATATAGAATATTTACCTACAGGTAAAATAAAACAGTAAAGTGTGTTTAGTGCTGCCACAAATAATTTCTATACTAAAATAATGTAGCAATGAGGGTGAACCCTCAGATGTAATCTATCAATAACTGCAGTGGAAATACTGTCAGATCTCTTAGCTGAAGCTAACGTAGCAAGGAACTTTACTGAAAATGACACGTATTCAGAAAATTCTGTTTCAGAAAAGAAAATGTCTCAGTGAATGAAAATATTAAAATAAAATGAAGTATAATTATCTCCAGTAGGCATTGTGAAATATTTTAACAGTTTGATTTATAACGAATCTCTGCTTCACAGAAACTGTACACTTTTAACAACTCAATGTAACTCACGTATCTGACAGGTGATAAAGTGGTGAAACCCCATTACATCCACCGTTGGTAAAAACGATATAAATATGACTGGAAGAACGTATGGAAAACATTGAAATATCAACACTCACCGATTATTTTTCCGCGTTTTTTAACTCTTTATTAAAGCCCTAAGCGTGTTAGCGGTCGTTCATAACGCCCACGCGACTACATCCCTAATCTTTTGGCAAACGCTCAAATTATATCACACCTAGATGTTTATATTGTGCGACTTTTTGTTACTAGATTTTGTTACCTAGATTGTGGTTAATTAATGTGAATTTTGGATTTTGGATTTTGGATTCATTCGTTCATCTGGTTTTAAAATAAATATTTATAATATCTACCCAGTTCTTGATCTGTGAAGTACTATTACTATACTATTAGCATCTTCACTTTTTTGTTACTTTAATGGTTGATTTTTTGAGTTGGAATAATTCAAATTTTGTTAGAAAAAAAAAGATAATTCACAGAGCCTAAACAAGTGGCAACCGCTTTTAAAGCGATTTCAACTTCTTCTTTCAACAGGATTGATGTAAACTTTTCGGTAGCTTATGTCAATCTATATATTTTGACTTTTCCATCTTTATTATCGCTGATAGAATGCGATTCCAATTTTCCGAAAAGATTTTCACGACTGATTTTCTGTCAATTTTTGATATCTGTATAGAAAACGTTGCGTCAAATTAGGTACATAACCGCTAATACTTCCAAAAAATGTTACAAACCTACACCGGTTAAAGGAATTCAAGATATCAAGCGCACTAATCAAAATAACGAATGAGTCGAATCGCCACCGAATCGGAACCACTAAACAAATATTTACATTATAAAGAATTTTCATAGATTATTTTACATTTTTCTTATTGTTTATTATTAACTATTTTCCATAGTTTATTGGGTGAGGGAATTAGAGTAATTTGAATGGTTCTTTAGTCTATGGCAGAGAGTGATGGCGTGTGAGTCGTATATTTTTCGTTAATCGTATCTAAATCATTTCATATTTAGCTCTACTTTGTTTATGATAAACATATGGGACATTGGTATATTAGCCGTGATCTGTGGGTAAACAGCGTGGTTCGTGTTAACTATTGGTTAGCTTGTAGGTTTTCTAAGAACATAATAGTTAATAGTGTGTTTACTGTTTGGTTTCGTGAAGATAGAATTCAGATCATTGCTTGGATTGAATAAGAGCTAAATGTCGAGGAAGTGTCAGAATTCAGCTCTCGTCGTGTGGAATAAACCTGATTGATTGATTGAAAAATATACTGATACACGAGTGCAGAGAGAATGGACTTTCAAGGTGTCAATATCAACCGCTGATACTTTTCGCATACCTACATAATGTTTAAAAACTGCTGGAAATGTGTGCGTAAGCACTAAATTCCTAAATCTAAAATTGTATCTACCTAACACCAATTTCTCATATACATACACTAACAACTGTCTAATAGCCTTTAAAATATTGTCTTGCGGGGCCGTAATTTCATTTAGCCAGTCAGTAAGCAGGCTGCAGGGCTCACTGCATAGGGTTAGAAGAACGTCAGTCTGCCTAGTCTTTTCCCAACTATGCTTTGGTCGGCATCCTGTCTAACCGGATGAAACTGAATACCAGTATTTTACATGGAGCGACTGTCTATCTGAACTTCACAACCTAGTGACTACGATATGCCTTGCTAAGACTAGTTGTCAGATTTTTGTGCTACTGACTACTCGTAACAACGGTCAAAAAATCTACAAACGACAGCGCTTAACGTGCTCTCCGAGACACGGAGGGGTCTCGATAATGAATGGTCACACAGCCACGAACCGACCGCGGCTAGCGTAGCTGTTGAGCTTCGGTTCAGCTGTTATTATTTAGCCACGAGCCCCGAGTTAGCAGAACTTATTGTCACTAGATGGTTAGGAAAAATACCTGTGCTCGATAGATCATGCCAGATCGTTGGAAGATTAATGTGCTGTTGATTTGCAAGACATTATAAATAAATTAATTGACACGCTACATGCCTATCATCGTGGCCATACCTGAGGGTCAATTTATTGCTATTGGCAGCGTAGTATTTACAGCTGTTAAATCTGGTTGCAGTATTCTTTCTTAGTTTTTAAATACTTATCTACCTCTGTGTATCAGTTCAGTAAGAATTAGGTATAATCTATCAATCAGTGTAAGTTAGTAAATAATCGCCCAAAATAATGAATGTTCTGTTGACTATATATTTCACTTTATCTATTTTGAAAAGCGTTGATATAGCTCTAAATTACATTCTGTACAAAACTATAAATATATTTTCAAAACTAAAGGCATGCTCAAACAAAATTCCTGCATTATCTTCAGTCTAGACAAACGACTCACCTAAGCCGAAATTCAAGAGAATGGAAAAAAAATAAACGTTTGATTGTCTGTATTCTGATCGGTGAGCGGTGAGCGCACGCGCTTCTATTCCGGTCACACCGGGACAGTCTGTGGCACCTGTCGCGCCACGATTAACAATGCGTTGTTAAAAACACGATACTTCGATACGTTGAGACTGGGTTTAAACTGGGATCAAATCGTATTGGGTTTCCTTTGCTGAATATTTCAGACAGGCACGTGCTAACTGCGAGTTGTTTTATTTTAGAAAAACTTGAGTAAAGTTCTAGATAACCATATTTTTGGTAGGTCTTATCTTACGTCAAAATTGTTTTGAAAGTATACACGTATCAACATGTTCTATCACGACTAGGGTGACCATTAATAATTAAATGGGCCACTTTAATTTTTGATATTCCTGGCATGTAAGTTCTATTTGATGTTGTTTCCAATATGGCACTTAACTCTAAGCTCTAAGCGTTTTTGGGAACATCAGCCAATGCAGTCGGCACGTTCTAGTTACCGAATACCGTTTACAGTTTCCAACGAAAACTTTTTACGGCATTCGGAAACGTTCGTTTTCGGCGAATTTAGCCGAAGTGCGTTACCTCTGTGTCGTGTCTAGACACGGGATAGAGGGCAATTGCGCGTGAATTACAGCAACTATTACAACGTTTATGAGTGAAATAATCTGGCACACGTGTGCTAGCATATTGATTCCGAATTATAAGCAAATAGCTAGTGAACTTGGCAGCTCGCCAGTCGACGTGCCAAACTGTACGGTAACCACGGCGCGAGGTAGAAAGTTAATTAACAGGTTAGCTTATGTACGTCGCCGGCAATAACACTATCTCGCTCAAACTTATGACGTCAATTATCGTGCGCGGATAATTCATGCTTTAATGTGTCATACGTTTTAATTTCGATAAATTTCGTGCATTACCAAACATTCGACTAAAAGCCTTTTGATGTTTGATTTTGTTGATGTTCTAAGCTTGGCTTAATTAAAAGCGACGTGTGTTCGTAAATTGTTAGAGAAGTGTGTGTGGCTTGGTTGTTGAACATCTAAATTAAACGTTACGTGTAGTCAGTTCACAGGCACAATAAGTGTAGTTGAAATGCAGGTAATTTAGCTGCCATTTTGTATAAAGCTTCACTTTAGTGTGGTGTAAATATATAATATTTAAATGCATTCTCAGAATAATAATTGTGATAACTACAAGCTCTAAACATCAAGGGATCGTGTTCATAACCTCCCACAAGTACATAAATGCCGGCAGCAGTAACGTCCCAGTTGACGTGGCAGCATGGTCACCGTAGAGGCACACGACGGTACGGTTTGACCGCAGGCTGTAATTCACAGGTAATGCTGTTGTGATTGTTGCACAACATCGCTGCAGCGCTGCACCGGCCCGTTCACAGCCAGAGGGTTAATTCTTTATGCCGTTCGTTGAGAATTATGCTGCTGTAATGGTTGCACAACTACGCTGCAGCGCTGCACAGGCCCATTCACAGTCCGTGGGTTTTATCGTTGAAAATAATGCTGTGCAATGTTCTCATTGAGATGTAGGTGTGTGAGCTTGTAATTGTTTTTATTCAAGTTTGGGTGGTGTTGTAAATGTAGGTTATAGTTTATGTCGATCGAAGGTGCTTCAGAACCAGTCGTGCCCATCCCCTTTAATCAGCTACGCAGGTGGCTACAGGAGCACACCCATACACAAGCGGAGAACTGGTGGTCCTCGTCACCGGGCTGCAGGCAGTCCAATGAGGCCATGCCATTACTAGATGGCAAACTAACGAAAAGACTACTACGCCTGGATAGGAAAAGCCTGCGACTAGTGACGGGGACCATCACGGGGCACTGCTCACTAAACAAAAATTTTCACACGATAGGTATAACGGACAGCCCCCTGTGCAGAGCCTGCATGGAGGCTGATGAAACCATCGCGCATGTGCTCTTTGAGTGCACAGGCATCACCCAGATTAGGTCGGAAACCCTCGGAACACCCAGATCATACACAGATGTTCTTAACAGACCAGGAGACCTAATAAGCTTCTGGAGGGAGGCGGGCTGGTTGAAATAACCACCCACGGCCGCCATGGCCCACGTACAATGGTCCACCTGAAGGACTAAGTGCGGAAACCAATCCCATAACATAGAACATAGAACATAGGTGCTTCAAGCTGAAAAGTTTTTCTTCTTGCGCACCGAACTACTTATCACTCTTACCAAGCTACTACTACAGCTTTCTGTTCCAGGTTCGTTTTATCATTTTTTTCCGAGAGATAAAAGACCAAGTCTTAACCTACCTACCACTCGTATCTGTGATCTAAGAAATTGGGAGTTTTTATAATTTCCAACGTGACAATAATGTCTTTTTTTTTCCGGATGGGAAATCATCAAAGGATCCCGCTCTGGGTGGAGCGGAAGGGAGTGTCAGACTTTTACTGACTAAAACCCACCCATGTTCCTTCCTTTGCCCTTTATGTTCCGGGGTAGCGGTAACCCTTTCGGACAATCCCGCTGAGACAATAATGTCTTAATCACGAATTAATGATAACACAGGGAAGTAAAATGTATAGAAATATATGAAGACGCTTTCAAATTGCCGTTCACGATAACGTTATAACGTGCACGCATTTCCATACATTTAATTTCCCTGCCGTGGATGTACACGATAATATCGCCACGTTAGAAATTATAAAAGCGCACAATATTAAATGTTGAACACGTATGCAAAACAAAAGCTTATAATTATGAGCAACGCCGATAAAATATGCAAATCCTGTCGACCTTCTATTGTTTGTTGATCGCATAATAATAAAAACAAGCACAGAATTAATTTACGTTCGCTGAGGAAGTCGTGTTCTCACGGTGGGAGATATTTTAATAATGCTAAACAGCTGACTGTCCTCGCTTCCGTTGCAGCGACGTGGAGACATCAGAGATTTTAACATTTGACTAACAAAATTACTTTGCCTCCTGTTCTTTTCTGGTTTTCTGGTAAGACCTGGTTATTTATGATACTCGTAAAAATATCTACCTATATTTGATTGGAAAAATCCATAATTATGAAAGTCTAACAATCAGCCTTACCAAGGGGTATCGTTTTACCCAGTTAAATAGTGGAAGTCAGATAGGCAGTCGCTCCATGTAAAATACTGGTATTCGGGAAAAGGCTGATGATGAAGCTGGATACGTCAAGCAGTACCCACCAGTAGCAGTAGTAGATACCTCATCATCAAAATAATTCCAACCCACCACAATCATTCACTAATGGACTAAATTATTGAAGAATAATAGTTTTATTCGAAAACAATAGTTTGTAGAAAGAGCAAAGAGGCGCAAAAAACGATGAACAACAATGTCTGCATACTTATCTGACTTTCCCACTTGAGCTGCAACATCTCCCCGCGGGCCTTATTGGAAAATATTCCCACTGCCGTTTCCTTTGCTTTGCTTATTGAAAAAGAAAACAACAAATGAACTCAAAGTAGAATACATTTTTTTAGATTTTTTTTTCTTTGTATGTTTTGTCGCCACATAAGCAAAGGGTTATTTTTCTTTTAAACATTATTAGCTAACTATTTCAAGGTGCAACTGTACCAATTATATTGAACATATTTATAATTTTTAATATTTTTATACTATCTAAAGTAAGTTTGGAGAAACTTACTTTACTCTAAAGTCGTCCGACATATGACTTAATTTGTACTTTTTCTACTAAACAGTAGGAAGGTAAGATGTAGATGGTAATGGAGTTGCTATTACAATTATCAAGAATAATTAAATTATGACACAGTTCGTATACGCATTTTTCTTTGATTTTACCTAGTTCAAATTGAGCGAGTTTTAGTCTTTGCGATGTGATTATCTTCGATTTAGGACCATAATCGCCATCGCTTCTCATTTAGCTGATTTCAACGATATAATTTGGCACTACAAACCAAGATATCTTCGAAATACTCTAACATAACATACATGTCCCACCCACAACGTACCCTCGCTCATTCTCCTTCACAGCCACATGCAACAATAATGCACTAAAGATCACTATTTTATTATACATTTAACATCAAAATTTAACGCCACTTCTATATCAAAACGATGATAATGCCTAGAATAACGGAGATGTGCCATAAACTAAAGTTACGGCAATATCTCCGACTATTTATTATCAGAACAAGGTACCTGGCAATACAAGTCTGCCCAATACAGTTTTACGAGATGCATCGTGCAAACATACCGACGTATTAGAGCGGTTAATGCAGGGATTGTAAACATTCGGGCATTGCTCACTTGTAGAGTGACGTATTTAGGTGTGGATTGTGAAAGGTTCAGTCACGGTAATATTATCTATACAGTATTCCAACTTCATACAAACGGACGAAGCGCGAGTTATGCCTACGCGCCTCGATCTCGACATGCGCTCGATATGCAGACAGTCGCGACTGTGCCGCAGTGACGAACGGACGGTGTGTTGTTTTTTTAACAATAACTGCGCGATATTTTCACTAAAAATACGTTCAAGTACATATTTAATATGACGAGTAGGATAGAGTGTGCTGTTTTTGGTTGCATGAATTCGTCAAACAATTTTTAATTAAGCTTTATGTTAGAATGCGGATTTTTTATCCTTTAAAATTTAATAATAAAGCATTTCGTACGTCTCAGTCGAGGCGCAAATATTTTTCTGTCGCAAATTTATAAGACCGATTTGTTATTCAAACATAAACATGGTTTTTAAATTAAATCTACCAATCAAAAAAAAAACACGCATTTTTATTGAACACTTCCTATTCAATTCACAAAGTATTTTATTAGTTTATATAAAAAAGTATATTTATAATCACAAAACTAAATGGAAACAAAAGTAGGCAAATGTAATTAAAATGCCGGAGGCCCTATCGCATGTTTACGTACCGCGCGGCTGTAGGCATTTATTTCAAAGATACGGTCGAGTTACAATACTGTATGGATAATATTACCGTGGATCAGTAGTATGAATCCCATCCTATTATTAGGTAACCCAATCATCTTTATCATAGAGATTATCATTTGAGGTTAGTAATGACTATTGGGGTAATTGTTTTTTTTTTTCTTTAAGCGCCAAGACGACTTGTGTGAAGCGAGTGGGACTCGATACACTAACCTATTCCTATTCCTTATACTCCTATACCTATATTAACTCTGCCGGTCAACTGTATTTCATTAGTGACCGAGTATTTTAAACTAAATTCGGTCTGGCGAATCATATTAGAAAATAATAATTTTAAAGATCGCTGTTATCGAAATCGATATGGAGGTCTATTTTGGGTTTAATCACGACGCGAAACGAACGAACGAACGAACGAATCAGTACAGGCTGTCAGGAGTTTGCAGAAGCTGGCTTACTAAGTGTTGATGCTAAATAAATTATAGACAATCTATAGATTAAAAATAAATTATAGATTAAAAGTGCTAAAATATACGAGTATGAAGCACAGGTAAAATAATTAAAATCAAAAGTAATTTATTCAAATTAGGCTTAGAGTCAGCCCTTTATGAACGTTAAAATTACATAAGACAGTCCTCCAAAACGCCCGCCCTTCACCATTTCCTAGTGCTTTCGCTGGAAAGATGAAGCGGCGCAACAAACTCCCCAGCAGCACAGCTGTCTGCTCAGTTAGCAAAACTTGATTCCATAAAATTGTAGGTATAAAAGTTTTTTAAATAATATTACGAGACACAGAACATTAAATAATATATCTCTCAAAAACATTGCGACTTTCCAGAACTGCAGAAAGAAATGAAAGCAGTTCTGGAAACAAGGTTGATTACCTCTGTCGTAATGTGTAAATAATTTGGTATTTCCTAATCTTGTTTACTCTTACAGAATCGTCAAACGTATGTAGTTTCGCCAGAAAATCATGCTCATACAACTGCGTGGAAATTATTTCAGAGAAAATAATTTGGCAATACCTAGTATGTGTTCAACGAATGACGGGATATTTAGTTTCGTAGTACTTTTTGTTTCTTCAGATTGTATGAAATGAAGATTTCTGATTCAGACTGACGCTATAAAATGTAGGAATGACGCTTTGAGTATAAAATTGCTGTCATTCTGTTTCTATCGTTCTACAGGTTCTACTATAGAATATTTTGTGATTTTCCATAACTAATGAATGTTATAACCTATTATACTCTGATTTCCAGTGTTTATTTAGATTTATTTAAAAAAAAAGCGATTTAAAATGGTTGAACAAACTCTGACTTCAGCGCTTCAGAAGCTCAAGTTTTGAGATTCGATTTCGATTTAAATAAGAAATCTTAAAAGCCACTTTCCTACCAACTTACAAAGTATATTTTATCAATTCAATAAAACCATCCCAATAAAAGTGGAATAAAGTGCGGGTGGTCCATTTTACTGGCCATTAACGATGTTGGATGGCGATCGGTTGCGCGTGCGCCTTTGATTCGATACGTTACGATCTATGCAGTTTACTGATCGAGACAAACAGTCGTTGTGTGGACATCTGTCGGTCTTTATAACTGTGTTACTTGATGGGGGGCAACGAGGAAGAGAGTGCTTGCTTTTGTTTTTAAGTGGTGATTAAATGGAATAAAGGTTGTTTTTGAATTGAACTAAATGTTGTTTTTTGAGCTTTTTCCAGTACTTGCGCAATTTCAACAATGATAAAGGGTATAGAAAGGGTAGGTATTCTTAGGTAAAGTCCTACCCTAAAAACGTAGATACTATAAAAATATTGTGAATATAATGAGCATAGGTCTTCGACAAATTGACATTCTACTATCAAAAAGCTTATGTGAATCCCGTTGAAAGTCGTTGTAGAGATATGAAACGACTTGCAAGCGATTGCTACTGGTCCGGATTGCTACTAAAAATGAAAGCCATTGCCACAGATAGTGTAAGCAATTGTTCGTTGGCAAATAAAGGAAAAATAAAAATAGTGCGCAAGCAATTACCCCGCAGGTGCCTTCATCATCGCACATGTTTAACCTATGATTTAAAAGACCTCAACATACATAGTTTGTGAAAAACCTTAGCAGATCATGATGGTCGTGCCAATGCCTGCAGTAAGTCAGTTTTGTATTCAGAATCAGAATCAGAACTTTATTTGCTTCGAATGTAGGTACAGGTATAAGATGTTATAAGTACATAAATTAATGAGATCCGCTACAATCTACCTTGCGGCGTGCAAATTATTACATAAATTAAAATATTAATAGAAACAAAAATTATGTCAACAAAACAAAACAGAAATTACAGTGAAGTCAATTAATAATATTATAGTCAGGTACGACATAAGTCTTACATGGTCAAATTTGCAATTAATTTTGTCAATCTTAATCAGTAAATTTATATAATTCAGAAAGTCTTTTACTGAGTAATAACATATGTCTAAAAGTAGTGCAGTTACCTTAGATTTGAAAATGTTTACGGAATAATCCTTAAAACCATGAGGTATTTTATTATAAATGACAGGTCCCATTGTCATAATACTTTTCCTTAAAAGTGCTGTTTTAAGGAAAAGTAATGTTTGTAATTACCCGAATGTAACAAGTTCTTGTATTGGGATTTCAAGGGGCTATTGCGTGTCCTTATATTGGCCAGTGACGGAAATAAGCTTACATATATTGGTTTTTACAAAAATTGCCACCTCCAATATGTACAAACATGGAAAAGTCAGTATCATCAGAGACTGGAACACAGGTTCACAGCTGTCTGTGCTTTTAAGGTTTGACATAGATCTAATCACCGTTTCTGGGCCTTAAAAATCTCCTCCCCCTCACTACAGTTACCCCAAAATATGATTCCAAATCTTAACACTGACGCAACCAACCCATGCTAAGCTAGTAGAAGTAAGTGAGTGCTAAGTTTGTGTGATAAGTCATACAGTACTTTGGCTGATTTATTTAGCTTCTTACATACGTCAGCGGCATATTTAGAAGGTCGTCCCTCGGTGCATACGTTGTACTTTGCTTTTCCGTGCAAGCTCTGTCACTACCTCATCTTAATTAAGTTTATGTCCTGATAATCGTGTCTGGCTATAATTGATTGCATCTCTATTTCCATGTCATTCAATGTCAAAACGAAGGAAATTACTCAACCGCAACTAACCTTAATAATGACATATCAAGAAATATATAGGTCGTTATGAAAATACGAGATCCGGAAACGCATCGTCCTTCACTGCGAACATTGCACAACGTTTACAATGTAAGGTGTTGATGACTGCGCGATGGAAGTGCGGTCACTTCGGAGAACCATTAGATCAAATGCGGAAGGCTGTTAAATGATTGTAAGACGCATTGATGTTTATCGATGGTGGATGTGTTTTTTGTATTACTTTATTTTAATTAGAAAACTTTGGGAGAGTTCGTTCAGTGCAATTTGAAAAGCGAGCAGTGGCGGCCCAGTGCTAACGGCCGCGACTTACGAGTTGTAGCAACAATTCGAAGTCATGTTACATCTACCAACCCGCACTGGGTCCGCGTGGTGGATTACGGGCCATCCCTCTCACCGAGAGGAGGCCTGTGTCCCAGCAGTAGGGACAACATAGGCTGATTAATTTATTTTATAGGTTGAAAATTCAATTTCAGTGAGTAGGGATAAAGACCAGGTGGATTGATTGATTTCATACAAAAAGTTTCATTGACGAAACAAAGTTTATATATAAGTTTTTTCACACAATTCGGCAATATGTTGTATTCTCTCATAACCAAATCCATGTGTTACATAAAGCACAACACACTCAAAGACGTACATGAATCCTCGTTACGGCGGGCGGAACTGTACGGCTTTTCCCAGCATTCTCTAAGAACGCTCATCCGCTATTGTTTCCTAGACGAGCTGCCCACTTACTGCCCTACGGAAGAACGATCGACGTTGATGTACCTACATACGTGTCCGTACAATCTGTGCTACCTACACACTAATGTCAATCTGTTCTTAAATAGTATTTAGAGGTCCAATTATTTTAACCATGTCTTCCGTTCCTATTCTAGTTATCATTTCCCGAACATCTAGAGACAAGGAAGTTTTGAAAACCTGACCTACTAGGAATTTATGAATGGTATTCTTTACAGATGTTTCAGCTCATTTTGAAGAAGATTGATTGATTTCATGTCTCTCAATGACAATGCTGAGCAGTTCTGAAGATGTTTTTTTTTTCAAGAAAAATGTTGGTATGGTATATAAGTATATTTATGTACAATAGTACAATCACACCTAAGTACTCCTTAAAATTCCATCGAGTAGAATTTGGGAAAACTGTTTCGTCTTACTAAATAGACTTATTCGTTTCGTCAAAATCACAGCTGCCATTCACGATTTCCCATTCTAGATCCTACTTAATCCTGAAAGTCGTCCCCTATCCAACTTGAAAGCAGTTTTAGCTCCATTTATAGTAGCTCCATCAGATCTAAAACTCGTTGAATGAATCACAGGGTGATACGTTTGAGTTATTTCTTTGTGTTCCTTTGTGATTATTTCTGATGGCCGCCATCGCAGGTACGGCCAGCGACAGCGGTGACTCAGCGCGTATTTCGGTACTCTCGCCGACTTAGGTGAGATCTTTGTCGTTTTGTCTTTGTTTACATTAGGAGTTCTTTTGTGGAGTGGGACAAAAGTTCTTGGTTTTAATAAGAAAATGCGCATAACGCGTGTTTTTTTTTCAATTTAGGTTTAGTAGGTATATATCGTTTTTTTAGTTTAATTGAATGTTGATTCAAATAAACTATTTTCTTTCTTATTTTTATACAATGATAGTTTTTACAAATGCCAATGTATCTGTTGGCATAGGTTACCACGATTGGTGAACATGGTTTTATAAGATCAGATTGAAGATTTCACCCCTCGACAACGCGACACGAAAAGTTACAAGATAGATTTACCTTTTTTGTAAATACATACATAAACTCACGCCTTCTTCCCATGGGGGTAGGCAAAAACTACAGAACGCGAACTGCTACGAACCTTACATTACATACTTCTTTTGTCTCGTTTACGTTAATACATCTGATCGTACACGCACGCCGCCGGTTGCGAGTACCTACTACGCACCTTTTTTTTTTAATGTTATAAACTAGTGCTCGACTGTGATCCCGCCTGATGGAAAGCAGTGATGCAATCGTAGATGGTGAAGTGCACTAATTTATTATGAGCCTATTCACTCTAGCCTTGAAGACAGTTAAATTATAATCGGACGAGAAGACCGCTGCAAGCAAATTGTTCCAGTCCTTCGATTTACGCGGCATAAACGACGAGGCGAAACTCTTCGTCCGGATCGTAGCGGTGTCAACAACGTAAGGGTGGAAATTCGCCGTACGACGGGTTGTCCGATGATGGAACAGTGATGGCGAAATTAAGTCATGTAATTCCCGCGCACTCTCTCCAAAATGCATCCTGTAGAATACCGAAAGGCTGGCTACCCTACGCCTGTGCTCCAGGCTTTGTAGATTGGTCTTAACCAAATCTGGATCACCAATTAGTCTCTTCGCACGCCTCTCCACTGAGTCCAGAGCTGCTAGATGCCATTTTGCAGCACCAGCCCGTATGTGACTGCAGTACTCTACACACGATTGAACCTGCGCTTTGTATAACATTAGAAGCTGTCCCATTGTGAAGTACCGCCGGACCTTCGCAAGAACGCCAAGTTTCCTAGCAGCCATCTTGGCTTTGGACTCAATGAACCGCCCAAAGTTTAGGTTTGAGGAAATTTCAACTCCTAAGAGCTGAAGGTGGTCGGTGCACTCCAAGAATACATTCTGAAAAGCAGGAGCCAAGGTGAACGGACTCTTTTTGGCGGTGAACAGACACGCTTGTGTTTTGGCGGCGTTTGGTGGCGAATCCCACAAGGTTGGCTTCGCCCCATTTGGAGACTGCCTGAAGTACGACATTCGTACGCTCTACCATAGCCTCTCTTTCGGACCAGATTACTTCATTACAAGCCCGAGCACTCGGCAGGTATCTCTCTACAACTGTGCTCTCATCTGCATACCCATAGATTCCGGGCATCAGCAGATCGTTGATATGCAGCAGGAAGAAAGGTGCAGAGAGAACAGACCCCTGAGGAACACCGTCATTAGGCGTCACGAGCATCCGTCGACAATAACTCGGAGAGACCGTTCACTCAGGAAGTCTTTTACCCAGTCCGTCAGACCAGGGGAAATGCCTAATACTCATAAGGCTAGCGTGCCATACCCTGTCGAAGGCCTTCGAGACGTCTAAGGAGACGGCAATCGCTTCACCATTCCCGAGAGGGGATGGGGAAGGGATGAAATACTCCATAGCTTGACGCACCACATCGGATATAGCATAGACGAGAAGTTAGGGTCTTCAAGGAGACGGAGACGCTGGCAGCAGATGTCATTGCGGTAACATTGTCATAACCAGACCTTTCTGAAGAACTTCACCAATAACGTCACTATAATATGACCTTCTGGGGCGTTCCCGGCGCTTCCACTCACATCTGCCTTGTATACCTTTTGTTAGTCGCCTTTCATTTATCCTCTCAACATGACCAAAACATATAAGAATTCTCTATAATAAAAATATAGAGTATGTGTATTATTAATAATAATACACACACTACTCTATAGGTATTTTTTATAATAATACGTACTAAAAACGAATAAAGTAAGAAATAATCCCTTTCTTTCTTCAGAGAAAGAATGATAGAATATATTGTTTATGGCAACATCTTCAACGAATCGTAAAGTACATTGTTTGTATGTTTGAAGTTATAGGATATAAAATATAAACAAGTTTCAGATGTTTGGATGACTTCACTGCCGGTTGCAAAGACTGGTTCGTTGAATTCAACACAAACTCAGAAAATGGGTTACATTATAAAGAAATTATTGCATAGGTGATCTAATTTGAAGACCTAATTAAAAAAGTTCGTAGAAAAATATATATACGAGTGTGTTGGACATCCTTTGGTGGATAAAAGTGGGTGCCTTTTTAAATAAACATGAGTGTATTTCAAATTAATTATAGGTAGGTAGTTGATATTAAAACATTACAACCAGCTCTCACGAAACTCAACTTCTTTTAGCCACGACAGTTTTATTTTGCATACCATACAAATTTTGAAGCACTTGGGAAGTACCTACCCAAAAAACCATACCCTCTAAAGTGTAACAGACATTGGAAGAATTCGTGAGCAACGCTGGAAGTTATGTATTCTATGTTATAATATTACTTTAGGAAATATTCCTTTCCAGCTAGCTTTTAAGCATCCACCGTGAATGTCCAAAATAAAAGTTAGCTTGGAGAAGAAGTGGACATATTTGATGACATCATTAGTTCATATTTGCTGAATCAGTTTCTCTTAAGAGGACTCTTTCATAACTGCATTATTTCCGTACACACTAATTAATTCGCCTTCCAAGAACGACTCGTGTAATATCTTCTTCGTATCAGCACAACAACAAGACTCTCAATATACATGACCCCAACACCAAAACAAAACGGGCACTTTCAAACAAAACATTTTTTCTTTCCTCTACACTCTGTTATTATAGAAACATGATTTAGCTCTAATAGCAAGATGTCCACCTGTCATTCTGTGTGCAAGACACACTTCCTTTCTACCACACGACATGACAAATCACCAACATATTTTGACCGTTGGATATCCATTACCTGTTTTGTTCTACCATCGAATTCTGTCTCTCAAACTTAGCCAGCAATGCATGTTGAATTTTGCGTAGTGGTAGTATAGTTTGTTGACCGTGTCGCCATAGCATTAGTATAAATTTTCGCACGTCTGTCCGTCAGCGCTCGTGACAGCTCGACGATTGTCTTTCCGGAACTCGTTTGCAGTTACGGGGTTCTTGGTTACAGCAGAATACATTTCATAGGTTAACTGGGTCTTCTTACCGGGTTTGTTTACATTGCATGTGCACTGGAATATTGCGTTTTGATTTTTCTCTGTATTATGTTTCTGAATTAGATGAAGTACAATGCGTATTAGTGCAATCACTCCATTCTGCAGTACTGCTAGACAAAGATCTTTTCTTATTACCTAAATTCCTTAATCGTGAAATTGTATTGCGTTTGGTAAATTCTCAAAAGGCTCCTTAAATTCCAATAAACTTCTAGCAACAATCCAAGCTTAGGTTTGTTGTGAACATTTGATGAGGTTTACGTTTTACTTAAGGGAACTTTTTGAAACAGGTACTAGGATTCTTAAATAAGAACTGAATCTTTAGGTTTTTGGTTATTTTACAATAAAGGGAACGCCATTAACCGGCTGGATAGAAACCGCGTTAGCCTCTTCTTAAGATAGATCTTCTAATTATTAAGATATCGCTAATATAAACGATCAGTCTGTAGCCAAATAACTTTATAGTCCAGATTACTTGTGTTAACGATATAATAAAACTAATTGTAATTCATTTGGTTCAGTGTTGGAGCGCGGAACTGTTGCCTGCCTATCGCGATGTGTTCGTGGAAAAGTCGTAAAATACTGAGTAAACATCATTCTTGATGATGATAGGATGACGTGGTGACTTCACAACCTATTCCTGGTGCTTAAGTTTAACGGTGAGTATTTATTATTGATTACATTTTGATTTTGTGTTTTAATTAGGCATGGTGCAGACGAAGCTTCTTGCGATGAATTCATAGGTATTTTTTAGAGAATATACGAAGATAACACGCCTAGAAGCTATAAGTATTAGTATGATGACATACGTAAACGATTAAAAAATAAAATAGATTAAGGTAAGTACCCAAAAATCAATAAAAGAAAATTCATGCATATTTTCTTTACACCTTTTTCCCAATCAATCAAAAACACTCATAATGTTTCTTACGTAATTAGAAATGACCACCATCATCATCTACAGCCCAACTGTACTCATTGCTGATAGGCCTCTTTTTGTTTGTGCCAATCTGCAAGCACCTCCCCCAGTCTCTCCGTTCACTCAAACAAATTTCCCAAAACGGAACCATCGCTAAACTTACCACCTCAAACTGCCACCGCCAGCGTGCAAAGAGCACATAAACATGGCAGCGTATACAGAGCGTACAAACCTCAGTGCACAAAGAATATTTGGCGCAGAAGATCAAAGCCGACGGCAGGGGCGTGGCTAATCACATCCCGGTCGTTCTCGGCTCTATCCGGCTGTTTCACGAATTATTTTTAGTGCACAGGTAACAAGAATGCCCCTTTGAAATGCAACACTTCCGCTCGTAACATCGGTGTTGGACGCATAGATAGATGGTTTGTGAGGGACAGGTTTATGCCTACTTGGTCAAGTGTTCAGGGAAGGCGGGCGAAAGTGTAGCGGAAAGTGTTGTCCTACTTTAAGGTGAGTTTGAAGCTATGAACTAGAGTCAGACAAAGGTTTTGTCTAGTTGTGATGAGGCTCACCAAAATGCGACGTTGTATCTTTTATGGGTGCTGCTGCTAGGTCGAATTCTTTAGTCACTACTGTAGGTCTGAACTTCTTCTAGCGAATCGATGGCAAAAATAGCACGAAAAAATAAATATCGTATTTTTTTATTTGTTCGATTAGAACTTATATTTGCCATCGTTGTGAAAGGATTAGCCAATCGACAGAAGTCGATTGCCGATGGTGCACCGGACGTAACAAAAAGTCCTTTCGTGCACCCCAGATCTAAAATAAATAGTTATGGTTTAAAATAAGGCAAATTTCGGATAGATAAAGCACGAAGTCTTTAGAAGAAGAAGAACTCCCATGAACGCAACTGGTTGTGCGCGCAGAGTTTAAACAAACAGCATAATATTTTTTAAAAATGCAAACATATATGCATGTAGGCACTAACACATAAACCCCTCTGGGTTTTCAAATCCATGTCCAACTGTCCAAAAATAACATAATGTAACGCACGTCAATATTTTATACATTTTACACCGTTGCCGATCTTCTCCGCTCTTCTCCGCACTTGTCACCCAGCATCACGCCCCGACGTTTAGGGGCCGGCAGACAAGATAAAACAGGTAAGTTATTAGCCAGAACAATCATAAAGTATTGAATTAGTGTTGATTGAAACTCCAGTTTTATGATAGGCATTAAACTGTTTATTGGCCAAAGCTGTTATTGGTTTAAATCATTTGTAATTTTGGATATCGTTTAATGGTGTTAGTACGTCTTCGGGTACAAGTTATTTGACAGGTTTTATTGCTGTGTAAATAGGTATTTTATAGAGTGCAGCGTAATATTGCAGTGCCCTAATTTTCCACCCTGTAATTAGTGGAACTTTGTTCTAGTTTATTTTGGCCATTCGGTTACTGTATCTCTCTGTATTAAGGTTACAAATATTACTAGGTTATTATTACTATCAGGTCTATGCTTAGTTTCTATGTTTGAGATTCTTAATTGTTAGTTGTAAATATAATATCTGTAACCATGTTGTCACTTTTATGAAATAAAGAATATATTTATTTTATTGTTAATTCTTAATAGCGCGTGTTTGGCTAGTTTTCTTCCAAATGTATAAAAACAATGAAAGTTCTAGTTCCCTACCATTAACTGTTTCCAAAATTCATATATGATCTGATATAAGAAGTATCTATAGTTGCGCACCTGAAGGTTACAACTGCAAATAAAACCGACCTATTGGAAGAAAAAATCACGGTTTATTTATTATTTATTTAAACTGTTCGTACACAGAACAGATATAAAGTCGGACTGGCTCGGGCTGATAACATGCAGTGTCGGTATGAGATTCGAAGCACTTATACTCATTTGCTTCATACACACCTCTGTTTTAACCACAGCTTTTCCCAGCACCCCAACTTGTATACAAGTCAATACCAAACGAGATGTATAAATCAGCTCTGCTTAAAATTCCCGCATTACGTGGAGGAGACGCCCTCTGGGAGGGAAAGCAAAATAATGAGAGCTCTCAGCTCTTAAATCTTGAGTCGCATCCACTTTTAATGGCATTTAAATTAGCTTTTTATTTGCTCTGGTTTAGTGGTTCTGGGTCGCGGTGTGGCGGTGTAGCGGGTGGAGAACTGTGGCTTATGTTTGGTGGGAACTTTGATTGAAGACTTGAGGTAGGTAGTGATGCTAATTTTAAAGCTTCAGTATTCTTCAAGAGCAGTTTGAAATAGTGGCTGCATAATTAACTGCTGCTGTTATTGAACCAATCTCTGTGGAAGAGATTCGAAAAAGTTTTATAAATCTGCCAACCGATCATTATAGCGGTCAATGAGAGTTTATCCTACTGCCTGATAGGATCGACCGATCGTAATCTTTATAGAGGGTGGCAGGGACATTGACGCACAACTGTAACCATGTATTCAGCACATGATTCCGAACTCCGTGCGGTATTTTTTTATGTCGGTTATTAAAAATAATCTCCTGTTTCATAGAAAAGTGCAATATTAATGCGGTCAAAATGTATGGAACAACTATTCTTTTTTTAATAACCAACAAACAATTTCAACACAGGAGAGTTCAGACTCATGTACTGAACCCATGGAAAGGTTGCGCGTCGATGTCCCTGCCACCCCGCATGGCGACATCATTCACACATAAATTAGAGTGAGGAAAATATACTAAATTAGCAACTTATTGAAGTGTCTGTTATGAGAGTGTCACTGAAAATGTAAGGATAATGAAGACAGACATACATATATGGATAGCTACAAAATATTTGAAATATCAGTTCTTATTTATGTCTGCTTACCTCTTCCTGAGGCTACAACTCAGTCATATAAACAGACAAACATAAACACACAGCGTACGGGCAGCAGCACAAGTAAACACATAAATGTGTCGTTTTGTACAAACATTATAATATTCTCATCGTCACTATCAGCCAACTCGATATAGGAATCTGACAATATTGGGGTCAGTTCCCAAACTGAATTTTTAGCATGCATCTGCAAAAATTTTTCAGACTCCTGATTATCTCATATCAGTATCAAGCCATTGCGGATTTAAGCCTGCAAGTCACAAGGTGGTTGTAGAACAGATTCCCAAAAGTGCATAGTTAGTAAACCGAACCATTTTTTATTCCAAGTTTCCGGGTCATAGGTTTAGTTCATGTAAGTACGTGAATAATTTTAAAAACCTGTATGTGAATCAAACCTGTGACTCCATACCGAAGGTTTGTGGATTTCATCCTATGTATCTAATTTTGTATTTTTAAATGTACTTTCAATACAAGAGAAAATACTGGTGTCTCAAATTGCTCATAGAGAAAGAGGACTCGTCATTACCGTTTTCTTTACCTTCAATCCCTCCCGTTACTTGGGTGGGCAGCTTTACAACCGGCAGTGAGGTGAGTGAAACATTGCGGCGACTCCCGGAAGAGGGTGGGCAATATTATAGGATTTATGTGCCGCTAGTAAACGCGATAGTAAATCTGCTCCGTTGATAATAACTTCACTTATGTTAAGAGTAGTTTGCGAAACGGTACTGAGGTGTTTAGTTAAAACTAGAAAATAACTTTATCTTCCATGTCCTTCTTTGGTATGTTTTAAATGCCCACGCATTTTAAAGTTCATTCTTCATTTTTAATCTTATGATTCTCGCACATTATATAGGCAGCAGTGCTGGCCCAGTGACAGCAGTGCCGGCCCAGTGACAGCAGTGGTGGTCCAGTGACAGCAGTGGTGGCTCAGTGACAGCAGTGGTGCCCCAGTGACAGCAGTGCTGGCCCAGTGACAGCAGTGCTGGCCCAGTGACAGCAGTGCCGGCCCAGTGACAGCAGTGGTGGCCCAGTGACAGCAGTGGTGGCCCAGTGTCAGCAGTGGTGGTCCAGTGACAGCAGTGGTGGCCCAGTGATAGCAGTGGTGACCCTATGACAGCAGTGGTGGCTCAGTGACAGCAGTGGTGGCCCAGTGACAGCAGTGGTGGTCCAGTGACAGCAGTGGTGACTCAGTGACAGCAGTGGTGGCCCAGTGACAGCAGTGGTGGCCCTGTGACAGCAGTGGTGGCTCAGTGACAGCAGTGGTGGCCCAGTGACAGCAGTGGTGGTCCAGTGACAGCAGTGGTGACTCAGTGACAGCAGTGGTGGCCCAGTGACAGCAGTGGTGGCCCAGTGACAGCAGTGGTGGCCCAGTGACAGCAGTGGTGGCCCAGTGACAGCAGTGGTGGCCCAGTGACAGCAGTGGTGGCCCAGTGACAGCAGTGGTGGCCCAGTGACAGCAGTGGTGGTCCAGTGACAGCAGTGGTGACTCAGTGACAGCAGTGGTGGCCCAGTGACAGCAGTGGTGGTCCAGTGACAGCAGTGGTGACTCAGTGACAGCAATGGTGGCCCAGTGACAATTACTGGCCCCAACTTACGAGTTGTATGTGTTCGAACCTAGGCAGGCGCTTTACTTTGTGTAAATTATTACATCACCACTTCTCTCAAAACGGTGAAGAAAAACATCGTGATGAAACCAGCATGTCCTAGAACCAAAAATTTGAAGACATGTCACGTCTACCAACCCGCACTCGCGTGGTGGATTATTAGCCCGCTCCCTCTCGAAGGGAGGAGGCCTGTGTCCCAGCAGTGGGAAAATTATAGGCTGATTATGTATCTATGTAAAGAAAACATAATTACGACAATTGATATATCAACGGTCTGAGTACTTGGCTAGGCATTCCACGACAAGAGTGGTCACCAAATATTTCTTTCACTTTCAAATGATTACAGCCGAGTAATTTGAAGGCTTTTTTGTTTCGTCTCACTAGTTCCTACTCTTTGTACTTGTGTTATAGTATGGATATCTAACAACATACAATTTTATTGATAATTTTTCATTAAAGGACACTTGCGTAAAGCACCAAGTGTGGAATAAAATTTAACGACTCAATGTAGGTAGTTAAGTCGTTGTCACAATATCCGGTCACTTCAAACGCTCATTAATTTATGTACGCTGGGTACTCCGGCGCATGCTCACTTTGATCTATAATAATAATAATAAACTAATAGTTGTAATAGCTTCAATGATACTATTGAGAGAATCAAAGGAGGATTGTCCCATAACCGGGCACTTGGATATTAAAGTTATGTCATATTTAAGTGTTAATGGCAATCCTTGCATTGACTGTGAATCACTAAGCTGATAAAATTTACAATAGATACATTATTCTTAGGAAAATGGCGCTGTTTCACTCAACTCCGCCTATCGCAGTCCATTGCTGGACAAATGCCTCTATTAGCCTGCGCCACAACACCCTGTCCTCCGCCTTCCGCATCCCGTCTGTTCCAGCCACCTTCTTTAATCTCCTCCTTCTCCTTCGTCCATCTAGCTGGGAGAGTCCCACGCTACGCTTGCTGCATGTTGCAGATTGTCAATGATAATGATTACCATATTAGACTCATTTGAGTCATGACTAATAAATTAGTCCTCGAGTGTTTATTGAGGAATAAGACTTCATAAAGTGGTTGGCATGGATAAATACCTGCTAAACAGCACCGGAGTTAGCGACTTAGGTTGCAGAGTAAGCAAACTGATTTGGTAGTGAGCTGGCCATGTCTGTCGTAGGACCGATGACCGGTGGAGCAGACGAGTCCTGGAGTGGAGACTGGGTATCCATAAGCGAAGTGTGGGACGCTTCCCAGCTAGATGGACAGACGACCTGGCGGCTGGGGTAGGCTGGATTCGGAAGGCGGAGGACAAAGTGTTGTCGTGCAGCCTGGGAGAGGCCTATGTCCAGCAGTGGACTGCGATAGGCTGAGTTGATGATGGAGTATACTATACAGGATAAGTTCGTGCAAAGTAAACATAACATGCACATTGAATACACACGAGAACATTTGCGTATTCCAACCGGTCTTTGAACAAATAGGTATTAAAAACCAACGACAGGTGACGGTGACAATCTCCAGTTTACACAGCACACGTAAACATTAAACATTTAGTATGAATCTCTAACAAATTATTGGCACAAGTGACAGCGGACTGAGCCAACCAATAAAACCGTTTCAGAGTTAAACGTGCGTTCTGTCCCGTCCTAGAAGCTGTCGTATATCATGCTATTACGTTTATGAGAGGTTGGAACGTTATCTCAGACAAGTCTCAGGTTTGTGAGGTACTAAAATTTAAACAGGGAGAATATTTTGTGTCGCCGGCTGAAAGAAGTACCGGTAACTCATCGTTAATTACGATAGACAGTGTAAGACTGCTGTAAATTTTTAAAGAAACATACTCATACATTGGAAATAAAAAAGATATTTTTTTCTCTGACAAATGTTCTGGAGTTTCCAGGGGCCTATTTAATAAAACCGACAGGCAATATTACGACAATTTTACATTCATTTTCTGCTTTATTACATGTGTTGTGTAGTAAAGCAAAAAATGATGAATATAAAGCTATCATGAATGTGACAATTTTGTATTTTTTTTTTGACAAATACGTAAAATACGACAAACACGTGTTTCCATCAACGGTGTATTTAGAAACTAGAATTCTAGTTGAGTGCAAGTATTTCGTATTAAAAGAAATCACACGAAAATGACGAGGGTTTACTCATAAAAAAACAAACGTAGGTTCTAGGTAGCTTCACACTTACACATACCCAATTCCCACTTTCTTTTAACCGTAATACAAAAATTATCATGCGCGGCATCTATGTGATGTGAAAACCGGAAATTGGGTCAGAGCCGCCCACTTATCCGCCGGAAGTGGACGCCCAGGGGCAACGTATCTCCGGTCCTGACGACTACACACCTCCTCGGACTGATTACCGTGTTTTGGGGGCTTTAACAGTTCACTCATAGTTTTAAATGGATATCTGTTGCGTGCTTTAGGCTCTATTTGTAATTTCCTCTGGCTGTTTCAGGGTAGTTTCACAAGCTTTATATTAGCTTGCTTCATTCGTATGTGTTTCCAGTTACTCGCATTGCCATTCATTTTTCAAGCAATCGGATGCCAATCCGATTGAGCTGAAACTTGGCATATGTAGGTACTTATATAACTTCGATGACAACGCAAAAATAAGAAACCATGAAGCTCGTTTGATGATGGAGCCCGAAGAGCACGAGAACTCCTCAAATAAATAAGATAGCGTCGTTGAGTTTAGATACATTGTTTTTGTCTTGACAAGTACTATGAACTCAGACGTCCAGGGGCTGATGATGGAGCCGTAAGGGAATCACGAACAAGCTTTTAAAGAACTAAAACTACTACATAAAACTAACGTAAACATAGAACTTTAATATTTTCTTAAAAGCTTGAGGCCTGATGATCTTTCTTACACATAAGGATAAAGACTCAAGCTTGTGGGTCCCAGAAAACTTTTAGCGACATCGAGACAGTCCCAGGAGAACATAGCGGAACGAGCTGGACGCCTACAGACAGGATTGACGACACTAGCTCAAGTCAGAGAGGAGTGGAAAGGAGAAAAGGAGGCCTTTGGCCTGCAGTGGGACAACATAGGCTAAAAATAATAATAATTAATCAATTAGCTTAATTAGTTTTGCGAAAACCTCATAAACCCCAATCCTCCTCACATATAACCAGTGGTGCGCGACATATCGGAACCTAATAACTAGTTACGTCTGTATTCCGTTTCAGTATTGGTCACCCCCACTATTAGCGGCTACTATGAGTACTCTGACATGTTCATACATTAACGACGCATGCGCGAGAAGCGCGCGCGCAAGCTCTTTGATCTTTACGCCTCTTGGATCATAGAATAAGTAAGACTAAAATGGTGAAAAATAGTCGTTTTCGAAACTGTGGTTTGAGACCAGAATTGCAGAACAGAGTTGAAAAACAATTTCTAAGTATAAGAACTCTATCTTCTTAATAACCCGTCGAATTAGAAGAGAGTAGAAGAACGGTCACTCCTGTGGCTTAATATAGCAGTTCCTTAACTTGGCCTCGGCAGATAGTAAGATTTGTGAGAGTCTTCCAATAAAGCACATGGCTGATTCTGTCCAGTAGATCTGCTACTGGTCAAAGTGAGTCAGATCAGCGGGGCAATTGCGGAACACACTTACAGTAGGAATGGCGTTCATTTTGACAGTTCAACAACATTCATACGTTACGTTGTTGAGCAGTACATTTTTTGAACATATGAAGCAATGGGTTAGCAATAATATCCTTCAAAATGATTCACATTGTGATTGATATTGTTACGCCATTAGGGTGCAGATCGTTTATTCAGGTCGGCTATCGCTTCATCTACAATTTCAAGGAATACGTGCTACTTCTCAAAGACAATGTCCACTGTCCAGTCTACAGTTTAGTCTTTGCTCCTCACCGTGCGACGCTCTAGCTGCCAACCTTGAACGGCGAGTGCCAATTATCTAGTGAGTTTATTGTTCTGCTTCATATTGTTTAATAACTTCACTGTGATCTACCTTTTATTGCTCATCTTTAGGTGGAGTGGAAAGTGACGTCGCCACGTCGGTTCTTGTTTTGTCTACCAAGCTTGATTTGCGGTAAAGCATTGCTCATTATTTTGATCTTGAATTGTCTAATGTGGTTGCAATAGACAGCGTTCTGACAATCCAATAAGATTCTTGAAAAAAACGTAATATATTGTGTTTTAAATTATTTCTTGAACGTTTTGAATAGACTAATTAGACTTACGAAGTAAATACACCAGTTTTTTTAGACACCCGAAGATTGTCACTCATACATACTTAATTGAATTTATTACGTTGTTTCCCCGAATGGTTAGACAGAGGTGTACCCATGTATTTATAGTATACTCACACTTCACCAGTTATGTTTAAGTCCCACGTGACAGGGGGCGAGCCTTTTCCCATCAACCGGGCACAAATCCAGACTCCGGGCTACTACTGAGAAATTCAAGATACAATTTACACACAAACTCACTGCTTTTAGAGTGACTTAACTAGATGGCATGTCAACAGTAATTCGACGAATGAAAGTAATTTTACACATTATTTCACTCTTTATTAACCACCGAGATGCGCTCTGACAAATAATGCCTACGTTTTTTAAGCACTCTGTGCATTCATTTTGACACTAATTAGAATGTGCTGAATCGACTGGATGAATATGTAGCATAATCAGCCTGTAATGTTCCCACAACTGGGACACAGGCAGTCGTAACGATGCGGGCCCAGTGTGGGTTGGTAGATGTCACATGCCTTCAAATGTTTGGTTCTAGGACATGCCAGTTTCCTCACGATGTTTTTCTTTACCGTTTTGAGAAATTATTTACACAAAGTAAAACGCCTGCTTGGGTTCGAACCAACGACCTACAGCTCGTAAGTCGGAGCTTTTACCACTGGGCCACCACTGCTCAATCACCGCATCATGGACTAGTACCAGATGAATATATTCGACAGTCATTTCCAATACGTTGACATACAATAGGTACATGTACTCACAGTATGATTTATTAGAACGAACCTTCACTGCCCTTTATAACGTGGCAGCAAGTTATTATAAGCTCATAATTAACAAACACGAATCATATTAAAATGGATGCGGCATCTCCTGCATGGCGACGCTTGGTGGAGGCCTATGTCCAGCAGTGGACGTACTACGGGTGAAATGATGATGATGATGATAAGGTTTAGAATTTATGTTACAGCACTTCTCCTCGACATTTATTATTCGCACAGCCAAAGTGATGAACTCTCTGCCAGCGTGTGTGTTCCCTTCCACATTTAAGCCGTCTGCCTTCAAAGCAAGAGTGAACAGGTAGTAATAGTATGTATGTGTATATAACCTATTTATGCATTTGTTTACCTAGTTTTAAGAGTTTTTTTTTTATCATTGTCCCTCTCAACCAAAGCACCTGCCATCTAATCTCTTCACCACCCTTGGTTGACTGGTAGAGAATGCCTAAGGCATTAAGTCCGCCTTTGTACCTAATTTTGTAAATAAATAAACAGGCATCTTCTGGGCACCCTTGTTCCATCATAAACCTCATCCATCGTTTTACATGAGGGGTGATCGAGGTTAAGAACAGTCCCGTACAGTAATAAAAAAAATAAAAAAAAAAAACAGGGCAGAGTAATCAGTTTTTTTTTTATTTGTTCAGGAATCCTTTATTTTGGCATAGATACAATTTGATAAATCTTGTTTTTTATTGCTCTAATCTTGTACTAATAGTAATCAATTGATGGTAAATTAAATAATTGGGCAAGCTTTCATGAAAAAAGTTATATTATTTATTATGAAGGTCGCTTCACATTTTCCGAGGTCACAGTAATACCTGAGTGATGTCGGCACTCTTCGAAGCCGCAGTAACTCATCGCGATCGCGTAATTAACAGACTAGCTTATTAATGGTACTCATTGGGATACCCCATTTTTTTAATAATTCCCTGTAAGGCTGTTTTGTATAAGTATTTCGGAATGCTTTTGTCTATCCATCTGCAAAGGAGGTGAAAACTTACTGTCACAATTTATTTTACCTATTTTATTTGGATGTACAAAGAAAAGTATGCTAAGAATATATTATATATATTTTTTGTTGTCATTAGAAAATCCGTGTTTATAGTTTTGCAGAAAGTTTGCCTTATACGCTGCAATGGTTTTTTTTCCCCTCATTAAGTATTGAGACAAAATTCAATCAATCAATATTGACCAATCCATTCAAAAACCATGCATCATTAAAATCATAATTATCTTGTCCCCACAATATGAACAGCGGCCAATAAAGGGTTGTTACAATAAGTCTGGCTTGCTAATTGCGCGCCCACCGCTAAGCCTGCCCACTCTGTCGGCGTTATAGCGTAATAGAAGATGAAGTATTTTACTACGTGACAGACATTTCCAAATTATCTATAACACTTTTTCCAACAAATTACCTACCTAAATTGACTCGGAAAATGGTAATGTCTTGCCAAAATACATATTTTGGATTTCTTAATTCCACCACCTTTAAATTCTAAATATATTACGCATTATGTTTCAATTGAAAGTCGGTAAAGTTAAGATTTTCATCAAAGATTTTCCTCTCCCCGCTTTCAATCTGCCAACGGTACAAATGTCCACAGGAGAAACCCAACCCCCCTTGCACTGCGCTCGGCCTCATTTGTTCGCCAGGTGTGTCCGCGGGCGGTCGAGGTGTCGCCGCAATCAGCCGCGGCGGCTGACACGTGACAGCGTGACAGTTGACACTGACTGACAACAGAGTAAGTGGATACAAAAGCTCCACTCTGTTTTATAGGTATTTCGCGACTGAAAATACTGATTAAATGGGGCTTGCCCAAAACTCGGTTGAAGAAGACTTTCCGAAACCATCTTTTGCAAAAAATGTTCATAACCAATGCTTAATTTCTGATTTAAGAATGAGATTAAAAATAGCAAACCATTGTTGAAACGAATGAACACACAAAGTAACGACCTTCATTTTAGGGATAAAACCGCCATTAATACTAGTTCTGTAGTTTCTGCCCCCTATCTGAAGAAGGCGCGAGTTTATGTATGTATGTAATTTGTAGGTATCGTTAATGTTTAGCTATGTCAATCCCTGATGCACTTTTTCTACGTTTATCTAACAATTAAGTATATCTATCAAACATATTTATTTATTTATTACAGCATGAAGACAGAAGACTAACTAAAAAAAGGAAACAATAGTCGACAGAATGCCAATTACAAGTCTTAATAATATAAGTATATAGTCTTATATTAATATACTAGTCGATTTTCATACATACGACTATAAGATAACCGTGAAAAATAATAGTTCACTAAGCCTTCTGTACACTTCCACTCCGTGTCTGACACGGCTGACATCGGGTGACAGATTGAGGCGACGCCATTGTTACCTTCCGCTTTTGTTTTAACTGCGCACTTTTCCGGTAACGGTGGGATTCGGGTGATGTTCGTTTTTTAAAGCTTGTTCGTATTTTGAATTTTGAAATTGTGGCCGTGGTTCATTGTTTCGGATGCTGGCTGATTTGTTTGCGAGTTTCCTCGACACCGCGTCGGGTTGGTTGTGTTAAGGAGAGGGCGTTTTGTCTATTACTCATGGGATTCATATTATTATTTATATTTATTTTTTGTTTTTGTTTGTTAACTGTCTTAATTACGCTGGTTTGTTTTAGTTCAGTTTATTATATTAAACAATGCAGCAAAATATTTTAATCAACGCAATGCAAGCCTTAATTGTCATTAGTCCGTTAGTTATTGAGATTATTACTAGCACAAGTTTAAGGTACGAGATGTGCCTGTGCTTTAAAAAAAAACTAATAAAATATTTTTTTCATCACAACTACAGTTTTCTACTAAAATATTATTGTGATTGAGTTCTAAACTCCACATTTGAACTTCAGAATTAGGCTCATGTTAAATTTCCTCCATTATAAGAGTGACGTTTATAATCCTCACATGTTACCATCAGCAATAACTCTCTCAAAACATTACTTTAATCGCTAAAACAATACACATTTTTCACATTATTGTGAAATAGAGGGAAACCCAAATAAATATCAAAACAGAAAACCACTAAACAGCTGTTGTACCGACAGATTACCTGAGAAATATTGCTTATTTTGCGAAGAAAAAAAAACTAACACGGTGTGCCAAAAATTTCTGGCAATAACGACTTAAGGTGTTTATACACTACACTCCCTGAAATAGTGTGCAGTCCGCCGTGATATACTACGATGTTATACCGAATGACAGTTATTACCTTTGAATAAAAGTTTCGTGTAAAAGCTTGCGATTATAATAATTCCTCTTAATTGGTGTTAAAATGTTGTTGGTTTCGAACAATTTGTTTCTTAGCTTTACGATGTCCCGGTAAGACTGGCGCTGATTTGCGACTTCAACTCACTTTTCGCATCTGTCGCGCGGTTAAAATAATTTGATAGAAATGCAATAAAATGTTGGGAATGCAAAATACGTTTATACCCACGAATTGCCCACCGGGATTATTTGAATTGCCTGAATGTCATTGAATGTTTTTGTAATATAGAAACAAATAATGTTGTGATTCTTTCATAGATTATGTAAAGACAAATAGAAAGAGTTATTAAACATTATTCATATTTGAGATAATATATGATACTTTTTATTATTTCAGTAGATTTCCTTTTATCATTTAATGTTGCGCTGAAAATGAATGAAAATCATAAATTGTTGCAGTCGATTTAGGAAAATTGATTTTTTTGTTTCTCAGCATTCTGAAATAGGTGTCTGATAAATTATTGAAGACTATAAAAACGTCTTCAATGACCTACTTACTTGTATATTTATACAAACGATGACATTCAGTGCAGCGGTAAAAAATGACATCAAGGAAATTTATTTGAATTTCCCGTGCCATTTTCCTGTGGAGCAGATCTCTGAAGTGCCAGACACTGGCGCCCAAGGAATGGTCTACTTTCTTAATAAATGACTACAAAGCTAGGTATATAGTTCCCTCCTCATGTTTTCCTTCACTAAAACTAGTACCTAATTAATTAAAAATCTCTGTAAAAAGGGGAGTTTATGCGATATTTCCTGATCTCCGAAGTCGAGTGTAGAATAATTAGCTCCGAGGGCGAGGTGCCAACCGTGCCAGTAGGTAATTATTATAACTGTATGATAAATAATCAACCTACACTGACACTGATTTTCGAGGCTAACTGTGAAATTGATACTGTTTTCTTTTTCCGTTAAGGCGAATACACATTTTGTAATAAAAAATTGGGCCGCGAGTCAAATAAAATGAGCATGTGTGTTTTATTTCCTGTTTGTTTTATTTAGTTATTAATTTTGTATCCATCCTCCTGAGGGGTCGTGGCTAAATAATAACAGCGGCACGGGTGGATCGAAGATTAAACTACTCTTGTAACGGTCGGTTCGTGGATGGGTGACCATCCATTACACATCGAGACAAACCTCCGTGCGTCGAATAGCCCGTTAAATCGTTGGTGTCGGGTGTCATTCGTAGATCTTTGACAGTCGTTACGAGTAGTCAGAAGTCCAGCCTTACCAACAGGTATCGTGTTACCCATTAACTGGGTTATGGAGGTCAGATAGGCAGTTGCTCCATTAAAATACTGGTATTCAGCTGCACCCGGTTAGACAGGACCGACCCCAACATACCTAGTTGGGAAAAGGCTTTACATCTAACCTCACTTTTTTTTCATAAATGTTTCATTTAGGTAAAAAAAAACTGTATCATTTTGAAATTGTTCGGTACCACAGCGTGATAAAAATCCGTCTTTTTTTTTTTCATTAAACGTAGTAGATGTTATCGCCTTACATTGCAAGGTACCCCTCTCCCCTGAGCGCGATATTTTTTATCGGCGACTCCAATTTTGCCGGTAAATTGCAATCCGATAGGCAGGTTGGGGCACGGGCGCCGCGGGTGACGCAATTAGGATTCCCTTACATCTGCGACTATTTATATCTGGGGTATGTCCCTGTAGGTAACGTGTACGATGTATCAAGCGAATATTACCTATATGTGAAAAAGTAACGGTTATTTTATGGTTATTGGAGCTTGATAAAACTTGTGCAATTGGCTTGCCTAGTTTGAGGCCAATGTAAAATCTCTGTAATCTTTTGAGCAATAAAGTTTGTATTTATTTATTTAATGTAAACGCCGTCACAGTGAACCAGAATATATTTATCACAAATCTGATTGTTTTGTTTTGAATTTAAACTTTTACAGCAGTAGGACAGAGTGGGCTAAATAAAAAAAATATATAAAGTTATATTGCATAGCATTTAGCATAACCAGACTATAATGTTCCCACTGCTTGGAACCCAGGCCTCCTCTCTTAGGGAGTGGGCTGTTATCTACCACGCGGGTTCAGTGCGGATGGGTAGATGTCAAATGTCTTCGAATTTTTAGTTTTAGGACTTGCCGGTTTCCTTACGATGTTTCCTTTATCGTCTCGAGAGCAGTGGCGACAGTTATGCCACAAAAAAAATAGAATAAAAACGCCTAAGAGTAGGTGTTTAGATTATTCACACAACCGGAATTTAAGAAATAATCCCCAGTAATAAAACTTGCCGGATACTATCATCATAAGAATATTATTTTATTCACAATAAACTGTTCTAATTTAATCCCTCACCACGCACTAAAAAATAAAATAATAGACTGAAAACGAGGCACAATTCTCAATAAAAACGTCTGAACCTGATTATCTCTGAATAACCTAGTCCATAATAGACCATTATCCCTCAAAATGATTCAAATAAGCAATTTAACTGAAATTCATGATTAAATGAATGAGGTGAACCGCGCATTTCTTATATTTGTGGGTTTACAGTCAACCGCATGGCCTAGTAACAGATTGACATTGACCGCGCCTTTATTCCTTAGCACCAACCGCGGTTGTTATAGTTCTAGTGTTAGTCTGACGTGCGGCTGACCGTACAATGTGTCCTAAAGGTGCCAAGTCTAAAAATGTGCGATATATCGTCCGCCAAGGTATTCACGCCTGTCACACACACCTTTCAATAAGTGTGTCTCTAGTTTGGTTGTTTTGGCAAATGGCGCCTACCAACAGAGTAGGGACGGGCGTATCGTTGTCGATAAGATAAGTCGATAAGAAAAGATAAGAAGATTATTTCTCTGTTTTGTGTTTCGATGGGTAATGGATATGATAAAAATGGCTTACCATTGTTTTCAAATTAAATACATAAAACCTATGTTGGAAACATTCATAAGATTGAAATTTGAGTGACTTAACACCGTTAGGGAAATGCTATTATGTGTCTTAAAAACAACCGTAAATATTTTAGCGCAGTAAAGCTACATATTAGGTAATTGCGTTGTTATCTAAACGCTACATAGAGTTATTCTTCTTTCTTTGTATTAGCACCCTGTATACAGGAATCATCCTTAGTTTCCATACTTCGTATAAAATGTAACACTAATAATTTTTCGACCTAATCGATAGTTTCATCGATACTTTTCCTTTCCATCCCTAGTTCCTAATGAGCAGCGCGCAGCATCCAGGTGAAACGTCCACACATCATTACACGTCGTTATGCACCGGATTTCCGCCACGCTACTGCTCAAACACCGTGTAATGTCCCCCAGATATCTGCTGAAAAACATACTAATACTTGCCAACTCCTCCTGGCTTTAATGAAAAAATAAATAAGAAAATATAAGTTTTAGGAGTGACGGAGGAAGTGTTCGTACATCAGCTGTTTCTGAACTGATGCGTTAAATTAGGGCTTCCAGTGGCGCTTGTGTTTGTCCGTGGGTTTGGCTGACAACAGAGCAATCTGTTCAAACGCAATTTAGGTATTTTATAATTGAATATCTCTTACAATTGGCCGAGAAAATTGCAAGGAAATAGAGATAAACTTATCATTGACAAAATAAATACAATCCACCTGTAAAATACGTCTGTCAGCAAACACTTTGTTTTTCAAAATAGTAATATCTCAGAACTTTATTCAATTAAACAATAAATCTTCTATCTCAAGTGAAAACATCAACGGCCTTCTTTTGAGAAACACCTTCCCGAGAAATCCACTTGACAGAATCATAAGAGAATTTCCTCCATCTTTGTTTTTCCATTCAAAAATTTTTTTTGATGGTTCTTAAAATTTATAACACAATGTTTTTTTGCCCTAGCACATCGATACTTAAACTAAAGATTCTTGGTTATTGGATTCTTGGTATTAAAATACACTTCAAGCTTAAGTTATAGCAACAAAAGGTGTTGCTACCATATCGCCGCCTACAGCTCAGGTGTATAACCCCGCCTTAACATCGATCGGACAGGTGCGCTCGCCTCCCATTGGTCGAGAGGTGGCTCGAGACAGGTGTCTTGTGTGTCGACCAATCCAATGCGAGGGTTGTACAGGTAATGGTAGGAGGCTCTACCTGTTCAGTAACCTGTGTGTATAAGGTTTTAGTAAACGAAAGTTTATTGGTTACTTACTTCGAAGGTGTTTGGTATTATTGTGTTTGAGAAGTAATTGCCGTGTATTTCTATATTTTTTTTCCACTAAATTAATATAGCAAAATCACACAACATTATTTAATTTAATTCTTCGGTAAATAAAATATCGAAGGACTAAATAGTAAATACGTATAGTGCCCTCCAAAAGCTAGTTGACAATTTGCCACTTCAGCTGTAATGTCACATTTATGATTTAAAATTCTAGTGTCAAATGTTTGAACTGTTTTTATTGACTAATTCTACCTACGAATTGTCATAAAAAATAATCCCTTATTATTTTTTTTTACTTTAAATCTTTAACAGCTGAAGTGGGAAATGCTTTAATTCAAAATCTCAGATTTAAATCCGAGTGCAGTGCGTGTTGCACGGATCTGGCCAATGGATCTTCTGAGATTGAACTGAACACGTTATCCACGATGTCAAGATATTCTTTTTTAATCACATCTAAAGACACCCAAAATTCGACTTTTCGTCACCAAAAAGCACCTTGAAGTCTATTTAAATATTCAGAACCACATGTAAAACCGTACCTACCTACCTAGTCAAGTATGGCCACTAAATTCGAATGCACGCACTACTGGGAACCATTAGTGTAACGGACGATTTAATATATCACGTTAGAAATAATTCTCCAGCACGGATTAATTACACGACGGTTATTTATACGAATCTAAAGGTAAATATCTACAATGATTGACGAGCCAATCCACGTGTTGGCTACGAGTTTAGATGCGTGTTTTAGCAGCATGATGTAGAAATAGGCAGAAGTTCCACTATTGACAGAACTAGCCAAACCGGGGGCCAATGTCTCCCTAATATGTCATTATCATCTGCGTAGCCTTTTCCGAACTATGTTGGGGTCGGCTTCCAGTCTAACCGGATGTAGTTGAGTACCAGTATATTACATGAAGCGACTGCCTATCGGACGTCCACAACCCAGTTACTGGGTAACACGATACCTTTTGTCACTTTAATGAGTTTAAACACAAACTCACTACGTCGAAAAAAAGTTACAAGTAACACTTTTCTTCGACTCCTACTTTTTCTCTTACTCATAACACCGATAAACTTTAGCAGAATGTTAACGTTTTCAATGCAACAATTCAGCTTTTGTCTAAAACAAGCGCATTTATTTATTTATTTGATTTACACGGCTTACGAACCAATTACATAAATCAAAGTAGGTATATCTATAATTATAATAAGTACCAACATAAAACATAAAATAATAACAAAAATTAAATACTAATATTCTCACAAGTATGTAAGCAAATAACCATTAAATTGGCGAATTTATTAACGAACAGGTCGCAGTCCGGGTTGGCCTCCATGAGCTTATTTAGTGCGGTCAACACGCGCGGTACGGGAGACGCAGCACGGGCCGCAGTCCGACACGGAGTACGCCTAGAAGTCGATGTCTGGCAATTGCCCTATCAGCTTTCTATGTGGACTTTGAGAGTATTTTATACGACTCAAGTAGGTAATCAATGTATCCTACCAACAAAAATTTAAACGTCAAATTCAATACCAAGATAGGTTATGATACCAATATAGACAGAGTACTTTATTATTATACAAACAAAATCAACGACACATTATACCGTGTATTAATTTTAGCATTTCCTATGAAAACGTGTAAGGACACTGGGTGCATCAGAGCGCAACTATTCGACGTCGCGTGCGCACCCGACGCGAGCGTTTACGGGCCTTTGAAGTGATAGTTTATTGATTGAGATCTTTGTACTACTGGGAACTAATGATAATAGAGAGCACTTAGCAGTTATGCGTACCTAGTGGATGGACACAGAGATTTAATTTAGCCCCTCGTTTCCAGATGAAATTCTGCAGAAAACCTCAGAAGTTTTGAAGTTTTTCTTATTCTTCAAGATTAATGGAAATAAAGTATGGCTCGTAAGTGGGATCAAAAGTTAAGCTACGCTAACTGCGGTCGGTTAGTGGATGTGTGACCATCTATTTCATATCAAGACCCCTCCGGACCTCGGAAAGTACGTTAAGCCGTTGGTCCCGTCTGTCATTCGTAGATTTTTGACAGTCGTTACGAGTAGTCAGTAGCCCGAAAGTCTGGCAACCAGTCTTACCAAGGGGTATCGTATTACCCAGTAACTGGGTTGTGGAGGTCAGATATGCAATTGGTTTATGTAAAAAATTGGTAGTCAGCTGCATCTGGTTAGACTGGAAGCCGACCCCAACATAGTTGGGAAAAGGTAAGGAGACTTTATGGGAATTAAGTATGACCTAATTATTACAAATATTCTATTATATATTATAATATAGGGTCTTGAATCTGTATTAAACCTACTCCACCCTTCGATTGAAGATGTCACTTTAATCGATAAAGATAAAGAAGAATCGATAAAAACATTCGCAGAAATAAACCAAAACATAAAACTTTATTAACGAAATAAAAATAGTGATACTTCATAGTTCCACTTTTTGCAGATACCCCTGATGGGACTCGAACCCACAATCCCCGGCTTAGGAGGCCGATGCCTTATCCATTAGGCCACAGGGGCTGCGATGTTTAACGTCAAAATTATCGGGTGCACCGAAACCGAGCTTTGCGCTATACTATAATTCTGAGGAACTCTAAATATTTGTTACTATGGATTGTTTTCTTGATGGATACACGATGTCATGTGCATTCGTCGTAGTTAGCACGTTATGAGGTGTTTTAATGATAGGACCTTTCATTTTACAATTCGTGATAATTAGTCTTTCGAGGCAAATAAAAATCAAAATCAAAAGTCATTTATTCAAATTAGGCTGAGAATCAGCACTTTTCGAACGTCAAAATTACAAAAGACAGTCCCCCAAAAACGCCCGCCCTTCACCACTTCCTAGTGCTATCGCTGGGAAGAAGTGGCGCAACAAACTCCCCAGCAATGAAAGTATTTTAGGAGCTTGTGACTAAGTAATAAAAGCTGCATGGTTCGATAAATCAGGTTAAGCTACGTTTGCCGCGGTTGGTCCGTGGATGGGTGACCATCTTTACATACCTACCAAGTTCCCTGCATGACTTGGAAAGCACGTTAAGCCGTTGCACGTTGGTCCGGCTGTCATTCGTAGATCTTTGAACGTCGTTCGCCAGAAGCCCGAAAATGTGACAACCAGTCTCACCTGGGTATTACCCAGTAACTGGGTTGTGGAGGTCAGATAGGCAGTCGCTCCATGTAAAATATTAGTGTCCAACTGCACCTGGTTAGATTGGAAGCCGACCCCAACATAGTTAGGAAAAGGCAGATGATCATAAATGAAAATATTTGAAATTATTTAATTAAATACTTATTGTGGGTATAAAAACGATAGTATTATTTTGCGTTTTAAATTCCAAACCCAACAGAAAATCCCTTACAATAGAACATAACTACAAAATGAAAAAAGAACGAGAGATGAAACCCTCATTTAATTTGCTTATAAAACGCAGACAATTTGATTGCACCCCAACAAGGTGAACACGTGTCAATCAAGCCCCAGGGGGCTACCCCGGCCGTCTGGGGCTGACTCGTGAGTCGCACTTAACAGCCAACCAATTGAGTTCTTATTCACAGAGCCACGAATTTATATGGTAATAGGGGCACGTGAGAAGTGCGGTGGAGCTGGGGACTTATTGTTCGAGGAATTCTTTCTGTTTTTCAGATAGGTAGATTGGTATCTGTTATTTTGGGTTGGATAGTTAAATTGGCCTCGTCGTCTAGCGTTCACAAGCGATACTGCTAACACGAGAAGAGCATGAAGTCCTAGATTCGATTCCCAGGTTGGGCAATGTGTTATTGGGTTTTTCATCAGGAATTAGTCAGCAGCAGCCCGGAGTTTGGATTTGTGTCCGGTTGATGCAGATAGACGCGCCCCCTGATACATGGGACTTACATAGTTATAACTAGTGAAATGTGGGTGTACTGGAAACTACACTATTATTTATAATTTGTTGAGACTATTAGAGAAGTATTTTAAAACTTGATTAATAATATATTTTTACAATTGTTGGTGAACCAATAAAATAGAAATAATAGAATAAATACTGAATTGAACTGTCAATGAGTGTGAATTATAATTCCTTGAAGTTGGCAGATATTTGCCACTTTTCTATCTTTCTAACATCTCTTTTCACTGTTGTCTGTATTTGCTTGATCTAGGTGACTGTTTCAACCCGCCATTTTTTTCCAAACTTATAATTATATCAGGACATCTGAAGCTGCTCTTTTATCTGAATTTCTAACTGTTTCTGAATGTTGTACAGCATCATTTCACTAGTTACTTTTTACACAGACATTAAAAAAATGGTCCTAATTTCTTAAAATAAAATAAATTATCTGTACTAGGTAAATAGGCCGGCCGCAATTTTTTGCGTCTGCAGCCGACGACAGCCAATTAATCCGGTTTCTCTTGTTTATAAAACTAGACTAGTTTTTTTTTCTAAAACATAACACTTCTCCGATTCGATACGGATAATCAAAATTGCCACCGTGTTCTACGAAAATAAGTTCTACGAAATTGGGTAGATGAGATTTGGTGTTGCCTTTGAAATCGGAGAAAGCCAAGACAATCGGTCTAACTTTTTAAATGTTATAAGTTATAACCGCCAATGGTTCCGTTAGCTTTAATAAAATATCCCTTCGTTATGAGAACATCTCTCCAAAGTTGGTCCAAATTTGTCATTATACACATACCTACCTACATAAACTCACGCGTTCTCCCCATGGGGGTAGGCTAAAACTAAAGAGCGCCACCTGATACGACCTTTACACACTGTACTTTTATTGTTAATATATTTATATTTAATTGTTGCAGATAATATACCTATAATAGCTTCAAGTTTCTGCTTCTAACAATTCCCCGCAACAATATCTTGTTTTGAAAATGAAATGAAATTATATATTATACCTACAGACATTCATCCAACTTACAATCAATACAAATAATAACACAAAGAACGTAATAAACATAAATAGTAGGTGCAATAGAATATTACATTAGGGTCTTAGCTTCTACTTTTAACTCTATCAATAACCGCACCAACAAATGTAGTTAAACAAGAGATCAAGCTAAAAAACGGTAACGTAAGATTACTGACGCCAAGAACAAACCGCAACTTAAACCTACCGTAACCACTACGAACACTATCTAACATAACTACACATTATTTACATGAAAAACCACAACAACATATTTCCAATTGCATACCTCGTCTACCTGCACCTACCTAGATGACATCATTAAAAACAAACATACATTTCCTTGTATTACTTACTCACCTGCGACCGTTGGAACAATGGTTTCCACTAATTATTTCGTACGGCGATATTGATTATAATTAGCTAGTCTTTCCTTAAGCCATTGTCCCGAGTATTTTTGGATGAGACACATATGTTTGTCTATGACGGTCAACGTAAGGATGCAAACTCACTAGATCGTAACAATAGATTTCTATTCTACTGCTTTGTTGATTTGAGGGTCTAATACTTTTTGAATCAGTCTGGTATCGACCTTACACAGTAGTAGTTTATGGTCAACCATATTTCTTATAGGATATTTAGATATTACCCGTAGCCGTCAGTCGCCATCGTCAGCTTGGTTGTAACAACGGTGCTGACTAACAGGTTGTGCCTTATGTATGCAAATGTGTAGTTTTTTTCGTTGCACAGTCTGCTAAATGGCGTTATATACAGTTCTGAAGAATACTATGTCATAGGTATTAGGTACTTTTCCATAAATATTTAGTATCTTTGGCATCATTCTGGTTAGACAGGTGATGGTAGTCTTGCCTATTGATGAGCTTATGGCTATTAATAGATCACTATCACTATCAGTGGCTATACTTACCTACACTTTGAGAAATGCAACTTGTTATCTTCGTATCTCTTCATTGATTCGGTGTTTGATCAACGCTCGGGGAACGCTACCACCGACCGCTGCACCTGTTACGCCCTAGTGTAGTCAAACCTCTACAGCATCTATTTCTGTGGTGATGTATACCGGCACTTGTACTCAACGGGCGCCTCCAGCCGCGAATTAATTGGTATCTTTTTTTACTCGCAGATGTTATTCACATTATTAAACATTACTTTTATGATGATAATAAAAGCTTATTTTAGTTTTCAATAGTTAATAGTCACACCCTTCTTCTAGACGGGTTATCTAGCATTTTTCCTGAAAATGTATTAAGGCTAAATAGCGACACTGAACCAAGGGGGTATCTATAGTAGCAATGACAGCCAGGTGTCTTTTTGGTTTTTCAGTTGATTGTTTAAATTGTTCCATCTTTTCTTTGTCAGGCATCTCTAACAAGAGCTGGTAGAAGACCAAGACAGTTTTTTACCAACTAAGTACTTTAATTTTTCTTTATCTGTAGGTACTACGCGACTGTGAGTTTAAATAGCAGTTGTTCGCTTAAATTAATTAGCTGCATCTGTTAATGCAATGCAATGGTCTATCAGTCTCATTACCGCAAAAAGGATAGGGTGATTATATTCGATGAAAAAATTCCACATGGGCGTTGTATATCAAACCGAGCTCACTAATTTTTCAGCTACAATTCTTAGCTTTAATTTATTATTTACGATTATTTTGTCAGCTACAACGACGGCCATTACTCCTACATACTATTACCATAGACTAGGCGCATGTAGAAGATGAATTTCAAAACAAAATGACAAGCCAACGCCCATGAGAACGCGAAGTGAAACTTTTTAGTGTTCCTGTAATAATAATAGTAAGAGTAAAAAGTATAAACTGCTCTGATCAAGCCTGTTTCGTTTACTAAGGATTCAGCGTTGTCTTTTGTAAGCTATCAACTACTAACTTAAGTCACGTTAAAACAAAAATGGTTCTTATCACGTCGCAAGTCGATCAAAATCAAGATATTTTATTTCACATAAACCTACATGAGCATTTATAAAACGTCAGAAGCTTGAAGCACGGTTTCAATTGGTCGTTTCCTATGGAGAAGAGTCGGCAAGAAACTCCACGGTAACTCTTTTAAAAATAATACTTTTACAATGTTTTCAAATTACAGGCCTGTGATGCAATAAGTCTGTTCTGTCAAAGAGGTGTCTGTGCTGTCCATACTCGTTTCTGGCAAAGCGTATATTCCGAACTCCATATCCTTCCTTGCGACTTGACCTGGTGCCCTAAAGCTGGTTTCAAAGAACGAACCCTCTAATTTTCTAGAATTTTATGAACTTCTAGTGGTCCTCTGTTTATATCGCAGCTTTCATAAAGTGGTTCTTCTGTACTTTTTATTCTGTGGTTCTACGTGAGGCCCAGCAACTCATGCGCAAGTTAACACTACAGTTATTACTGTTATAAATATTTGGAACATTATAATAAGTCAGGTAGGGATTATTTTTATTATTTAACGTTAATTATTGCGTTGTTTCTGTCAAGTGTAAAAATATATGGAATTGTAATAGAGTCTTTTTGGGTGAGTTATATGTTGAGAAAAAGTATCGCTTTTGATGTTTCCGTAATAGATTATTTTAATACAGACTGTTGATAGATTTTGCAAATCGAAGTTTTCACTAGTATCTTGCAGAAAATTGTAAAAAATCCGGTACAGATTATCTAAGAAAATTACAAAAGAAAAGCCATTTTCCCAAAATAAAGTAAACTGAGTGCATAGAAACTAGAAAGTTTTATTAATGTGAGCTATTTTCTAAATAGTCCCTATAAATTGGAAGGTGTTAGCCGGGCATTACAGCTCTCCCGGAATGTGAGGAATTTAGATTCTAGCATCAACACTAGACTAATTGCCTAGACTTTTAATCTTAGGCTCTCCGTATACAACCCACTCCTGATGTAGTCGGTGATAGCCAGTTTTCGTCTTCTTTCGCTTTCTTTTTCTTGTATATCTATAAGTATTATACTATTTAGGCCCAATAGGTGGCCACGTTTATTGCGGTATCAGAAACGTTGTTCAGATCGCCAATGGTGCAGGTAAAAGCACATTTGGGATACGGACAATCAGATGGGACGTTCAGGCGCACCGCACCCACACTTGGTGTTTTCATCACCCAGTGGCGATAAAAGTATGAAGGGTAGCTGTAGTCGGACACTGTCAGCGTTAGCGAGTGGACCGTGTGGGGCAGCTGTAGTCGGACACTGTCAGCGTTAGCGAGTGGACCGTGTGGGGCAGCTGTAGTCGGACACTGTCAGCGTTAGCGAGTGGACCGTGTGGGGCAGCTTAAAATTAATAGTCGCAATATAAATCAATACACCCACTCTAAAAAATAGTCGTCAGGTGGATTTTAGACGTGCGCTAGTCGTTCAATGATCGCGGAATATTCAGGTGTTCAACCGCCCATGATATTTTACGGTGTAACGTATAAAAAATGGGGTAATCACCTACAGTTAGGCGACATGCCAAGACATTGTGGATTTATATTGCTTACTAGCTGAGCCCCGCGGTTTCACCCGCATAAGTTTCGATCCCGTGGGAATATCGAGATAAAAAGTATCCTTTGTGTTAATCCTGGTTATAAAGTATTTGTGTGCCAAATTTCATCCAAATCCGTTAATTGGTTTTTGCGTGAAAGAGTAACAAACATCCATTCATCCATACAAACTTTCGCGTTTATAATATTAGTAGAATTCCAGTGTAGTCGATTGTCTACAGTGGAATTTGAGTTATTTAGCATTAAAGGTAGAAACTTTATGATTTGAATTCGACCGTGAATAAGCTTGCTCTTTAGATTTTCACGTAAATATTATGTTTACTGAATTTCTATTTATATGTAGTTTATTAAATTTCGCTAGAGATTGTTAGCTTGTACGAACTTACGAGTATTTATAAAACATGCCATTTTTACCAATATTTGTATAGTTTCACAGCTGAAAAGAGAGTTGCTTTATGCCAACGTTTAAACCAATTTGGTGGTTGCGTTGTATTACGAAAACAGAATGTTCACAGGCCTCCTCTCTGTGACATCCAAGTGGGCAGTAAGCCCTTACACGGGCCCAGTGCCGGTTGGCGGATGTCACATGTCTTCGAATTATTCGTTCCAGGACATGCCGGTTTCCTCACGATGTTTTGCTTCACCGATTTCAGATCAGTGATGATGAAATAATTTACACAGCAAAAAGCCTGCTTGGGTTTAAACGCACGACACACAACTCCACTCAAGATACCACTGGGCCACGACTGCTCAGACGAAAACAGAATATTTGTCAAAAAAAAAAAAACAAAAGAAAACTACTTATTATTTCTTTAAAAGTTTTCCGAAACCACGTAAACTAATATCTAACAAACGTCCGATTGAAATAGTTACAGTGACATGCTGTGTCCTTGTCGCCTCGTCTGATTTAGCGCAGGTGATGTCGGTTAGTTTTCACACAATTTCTACTGAACACTTTGACGTTGTTTACGCGTGAATTATTGCGCTGAGAGTTTAACACGACAAGGCTATTTGTTTCACTGATAGGCATTTCTTTTCTATATTTTGGGCGCCATTTTGTTTCGAACAGCTGCGTTCATATTTAAAAGAGACAAATTAAAATTGCTGCGGTTTTTATTTCTGATGGTTAGAAAATTATTTTGATTTTGTTTTTAAAAAAGTAATGAGATAATTTAGGTAAACTATTACTTCGATTCTGTTACATTATATTAGTACTAGCTTCTGCCCGTGCATTATATTACCTAGTACTAGCTTGCCCCGACCCACACCGTCGCATCGCCTGCCTGCGCTTTTACTTCGTTTTCGCTTAGCGTTTTTTTCGTCTCCTAAGGGTCCTAGCGTGATGTTAAGTTGCCTATAGCCTATAGCCTATCTCCAAAATAGGGCTATCACATGCAAGAACAATTTTTGAAATATGACTGGCAGTTTCGGAGATTAGCGCGTTCAAACAAACTAATTCTTTAGCTTTATTATTAGTAGTATTAATAGATGGTGCTGCAAAGTGTAAAAACGGGGGCTAAATAGGTATATCTTTATATACATAAATACCACAGAGACTCGTTCTTTATTCCAATAAAGATTTCGAAAAGAAACTGTAAAAATACAAGCTCTTAAAGAAATATTATTATTTAGAGTGACGACAGTAAATAAAACGTATTCTTCCACTACTTTTAGGTGAGGTGACACGTGGAAATGTGACGTGATTAATGTTTAAGTACTATTTTGATGATTTTATAAAATATTTATAATAATGACTGAAGAGTCTTTAATCGTGCTACTCGATTTTTTTAAATTATTTTGTTTTGGTTCTTCTCTCTACTTTTCGTGTCGTTGGTTGATTATTATTATATTGTTTGAGCCCAATAGGAAGCCACGTTGATTGTGGGATCAGGGCATTTTTTAGGTCTTCCAAGGTGCAAATGAACGGGCACTTAGGACGTTCCAGAAAGTGGGACCGCGAATTACAAGTAGCATTCATAATTGAGCTATTTTACACCTGTTCTAAGAAGTTGAACGCGACTTGCTTTCGGACAATATATTTAAAAAAAAAACCTACCTAACTTCTTTCCTGAAACATTCAACGCGTTTCAACACTAAATCCCATATACTATTCAACGTCTTCTAAATCGTCACATATAATGACCGTAATGTATTTCGAAACGATGCTTGGTGACTATCTCCTGCAACTAAAGAAATACGCAATAGATCCAAGATTAAATTTAAATTTACTACTAGCGAGTGGGTAAAAATGTTTTGTTTTCATTTTATTTTAGCACATATTTGACCGGTCATTCTGAAAATATTTCGAGGTGAATCTCTTTTATGTCGGTAATTGAGTTTTTTTTTTGCAGGTTTGAGGTAAAAGTTGCAATACAAAAAGTTTTGCTGAAAACAAAATCAATCTACCGTAGTTAGTTAAAACTAGAATCCTGAGTGCAGCAAGGGGTTCAAGCACGCCCAAGACGAAGTCACATTTAACCCCGAGGAGAAAAATATACTTTTCATACCTACTGCAAGATAATAAAATTCAGTGCAACAATATTGCCCGGTTAAACCATTGGGCCATAATCACTTACTTTAAATTAGGTTTGTATGACATATAATTTAACATTACCGAGAAAGTAGTCTGAAACATATTTTTCAACTAGTCAGAAAATAGTCGTGACTAGTCCAACAGTAATCCGTGAGATCCATGCTAGTACTGACTAATCCGAAGCTAGTCGTAATTAACCCGATGCTAGTCTTGACTAGTCCGAAGCTAAGTCCAAACTATTTATGACTAGTGAGAAAAATTTGGATGATTTTGAAAGTAGGCACTAAAAAACAGTGAGTTTTTTTGGGTTCTGTTCTGAAAATGTTGGAACATCAAATCCAGACAAATAACTGACAACCGATTCAGAAGTACAATCTCAACACTAAAAAACACACTTTACGAAACTAAACCGAGATTAACCCATAATATCAAACTAACTATAAAAATGTAGGTTACAAGATCCGCGCAAACCAAACTGCCACTTTAACTGAAAGTTACGACCCGGGAAGCGAACCTGGACCATCGAGCACGCTCCCTGTATAAACATCATGATGGTCTTAGTTCTCTAATCCTATGCTTTATTATATTTTGAACACGGCAACTATAAACATTGATTGTACTATAGGTTCGTAGCCGACTTCAAAATAGATTAGTTATGTATTTGGTAGATTACTTCAGTAGGTCAGTGGGGGACTGGGGGATTTGGGGAGATTACGCAAAGAACGTATTTCGTTCAAACTGAACGATTTACCTTTATTATCCTTAAGATTTACTGTTTAGATCATTATATCGAGTAGGCATAATCTTACTCGTTTGTAGTAAACAAATTGATAGTTTTTGCTTGACAAAGAATTTTCTTTTGATTCTTCTATTCTTTCAAACTACCTACCTACTAATAACTATAAGTTTGGTGTGACCACCAAGTTTATAAAAGCTACATTGAGCCTATCTCAGTCCACTGCTGGACATAGCCCAGTCATGTGCCAGCCATCTTTTTTAGGTCGTCAGTCCATCTAGGAGGGGGGGGTCACACATTACGCTCGACTCGTCTGCTCCACCGGCTATCGGTTCTTCGATTGCCAGCCCATTGCCACTTCAGCTTGCTTACTCTGCAAGCTATGTCAGTCTATTCTATCTTTTATATTTTATCTTTCAATATCGCTTTTATGTTTTATAAAATATATTTTATTGACATGCTTACGTTTGGATGAAAATATAATTTTTAATTATGAATCCTTATCAACATACATTATTTTATGATCACAAGGACATTATATTAGCATAGATTAGCCCCTTACAGTATGTCAATTAGTCATATAATTTCGGAGATAATAGAAAATTACTTAAACGCAAAATGCCGCTAAAACATTCATGAATACTCGTACAACTTTCATACGCGGATTGATGAAATTGTCGGTATTGTAATTGGGTGATGTAAAATGGTTGGATGTCGTTCTATTGATTTCTATTGGTTTTGATTGTTTGATGTTATAAATACTTCGTTCCCTCTCCTCTTCGTCTGGTTTACGATTGTTACTAACTATTTCAAGTTGAGGTAATAATAATAATAAAGCTGAAGAGTTTGTTTGTTTGAACGCACTAATCTCTGGAACTACCAGTCTGGTATGAAAAAATATTTTTTGCATTTCATTTATAGCCCAATTCTTGAGAAAGGCTACTCGTATTTAACATCACGCTACTGCTCTTCGGAGCCGAGCAGAAAGAAAAAAGGGCCGAAAGAAGAAATAACGCTAAACGAAATCGAAGTAATAGCGCTGGCAGGCGACGCGTTGCGGGTCGGGGCGGAGGAACCAAAAATTCCACGCGGACGAAGTCGCGGGCAGAAGCTAGTAGAATTATAAAGTGCAAAAAAATCTAACTTTAAAAGAAAACCTTTTTATAGATCCAGTGTGTTTAAATTATCCTCTTTCATTACACCTAGCTCCTGAAATAACACCAGCAATTTCCTTTATTTTTCTCCTGAATCCTGTCATCTACTTAAGGACACTATAACTCAAAGAGACATCTATAACTCAGCCAACTAGGTTTATCATATTGTAAATCATACGACGCACTTTTGAATCACCAACTTTTATTTACACCCGAGCTGACTAAAATTCAACCTTGTCTTACTAAAGATAGAGGTATGGTTGGTGGTTGTGATAAAATTGTAGATGGATACTCAGAAACTTCAAAGGGCCGATTATGACATCTGTTTTATAGTGTATCCGTCTGTTCTCACAAGGTGACCCATTATAAATATTTTATAGTAAGTGTAATGTGTACGTTCATTTGGATGCTTTAGATTCCGCCGCGTGGAATCGTTTGCCAATGTTAGGATATTTGTGTTGGGAAGATGTTAGGAACTGTATAACTGACAGCTATTTTCATTGAAGGTATATACAGTAGACATCTACTGTATATACAGTAGACATCTACTGTATATACCTTCATTGAAAATAGCTGTTTCTTACCTTAAAGTTTGAAATTAAATATTTTACAAGAAGTTCACACTTAGATAATTCGTTATGTTATATTGGTTTGTTAGCTATGTTCAAAACATAGCAGGCGAATGTCTGCTATGTTTTTTTTAAGATTAGCAGTTGGACATAGAAGACATGAATAGGTCTTCTATGTCCAACTGCTAATCTTGCTACAAGAGAAGAAAATTATATTCAAGCAAATGCTCAGCATTTAGAAACTCCGCATAACATAACATTGCTGATGAACATTCAGAATCTCTTGTTAGTAATATATGTCCAGGTGAAACTAACTAATTGGATTCAGGAACCATAAAGAAGGGAACGTTCTAACAAGCAGTAAATTAATGGCCTCCTTTTAATCTATAATCACCACGGTATAACATATTATCCAGTATATCAATCGTCTGAAACTATTTTCACGACCATAAGTGCATACGGCAGCCCTTAATCACAACAGTAATAAGCATATATTACATCCACAAAAAACGCAGAAATACTCTAAAAGAATTTACTATGTTGATAACATTTTGTTTATAAAAATACGGCACGCAACGTGGACCGTGTCAACCTATTTGTCACTTTGACAAACTACTTCCTAGATGTCATAGCGTATACGGTGACCGGGGGCAGTTGATTTACTGACTAACGCCTGCACTGTGCCATTAAATCATTGTGTGATTCTTTTTGATTTTTTTAATAATTTCGTGTTTTTGCTTATAAGCTATTATACGGGAGTGATTTGTCGCGTTTTGAGTAGGAGAAGTATTTGATGAGGTTCATAAATAGATACTAATTTCATGGAGACAGTAGCCAGCAATAGATCTCAAAATAAATCTGAAAAGATTACTAGCCTGATTCAGCCTGCTTCAGCGTCAGCGCAATAGTCAACCGTCTCCAGATACTGCCTAAAAATGTTTGCTGAAGAATTCCGGTTACTTGAAACGCTTGACATAGCTACAGACTTGTTCATGTATGTAGCTTCAACTACTAATTCTAATCAGATAAAGGTGTTGTCAGAAGTTTACGTCTCTCATCATAGAACTTCTTCACCAAAGCAATAATATTCGTCTGCGCAGTGCATGTTCGTTGTTTACTTACATACTTTGCTGTTTTCCATGTGTACAATGAATAGGTACAAGTAGAAGATAAAAAAACTAAAGAAAGGTTTCTTTGAACTTAAAACCAGTTGACATATATCAAACTTTCCTTTGTCCTCACATCAAAAGCCATATCAAATCAAAGCAAAAATTGGGTCAGTCTAAAGACTCCCTCTAATCTTGCTCTCCAGAATCTTGTACAACATCAAAATACAATATCTACCGGAATAGCGGCCACAGACAATTTGTCATCTGTCAACCTGTACTTTAATTACGGGCGTCTCCACTCCCCCCGCCTCGCCGCTACCCCCCGGACACCTTGATTAAACGCGGGGCTATATATAAAGTACGTGGAAATTGGTCATACTTGTCATTTTTGGATTGACGTCCGCTGCAAGGTGACGTCCGCTAGATTAATTTGGGTTTTGAGCTGGAACTGGGAGTTAGGAATCTTGGAATATTATGAGGTGTAGCGCTGGAATTAAAGTTAATTTCACGCGCTTTTCAGTTAACAGGTTATTGTGGAACTTCCCAGAAATGAATCCAGGTTAATAAGCTTCGTTTACTGTATGTCATTTCGTACAAAGGAAAACCTAGTTGTGGGAAAGTGAATTATGTAGAGATGAAGTTTTTCATCAGCTTCTTTTTAGTTTTTCACAATCGAAGCTTTAGGAGGGTCCAAAAGCTTCGGTTATGAAAACTAAAGATGAGTAAAAGTAATTTTTGTAATTTCAGATTTTAAACGGAATATTTTCAGCTAACCCAAAAAATCAGTCTGATAAGATAAGATAATATTTATTTGCTTAAACATTTGTTATACAAACAAGAAAATACTTGCATGCAAGATGGTAACAACATTATTAGGCGAAACTTTTCTTTTAAAAATCACCTCCATCTCATTAAATCAACATACCTCATCGAAATGTTCGCTCACCATTACAGGAAAACAAAAGCAGTTGACATTCTCGCTTAGAAACAAAAGCGCGATGAAACAAATAGTGGCATCGATCATGGAGCGATACAAATGCCGCCATTGGCTGCCTGACAGGGAGATGGCTACACGATTGTCATCAGAAATAACATTTGTTGTAACACTTTGTATTGTTATACAGTGGAGTGGTTTTAAAAAAGATTGAAGGTTTTATGTATTTTGTTGTGATTTATTTTATTGGATTTGTGTGACAGTGCCAATACTGAATAAATACTCCACGGCTTTTTGCTTTATGGAGAGTTAATATTTTAAGTTTGAAAATTATGATTACGCTTTCAAAACTTTCTTCCAGTTGGAACGATTAAAAGGTACTAACAATGGTCGATAGTTTAATTGTCTTGAAGAATCTGAGTTTTATATTTATCTGTATTCAGGTGTATTCAATAGAAAATAAGATTGTTTTGATGTTGCATTTTCAGTTTCAACTTCTGCAGCCTTTTAAGCTGTCGACGCTCACATAATTTTTCACCCAGAACAATCCAATATTTTTACTTTAGAGTTCAAATCTTGTCATTTAACGTATCTTTAAATCAAATTTATCATCTTCAAGAAAACTAGATCCATTCATATCTTAACCAGCTCACTGAGAGGCAGCTGTCACAAACATTGCAACAAGCACTATAATCACTCAATTCCCACATCCAGCTATTAGCCGCCGTACCTTGCCGTGCGGTGCGTGCGTAGGCAAGACTAATTATTTTCTAAACGCCGCCTGACGTTAGCTAAATACACAGTGCACTGTACTAAATTTATTTCACGGCACGTCAATTAACCTGGGCTTGGAATATAAATCATTCGTGTTCGTTCGTTCCCGTTTGGGTGACGAAATAGCGATATGCAAAAGGTTTAGTCGGCAAGTGAAAGCGACATTTGAACCTCAATTGGTTATTACATACATCCATAAAGTCACGCCTTCTTACCATTGGGGAAGGCGGAAACTACAGAATGCCAACTACTACGATCCTTACATACTCCTTTTGCCTCGTTTACGTTCATACATGGTCATACACGCACACCGGTTGCGAGCACTACGCATCCGATCTTTCTGAAGAACATCACCAATAAGGTCACTGTATGTCCTCCTAGGGCGTCCCCTCCCGGCTTCTCCACTCACATCTGCCTCATAAATACCTTTCATTAGTCGCCTTTCATTCAGCCCCTCAACATGGCCAAACAATCTAAGCACACTCTTTTAAATTATTGTCACTACATCTTCTTTTAAATCGCACCGTTGCCTTACCACACCATTCCCCAGTCTATCATTCACAGTCACACCACACATTGATGATTCTTACATAACACATTTAAACCAGTCTGTTCCTACTGCTGGGCCTAATGTCTGCTCTGTGTGGGAGAGCCGTAATCTACCACGTGGGTCCAGTGTAGTTTAATCGCTGTCATATATGTATATCGATTTTTTTTTCGTCTTGGACCTTTGGTTTCCAAGTCTTTGTTCTAGTCTAATGGAATCCTGAAGATTGATTTAACATTATTTTAACAAGAGAGCAATCATACATTGATCGCAGATTAAATAATAGATTGTTGATAACGTTAGATGTCATTTATAATGGCAGAGATTCAAAACAGTTCCGTTTGACACATACTTTAATGGTAAAATTAGGTATATCTATTTAAGTGACTTTTGACGTAGACCTTCTGTAGATTTGGCTTCATGGTATGCACTCATGCGCAACCTTGTCGTAATGTCGCGTCACGTCGACAAAGCATTTGATTAAGGCCTACTGTCCACGGCGGCGTCATTTGACGAATGCGTGCAACCTACAAATGACGGCAGGCGTATTTTGCATATTTGTTATGTCCACGCTATCGTCATGCAATCGTCAATCACGCTACAAAACTTCTCAGTTTTCTTTCAAGTAGCATCGCGAAAGCACGTCTTTTCGTTGGGAAAATGTCAAGTGATGATGAGGATGTGATTATAGCATACAACTTCATTAGAAGACGACAAAACAGGCGAAGAATGTACTGGCTTCATCCATACATCGAAAGAAATATAAATTGTAGATTATTTGTTGCTGCCAGAGAGCTATCAGAAGATGATTCTGTATTTCAATCATTTTACCGAATGACTAAAAATACGTACCAAAATTTAGTCTCTATTGTTGCACCACATATACAAAGACGAAATACTGCAATGCGAGAATGTGTCAGTCCAGAAGAAAGGATACTTATAACTTTGAGGTAAGTTATATTTTAAATACTAGCTGGTGCCCGCGACTTCGTCTGCGCAGGATTAGGGCTTTTTTGACATCTTCATATTTTAGACAATTCACACAATATCTTTATAAATTGTAGCCTATGTGTTACTCTGATTTAGAAGCTATATTATTGTAAAGTTTCATTAAAATCCATTCAGTAGTTTTTACGTGAAAGAGTAACAAACATCCATCCATCCGTACTTACAAACTTTCGCCTTTATTGGTAATATTAGTAGGATAATCATAACGTACTTGTCTAGTAATATTGTAATAAAAATGTATTTTAATATTAGAAAAAAAATTAAAAAGAAACGTAGGTACTTTAAAGTACCGATTACAAGTTTTCAAAGTTCTCCAGTTGTGATATGTCTTCAGAAAGATTTACATGAGAATAATTAATTGGAGATACTGGAGGAAGCGATGAATTTGAAATAGAATCTACAGAAGATATTGGTGAATTGGTGTTCCTGTATTGTTGTGACTGCTGTATTGGATAATAGTGGTTGTCATGTTGCTGTGGCTGCTGTGATTGGTCTGACTGAATTTCTTCGAGTAATAATAAAACCTTGATTCTAAACTTTCTCATTTGCTCCTCTGATAAATTTTCTACGTCTGGCAACAAACTTAGTAAAAACATTTTTCTAGCACTGTCTGTCTTAATTTCTTTTTTTTTTATCCAATCGACAAATGCTTTGTCAGCCTCGTTGGTAACTTTTCTTATTTTTGGCTTCTTAAATGTGTTTGAATCGACGGATCCAGAAGATGGCGTTTCCAATGTATTCGTAGTTGCTTGAGTACATGGGACTTCGTCAGTTGTAGAATTAGATTCAATATTTTCGGTGTTCACCTCAGGTGGCACAGGTATGTTCCCCGGTTCATCAGTGTGAACAATTGCTTTCACAAAAGGAAGAACAAACTGTAGTTCTTCATGTAGGTAGTATAATTTCTTTTGCTTTGTCGATGAACCACTAGGAGTTGGTTTCAGGCTGCGGACAAATCCATTCCTTATATTTCTCCACCTAGTTTGACAATCGGCCACTGAAAAGCAACGTGCAATTAATACAATATGTCTTTTTTCAGATACCTATCAACTGGGTGTAGTTTTCGGGCACTTCAATTTTACTTTGCTCGAGGAGAATGCACTATATCTCGAGTTGTAGCAGAGACAACAGAAGTTATATGGGGCGTACTCAGAGACACCTACATGCCTGTGCCAACAACTGATGAATGGAAGGCTATTGCAACCAGGTACTACGAACTATGGAACCTTCCAAATTGTCTGGGATCTCTGGACGGAAAGCACATACGGATTCAAAAATATCCTAATACAGGATCTGCAAATTATAACTATAAAGGATACCATTCCATTATTTTGTTGGGATGTTGCGACGCAGATGGTTATTTTACGGCTATAGAATGTGGATTTGCTGGAAGAAATAGTGACGGTGGTGTGTTCCAGGCATCGGCTTTGGGAAGGTGGCTAGAAAGAGACGGTTTAAATATTCCTCAATTAGGATCACCTTTACCAAACGATGGAGAAACTGGAAATATATTTCCATATTACTTTGTTGGGGACAACGCATTCCCCTTGAAAAAATATTTAATGAGGCCATATTCAGTGCGAAACTTGGACAACGTTAAAAGAATATTTAACTACAGATTGAGTCGTGGACGAAAAACAATTGAATGTGTTTTCGGAATGATGTCACAAAAATTTCAAATTCTTTTGAAGTCTATTACATGTCGCAAATACTCCACTATAATTTCTATAATAAAATGCATATGTATTTTACATAACTACATACGTAAACATGAAGGAGTGCAGTACCAAATCAGTACATTCAATGAATCGACATCACAAAGACTAAAACCGATTTTAATACCTAATATGACTTTTGTAAATACACCAAATGGTTTACGTAACTATTTATCAAATTATTTTTTGAAACCTGACTGTGCACTGCCTTGGCAGTGGAATCACTGTGTAATTGAATAAATATATATTATTACTTACCGGAAGCGTTTGTTTTTTGTGCAATTTCACTCCAAGCTCTGTCCGTAATATCTTTTCTAGAGTATTCTGGTAATTTATTATTGTATAAACAAGGATATTGTTCAATAATATGAACGAAATTCACTGACGAGCCCGCCATTTTGTAAAACAACAAAGCAAAACAACAGGTGTTTGCGTCTCACAAGTCGGTCGAGTAGTGACATGCTGCCACGCGCACCGCATGACGAACGCAAGACGAAAGGCGGACGCGACGTTGCCGCTCCGTGGACACAGATTTGATTGTTTCTACGCAAGATGCAAGCAATCGGCAATTGACGATAGCGTGCGTATGACGTGCGGTTTACGTGGACAGTACGCCTTACCGATGCTATAGTAAAAACATTAGTGTGAACTATATTTGAATCAATTTGGTTCGTTCGATTTTGTGCTGAGATATGATGCCAGCGCTGTTTGTTCAGCTTGTGATATCAATTGCACATTCTACTTTTCTTATATTTTTAAGGACTATACCTGTAAGAATAGCCATCATCATCAATCTGCCTAGCCTTTTCCCAACTTTCTTAGAGTCGGCTTCCAGTTTAACGGGATGCAACTGAATACCAGTATTTTACATGAAGCGAATGCCTATCTGACCTCCACAACCCAGTTACTGGGTAACAAATTACCCCTTGGTAATACTGGTTTTCAGATTTTCGGGATGCTGATGACCTGTAACGACTGTCAATGATCCAAGAATGACAATCGGGACCAACGGCTTAACGTGCTTTCCGAAGCACGTAGAGGTCTCGGTATGTTATGGATGTTCATCCGTCCACGGACCGATCTCGGCAAGCATAGCTTAACCTGATCGATCGACCCGTGCGGCTGTTATTACTTAGCCACGAGCCCGTCAATAGTCAACATCATCATGCCATCATAAAATTATAAAGCCAGTCAGCAGGTGTATGCGGAGCTGAGCATTTACCTAAGTGTTGCATCATCCAGACTACTGAGACGAATCCCACCACTGAGACACCCAGAGACGAAATTAATGAAAAAGCATTGAATGGAAATTGTTTTGTTGGTTAAAATTACCATATTATTTTTGAGTTTTCTCCTTTTGAGATATCACCAAAATACCTCGTGTTTGTATTGTAGCTAGTGTTGATATTGTAAGTAGCTACTCATTACAAAATAATAAGTAGCTACTTACTGACTCTGTAGTATTAAAATACTACAGAGTCAGTAAGTAGCTACTCGGATTGCTGGCACACCAAACTTCTTAATTCTAGCATTCATCACTCCATTGCTAATGTATACTTTGTCCATTACCAATATTTAAGTACTCCCAATAAGGTTACCTAAAAGGATTCGTATTTCTATTTGTGTGACTATCCGAATCTGCATCGGTGTTGTATCATCTGGAACTTTGTTGACGAATTTTGAAGATTCTTTTTATTTTGTCAGATATTCTGAAGTCCATATTAAGTCTCTCTTCTCTCAGTTGATTTACTCAAAATGTCCTTAATTTTTCATTCTCTTCTCCATTATAAATATGAAAAAGTGTACTAAGCTTGCTTTAATCCACGTCTTTCATCTCGAAATCATCATCTTCAACATCTCATAAACCGCTCCCTCACCGTCACCTGACCGACAATACTTTTCTGCTAAACGCTTTAAGCGCTTTATAATTTACAGCGCTCGTAAACTCATGTCTGCTTTTAAGTCTATATGAAATAGTGTAGTTTTGACGTAGGAAAGCGCTGCAGCGGCCATCATTCAGCGAGCAACATCAAAGGACGAGTGTTCATTGCTCGTATGATTGTTTATTTTGAATACTTTGTTGCGTTGACGGAGCAATGGAGTTGAAATGAGGTGTTATTGAAAATTGTGTATTATAAGGTGCGTTGAAAAGAAGTATGAGAAAAAATGAGTTATGTTTTTAGATCTGTGGTCATTTTTCTTAACTTTGGTATCAGGATAAAGTATGAACTGTAAGCAGATCTCCAAGACTTCATATGCCTACGTATGGAGTTTCGTTGCCACGAATTGTAAAAGTACTGAAAGAATGAATACGAATCAAGTCAGTTTTTGTAACTTTATATATGTACAGACGCCATCAGGTCAAGCTACCCGAAACTGTCAAATTTTCCCAATCAACCTTGAACCTTAATGCTTTGGCGATAAAGTTGAAAATCTATTAAAGAAATTTGACAGATTGTAGTAGCTCGATGTGCTGGCGTCTGTACATTGCCAAGACCAATATAAAAAAAAACAATTAAAAAAGCATGTAATCGGCCCTAAGTTAAAAACGACGACGTATGTGACGAAATGCTGCATTCAATGTAAGTTTCTTCAAAATCACAATACATGCTAACGTGAACTCTTAACAAAAACTTCTCCGAACTCCTCACCAGTTCCAAGTAACCTCATCTACAATTCCTACTCCACGTATGCTCTCTCTCACTCAGAATATTTCAGTCACCTGCCGCCTTAAACAAGACTTACCGCGAAGACAGTTTACTCAGTTGCTCAGTCCCCAGACTCCGCAGTTCCTAGGAATGTCTCACACCTGGCCGTCTCGTAGCAGCCGGTAAATCTTTCGGGAATAGATTGTGGCTGAATATGCATGCTCGTAAACGGATTACACGTTTGAAGTGTTAAATGTTTGTCTTGGACACCACTGAGATGTTTTGACAAAAGAAATATGTTAGCATGAATGTGCATTAGTTTGGGAGATAGTGCGGTACCTATTTAGTTGTAGACGACGCGGACGTGTTGATAAAGAATGGAGTAACGATGTAGCAAAAACTGATTTTGGGTCTGCGGTTTTGCCTGTTAACCTATTGCATTTCTTTAGTCTCTTACCCATTTTTATAACTTTTTGCAACAATAATCAGGTGGTGGAAATCCATTTCGCTATGATCAAGAGTCATTCTATGAAGAGTATTATATCTACTTCATGCACTAAGCTCTATCATTTTGCATTCTATGTATGAAAGCTCAATATATATCACCAGAAAGCACAAATCCCTGCAGACAATCTCTGAATCCATATAATATTCCCTTTAACACCAAAATCCTTACCAATGTTTCCACCATTCAAACCCGACACCTCCGAAGGTATTCACGCTCCCCCGAATCAGGCACAGGCAGGGTGTCTGCCTATCCCCTATCCCCCTGGCAGCGCTATATGACGCAGATTGTCAGAATAACAATAGAGCAGGACAATGCGCCGGTGGGCGAAACAACCGGACTCTTTGTGGTGAGGCGGACATAGAGTAGTGGACAGATGTGGCGGAAAATTGATTTTCCGTACCGATTTATAGTTTTCTTTTTTGTATCAGAACTTCAAGAGTATTTGTATTATAGTAAAAGCGTTGTGTTTTAAGTAAGTGTGAGGAAGTGAATAATAAGTATTGGGTTGGATCACCATTACGCTACATGTTGTTTCTTCTTCGTGCGAAGGCCTAATAGCATAAGTTCATCGCCAATAGCATACTTTCATTTTTTCAATCACTGCTTTTTCAATATACTTCACAACACTCAGATGTTTTCAAACCACAAAGTTTGAAACTGGATATTCAATTAACGTTCAAGCGGGAGCAGACATGAAAATATAAGCTTAAGTAAAACACAACTACACATACGTCATCATCTGATTCTTCCCATCGATATTGGGAACCTCCAGGAGGCAGCACAGTCGTAGGCACAATACCAACAACCTAAATCAAACATCCACAATACTTCATCCCTAATGTTTAGACGGGCATAGTTGAAAGGTGGTGGAATACCTTCACAGATACAATGCGAACGGTTTAATACGACGATTTAGCCCTCCGTCCCATTGTTGTACTAAATGTTATTCTTAAATTAATCGACCACTAGTATTTCGGGTTCTAGTATCTTAACAATAAGGTCTAGATTCGAGTGTTGCGTGATGATAGTACGTCTACAGGCGGTTAGCCATTTTTCTTGTGTTGAAATTGTTATTAAAGTAAATATGCTTTCCTTTGTATGTGATTTGGCTTGCGATAAGAAACAATGTTTCCTTTAAAAACAAAATAAGTATAAGATAATCTGAAAGTTTTCTCCACAGACATGATTCAAGGAATTTTTGCATGAAATAATTATAAGTTTCTGCATGGTAACATGTTTCAGTTAAAAGATTTATGACCTTGTTCAGTGTTTCAGCCATTTATTGAGAAAACTGAATCCCTCTTATAGTATTCTTGTATAGTCACGAATGAGTTACAGCTACCAGGGCACCATGTGTTTACATAGGTGTGCTCCGTAAACTATCGACTTTACAACTAATAAATATAAGGTATGTGATATTACAGCATAAATATTTTTATTGCAACGTTCACTTGATTTATTGACAAGGTGCTGCTGAAGTTAGGGTTCTGTGACGAAATTAGGTCACAATAAAATGATTAAATATTTATTTTCTAAGACATACATAGTCGTTGCTTCTTGTCACAATAGTTGGTACCTATGGTTTCCCATTTGATTTTCTGCAAATACATCTAAATCTATATTTGAGTTAAGGAAAGCGACTTAGGTTTTAATTTGGTAAGTCATCAAAGCGATTGTCAATCAGATGTACTGTTTTCAGGTGTCCATACCATTGTCAATGTTAAAAAAACACCTGTGTGTTTCCCGGTCAAATATTTTCTCACTAACTGGAGGAAAAATAATCACAAAATTACTTTTCCGTCAGTGAGTGAGAAATCTAGCATCTAGCAATCTCCCACAGGAAATCTACGTCAAAAGAAAAACGCACAAAATTTCAGTAGCTGTTCTTCGTCATCCATGAAGCACTCAAATATTTTTCTATTAGCAACAATCTTTCTTTCAGCACTATATCCATACAGAACCATCGGCCATTTAAACGTCGAACACGTAATTACGGCTCACATAATTCGACGCTAGATCAACAAACAGTGCTGCGCGGGCGCCGAATTATTTGTTGGTTTAACATTTTTTTATTTAGCACACGTGTGGAAGTAAGCCGACATTATCCGATATTTAGGTGTTTAGGTTTCGCGAATATTTTTTAAACAAGTTTGGTGTGAATTTTTATTTAAAATTTGACAAGGATTTGGTTTTTTCTCTAAATGGCCAGTGCAGCACTATTTACGTATATAATGAACAATACCACTCAATTTATTAAAAACTAATACAGAGTTTTCCTTGTCTACTGTATGTAAATTGGCATTTACTAATTTGTCACTTCAACACCGTTCTCCCTCCACCTTCCATATGCTGCCCCGGCTGGTTCATTTTGTACAAACCTTATCTCATAAGTAAGGTAAAATAAGCTGTCAATAGTGTCAATCCCCAGTAAAAAGTGGAATGATAGCTCATTACAACTACACGCTAACTTCACGGTAAGATTTTTCAAAATAGATCGGCTGCAGTTGTCTTCAGGTGAATGTTCCACCTTGCTAGGTAGCTCTGCAACGTTTTCTCATTCACGATCAATTTTTAATTTGCTTTTGTCTTATAATTTAGCATGATATAAAAGTTACCTAAAAATTAAAATTATAATAAATTGTATCACTTTTCTCCCCGTCAGTACCGGTGAGAAGTGAAAGTATATTACGGCGAGAGCGGGGGGGACAGGACGAGCGGGCGGAGGCGCGCCAATTGCGCTGATTGCTTCAATTGCTACCAATAAGCGCGGGCGCACGCTAGAGGTAACGCTTCGCACCATGACCTGCCTTATTGAATGTAGATAACGATGTGTTGTTGTTTACTTTCCTTGTCTAGGTCCTTTACTTATGTATACAAGTATTATGTAATAGGAAACTATGGTGATCAAAAATGGTGTTCGTTAAATGTGGAAATCCCCAAAGCTTTCCACTCAGAGAGAATTCTGGAAATTGTTCCCGTAACTAAGTATACATGATGATTCACCGCAGTTTTGGGAAAAACCTGTGGGAAACTACAACAGATTCAATGAATGGGCTGTTGTTTCACTGATAAAATACATTGTTTCTGAACTGAGTATTGGTCGTATTCCTATCATAATTTGAAGACAAATTGCCTCCACTATCGACTGCAGATGAATCGTAATCATAAACTATTGGCTGCTGTGATTGATCACTTACATACATCACCACTTTCTATCCTATTCTTGCCAGAGGTCACGAGGGGGCAAAAATATCACTTTTCCTCATTAATGTTTTACTACTAATGCTTGATGACTTACTCACTAAAATTTTTAGTTTGTACCTCACAAAAAAAGCTAGTAACCTTAAAAAATCTTTTTAAAAACCCTTCCAAGAATCCCTCAGACCCACTCAACTGATTCCATACCCTTTTGAAACGATCCAATGCACCCACCGCTACATAAGCCGACCTCGACACATACCTTCGTATACGCACTCCTGCGCAGGAGTCGTCGACCTCGGCGGACATCCCAATTGCTGCACAATAAAGGTGCGTTTGCCTCGTGACCTGCCTTGAACTTCGATGGTACCATGATCGGAGCTGAATGGGTGAGGGAGAGATAGATAATGTTTGTTTAGTGTTGGAGCATTATGCATTATCACTGCATACAGATAGTAGGTTAGTTGAGAAATGGGAAAGTTTATTCAGCGATAAGGCAGGATATCATCATCATAATCATGTCATCCGAAAGATGTCCACAGCTACAGGATGTACACTGGACATAGGTCTCCCCCAGTCATCACCACTTCGAAGGGTTCTGTGCTTCCCGCATCCAGCGGATTCCTGCGGCCTTCACCAGGTCATCATCAAGGCAGGATGTAATTAGGTTTATTGTGATAAGACCTGCCTCCTTTCGTAAGCTGCTCTTATCCAATCACCTGATTCGATTCAATTCCAGAACCGGACCTCGACATGATTGTTGTAGTTTTCGTTACTTTCCCATAAGTTGTTATTATTAACAATATTTTATTTATTTATTTACCATTTATGTACACACATATATAAACAGACAAGAAAAACAGAACAGAAAGAAATAGGTACAGAGGTGATGCTTATTTCACAAGAAATCTCTTCCAGCACACCCGAGACAGGACAATAGATACAGAGATGTAGACAGCGTGTGAAATAGTAAAGGAGACAAAAAATAATACATACAATCAAAAACATTTCTCTTAAAAAACTAAACAAAAATTGCTAGAATATACTAACATACATACAAATAAACGTACATACATACATACTACTAAAATAAATATCACTAGAATAATAATAACTATATCATAACCAAAATAAAATAAAACAAAAAATACATACACAACTATGATGAAGTGGACAGATAGTGTTCTTTTACTCTTCTTTTAAAAACTGCAACAGTTTGGCAGTCCCTAATGTCAGGCGGTAGTGAATTCCACAACCGCACCGCGTGCACTGTAAAGGAGTAGGAGTAGAAGTCGGTGAAGATTTTAGTTAGTAGTAGCTTTACTTTTTTCTTGCTGATACGTCTTTCATGAGGTAATTTTTCACCGACTTCCCTGGAATCGAATCAGCTCCTCATTATAAGGACGTAAGTGCATTCAAAATAAAATAGAAAGCTCTGTGTGCTCAACTGTACCGATCAATGAGTCAGGTCTTCCACCTTTTATTGTCGCTTTCATATCGCGGTGTCCGGTTGCCATCCGGGACAATTGGACTGATAGACAGAAAGACTTATATGAGATCGAAGGAAATTGGACTCTACCATCATCTGTCATGGTTGGTTTTCAATTGGAGGAGGAAGGAAAGGTCTAATCGAGGGAATTTATGTGTGGTTAGGTACCTTTGTTTTGTGTTGGCGTGTAGTGATGAACTCTGATGAACGTCTATAGGTACTTATGGAGGAGTAGGTTGGTAGTGCTGGTATGGCGTAGAAAATACTTTTTAGGTATTGTATTATATTTACATGGACTGTAGAAGAGTTGATCCGTGCCAGCAGGTCAAATTCAACCCTTAAAAGATTACTCATCATCATCATCATCATATCAGCCGCACGACACCCACTGCTGGGTATAGGCCTCCCCTAAGGATCTCCACGACGATCGGTCCTGCGCTGCCCGCATCCACTGGCTTCCCGCGACCTTCACCAGATCGTCGGTCCACCTTGTCGGGGGCCTACCCACTGAGCGTCGTCCGGTGCGCGGTCGCCATTCCAGAACCTTTCCGCCCCAACGGCCATCGGTTCTTCTCGCTATGTGTCCCGCCCATTGCCACTTCAGCTGAGCAATCCTTCGAGCGATGTCGGTTACTTTAGTTCTCCTGCGGATCTCCTCGTTTCTGATTCGATCACGCAGGGAAACGCCGAGCATGGCTCTCTCCATTGCACGCTGGGTGACCTTGAGCCTTCTTATGAGACCCATAGTTAGCGACCATGTTTCACTGCCGTAAGTCATCACTGGCAACACACACTGTTCATAGACTTTTGTCTTGAGACACTGAGGTAAGTCGGACGCGAAGATTTTTCGAAGCTTCCCGAATGCTGCCCACCCAAGTTGGATTCGACGAGAGATCTCTTTCTCGATGTTGGATCTACCTAGCTGGACTGCCTGTCCTAGGTATACGTAATGGTCAACAACTTCAAGTGTAGTGTTCCCAACATGAACTGGAGAGGGTACAACATGGGCGTTTGACATAATTTTCGTCTTTCGTAATAAAGATTACTGCCTAGATATAATTAGTTTCCTTTATAATCAAGATTATAGTTATGGCTACCAGACAATGAAACATTATGTAAGTAATGAAAAGAATCAAGTCGGTCGAAACATAACAGTAAATACTCTGGGAACTGTTTTCAATTATGACACACAAAAACATAAAATCCTGTATGTTTGCTTGTGAAGTTACCTATTTGAACAAACTTGGAATCAATAACACGATTATAACTGCAGAAAATAAACTCATTTTCATTGCAAACAGCCAAATAACTCAAATACTTGACCACTCTAACTTAATACACTAACTTTTCTGACCGCCTAAAATTTCTCACAAAAAATATGAACGCCATTCCATGGTTTAACATACATTACTATTCTAAAGCGCAAAGTTATGAGCCTGCTTCAAACGTAAGCAGCAATGGATATCGATATCAAGTCAAAGCCGATGTTTGGGAGACTGGGGTAAAAAGGTAGGGGTCGGGTAATAGTCAAAGTTAGTTTTTCATAGGCCCACTAATGTTCACGTTTGATGGACGAGCGCAAAGTGACCACATTACCGTTATACTAGAATCTACGTATATTACAGTTTACGTGAAATTTCTGTAAGAGAAAAGTTTTTGTTAAGTAGCTTAAAGTACTAAGTATTAGTAGTAAGTAAGTATTATTTTAGTTTAGACTTAGAAAATTACTGGTTTGTTCTTAATTTTTCTTTTAGTAACGTAGACTATTTAAAAATATTGAAGGCGATTCAAGCGATATATTAAGAAGATTAAAGCACATTCTTTTAATGATGTATCGGTAATAATTAGTATCAAAAGAGAATACGGTGAGAGACTAATGGCTAATGATTCAGATGGAACAAAATGGAGGACATTAAAAAAGTTAAACGACATTGTGTTTCTTTGTAATTATTGTCGTGGGACAGCTGCTGCGGTGTGTGAGAAATTAATAAAAGGATGAGGATACACACTTACACACGTCATATTTTAAATGTAATTAAGTATCGTAGAAGTGCAAGGTGCAACTGTACATAAGTAGTAGTGATGTAACGCAATAACTTAAATATGTGTTGCCTTTTGATACAAAAACTTGAGTTAAAATATTGCAGATATTTGGCTGATTACGAGTAGTTAAAACTCAATAACAATTGTGTATTTCAGGACATAGCCTGTTTGCTTAAGTTCCAGCGAGACAAGGAAAATAATACCTAAGCTCTTAATACTTTCATCAAGCCAGATATTTACCTTAAAACATATTGCAAAATCATTGTCTACATATATCTATAAATCACTCACTTTCAAACAACAAAAAAATTCCCAAAAAGTAAACAGCGCCCCCTAACCTGCTTGGTCACGACTTTATCACAAGATTTATGATAATGATTATTCATCTGACGACCTCCGCCCACGGCGCAAGGTGATGTCCGACCGGAAACGGAAGGGCGCAAGGCGGGCGGCCGCCCCGTGTCTTAATTTCCGGTCACATCGCATCACAGATCTCCTTACGATTATGCTCCTCTCTTATCCCCGGGTGATGCTGGATAGCGCATTTTTCGTGGAAATTGGGAGTAGGTAGTGTTTTATAGATAGGTTGGTAGATATCGGAATGTTTTGATAGTGACGGAAATAAACGAGAATCTAAGTTAATAATTTTTCTAAATCTTTTTGTGTATAATTTACTTGACAACTCGAACTAAGCATTATGTTATCTGCTCTTAAAACATGCCAATTTATTATAAACCTACACTACTTATTTTTATGATTATCTCAATACTTAATATTAGGTCGCACCTATGCGTCCTAATTGACTATTTCAACCGTATTATCTAACTTTTATGATGCCAACAATCTCAAATTTCCATGATAAAGTACCGAAACTCGGAGACTTTAGATCTTCAAACGCTATTACATTCCATCCAATACGAATTTCAAACGTCCAATCTTTGAATATAACCAAAGAAAACACGTATAATTTGACAAACCCGACCTTAAGCCCTTCAAATAACCGGCCATGTTGTCGCGATCACCTTATTTCGGCTCGATCAGGGTGAACGGGGGAATATTGGAATATTTTTCATACAAACACGACTCTCCGTGGACACTTCTACTTGGTACAATATTGCTGGGGAATAGCGTGGGTTTACATGAAGAATTTTCTATAAAAATAATATTATTTTTACCATAGTGTATTTTGTTCTTTTATTGTGTGAAGCTGGGGAGTCGGTTGTGTCACTTCTTACCAGCTTAAACAGTAGGAAATGGTAAAGAGTGGGCATTTTGGTGGAATGTCTAAAGTAATTTTGACGTTCAAAAAGTGATGATTCTTACCCTAATTTGACAAGGCATGATTGTTTTTTAAATTTCATCTCTGTTTTTTTTTTATTTAATTAATTAACTTAATTTCCACCCCTCCATCAAGGGATGGGATGAAAATAGAAAACGTGTTCATTTTCATCCCAGGTAAGCTTGACTACATTGTAGCAGGTAGAAGATGACTATCAAAGTAATATTAGTTGGCATTCATTTGGCACATCTAATGCATATGTGCCAGGTACATTGCCAAAACACTAACGTAATTAATAATAGTCATAATTTATACGATTATTAAATTGAATTTAATAATAGGTATCAACTACAACCGTTCATTGATGATCTTTAATATGAATGGACTATTGATTCAGTCCCGTCACCATGATGTAGAAGAAATTCGGTACTTCTTTTGAATTCTCGAAGACACGCAATATCCATTTTTTCATGGAAAACAGTACACTTTAAGGTAAAACATACATACTGAAGTCAACGTTTTCAGTTTTATGTGTAATTAGAGCATTACCAGTCTTACCAAGGACGATGATGACGATGATGATGATGATGACCAAGGGTATCTTGTTATTCAATAACTGGGATGTGGAGATTAGATAGGCAGTCGCTCCATATATTCAACTGCATCCAGTTAGACTGGAAGCCGACCCCAATGTAGTTAAAATAGGAAAAGGCCCAATAAAGGAAAAGGCTGGGCAGATTTTTTGTTATTAAAGCATTACTTAGATTACTAAGTACTTCTGTAAAGTGTGAAGTGTGTGTGTGTGTGTAGTGTGTGATATCCGATTGTGGCGTCTTACTAATGTAAGACGCCACAATCGGATATCACACTTTACAGAACTGTGGCATAATATATGCTACCGGATATATTATGCCATAGTTCAGTTTCCATCAAACTGAACTATGGCAACTATGGTAAATTAGTAGGATTTAGAAAAATCTCAAGATTTGTAAAAGTTTAAATTTTTTCTTTGTCGCCATGTAACCCTCTTCTCACCGTAGGTGGTTGTGTCACTGTCCGGCGGCGGTCAAACTTTATATATTTTATGTTTCGGCACACCGCGCACCTCGCCCCGCACTCCGCACCCCGCACCCCGCAACCCGCACCGCCCGCATTTATTACGCCACTTGTTTCTAGATGAGCTTTAGATATATCTTAAGCGTGTAATGTATTACATTTGTAACTCATCGTTTCGGTGAAATGTTAGGTGCAAAACTATTGATATCAACTCTGATTGGGGGCAGTTATGAAACAGAATAACACGTCATACTACTGAGCATCAGAGGAGTGACTGAATCCATGAAAGTCTCACACTCAATGGATGATAATTTGAGGTTGTGGGTGAAGATCCACGTACTAAAAACCATGACCATTACCATTTTGCCAATAAGTTAGTTTTATAGTTTACCATTTTTACAATTTCTTGTAACTAGGTAATGTACAATATAGCTGACATAGCTCTATTGTACATTACCTAGTTAAAATTTAATTTTTACCTTAGATGCCTTATATCCTATGAATACGAGAAAAGTGTGTTAGGTCACCATAACGCCGAGCACTACCTTTTACAATGACGTTTCGTTAATATTCTAAGGTTTAACTAATGCGTTGCGTTGACAAGATACTACCTAATTGGTCCATCAAAACTGCCTCCTGTGAACCAAGTGGCTAGTTGTGCTCCTGTTAATAAAGCAGTACGGTCTACGTCTATATTACTTGGTTATTGAAATCTTACAGTCTAAACTAACTCGGGTCAAAAGTCAGCTGGCTACCCGAGCAAAAATACATCTTTCACTATCTTCGCAAGTGCACAAATACCCTATATCTTGACAATATCGGGCCATCTCGTTATAATAACGAAGACTCGTCCAATACAGCGGGTGTCCGTTTACGAGGAACCCTAATCTCACGGAACCCACCTTGATATCGCCTTAATAAAGACGTCACGTGGACATCGTAAAAATCATCTGACGCGATAGCTTCACTATGTGGAAGTGGACAATGGGGAGTATCATGTGTGAGGGTGTGTGTGTTTGAAGGTATGAAGATTCGAGCCTATTGAAGTAATCTTTAGTGCTGGAAAAGATCAGTTTTATATTGTTGCTTATCAATCTTCAAGCTTAACAGTTTGCTGCTGACAACGTCCCTCTGAAGTTGCGATGGTATCCTGAATGTTCTCAAAGATTACTTCGGTAATATTAAATAGGTAGGTACATACTCGTAGGTACCTTATCCTACACAAACGTAAGTTCATCTAAACCCATTTATTTTATTTCAGTTTCTAAACTTAAACATGTAATTACGTAATACTGGTGTAATTTAGCCTTTATGAGTATTGCTAGCTTACACTTTGGGAAAATTGGAAAGTAAGAGTTGCAAACCACAGTGTTTTTTAGACAAACAACATAATAATCGGTAAACATTTGTGTAGAGAAACTGCGCATGTATATATCTGTAGGTATGTACCTACGTGTATGTTTTCTGAAAACTGTCAATTCGTACAACTTGAAGTAGCAAAACACAGCTTGGAATAAATACGCAATCAAATCAGAGGAGAGGAAGGTGGGTAAGTTTGAACAACAAAAATAAAAGTAATAAAAAGCAGACGGACGCCGCGATGACCGTCCGGGGCGACATGTGGCTGGCCACTTGCATTTTTTAAAAATAAAATTTGCATACGTTTAGGGTCCCGCACGCTTTTCATGGCGGGCTAGGAGACATTTTTAAACAATATTACGAAGGCTAAGGAGTTTATAAAGCGGTTTATACTGCGGTAAGTTTGGGGATCGTCTAATGAAATTGTTTTTGGCGATACGCTCCGCTGTAAAGTTTTATTGGAATGGAATTCTGTTTGGGTAGAAACGTTTTTTGGTGATCAGAATCCGGATAGAGTTAGAAAATAATCCGAGATAAACGTGCGTCTATGTGCGCGAAAATCCTGAATACGGGTACCTATTTGAATAAAAAAGTAAATATCGAGCAGAGCTTTGTGGAAGCTAAATGACTTTAGCCATCTTTATAAAAGGTTTTATCCCGTAAAAGTAGAAAGCCCAATAACAATTTATGACTTAGCAAAACTATAATGTCTGTGATTCACCATAATGAATTGATCTTTAGGAAATTTTGTACTTTCAGTTTCAGCGTGATTTCTGATTTCCCATTTCTAAAAATAGTCATAACTAATATCCCTGCATTATTTCAGTTGAGCTTCAGCTAATGTATCTCACATATCCGAGTGGTCTTCTCATCAATTCCCCTTCCCTTACAGCCCATTCGGAACTACTTAACAGCTTATTTTCAGATCTCCCTTTAATTACCGAATTAAAAGCCACTGGCCTGTGAAAGTGCCACCATTCAGTTCTCACGTCAGTCACTCGGTATCGTTAAAAACAAAACCACCTCAATGTGACATCGGGAAATCATGTCTAAACTTGGCACTTGATTTTCAACCTTATTGCTTAAGTGGTAAGGTGTCAGATAGGAGGTGTTATAACGTGTAATGTGTCTCCCACGGTGTTGAATCTATTTACGTATGTGTTGGTCTCGGAGTGTATCGAGATGAGATTGTTGCATGCGTTTGTAGTTTTGAACGGTGTGGCTGCTCGTTTAATTTCTTTAAATTAAATTACCTACTAAATAGAGAATACTATTATAATTTAATTATTATATCAATAGAACATGTGATCCTAATCATTTTGATTAGTAAAAATAATGCACGGTTACAGTAATCTTAGAAGTAGCAAGGTTCTGAAATGAAAGCGGAAAATTGACACTTTTCTGGTCCATACGTGCACTTAACAACAAACTTAGAATAATATGCATTTTAAATAATAAATGAGAAACACTACACGAAGTTCAGAAGAAATAATTTGTTAACAAAAACCTTGAAAAACACGCTTAATGAACAGCTTTTCAGTCATTCAGTTCCTTTTTTCGCACATCCTTTACCGCCTGACAGGTCGCCGCACTACAAGCAGCATTCAAGTCGTATCAATCGACAAGAGCCCGTACATCATCGCACGACCGTTCACCTCGCCGCCGCGGTCGACGGGCATCGCGTTTTTTTTAATTATATTTTTATTTCAATTTCGCAGGCGGTCCACATGTGGCGCCTCTACCCTTCCCACGTCAACCACAGCTCCACAGGTATTTCAGACTTTATTTTTGAGTTGTTAAGGTTGTGTTTGGATTGTTTCGTGTGTAGATGTTGCTTGTAAGTTAGTAAGCGTTAAATGAACACAAGTAAAGCGTGGACACGTTTATGGTAGAACGCTGGGAACACCTGGAACGGTTCTTGTAACATATTTATACGATTTCTCGGAACAAACGTTTGTTTTGGCACATTCAGATCGTGTTTTGTTATTAATTTTATAATTAATGTGGTGAGAAAACGTATGACTTGTTTCGGCCGAAATTCGCGAGAATCGAGGTAGGAGTTGTAAACCATTGGTATTAAACGAGGTGGGCAAGTGATATGAAACGTTTTGCTAAAGAGAAAGTCATTCAAGAACACGTCTATACGAAACAAGAGAGTTTGAATCAATATCACAGGATATTTTGGTAAAATGGCTATCGTACCTACCTACTCTTCGTAATTCTAACGTGTTATCTCGAAACCCAATAAGGATTCCTATTTCTTTTGTATGACCGCGTGTTCGATCTGAAACGCACGATATCCACTTCAGCAACGAACTTTTTGAAATCGTCTAACTGAATTCAGAATTTTTAGCACCTGTAAACTTAGCAATGAAACTGTAAAATTACGTTACTACAGCATTGAATCTCAAAAAAAATTTTTAGCATTCGATAGCGAAGCTCTTAGTTATGAAATGTCGACCTCCAGCTTATCAGTTATTATTTTTTCTTAATAATATGACATGTAAAAGTGATACCGATATCCTATTTACAAAATAAACAATTTCATTTAATTTCTTGAAAACCATTGTTTGCACACGAGACAGATCCCTGCCCCTACCACCATGTATGTACTACGTACCTCTTTAGGTAAAACAGCCGTCTTCACAATTTAACCCAGCATGACCTTCGCAAACCGCTCTCCTGTCAAAGCCATCACTCGACATTACTCACATACAAAAACAGATGATGTCTAGCTACGAGTATGTTTTCTCAGCCGACTGCGCCTGTTAACGTCATTAGCCGGTTGTCATCGCGACGCGACTCCTGATTAATTGTCTCAACTACGCACTGACAGACAAAATCACTGGCTGTGTCTTATTAGATTATTTCATTATTGTTTTTTTTTTTACTAATGCTAAATTAGCTAGGTGACTTGATTTAAATTAGCAGAGCGTTTTCTATAGTCAAGCAACATCACAAGGCTGATGATGGACGGATTTTAAATAGAAACTAATACTGAAGAAAAAAATCGAAGTCAGCTCAATGACATCAAGGGTCAACTTTAGTTTATACTTCAGTTTATTTTGCCTTTAATTTTTTTTAAATAAAACTCTTTTCAACATAGCTGCTTTCAAAAGTTCTGTATTTCGATACCAGAGTATATTTAAATCGCTCTCAATTTTCACGGCAACTCCTCCAATTCCTGCCCTGCCAACTAAACCCACCTTCAGAACAAGTTTATTTCCGTTGCAAGACATGTCTTACCAAAATATTTCCCGAACATAAAGATTCCGATGCCCCACACTACGGCTCAGCTAATCCAAATACGTTTGTCCACAAAAATGCGTTCAACCTTTATTTTGGGAAAACACGACTATTTCGATGGCGGACGCGACAGGTGTCGTGACTTTAGGGTTGCCAGGAAAGCAAATTTGAACAATGTTTTTAAAATTTCATAGAATAGGAAACAATGTGTTCTGATTGGTCTACATGTAGAATTAACTGCAAAATTGAGGAAACAGCACCCAAATGCATTTTCCCATTAAATATATAAGTAACCGACGTAGTTTCAGATATAAATTAAAGTTATTATTTAGTACTAGTCTTTGCTGAAGTCAGTAATTTACAGACGCCAGCAAGCACATCAAGCTACTACAGTCTGTCAAATTTCTTTATTAGATTTTCGACTTTATCGCTATAGCATTAGGTTCAAGGTTGATTGCGAAAATTTGACAGTTTCAGGTAACTTGACCTGCTGGCGTCTGTATGTTTATCGTTGACTAGATTCGTGTGAAATCTGTCAGGTCTAAATCAAGATTGAAGCTTGAGCATCATTGTAAAATACATGATTGTTATTAGGAAAAAAATGTGGAACTATTCGTCGATATTTCAAACTTATTTACCTACGTGTGTGTGGCAACCCTGGCCAACAGGCGCAGGCGCCGTGTCGCGGTCGAGCGCTACATTCGTCATTGTCGCGCCATACGCTGAAGACGTCGCCGCTTTTTCCACCAAACCTAACGTTTACACGTCGCTCCGACGTAGGCGTACAAACAAATACCTGCGCCTCTCATAAATCTCGCGACATTAACCTCCTGACATCAAATAACTTATAGTTTTGACGGCAGACTGCACGGTCTAATAAAAAGTCATAAATCATTTTTTGCCTGTTTATTTAGCTTTCAATTTTAATATTTGTGTAGGTTTATACTGAGTGAGTTATGAAGCTGGTACCGGATGTGGCGAAAATATGTCCGCCTTCTTTGTGTCTTGCACAAGGTGCATGAAATATAAAAAAAAAAACAAAAAAAACGCCTCAGTTATTTACCTTCCTATATTTTTGGCTTTCGAACCAAAGAAAAGCTAGTCTCATTCGTAATCAAAACAATGTTCAAAGCGCGCTACAACCAACTGAAGTTCATCATAAAACTGCCCAATTCTACGTCCCAGAAACACATCAAATAATTTCACTTTCGATTGTTTTCGTAACGTCAGTTATTAAAAGTGGGTAGGATGGGTCAAAGCAACAGACTATTGGCGGGGAGCCAGAGTTTGCGGGCATTAATCAAACGAGTAGAGGATCACTCAAAAATCGCTTCGTACGCTCGACAGACGTATCGATAAGTTTGACGATCTTGTAAACACTAACGTTTTTTCGACGTGGGTGTAGATTAGTGAGAGGTACAGAGAGATTAGTGTTGTTTGTTGTAGTTTTTTGTGCAACACCTCGAAGGAATTTAAAAGTTTTCTTGGCTACGCAATGGGATGTTCTTGGGAATCCCACGCTAGTTTTGTTATTAAAAACAATCCTTGTTTTTGGGAAAGATACGATGATTTTCCACAACTAAATAACAAGCAATGACAAATAACTACGAATAGAAATATCAATGACAAAACCTGGACTGGTCATTTTTTGACCTCACGCCAGAACGGTTGACGTTGTAGTGATGAAAAGTTATCTAACTGTGCAACCCCTCCACCATTTGCACCACCAATAAAACATGCTAAAGTAGGTATCTAATCTCACACTACTCTGTGCTTAAGGTAAACAGGGAGCGTTCACACTGGCCGTCAGCAGCGCGCATTAGCCCGTCAACGCGCGTGTGAACCGCCTTTATCAACAGCCAACCCGACTATGATCTCATAACTGAAGCATAGAGGTGTGATCTCATTGCAGCGAGTGGTAAAAAAATAAATGTATCGGTAAATAATCGCCGACTTTGTGGGATTATGCGGAAAGTTGACGTTCGTAGAGTTAAATCGTTTGTGAGTATATTTTTGTGTAATTTAGGTTATGAAAAACGCAAGTGTAATTTGAATATCGCACGTTTATGTTCTACATATTTTATTTAACTTTAGGTAACCTTTACTTTCGTGTAATAAATCTGGCTGTAGAAAAGATATCTGACCTACTGTTGATTGACTGTGTACCAGGTAGAGTAGGTACTTAATGTTTTTTTCTTACGTTCTACATCTTCTGTTGTAGTACAAATAGTAAAAGACACGATGCTTGTGTTTATTTTTTTTGCTTAAAATTATTTCGAAATGTATCTAATTACATAAATATTTTATTTTGTTTCCATCTCCTCACAGAGCCGAGTTTCATTCAGGAAGATGTCGAGAATTTCCCGGTTTCTGGAAACTGATTCAATTGTTTTTATTTATTACTTATGGATTAACTAAACTTCCTGGCGCCAACATATTTTCAACAATCAAACTATACCTATGATACTGTGGAAACAATGCAATTCACACAAGTTATGATCACTTGTGGAAATTGATAAATAGATCGTTCAGAATGATTACATAAATGTTGGGTAAAAAAACATTGGGTTTAATGTAAGCATAAAAAATACAATAACATGCTCAGTACCAGTAGCCTATGATGGTTAGTTCACTGCTGCTTTTAGCTTCCCAGTCATATCTTATGAATGCAACAATGGAAAAATACAATGTTTATGCTGCACAAACAAGACGCATATTACAAAAAAAAGTACACAATAAGAAGTAGCCAAAAGCCTCGAATTCAACACCTAGAAGTTAAAAGTTTGACAATGTTGTCCATTGCTTGATGTCAGGGCAGGTCACAATTGTCACGAGGACACGTTATACTTAGGTACCCCACCTGTACCTACTGTTGATGTAATCCGACGAGATGCTCTCTCGACGAGACGAGATGATCTGTGTTGAAAACCTTTATGCTAACAGTCATAATGACTTAGTAGACAACCAGACTGGCCTCAAAAGTGGACCTTTGTAAGAAGGGTTTGCGTTTACTATGGTATGGGCGAATATACGAGATGTTGGTTGTCTGGTAGCAAGATGTACAGGCGACATTGTTTTTACATTTTTACAGGCAAAACCTGGATGAGGACTCTCTTTTCTTGTGCCAATTACCACGCTCCTCTGGCACAGAAACAAGAAAAGAGAGGCCTATGCCCAGCAGTGGGGGAAGTCGGGCTGTGGATGATGATGATGATGATGATGGTGATGATGGTGATGACGGTGATGATGGTGACGGGCAAATAGCTATACTGTTGGAAAAGGTTTAGATAGAAGTATTATTGAATTTTCCACATGTACGTTGCCGGAAGATAGTGTATGTCAACACCATAGTAATTTTCTGGTACAATTCGTAAGTTTAGATATTGTTCCCAATTTTCCAATACAAAAGAATTCGTAAAACCATATTGCCATGAATATATTGTGCGGTAATACATTATATACGATGTTATCCGGTCGGCAGCGAGTATGGCGAATTAACCAGCGCTTCAGAACATAGCTATATTTTACAATAATAAATGTATGCCCGCGGCACACGATATATGTATTTTTACACGCCTCTCGCTGGTGCCACAGTGTACATTAATAAGTAGGTTCATTGGAAAATTCTACAAAAATTATAAACCTACATTTAGAAAACAGCATAATCAAAAAAGTTTGAACGTTAAGTCTAACAAAAGTGAAAGTTTGTAAATGCTGGAAAAATATTAAAATAAACATATAGCTCCTAATATTTCTAGGACCGAAAATATTTGGCCATGTCAGTCTACCAAAGTGTGAATTTTGCATCACTTTTTCTAACTTTTGCGTTAATTTAACCTACTACATTCCCCGACACTATACATTGTATCGCGCGCTAAAAAGATATATATCTCCTTAGCGTTTATTAGCTGATATATTTATCACAAATACTCAGAGATATTGCTCTGCTAACCCTCTCCGATGGTGTGCAGAAAAAATCGTCTAAATATCGTAAATCATACGCTAGGTGTCTAGCCCGCAATCTAGCTAATAGGCTGAAAAAAATGTAGCCGACAAAATATACAATACAGAGTAACAATAAATATTATACTATGCAGTATGTCTTTATTATGATTGCTTATTATTATAGGCCTGAGAAATTGGAGTGATATAAACTGAATGAAATATTACACCTAATATTTATTACCCCCGAACAAAAAAAAATACAATAAATATTAGGTGAAAATTTAAATTATGGTGTAATATTTCATTCAGTTTATATCACTCCAATTAAAAATTATCTAGCTAGTCTATCGACAAACTTTCCGGAAGTTTTTCGGAAAGTAGTTCAGACATTATCGATCTAGTGCTCTGAAAAAGTTGGTGAAATAAAAATAATATACGAATGATGAATGCTGACACAATAATTTAATGATTAAAAAGTACCTAGGTAAGTATTTATTGCGACTGTCATTCTTTGTAGAATCAACATTAAATAACCACAACACTTGTGTGCTATCGTCAACGTTTCATAATTTTCCATCATATTTCACATTAAAAAATATCCACGTGTAAGTCCGATCAAAGCCAAAAAAAATAAAATATATCCATCTTTTAATTGCACATTATCTTCAAACGTAACTCAAAGTCTGCAGCAATCTTATATACCTCACATTATCCTCATAAAAATTATGAAAATATTCAATAAAAAACATTATAAACGTAGGAAAGAATTATGGAGAGTTACGGAAAGTGCGTCTTTACAAGATCAGTAATAAATTATAGAAAAAATGTGTCTTTTCTGCCAAGTGCAATGTCGGACTAATGAGAGAGCTGTTTCATGTCGTAATGGTAAGCAGAGCGGGACGTGTTTCATATTAAAGTGATCGTCATTACTGTCCATAATGACGGTCGGAGTTGTTCTGGTGTGTAGGTGACTTCAAACAAAGGAATTGCGTCTTTTATAATAAATCTCATATATTTTTTCTTAAATATCTAGTGTGCCTTTCCAGTCTAAGTTCATTATTAAAACAATCTACAAGGTTTGCTAATAAGCTTACCTTGATCTAGGTAAAGACACATTTTTTCTTCTCCATGTTCAGTAAACTCAAAGGTTCGTATCGTACCTAATAAATATAGAACAGGATTTTACGTTTTTTTTTTCGGGGCAATTCTTTTATTTTCCTTAAAAGTTAGATAACCTCGGTTACTACTAAATATTAATCTAACTAACCATTGCACAATATTTTGTACTAGAAACTGATGACTGATGAGGAGTAGGTACATCACCTATATCAACACGTCACAACAAGAATATGATATAATTCGTCATCTTACATTTTTAATTTAACCAATTAATTCACACATTTCAAAGTTATGATCCCTTTGAGTTAGTGAGAGTAGAAGACAATTGATAAATTATTACAAATGAATGAGATTTTTTTCAAATGAACCGTAACATTGCCTACTTGTTTGTTATGCGTGGGCATTAATAACATTGTCCTAATCTTCATCTATCTTCAGTTTAGTCAGTGTGGGATGTCTCCTGGGTGTTTCATCAAGGTTTGATTAAGCAGTGGAAGGTGGGACGAAGTATTTGGGTCAATATTAAGACTAATAATTTTAGGCTCTCCTTGAAGGCCCGGGATTCGTTCGAGAAAACCTTGAAATAGTTTCTAGATATTGTTGTTGTTATTGTTGTTGAGGCATGTATAATTTTATGTGCGAAAAAAACTTAACAGTAAAAATATATATTCTTTAGTTTGTTACTTATCAACGCTACGTCACTTTATATCAATTACTTCCTAGTTTTTAATGATGTCTTTATAGAAGACGATCAATTTTCATAAATAAGTAATTGGGAAAAGACTTTGAACAGACTTAAACACAGGCTGTTTACGTCATTCAGGTACCAGATAGAATCGTTTATTACTTTATAGCAGCAAAAATACCACAGATTCCGTTGCAAAAGAATATAAAATTGGCATTGTTCACCAGGTATAATAAATACCGCCAACACCGATGTTTACCTTAGGGGACGCACTATTTCTGGCTTGCCGCGTGCCGACACGGCACAACTCACTTTGTTCACGATTTTATAAATAATACCTTCACTATTGTAAGTTTGTAGGTAGGTAAGCTAAATATATGTGGGTATGAGGGTTAAAATGTATTTTAGGTTTTACGTTACCTGGGTCACACCTGGGTCAAGGGTTCCCAGACACCTACATCTAGGTACTATTGGGTCTCACTACAACTGTTTCCAGGACAAAGAAAGTTTCAGCGGCGCCCTTTTTTGTTTTCATATTCGTCACTATCAGTAGTGGACACTTTCAGGTTTTGTTTTTGATTCGCTTCTTCGTCCTCAACCCAAAGTCACCCACTGCCCATCTAGGCCACTCTTTGCCTGTGCCAATCCCCACATTCCTGTGCCAGCTCATCAACGTTCTACCTGACTCGCTTAGCTACTGTCTGCCAATAGCTCGAGTTGTGCCAACCCGTCACTAGCCTTTTTACTTTGAGGTTTGTTCTTCTCTACTTTCACTATTCAATTCCATTATTTTGCTGAGTAACCACAAAATTCAGATATCTAGTTATATTCGTTTCAGTCGACCTCTTTTTCCATCAAGACACCTGTCTACATGAACAGATGGATTGCTACATACACAACGATACTTTATATTTTTTCTTTTTAAACGATGGTAACTTTCAAAAATTCTACAGCTAGACATAAGTAATATTTTTAATGTTGCCTACCTACGTAATTATTTTCAATCAATCAAACCTCTCAGCTCTCCACACTTGCATCCGGATACATCGCCCCCACTCTAAGAGACCATCCTCTGAATAAATGTGGGTACTTTAGTTGTGGCGTCTATCCCCATTAGTTACGAGACCAGCCGCTCCATCATCCCACATCCTCGCGCGATTAAAAATATACTTCATGAATCTGTTTGCTTTCTGTTCGGGCACTTATTAATCTAATAGTTTATTATGTCACTCTCTTAGTGTGAGTAGGTATGCTGTTTAAGAGCGCTAAATATGTGGTGGTCAGTAAGCATTAATAATAATATAAAACATTGTCCTCCAGAGCGGATTTCGACGATGGCGACCAATCTCAGCGCAGGCCAACCTTCGGCGCGGGAGATATGCTGGTGCACATGTGTGTACGCAGACACGGGTGCACTGTCCCTTCCCTACTCTCATAGTCCGATGGGATGGCAATCCGACACGACCGGAGAGAGAATCGGAAAACTTAAGGTAGAAAGCCCTCAGGCTAGGTGGAGCGACGAACTTCGCAGGGTGGCAGGTAGTAGCTGGATGAGAGCCTCCGAGAATCAATCCATTCTGGCGTGGAATTGGAGAGTTCTATGTCCAGCAGTAGACTGCAGGCTGATGCTGTAATTGTGATGTTTTTCATATTAGACGTAAATAAACGTATTTTCTTTCTTTCTGTTGCATTTGCAGCAATGCTTAGCATTAACCTTATAAGTTTTTCAACACTTATTTTTTTAAACCAACTATCGGTGCATCCGTATTTTAGATCACTCCTTGTTGCACCTACTCAGATAGCACCATTTAAATACAGCTACCATACGGTATGAGCTTCAGAGAAATATAACAGCTTCGATATCCGTTAATAAAACCTCAAACGCTAGTTTCATTTTGATGGTAGTTGCATCTAACTCATAATAAACAGGCGTTAACGTCGCTCACCTCAAAAGCGAATTATATCGCGACGGACAGACAGAGGCTCTTTCATGCGCGGCCGTCCGGCGGCCATCCGGCGGCCGGATGCGTGCATCCTGACATCCACACCGCGGGTCAGGTTACTTAGTGGCCCATAATCTCATGTGATAAACTAAAATATGGGTAGATGTTTAACAAAATTGAACAGTGCATATCTTAATAAAAAAGCTTGTAAAAGCCCTTTACTGACATCGGGTCTCCCAAAGACTGCAACAGTGAACAATTCACAACATCACCACGCTTGCCAAAGGTATGTATTAAATGAATATGAATCGATCTTCAAATTAATTATAATTTGCAGACCGAATCAATTTAAATACAAATTTTAAAGTTCATAATAACTAAAGCCCCATTGTATGTCACAGGCATGTAACTTGCATCGTGTACGATGGATATAACGTGCATGGTGTACGATGGATATAACTTGCATGGTGTACGATGGATATAACTTGCATGGTGTACGATGGATATAACAAATGACTTTCAGCGTCTTAACTTTCTTTTGTTATTGTTTCAACTTATAGTATGCTACATGCGGTTAAATCGTACCGTGTAAATCAGGCTTAAGAAATATTTGGACTTGAAACAATATGAATATTTCTAAAATATTTTTCACGCCAGAAAAAAACTAAGAAACTGAAACATTCCTAGGTACATGAATGCCATCGGTACTAAAAACTAGAATCCTGTTGCCTCCTGTTATCCATTTGAATGAGTGAGTCAGTCGGATGTCGAACCCAATACGGACTCAAATAGCCGATCACGTCTAATATTAACCGAGGACACCTCACCGGTGAGATTAACACGTGTCGAGACGAACTGAATTACTAGTAGGTAGCTCTAGTTCGTGGAAACGGGAATATTTTGATGCTGCGGTATGAGATTTTCCTTTTTGAATGGCGTACTGGAATGAGTTGAGACTGATTTAGAGTAGGTCTAAATACCTGGTAAGAAGAGTTATAAGTACTATAGAGGGTGACGGAATAGCAAGAGATGCAAAAAAAAATCTGCTTTTACATATTTACTTAACTTAGTTAGTTTAATAATCGAGAAAATCGGTTAAGTCCAAATTTATAAACTTACAAAATCTTGGAAAACAATACTCTTAGTTTGAATTAGGCCTTTTGTTGACAGCCTGTCAACAAAAGGCCTAATTCAAACTAAGAGAAAAATAAACAACAGTCTGAAAAATTTACACAACTAAAGTCAAACTAAACAATAAATCCTTTCAATCTAAATATTGTTCGAAATCCATAAGATATTCAGTATTCTTGATGTTATTTACTGAAAGTCTGATGAATGAAAATCTGAGATCTGAGCAATGCAGTTGACGATTACAGAGCACCGTATACCTACGATTACCTACCAATACCTACGTCATTAAATCGCATTAGGTACTGTTGTTGGCAAGCCACTCAATTAACAGGTAGAGGCGCCATTCCGCTCATATTCTTTGGCAGAATAAATCTCGCCGCGTCGCCCCGTGTCATTTAGCGTCGCGGTCACTTGGCACGCGACGGCTATGTAGGTAGCTACCACGTTCCGCTGGTACCTCAGCTATTTCATTATCAATTTGGTATCGTCAATTGTCAACGTTCTTAGGATCACTTACATTGTGTTCGAAAATAAATGCGTGTGGCTGCTGTGGTTAAAGGTATTTCCGCTGAGGTGCGACGGGAGTTTAGTCCCTGGTAATTGACGCACAGGTATAAATCAACATTATTTAGATAGTTTGAAATTAGGTAGGTAAGGAAAAATATAGTTATACACAGACATCTTACTTAGTTCGAGTGGGAATTGAAGCCATTGTACATATTGTTTTCAGTCTTACTAGAATTGCGATAAGTAAATTAAAAGGGAATATTTATTTGGTTTTAATATCAACTTTTCCATAAGCTTTTAAAGTCACTAAAATAACAAAAAGACAGATACAACAAACGGCACTACATGCATTGCCAATTCACATCGAATAAATGTTTCATATTGATAATAATTTCTAATCAGAGCGGCTCTAATTAGTTTATTGGCACTAAGTCAACATTACAGGTGTATTGTCTTGTACCGGCCAGTTTGTGATGAAGCATTTATTTAACGGTGTCCAAAAGCATTAGTAGCTGATAAATTAGCGTTAGAAATAATCTATTGGATAGGTATTATTATTATTTAGTAATAGGTGCTAAATTTATCGTAGGTATGGCAATTTAACTTTACAGCCGTAGTTCACGAATCACGACTGTAGGTATTTGTCACTATAAAGGTATTAACAAAAAATAATTAAAGAAACATCTATTTACCTGTGCGCATACATTCAAACCCACATAAATACCGGTACCTACTATTTCAACGCAAAATGAAAATCTTATTGGAAAGGAAAATCCGAAAGAGAGTCTATGCCCGACAGCTAGTTAAGTAATATCAAAATTTCAATTAATTATTTTAATTAAAAAAATATATCTTACTACGAAACGTAAACACAGACTGATCTGATTGCAACTAAAAAAACAGTGTTGTCTCACGAGTTGGCGTGCGGACTGTTTTTAGTGATTCTACTAGACGCGAGATGGCGTTAGTAGTCGTTCAGGTTTGAACTAGAGTTGAGAGATTTCAGTCAAAAAGAAACATTATTTTTCAGTAAATTTAAATCGTATTCGATGTTTTTAATTAACTTGCTATGTTAAGTGACGATTTTAAGTAAATCTCTTATCATAATTTGGTATTACTTATTTTTAATTTTGTAATGTAGTGAAATTTCGCTACCTACTCGAGCGTTGGGTACTACGAAGATGCATGATAACTGTAATATTAGAAGATAACTAGTTCTAAGCCACGTTACCACAATGGTGTGAAATGTTATAGGTATTCTATTGAACCTAATTTTAAAAGTAAGTTTTAGACGTGCACTCAAATCTATATAAATAAAAATGAATCACCGAAATGTATGTACGCGCATAACTTCCGATCGACTGCACACAATTGAATAATACTTTTTTTTGTGTTTGTTATTGTCAGGACAAGGTTTGTATAAAAGAAAATTAAAAGAAAAAAAATATGGCGGTACGACGTTCGCCGGGTCCGCTAGTAGGTAGTGTATAAAAATTATATTCGCTATAACGGGTATTATTTATTTATTTTTTATTTTACCATTTATGTACACATACATAACAAAATTTTATTATATAAGCATATCCTTATGCCGATATGGACATATGGCATCCAACTATGGGGCTGTAGGTACTAAGCCGACCAACATCAAAATTATACAAACATTCCAGAATAAAGTACTCAGGAGTATAGTTAATGCGCCCTGGTATATAAGAAATGACGACATTCATCGTGACCTAAAAATGGAACCCGTCACCAACATAATCCAAAAATTAGCTGAGGCCCATGAATACCGACATGTGAACATCGAGGCAATTCAGCTGTTAGACCAAACAAATATAGTGTGAAGACTAAAACGGACAAAACCTTTTGCGTTAGTGTAGTGTAAAAAGTGTAGAGATAATGGTGCCAATGACACACATAATAACACATGAACAAAGTGCTTATATTATCATCATATCAGACTCTAAGAAAGTGGAACGGACTTGTGTAAAGTATAATAAACACTATTCTAAGTTTTAAAATAATTATCACGTAATAAATTAAGTTAGATTAAAATTGCTTATTAGTTTTATTTTTAAAAAAGGATTTATGTACCTACACACATGTATAAATAGATAAGAAAAACAGAACAGAAAAAAAAGGTACGGTATTATAAATTAAGGAGACTTAACATAATGTAGGTATCTAGCACATAAATTCCAATATTATTAATTCCAAATAATTACCGTAACTTAACTGAATAATGTTTACTTAGCTTGATATTCAATTTAGTAGGTATGTATTTTATCTTTTTTCAAAAAACTTATAAAGGTCTTGATATATATCTAATAATCTAAAACTACAGGAAATACAGCACCAGCACCACATTCTAACTCAGATAATACAAGGTAAATGTGTAGATTATAATATTGACTCGATTTCTGTGAACCGCCACACCGTACCTTGTCTCACAATCGCTAATTATTCGCTTCTTAGAACCACATGTGTGCAGGACAAAGGTCGCTTTTTATACGCATTTCGTAATCACCTACTCTACACGACCATTCAATTTTAAACTGTAAATTTCAAACATACAGTTCAATTTACAACAACATTAATTATAGACCCTATAGAATTTGACATACGGCTTTGAATCTTATGTTGTTGCAATAAGGAGTGGTTGTAAAGGTAAGTATAATGTTACCTGAGCAAGGTGGGGCCATGTGTGGGCGTCTGTGTTACAATAATGGCGGTCCTTTTGTACCCGAACCGTAAAAAAATGGTCGTATTTGATAACATTTTGGGTTCTTTGGAGCCGTCGGAAGGTAGACATGTTCCAAACTCCGAAATTATAAAACTTAAGAAAAAATTAAGACATAAGAAATCTTAGATTTTAATAAGGTAGAGAATTAAAAGAGAAAACAGGTAGGTACTTGTAATATATGCTACTTTTATAGAAGATCTAAATGCTGACAAAGAGCCCGTGTCTTTTGTCGTCACACTTAGTCAAAGCGCTGCCAAAATGTTCATCAATCAAAATCAATTGATTCGTTTACAGCCAGACTGAAATAATTAAGACACTAAAGTAGGACCAACCGTGACCTAGCTAAACTGGGCTGGTACACCTAACTATGAAATAGTTGGGTACTATAATAAGCGGAATGTAGAACTTGCAAGATCCTAGCGTATCGATGGCAAATTAGAATGTGGTTGAGAAAGTTCAGATATTATGTTTGGCCCAAAGTTCAGCCACGCGAACTCCATACGCTGATACAGCGTGTGCACAGGTTACAGGCCAAGATGAAAGGCAGATTCTAATAGGTCAAGCGTAATATGATGATGGGCCAAAAAAAAAAAAATGTTGGCAGGACTATATACCTATACTTAATATTTTAAGTTGAGATTCATATCTCGTATATATAAATCAATTAATTCGGGACATGTTAATGTAATAATATCCAAAGAACAGTCATTCTGGATCTCTGCACCCGAATCTTCCAGTACTATCATAATTACCTAATTAACAGATAGAGTAGCAACAACGCCATTGCGTCACTAACGCGGTGAAGACGCATGTACCTACCTCAGATAACACCTGACTCCTGACCCCACTTCCTTGGAACTAGCCTTATCAGTAGGTAAGTACTCATTACCCGTGTACATAGATTGAGAAACAATTGTCCAGCGGCTTAAAGTTCGATTCAACTTCTCCGTCTGTCTTTCACCCTCTCTCTTCCATCTATCCAATGCTGCAGCCTGGGCCCTTGTCAATGTAACAATTTTACTCTAGAATTCTTTTAGTTGCCTACATTTTTGTGTTTTCCTTCAGTTGAACCACGTATTTTCTTCTCCATTTCCTGTTTCTTCTGCACCATGATAAGTTTCAGTCACGTTAGCCACTATTTGTCTGTTAAGCCGATACGGTCATCGATACAATGGAACACGCTTTTCTAGGAGTATATTTTTTCACTCGTGATTTGATGACTCCAAGTTTTTAGACTATCCTATTTTCGTAAAACTCATGATCATAATCCTATCCTACTAATCCTATCCTACTTCTCACTAACATTATAAACGTGAAAATTTGTATGGATGGATGGATGGATGGATGGATAGATGGATGGATGGATGGATGGGTGGATGTTTGTTACTCTTTCACGCCAAAACTGAACGGATTTGGATAAAATTTGGCACACAGATGGTTTATAACCAGAATTAACATATAGGATACTTTTTGTCCCGATATTCCCACGGGATCGAAACTTATGCGGTTGAAACCGCGGGGCGCAGCTAGTGTTCGAATAAATCAACAATTCCTTATAGCTACGTCGTATAGTTTAGTACGTATTAAGTTGTATAGTGATCCCCATTTTTAGCAGTGGAATTCTACCAATACCTACCCAAATGATGCAATATGGGCCACGATTTTCTTACAATCTACCATACTATGACGATACATGGAATGTATTGCCGACGATACCAAGACGTTAGTGGACAAGGTCGCATTTCAGCATACAGAGGTATCTAAGTGATGCGCACGATATTTATAATTATGCAGCTATTTCTATTGATATTACGTCCATGTCAAAGCAGTGATTTGAACATTCATCATGTTTCTAATTAGTTTTAGATATCGTTTACACTGACTTGATAATTTTGATTTCGCTATGTTAATAATACGAGGGTATTATTTTTCGTTCATTTTCAAATGTATACTTAGTTTATCCGAAGGAGTCTCTTGACACTGACTGTTTATATATATACCAGCTTGTTACGAGCCCATCGCTGGGCAAAGGTTTCTATTCAAAAAGGATTCATCGTCCAAACTTGCTCCCCGCGCTTTGGCGGTTTCCCAGATTCAACTATTAAAAATGTCTGAAATTGATTCAGTAGTCGATTCTGAATCGACTTTCAGGTATTGCTTTAATTCTGCCTATGTATTCATCTGTCGAAATATAATGTATGTATGAGTATTAAAATAAGTAAACAGTGCAGCTTGGAGCGGTAACCTATAAGAGAAATAGGGCGAGAATGGAACTGTGCCGATGAAATAGGTTATCAGAGCGCGCTAAGCTGACTATTGTGAATTTCTACTTAGGTATATTTATTTATCACTTGCTACTGTTATCGAAGAGATGACTGTTCCCTATATTTTACCGCTTGTTATTGGTGACTTTTAGCCGGATTCCTAATGATTCGTCATCATGTAACAGAAGATGAATTCCACGAAATACCTTGTAACATTTCAAAATATTGGGCAACTGTTTGACATGGAGTAATCCTATCAATATTACTACTTTTTAGTTTTTCTACGACGTGTTTATTAACTTATTTCATTCAATAGGTCCCCTATCGCATACCTATCAACAATAAAGGTGTTTTATCGTGTCCTCACCCCGCACTATCTGGGGTCAAGCCGTTACTAAAATTGTACGTCGTGGCGATGATAAAGAGCCTAGTGACGTAGATATATTGTTTGGAAACTTATAATGACTGATAAAGGTGGTGAGTGACCCCATTTGAGATTACCTACTGAAACTCACTCGTTTTTTGACAAGTAGGTATAAGTTAAGTGTTCGGCTATCAATTTCACATTATCTCTTTAAACTTCGAGATGTTTTAAAAACTATACATAAATATACAGGGAGAATATACGTCGTAACAGTTTGCGCGTCGATGTCTCTTACACCGTTTATAGAACATATGTAGGTATATTTGTGAATACAGTGTGATACAGCAGACTCCTTTTCACATTCCTTTTATAGGTTAAATAAAAATCCGTTCTATGTGATCGTGTCTTGTTATAACACCCTCAGTCTGTAGTGAAAGTAATGCATTCTTCTTCAGTTCATCTTCGTCAGTATATCATTATCGACATCTGAATGTAGACCTTTTGATAATCACGCCATTGACCTTACTCTCGTCATATTTTTTCTCTTTTGATTGTGATTTTGGAGATAGCAGTTCAATTGTTCGATAGGTAGATACTTATGATTCATTCGTCGTTCATCGATACCCATCACTACATCCACAGAGGCCTATACGCTCATAGGCTTCACGTCAATTCCCCAAAACCCCTCTGATACGCCAATTGGTTGATTTTGTTTTGTTTGATAAACTACTCGAGACGTGTTCACGCAGTGGCAAGGTGGTCTTCGTAAGGATTCAATCAATCAGCTGATTGGCTCGGAAAATACCTGATTGGATGTACTGGAGTACGGCTTCTCTGCAGTTGGTAGGTAGTCATTTGTTTTAATACTTTAGTTAGCACAGCTTCTTATAAGTAATTTCTGTCTCCAGCACGCGACGGTAAGAGTGGATTGTATATTTTTAAACCCGACTATACCCAGATTTATAACGAACGGAACGGATGTTTTGGACTTGAACCCTGTATCAAATGTCCTGCTTTTCTTATGCAAAATTCCACCAAACTTTTATACCTAAAATAAGACTTATTCTAGGTAGAACTGTCAGACGTCTTTGGTAAAATCAGTCCTTAGTCGAATAACGTTAGTTGCTTGAGTAGGTACCACAAGAATATTTTTCCAATTTCACTATTGTGGCCTGTTACTCAAAATCCCTTAAAAAATTAGTCTGCATGATTACTTTTGGTATGATATGTTGATAGCATGTTGATGGCAATACAAAGTGATTCGGCCCGGAGTTTGTTTGAATGAAGTATTTGGCTGCTTTATTTGAAAAGTAACCGCCATTCTTAATTACCTAATAGTGATAAACTCAGCATCCGCCGACAGTGTACAGCTCTCTTACTGCGGGCTCTTATCAGGCCATATCTTGAACCATTTCAGTTTAACGATGTATTAACAGCTAGAACACAGGGTTACTTTGTTGTCAAATACTACAGTTAATTACCATGGAATTGAGATTTTAAAAGCAGGTTTTACGATGGCAGAAATAAACTATGTTAGGCTGTAAACTTAGAGGGGGTACTTTGAAAAAATTGTGGGCGAAGTGAGCGGATACAATGTTAACGTATTCGTCATCGTACTGTTTTGAGGAAGTGGGAATTTTGGTAGTCTTTACGAGTACATTTTGTTGTTTCAGGCTCGACGGTTGAACCGACTGAGCAAAAAAGGGCACGGCTTCTCTCACTTGTTTATTTCCGAATCAGTGATTATTGTAATAAACCCACATATGTACATATAAAATAAACTTTTAGGTTTCTACATGATAAAATTATCTACCCGAGTGTGTGTTTTCCCCAACGATTAAAATGAAGGCATTCAACTGAAATGAAATTGTTTATTCTGTAAATATAGGATATCGGAATCAATTTTACAAGTCGTATTATAACATTATAACTCATAAGGTTTTAAACTAGCTAACACGCCAGAGAAAAGATCCAAGATTTTTTTTTTTGCATTAAGAAGTTCTTTGTCTATATAATTCATTTAAAATACTAACCTAACCATGTAGCTTAGAAATTAATTAATATTTCCTAGACACATGTTTCTAGCAAACCAAAAAACACGACATTTAACCATAGTATAAAGAGATCTTTATACTATGATTTAACCGTATACCCATTACTTATAGTTACAATAATCTACCTACTGTGACTGTCTCATATCACACACACACAGAAACACCTACCCACTACACCCATTATATTGCAAGTACACACACATCAAACAATGTTCGAAATAATAACACCTACTTACATACACACGCATGTGTAGTGATGACGTCATCCGACAACCTGTCGCCCGCGCCGTGTAATTAAACCCGTCCAAGGGTGGTAGGGAGGGGCACTGTCGATTTGTGTTTACTGTCGATTAATGATGACACCTACGATACGTATACTGTAATGACCAAACAAGGTTCTGAAGTAAGAAAAGTTAGGTACATTTAATAAAAAGCTGTTGTAAGTGTTTACTAATTTAAACTAAGTACTTGCCGACGCTTGCGGTCAGAAAGAAATGTTACAGAATATTCATGAACAAAATATCCTTATTCCTACCCCTTCTCAGTCATATTCCTGATTACTTAAGCTCTTCGAGCATTCACCTATTCAAGTATTCAATAAATATGTTTCTCCGTACAAAAAACACAAGCACAACAACGTATTCTGGTTGGGCCAATGGGTAACATATGAGATTATAAATGACTCATTTTAATAAAATTACCCTAATGCGTTGTCTATATTCGATTAGGTAAGACAAGTCCTCCATTCCACGAACTTTCGTCAGCAATATTTTAAGTAAGATTAATTCCTCAATACCTAATAGGATAACAAAACAATGCATAATCTTCCAAGTTTTCGTTTTTTTTTTTACATATATAGGTATTGTGTCGTTTATTTCATCATTTCAGCCACATCTTGCGATGTCTTCTCTTACCGATAATTTACTGTACACACGACGCCACATCAAGCTATAAATTTCCCGTTTTAGCTGACCTCGCATTGTATAGGTTTTTCATACAATAAGAAGTCAGCTTATACTGGAAATGTACCACCTCGGTCAGTACTGGGGTGATCAAAATATAGCTACGAGTATAATAACTGAGTCCATAAGTTCCTTTAATATCAAAGTCAAGCATTTATAAGCACATAAAAGGCACTTTTGAACGTACAATAAAATAGAATTGATGCTAGTAATCCCTTCCAAAAAGGTAGTTTCGCATGGAGAAGAATGGACAAGAAACTCCACCTCTTTTAAAATGTTTTACAATATTTTAAAAGAGTAATGGTTTTATTGTTTTCATTCATGATTAATTATATGATTAGATGCACCTAAAATAAAATTACTATACCACAATTTATATATTATTACTGGACAGAGAGAGGTGGAAAGAGAGTAGGGAGGCCTTTTCCCAGCAGTGGGACATTAACGGCTAATAAAAAAAATAGGCAAAAGAATTAAAAATGAAGCAATGATTCAAGATGCTGGCAGGGCACGCAGGACTATGTTTAGTGACCCACTATCGAAACAATTAAATAAAACTCACCCAAATATCGAGAGGTGCACGTCCCTATTGTCGACCCCCGCGGCACGTCGTTTTATTAAGGCGCATTTTTTGTGCGGCCACACGTGCGGCCCATACCTCGGCCGTCTTGTCCGACACGATATTGTGCGCTGTACCCGCTGTACCTATGTACATAATGCTTATTATTTTATTCTAGTGTGAGGTAGTTAAATAAAAAAATGGTTAAAGTAATTGATGTTTGTTGTAAAGACAGAAGGGACTGTGCCGAAGATTTCGCCTGTATTCAGCATGAAACTTTGCCAATGCTATTTCAAAATCAAGGAAAGAATTTATATGTTGTTTTTTTTTTTAATACATAAATGACATAATTAGGAAATTACGGGGATAGGTAATCAAAACTATCAATATTTTCGAAATTATGTTAAAAGGAGATCTGCATTTAAAAATTAGTGATGAGCTTAAGTAGCACTTAATCTTGTAGGATATTTTTCTCTATGCCTTTGATTATAATCCACGTTTCAATAACTACTATGAAAATCGAGAGCACATTATGCAAATACAAGGTCTGAAGATTGCAACAGAGTATAAATAGTTTGCGAGTACTACACGCGCTAAGTAGATAACACCTACCTATACATAATACTTTGTGCATATACTTGCTCTTTGACATCTCAGTAGGTGTATGACGTATTTAATGTGCCCGTAACGTATCAGTTTCACCGAGAAGGTCACGATAACGCCCACAGGAGCGACAAGTTTATACTTAGATGGAGGACACATTTAGGAGTTGATGTCTTGGGAATAAGTTGAGTATAGCTTGCGGTAATTCAAGGACGTAGCGGATGATAATTAAGTTTATTGACATTTTATTCATTTGGTATACCAACAGCAGTACATGCAGGAATTAATATCAAACAAAATGAAATAAAAGTGCTGGTGCCTATTATAGGTATACGCAGCATAGAGAGAACAACGTAATTATCTATGAAAGAAAACATAAAACTACAAAAAAGAAATTAGAATACAAAACACAGTAAATATTTGCAATAAACTTAATAAAATGATAATTATGACGATAAGTGTGTTATCATTTACGAGTGAATGATAACTAAGGTTTATTTACATTTATTTATAGGTCAACTTGTTACATTGAAAAATATATTTAGTTGAAACTAAGTGTTGTAATGATGAAGCAAGCTCAAGAATAAGAGGATACTCAATTGTTCTCGTGGTGTCAAATACTAAGTAAGGTGGGTACAAATAGGAATCCCAAATATGTAGCCACAAAAACTAATTTTACATTTCACAAGAATGAATAAACGAGCCATCTCCACAATAAGTTAAATAAAAATCAAATAAACTTACAACAAACTGGTAAGACTCTCAACAATCAAGTCGTACCTAAACATAAAACATTCCCCAAAGAATAATCCACTATTCAATATTCCCACAATGTTTACGACGACACTAGAAAACTGAAACTCTTTCAACATAGTCGTCTAACTGAGTTATTCTATTTTCTACGGTGTAAGATTGCAGGCTGCAGTAAAATAGTTAGAAAATAATATGACAGAGTCGGCCGCGGGAGATTGGAAAACTTCGAGCAAGTATCCGTTTATGGCTTGCGAAGTTCGTGTAGACGTTGGATTTGTCGCCTTACCTAGCCGTGATGGCGGGTAATGATCATAATGTGGCTTTTGTTACGTTTGGCAAAAATTGGCGTTTGTGTTCGATAAATGTATTTTGCGGATGGACGATAGTTGGGGTTCTACCTCACCTACACCTGTGTTCTTGTTTGTTGTGGCTTTGGTGAGTCTTTTCGATTGTAAATGTAAGATGTTATAAATACAGAATTATTATGGCTAATATTTCGGCTTTTCAGGCAGTTTGCATGTCAGTAAATTAATACATTTTGCCCATCGACGGTTTCGGCAGTTTTGATCCCCATTTTTTTTTACTTTTATATGGTTCGGTATGGAAGCAGACAAATAGATGAGATTCTGTAATACTCGTATCCCATAATGATACTTTGCCATAGCAGTTGACTTAATGGCAGAGTAGGCAGTAACTACATCAATACAAGAAAAAAATGTGTTGGTTGGGCGCCAAACCAACATTTTGGCGCCCAACAGAGATACCTCATTTTCCTTCAGTTTTCCTAAAAAACAAACTCCAAAGGTCTATTAGGTCTAACAACAAAGCCCAACACACCGCGATCCTTCTAACTAGATTGCGTGTGTGAGCTACGAGTGTGTTTGCATATAAATTGTTACCTAGTTATATACTCCAGGAGTTATAGTGATAGTATATGAGTGTTGTTTGTTTGTTGCGGTATGTGCGGGGGGAAGGAGGGGGGGGGGGAATATTTGCATGAGACAATTTGCTAAGTGATGACGTGGGAAGAGTGTCAGGTTAGGAAAATTTTGGAGTTAGGTGGGAAATATAACAAAACTACAAAAAAAATCTGATCCATGAAGGACCAAAATTAAATCATAGAAACAAAGGTATAGTTAGGTACCTAAGTCTGTAGATCATCAGACAGGTTTAATTAATAGTTATAATATGAGGCAAAAAATAAGACAAGTTAAATCGCTGAAGCATAACATGCATAAGACTTTGAAAGTACCTAATACTTAAATTGATAAGTTAAAGGGCCACGTCAAAGTGCTTGCCATGTTAGCTACGGCCAACAACATTAGGTAGGATACCATAAAGGTATCACAAACTAAAAGGCACAAGCCTTCACAAGGCACATTAACAATTCTCCAAACAGAATATCTACGTAGAACACGAACTAAGTACATCACACTACCGTCCAAAACCACTAAATAATGCAGCGCCATCTGGCGGCACGAGACACGTCACGGCCTATTACGTCACAGGACACGTCATTAGCCCAGCTTTGATGACGTCACGCCGCGTTAGCCCAGCACAAAGCACGGCCCACTTTAGGCTTTATTTAGATGAACGAGAGTGGGTCAAGAGCCTGTATTCTAGTTTGTATTTAGGTAGGGTTTGGATATGGAAATAGACTTTAATTTAAAAATTGTTAATGTATAATGTAAATTTGTGATGCTAATGATACGCGGCCTGCCTTTACCCGGATTCCATGTCAAAAACGGATCGTTTTACTTATCGTGAATTTACGCGAAAAAAACCATTATTACGAAGTCATGTAGTCATAATGCAAACGCACTTAATTATTTGATCAAAACCAATCGTAAATTCTATAATATCATAAATTACTTTAGTATGTTTCAAAACCTCTTCTAATGTACTTAAGTCTACTGCACTGTTAAACAGAAATCCTTCATAACATTAAAGTCACACAAATGTATTATAAAACAAAAACCTCTCTATAAAACATAAACCCGCACAGAACATCGTCCACATAAATCCATCCAAGTTACCTACACAGTACACAGTACAGCGGGCGTCCCACGGGTGGCGAACAATCTACGCGGGCAAAACCGGAAAATTAGACATAGCGACACGGACATGTTTTAATAAGCTCGGTGCATCGCATGCCACCGCTTTTTGTAGGTTGTATACCTACTCGTATAGAACTTATAGAACTGGTGCAATTAACTATACGGAGTTCTGGGCTTGAATTAATTCTAAGGGTTTATTTTGATTTTAAAAAAATGTTGAAGTTTAGTGAATGGGATCTTTTTAAGAAGTGGCTTTGTTTGGGGTGAGGTAAGTACTGTACTTTATTACTGATCGAGAAAAATACATGCTACCATTACACATACATCAAACATGCGAGTATACATTATATTGTAGCTAAAGTCGAACAGCCAACTCAAAATATATCTACTGCATATACCAAGTAGCCGGGTGACCGTAGGGAAAGTATCTTTTTGGGGTAGTTAGAAGAAAACTTGTCGAGTACTTAATCTGATAATCTTACTTTTGGAAGTAGGTGCTCAAACTCAAACTCAATTATTTATTTCAATTAAACCAATTGCACTTTTGAATTGTCAAGGGGTCGGTCAGTCAGAAAAATGAAGCTAGGTACCTATAGAGAAGAACGGGCAAGAAACTCCATTGACACTATTTTAAATCAAAATATGGTTACAAAGTATTAGTTACATCATTCATGTTAAAAAATATGCATGTGAGAACGATGCAGAACGTTAAAAGCGTCCGTAATGAAAAGTTTAAAAGAATCCAAATATTAAATTAAATTAAAATAAGCCATGGCAGCAAAGAGATGACCAGTCCCTACTGACGGCGCCCGGGTGCTGTGTCTAAATAAGACCTGCGAAAAGAAGTACACCTCCATCTCTTTTACTGTCAATCATTATTAGTAGCAACACTGGCCTTCTTTAATATATTGATAGGTACTTAAATTCAGCGGATTGATGATCCACATAAAACAGGTGGTAGGTATTTACCTATACACTATGGGATCCGTTTTTCACGAGTCCACCACTACCGCTTAATTAAGTAATTAAGTTCAGTTTACTAAAAACAATGGTAAATAGTGTAACAAACCTATCTAGCTATATCATCATCTATCTACCCTCAACTCCACGTGAGCCATCTGGCAGTGATCACGGCGGTCACCTCACAAACTCCACTTTTTTTCCGGCAGCGCCGCGCGCGTGAATTCATTTCAACTTGCTCTAAAAACTCGCGCTTTTTTCCCATGCCCCAACTGAATATGAAATCCGAACACGAGAAAGTTATGGAAAATACAAGGTTTCGCACACTTGTATGTAAATAGGTGTATAGGACAGCTTTTCACGACAGACATTTTGCTGAATTTTGTTGTTTGTATGATGCTGGGTTAAACTAAAAGGTTTATTATTAAGTACCTATAAAGGAAAATATCGGCCAAAAACCTTGTCTGATTGGAATCACCAGTAGGTGGGTAAAGAGCAAGAGCATGGTGGTCAATGCTCGTCGCGTACTATCTCACTGAGAAGGTTTTTGCGTTGAAATGGACTAAGTAATTATAGGCTAATATTTTAGATACGGTAGTCGTAATTATTCGTCGTATTAAGAAATTGACAGTATATGACATAAGTATCTAACACTTAGATTAAAAATATTTAATTTTAATATGTTACAAAATATATAAAGGTACGAATACAAATCTCAGGCCGGTACAGTCGGAAGCTAGAACTTATAACGAGTGGAGGCTGCAGAAGTTGTGGCGCAAGTTGTACAACTTCACCTATTGCAGTGATCCTGTACGAGCGGGGCGAGGTGCGGCACCGACTGGAAATATGTTGCTTTACATTCTTATAGTTCAGAGTAAAAAAAAAAACGCTTCTTGTTTGACTGGAAGCTCCATGTCCACGTTTCAATTTAATGAATTTGTGATCTAATAAGACCTATTCTTGTTAGATCCCACACATACAGGCTTCCTCTCTGTGAGAGGGAGTGGGCCGTAATCGTACCACGCGGAGTGCGGGTTGGTGGATGTCACAATTCTTCGAATTTTTAGTCCTTGGACATGCCGGTTTCCTCACTATTTTTTCCTTCGCCATTTTGAGAGCAGTGGTAATGAAATTAAATACACAAAGTAAAATGCCTGTCTGTCTGCGAACTCACGAGTCGCTGCCGATACCACTGGCCTGGGCCACACATCACATCGCTTGGTGATCACATCTTTAATATTCAATTCAGAATCTGCTTGAGTATCGTTTCAAACCTTTTTGGTTGAGGAGGTGTAAGGCTGCTTATGAAAGCTACCATCCAGAACTCTTCCAATATTTGCGAGAGACCTGCCTATACTCATCCCTAATCTGGCATCTAAGCTGGCATCCCTAATACTACACAGTCTCCAACCTCATATACATACTCCACAAGGCCTCAACCCAAAGGTCGCAGTTCCATTTAAAAAAAACTCCATTATTTATATTTAAAGGCTGTGGCGGGTGGTGGGGTACAATTTTTCCACCTCTCAGACCCCCCCCCCCCCTCCCGCGCACAATTTGTCTTCAAACTTGCTCGACCTGGGAGAGCCCCCCCCCCCCCCCCCCCGTGTAATCAGTCGCCCCCCTTACCCCCCTCTACCGCCTTAGGTAGACTTTAAGGTGTAGGTATATAGACTTACCTCGGTATATGTTTATGTTGTATTTTTCATGATTTACTGTTAGGAGTGGAGGGCTATATAATGTAGAAGCTCTTTGTCAGAAGTCTTCGGTTTTATGAAAGCTTCTGTTGTCTGTAGATTCTCATTCAGTGTAGTTATGGTAGTTTTACTAAGTCGGAGGTCTATGAACAGAAAGTGATCAGTAGTAGGAGCTGATATTCGAACCCTTCATCTACAAAAAGCTTTAATGATTTTATTGGATTAGGTAGTTGTAGGCTGCAGTGATCTGTATTTAGACAAAACTTCTCGTATCTTATAATACGATTATCAATGTAGGTACTAGATATATCCTGCAATAACATTAAAAAGCTACTACTATAAACATATCAACCAGAATCCTCCGTTTAAGCAGTCACAAGAAACCACATTCACAAACGCGCTTAGGTGTCTTATTCCACCCCTAAATCTCCGTAAACGGAAGCCAAGCAAAGACTATAATTTAAGTTTAAAACAGTAGGAAACATACGGCGTCCTCGGCGGTACGGTACATAAAGCGAGCGCACATAGCGGTGACCCAGATCCGCGACCCACTTTGCCCGACCAATACCTGCCGCCTTACCTACGCGATCGCACCTCTCAGGTAACGCGCCACTGCCGCCCCATTGGAAGACTCACGACCAACCCGCAAACACCCACACCTGCCTCATATCACTGCAGGTGCGCACAGGTACAATTCCCACCGCCTCTGCTCGAACCACGCCCCTTTTTATCGAGCTGCGCAGGTAACCTGCGCGCTGATTGGTCGACGCAAGGTGCGGACAGGTACACCTGTCAATACAGGTGTATTTCGTATTACGAATGCGGTTCTCAGTTCCGCGGCTGTTACCGGAGCGGTGTGACGTTTTTTGTGCGGTTTCGTTGCGGTGGGAAATGAAAAATTGTGCGCATGTGTTGGTGCGATTGATGTTTCCTTGAGGTGTGCTAAATTTAGTACCTAGGTGGGCGCGGCGCGTCCTTGGAAAGGTCGTGCCACGATACAGGCCATATTGTAGACCTTTGTTAGTAAGTATATTGAACATTGTGTACTCAATAATAATAAGAATTTCAGAGAATAGTTATTTTAATATTGTCGAGGGAATTCTCGAGGCTTAATATAAGTTTTCTGATAAATAAATCTATTAATAGGCTGAATCAAAACGTAGTTAATATCTAACTATTATTTGTATGTTTTCAATATCCATGTTAAATCTAAATTTTAAGCAGATGTTCTCGCCATTTTCCTCTACTTATGCAAAACGTAGAAACAAGAGTGTTACTTAGGTGGTACATGATTTTCGTTTCAGATACTTTCGTTGACACCACTTTAGATTGTTGGTGTCTTAACTTACCTCTACGTAGTCTTTGAGTCCTTTGTGATTTTTTTTTTTTCAATTGAGTTGTACCGTTATCCTTGACAAAAGCTTCCATGGGTATTTAGAACCTGCACAAAAGATAAGGGTATCCTTTTAGACCTTAACACATTTAATTAATAAATTATGAAGCTGATACTTATGTAACCTCGTTATTAAAATGAAGTGCTACCACCACAAATTATAGGTACCTACCTACTTACCATCATGGCTACGAATGCTATGATCATAAAATTATAAATAAACCTAAATACTTTCCCATAATATCCACATGTTTTAACTACTAAGTAGGTACAAAGCTAATCAAGTTGTTTAAATAAATCTCAAGACGCAATTCCCAACACATCTCTCCTTGAGAGAGAACAAAAACTGCCAATTACCTACCTACCTCCCCCCTTTAAGGTGGGGTTCATAACGACTCTAGTAAACCTACGCGCAGGTCCTAGGTAATGACACTACGCAGTTCATGCAGAAGAACCACCTGTCTCAAGACACCTAGGCTACGTCAAGAAAATAGGCGTCATATTCTTCTAACCACAAGACCATCACATTTAGTTTTTCTTCATCGTATTTACATAGCCTGTCAACATTGGATATTTACCATACAATGATGACTTCGAAGTAGCAAAAGGTTATAAACACATGACATTGTAGTTGCTACAATTCTAGTACCAAGATTCCCGATTGTAAGTTGAATTTATGTGGGTAAAGAAAGTCAAAGTCGTAAGCGTGAAGGTTATAATAATAAAACCTGTATCATGCATTGTTCAAAAGTGATCTATAACCCTTACTGCTTATCCATGACCCATTCGATTCATCATTTCGTAGGCACTGTATTTGTATCTCACAAAGTAACGCGCGCTTTGCTTGTGTTAACTAAGTGAAACACGCTGTGATTGTGTGCGTGAAGACGTGTAGCGTCAGCACGTAACACACACACACATACTTTTCCGACTTCGCCATCATCTCCGACGATACAGAGCGAGAGCGCCTGCGCTTACACTCACATTCGCAGCGTGTTTGTACTCTTGGTAAACAAAAGTAAAGCGCGCGTTGCTACGTGAGATATAAATATTATAGGTACATTAATCCAATTATTGAATGTAAAAATGTTCCTGTTCATCCAGTTAAGCAAGACGATGTCGACAGGCAATTCCTCCATATTTTCCTCCTAACCTATGGTTCATTTGGTGATAGCTTCGCTAGACCTTCTGCCCCTCTATTTCATGACAATAAGGCAACGGGTGGTGGGGTACTCGAGGGGGTGGGGCGGGGTACTGAGGTAAAAGCCACTTTAATTATGAAAGAAGATTGAGCGGTAGGTAATATGATGCCGGGAGACGGGGACGGGGAGGGGTATAAGACCTAGGTAGCTAGGTATTAGGAAGACGCCATGTTTTAATAGTGTAGTTCACGCTTTGTTTGGCTTGGTAATGAAGCTTCGAGTATTAAGGTTAGGGTACAAGTAGCTTTTAGAGTACGCAAGGGAATGCTAAAAAAAAGTGAGTGACGCTGCTTGGAATCAATATGGTCCACGACTTGTTATTGCGGTTTACAGATTCAGATCAAACGTCTTTCAACTTACTTTGGCTATCACATATTATTATATCTCTCTATCGTGGTTGTTGTTGAGTTAGAGTCATCAGCAGATGGCTTTGCACGTAAATGGCCCTGCTAAGTAAATTAATCATGTACCTAAGATTTAAAACAACGAAGACTAACGTTTCATTTTAATTTTGATGATTTATCGTTGGCAGCTTATAAATTAAAACTAACGACCATTAACTGTTTCAAAATAACAACAAAAACTTACCTTGTGCCCTTCACTACAACTCATAAAATCAAGGATCCAATTCTAATTAAGTTTAAGAGTGAACCCCACGAAGTGAAGTTAAATGTTAACATTGTAGTGCACAATAAACTCTCGAAGACGACTCTACTATAAAGTCACCTCAGTTGAATTGAAACTAGACTGGTTGTAGGTACTCTCGTTACAGATGAAACTCTGTAGTGGTAGGAAGGTAGGAGATCAGACTTGGGGTTAATATTTTATTGGATTTGTATGTACTATTTTTGACAGGCATCGAGTCCGTCAGCAGATTGAAGTCAATCTGCCACTCTGCCTAGCCTTTTCAGCTTCCAGCCTAACCTGAAGAACACGATACTCCTTGGTAAGACTGGTTGTCAGACTTGGGCTTCTCACTATCCGTAACGACTGTCAAAGATCTACGAATGCTACCAGCATATAATCATTCGTTCATTCATAGAACTGAAGTGGCCAAGAATCATCGGTTCCTGTAGCAAGAGACCCTGGTGAAACGGGTCTCCAACCACTATATACAGTCACCATTATTTTGAACCGCCTCATGTGCATGTTCACAACAATTTCCTAAATATTTCCAGTCGGCTACGTATTAAGCTATACCTCATAAAATACATGCTCAGACAAATAAAATGTTCGTTTGGCAGCCAAAGTAAAAGAAACGCTGGGAGAACTTAATGTTGACAGAGGCCATACGAAGTCACCTAAGCAGTAACGATAACTCATGTGCATCGTCCGTACTATCACTAGCGGGTCGTAAAACCGCCGCGGGTAGCGGACATGGTGGCAGGCGGAGCGGGAAGCGGGACTGGTCATTATTTTTCTTAAGATCTAGTGAGCTATGGCTTGGGACTTTTAGACATAACTGGCGACATGTGGATGTCACTATATATTTCTGCCCAACCCTTCAGGGGATACAGGCGTGTCGTTATGTGTATTGATATAGGGTTCTAGACAGTTAAACAGCTGTCCATCACAAAGTGGTTTTGTTCTATACCTAATACATATTAGGTATTTCTAGCTAACATGGCAGTTGTTGAAATTAGTGTAACTATCCTAATAATTGGTATTAGGATAGCTACACAACTTTCAACAACTGCTATTTAGGTATTCTAATTGTAATCAGTCCAATGTGACTGTGGCTGCTTATATTTACTATCAACTTCACCTTGACCTTATATCCTTCGAAAATGAAGGATCCTTCAACGGATATCATGGCGTGATAGATAGCCTAATATAGCTACGTTAATGATGCACGTCTTATGTTTGGTTTTTCCAATTTCTGACCGCTTCCCGCAGTCCCCTATCAGCATACCAGCAGCCCAGTCACGTCAGCGGCTCCAACTCTCTAACTCATTTTATACAGTGAATACTGTCCAATTTGGAACACGCACATACGGAAAATATAATGTGATTTTATCTGCACTACACTCGCGACTAACTAGAATAAAATGAAGAGGTGGCCTACATAGTGTGTGTGTCGAGATTTTTTATTTTATTTTGTGTATGGAGCTCATTCTGGACTCTATTTAATATTCCGGGAAGCCTCATGGCTATTTTTTCTGGCTTAAGGGTTCTTACGTAATGTTTGACTTAATGTCGACAATGACGCAGGGCTGTGCCTGTCACTTGACCTAGCTGTTAGCAACTACTTTCTGTTCTCTATTTCTCACTTCTTTATTATGAAAGATACGTACCTATATGATAAGATTTTGATCTTAGTAGAAGCACGAACTTAGGTAACTAATCAAACTTGAATTCAAACAATTGAAACTCTCTTCTTCACACTCTTTTCATCTCTCTCTTTTAGAACAAAAAAAATCTGCCATTAAATAACCCCACCTTGGATTTGATACTTTTAATTTCCCGTATAATAAATGCTATATTTACATATATAATGCCGCCACAATTGAATACAGCTTCAATACAAATACTTTAACTAAATTACAGTCCAGTTTAAAACCCACACGTCCCGGTGGTACCTCTGTTTGCGGCTCTCCCTTGTTTGTTCTGCTAAAATGTTTGCCTCGCCGAGTGCACTCCATGACCTAGAAATATGGTGTGTGTTGTACCTGAGATTAATGGGATTTTATATATTATATAACTACCTATATTCATGTATTATAGAACTACCTATATTTACGTATTATATAACTACCTATATTTATTGTTTTTATTTATTGACGCTATTGAAGATGTCATCATCAAGGGTTTGTCAGCTTTCAGAATGATGCACCATCAGGGGAACATTTCCACATCAAAGCTCAGTCAATCTGTCAACTATATCATAGCGTTTACCTATTTTAATTGACGATGACATGAGATTACGACTTGATTCTAAATGTTTTTAAAAACGGGAATTGGCGTTTTGATCTCTATAATCCAATTTTCGAAGAAGAATAATATTTCAAGAATCGGTACGTATCGTAGCTGGACTCATGGACACTTGCATTCAATTTTTTTTTTATTCTCTTGATTATATAACATTCAGATGCGGCACTTTAATTGCGTAACGCACTGTTAATCTCAATCTGAAACATTTTGAAGGATATTGCTACTCCATTGCTTCAAATGTTCGAAAAATTTGTTTGCTCGGCAACGTAAATAACGCAATGATTGTCGTTGATCTGCCAAAATGAAAGCCATTGAAGAGTGAAGCTTGGTCATAGGTACTTTACTCGGTAAATGCAGATAAACCTTCTGTTATTTCTCCGAAGCATGGAGAGATAATAATGATGATTCCGATTATCAACACAAGCTGCCCGACACAGAACCCTGTGATAAGCGATCATGTTATGACATGGCCACAAAAACTCCATGAAATAATCAGCCAATTAACTGTAGTTCTTAGAAAGGTATATATTAGTAGGGTCACACTACAAGCGATTTCAGAAATTAACTTGAATACTTTCCTATTTGGATATCTAGAGTAGATTGTGTTTACATTGAGAGCGCAGTAAATATTTCGTTGTATGGATTTGCTGAAAAAGACATTCCAGACGAATGAACACTGATTTAATTTGATAAACAGTTTTTTTTGAAGTACCGCTATCAAAACACGCTATTGTAAAAATGTCGAATAAGCTAAAAATAATGATACCAGTTATCACTGGAACCTCACTCAAATGTTAATACAGGCCACATTAGCGCTCACTCAGCTCGGAAAAATCCAGCGATTATAGCTTTATTATACACTACAATTAGTGTAATCGTCACTGTTGGCTACACTGACAGATTGGCTGCGGGTGGAGATACTGAGATCGATGGGATTGCTGGGAGGACCAGTGGACCTAGTTGTGCTCTAAATCCTTGTGAATAGGTGAGGTAGATACTGCTATTTATGGTAAACTGTACTTTTGTAAAATCAGTTGTTCAGTATTCTGAGGACAGTGGCGGAGAGCATCTACTCTCCTATTCTGAGACGTTTTGTGGGGGTGATGAACAAGTGAAGTACTTTCCCTTCGCTTGTGCGTCGTCCACATGAAGCGATCTCGGATAAACAAGTGTTAAATAATAATATAGCACTAACATTAAGTATAAAGATTTTACTAACACAGTGGATCTTACGTTGTCCGAAATAAAGAATTTATTATTATGTCGTTTATTTATTTAGTTATCTTATTTTTTAATACATTTTTAAATATTAGTATAAAAAAAAAACTTTTCAAAATATAAAAAAATAGAGATCCACCGATGTCGGGAGCAGGGTCCAAGCTACCGGTGGTTAGGGCTCCAGAGACAGGAACCTCCTCACAATGCGAGCCGTATCGAGGAGTACTGCCTTTTGAATCAGGCCCTTGATCCAACCGCCTAACGAGAGCCTCGATCAACATCTATCGAGGCTTTCGGCCATCAGGCCATTGGCCGATACGACAATCGGCACAATGATAGCCGAGCTTACATTCCACATGTCAACAAGCTCATGTGCTAAGTCCAGATATTTAATTTGTTTCTCTTTCTCAGCTTTCACGAGGTTCCCGTCATAAGGAATGGTAACATCGACAATCATTGTGCGGCGCGCTAATCGATCTATCACCACTATATCAGGCTGACAATAGTCCTGTCAGTAATGATAGACCGATCCCAGTACAACGTGTCATGGTCATTTTCAAGAACTGGGTCGGGCACATACTTGTAATACGGTACTTCAGAATCGACAAGTTTATATTTCAAAGCAAGCTGATGGTGAATAATCCTGGCTACTTGGTTATGCCTGTGCAAATACTCACCGTTAGCCAGACGAGAACAACCAGAGATAATATGTCTGACCCGGACGGTGGCATGCCCGACACACGTCAACCGTCCCGTCCTTCATAATATGTCTCCGGTAGTTATTCGTCGAGACAACTTCGTCCATAATTGCACAGACGAAACCTTCAGTTTCCCCAAAAAGGTCCCCAAAACGTAGCCAGGATACGGACGCTAAGAAGTCTACACCGGGCTCATGAAGAGCCCGATAGAAGCGCCCGAGAAGCTCCTTGCTTTGCCATACCTCCTTGCGGTCACCGGTAGTAAGTATTACAGGTTTGCGCCAGTTCTCTTTAGCCATGGAGAGCGGGGTGAGTCCCTTGTCCACTGCAACCACATCACGGCGCATACCCACTTCGGCTTTTAAAAAATATTCTCTGAGATTGCACACCTCTCGGTTGTGGAGGGTCTTCGCGTTTAAAAAGCCCCGACCCCCGCATTTCCGCGGGATGTACAATCTCATCACTGATGATCGTGGGTGATGCATCCGGTTTGCGGTCAGTAATGTACGGACCCTTCTAACCAGGGCATCGAGTTCGGTCTGAGTCCATTTGAGTATACCGAAAGAGTACATCAAGACCGGCATGACCCAACTGTTGAAGGCGCGCACTTTGTTTCCGCCTGAAAGAAGGCTAATTAGCACCTTCTTCAAGCGACCAAAGAAGCGCTCCCTCAACGTTTGCTTCATGTCAGCAACGTTGATGCCTAACGCTTCCGACATACCCAAATACTTATAGCTTTCGGATGAGGAGAGGGATCTAAGGTGTATGGAATCCGAGAGTTGAATTCCCTCGGATTCCATAAACTCCCCTCGCTTTACATGCATGACAGCACATTTGTCCACACTAAATTCAGTAGCTCCAGCAGTCGTAATTTGTTGAGAGCAAAGAGTTTCAAATCATCCATGTAGAGGAGGTGAGATATGACCTGACCACCTCTCTTCAACCGATAGCCTAGACCTGAATCGTCCAGCAATGTGCATAGAGGATTCAGGGCCAAGCAGAACAATTATTATTATTATTATAAATCCTCAAGTCTCGATAGAAAGTCTGGTTCGAGGCAAGAGTGTATTATCTATGACTGCATTATCGCTTTCCGTGAGGTGAGACAGTCGTCAAACGAAAAGCTACTTAGGAAAATAACCAAGATATTAACAGCTTTCATGGATTTTTTTTTCCGGATGGGAAATCATCAAATGACCCCTCCCGCTCTGGGTGGAGCGGAAGGGACTGTCAGACTCTTACTGACTAAAACCCACCCATGTTCCTTCCTTCGCCCTTTATGTTCCGGGGCAGCGGTAACCCTTTCGGACAATCCCGCTGACCTGGCAGGCTTCGGCCCTAAGGGGCCCCTCTGATTATGCTGACATCTCTTTGAGGCGCGAGTGGAACACTTACGCGCCGTCCGGCACGGGCCTGGTCCTGATCGGGCGGTGAGCTACCCATTGCTCTCCGCCCGCAGGCCCGCGCCTACGGTGGCCGGTAGTCGTCACTCGACTCCCGACGCCCGGGGCGTCTCCCGCGGCGGCTGGGACGGGAGGTTCTCTCCCTCATCCGTCCCGCCACCTCCTTCGCTAGCATGACTGCTTCGCAGAAGGAGGCGACTGCCTCCCACTCCCTCTCGCCCCGGACCATGGCTTGCACCAGGGCCGGGCGCGAGAGGCCGCCGCCGCTGCCGATCGCCTCTACGAGGACACGGCGGTGCTCCGCGCAAGCAGCTTTCATGGATCAAAGTTTAGTTTAGGTTATAGAATCCGCATCGCCATACAACGTAGCAATGCTGCCAGCCTTTTGGACACTTTTCCTGTTGATAACGATGCGGACGAATTTTCATGCCCTATGATTCTTTTCCCCTTTTTATTATTTCTTATATATGTACATATTATTTATTATTTTAAGTCTGTTAGCTTATTTTCTGTAAATATTATCTTCTTTAAAAACATACTAAAATTATTGTGGTAGGAACTTGATTTATGGGCCTGAAACGAGCCCCATCCAACGGTTCCAAACCACAAATGCAAACTTTCATATCCGAACTCCTCTTCAAGGTGGTTATAAAAAACCTGCCCTCCCGGCGACATTACCCTCTTTATTACATTCCGAGCTCTCAATATGTCGGCCGTTTTTGCCTGGCCCGTACCTAATGTCCAGAGTAATAACTCGTTTGAGGGCGAAGTAACTGTCTGCTCCACCGCCCCTGAGCGTGCTAACAGCCTGCCCCAAGTTATTTGTGAACTGATTGGGTTCAGGAGGACATCGTAAGGTAAAGTTGGACTGATTAGAAGAATTTTATAAGTAGGTTGTTTTCTGACCTGCTTAAAACCCACATTTCCTGCAAGAGAGCTAAATGAGTATAGGAAGGCATAAGCATTAAGGCTTTTTTAAAAAATTAAAAAAAGTCCTGCTTGCCTCATTAAGTCAATTAAGCCATCAATTTTCATTCTTCTAATTAACAGCACTCAAAATTTGGGACCATTTAATAACATTAAAATAAATCGTCCAACTTAACCTAGTCAACCTACGTCACCAGCGATCTTTCTAGAACGCTAAAACTCACAAATCGAAATTCCGCAAGGTTAGACATGTTTGCAATCATAACATGTTTCCGTCGAATCTCCTTCACATACACACACTGGTATATATAAAACAAGGCGAGTCCGTCTGTCGCGACATACGTAAATTATCATATCCGCTGCTTTGATCAGTTGCTGCTAATTGTGAAGATTTTCACACGAATGTAGGTGGAATAGAATTTACTAGTTTACGCATTCGTGAAAGTATTGAAGAGTGTTTCGTGTTATGGAAATGTTAGGGCACAGCTATTTGGAACGGGGTTAGAATTTGTGTGGGAAGTATGCACAGATATTTTATTTCTGTGGCTGTACAAAAGGAATGGATAGCTTTTACATAGTTTTCGTTATTAATATAGTTTTTAGTTTTAAAATAAAATGTTAGAAGCACCTGTGCACTAATTTATTATTTTAGTGCAATTTTAGCGTGGGGTCTTATAGAGCTTTGCAATATGTGCCCCTACACCATCACCATATATATGAATAGGTAGGTGATCTATTAATTATTATTGTTTGATATCACTCAATTAGTATCAAAGACCAAAAACACCTCACCTCCAGAGTAGCACTGTGTCAAACACGGAACTAACACACCTAACAGTATTTACGATCGAACATCATCACTAATTTGCTCGCAACACTACAGGATGTCACAGCCATACACAAACGTACATTTTTGTCAAATTAAACGAGTTCCTGTAAGTTATGACCGCTTTTTATTAGAGAAGTCGTTAAAATTCATCAAAACATATATAGGTTAAATATATCAGGTTTTAATAGAAAATATGCTAATATATTTCTGTGGCTGAAGATTTCTAGGGAAGTGAGTGGAATGGTCAGGAAACTGATGTTATGCTAAAGTTATAAAATATAATTGCAAAACGCTACAAGAAGAAGTCGTAGTTACAAAATCTAAATTTTTCTGAGTAAATGACAGTCGTGATGGCTCAGTGGTCAACCTTGCCTCTTATACAAGAGGTTGTCGGTTCAAATCCGGGCAAGTACCAATGGGAATTTTTCAATTCATATCTATGTACTTTCTGAGTTTACCTTGGACATTACTGACATCGGTGAAGGGAAAACATCGTAAGAAAACCTGAACTTATAGTTAGTATAATCTGAAATCGCCAACCCGTCTTGAGCAAGCGTGGCGATCAATACTCGTGCTTTGTCTGTACGAAAAGAGAGCTTTGCCCTACAGTAGGATAAGGAAGGTAGGATAATGATAGGCTGGTATTATAACTGCCAAACTGAAGAATGAATGTTGTGCTGACTGCTGACTTTCCCTCAAAAAGGTAGTTTCAGTAAGGTTCCAACCGAATAACCTTTTTGTTCAATGCAAGAGTAACTGCCTGAGCAAGTGGACCGAATAAAGTGACACTTTCCAACCCATAAAAATCTCCTTTCTGTGTCGAAATAACTATGTATTCCCAATAATATCTCGTCCATGGATCCTCATTCTTCATCAAATTCTATGTTTTTTTTAATTCTCATCGTCATCTGACCTCGCATGCGTCAGTAGTATCAAGTTCCTATCACAGAGTTTTACGAATTGCTCCGGTATCTGATACACTTTGTGTTACTTTCGTTAGACATTGATAGATTAAAATATTGCGTCAACTACAAATCTTAGAATCTGAATCACAAATGTATTAAGTTTCATTTTTGATCTAATAATTAATCTAGGTTATTTTAATATTTTCCTGAAACTAGAACACCAACATTGTGTCAGAAGGAAATGCGTTCTGTTTCTACGCACGACGACATTTCCAGTATAAGCTGACTTATCATTGTGCGAAAAGCTAAAACTGGAAATGTTTAGTTTGATATGTCGTCGTGTGTACCTACGTAGACGTGTTATTGTGAAATTTCCTTCTTCGCCTCATCACAGCTCATGTGATGTGTTAGAAGTAGATGCAGCTCGTATTTACTATTTAACTGCTCAATAGCTTCTTCAGCACGAGCCCGTCGACGCAGAAGTGTTGGCATGAAGAAGCATTTGTAAACGCGCGATAGTGCCACTGATGTTCCAGCTAGCTACTACACTTCCGATCCTAAACTAGAACACGCCTTCTAAAAAATCTCAAAAATCTTTTATCCGTATACGATCAAGAGAACATAAGCAGCTAGATTAATAAAATCTCAAAAAAATGAATGAATATCGCATAATTATAACAACAGTGCTATGCATAATCAGCCCATAATGTTCCCAGTGGTGGGAACACAGCCCCATCTCTTCGAGAGGGAGTGGGCTGTAGAGTAGTGGAGTGAGTACCTAGGCTGCGGGTTCGTAGATTTAATAAGACTTCGAATTTTTGGTTCTAGGACACCACACATTCACATTATGCACTTCTGTAACGTAAATATACCTACTTATTAGGTATTATGCTCCGTGGCCGTTGTGAATAGAAGGTATTTAGTACTGTTTTGAGAGCAACGGTGACGAAATTATTTACACAAAGTAAAGCGCCTGCCGGGGTTCGAACCCATGACTCGTAAGTCGGGGCCGTTACCTCTGGGCCACCGCTACTCTCAAAACAGTACTAAATACCTTCTATTCAACACGGCCACAGTGCATAATACCTAATAAGTAGGTATAATTACGTTACAGAAGTGCATAATGTGAGCGTGGAGTAAGATAATCTACACAGCGCCCACGCCACGGGCCCACACTGCGCCGCGTGATTAGCTCGCACTGCGTTTTAAAGCCTTAAAAGGTGCCGATGTACGGGGCAAAGATTAGGTTACTTGTAGAAAGTGCACATCTTAAACAAAACAACCTAGTAGAACATGATTGAATTTGATTTCAAGATTAGATGTCGTAAACTCTTCTGTAAGTGCACGTCACTAGTCCAATCTCATTAGAAGTCTCACAATATACTCGACAAAAGAAAGTGAAGAAAATAAATGAAGGAAGAACAGGGACAGGAACGATTATTTCATTACCAAAAGGGAAAATAGAGGCAATGTGTAATAGAGAAAGAGCAAGAAGAAAGTGCATACCGTGTCCAAAAAAAAACCATAAGAAAATGCTACACCATCAAGTGTACAGCAGGAAGATGCTGAGTAAGACTAAAGCGATTTAAAGATATATACGTATTATCTGAAAACAAGCTAGGCTAGACTCACTCTGAGAGAATAGAAAAAAGAAGGTATGTTTCCAGCCTGTGCAGTAAGTCGTTGGTCTGTGCCGGGTGAGTGTGGCTCATTACTCTGCGCTAATGAATGCTCGCGCACGACACAGAAGCTTTGTGAACGGCAACCTGTGTGCAAAGACGCGCTGTGCAATATAATACGAGGTGTATTTGTGTTACAGTCATAATCAAAGAACTGTGGTTTTTATAACAGTTACTATAAATTGGAACCGTAAGATTAACTTAACTTTCTCAACATTACTTTTAACATCTATATGTAGTCATAGTTACGTTACAAATAGAAACTTTAGACCTGTTATGTAATGTGATCAGATGCTCATCTACTTCTTAGTACTCCATTACAAAACTATACTATTTTTGCTTCTGATAGTTACTTGTAACCTTTTGACTCACGATGGACATTTTATCATATAAAATATAAAACAGCAAAGAACGAATAGGTAGGTAGATGAAATATTTAATATCACACAGGGATAAACCTTCCCTTTTCAATATATGCCATACATCACGGCGGATTATGTCTCAAATAACGGCCATACAATAACACATGAAGCAACGTTCTAATTACAAAATTTAAAATCTTTTGATGGTGACGTCAGACCTTCATCAGGCCTCAAAAGATCTTTATTGAAACCCCGCCTTCAATTAACTGACCACCCCCTGTATAATGTGTAATGTCATGTTTGGTTATGTCTGTTTGTTGAAACATATTTAGGGGATCTCTTGTGCTTTAAAAGCTGTAATCAACCAATAAACTTGTTTAACGTTTGCATCTTTGACTGAAGATAGCTAAGTACTATTAAACGAAACTATTAACGAATGATCTCCTGACATCATTAGATATTTTTACAATTGTGTCTATATGTGATGCATCCTGTTCATTAATTTCATTCACTGACTATCCCAAATTCCTTTCACTCGTTATTCCAAATTTTTCAAATCTATTTCCCTGGTTTTTATAATTACTTGAGCTAAAGCAATCACATCGCAATGCAAATCAACTAAAATTTGAATAAAACGGACGGAACCACGAGTAAAAGCTAGCACTTAATAAAGAGGCACGTTTAGGGTTTTCATTACACCATGTATAATGGCGCGTACAAATATTTTTAATCCGCTGCCTCATACATCTTCCGCAGTTCATTTTGCTGGACATACTCTTGCTAACATATTTTTTATGCACACAAATCCACACTTTATCCCGCCTATATTAAGTCCATTTTGCAACAAATCTTCATTTACAACATACATACATTTTTCACACGGGATTATAAAACATGTATGAAAACATATAAGGTTGAAAATGCTTTGCATGGAGAGTGCTATATCAAAACTGAATAGGTGGCCGGCACTGGGGATTTTTTTTAATGTGTGGATATTGCATCGACGTGTCCGGACGTATTTATGGACAGGTAAATATTTTCGTAGCGAATATAGAGGTTATGTATGTTTACTTTGATATGGGTGGAATGAGATATAGTCATGACCTGGGCTGGAAACATCCATTAATGAATATTTTTATATTTTTTTTATGAATGTGGAAAGCAATGAACATTATTGGAAACCTTTTATATAAAAACGTTGCCCCACGTTGGGAATTACTCCTGCATCGTGGGTGCGTTTACAAACATTTAAACTCACATACAAACAGCCAGACCCGGAACAACTACCTGTAGACAATACAAATACTTGTTCCGTGCGGGGATCGAACCCGCGACACGCAGCGCAGCAGTCGATCGCTCAGCCACTGCGCCAACCATCTCGTCCTTACACTGACTTGGCTGGATCTTCTAAGGACTGAGGACAGGCTATAACACCTTCCATGATGATAACTATATTATTATGGAAGGTGTTTTAGCCTGTCCTCAGTAGAGCGAGCATGCACTAGCATGCTCGAAGTCTATCGTTTATTGCATAAAAATGATGGATATATTAATCCATCATCCAAGCCTTTTCCCAAAGAAAAAAACAAAAAAAAATTAAAAACCATAAAATATTTTTCTTTCTTTCTTTCTTTTCTTTCAAAGTACCTATATTGGGTTTTGCTTCTAGTCTAACCAAAACTGGTAGAAAATCAATATTGAAATGTCATTCTACCAAAAAGTGCAGTAGTTTTATGAATTTGGCAAATTAAAAAAGATTAAACATGTTTTTATTATCGTTTACACATGACACTACAATACGAGTACCACTAGTAAGCCCCAATCTACGGTTCTACAGTAGGTACTGTCCGGAACTCCGCTTCAGCAGCTACCCAATACACACATTCGTGCACAATTGAAAATCACTTACCCAAAACAATTGGCTGACGGTGCTAGAGAGGTAATTCTTTCTACCCTCGAAGCCACGTGGCGGTTGATAGTCACAATTAGCCACGGCATTCAAACATAGTCACGTGAGGGAAGAATCGTGTGCGGGAAGTGCGGGAACGAGAAGGACGCGTGCGAGAACTGAGCCACATTCGCAACACTAGCGCTCCACTGACAATGAATTGAAGAATTAATTGTTTAAACATTGTGAGAGAGATGGGTCAGTGGATGTTCTCAGTACTGCAGCTGACGTTTGATGCTGCTCGTTGATTTAGAAAATCATTAGAATGCTTTTGCAAAGGTTATCGTATTACAGATTGATTTTTGCCTTCTCATTTTTATAAAGAGCCACTGCACAAGTAGATCTGCGGGTAATTGCGTAACACACGAACAGTAGGAACGCCTTTTATTTTGATTGTTCAACAATATTCATTGCGTTATTTACGCTATTGAGCAGACAATTTTTTCGAACATATGAAGCAATGAATTAGCAATATCTTTAAAAATAATTCAGATTATGATTGATCTTACACAAATAGGATTCTGGCTATTGTACCAACCAGACCAGAAAAACATTCCTTATGCAAATGTTGAGTCCTTTCAAACAACTGTTTAGTAATGATAGTACTGTCTAGAAATGACATAGTTTCAAAGGTAAAGATGACATGACATGTACTTTCACACCCACATAACTAACCAAACAACTCCTCTAATGAGCTGCAGAAGCTAAAAACAAAAACATAAAAATCACGATACAAAGCCTCTATCCTGAACCAATTGGATGTAAAAATATTCTCACAGAACACATCTAAGAGAAGGTAATGACGCGAGCTCGATATAAATCTATACATAATGCTTATAAATAACGCACTATATGTACACGGGCTATTAGGAAATGTGTTTGGGCATAATAATAAATATTCATCAGGTCTTCTGTTTGTGCCTATAAAAACATATGTGGGGGAATAGGGGCGCTAGTGAATGGTTAGCGGGCTTTAATGAAGAAATACCAATCTTTATTATGGTTGAATTTGAAAAGCTAGGGATAGAATGGCATCAATTTAATGGTGGGGTTTTTGAAGACTTCAAAACAACAATGAGGTTAACTTTGATGTAAGTAATTTGTGAAGTTAAATACAATGTGGCCGAAGTAAAAGAAAAACTTCCACCATCTTGGACTTTAAAAACGCCAGGGATAAAGGTCTTTGAAGGAGTCACTGAAAACATATCGTTACAACACGCAACACTTACGTCGTGCACAAAAAAAGGAAAAGTAATATACACTGTTGATACAAAATGGCATGCACGAATGCATGTGACGCTTATTAATGTGCAACATTACCACAAAACAGTCACACGGCCACTATGGTCACTAAGTGAATTCGTGTGTCCATGCCACCTCCAATTTAGTGGCGCGAACCAATCATCATTACCCGAGGGTCAACCGCGATCAAAATAAACACAACACAGAACGCACCTTTATTTAGAAAGAGACAAAAATACACCCTAACCCAGAGAGTAAAAAGGATGGAGAAATAAGTGGGCCAGAGATCGTAAACAATTGTGCAAATGAAAGATTATGTTTATAGAGTTAAGGTGTATACTCTAATAAAATTACGTCTTTATCCCCCGGCCTGGAGATAAGTTCTGATTCCCTTATATTGTTACCGTTTTCATTACGATCTCGAATATATTTTGTGATGAAATTTCTTTTTTTTTTGTGTAGGTGTTGTTTTCTTTGCTTCGCTGGTATTCCAAGATAGATAATTATGTCTTCAATAAAATAAACTTAAAGAAGTGAAATTATGTTTCAAAGACGGTGAGCTTTCATCTACATTGTACCTAGTAACGAAATGACGATTATTCCTTTTGGTATTATCGTAATAAAAACATTCAAAGACAAATTGTTTAAGGATTGACATCCATTTAACTTCGGTGATAACATTAATCTTGCACCTATGGATTAATAAATCAGAAAGTTACTGCTTCTGCAACATTTACTCAATACAATTTCGTATGTATATTTGCCCATAAAATGTAGCGAGATAATCCAACTCAAGGCGCTTTCTTTTATTTTATAAATTTAATTCGTCCGTCACGGGAAGAGTGACCTTTTACCACGTGAGACTGCCCATTACATACAAGAACATCACATACGCTACGAAACATCATTGTAAATTAACCTTTACACTTCAATTTCAAAGTACAATTTCGTGTGCTCATCTTGACGCGTCTTATTCCAGAATGATTTACGTCACAAGACAATGCAATCTATTCTCCCAGGCAGCAGTCCAAAGAAAAAGAAGACGTAGACTTTTGGGGATTGAGTTGAAATTCGAATGGGAAGAGCGTGGAAAAACTAAAGGAGCTCTCACATTTCACTGAAAAATGTGTAAGAAGTAAGGCAGGGAAAGCCACGGGATCCGTTATAAAGACATATTATTCTTTTGAGCGCGGGACGGTTGTCGAGTCGCAATAAGTCGCAGTAATCCGCGCAAGGTATAGTGCGCGAGATTCAATTGTCATTGTTTGCCTCGGCCCTAATGAAAAATATTTCGCTGTACTTTTTTTTAAAGTGTTTTGAGCTCTTTCAGTTCATTCTTTGCGAGAAAGGTTTTGTGTTTCTTCAAAGTTTTCTTTAGACAGACTATTGTGAGGTATTCTAGGTGCTTTAGTAACAGACATGTAGGTTGTGGCAAATGGTTTCTCTTTGTTGGGTAAAACTTTTGAGCATTCTACTTAGTTTTATTTTCTAAATGTAAAAATCTGTGTGCTATCTGTTTTTTTACAAACTCGTTCCAGTTACAAATAAGTTTTATAACCTACTTACTTGCCCATGTTAACCATGAAAACACGCCTTATTTAAAAAAAGAAAGCAACTTGCTTGACTAATGTCATCAGCTATAATCTAACAGAAGTTATGTTAAAAAGTTTTGCATATTGATTGATGGTCAAACTAACCTAATAGAAAACACAACTTGCGGCATTTTTGTATCTGCAAGTCAGAATTTTCAACTTGTTCGCGAGTTCGACTGGAAAAAAAGCATGTCCAGATTTCCTGAAAGTGTCGAAAGCATTTTGGCGCGGACACAGTGGACACAGTGGCCCAAACAAATTCAAAACAACCATAAATCAGGAAGGCACAAATAAAAAACCAAGGTAAGCGCTCCTGTTGTCGGTCGCGCCGAACCGGGCCACTTCCGTTCGCGGCGGAAGCGACTCTATTGGCGTAAAAAAGCTGCGAGTCAACTGGCCAGTTTGTTAGAGGTTTATTGAAAAGCGAACATTGATAAAAGTGTTCGACGACTCGTCGCGCTGTCCATGTTTGAATGTAGCACTTTTGTGTAAACGTTAGGGATTTAAGAACGTTTTTCGGTTTTGGCAAAGTATTTTTTTCGTGTAACTTTTTTGCTTGAATTTACCAAAAAATAACACATCCTAAAACTTCGTAGACATTTTCCTTGCAGAGCGCCAACACTATACATATATAAACGATTTCCTAATTATGCATATAAAACCTACGGTATCTCACAACAAACCATATTTTCATTCCCACACAGCATCCCCTCTACGCGAGCGCACGCGCCGCCATTCGGCATGCACGTGTAGCGCAAATTAAAAACGTTTCTGCCGCGAGTGCGATTATTAATTACCGATAAGTCGTGCGCTCACCCTACCCCGTGAGAGAGGTGCAATTAACGTGCATTGTTCAAGACCATCTTGGTCTTTTTGCTTTTGAGTTTTTAAAACGATTTTGGTTAGTTAATTGACAACGAAAGGGGATAATATATACCCGATTTAGTCCACTTTTCAATGATTTGGTTATCTAACAATAACGACTTCTTTTTATGAAAATGTAACATTACCATCATTTTCAGTAGTGGACTAGATGAAACCAGGTGCTGTTTTTCAGTAAATATTTCCTGCTTTTTTTTTTAATTTGACCACGTACAGGATGTTACACTTCACTTCTTTTTTATTCCCTAACAGTAACTGGATATTTCTTCGAAGACTTACTAACATTGTAAATGTGAAAGTTTGTATCTTTAGATGTTTGTTACTCAATCACGCAAAAATGGCTGAATGGATTTGGATGAAATCTGGCACACGGATAGATTATAACCTAGTTTAACACATAGGATACTTTTTTTCCAGTGGGGTAAATTCCAACATCCACACGGGCGAAACCGCTGGCAAAAGCTAGTGAAAAATAATTACATTAAATACCTTAGATATTTATTACTTACGCTCTTCAATATCCTCTATGCCTTGCTAACGAGCTTCCAAGTAAGTACCTACATCACTAATCTCCCACACAACACATAATCTCATTGAAGTCTGGCACACATCGGGAGGCTGTCCACGTGGCGTTTTTAAGATCAGCCGCCAGATAACCTTAATGAAAAGATCCCTACGGACTGATAGCACCCGCGGTGGAATGGACGGTGGGTACCTACTTCGTATAGAAGGTTAACGTTGATAATAGTAGCTAGATGCAGTTTATTCTGGTGTAGATAAAATAATGAGAACAATTTCAGTCCAGTTCAGGAAAATTGAAAACACTGGAAAAAATAATTGAGCCAGGGACAGTAAAGGGAGAGTTTTATAAGGGAATCAAGGGGCACATGGTTTTGATATCAGAAATGGATTTTTGGAATGCAATGGAGGTAGTTTGCTAATAAAATAGACTAAAAGCTTTATTAGAAAAAAACTTTATGATAGATGGACAAAAAGTGACCTTATAAAGGTTCCGTTTCCTTCGATCAAAAACCTAATAAATAGTACCTTTAGGGCTGATTTTTCAATCGACAGATATTATTTATTCGTGGAATTTAATTTACGTCTATCAGATTTTGTATGGAAGAATTGTCAAAAATTCAAAATTATTCCTCCGATAAATTATCTGGCGTTAGAAATACTAGCCCTTATAGGTACAATGTTTTAGGGTTTAGATCGATAAGGCATATGGAAGCTGAAAATTGTTTTGACTAAACTGCTTGAGGCAGTTTTCATTTAAAAATTCCTTAAAATTCTATTTTTCCAATGCTAAAAGCTTCGAATACTTTTCTATTGTTAAATTCTTCACCGCATCGTACAGTGGGGTCAGCAGCTCACCGCACACATGACAGGTATCCGCCGGGCGATGCCGCAGACAGATGCGCGCCGATTGTGCGCGAATAGCTTCTAAATTACTTCACGATAACATCTTAATGCCACCTAATGTTATTGCACTTTGATAATGATCGAAAGTAGACTTGATGGATCGTTGTCGACGTGAAACATTATAGTTAGGCACTCAATCATAGGTGAGTATTAGATAGATACGAGTTATATCTTACGATGTATGTCGCAGATGGATTCTAGAATCTGATGTTTTACAAAACCTCTAGTGGTTTTACAAAACAGCTCCGATACCTGTGTAAAACAACTGAACAACGTTCAGCTGGATTGCCATTGCGGTACGTTTAACAAAACTGCTACCAACGATTAGACGTAATGCAGAATGACTTATCTGCAGTCACAATAAACGTTTGGTGTGGCTTCTAATACCGAATTGGTCGCAGAAACTAAGCTAGGGCACCCTAACCAATTGGGTTAGGTTAGAACTATGACAAAACCGCGCAGCGAGCCGAGTGGCCGCTACTTTCAAATTGACCGCAGTTACTTGTGTAGGTTCCTATCGAGAAGAACGGCAAGAAACTCCACGGATACTCTTTTAAACCAAAATGCCAATTTGTGTAAAACTCATGACGTAACACCTACCACCTACCTGCAGATTAGCAAGTCAGCATGGCGGGTAACGAAGCGCGGTAGTCGCTGAAAGACTGGGCATCAACGAGTGGTTGTATACCCTCTTCTTCAACGTCTTGTCTTCTCCTTCAGCATCCTTCCTTCATCCTTAAAAATAAATGTTTGAAATAAAAATTTACATTCTAGATTTCCTTCATCAAACAAAAAAGAAGTTTATCAATATTCTTCCCAAGCTTTTAATAAGATTTTGTTTTATAACACAAACATATTTAAAACTTTCTGACTCTTTTAATAGCCAGCCATGTGAAAAAGCAACAGTGCATTATTAATAAAGCCGTGCACAGAGCTGCGATTGTGCGCGGATGAAAAGGCGATTAGTCGCGGCGCGTCCCCTACACCCTCACCTATTGTTTGTTGCGGACGTACCTACGCACTATTTATACTTATTTAAATCTCTATAGATTGGGTGGAATGGGTGCGAAGAGAAAGGGCTTAAATGCGATTGATTGTGAACGCGATTTTAAAATGAACGTTAATTACAATTGTTAGGCTCAATTATTATAATTACTTGTTTCCAAAATTTTACATCATTTTGTTAGAATCGTTGTGATTTTTGTGACAACAGTTGTAGTTCAAAAAATCGCTGTCACAATACTCACTACTCTAATAAAACTAAACACCTACAATTTGTCCTGCATTTTTTATGGCTAATGCGTGCTGATTCGTGAAATACACATTGTTATGTAGATATTCCAGTTAAAACCTGCATTGTTAACATAAAATTGATTTTGTGCGCATACCAAAAATGTTACCTGAAATTCACTTACGTCGTTTTGACTGCATCACCTCAGATCGGCTCTAAAGCTGGGCCCACACTGTTGCGAGCTGCTCGCGCGTGCGAATTCCCGTCACCCGCCATTGTCGACGTCCGACTAATGCGTCGTCGTCACGAAGGGAGCTAAGCCGCTGTCGAATCGCGGGCGATTAAAAAAGCTCTTGTTTTCTCTGATGGATAGATTTGAATATTGTTAATTTGATTTCGTTAGGTAAATTATTATGATCGCACTTACATTTTTTAATTTATTTTAAAGACATTGTAAATGTACACTGATCTCAGCTTTATTTGTATGTAGTTACTCTTTGCACATCCTTTGCTCACGGTCATACAAAATCAAAAAAAGAAAAATAACAAAGTACGATCGGGTCCTTTAAAAAACTAAACTGCACCCACAACCCGTTTTGTCAAATCATACTGTAAACAATCTATAAATAAAATAATAATAAAATATAATGAAGCACATTTGATGAGGTGTAATTTAATTTCTTTACACCCCATTCGTAACACTATAATTTTTTGTAGTACATAAAAAACAAAATAAACTATCTACGTACATAAAAAGAAGACCGTTAGTCGTTACGTTTAGATAATAGTAGTACAGCAAACCCTCTACCTATACACACGTATATAATTAACATAAAAATAAATTCATAATCACATGAAATATTGCAGTCGTAACTAACAATAACTGCAATTTTCCACGCGATAAATCTTTTAATAATAATATTTAATGTCGTTGACGCGAGCGAGGGCGACGGACACAATGCGACGTGCGACATGCGACGCGACACAATAGTCGGGAGATTTGACGCGGGCGATCGTGTGCACCTTGCTTTTGTCCTAGTCCCCCTGGATTGACGCGATGAGGTGAGGGCCCTCGGTTGGAATCGGGATTTGATCAGTAACGGTCATAGTTTTGTTGCTGAGTGTCGCGTGGGTCGCCTTTATGTAAAGTTTGGCTGTCTGATGCGGTTATGATAAATGGTTTGACTCTTCAATCCCTTTAATAAAGCGTCTGTTACTATCTTGTTGTTTAATTACTATTATGGGCTTCGAGGTTTAACAAGCCGTCGTCATCAGGCTCGTCCATGCTAATATTATGTACTTACCTACATGACATGCTTATGTTATGCTTAGATTTATATCTATCTTTCACATCATTGATTTTAATACCTCATCTATAAATTACTAATGCCGCGATAAAATTATTTAATCAAAGTTTTCAATGGTTGGCATAACCACCTCTAGTAGGATATGGACTAAGATCTCGTGTTCAGGCTGAGAATTTTAGAAATAGCACCCGTCAAGTTCTTTGTTAGGTAAACTTCATTTTTTATTTTTCGGTATTCATTTTTACTACAAGAACACATTATTAACCTGCTAATCACTCTTGCTATAAAAACAAGATTATTAATCGAAACTCCCAAAATTAAAACTAAAATGAAATCATAATCATGAGTAGGTATCGTCCTTCAGTTCGCGAGCTACCCTTCCCCACCGTTACTCACATGTCCAGGGGAGCAGGGGACACAGTGCACGGTGCAGGGGAGCGACTGAAGGGCGCAGTCCGCTGCAGCACTGATTGTTAATACTACTAAAATCGATCTGCATTATCATATAATATGTATGGTAGGTAGAATTTTTAGGTACCTATATCGTATGCTTTAAAACTCACACGAGTTTTTAGTGACATCACAAAACTGGGCCTTTACATAGATAGTCATCTGACTTGGAAACATCATATCGACGCTTTGTCAAAGAAGCTTAGTCATTTTGCGTATGCTGTGTACAAACTATCAAAAACGGTTAACCGTATTACAGTGCAAATAGCTTATAATGCTTATGTGGCTTCTAGCATTAGGTACGGAATCATTTTCTGGGGCAACTCCACTGACAGAGACCTTACTTTTAAAGCTCAGAAGAAATGCTTGCGATCGTTTACCAAATTACAATCGATTAATAGTTGTAAACTATTGCTTAGGGAACTTAGTTTGCTCACTCTACCGTCTATGTACATACATATTAAATGGGAGTGTTTGTTCGCTGTAACCTGCATATATTTGAAAAACTGCGCTCTCGCCGTTATCAGAATACCATTCATGTTACCTCTCATAAAACCGCATTTTTCGGTAAAAATGTGCTAAGTACGAGTATGGCCCCAAAATATATAATAATATAAGCTGCAACTATTAGAAATAAGGAGTGTTGGGATCCTTTAGGAGGTCTTTGTTTAAATTTATTTTAAATATATGTTACTACTCCATCACTGAGTTTACTACTGATAAACAGAGGTATGACGATTCCGACTTGCTAGTTAAACACTTATGATTTTATTTATTGGTTAGGTATTGTGTTTATTTATCTAAAATTGTAATGACCTGTTTACATAACTGACATATTTTAAATTGATTTTTTTTAATGTAATGACTGACATGCCGCCTTAATTGTAATTGCTTGTTTATGTTAATTTTGTACGCCATATTTCGGCAAAACATAGTGCACACATTTTTAGACAATATACTATCTGTAACCATACCTATGTTTAACAAAATAAATGATTGATTGATTGATTGATTTTACATCTTGTCCAAATTCAAAATATTTTTATTTCACTTAGGGCTGATTTTTCAATCATCTGATAACTTTATTCGACGAATCATTTTGAAAGCATAATGTCCAAAAGTCGTACCAAAAAGTCTCATGCATCAAGATCAAAATATTATATTAATTATTTCCATAATTTTTTACGACATTACGCGTCGGGGATTTGGTTTTTGAACAGGGAATTTAATTTAAAGTAAAAAAGTGTTGATATTATTGTTTTATTCCCTTTACATGATGTTTCGTTTCAAATGATATGATGAATGAATATAACTTTGAATTTTGAAAGTATCATGATCACGTCTTTCAAAAAACATGTAAAAAAATTATATTTTGCCGATTCTACATTAATTAAAAATAACGTGAATAAAATAGAATAGATTTTTTATTTAAACGATTATCATTTTTTTAGAGCAATAATGGCCGTTTGTTTATGACAAGGCAAACAAAATACAGTAGCTAGTTTTTAGGTTATTTCGATTTTTTTGAAAATCTCCGAAACCCGGGTTTTGTTTACAAAAAGAACTGTTATAGTAGTCAATATGATAAGTGTAGTCAAAAAACAAAGTTTGACTTTGATGCAGCGTGGTACGGGATTCCATACACCCATGAGCATTGTCTTTTGACAGTTATTTCATACAAAAACTGTCAAACGTCAATTTTATTCCTCGAATTAAAGCTATCTGGCGATGGAAAAATCAGCCCTTAAACCATCAACCAGCATCAAACTTATGGAACGTCAGAAGCTAGGTATACCGTTCAAATTGGTCGTGTCCTACGGAGGAGAGCCAGCATGAAACTCCACGGTTACTCATTTATGTCTTAGTTCCCCTTTACATGAAAATCGAATGCTCCTCATGTTTCATAGCAAATAGTTAGTCTTACTTCATCGTTTTGGTTTAACTTAGATTAGGCGTAGAGTTCCACGTCGAACGGTTTCGACTTCTAACTGCTAACTCACAACATTAGTAACAGAACGATAATAATTATAACCATAACATTCACATCAAGCAAACAGCACGTGAAGTCGTTTTCACTTTGTATAAAATCAGCCATTACTAACGTGTTCACCCCATTCACTAGACTACCCTCCAAAATATAATATTAAATTAACATAAACCCGCGAGCACAACAGCGAATCAAAACGAGAACATCACGGATATCGTTAATTTGCGTCTGCAAGCTCCTTCGGGCCAGGGGAAGGTAACGATGTTACGGAGTCAATGGTAGTAGGAGTAAGTGTGTTAGCAGCTTTTGTGCGTTTCTTAAGATCTGTTGCTATGGTTACCGGACACCTTGCGCTTTAAGTGGGTCTCAGGCTTAATTGAATTTTAGCTACTAGCTTTGCTTAGGTACTTGAAGGTTTATGTTAAAGATTAGTCTACACTGCTCAACTGTTGAAAAAGCGTCATCGAATGCAATAATGGCTATATTTAGTGGTTTTCTCTACCCATTCAAATATAAAAAAGACTGCCAGTATAATAGTAGCAGGTATTCAACTATTGCCCTTAGTTTTTACATAAGCCACTTTTCCAGGTGTTTTTTTTTAGTTTCTTTGCTCAGATGTTATCTGCATCCTTGCGACACATCGTGAAACCTCTTGTTGCACTCTAATAGTTTCATACCGCATAACCAAGAACCCAAAATTAATTCTCCCATAAAAAAATCATAACGCCATCAAAAGTTAACATGAATCTCCTCTCAAACATAAACACTCATAAACTGATCTAAATGGTTGTTGTCTACAACAGAGTGTCGAATATTGCCATTTTATGCACGAGGTAATGATTCCAAGGTGGTTTATGGACACTTGGACCATAACCTTTTAATTGGTCTCCATAAAGTAGGTACTAGTTTTTAGCAGTCAGGGTCTTTTTATGAGATGTCAGTGTCATTACCTTGTTACCTGACCTTTGATGGGTAATTTGAGCGAGGAATAACAAATCAATCATTGTTGTACATTTCCGTATTTATACGTGTGTCACAAGGTCTGGAATACATTGTAAGTGTTCGATTGCGAATCAATGCTAAACGACAGCATGCAAACTTATTGGATGTTTGTTAAGTGGTGAACTGTACTGACACCGAGATATTTTGTACTCTTGAATTGTAAGTTTGTAAGTTCTTATTTTTTAATAGAAATCACAAATGTTTGTTTTTATTTTTCTGTTACCTTCCCAACTTTATGAAAAAAGGGCTGAAAAATATTACCTACCTACCTACAGGTTCAAAAAACCACCACAATTAAATGGTATCAAAAATTTGCATATTTACCATATCTAACTAAATTATTGGAGTCAAGGTATAACAGTGATCCCTATTGAACATGTTACCTACGTATTAGACGCTCTTCAAAATGAACATTGCAAACTGAAATTGATACAACATAAATCAAAACATGAGTCATGTTCCTCCACCTCACATTAAATCTTCATCTCCGTACCTTCGCAACCCCTCGACGACATTGCAACAAACAAAATAGTCAAATCGATCTTTATTGATGAAATAAAAGTGCATATAAATTTTATGAAGTATAAACGGGACATTTCTAAAAGTTTATGGGCCGAACACTCGTGGGGGACTAAGTACCTAAACCTAACTCAACGCACAATGATATGTGTCGAAACTTATAAGAAAATATTGATATTTTCAACTTCCATCGCCACTTTTCATAGAACAGAAGTCATAAATTCTAGAACGCAAGCAGCAGTGTATAGATTGCTTGGAATTTGGTTGTGCCAATGCATAGTAAAGGAGTTACGGTGACCATAAATTCAAGTTAAATTGGAGACATATCTTTTAATGTGCGTTTATTGAAGTGTTTATGTGGAGGTCTTCAAAGTCCTGCCTGTTCTATTAAATGGACCAACGAGATGAATTTGCGTCTCACGTCTTAACGAAACTTACTCACTGTGACGGTTCAAAACTTTCTAATACGATTATGTATTAAAATGAATATTTCGGTAATTATTGATGACGATGTGAATGGAGTTACTTCTTCTTCAGTAACTTTGATATTTGTATTAATTGATTTAGTTTTAGTTTGGAGGTAGGTAGGTACCACTTTTGCTTAGTTAGTGACGAGATGTAATAAAATGAATATTGGTGTTGAAAGATATTGAAGATGACTCAAAAACAAAATACCTATAGCAAAGCGAACATAATCTTCTACATAGCAGCTTGATAATATGCATAATATGCATGGCAACTTCTAGCCTCTTCAGCGAAGCTGAGTCCTCGCCGTTTCGTAACCAGCGCCCTTTTTTCTTTTATTAATCCCACAATGCTTTGATCCACATAGTCAAAACTCTCTGCTACAAAAAATCATCATCCCACTCGTGCAGTGTAACGTAAGCAGCTAAACCCTGACTTGATCAAGAAACCTTGGATCTAGTTTTCTATTACAGTGACGTTATCATGGGGCACTAACCAGAGAGGCAATTCCCGTATTAATTAAAACGTTTCCATTGTAATCTCAATCTATCAAGAACACCTCTAATTTCTACATTTCTGTAATTTTTTTGACATTGATTATCGCTTAAACGAGATTTCAACTTGAATTGGAACATTTTGTTTAATATGAGTATTTATTGTCTTCAGGCTACTTGAAAGCAGTTGTGACCCTTTCGAAGACAAACCCAGTGAAGAGGCCCGTCGACTCGACCACCGATCATTACCAGTACATAGGCTCGTCACAACACGGACGCAGGGGCAACGGGTCTGCTTCGGACGCGGCGCATTAGGCTCGTGACAAACGAGGATTTTATGCAAACTCCGCGCTGCCGCCGACACACTCCTTTACCGGTGAGGGAAGGGATAATGTGGTATCGATAGTTCGTGTGCAACCAACCCTAAAACTATAATCATTGAATATTTGAGTATGACGAAACTGAAATTATTAGTTAATCTTTTTTTTTTTTATTTAATTAACTCAACAGTAAATACAACTAGTTTAATACGACAGAAACAAAGTTATACAGTACTTTTTAACTTCAACTATCAAGCCAACTTCGTTTGTTGTATACCTCTCGAGGGTTGCCCACTTGTTTGCAAACCTGCTGCTTGTTAGCATAGAAACACCTGAATGTTTGACCTCCTGGTGGGACGTATGAAAATTGTCTTCGCGATGGTGATATTTTTCCAGTGTATCCGCACCAGTATTCAATGCATCCACGTTTCAGTTCGATGACGTAAGAGTTTGTCTTGAGCAGCACGTTATCATCAAACTTCATCACTTCCTTCAACTTCAATCCGTCCTCAAAAGGTACGAATGGGTTGAGGTCACATTGAACATTCTTAGCTTCGTCTTCCTCACAAATGAACTCATCCTGTGACAGCACGTTCGTCTCGTTCGGTCTCACCAGAGTGCCTATATCCACCAGCTTAGCGTGTGAAGCGTGTGAAGCTACATCGTCTTTCCTGTGACACACTCGCCCACCGTCTGAGTAAATTAAACAGTCGACTAAGTAAAACGATTTGTTACGTATCGTCTTAGACAAGAAAAGTAACTTGTCGATGTTTTTGAAGTAATTATATCTTATCGTTTCACACGCATAATCATCTTCTTTAGTTATTTCTATAAAGCAAGATTTGAGGAATAAGGTCGGTGAAGTGAGCTCTGTCATGGAAGTGAATATGACTGGTATACATATTTCGCTGCAGTTATACAGGGTGGTGTGGTTCCTGGGTATGTAGGGGTCGTGAGATGGTTGTATAGTGTTGGAAGAGCTTCTACGTCTCACTTTTGGTGACATTTTGCACACTGGTGCTTGGCCCTGAAATATGAAATTTTATCTATACATAGTATTCTTTTATATAGTATTTCACATAGTAGCTTTGTACGTAACTTCTACGATATGGAGGAGGAGGAGTCGTTAAACAACATTGATCAATAGGTTTTGTAAAGAACAAACTACTAGTGATGGGCACAACTAATACCTATCAACTTAAAATAAATGAGTAGGTCTTACCAAATCTATAACACAAGTAACATCCCTATTGTAAACCTGAAAATAGTTTGAATAGTTAATAATTGCAGTGATAGTAATTTTGTCACTACTTAGTAAGACGTGATTGGTCTTCTAAAATATATTATTAAATTAATATATATTATTAATCTTACCGCATCAACTTCACACATACAAGCATACTGAATTACGAATAAACATAAAAAAATTACATTCATGTCGGTATTATAACATTATGCATCTACATAGAAACATGGAGAAAGTCATATGGCAATAAAATATTAACTGCATTCCGGTCCATAGCACATTAATGGAATAATTAATTGGAAACTCCTTGATAACAAGCACTTCCTATGTTGAAAGAACAATTTGACAAATTATTTCGAAATTGTATGACTCCCAAAGCATATCGATAAATTATGACAGTTTCACATCACTGTGAATATTCAAATGAGTAGTTTAGGCGTAGTAGGTAAATAGCATTGCGTATAATTCGTTCAACCACAGAGAAGTGCTAACCAGTATTACAGCAAAATAGGTAACAATATAAAAAGGTAAGTATCTGCAAAAGCAGATGGAATTTATATAAGGATATATAAAATTGAAAAACTTACTAATAAGTGAAACTAAATATACAATTGTTTTACATCAAATAAGTCTTCAAATATATATACGAGTAAAATTAACCAAAGTAATTTCAAACATACAGTATGTACCATAAGCAATTACAGGAATTTTTCCTGTACACTTTTCCATTCTTTATTTTTAGCACTTAACCTCTGGAATTTGTCTTAGTATGCCATGGTCTGAGGTTTATCAACGCGCTATTTGTGAAAATACAAAACATCGATAACTCCCTAGTGCATCGTTCCTTTATGTTTTTACAATTGCAATTTCTTCTTTTTTTAATTCTTTTAATGTTCCTTGTGTTGGCTAACTGTCTTCGCCTACTCTATGGCGTACATTCGCGACAGTTTCAGCGACTGACTACAGTGTAAGCTGTCGTAAAAACCGCCTCCGCGGTAATGCAGTCGCTTCAACCACTGACCATGGGTAGTAATATACCCACAGTACTTTGTTTTGACGAGTTATCATAGTGTGACACTACTTTCTGATGCATTTACAGTTTTATGGATACAAGGGATACATATGTATATACAATATTATTATTTTAGCAGAAAATCAACGTTTAATCCCTTTAGCGGTAGCTATTAACACTTTCATCACCATTTCTCTCAAAACGTTGAAGGAAAACATCGCTAGGAAACCGGCATGTCCTAGAATAATAATTCGAAGACATGTGACAACTACCAACCTGCACTGGGCTCACGTGGTAGATTACGGCCTACTAACTCTCGCCGAGAGGAGACCTCAAACTCAAACTCAACTCAAACTCAAACTATTTATTTCAACTAAACCAATTACAGGTACTTTTGAATTGTCAAGGGTCGGTCATCAAAAATATGAAGCTAGTTGCCCATTCCAAAGCGTAGTAGGTACCTATGGAGAAGAACGGGCAAGAAACTCCATGGACACTCTTTTAAATCACAATAATATTGTTACAAAGTATTGGTTACATCATTCATGTTAAAAAATATGCATGTAAGAACGATGCAGAACGTTAAAAGCGTCCATAATGAAAAGATAAAAAAAAACAATTCAAATATTAATTTAAATCAAAATAAGCCATGGCAGCAAAGAGTTGACCAGTCCCTACTGACGGCGCCCGTTCACGAACATGACGCATAGGTTAGCACCATTCAGCTCAACCATTTTGAAGGGAGCTAAATGATCCAACACATGCGCCACCATCAGCGATACATTAGAGTGAGCACGACATACTCTCAGCTGCCAAGGCACATTCAAGTCAATGAAAGACGTACCCTACCCAGTACATGGTAGCTTTGTCCTGTGTCAGCATTGGGAACATTCTAGGCTGATTATGCCGTAACTATGGACGGTAATCTCTTTCATATTTACCTCTTTTCACGTGACTGAACGAGTTGGCATCAATTTCAAGTCCAATCTGACTAAAAGTGGCGGTATATTAGTTCTACAAATAAATAACGGAATCGTGGTATACGTGAATACCTCAATAAACAATATTATCACCTAAATCAAATCACATAATACAAGTATGCAGAAAATTGAAACAACTACAAGTAACTATTACAGTCGTCAATACGTCCCCATACGGGCCCACGGGAGGTGTCGTCGTACGGGGCCTTTACACCTCGTAAACGTTGTCAATTGAGCTTTATCGATAGTATACTGTCGTTGCAATGAATTTTTATTTACATTTAGAAGAAGACTTTTATATTTGAACATTATTGGTTTCTTCGGTATCCAATACAGAACTTCTCTTAGCAGAGTTGATTTGATTGATATATTATAATATTCGTGACCAACACACCAGAGCTTTAAACCGTTTATAATTAAGTATCACACATGACAAACAGCCTAAGGCATTACTGTACTAACGTCTTATGAGAACCTTTCAACTACAATATCAAACAATTAATGCAGGCACCTACTACGTTCTCACAATGAAATTAAACAGCATTATGAATCAAGTATGTTTGTAATGTACTGACAATGATGATACCCAAACACATATCGCGCAGTAACTCGATTACATTTTCAATTTTATAAAACTGGGCGTCAAGTGTCATGAGTACGGCCATAATATTAATCAGAGTAGGGTAACAAGATTTGGAGCACGTAATCGGACGGTCTCAGCGGGGTGCGGGACACTTTATTAGATTGTCGCCCCAACCTGCCAGCGAACGAAAAGAAACGGACGATGGAAAAACATTCGCGTATGAGTTTGTTGCCAAATGTTGGGAGGTGTGGATCTGCTGTCATACGTATATTTTTTAATTCCCGAGGCATGTAAAATATATTTAGGTCAGGGTTTGTACAACAAAAATATCTAGCGTATTTATTTTCTTTTCAGTTTGAAATTGCTAATTAATGTGATCAATGAACTGAATAACTGACACGTACAATCAAATCAAAATAACCATCAGCTACATATTACAGCTTAGTACAATGGTTGTTGGGACACAATAATCTAATAAAAACCTATAATCCATTCTCACAGCAAAATGCACAACCGATCAAAACATTTCCGATCAACACCACCAATAATAATCGACATTTCAGTGTATAATACTAACACAACGTCATCCGACGGCGTCACACGCAGATGAAACAATCGAATGACGCGCAATGACGTCTGCACTCCGGAGGGTGACAAAGCCACGGATTTTAACCGGAATCCGACCGGCACACAATAGTTCACAAAAAGTTGCCCTCACCTTCCCGCACCCCGCGCCCCTCACCTACAATAAATTACTCTCCCAATGATTTTTAGTCCGTGCGACACATTCGCATGATTTATAACGCGTGCGAACAATACTAACCGGTTACGGTATAAATCTGTGAGCATTGGGGGTGTTACTGAAAAGCTTGTTGTTTTCAATGTACGAATAGTAATTATTGTTGAACATATGGGCTGAACGTATTTTTAAGTCATTGTTGGGAGTGAATGACTAAGTTAGAAGTAACTTAAATATAACCATCAATAAAAAAGTTTATTGACGGCTAATAGTAATAAAAATAACAGTAACTCTATTTAAATTTATTGTGTTGATAGTAACAACTGTTGAAGTGTATTTTTGATTAAAAGTTCCTGGGATTTCAAGGCTTATTATACCATGTTTCATTCACGGTAGGAATATCCTCAATAGCTCAGCTCTTTGACGATGTCCCCCACGAGTCATCTTCTTGTCCTCAACTAACAAGTACCTTAACTCAGAAAGTTTCATCTCAACTTTGTACAATAAAAAATCTTAATAACATGTACACAAATAAATCCTCCGGAATGGTAATTTACGTTTTCTCAATCATAAACATTCTGATATACAACTGTTAAGCATATCTTCGAAAACAGAAACATCGATATTTACGTCGCCGTTATTCGAAACGGTATAAAAAACAAGCACGCTGCGATTGAAAACAAGAACATTTTTTTCCTCAACAGATAAGAAATCATCATTACCGTCAAATGGCAGGGGATTTCGAAATCCATTCTCGTCATTACTCTCGCGACATTGACTGCTCAGCACGCATCGCCAATAAAAACACGTCGGGACACGGCGGGACCTCCTGCCAGCATGTTTATTTTGTCACACCGCTCCCTACTCGCGCACCCCTTGCCAAGGTATTATAATTAAGCTCATTTGTTATTTTTGCTCTATTCAGCGGACGCTGTGGCGCGCAGGCGCGATAAGCCCGCCTGTATAGGTGCGTCATTAAAGCAAGTTTTTGATGCGCACGCGACTCCGACCCGCATTATCTTTTTATCGTTGCACCCCATGTGCAGGGATTATGTGTGGGACAGAGGTTGGGAACTTTGACGAATATTTGGTAAAGTTTAGTTAGTATAAACTTTTGCTAACATATATTATAAATCAATGTTTCATAAAGTAAATGATAAATACAAGTCTTAATTTATTTAAAAACCTGATATTTTTGATTTTTAATATTTTCATTATCAACCCAAAATCATTCTTTAAAAAACCGTTATCAAAATTGTATAAAAACCTGTTCCATTAATACCATATTACCATTATAAAAACCCTACTGAAGGGGTTCTAAAAAACTGAACATCAGTGCGTTACCTCTGGCTATAGGTGCACAATAGAGCGCGCGCGTGTCACCCGTGTGTCACCGAACAAATATTGCATTACCCGCGTCCCCCGCGCCCCGCCCCCCGCACGGCACGCGCCGTGTGTCGTGAGAGTCCATTGTTTCGTCCCCTGCACCGCTCGCGGCTTGGACACCCTACTCGGTAATCCCACGGAAATTGCATCGTAAGTGGCACTGATTTTTTTTTCGTTAATTTTTGTTGTGTTTAGTTTTTGGTGAGAAGGTATTGATTTTCTATTCCAACCATTGGTTTTTCCTAATACCTATCTGGGAATGTGCTATCCATAATTTAGAAAAAAACTTTAAACTATTTCTGACCACTTTCTTTCATCGTTCTACCTCTAACACAATTAACTTTTCAGGGCACATTTTCAATATCTATGTACATCAAGGCAGGTACATATATGTTCGGACCACAACCTGTTTTGATCTATGATTCGGCGTTGCATCACTCTAAGAAACTGCCATCTGTTGCCTCAACTCAAGGGATGTTGCGTGACAGCGTGATTGATGTTACTCATCCACCAAATCGCCTCTTACGCTACCTATCTATGGGGATACGTCAAGTGGTACCTATCGTCTTAGAAATAACAGTAAATCGCATAGTAGCAAAATCTTCACTAGAAGGCGTTTTCTTAAGACACTCCATAAACTTTATACCGTCCATGGTCAGACACAACCCTCATTGGAATGAAAATGACGACTAGAGATTATTTTATAACAGAAGCAGCCAAATAGCAGAAAACGTAGGTAATTTAAAAAAAACACTATCTACTTTCTGCAATGATGATCATTAACGATTGCATTTGTACCTCAAACCTTTCCATTATTAAAATACATAAAAACAAAGCACCTAAAATGGACTACACCATTTGTACGTTAAATATCAAAAATTCCTGCAGTCCAAAGAAATAACATTGAATTAGAAAACAAAAGGGCTAAGGGTGGCTATCGCGGCTGCCATCAGAGCATGCGGGTAAGGAAATTATTAATTTGGACCTATTAACGTTACCTACACCAATTGAGGACAAAAAGGTCCCCTCCTACCTCGGAATACCTTTTTAATAAAGGGATATGGTAAGCTGTTATGTCTTTGACAATGAATGATGAGTTTTGGGAGGTCAGAGGTTGTAAGGAGGTACTGAGGGTTTCAGTATTGATGGAGGTAAACGAGTTGAGAAAATATGTGCAAATAAAGCCGCAGATGGAAAGGGAAAACATTATTTCTTGTTCTTTCACCACGATGGCGAAAACCAACGTGATGAATGAAACAAGAGCCTTTGATTTGCTCACTAACCTTGGCGATATTAAGATTAGAAAGATGATTCGGATCGTACTGTAATAAAACGCAATTGCAATTTAAACTTTCAAGAAATCAGAACAGCTGCTGGTTTGATATCTACAAACTGATTGAATCAACAATGAAGATGACTCGGACTGATCGCCATTTATTTATTGTTGATTCTACACATGAAAGCTTTGATCCCGTAAGATGCTGAACTAATAAAATTCTTAGAAGCATTACTGAAACGTTATCCAGTACAAAACACAAATAAATTAACAAAATGCTCCCTCTGAAACCCAGCACCTCACAACTCTACCACACAAAATAAAACACCTCAAACTCACGATATAAGGGTTCAATTGTTACCTTTTGATGTGCACTAAAAACGCTTATAACTATCTCGGAGGGTTCCTTATGCGGGCTCTATTAGCCGGAGTTCGGACTCGCCCTTAGCCTGTGCGGGCGACACCTTTACAAAGTGCGGCCTTTATTTAATTTCTCACTACATTTTATGCTACAAAGGGATTTTAAGGGATAACTAGTTTAGTTAGGGTTGCTGCTCGTATGTAAAACATGTGGAAGAATGGATTTTAAAGCTGTGGTAAGTGTTACTAATGTTCTGAGGTGGTCATTGTTTATTCTGTGAAACAATCCTAAACAGGGGACTAATTAGGAATAACCTACCTATATTATTGTTGGAACAGGTAATAATTAATGAAACTCCTCTAGCTGTGCTTTTCTGTTCATTTTATTGCATCCACTGATAAAAACTTGAAGTTTAGTATTAACGTGATTTAAACAGTTAATCGACTATTGTCATAGTACGTTATGGAATCTCAAAGCGTACGACCAAAACACACTACATCGAGTCATTCAATAGCACAAAAGCAGCCATCGTCATTATGAATCCGGGATCTCCAAACGTCCTCAAACCATATAGAAACAATTGGTCAATCTCCTAAAAGTATAATAGTTTAACAAGGTGAGCCGACCATGTCCCGTCAGCTGACTGCAATCAACTCGTCTGATATAGTACAAGTAGTGGAGGCACCTACACGTACCTGAAGCACCTCAGCCAATTGGTAGATTTGGGTCAGTTGGATGCAGATAGAGTGTCTCGTCTTGTCTTGAAAATTTTACTTCTTAGATGTAGTGGTTATTGTGTTTAGCTTGTTTTTCATATTTATTGAATCCGAATGCATCAATTATTCAGCAGATAAAATAACCTTAACATAAAACATCCGAAAAATGTTACCTTCAATATGATTGTTGTCAGTTTTTGAAAGCTTGTGGCCTTTTTAGGGGCATTATGGAAATAAAGTATGTTGCTTTGTTTCTTCCTTATTCGAACTAACATTTATACAGGCGAACTAGGAATCTATCAGAAAAGAAGCTAATATCACAGCCCTAGAACCATGATTCGTTATAAGATTAATAATAATAATATGCATCCTAAGAACAATGGTATTCATTCAAAGTAGAGTACAACTTCAGTCGAACAGTCCTGTACAAACCAGAAACGATGCGTTAACACTGGTTCAAGGTAGGTACTTGAGACAATAACCTCTAGATTGCACGTAGGTACTCGTGCGCACGGGCACCCTATGCGTCGCCCGTACCTGACAGCACCTAAACTGACTCAATTGGTCTACATGTGGGTCAGTGGAAGAAGATGTGGGGTAGAGTAGGCTGCTATAAGAACTGTTTTCAGACAGCTCCAGTGGTACTGTTGTAGTGTTTCATTGGGCCAACTATTAGGCCCAACAAGGAAAATAAGAAGGGTTTCATGGCTACCTACTCATATTGTCTTGTTTAACACGCAGCAAATGTGTAGTTCTTCTCACTTTCTTCAACGTAACGATGTCCGGATTCAGCTGTCGGTTAGAAAAACTTAGCTTGTGTCATGCCGTCTTTCTCTCAGATCGACAAAAAGTAAAAAGCAGCTCATACCATGGTAAAAAAATTGACAGTCCGCAAAGTTGTCAGGTTGGCTTACTGCCTCGGAACGGGTCTGGATCCAGTGACATAACTGGTGATAGCTCTTTAGTTGCAACTGTGGAAAAGAAAGAAAACAATGAACAGAAATAGACGTAAAAAACATTCAGTGTCATGTCACCTCCACGGTATGCTCTGTGCTCACGTGGATCCTATTAACTAAATTGTTGTTTGAGTCACCGGCCACCTGGCGGGCGATCACCTTAAATGTCGCTCAATTGACTGTCATCATCTGTATCATGTGTGCACGTTATGCCGTATATTTAGATGTAGTTATGTGGGCTATTTGATAGCGTTATATGGATATAAAAATACTTAGTAATCATATATTTATGGACTCTGGTATTTTTATCTGCCAAAGCAAACGATGACGAAGAAAATGAGCTTTAAATGAAGGCTTTTCCATAGATTGAGCTACAAGATGTGATTTATTCCTACTTGCAGCTGTCTGATTTCTTCCAATATGCAATAGCTTCAAAAAGCTCCCTTTTCTATTTCGTGGTCTCCACTCGAAGAGTCGTTTACTCTAGCTGCGACCAGTGGTTTAATTAAGGGCATATTTTCATACAAAGATCAAAATATACTTAAAATCATATTTTAAAGGTAACTTCTCCAATTTACAACAATCCCCAATCCGTAATTAATTCGCCCTCAACCTTCGGTCAAAATCATAAAGAGCCCGACCAATAAAAAAACATTAAAACCATAATTTGCAAAGCAATTAAAAGCTCTCATCATCACCTTATCTCCCCATCTCCGCCCGCATCGCACTGGCCGGGCTGTACCGGCAGACGGAGGCAATTGAGCCCGATGAGGGACCAGACGGTGGGCACTTAATGCTACACCAATTACAAATGTTGTGGTATCGGTGTTGAAAGTCATTATGTGTAATTAGGTACTATTTTTGTTATGTCACACTTAACATAGCTACTTAAAAAGTTTACAACGAACTTTACGGAAAACTCCGTCAGTTTCCTATGTCAACGGACTCAACGGTTGTAATTAGGAATATTAGTCATTTCAGTTGTAGGTACCTAATTGTTTCTTAGACATGGTTTTCCTGTTTTTTTTTTCATAATTTCCATTGGAAAACCTACTCTGACTTCATTCTAATCGATGTTTTTCACCACACTGAGCCTATTGGCTCAGTGTGCTCTAGTGGATTTGTGTAAAAAGTGCTGTTTTAATTTTTGGGTTGTTTAAAACTTTTTTCTTAGCTTCTGCGAATCTAACCTATCCACCATATCTACAACATGCATATTACTGCCCTAAATGAAAACAAAACAATAGTTCCATTATATCTAGGTACAGTCGACTGCACACACTCAAACTTTAATTTACCCCTTACAAAAGCGTAATAACATATTAATGTGTCCGCCAGGGCTGCTATCGATCGCTTCATCGCCGTGTAACTCGATACTCGTTACTGAACAAAAGCGCGCCAGGTGTTCAACCCTAGTGCGCTGATGGTCGAATCTCTCGTGAAATAATATAGGGGTAAAGATGACTCGAAATTGAAATGCTAATGTTGTTATAGGACCAAAATTTAAAAGTGAACATGTTTTTTTTTGTACCTAAATTTTGATCGGGGTGCTAGTTTCTGTATTGTTGGTGAAGGGTAATTTTCTATTCACCTGGTATGATTTTATTATTATAAAAACTTGTAAAATGCTGTGCTGTTTATTATTTTTATCATTGTAAAACGGTAACTTATCGATGTGGTTCATAAATAATCACTATTTTAGTCACTAAAACTAAGGCAAAATAAAAATTTAAACGAACTTGAACAGCAACTCATTCTATATTTTTAATAATACACCTCGATCCAAAGAATGTACCTCGAGCAAATATTTTTTTAGTCTTGTTTACGTCTACGTCAGGGTTACCTACTCGTAGTTTCGTCTAGCTAGCAGGCTATTCAATCATAGTTTAGAGAGACTGTCACCAAGATTCAAGAGGCTGGCTCAAAATAGGCTCAATGATAAACAGCGTAAATGGCTTATTCTCGGAAATAGTTTTTGGTTCTCGCCCGGCAATATAAGAATATCTCCCAAAAAAGGAATAACGAAGTAGGAATAAAACTTTTATCGTCTGGAAATTTTCAAAAATAATACCTACCTGGCAGGCTTACCAACAGTTTCAGCATTCTACATATTATATCTAATACAATTAAGTATTAGATATTATTGTTCTCTGGTTTATTTATTATTTAATTTGTTTACCTCTTCTATCTTATCTTTGATCTAGGTAAGAGCTTTATATGCTACAACGGCCATACATTTACCCTGTTATTTTTAGTTTTTGTACTACAATTTAAAACTGATGAGTTTTGATAGGCGAATATTAACGTATTTTCTTTCTTTCTCTTAGGCCTTGTCTCGTTCTTCTAGATAATGTGTTCGTCTTCAAGACCATGATAGAGATTCTTTATTTTAAAAAAATCCACTGATCAAACCTTATGCACGTATTTCGACTGTTTCTCATTACACTAAATTGGTTTCCTCCCAGCTCCCGCTCACCTCCGGGTACAATAAACCCCAACATACTGAAACCGTTTAATTATCGTTCACAAACCATAATCCACAAACATAATCCGTTGACCCAGTATAAGTCAAACAGACAAAATTTATTAATCGCTGGGTCTTCGAGACCCGTGCAAACACTGCAGGGTTACGCTTAAGTAATTACCGTGGGTGGGCCTGCGGACTGCGGACTGCGGAGCTCGCGCTCGTAACGTGCCATCGACACTCGATTGTTTAGTGTATGTTAGGTTAATTTGGGGGTAGTTTCAGATATTTACTTATTTATTGATCAGGTTCTTGTAAAGCGAGTTTTAATACTTGTTTTTACAGCACACATAGAACACTGGATACATTACGAAAAGAATAGATTTTTTATGAAAACACCTGTCATATAGGTAACTGAAACTTACCTACCTGTACTAAAGTCATTGAGCGTACAGCTTAATGAGGGGAACTCCCTGAACATCTAATTGAATGTGTTATAAGGAAAATTTAGAGCATGTTATTAAGGAAAAGGATGCACATACTTGCACGTAGGCAAGCGATTTGGCAACGTCTTCGCGCGCCCTTTTTGTAGGAACGGTCAAAATTACGGAAATACCGCCAGTTTAACGCATTGCCAACTTGCTTCATGTTGGGAACTCTACGATGAATGGATTGCTTATCAGGCACGCGCTAAAATTGATATATTGATTTTCTTTTTTGTTTTGATAGATTATAATACTTTTTTTTTTACTGAAAAGACCTTAATTCCTGTCTACTTGAAAGGTTTGCACTATCTAAGTGGATAATTACACGACTTTTTTTCAACACTTTAGATTTGGTAAATTACCGTTTATAATGAACATGTAACAGTTACTGCACCTTCTTTTTCAATTTGGCGCATGTTTTCAATTTCACCTGTATAACGGTATATAGTATAACCCTGGGAGTTTTCCGTTGAGTGAAAAGGTAACCTTTACAAAAAAACGTGATGCAACATGCCAATAGCATAACTTTCCTTTAATTAGATAATTTGTAAGTTTACTACGTCAGACCATTATTTCTAAGCACTGCACTGGGAAAAATAACTACAGCAACATTTTTAAAGAGTCACTTTATATCACGATTTATGTGCCCAGCTCCTTTAGCAAGATAATATTACAATAAGGAAAGAATTCTCTTATAAGGTATGCATTTAAATATTCCATATGGAAATTCTTTCCTATGATAATACGTGGACGGAGGCAAAACAAAGAGTATCTCATATCAAATTCCATAATTTGTAATAGCTAAGAGGAAATGTATTATTAAAATGTCCGCACACTTCTCTAAGGTTACATTATAATAATAGGTAAGTAGGTATTTGTTTCTACACAATTTTACTGCTGCAGGTAAAGTCCAAAGGTTTATTTGAATAATGTACCTTATTCTAAAATCTGAGAATGTACCTCACATTATTCAAATTAGACTTTTGGACTTTTGATTTTTGAGAGAAAAGTTTTTTGGTTCTGTTTTAGATTCGAAGTTAAGTTATTGTAGGTCAGTGATGGTAAGCAAACTGTTACCAATATCAGAATCGGCTGGTCCAAACATGTATTGTTTTTTAGATATAGAAATCATATATTTGCTTTAATGTTAGTATACAGATAAGATTTTTTTTTATAAATAGTCCCGATACATTTTACCTTACGCATGCACATTTCGGGCAGTGGTGGCCAAGTGGTAATGGCCGCTGCTTACGAGTTGTAGGTCGTAGGTTCGAACCCAGACAGGCGCTTTACTTTGTGTAAATTATTTCATCACCACTGCTCTCAAAACGGAAATCATCGTGAGGAAACCGGCATGTCCTAGTACCAAAAATTCGAAGACATGTGACATCTGCCAACCCGCACTGGGCCCGCGTGGTAGATTACGGTCCACTCCCTCTCACTGAGAGGAGGCCTGTGTCCCAGCTGTGGGAACATAGGCTGATTATGTATGCACATTTTTGCCAAACCTACAATATTAGTTAGTTTTCTATCTATCTATCCAAACCTACAATATTAAATCAACTTGACCATTCAAGTTCAAGTTTTGGTAGCCTACTTTTTTTCGCATCAGCATTGAAATTAAATATAATATCTAATTTTATGTGGATTTTATTATGTGGATACCTACCGATACCTATATATTACAGACAAGGTTTTAATTACAGCAACTATACACACAGCACATGATGGGAGGGTTCATGGCAATCTCAATCTATTGTTTGGTGCGCAAACAAAGCGAGTGCGTCTTACCCCCAGGTGAAACTAATAACTTTTACCACCACCCTGTGCAAACATCTACAGTATGATCATATTTTGTGTATCTACGCGTAGTGTGGGATGGTCTCATTGAATACTGTCGATGAGATATTTCTTTGCTTTGGCAAACTAATTTGGTGATTGTAAGAATCAAGAATAAATTTTTGCAGTTTATGTCGTGGTAGGATGATAATTTTCTCCGAGGTTCAGAGAGGGGACTTTCTAGGAAAGTCTAAAAGCTGGAAAATTAAAACGAATGAAAGATTTCCAAGGACTAATAATTCAGTAAGAAAGTAATGGAACTAGATTACAAATAGAAACTAATTACATTTCATAATTTAGAAGACTCGCTTTAACCCTCGGTACACAAGGAATTACGTACGTAATGCATATTGAAAGATTTAAACACAAAATAGGAAATAAAGCGAGAATTTAATTATTATACATAGTCGGTGACACAATTATACCTACTGTGAAAATCGATCACAAATTTCCCCACTTTCCTATCAATTTTACAATCATTAAAATATTATAATCTCTGTTTAAAAAAATCTGTGATCTCACCGTGAAAAATGTGGACTCTCTTGCCGGTTTGTCTTTTCAGCAAAATCTGGTAACAAATTCCTACAAAACCTAATAACAATAAAATGTAAGACTGAGAGATAGGTTAGTAGCATGTTGTACTAAAGAATTATTCATTACATACGCGTGGGGGACAAACGCATAACCTCGCAGTTATTGCGTGTATAAGTAACGGCACGTGTGCGCAAGCCCTTAGGAATTGTCTACTTTGTCATGTTTACCTCTTCGGCTTGTATTTGTGAACTTGCAACATGAGTGAATACGGGTAATGAAGTGTTTGGCTTTCTTTGGCGTACTCTCTTTATTAAAAAGCGGTGTTTGATATCGAATTGTTTCATCTTTCCCAAAAGCTTTTCAGTCATCACAACTGTGTCTCTTGGCCAATTTTAATGACTTTAAACAACTACCGCGTGGAAGTGTATTTAAAGATAGGTTTGTTTTAGTAACTCTATATTGTCTTTTCATAATAGCACTTAGGTGCTATGCAATAAGACAATAGATAAGCCACTAACGTTAGAAATTGGGGATAAACGCAGCTAGTAACGTTTGTAACAGTAACATAATCGGCCTATAATGTTCCTACTGCTAGGACACTCCTCTCTGTGAGTGGGAGTGCTAATCCACCACGCGGGCCAAGTGCGGTTTGGAAGATGTCACAAGTCTTCGAATTTTTGGTTGTAGGACATGCCGGTTTCCTCAAGATGTTTTGATAGTAGTGGTGATGAGATAATTTACACAAAGTAAAGCGTCTGTCTGGGCTCGAACCTACGACCTACAACGTAAGTCGCAGCCGTTACCACTGGGCCACCACTGCTCTGGTCTCTCGTGTACCAACAGCTAGGGACAAACGTTCGCTTTGTTTTCGTGGTCATAAAAGTTTTAAAGCCAAACCTGTCTCTTTCTACCTATCAGTATAAAGTTGAATAATTGAACCATCGTTTAACGTATGAACAGTGACTGTTATTAAATAATATCTATCCTTTGTAGTGCGCTCCTGTTCTTCGGTGCACCGCATTTCCCCAGAACCTGGTTATTGTTCGTAAGGCGGGGGCACACGGTCTCATAACTAGCGCCGGCTGCGAATGTTTGAACGATGTTATTAATTCAGGTGGCAAGCAATATTGTCTGTAGCTGAGCCACCTATTGCATAGTCAATTAAACATGAATGTTCCACGTGAATTGTTATATTAGATATGTCATAAATTGATCGATGTCATGAAAATGAATGATTTCACTGTGCAAAACTGTTTTATTTTTAATATTTTTATCGTCATATGAATTGATGATTGAATAAAATTAAGCTTATTTAGATTACCAAATAGCTTAACTCGATTGGCACAAAGCACAATATAGAGTGGCAGGGGCATCGACGCGCAAACTGTGACCATGAATTTATCACATGATGACAGCACCTCCTAGCGTAGACATTTTTCGTCGGCAAAATGTTTCATAGAAAAGAGCAACACCTACGCGGTCAAAATGTATGGAACAGCAAACATTTTTTAAATAACTGACGTTAAGTTGCGACGCGATTTCGTTCAGAATCAAGTACTGAATCCATGGTAACAGGTTGCGCGTCAATGTCTCTGCATCCTGTATTATAGGTACATCTAGGACTTTATATGTCTGGTTCATCTCAAATACTCTCTGATACCCAGAACGTACTATGACAGAAGTAGTTGTAGGTATACCTATCTATAATCATATTAAACTGCCACATTTTATCAGTCCTGTAGATTGAGTGGCGTCCGCAGGGAGGAGCGGTAGTCTCCGGTCACACCGGAGAAGTGGCGGCACCGCTATTCTGGACACAGCTTTACTATACTGTAAGTTTTACTTTGTAATATCTTTTACTAAGATTAATTGTTGATGAATGTTCTTCATCTCTTGGCTGTAATAATCGGCAAGAACATAGTCTAGTTAAATATGATGATTTGGTTGAGTCTCTTATCCCTGACCAAGATCATAATAATTCCGTCCAGATTTAAGAAATCCACTAAGAGTAACTGCAACAAGCCAACCAAGGCAAGGCTATAAAAGTTAGGAGAGGATTTCTGGTTATACGAGTTTATTGTTAGTGTTACGACGATCGGGACAAATGGCCAAATATTTTATCAATTTCATAGTAGCAAAAAGTCCGTCAGAATAGGGCCGCGTGTCCGTGCAAGGGTTGGGCCCTTCGCTGCATTCAATTATCTGACACGAAGCAGCATTGATGGGAAAAATCACACCATGATAGAAAACAACGGTGACGCGACTCACCGCGCACTAATCGTGTTATCTACGTCATATCCTATTATTAGATGCTGTGGACATCGTGTTGTTCTTAGCTGGCTAGGGAAAGGGTGGCAAATATGTGTTTTGATATTACCCATAAATATTTGTATTGTAGACAATAAAAGTAAGTTCGTCTGGAAATGAAAAGGTACAATGTTCCAGTTTACATTTGCAGAAAGTGTGAATTGATTTCGATATAAAAAAACACACACACATACCTAAAGACATTTTTTACGACGTTTTTATAGGTGATGCGAATGGAAAAATTATATATATACAAGAAGAAACAAATACATAGGTTAAAAAATAATCAAGAAAGTTTCATCGTGACCATTTTTTGGACAAAATTCTTTACATTCTTAAGGATAACGTACCAGGGACACAACAGCATCTAAGAGGTAATAGTAAGTAGTAACATAGGCGTCTTTATTCGTTACATTGCGTCGAACCCTCTCGCGCTATGCGAATACCTTGACGAAACTTAATATCGGATGGAGGCCTGGTATGGCTAGGAAACTAGCGTATGATTCTGCAAGACTGAGAGACAGTGTAGATAAATCTGCTGTAGGCAGGTATGTCTACATGCTTTGAACAGCTCCAACTGTCCTTACGCTAAATACGGGACATCTATCGGCTGTCAAGGTGTTACAGCCATCTACACCTCTCTTCTTCTCTACCCAAAGAGTCCTCGTTATACTTAGAGCTCTTCCTCCACTAACCCTTACTGAGAAGCTCAAGCTTTAGTCGAACTATTCTGTAAAAATCGCTCATTGAAAACTTAGGTGAAGTAAGCTGTCATTCCACCTGAATCTGATGCTAGGGATTGGCAGAGTTGACAGCTCACTTGGCGCTCACTTCACCTGAGTTTTCACGGTGAGTTTTTTTTACAGAATTGCACTACCGGTGAGAACAACCTACTTTATCTTTCTACACTCATACATTCCCGCAAGTCAGCTTCATGGCCAGACGCTAAGAAACTCGTGTTCGCATAGTTGTAGAAACGTTTAATTGTTCGCTCAAGGTCCGGCCTCGATTTATGAGCTGTAGGTGCGACGCCTCAAATTCCGGCCTCACCCGCGCGTTTGGCCTATTTCTTCTACTGTCCCACACAACTTCACACCAGTTTATTGCCAAAGTTATTTAGGAAGGTCTTGGATACCGGGCTTTTGTGGAAAACATTACTTTTTAAGAACTTTGTTCTAATTAATGGTTTTACTACAAACTCTTATCTCACAGGTACAACTACCCACAATTGTGTGTTATGTGCAGAAATATTTTATTAGTTTACTTAGAATATTGATCAGAGAGGCAATTCTCGTATTTTTAAGAAAGTTCGCATTCAAGTTCAGTCACAATATGTCAAAAATACAACCAATTTACATACATTTTAGACAAGTTTTTGACATTGATTGTATCTGAGATGTGATTGCGACTTGAATTTGAACGTTTTTTAAGTACGAGAATTGACCTTCAGACTGCTACGAAATAGTTCGTAAAATTAACAAATCAAATGCAAGTCGATTTTCAGCATTCGATGGAAAGTTAACTTACCTACTTTCCGTCTCTATCGACCAAAATACACCAATAAGTGTTATTTCAAATATGCACAGCTATCAAAGCCAAAACTTTATCAAAACCTCCCAACTGATACCGCGTCCTCATTAATTACCGCCACGTCTGCCTACCTCGGAAGGTGGCGCCGACATGTCGCCGCGTCCCCGGCGCGTCCCCGCCACGTCGCCGCCGCAACACGGAGCTACCTCATTAAACTAACTTCGTTTTCAATCTCCGCCGCGTGCCGCGTGTTTGAGGTATGACGCGATTGATAGTCGCTGCTCTAGAACGGTTTAGTGAAGTTTCTAATGCCGTGTGTGTTTTGGTGTTATTAATTAGATGGGTTGAGGTGTAGACAACAGTAAACATCACATGACTACACTGAACGAGATAGGTCGTCTTTTACTGGTTAGGTATTGCTTGTTGTCCATGTCCGCCCCTTGCAAAGTCGCCAAAGACACTTGTCACAGAAAGTTTTTTCCATTGCCACATAGATACTGATTACTATTTATACTTCTTGAATCTCAAGATCTTGATGTTGAGATTGACCTTTTTTTAAGATACAACGTAGTTATGTTCACCTTTGGATACAACATCGTCTATTAGGAGAAGTTTTGTTTTAAAAGCCCGGTAACTAAGCTCCAAACTAGCTCCAAAGTCCCTCAGACAAAGCTAATAGAATGACTTCGTAGCCTAAAAGTTAATGATATCTTCTGGCTGGCGACTTGCTGTGACGTCACGGTGACGTAGCGAGCGCCGGGTGACACAATAAACACGTCCGCCAGATCGTTAATCAACGACAACTCACCTTACGGCCGCCACCGCGCCGTCCGGCAGCACGGCGGAACTGGGCTTAATTGTTGTTTAGTTTAGAAATTAAGCCGTAGTTAAGGATTAGATTGGAGTAAGTTAGTTAAAGTAACGGTTAAAAGATCAAGAGAAAGAGTACAAGGGTAATTTTGTAAGACCACGGTTTATTCTTAGGACCGCCACCAGAATTGTCTTAAATATTTTTAAACATCCGCCGTATGATTTCGATAACGGCGACATAGAAAGGAAACTACGCCTTATTTAGCATTTCTCTGGTGATGTAGGTACGATCTATTGGCAATTTAGTCTAAATCTTGCCAAGTGGCTGGTATTCTGGATGGGCGAAAGATAAATAGTAACATTATGTACAATGTTTTATCCAACTTCTTGTATTCGTTTTAAGAGTCGTTTATTGAAATCGTCACGTTGGCCACTTCCAACAAAAGTCCTCATACCAAATCATCGCAAAATCTGATCTCCCGTTATCACAGTGCCACAGCACCCTCTAGAAACAATAGAATCACCTTGACACAACACGGTTACTTCAGACAACAGGAGCAGTGGGTGATGGGGGGTGACCCTGGGGGGTGACCCGCGGGGTGTAGGGGGGTGATAATTAATGACGTCACTCTGGCAGGTGCACAATGACTGGAACTGCTCTGGAGGTGACGAGGCAGGTTTTTTTTATCTGTGCTGGCGTCATACGCAGTGAAGTGAAAGTTTGGTTGCCAGGAGGGTTTATGGGCGAAGTTAGGTGTGATATCTTGTTATATGTCGTTATGGCATAATAACATCCTAGAGCTGAAAAGGGAGTATTGTATTTTGATTCAAAAGAAACTGGAAAGTACTCTTATTTTCAATTCCGGCTCCAAATAAAAAATAAACAATCCTACTTATATAAGAAACCTACCTTACGGTTTAATACCTTAAACGAATTGTTATTCAATAATTTGAATAGGCTATTAACCTCATAAACAAACACTCAACCCGAAATCTCAATATCAGCATAATTCATTACCTCAAAATATATGTATGAATCGATGTTCCACTGAACAATTTACAACGCGGACAATAACGTGCGAAACAATGGCGGAATATCCGTATCCGCACATCCGCGGCGGCTACAATCTGGCGGACGCTTTACCTGAAAATCCGCATTAATTCATATTCCGACGCGAAAACAATGCGGACAGCGGAAACCTGTCCGCGGTCTCACCAACGGATTTTACACGCGGATGTACACCTCTAGTAACTCTTAAACACTCCAAAATCCGCTCTAACCGCAAAACAATAAAGCAGAAATCCCATTGGACTTGCCACTTGATCGCATTTACTGCAATTTATTTTATAAACAACTTAAATATGTAAGTGATAAAGTTGAAATCAGTTTGCAGCAGAATCACTGGGCATCGGGATGATCTCTCAACCGTTTTGAAAATGGAATAGCAATTCTTGTCACCTGCGATTGGTGTACATTCGAAATACAAGCTTAATTCGATATGCTTATGTTCGGTTTTGGTTTGATATACGTTTGTGAAGTGGTGATTGAAAGCTAAGACTTACTTCCAAATTAAATTGAACCCCAGTGCATGCAACATAAGGTTTGTTTTCCAATGGGTGTGCAATAAGTGGACACTGACAGGTGCAACAGTGTGGAAGGCTCGACAAACGGCTGATTTCGCATACAGTATGGCGGTCCATCCGTTTCCGCAGCGATTATGAGGTGGGGTGTGAATCATGTGTAGATAAACCGAAGGCTTAATTGATATTTTTGAACAATGCATTAAGTTCAGCTTTTAGCATTATATACAACTGTGGCGTCTTCATTAATTATTTGTTAATATTATAGGTATTACTTTAATGAACTTAGTATATAAATAGTGTTTAAAGTTAACTGTAATGTACCGTTAGCCTTAAGTTTCTCACGGCAACACCGCACGTGTTGTATTCTCCTGTTCCTTAGTTATTCAAGGATTACAATGAACTGTATATGTGTTAAACAGATTTCGAATAAACTGGCATTGCTACTAAAATGATCAAAATTCGTTCTTAATTTCTGTTCCACTTTAATGAGTTACGTAGGAGTTTACCTCAGAACTGTAACAAGTATTTCATAAAGACCTTCAAGAAAATAATAGACACCGTACTACAAGTTATTATTTACCTTACATTTAAATAGATAATGAACTAATTCAACCATAAAGCCCTTGATTGACGCGTCTTTCTAAAATTTCTTGACCTTTGCAAATAGTATTTGGTAAAAGACACTAACTGCAACGTTCCAACCAATCATCTCAAGGCACACTGGCGCTAGAATACCAACATTCCTTCCTCCTTGTAGTGACTAGTTTCAATTGTCCACGTCATCAACTAATCCGCAACAAGCCAGACAATTAAATGATTTGTCGCGCCGCCAACGAATTGATCCAGTTAACAGATAGCGAACGTTGGCGATTGAACTGAGATATGGATTGTGATACTGTGGGACTGGGTTCTTTGTTTGATGTATTAGCTTTTTGAAGAGCTGTTCGGGTGCTTAGATTCGTGGTTAACTGTCTGGTACAAGAAAGACCAACGTCTATGTAGACGTTGGTCTTTCTCGTACCAGACAGTTTGCTATCCTTGTTAGTTTATGACAAAACAGATAAGTACGAGGTTTCTCTAGTTCTAAAGCTGCTTGAGCAGGAAGACCAGAGTACAAGATGCGGAACATTTAAGTATGATCTCCTTTTAAACGGAACTTGATTCATGAATATGCGCTTACATACAAGGTACCATTTTGTAACTGTTCAGCACAGAATTTTTTTATGCTAAATACATTTATTGGTTAAACATGATTCGATTTTCAGAATGAAAAGATTGGATCATAAAATTCATGCATCAGCACAGTTGAGACCACTAGATCATACTTCCGAACCGATCCATCTCCTGACCAGAGACACGCATCAAAACTAATCCCTCAAAAACAGAGATACACAACTAGGATCTATTCGCGGAGAGGACACGGTTGATTTACGGCTGCGCGTGCGCCGTTCACGGAAACCACGAGCTAATCACGGACATGGCCGATGAGCTTGTATGAGAGAATATTTGTATGTTTAGCGCAGTAGTCAATCTGCAGTCAGGTTGAAATGGATGTAATATTTCTTTGGTGCAGTGCCAGCGATTGTGGTATGAAGGAATTCTATCAGGTGTTCTGTGCAAAATAAATAAGTATTGTGTTTGTGCGTTTACATAGATCTATTGAAAGAACTCCAAAGATAATAGTGTAAAAAGATCTACACACGTTATGTATTTTAGTTTTGGCGGGAATCGAAGCAGACATTCATAGACGCAGCAAATTCCCTTACGCTTACAGGGCTTTATATCAAAACTTCTTATGCTTGTCTGATCATAGTGATAATCACTTTAGCAATATTTTTTTGTTCCTATTCGCTGGCGGTCCGTTCTCCCTTCCATCCAATCACCGATACTAACAAACGTAAACAGGTGTAAACCCACAAATTAACAGTTATTCTGATCAGCGAACCTTTGGTCACCACTGAAATATTAATAGCACGTCACGGACGTAATATATGATAATAGATAGAGCAAATAATCGGCCACTTAGCGCCTCGCCGAGGTGAAAGATGAATAAATCATGGCGCTTCCTGGCGGGGCGAGCTGAGACACATGTACGTGGCAATTAGGTGGCAGTTTTAATTCTAGATGCGGCTGTAAATTATGTAGGTGTGGACGATGACGTGCGTGGTGGGGTTGGGTTTTTGAGAGTGGAGAAAAATGGGATATGTAATTTTTTTGACTCAAGGTTGGAACAGTTTATCAGCCCTCAGAAGTAAAAACTCAATAGGAGTTATCTACGCTTCCAAAGAAAAAGGTGAGAACAGTGTATTTAAAACTGGTGCGTTGTCTTTATGTCAAAACAAGGCGGCTTTCATGATCATAAATCAAGTTTCTTTTACACTAATTATAACTAAAAAGATGTTGTATCACCTCAGCTGAACTTTGACCAGCCTCTTGTTGCATCGGGTGGTTGATAGCATAACGTCATAACGACCACGCTTTGACGTTTTCAACACACACAGCATGAAAGCTGCTACCAATTTTTCGATAGGCATTGTATTCACCTTTTTGACCCACTGGAACAAAGGGGCTAATGTATTCTTCGAAGCAACAAAGTAATTGCACGTTTCACTATATTCACAGCTACTCCGTCTGTCGTCTGTCTGTTCGATACTACTCAGTAGTCACTAAAGCTAAAGAAACAAAACTGTTTAATGGAACATTAGGGCCATCAAACACTCATCGAGGACATTACACTGACGCACTATTGTGTCATGTATGAAGTGAATGGCAATAGATCTGTCAAACGCAGGACAATTATCATGTTTGAGAGATGGGAGGGAAAAACAAGTTTAATTATGCAATAAGAGCGCCAGTACGTGAAGCTTTTCGTCTTTTAAGGTCATAGATACTTTGTTTGTTGTGTGTGCCAATTGGGCTTGATGAAAGTACACGGTAAGATAGGCGATGCTTTGAAATTTTGTATTTTTTATGCCTGTTCACTCTTGCTTTGACTACTTTGTTCTAAAGTGAGTAGAACAAAGTAGACGCGGTTTAATTATAATTATTTTTAAATTATTGAAACGATTTGAATTAACTCCAATTATACCGTGCCACCGAATATCCTGGAGCTGTATAAATTGCTAAGAACTACCGCAGTTTTTTTAAATTGAAAGATTTCGCATAAATGAATAAAGAAATAAATGATTCCTCAAAAAAAAAAAAAACACATACAATATCAGCCTATAATGTGCCCACTACTGGGACACAGGCCTCCTCTCGAAATCGAAATGACCAAGCTATAGCTTGGTCGTCTTCGTTTTCGGTCCTGGATGTAGATAAATACATATTACATATCATTACAATATCTACCAATTGCCATACCTTCTCAGCGATTAGCCGTCCCTCACTGCTGCCTACCCCTCAGGGTCTAATTGACATGGTCACGTGGCGCACATCTCACACCGGAAGTGCGCGCTCTTGGTGACTTATGCGTGTTTCCTTCCGGTTCCCGCGGCGCACGCGACTACGCCTGCGTTTTTTGCTAAATCTTGTCTAGGCATTACTTTTTTATCTGGAAGAAAATGGTAGGCGCGTTGTATCGCAGCAGGTGTCGGATAGCGTTGTTGACGTTATATTTCAGGAGAAAAGCTGTTTTCTTGAATTCAGTTTCAGTTTTTTAATAACTAACTAACAAGGGGCTACAAATAAATAACCGTTACAAAATGTTGTCATGTTATTTAAATCATACCTGGCTGAACCCAAAACATGAGTTTACCTCTCAGGAACCTTGCTGTATAAGACAACCAATGCTTTTAAATTATCACATTCATAAATATGACTTTTCTGCACCATCGATCAGGCCGATTGTGATGACATTTTCAACAAAAAGGGTCCAGTGAGCGTAAAAATTACTTTTGCACCCCACGCGACAAAGTCACGTGTGATTTCATCTCTATGTGACAATGATGGTGCATTTCGTTAGAAAATGTTGGATAAGTCTTATGTGGAGGAATTAGGGTTAATATTTGCTTGTTTCATATTAAAGGGATGGTTTTCTATGCGGTTTTTGATGCGAAATACGTGAAGGCTTTGGTGCATTACGTGTTTATAAGACATTGACGATTACCTTTAGAGAGGATACATAATAAAGTGTTGTTTTACTTGATGATTTTATATTTTATCTTTTGTGTTTCTTTTATTTTATCTTGTTTTTCGTGTATATAGAAATTGTGTCTTTAATTTCTGTAATTGGTTTTAAACCGTTTTAATTAAAAAAATAAATAATCACTATGCCTGTAAACTGGTTATCCTTGTTAAAATATAATTATAGTAGTTAAAAAGAAAAATTGTGACTAATTGAAAAACGAAAAAATTGTCATAGGTTTTAATTTTGGCAATCATTAGCCCCTTTTTGTTCAAAGATCAATCAAAAGCTCGTTTGTATTTTAGATGAACAATGAATATCTACCAAGGAAAGCAATATAAACACCTAATTCTTGCGACCAAAATATAAGACACCCTGATAACTACATTAGAAAGACATCTAAAATGGTGACTGTTTCTATCGATACACGTAATGGAAAACGTCACAGATCCCGGTAGCTGTAGCGTGCGTCGGACGGAGAGACGCGTGTCGTTTCCGAATCACCGACTGTTCTGTTTAATTGATGGCTACGGGCCGGGGATGCGGCGGGTAGTTTGATATGACAGCCGTGAAACGTAACATTTGAAACAAGAGACGTAAAGAATATTGATAGGGTAGATAGCTAAGAAAATGTGATACTAATAAAGGTACACAGGAAAGTGGTTGTCGTAAAACAAATCCCAATAAAACATATATCTGTTCTTCTCTTAAATGTTCCCATATTTCCATGTAATGCAACTTCAACTGCTCGTATCTCATTTCATGCTTCCCATCGGCTGTGTCATCGCTGTATCGCAAAATGTAAACGTTCTTGTTTATGTTTTTCAATCAAATATGGGTTTTGAGCTGGTTTTCGTTTGCACGGCGAACGGTTCGTAAATACGTGTCGAATAATTCGGCAAAATATCTCGTTGGTATGAAACCACTTGTTTCTCACTGACTAGCTGGGGCCTTCCACTTCGCTTTCGAATGCAAGTCTACCCTTTTTCTTATATCTTTTGACCCTCCGACTCACAGTAGGTATTTCTCTAAAACAAAAAAGGGTACTGTTAGGCTACTAACGAAATACGATTATTACCAATTTGAAACAAAATTATTTTGAAAATAGAAATGTTACATATTACATTATATATTTTATATTCATCATTCCAAAAGTAAATAAATTTACTTTTAGAATATATTTTTTTCTTCTATTTAGACTTTATGATAAATATGAAACGTTAAAAAAAAACTAAAAAGATCAGTAGTCATACTTTAGTTAGAAAAATGTTCGATAAAATAATTAAATTATAATACTCACACTCAGTCCGGTTTTATCAAATATTTGTGATATAACTAATATTAAGTCCACTTTTACGCGGCGCGATATTATCCGCTTTTATGTCAATATTTAAATTTCCTTGCATTTAAAAATGAACTACAACACCGCTAATAGATTAAACACGTGCCACTAACCCACAATAATAACCAACCAAAAACCAATAACGTTCTATTTAGTTGCGGTGAATGAGTAAGTTAGAAAGTCGTAAGTTAACTAAGTTAACTGCATCTGTCTACCTTATAATTTATTTATTTAGGTTTCTGTGGGTATAATCATAAAGTTTTGCGAATTATGTGAACATGACGAACATGATACGGAACTATATTCAATAGCGTGATTATTTGAGTAATTATCAAAACATTAAAAAAATTTATCACCGCGCGTGAGTTTCGAACCCACGCACGGCTCGCTACGCATGAATGTGTTTACCGCCGTACGATAACCGCTAGGCTATCATGCCATACAACCTAATGGTTGAATTTATGAAATACAATCGGTGTGTGTCTATAATATAGAAATTACTCATTAGAAGGTCGTAAGTTAAACGAAAGTGTCAATCTATTGCTTCGTGAGGATGTCACTCCACTTCTGACCGCTACTGTACCTACGGAGAAGAACGGAGAAGAGGGCGTTATAAACAATATAAAACAAGAAGAATTACAACGAGCATTGAGCTTGCAGAAGAACTAAGGGATAACTTGCATCGAATATAGCATCTTTTCAAGAGACATTAAGAGATGATTCAGCAATATATGAAATTATACTATATCAGCACATTTGACTGTTTGAGCATTCACATCGGATCTGCGGAGGCGGATGCATGCGTCGGACATAGTCGCGTGTCGTTTCCGAGTCACTGAGTGTCGCTTTTAATTGATACAAACGGTAGCCGGTGACTGGTGAGGGGCCATCAACTTTGTCGTCAATCGTGAAGCTTTATGCAAGTTACTCGTATAATATTAAAAGCAGAGTTAAGTGCTCAGCTAAATGTTGATATTTTGAACGAGTAGTGTTTTAGTGACCCTATGAAAGGTGAAAAATAAAATATTTGATACAATACAACAACCTAGTGTTAACCAGCAGCATCACTTATAAGCTACCTACTTACATCAACTGCTTTTTGAGTACCTACCCTTCCCAAACTGAAGTAGGTACTTACTTTATTTTTTTATTAGAAAAGGAAGGTATCCAATGTTATAGTAGCTAGTTTTGCTATCACCAACTATCTACTGTCAACCTCCCCTTCCGCAAAAGGCCTCCACAGATATTTAGGACTACCCCCGAAACAGTGAGTGAGCAAGTGAAGTGCATGCAGTGGCGGTGACACGCGCATCTGATTTACACACCACTGGCGCTCGACCTATGTCTAATCATTGGCATAGTCTGATACTAGCGATAGAGTTGGCAGGATTCATAGATTTGGATGATGTATTATGACTTAGTAAATAACATAAGTAGCTTTTAGCAGTACCACCATATCGCATTTTATTTGTTTGCTTGTAAGGTTTAGTTGGTCAAATGGAATTAGCGCCCAACAAATACTTTTATACATGTCTTGGTCGAATCGAAACAAAGGGTTCAGATAGCGTAAATCGAAAATCAAAACTTTTCCTTCTAACTTTTAGTTGGCAGTGGTGTGAGCAAATTCCCACTAACAACTAATATGGTTTCATCTCTCTTATATTTATGTTTCTTAATTTTTCTAATTTACACAAATAATAACCAAATCCTACAACATTTTCGCAACTTACCAACCTTAGTTCAGTAGAACACGTAACAAACTTGCGCCGGCTCTACAAACTCGTGGCTCTGACCCCCGGTGGCCGGACACGGCTCGTGTCAGGCACAGCGCACGACTTTCCGACTGGAAACTGTCGCGTGCTGCCGACAACTGAAGCCCAACCATCTAGATATGATTCTTCCTACACTTCATTAAGATTCAAATGCCATTGGTTTTAGAAATTATGGAAATGATGCCATGGCCTAGCAAGCGTCGCGTTTTGTATGACGAATGTTTTGTTTAACATAAAAAGCAACAGGGACTGTTGCTTTTTATGTTAGACAAAACATTCGTCAAGGCACCTCGCACTTTCTGGTCAAACAATATATAGCAGATAGTACTACCGCATAAGCTTAAAACAATTTCAGCTAAGTTGTTTTCTAAAAGCTAATTACATCTAACTCAAAATCAGAATCGTTCTATCGTTTATTAGGTCGTGTTATCGTGACGCAAAAATAAATTCCTTTAAAAAAACACCATAAGAGTTCCTCCAAGCATCTGTTGGGGCCAATCATACTCCCCTTCGGAACACTTGCATACAATTACTTAATTTGCCACTTTATTCAGAGAGACTCTCACATCTGAGGTAGCTCCGAACCATTGAGATAATGCCACAGACTCCCGCAATCATTTTATTTAACACGACGACGATTTTGAAATGAAAATTGGAATTTGAGTGGAGTTGGAGGGTTTTGTTTGTAATAAGGGAATAAAAAGAAATGGGAATGCAAATATAGCTTTTGAATGATCAAAGGATGCTCAACCTGTATTTTGTGTCTTTGGATTTGATTCTCGTAAAGAATCACAAACGGCTAATTTCAAGTTTGTGAGTCCCATAAATGACCAAGAGTAAAAAAATAACTGATTTATGGTAGAGATATCATTAGCAAGCAGTTTTCCTAGAAAAACTTAGTAAAATATAACGATGTTTTGATGGAGGTCATAATATGGATCGAAAATTGTATGTAAACTTGTGCTTAGCCTAATAGCTCAAAAAAAGAAACAATTCCCAATCAAATGCCTAACAAGGTCACTTACTGATTAGGGCGATCCTAATCCGAATCTCTAGCACAAATACATGTTATATATTCAAAGAACGGATGAGTATGATGGTGTCACTCGTCGTGATTACACTTGCACAGTTATGGTGGCAGTATTTATGGGGTATTTATATAATTTGGAGGAGGCACCGGCTCGGCGAGTGCGGAGGGACGTGCGCGGCCTACTACGGACCTCTTTACTTCTGTCAAGGACTAGAGGGACGGACTGACTGTTAGTGAATATAAGAAAATACGCTTATTTATTAGCCTGTTTGTTTTGGTATGGTAATCTTGTACGGAGATATGGATGGTATTGGCTGATTAAAATTGGCTGGCAGTGGGGCGAATTTAAAAGATCAAATTTTCTCTTTTGTGTGGTTCTTTTTACGGTAGTATGTAATATTTCTTTACATTAAATCGGGTTAGGTGTATAGTGTTTGTTCTTAAATCTCATGCGTCATTAGATTGACTTCTTCAAATATCGTAATCACAATAATGGTATTGTAATTTAATGAACTGAGACAAATAACGGCCATACAAACTACAAAATTAGCTTTCGACTTTTATTTGTAAAAAGGCAGTTTTCTACGAAGTTCTAGTTGTTTCAACGAAAGTTCCATTCAAGTGCGTGCCTGCGCACAGCACCTCGACTCTTTCATTTCGTTCCATTCATTCCGGCGGATAAACGTAATGAATATCATCGGATGATGGTACAACGCGACGCCGTGGAGCCTCGGAGCCCTGGGGCACTAGAGGGCGACACGATTATGAAAATAGGAGCTATGCTAAAAATTAGGTACAGAGTACAAAGATTGATTGCTTTGTTGCTTACCTACAACAAAGTAAAAATCTACCATGAATTTTAAACACAAGAAAAATAATATCAGGCTCAAATTTACCTAACTTCAACATTTAATTTTGTTTCATTATTCCAGTTTCAACAATCGGCTGTTCTAGGAACTCTACTACCTCACAAATAGTTCACTCTGTAAGTTTGGCGACATGCCCAACACCTTTTCAACATCTGCAAAGCTTGTATAAATATTTATAAAACCAAAAGGTTCTTCCTAAATTTTGAAATACTCGAAGCTAAATTGCAATTCAATTTATAAAAGTTCGAAAGTGCAACCTGTCACTTGACTCGCCACTCTTTTAATTCCCCTTCTCGAAATCTTGGCCGGCTTCCAAATATATCCACCTGCCGATCCCCACTTACAATCTATGATTATTCAAATCCTTTTAGATTCGTACGCAAACATCTATATGCAAATGGTGACAAACAACCGAGCGTTTACAAACGCACAATATACTTTTATGGTTCAGGAAAAGCCGATTCTTTGCTACTTTACCTTTATCAATGAAAGCTGAAATTTTCAACTCTATTGTTTGAAGAATAGGAGTTTGTAAAGTGTTTTTTAAAATTGGTTTTCCATAGTGCGTTCAAGATATTGTTTCACGTGTTTTATGAGGTGGGCTAAGATTTCACGGCGCTTTTGTCAGGGGCATTTTTGAGTGTTCCCTTTGCGTTGTATAGATGTTTATTTGTGAGGGGAAGTTATGTCCGATTGAGTGTAATTCATGTCTACTGTTTGTTACAAATGAAGCAGGTTGGATTCGTTGTTAGATACGTGTTTGTGAGTGAGGGAAACGGGAGGGTCCTCATTTACGATCTGAGATTAGGTCTGCAAAGTTTGCAATAAGACTCAATGTGTACATTTTTGGGTAATACAAAGTTGATGTACTGTAAATCAGCTAAACCTGCTGCTGAATAACAAAGCAAATCTTTCAACAAAACTTATTTCATAGATAAGAATAAAATTGAATAACAAATAGTAGGTATGAAGGCAAAAAAATATAAAAAAGGTTACATGAAAAAATCATCAATTCTCCAAAAAGAAAATACACAAATAACCAAACATTACCCAACAAAAGGGTTCAGAAAGACACTTTGAAATCAAAACAGAATAAAATGCAGGACAGTCCCATTGTTTACCTACGAACCTGAAACAGTTATGACAACCTTATGTAATCACATTGGTATTTTTTCCCTCGTTTTCACAATGACAACATCCATTAGACGAGGGCACGGTGGTGTCCGACTGCCCGGCTACTGTCGCCCAGCGTGGGACACACACAAGCGCTATTGCCGCCCAACATGGGACACACACAAGTGACCATTTCTTCAAAATGTTATTAGCATGTGATGCTCAAAGTTGTTCCTTTTATTTCGGAACAAAAAAAAATAAGTAAAGCAAAGTTTGGACAACTAAATAAAATTGCAGGTTCAAAAAATTGTTTACAACAAGACCAACAATCTCTCTGAACTCACTTGGGACACGCAATACCGTCACTAGGGAACTGTAGTAATACGATAATACGATCCTTATTCGTATTTGTGGGATCATTGGCGTAACCCGAGCGGTTTATATGAACAGCTGACGTGAGGAACTAGGAAGTTTTTCGTATTTGTGGGTTACCTAGGTAATCAATTGTTCAATGTTTTTGTATTTCTCTGGTATTATTGTTTCAAAATTTAATTTTAAACCTCACAGTTGCACGTTGCTTCACTACTACTGGACACAAAAATACCGAGAACAAAAATGAAACACCAAACTTTGACAACCCCACCCTAACTCCTTGGTCCATCGCAAATTTCCCTGGCAAGGAATAACGCAAAATAAACAAAGTGTTATTGTAGCTTATTTTCATAAGTTAATAGGCGGACGAGCGATAACCCTGGCCAGACGGACGGCGCTTTTTGTTTATAGCTTGTACACACCCTGTATGTATACAGCCTGTATATGCACAATATGGGGAAATATTTCAAGGGTGGCTGGACATACTGGCTCCCTAGTCCTTAACTTATCTTGTCTCCTAAATACTTACATTATCGTTTATTTAAAATCTAAATGATAAATGTGTTTTGATGTTGTTATTGGCAAATATAGTGAAATCAACTAGCCAATTTTATTTCAATTTAAACCAATTTAAGCCCATGGCTGGGCGGGAACAAATGCTCAATGCTTGGTAATTTTGCAGATTCAGCACAGACTAAAAGGCACACAACATAACATAATTATACTACAAGTAAAATATAAATAATATGAAGTCAGTTAAAAATAGACATAAAGTGTAAAGTGCGTTGAAAGAAATTAAAAGTCAAGGTAGACTTTTCGAAAGAAAAGCGTCGAGTTGTTTCAAATCAAAATACAACAAAATTTACGAATTTATGGTGGTGCAAGGGGACAAATTTGAACCGTCATATTTGTCCCCTTGCAACTCAAATCTCTATTCGCTTGAATCCAACCCGCGCGATACCTCAACCGGCGCACCACTTAACAAATACGTCATAATCTTTGATTTACTGTATCGACTTCGATACATTATCGTCTTCGCTGGCTATAAGCATTTCGACTGTCTACTTTACGGCGTATTATTGTGAAAAGAGACACACTTTACGTTTATTGTAAACGAATGATTTGCATATTAAGTATATTCTTATGTAGGGTACGTGTGTTACGAATATAGTACCTACAGTATTGAGAACACAAAAACAATTAAAAATCCGTGACTTTGGACTGGAAAATTTATTTGAAAACAACAAACGAGCTTAAACTGAATTATTTCTAATGATACAATAATGATTGGTATCATTTTTATTGAAATGGTAAAAGCAAACGAGAGAAAGGATTTCAATGAGATTAATAATTTATAGAAGTAGCCAAGATCAGTTCCGGCATTGTTTCATCGTTTGTTATGTAGAGCAACATGCACTGAGATTGACGGCTCTTATTGAGTTGACCATACCTTCAAGTTGGCAGCTTTTAAGAGTATTAAGGTCAGGACTCTGATTATTACCAATCTGAAATTGCAATTCGAAATGAATCGTCAACACACTTAACTCCAACGAAAAAAGTACACAAGATACTTTTATTGAGGCCTTTAAGGTGGATGAATATAAAGTGGATTTATACGGATTATGTGGGGATGGTCTGCGTGGGTGACGGGGGACGGGGGGACAGGGGGGATAGGTCGTTCGGGAGGTGGATATACAGCCTTAATCTTTGCGAATGCCGTGAGCCTCGGAATTGAATTGGTTCTTATATGTAAATTGTCGCATGCGAGTAAATAAATAAACGGATACGTGATTTAAAAGTATTCGCAGAAGGATAAGCTAGGTGGAGCCGTTTGTACAAATAGCTTCACCAAACTATTCAGGGATTCTGCAAGATGCTGATTGCGAGGATTAGAGAGTAAATCGGTATTTTTATGGGTAAGTATTCATATTGTATATGCACAATATGGGAAACAAAAACGATACTTCTTTTTTCAATTAAATAGTACTAAGTGTCATCAACTTAAAACTCTTATTACAAAATTATATTTTCTTGAAAACCAATTTAAAGAAAAACTTTATGCCTATGTTGGGTTGTAACAAAAAAAAAAGTATATTTCTCCGCCTTATCAAACATCGATTCTTCAAATAAAACACATTTACACCTCAGGATTGTCACATTGCAAGTAATAAATATAACATTTAAAGCAATAAAATACAACATTTTTCAAAAATAAACACAACATGAATAGATAATAGTCACAATAATGTGCTATTAAAGAACGGCGCACACTGAACGAATACATTACAGGCAAGCGAATGATTCGGATGCCGAAAGTTATTTACGATCGCACTTTTACGCAACGATACGTACGTTTTATTGACTTTTTAATATATTCATTTGAATCATATTTCCGTAGGTATCAAATGGGAAAAACGTGGATTTTATCCAGCTACTTAATGGACAATAAAATACAATTATTTTTCATGTCCTAAAAAGAAAGTATCGACTGCGGTAACCCACATGAGCAGCGTAATAAATATGTTATTGATGAAATTATCTGCCTTTTTAGTATTTGAATGTTCAGCAACGCCTGATAATATATTATAATAGTTTAAGGCTTGCATGGTTAAAGAAATAATAAGCTCGGAATTTTTTAGAATCCATTTCAAACAATAAATCCCTGCAACAATATTTACCTCATCATTCGCCCAATCGTTTACCTTGAACGACGTCATAACTTGGTATAATAATTTTTCAATTTATTTCATAGTATTTTTATTATGGCGTAAACTCGATGAGTCGTCGTGACGGTTATATCCGCACATATCCGCACTTTTGTATTCGCACGGTAATGTCCGCATGTTTATATCCGAAGTGTGTGCGCGTTGCTTATAAACTGTTTGTACTATTGCATAAAGTTGGGCACTTCTTGGATAGCTAAACGTATAAACTGTTTGTACTATTGCATAAAGTTGGGCACTTCTTGGATAGCTAAACGTATAAACCTGTAACGAAGGTGTATGTCTGCTATACATAATTAGTTCATTACACAAGACGTTTATGTAATTACTTAGTAACAGCTTCATGCTTATGGTGCAATATTTAGAAATAAAGAGCTGGCGATTAGATTTGTCCGAAAATAGATAGAGATTATAATGAAGAAATAAACTCTTTTATGATGACCGGATTATGAGAGGCTACCCGTATTTTTATTTGGTTTCACTGTCGGTAGGTACCCCAAATCAAGCCTTATCTCTTAGCTCCTTAATGGTAGCCGTTGTTAATGAAAATAGTTAAAACTTTTATGACTATTGATAAGCAACATGTACACGTTTATCTTTTACTAGCAATAAAATATTTGGTAGATAGTGACAGATTTACGACTTCACCGAGGTAAAAAACTCGTTTCATAAACGAACAACAATGATAAAATACATAGTTTCCCCATTCGTTTACATACATGGGTTTTCCCATTAATTTACGGGCCGTAAAATAGACAATTAACATTTTTTTTTTAATAAAAATTTCTTACATTTCTTACATTTATATTATTATGTTATAGCTGATTAAGCGCTGATATTTCCTAAAATAGTCATTCAATAGGGCTTTATGAACTTAGAGGGTTGTATTAATGATTTTAATTCTATTAACACATATTTGTTGCGCTCGCGAATCATATTTTGTTCAACATACAATCTGACACTGACCTGCAAATTGCAAAAAAACGTAAGAAAATGAGTATGTCGCGGGCTGCGCCGGCGCCTAGCCCTCGAGTGAAACATATTTTAAAACCATTGCTGTCACTTACTTGTGCCCCATACCTGAAAATAATCATCGCTTCTTTAATTAAGATATTTATTTCCACTTCGGGTGACCCCTCCACTTAAGCCGCCTTTACACTCAGCAATTTGGCACTTTTATAAGCAATCGTTTTCGGCCTTAATATTCAATTAGGTGTAATTGCTGGGCAGATGAGGAGTGATATCTAAGGCCAGATTAACGACGCTACACATAATTCATTACCGTAATGGACTAAGTTATGGTTGGCTGTAAACTTTTTACAGTGGCGAAGTGTGTAAGCGGCTTTATTGGCTGGTTGTATGGCCAAAATCTGGGATGGGAGAAAGTAATCAGGCTATCTTTGATAAAACTGAGTATGATTTTTAAAATCTCTTTCTCTCTCTAACCCTAAAGACATGACATTTTATAATTTTAACAAACTTATGTGTTGTATTACAATTTTTATATTTAACATGTTTAAATATTTGTATGCCTGTCCATGGCGAAACATGCAAGATCATAGCTATGTATATCTATTATTAAGACTTTAATGGACCATATTTTACAGTAAATAAATATATTATGTATATTCTATTCTATTGGTCGCTTCATTGACACTGGAAAAAGCAATTAATAATTCATTCATCACATGTGTAGGAAACTATTTTTTTCATAATATTGCCAAAATAAAAAGCTATGTTTCCGCCCGGGATCGAACCGGGGGCCTTCTGCGTGTTAGGCAGATGTGATAACCGCTACACCACGGAAACTTGAATGACTTACGAATGAACAAGGTATCAAAAGTGAAAGTTGCATAGTGTTGCTACAAGTGATCTACTTCTGAGTGCTGACAAATGATGGTTCAATGAGACATTTTCATTATAGCTCATAGTTAAGTCATCAGGACCCCAATTCTGTATTATTCCCCGCGAAATCGTACCAAGTGCAACCACGTCAATAGTGTAAACAGTGTTTTATTAACGGCAAATAATCGAAATGTCAACCGTACCGACAACATGTATTTTAACAGTTCAAACCACGCCAACTTTACATTAACAACTCGTTCATTGTGTCATAGAGAATACGTTAAAACAGATGTCGTGATCAACTAAGGAATTGACGTGGTTTCGAAGTAAGGAATCGTTAAGTGGTCATAGTGAATTATGCCCAGGAGAGTTCCTGACACTCATCTGCGTGATGACTGATGATTGTAGGCGTCTTCTTGCTTTTAGTTCCACACTTTTGACCAGATGGATTAGAGATGTAGGTGATCGATGCAGTGTGGGTAGCATCGATGGGTGTGTGAGGTTGTGATAATAAAAAAAAAAGTTTATTTCGGAACAAGTAAAACGATGATAGCTGCAAAAGTATAAGCTGTAGTGCAGCTAACAACGAGCTTCGTGTGATCGCGAACGTGGTGATCTGTTAGACAAAAAAATATAAACATCCGAATTGAGAACCTCCTCCTTTTTTGGAGTCGGTTAAAAAGTGTCCTCTATTACAAAATATATTAACATTATGATAGCGAAAAACATTGAAAAAAGCTATGTTTCCGCCCGGGATCGAACCGGGGGCCTTCTGCGTGTTAGGCAGATGTGATAACCGCTACACCACGGAAACTTGAATGTCCAACTAATAAACAAGGTAGGTACTAAAAGTAAATAAAGTGAAAGTGGAACCTATACATCAACATTGGACAATTGTGGCTCCTTAAGCGTGTTCTACTTTCAGTAATGTAACTTTGAGATTAATCTTAAAATGGCTAATAGCATCATCATGATCATCAATGGCATTCCTGGTAAGTAGATCTGTCTGCTGCAAAATATTTGACTTGTTATGACTAGTAGGTTTGTGTTTGACTTAAATTGCTAACATTATTATATTGACTTTAAAAAAGATTTGACTGAAACTCATGAAAATAAACGCTAAAAATGTTTCCGCCCGGGATCGAACCGGGGGCCTTCTGCGTGTTAGGCAGATGTGATAACCGCTACACCACGGAAACTTGAAAACGACCTGTAAATTAAGTAACTACCTAATGCAAATAAAGAGAAAGTTGAAAATTAACAATCAAAAATATCCACCGCACGTGCTCTACATACGAGGTGAAAGTAACCTTTTGACGCCCTTGCATGTCATAGCATTCCAATGGCATACTATAGAGAACAGACAAAAAATAGTTCGGTACTGGATCACTGGATCCGATGACGTATAATGGATCCTTATGTTCCTTGTGTCTATCAAGATCCAAATCAAAGTTGAAAAATGCTCTCCAAATTGACGTGGGCTTTCCCCACGTTTTGATATTCAGTGGTCCAATCCTTAAGCGTGGCATATCAAAAGAGATCTTAACGCAGCAGTCTATCACAGCAGCAATCGACTTGCAAAAATTGTTGTGATAACAAAAAGCTATGTTTCCGCCCGGGATCGAACCGGGGGCCTTCTGCGTGTTAGGCAGATGTGATAACCGCTACACCACGGAAACCATGCAAGAGACAACCAAATAGGATATTTATTTTAAAAATATCTTCGATCTACGAGGTTAAAATGTTATCAACTTGTTTATTTTATTACACCTGCATTAATCAGCGTCATAAATTATTATTACTTACGTCACCTTACGTATATTTATAATTGCAAACAATCCAATGAAACGATTATCATATTATAAACATCGTCCGTTTATTCCATAAACACAACACATTCAACAACTTTTATCTAAGGTATTCTTGATATTCATAAATCTCTTCCAATTCTGTTAGGTACATCTCTTGCTCATTTCCATCATCATTAGAATCAATTCCTGTGCCATTCCTCTCACCACATGGCGACACTTTTCTTTAACAGCTATCACTAAAGTGCGTGATTGGCACTTTGTATGATTTTGCGTGTTTATGACCTGTCTGCTTCCGGGGGGACAATGCTATCGGTAAACTATCAAAAGAGATTCGATTTCTATCGAATTCTTTACCATGCCTTTATCTCTTAATGAACTATGTACCGTCAGATATTGTGTCTTTCCCACTTATGTTCCCCCTTTCACTATCTCCACTTCTAAAGTAATTTCTAAAGCCTGGTTTCTGTAAATTGGCTAAGACAAAACAATGGGTACTTTTCGACTGACAGTAATTTGACCTATAAAGATCAAAACACGCGGGCAAACTCTACAAGGCTCTGAAAAACACTTTTATTAAGCAGAATTAAACTCCTCGAATCAACACGTCTTCATCACATAATACGTACACTATTTAGATCATAATAATAGGTACACACATATAGTAATCGTGTTACAAAGTACCCACAAAGTGGGTAGGTAGGTACTACATATCGTACTATAATCGTGTTACTTACGAACTATCGGCAGCAACAAGGTACGGTGAGATAACTCCGCTCGGCGCCGGTATTAGCCGCGTATTATGTTTACTGCGGATTACGGCGTCATTACCAAGCGTGGCAATTAATGCACATTAGTTAGACCTCCATTGAGGACAAGTGGATTACATCGTGGGTATGGACTAACAGGTGCTGGTTGTTGACGTGCGCAAGATATCGAATTCCAAGGTGGTTTTGATAGAGGAATGAAGATTGTGTTACCGAAAGGTTTTAAAATGAAACCAGGTGAATGCTTGCTAAGAACTTGACTACGAAGAAAGAAAACGCTGATATAACATGTTATTAAAAAAAATACGTGTTGCTAATCTTAATTAGACTGTGAGAAGGATGAAAGAAAACCGTGTATCTAAAGTGAAACGTGGAGTTTCTTGCCGGCTCTTCTCCATAGGAAACGACCAACTGGAACCGTGCAAATAGCTTCTGACGTTTCATAAATGCCCATGTAGGTTTATGTGAAATAAAATATTTTGACTTTGACGTTTACGATAATTAAAGCATAGGAAGAACCAATGAGATGATATTTATACAAGTATAAACAAAGTAAGTAGCAGTAGTGGGAGGTTTGATTTCAACTTTGTTTTAAGACAACTAGATTTTTCATCAAGTATCGCATTTCATTATCTTTTGTACAGTCTCCGTGGTGTAGCGGTTCACATCACATCTGCCTAACACGCAGAAGGCCCCCGGTTCGATCCCGGGCGGAAACATAGCTTTTTACTTTTTGTGACGTCATATAAGAAAGTAAACTCTTAGGAAATTATATTGAAGATATTTTGAACAGTAGAAACGCATTTATTCGGAATTTAAATAATATGTACGTAAATAACAACTAATACATATATAATTAATTAGGTAATAAAAATAACAACATTAAATTGATATAATTTTTGTTATTTTTAAGTTCACTTATTGTCAGAATCGTAAATAGACCTGTCAATGTCAAACAAATACTGTCAATCATTCCAACTATGGAATTAGTAAGTAATATAGAGCTTACATTTGAAGCACAAGTAATTAACTAAAACTATTCACAAACTTAAATATGGTGTCGAAATATTCATCCACATCGCTGTCGGCTGTAATGTACCCAAGAGACTGACGGCATTTCCACGTTGTATGGCAATGATTAGCCTTTGGCCTAGGTAAAAGCCAGCCCTTGGGTCACGAGAAGTGTCAACAAGGCGTTTTGAGTTTTGAGCCAAGAGGTGAGCAAGAGCCCATGAGCACTCAGCCCCCACAGCCCGAGGGTTTCAACCTCAAACGACTCGAAAATATAATTACCAATCAGTTTATTATACTTACGCCACTTGAGGTTTTCTGCAGCCGCAGCAGAAGCACCAGCAGAGCACGCCAGTCAGGAAGATGGAGTGGCGCACACGTTGCATACCACACTTAAGCCCTACCCACCTTCCATGGAAATAAAGACAGTAGATAGGTAGATACGATCTCCACAACAAAGCCCCGTGATCAATCCATCAAAGCTTCAACCTCAAACTCGCTAACTCGATCACTCGCATCGATGCTAGGTATCGATTAGACCGTTGTATCGAGTGGATATCGCCATGGTCTTAGACTAACGTCGTTAAGGCCCGAGTTATTCCGATCTTGTTAGCGTCTGTGACGCTTGTAAACAATCGAGTTATGGTCCTGGCGAGTTTCATGTGGCTTCGGTTAAGAGACCACCTTCTAAGACTTTCAAGAGCTTGGTCGAAGGATTTGATAATAATATGGATGTATTAAATCAGTTTAGTCAGAAGGCCATGATAGACCTAGGTGAAGTCATTTCCTTGAACGTTTCCTCAAAAACCTAGTACCAAAAATCACGATAGTAAATTATTTGATTTGAATGTGCCTTTATTCTTTCAGTCTCTTTGAAAATTGTTTCTTGTCATGTATAAGAATGTTGAGTTCTTCCTCTCTATTTCAAAACAGAATGCTTATTGCAACATTTCAAACAAAGTTATTATTATAAACATGTTTCCATCCCACTTTTGTATTCCCTGAGAGCAGTGAACACAAGTTATTCGGTAGTCACAAAGAGCTGCGGTGAACAAAGATAACGATGTTTTGAATGCCACTCAACTCATTACGTGCCGATATCTTTCCTCAGGAAGCTCTTCACCTAGACTTTACTCAGGACCTAACTCTGGACGTCCCTTCAAACGAAACTCAACCCTGCTTCAAAAGATACAAGATTCAAAGTTCTTTGCTAATGATTCCACAATAGCACTAAGTACCTAATGAGCGTACACCAGCCGCCGTGAATAGGAAACGTCTTAATATAGAACTCAGCAATCCAATCCAAACATTGTCAGTGGGCTATAAGGTCGAGTTTAGCTTGCAGGTAAAGTGTGGCCGGTAATACAAGTGGTATAGTGTAAAGGAGGGATTGTACAAGCGTAATTAGTCATTAGTGCGACAGCGCAGTGGGCAGGAAGAGGCCGCGATTGATCGGACGTGAGAAAGTGGCTTACGTGAGGCAATCACGACCTATTTGTACTGATAATGTTTGTGGCGAGCTCCGACACGTATCTATCGGCCATCATGTCGTTAGAGTAGGTGACACGATACACGGATTGGAACCTGTTTCATGACTTAATAGATTAAAGTTTGTCGAAACTCGAAATATGATCGTATCAGCGTTCGGGTGAAAGGTGTTGAACGGTAAGGTTAGGCGAGCGTTGTTCAAAACGGTGATTGCTATTGTAACTGCCCTGTTGGTCTCGCGGTCGCAAGCGCGACTGCTGACCGTGGGGGTCCTGGGTTCGATTCCCAGACCGAGCAAAGTGTTATTAGTTTTTCCATTAGGAATTTCTTAGTAACAGAACGGAGTTTGGAAGTAGGCGGTGTGATACCCCCGTGCCTCGGAAAGCACGTTAAGTCGACGGCCCTGCGCCTGTTGTCTCTTCGGTCGTGTGGGATAGCCGTCTTATCGGACTATGACAGTGAGGAAAGAGAGAGTGCACCTGTCTAGTCTCCGTTGAGATTGGCCGCCATAGTCGAACTACGGTCTAGAGGATTATTATGTGAATTCTGAATGAATCTCTCTGCCATAATTATCTACCACACTTTGCAACAACAACCAGTATCTACCCTAACCCTCATTGCCAAACATAAAATGGAATAAAATTAAGATTTTAACAACCCACTAAGACTAATATCCGACCAATCCCATTACATTGAAAGCCATCATCCATAGAGATAAATGATTAATTAGTTCATAAAATAACGATCATTAACGTAATCATATTGGAGGGTCAGGGAGGGAAGAATATGGCGGGAGTAAAAAGTTCTTTATTGATATAGCTCACTTCGACAAATTGATACTTGGGGACCACGGCATGTGCACTGAAGCTGTTTTGATACGTAAATTTTATAGTTTGTGGACGACGGGAAGATGGACTCTTCCCGAATTATTGGCAGGGTCCACTTCCAGGGAAGTATATTTCGGAAAAAAAACCTGAGTGGTCTTCAAAGTGTTAACCAAGTACTTTTGTCAGCGAAGTAAGTGTCAGTCACTCTGAGAACAGAAGTTTTCTTTTGACAGTTAGGTACTGGAATGTGGTAGATAGTTGTTGTAGAGATAGCTCAAGTTCCTACTTGAGCTATCACTACAACGACTAAACGGACTCCAGTTATGGTTGATTAGATTGTTGTCGTATCTGGAAAGTAAGTGTTATGTCACACTCCACATTGGCAAACAATCATTTTATCTAAGTATTTGCTTTTAGGATAAATCAATGCTACTTATGAAAGCAAATCCTACTTATAGTATAAACGTGAAAGCTTGTATGGATGGATGGGTGGATGGATGTTTGTTACTCTTTCACGCAAAAACTACTGAACGGATTTGGATGAAATTTGGCACACAGATGGTTTATAACCAGGATTAACACATGGAATATCGCTTTTTATCCCGATATTCCCACTGGATCGAAACTACATGCGGGTAAAAACGCGGGGCGCAGCTAGTACTTAAATAAAATGATTGTTTGCCAATATAGAGTGTGACATAACACTTACTATCCAGATACGACACCAATCTAATCAACCATAACTGGAGCCCGTAAATGGAACATTTAGCGCAAAAACAGTCATAAGCCCACCTCTGCCCCTCAGTGGAACTCGCGAACTGCCATAAATGCAATCATAAAAACAAATCAATCAGCAGTCGGGAGCCGTTACCTCCACCTTATCCTGCCGCCCTGGTACTCCGGCAGCCAGGAGTGTCGTAAATGAACCGATTAACATCGACGATCGTAACGACAACTTTCATGTTATTAGTGTTTTTCTTTCATTTCTCGTCATAGAAGTTTAGTGATATTTTTTCGTAGGTATAACTTCGATTGACATTATTATCTCCAATATTGCGTTAAGTTTTTTTTAAGATAATCATCTGATTAAGATTAATAATCTGAATTGGTAATTTTCTGAGTAGAATAATGTAACATGTTAACAATAAATTAGATTAGGTCCCCACTGCTCCAAAACCAGAAGAAAATGAGAAAAATATTTATTTGGACAGTTCACAACACACAAGTGTGGTTCTCTACAATCATAAAAATAGTCTGCATAAAGAAAATCTTTATAAAGGCGTTAATTATTGAACAGTGCGATAACAACTGACCAAACCCAACAACAGGTAGTGATCCTGTCGGATGCTTTATTTCTGAACTTAAACAAGCTTTCAAAACAAATGCATAGTTAAGCCTCCAAAAGTGTTCATGTCCACAAATATAATTTTATTTCATGCCTATTGCTGTCACCTACACTGCCGCGCTGGCCAGGAAAACATCGGCCATCAATATGCCGCGTCACGTTCCGCACAGTTTTTTGCGCCCCCTGTAGCTTGGTCAGGGCTGCTACTTGAATATATGTAGACAAGTAATCAGATCGTTTTAAAATGATTTTAATCTCCGTAATCTTTGAAATTGTCACCTTATGCTTAGGCACGATCTACTGCAGTTCAAACACTTACTTATTTTCTTCTGTCTTGTGTTAGCAATAATAATAACTTTTACTTAAAATTATTTTCTGAACATTTATTTATTTATGTATTTATTTAATCTTTTTGCACAAAAAAAAGGTACAAAGGCGGACTTAATGCCACACACCACTGAGTTTGCGGATCTGGAATATAAAACTTTCTCTGGGATCTTTAGCCAGAAAACTAGTATAATCAGCACCGCTTACTAGCCACATGTGGCAGCCCTGCTCTAGGTGTGATACACAGGGTGTGCAGATAATCCGTATTGATAACTATCGCGTGTCGTTTGTCCGTCTGTGTGTCAGTTCCGTTGCACGGCGGGGGATTAGGGCAATACACTCACACGGTTTTTACGAAGGAATTAATGGCGGAAAAACAATCCATAAATATTTTTTGTAAGAAAACAAGAGGATGGCAAATATTCCTTCTTGGTTTTGACTAAAAAGGAATAGCCATGCAAAGAGTTATTTTATGAGAGTTATTTTTTAAGAGTTATTATGGCTGTGCTATGAGCACAGCCATAATAACACATTCATGATTCATGATGATACAGGTTTGACAAAATATATTTTTTGTAGTATAACTCGGATAATCTGTGTTATAATAACAAACCGAACAAAACCTCACCTTTCAACAATGTCATTAACTTTTAATTGTTTTAATGTAAGTAGGATTGTATTTTTAATTGTAATTATGTTTCTTTTTTTTTAATTGAATTTTTGTGTAGTAACATCGCATTGGCGTTATAGCTGTTAAGGTGTTATTTACTAAATTTGGGAATAAATAAATAAATAAATTACCTAGCCTTTCCCCAACCATGTTGGGGATGCCTCCAGACTGATCATTATCATCTGCCTAGCCTTTTACTTACTATATTGGGGTCGGCTTCTGAAGACCCGTAACGACTATCAAAGATCCACGAATGACAGCCGGGACCAACGGCTTAATGTGCTTTCCGATGCATTGAGCGGCCTTGGTATGTAAAGGTTGTCACCCATCCACGGACCAACCGCGGCAAGCGTGGCTTAACCTGATCGATTGACCCGTGCGTTACTTAGCCACAAGCCATGGATGCTTCCAGTCTATTATTACGATATGAGCATGAACCTCTCCGGAGTATATTATATATTAGCGAGTAAGTATAAACATAATACACAAATTTTCAATAACAGTATAGTACAGTAGTGAGACGAGTAAATGTTAGTTATCTGAACTAGTATTCTCCCGCGAGCCGTTTGAGTTTCTTAGCGCGGTAACTCAATTACACAGGACAGGTCGACGCGATATATATGCGTTTTGGTTACCGCAGGCGTGCAAGTGACGAGAGGTAGCGGGAGTAAATTAGCATAAAAAAATCGTTGAGTCAACTTTCAGTGCATAATCAGCCTATAATGTTCCCACTGCTGGGAAACAGAGCTCCTCTCGCTGAGAAGGATTTCTTTCAGTACAGGGCAACTTTCAGCACAGTTTACAAATGATATAAGTAACCATCAACGAAGAAAACATCAGTCTTTGCGCTACGTAGACATGCATAAATACATTTAAAATAAACTCAGATAAGACAATATCTGTTTACTTACCTCTTCGTCTTCTGTAGTCTCATTGGTTATCAGAAGACTGAAGCATTACTAGATTCAGCTCTTCTTGAGTTGCACCAAATAGAGCTAAAAGCAGTCCGTTAACAATTTTAAAGCTTCAACAATCTTTCCACTGTAAGTATTGGTAAAGTACATCTATCATGCCTTCCAAGAAGTTGCGTAGATAAGGTAACTGAATGTTCCAAAAGAGCTCAGATACCCGAAAATGAATTCCTGGTGGTTTAAGCTCTTTAAAATGAGCTGCCATTTGAAACTATTTCTTATTCTTCTCTCACACCAGCACATTCAAGGCGGCGACCACGAGAGGAACTCCCAATAAGACTCGCGTACCAAACCCGCTGTCTTCCATAACGTACGCCGTCCGTCCGCGGGGCGTGCGGTCGACATAACTCATAGGCTCGCACCTCGCACTCCGTTAACTTGCAAACTTTGATATATCACCTCCCGCCCCACCTGCAACAAGCCAACTTCACGCGCCCGGCGGAGCTCGACACACTTGCAGACAATTATAATACCATTCATTGTTGTCAATTATCTATATTGAAACAACGAAGATATTCCAAAGTTATTTCACATTACTACGTAACATCAATCGACATCGTAACTATTTTCCCAACGCGTTGTTTTTACGTAATGAATAAAAAAAAACATTTAAAAAAGCTTGTTTTACATGATACAATCATATAAGAGAGCAAAAGTTATGTTTCCGCCCGGGATCGAACCGGGGGCCTTCTGCGTGTTAGGCAGATGTGATAACCGCTACACCACGGAAACTGACGTTAGCACCTCCGAACTAGAAAGCCACAAAACGAGCAATGACACAACGGACACAATAAACGAAAAAAATAATGCTGATTTCTAATGATATGTATATCCCTCCTTAACATCGAACTTATTGTGGTATTAATAACCTCGTACCATGACATCTAACCAATTCTCAACTATCGCTAACTTATCGTACGCTTGCTACAGATTTTCCCCGTACTACTGAAGATTTTCAAACTACCCCCGTCTTGTTCTACCAAGTTGTGTAACTACCGACCCTGTACTATCGAACAATTTCCAACTACCGCGAACTTGTCATGAGGTGTGTGGAGTATCTAATGATGCTTTATGAGCTGAAATATTTTCATATTAATGGCGTGGGAATTTGGGACTCAGTTACAGGTTATTATTGGATGTCAGGTATTGTTCATATATACGAAGATATGTAGGTATGGTAGGTGTAATGAGATCTTGATTTTATGCTGAAATGAAATCGCTTATTATCATATATACATAATATAATATGTAACACATAGATAACATAAGTTAGTTAGTCTTTTAATTTAGTACCTGGTGTAATAGTTTGTCATAATTGTAATTTAAATAAATACTTAGAAATAAAATAAATATACATGATAACTTTTACCTACGTGCAATACAACATTACACGCTCACACACTTTGGCTTTGATAATACATATAATACTGAGCATGATCAACAATTAATCTGCCTAGCCTTTTCCCAACTATGTTGGCGTTGGCCTCCAGTCTTAGCGGATAAAGCTGAATGCCACTATAACCCTTGGATGTGATCAACAGTGATCACTAAAAAAGGCGCCCAGAAACTTTTAGGTCTTTTATGCGTCATAAACAAAACCTACACATTCCAAAGTTTAAAATATTATGTTTTTATTATTAAATAATCCCATAATTTAGGTACAACAAGCGGAAAGCATTCATCTGGAAAATTTCTCGCTCCGGCTTCTCCTCTAAGGAAGTTGCAAAAACCTTTTCTAAAACGTCGTACTTATATAAAACAATTTCAATAAGCGCCTCCGTTATCACGGCAGAACAACAACATGGCCGCTCAAAATTAAAAATAAATGACTCAGAAAAATACACTACACAGTCCATGATTTGATTAAATTAAGGGGAAAATACCTCAGCGCTCCGACAGGGAAAATACGACGGCCTCTCTGCTTTCTTGTTATTATTAAAAGCTTTTTTTGTTGGTGTTAAAGGACTTCATTTTGCAAATACGTCGATTTGCATGAATTTACTTTGTTCTGTTTCAATGGAGTTCACAAATATTTGAATAATGTCCAGCAATTGCTTTGATGCGGAGATGAAGCCTTCAATCAAGTTTATTTCAGTCGTGTAATTGAATCATAATATGTACCTACACAAAGTAGCGCGTACGGTAATAATACCACAACAATTAATAGGTACCTAATATTATTATTGTTGTGGTCCAACATTTAAAAAAATGCTACAATTTAAATAAATATTTACTTATTTATTGCGAAATAAGATACGTTTTTGTAATTACCTATTAGCAATTAATTAGAACAAAAGGTTTTGCAAACACCAGGTTTATCCGGTCATATTAGTCATTATTTCAAGTAAACATACAGAATAATATAGAACTTGTAACTAAATACGATACATTATTATTCATAAACACGTAAATTATTATAAACGGCAGTCCATTACATGCGGAGATCCCAAAACGATAATTCTTACGACACCAAACTACACATATGGCGGACAATTTAAACTTAAATCGCGATAACCCGAAACTGCCGGCCGGCAATAAAACTTAGCCGCTAACGGTTAATTAGAGACAGTGTCCGATAGATGCACGATTTATAACACAATTTGAGGCAAGACTGGGACGGCTGGTCACACTATCGGATCGGATGACTGATAAAGGAGTGTGGTCACCCTCGCCCGAGGCGCTCTATTGCTCCCCGGAGGACACTTTCTTGGTGGACAATGCTTGCTAATAAAGCTATGGAGACGTTGCTTTAGTTTATTGTGGCTTTAGACATTAGTAGTCGTATTACCATGTGGCGTAAATCACATTAATTAGCTTAATCAGCTTTCAAAAGTTCATTTTGCTGCAGTCTCATACAAGTTTGCATTTTAATGTGGTTGCAGTAGTATTTGTTGTGAAACACTTAATATTTAAAGTTTTCAGTTTTAGAAACCGAAAAAAATCAAAACTACAATCTAGATGTTGGTTTCGACAACGTTGATATTATTATATTTTTCAGAGTAATAAAATTAATTTTAGAAATAACTATGTAAACCGTCTCGCATGTTCCCCTGTGCGCTGATTACAGAAACATGTAGAACAATCGTGTATCGTCGCTGGATCGTATTGCTCTTCGTAAGTATAACGTATAAATCTTGGCGATCGGATCGCAAGTAGCGAACACGCCGCGGCGGGTCGCTGCGACCGCCGCCCGCGGGCTAAGGGTTAAGTTTTGAAGGACCTTTCTTTGGAAATTAGCCTAAAGCTTACTAAGTATTGAGTTGATACGAAGGTTTTACCTTAGTTTAGTTTTACATTGAATTGAAAACTTTTATTTTAAAATTCAAATGCTATGAAGTACGTACATGTCATATGTCCAAAACTAGTATTAAAAAAAAAAACAAGTTTTCGGCACTTAGTGAAAACAAAAGAAAAATATGTGACAGAATATAAACAAGGAAAATAAGCGCTTATTGGACTTTAATGTCTCATTGTATGACAACACAGAAAAACTAAGGAAAATAACACTGTACAGAACTTAAGCATTGTCAAAACAAGGTAACTCGACCTCACACGACAGGGATGCTGTCCTCACCACCCTGCACTCATCCGATACTTAATAGACTTGTTCAATTTAATTGCACTATAAACTATGGCGTGCATTCTTGGCCATCACTTGAAAACGAACCTTGACAATACCTCATAAGGTTGAAGTTTCACTGTGTTGTGTCGACATCCTTTGTGTACTAAGTAAACTCATGATTGTGTCGTTGTTAATCAGGTCAAATGCACGAAATTGGAAAGTCTCAAGTTTTAATGCTTCAGGATATTTTATGGGCTTCACTTTTGCTTGGGGTACCGTGGACTATGTTGAAGCTTTAAGCTTGAAAGTAACGAATAATTCGAATAGAAGTCCATTGCTTGCTGATGAATCCTTGCTTACCAACAGTTATCTGGAAATAAATACATAGAATATACCATGAGGCCTTGTTTTCCCGAAGGGTTGGACAGAGGTGGTGGTAACAGTGGGTGACGGTTTAGAATAAATATATTTGATTAGGTATATCTGATTCATGTTTGATTCGCAGCTTTTTTACCGAAAGCAACATCTTGTACAGGACTGAAAGCTACAATTGCAGATACAAAATCATTACGTCCATATCGGTGTGCAATTTATTCAGCTCACTGTCTTGTCCAAAATCGTGACCTACCAGAACACCTCTTTAATTTTCATGGATTACCATCTGGATCCGAATTCTTGTATTAAAGAACATCCACAAAAAGAGAAACAATGAGACTACACGGGACTGATAGCTGAATAAATTAAATCTACTGAACCTTCCACAAAGACGCCATGTCGATGTATATTTTTTTATTTTTGTGCGCTGTGTCCCGTCATCAATGGTCTCTCTGACGGACAGCGTGTGATTTACACTCTCAACGTATTAAATTTTTACAATGCACTTAATTGCTTCCGCGCCGATGACGTCGTAAACTTCAACAAAATGGCTGGCATTTAGTAGTGCATGCACCTTTTCTTTCAACAAGTGTGTGAAAAACTGGTCTAAATGTTTTATGACAGAGCCATTGTTTTATAGAGAATTTTATGGTAGTATGGACATGTTCTGTAAACAATCTCTTTAAAACTTATTTACTGAACAGTTAAAGATAATATAGAATTTACATACATTTGTCGTATCGATTCCAAAATTTACAACATTTTTTTGGTGATTCCTCTATGACATTGCTTATGCTAAACGAGTGCAGACAATTTACGAATGTTCTTATAATGTTTATTTACTTATACTTATAGGTACTTATTTTATAATCACTCAAGTATATACCGGTTTGTAAGAATGAATAAAGAAATGCGAACGTTCGACCTCGCATCCGATGCGTCCCCAGGTTTTGGGAGCATTTCCCGCTTCACTCATCATCATCACCTTCTCCTTGCTCTGAAAAATAGTGTCAAATTGAGCATTCAACTGATTCCTGACTATTTCAGAGTACCTAAGTTACGATGCAATCGCACTATAATTTATATTAACGAGGTGCTCTAAGGGGCAGGCAATTAGCCCCTTAAGATCTGAGCCCCTTGAGCACTGACTGGTGACTGATAACGCGCAGCCAACCTTAATGGGCGAATATGGCACATCATTGTACCTATTTAAGGAAATTACTCCGTAAATGGTAATGGTGGATGGAAACTAATCGGATGAGTATCTGATACATGTGGGGAATGTGTAGTTTCAGTTATATTTCACCTTGGTAAATAGCGGAATCACTCTGTTGTAACATGAGTAGATCACGGTAAGTTTTAGAATGCCAGTTTCGACGTCCTCTCGACGCAGAGGAATGTAGAAAAAAAATATACGAAGCAAAGTACGAAAACTTTTAAGCGACATACCGGTTTCTATTTATTGTTACGTTCATTCGATTAGTCGAGTATCGCAAGTAATGTCACATCACCTTTTTTGACAGCTATCGGCCGGGGTCTAAGAAAAAACGGTCAGCCATTCGAATATCGACGCAAGTCGTGGCAACTAATGTTCGTTAATTAATAAAAGTATTTGTGTTCCACCAAATTCTCGTGTTTTGTTGAAGATCTCCCTGAGCTGTCACAGCTCAGAAGTGGGATAATCAGCAAAAATATACTGTTTTTGCAACGCCCACGAACCATCAACAAGCTCGAAGTTTCAGATGGATGGAGGAAAGTGCGACGACGTAGGGCGACGGCGGCCGGAAACTCCAGTCAGACGGTCGCAACAGCCGGATGGGCGGAGTATGAGAGCGCGCGAGGGGGAGCGTCGCAGCCGAAGCCGAACAAGACGTGATGACCGGCGAAGCAGTACTCGTCATCTTCGGAGCAGGAGCCGGAGCACACGTGACGCAGGAGGTGGAGGTCAGCGTCTTGAGCGCAGTCGCTCCCGCCGTCGTGAATCAGAGGATGATGACGATTTACGCCAGAGGTTACGCCTTTTGGAAGAAGAGCTGCTGATGCGAAATGAGCGACGTAGGCGCGACCAGGCGGCGACCACTTACAAACGATCTACGGGCCCAGCGCGAGAAATAGTTACTCCTCCACGCAGTGACGTCAGGAGCCCCGAACGCAAGAAATCGAGGTACACTGATCAATCAGATTTTTTTGAAGAGTTTGCTAAATTCTTTAGAGGCAGGGATCGTGAATCGTTTCTGCCGTCTTCATTGAATAACGTCATCCCAGAGTTTGACCCTCTGTCAAAAGAGCAAACCATTGACGTGTGGCTGAATAAAGTAGACGAGTGCGCGGAAATTTACAACTGGAACGACAAACAGACGGCCCACTATGCCTTGCCCAAGCTGACTGGACATGCTAAAACTTGGTACCAGGGTTTACCTTCTATTAAGCATTCTTGGTTAGAATGGAAGTGTATATTACAGGAATCTTTTCCCTCTACTGAAAATTACGCCGAACTACTGACGGAAATGCTTAATAGAAGGGCACGCCCTGGCGAATCCTTAGAATTATATTACTTTTCAAAAATCAATTTGCTCAACCGGTGTAAAATATTTGGGAAACAAGCAGTGGATTGTATTGTGTTCGGTATAGAGGACAAAGGCGTACGTTTAAGCGCACAGGCCGGAAAGTTTGACAAGCCCGAGGAAACATTAGAGTTCTTTAAAACAGTTAGAAATAATCAATCACGAGACGTGCATGACTTTAGGAGGGACACTCAGTCGAAGGATACGCGTTCTTCAAACGCCACCCAGTCTTCGAGTAGTGTCGCTCCGAGAGTTAACGGTATGATGAGGAATCGATCTAAGGGAAACTTGAAATGTTTTAACTGCAACGATCCTGGACACATGAGTTGGCAGTGTCGTAAACCACTAAACAAATGTACGGATTGCAATTTCTTAGGCCACAATTCGAACAATTGCCCAAAAAAACCTAATAGCGCTAACAGTAACGTCAATTCCCAAAATAATAATGCCCAGAATAAGTCTAAAAGTGTGCTAGAAGTTTTGGTTAGTGACGATGAGAATGATAAATATAAAATTGTTATTAAAATAAACGGTATACACACTCCTTGTCAGGTAGATTTAGGAAGTCAGGCTACGCTGCTTCGTGAAACGGATGCTCATGCATTAGGACTCATATGGGAATCGGTACAAGGGCCAATGTTGAGAGGTTTAGGTAACATCCCCTACTTACCCATTGGTAAAACTTTTGCATGCATTGAGGTACAAGACGTGAAAGAAGAGCAAGTAGAGGTATATATCGTTGATAACTCGCTGATTAACATGCCAATTTTACTAGGCCATAGCTTTACAGAACGTCCTGGACTAAGAATTGTTAAAACCGCGACCGATTTGCGTTTTGAAAGGACAGAATTAGATAATGGTGTAAAACTAGCCTTGGTGGCGACCGATGATATCGATATTATGGTAGGTAAGCTGGAAGCAATGATGGTTAGTTCTGACGGTAATTATAGTGGCAGCGTTTATGTAAATGGATCAATTAGAGGAAAACCAGGAATGGAATATTATCTATTACCAGGCGAGTACCAACTGCATAAAGGTATGGGTCATGTATTAGTCCAAAATATTGGTCCTCAACAACTCAACTTCAAACGAGGCTCCCTTATATCAAGGGCAAGGGCTGTAGAAAATAGAGCGTTGGATGTCTTAAACATCCATGAAACTGAGAAACACTCGTCACTTATGATAAATTGCGGAAAACAACTTACGCCCCTTGAGAGGCAGCGGTGCCAGGCCCTATTATCTAAATATAAAGATTGTTTTAGTTCTGGGTTACACGACTTAGGTTTCACCACAGTTACAGAAATGGAGATTCACCTTCTAGATTCTACTCCAGTCGTATATCGGCCGTATAGGCTATCATTTTCTGAACGTGAACGTGTTAAGGAAATGGTCGATCAGATGGTTCAGAATGGCATAGTGCGCGAATCCAGCTCGCCATACGCAAGTCCTATAGTACTGGTGCAAAAGAAATCTGGAGAAAGGCGTCTATGCGTGGACTACCGTGCGTTAAACAGGAGCACTAAACGTGACCACTATCCACTACCACGCATAGAGGATCTCTTGGATCAGCTTTCAGGGCATTCTTTATTTACAACTTTAGATTTAGCTTCTGGTTACCACCAGATAGCTATTGCTGAGGAGTCCAAGGAGAAAACTGCGTTTGTTACGCCCGATGGGCAATACGAGTACAATCGTATGCCTTTCGGGTTGGCAAACGCTCCCGCAGTATTTCAGCGGGTAATCCATAAAATTCTTAATAAAAGCAGGGTGCCATACGTAATTATATATATGGACGACATTTTAATCCCCTCAAGCACCTTCACTGAAGGATTAGAGCGCCTCGAGGAAGTCTTGGGGTGGTTACGGGAAGCTGGCTTGACTCTAAAAATGGAAAAATGTTGTTTCCTGTTAGAAAGCATTGTTTTCTTAGGCTACGAAGTAGATAAATCAGGCATACGCCCCGGGAACCAAAAAATCCAGGCAGTATCAAATTTTCCCATTCCGCGAAATCAGAGCGACGTCAGACGGTTCCTCGGACTAGCTGGGTTCTTCCGTAGGTTCGTACGAGGCTTTGCTCTTATAGCCAGGCCTTTGACAGATCTACTTCGAAAAGACTCTTGTTGGCAATGGTCTGAAGAACAACAAGATGGCTTCGATAAACTAAAAGGAGCACTTATAGAGCGACCAGTACTTGCACTGTATGATCACAATGCAGAAACGCAGCTACATACAGATGCGAGTAAGTTGGGGCTGGGCGCCATTTTATTGCAAAGATCTGGTACTGACCCATGGAGACCTGTATCTTATTATAGTCGTCAAACTAGCCCTGATGAACAGAAGTTTCACTCATTCGAACTTGAAACACTTGCAGTAGTTAGTGCTCTAAACAAATTTCGGACTTACCTCTTAGATATTAAATTTACTATAGTGTCAGATTGCAATGCTTTGCGATCCACCTTTACGAAGCGGGACTTAGTACCCCGCATTTCGCGATGGTGGATACAATTTTTAGAGTATGATTGTGATATTCAGTATCGTCCGGGTGAGAAAATGGCACACGTGGATGCCTTGAGCAGGGGAGCTACGCTAAAGGAGCAGGAAACGACTCACGTGTTAGATATACTGCCAGTAAAAGTTGACGACTGGATCGCAACCGTTCAATCGGCTGACGACGAAATCAAACGCATTAAGGACATTATACAGGATCCTGAAACTCCTAAAATTGCTGCAATTCACAGGGAATATCGAGTGAAAAATGGACGAGTTTTCCGTGTGCTCGAGAATGAGGAATTGAGGTGGCTAGTTCCAAGGGGAGTTCGTTGGCAGGTTCTCAAAGCCAACCATGATGACGTGGGTCATTTCGGTTTTGAGAAGACCTTGCAGCGGATTAAGTCGTCGTTCTGGTTCCCCAAAATGCGTAAATTTGTCAGAAAGTACGTAATGGCATGTCTGGAGTGCGCACACCACAAAGTCCCATCGGGAGCTAAGGAAGGAGTTTTGCATCCGATCCCAAAAATGGATATCCCTCTGCATACATTGCACGCCGATCACCTCGGACCCTTCCCAAAGAGCAAGCGCGGTAATTCATACATCCTTGTCATAATAGACGCCTTCACTAAATATGTATATCTATCAGCCGTACGAAGTACTAAATCCAAAGCAACCATCAAGGCGTTTAAAACATACTTTAGTTTATTTGGTTCCCCAAAGCGCCTCATTACTGATCGTGGGACCAGCTTCACCAGTAAAAGGTTCAAAAGATTTATGCGATCAATCGGGACAAAACACATTCTCAACGCAGTTGCGACTCCGCGGGCAAACGGCCAGGTCGAGCGTTGTAATCGCACAATCTTAGCGTCGTTAGGTAGTATGACTCACGGGAAAGCGGACGATACTTGGGACAACTTCTTACCAGACGTACAATTAGGTATTAACACCGCGGTACATGACGTCACAAAAAGAACACCTACTGAACTTTTATTCGGGCGCAAGATAGGTAACCCGTCGGATGGAATTTTAAACGACATCTCTGAAGACATAGGCGAATGCGCAAAGGCAGAGAACATTCAGGAAATAAGAGCGGACGCGCTTCAGCGAATAGAACAAAGTCAGAAAAGGATTAAAGATCGGTTTGATAAACATCGTAAAGCGGCAACGGAATATAAAATTGGCGATTTAGTCAGGGTTATCAGAAATATAGTAGGAGGTTCGGGAAAGTCTAAAAAGTTAGAATCCAAATGCCAAGGGCCTTACCGAATTAAAAGTGTGCTTCCTAATGATCGTTATCTCATTGTTGATACGCCTATTACTCGAAAGGGTAAATCGTACGAGAACGTAGTATCTGTGGATAAAATATATCCCTGGATGAATTTTGATGCCCCTGCTTGTTCCTCAAGTGATGATAGTGACGATAATTAATTATGATTACTATAGATTATTGTTGAACTTTACAAGTTTTTATAAGTAAAATTATATCATTATCAGAGAATATAAGTATGATTATGGTCAATTGTAGAGACTTATTTTAGCTATGTATTTGATCTACATCAGAATTGTATTGTAATGTAAAAGTAGGAATAGAGACTGTCTACATGACTCAGAGCTTGAGCAGACGTGAGCCGAGCATGAGAGCTATGTATGGCAAAAAAATCTCATCAAATTGGATAGTGAAAGAATAGAAGTAGCTATCCTTTGTTGAGCCGCAGTGAGGTAATGTAAAATTAGGAATAGAGACTGTCTACATGACTCAGAGCTTGAGCAGACGTGAGCCGAGCATGAGAGTTATGTATGGCAAAAATCTCATCAAATTGGATAGTGAAAGAATAGAAGTAGCTATCCTTTGTTGAGCCGCAGTGAGAATATTATAGCGATAGTGATTTTTGTGAATTATGGTTTTAGTGATTTATGATTTCGGCGATTAATGAGATCTATATGAAAACAGTAGTGAAATAATAGAAAGATAACTCTTTGCATATTTCATTTATGTTGTGTTTAGAATAACTATGGCGTATAAAACTGATTGTACAAAACTTGTTAGATTTGTTATTCACAGATTTATGTCTATAGTTACTTATTTAGGATAAGAAAATTTCATTGTTATATTGGATGGATGAACCATATTGATAAGCTAAGCTACCAATAAATACTACAAAGCAACGAACGAGGGGACTCGTTACTGTGACGGATGGCCGACTGTTACGTTCATTCGATTAGTCGAGTATCGCAAGTAATGTCACATCACCTTTTTTGACAGCTATCGGCCGGGGTCTAAGAAAAAACGGTCAGCCATTCGAATATCGACGCAAGTCGTGGCAACTAATGTTCGTTAATTAATAAAAGTATTTGTGTTCCACCAAATTCTCGTGTTTTGTTGAAGATCTCCCTGAGCTGTCACATTATCGTGAGGCGATTGTACTTTTGCTATAGATTTACTTTTATTATTTATCCAATTACTATCTACCTATAATAAAAAGTAAACCATCCCTCTACCAGCGCACCCAACGACTTCAGTGCCGTAAACCAATGTTCGGTGCTCCCCAAGTTTTTAATCTTTTAAGCAAAGGAGTCCCGACCGAGCCACTTACTGCGGGATTATCTCACTACATTTAACTGAACACCGGTATTTTATTCAGACGTTCAGTTTTTTGACGGAGGTAAGCTTGAAGAGAGGTAATTTGAGGGAATCAATTGTGATTCAGAAGTGCTGAGTTCCTCAAGTGTGAGGAGTTTCAGTTTTTGATCATGCTAAGTTTTGATTATTTATGTATTGGATAGAAGACACAAATACATATACTCGTATAAACTTTTATTGCTTACATACGGTACCAAAGCTTGACTTGAAAATCACGTTTCTGAACTTGACAGGTTTATAACACAATTATTCGTCTGTAATTAATGTTGTTGTAATTCCGAGGGCTTTCATTCTAATTAAAATTATACTTGATTACAATCTCCATAGAACTCGAACACAATCATTCTTAAGAACAATCGTCAACCCTTTACCTATCCGAGGACAAGCAGATAGCACTAAATAACAGCAGATGTACGCGCGGTCGCAATATCGGTCGCTCAAAAAACTCAAGCGATCGCCAAAAGCAAGTTAAATGAGCTCTCCGAACAAACGGCAAGATCAGTGCGCGGATTATCTGTGCCGCCTCCGACTTAATTAAACATGAAATTCAATTAATAGAGAACGCGGCGAGTTATCGCGTAAGGAATAAAGGGATCCCTTCCTCCTAATTAAAATGTATTGCCTTATTTAACTCATTTTCCACTTACAATGACATCGCGCGACCGACTCGAACTTTTTAATCTTGCTCGCGTCTTACTTTGCCTTAAGTAGTACCATGCTTTCATTGGAAATTCAACTCTACTTTTCAAAGAATAGAGTTCAAATTCTCCTATACCGTAAATCCTGAAGAAAATTCCGTGTAGCCAGGTCTCGGCGCGGAGGCAGCGTGGGTATCGTTCGGAGTCACAAAGAGGTATTTGCGGCGGACTTAAGGCTGAACATTAGTTTTTAAGGGTCTTATTTTGTTGTGCGCTATTAAACCGGCGGAGTCTTTGATAGAATTAGCCGGGCCAATAAAATTAATCGGTTCCCCCTTAGAAACAAAAGCGGGCGAAACGATGAATATTTTGCTTTAGTACATAAGCTTTGTGAAGCTTATTGAGTAAATAAAAAGATTGAAGTTGGAAAACCAATTACGATAAGACTTTATTAGATCTGACAGAGAAAAAGGCGGCTGAAAGGAAAATTATTAAACTTTTAAAACTTGATCAAACGTTGGCATATATGCTTACCTATCGCAATCTATTTGGAAAGCCATCACAACATAGAAATTATTTACGATTACATTCTGCTGTATTTCAATGAGTTATTGAACTATAAATCACGAACAATAACTAGCGAGCTATATTTTTCTTTTATTTTCATAACAGCGATTTATAATTTATACACCGGACTTAAATATACCACAAAATAGATACAGAAGGTGGAGTGCACGGCCTTATCTACACTACCCAACAAAGTGTAGGGAACAAGCCAACTATATCAACTTAATTAAGAAAACTCTTTAGAAGAACTACTGGCCGCAAACATTTGTAAATGTTGTTTAATTCGATAATTGTACGGAATTAAAAAAAATCAAACTTTAAAAACAATAGCAATTTGGAATAAGGCGAAAAAACTTCACTCGGTCGCAGCGCACGACATTTTGAAACGTAATAACTTTAGAGAAAAAGTAAGTTTGTGTAAATAATTTTTATTTTCGTTGCTTTCTTGTAAGTTTTGCGACCTTGGATCGTTATGTCACGTCGTCATTTAACACGGGAAGGGATGCTGAGGGCTGTGGAAATGCTGGAAACAGGTCACAGAGCATCACCGAGGAAAATTCAGGGTGTCAAAATGCAAAATGCTGCGAGGAGGCAGCCTCAAATTACTGCTCGCCAGCTGCTTAAATGCGGAACAATACTGTGACGAGATTGTTCAACTTAAGGTCCCTTACCTACAACAGTTTGGCCAAGATTTCATGTTCATGCAAGATAATGCGCGTGTACACACACCATGCTGGTGATGAATGTGCTCTGTATGCGTGGGATTTGCTCGAAAGAAAAGCGTTCAGCTCCCTCCCCTAAAATTTGAACACGGCAGATTCAGAAGAGCTTAATGCACATGTTTCCAGATTACGGGGCGATATTCTACAGGAACAATAGACAACCTGATACTCAGCATGCCACGCCGATGTAGAGTCGTCGTTCCAGCCTAGGGAGGTCGAACAGATTATTAAAAACTTGCTTTTTTTTTTCATGGGCGTTCGTTTTTTTTTTATCTACAAATAGTAGTTTTTTTACACAAACAACACCTTTGTTTAATCAAACAATTAAAATCTGTATAAAATTACGCTTCTATTGATATAAAATATGTTACATAAAAAGTATTTAAACTAAAATAATTACTATGAATACTTGTTCTCTAGACTTTGTTGATTTGGAAAAACTTTAGATGATAAAAAAGGAACGTAAGTCGATGAAGCAATAAATGGTGAGTATAGAATTTTAAATCATTGTTAATTATCTGTAAAATGCACCTTGTGTTAGCACCTCTTCCTCGCCTCCACCTCCCGAATGTTTGCAAACCATGATGGTATGATTGATGCTGGACATTGTTGGGCATTTTTATCAGCGTTGATAAGGAATTTTCCTAGTCGATTGGTTTGTGAAGACCTTTATCATATTTTCGATACAGAGTGGAGTTTCTGAGCAGTCTGCTTTCATGGCTGAACCGGCTCTCGTTTCAGCAACACTTACGACCTGGTCTCCAGCTGAGAACTCCTCGGTAAAGTCTACACTACAGGCTTTTTCAGCGACACTTTTCAAGTGCGTTAGTCTTACTAGTGTTGACTGCTTGTGTATAGCATGTTTCAATTTTAATAAAAATATTTTGTTTGTTCCTATGTATCTTTTGAAATAGGTAGGGCAGCATTAGGTATATGGACCTGAATTGAGAAAGATGGATGTTTACGTAGGATATTTACATGTTACAGAATATTGTGGATATTTGTTTCACCATTTCAATATTCAATGACAAACACCAGAGGGACTATACTCGTACGGCAGACCATTCGCATGCTAATCTCAATCAGTCAAAAAATACCACTAATTTGCCTATATACAAGTTTTGTAACTAGAATTTCGGTGAGATAAGATTGCAACTAGATTTTGAACGTTTTTAATTGCGGAAATTGGCCTTCTCGTACCATTTCTCGCACTCAAGACCGAGAAAAACAGCAACCTGTACCTATCATAAAGTTTGAAACCTATCTCTGCGGGAGTCGTCACAGCCTGTGTGTATGTTAGCCCACGCCGCTGTACCGCTGCCAAGCCTACTCCACTGTGCTACGTAACCCTGTGCGCTGTGGCACTGACATGTATGGAGACTCGTAACTCGGCGCCTGACGTAACTACTGTCGTTGGCTGTATAATCAAGTTTGTGAGAAAGAGAACCCGTCAAAAGATTGACTTTCACATTGACAGGGAGCTGTTTGCTACAATTTCTTGAAACACTCCAGGAAGATTTCGTAATAGCGTCTTTGATATATTATTTCGCAGTAGAAAATAAGTAGAGCCTGGGCAAATAATGTAGCCAGAGTGGAAAGTATTCTTATGAAACTTACTGTGCCCATAAATTTTGGTTATATTAGATACCAATGAAACATGTTACCGCATTCCTATGAGATGCAACTTCTACTTGAACTCTAAGTAGGTACAACTGTAATATCACTGTCACCATACTATGATTTTGAATAAGACAACAATGGTTTCAACGTGGTTACACATCAGGCTTTTCAATTGTTTCTGTAAATACGGCATTCAACCGGTTCAGCTGTTCGCAGTAACACTAACAAGTAGTCTGTCTCGTTCCGTCGTCATGCAGATCGGAAAGACACTTTGTAGACACTCTTGTTATTCTTCTCTTAAATCTGCATGAAGACAAACAATACAAATAACATGGAACACATAAATATACATAAGATCATAACGATGCGTCATCCGTACAGGCTAACGCAATAAAGGTCGCACTAATAGTCACTGTGAAAGAGAACTAAATAGCCCGTGCCGACCTCCCTGGCTACTCTTGAAAGCTTACCCTTGGCCATATCTGGACCAGCATAGCATGAACTGCCATATCTCATATAACTCCCCCGAAGGTGGTGGGTTAGTTCGAAGTAAGAAGAGTTCGGGAGGTCAGGTTAAGATGGTGGATGGAACGACAATTATAAATAAGTAGGTTGGAGCAATAACGGGCGGCGACGTGCCTTATATCAAGCAAACTGCCTGCGATGCAACGCCACCTAAGAGATGCTTCACACAGACCAGCGACTGGAGATGTGACAACTCGATGCCTGTCGGCAGCTAATTTGGAAGGAGCACTTACCGATTTTCAAAATGTACGAGATTGTTTATGCCGTATAATTCACGCTAACCGAGGCGCTAAGTAAAGCGTCAACACAATGTGTCCTTTAGGTCTCGGTGGCATTCAAATAAAATAATTGCAGTGCGCTCCTGAAACACGGGGATTGTGTGTCAGACGGGTTTGTGAGTCATGTTTATTTTTGTTAAGTTTTATAGACAGAAGACCACTTAAACTAATTTTTAACGCCAATTCCGAGAGACAAAGGTCAAATTTTAAACCAGGCCATCTGTGATCCATATCGGCTCAAAAGTACGGTTTAAAAAAGTGAATTAACTTTGAAAACAAAACTTAAAGCTGTCATCTTTCAAAATGGCCCTTAGAAAGTGGAACTCCCAGCAAGCCCAGTGTCTGCTCTGCACTAATAACAGATGTCTGGTCTGTGCGCGGCGCGTTGGAGCTCATAGGCCATTCATAACCGGCGCTGCATCCTCCACACCAGACGTTTTTATTTGCCGAACCAACGACACTAACATAAAAACAACACTCAAATATCAAATAAACAGCGCTTTAAAGCGCAGTTTCGTACGGCTTAAGCCCGTATTAGGTAGTTAAATTTACATTTTACATTTGATATTTTCAGCCGTGAAAGTTATTTCTTGTTTGTGCTGCAGCAGATTTATTGTTCGGATCCGGCGGGCACTCCAGCGACATCTCTTTGTTGCGAATCGTTTACGTGTATTTATGGGGTAATTTAAACGATCCGAAATACAAAATACTTTAGTACGATTTACTAAAATACAATGCAGTGATTATAAAAGGATTTATTGTTGGCTGTAGTGTTCTACTTAGTGATGCTCGTACCTTTCGGTAATTCGCGTGTTTATTTATACGTTAGGTGGAGATTTAAGGTGTGGGCAGAATAACGTGTGCTTTCAGTATATTCACAGTCACGGAGAGCTATAATGTGTTGACTTTAAACATCGCATTTGTGCTCACAGTATGTGAGATCGTTGTTAGCCCGTCGTTTGTTGCTGGAGTCTTGAAACATTTATTTAAAAAGGAAACCAGAACTCGTAAGCATTGAACACTTGTGTTCTTCAATAAAATATTAACTGACTACCTCGCTTTATAAAATGACGACATACATTACTGCTACACATAAAGGCAACTTTCCGAAACTTGATCCTTACGTAATAAAATGCAAATGACTGAAGCCCTGAGAAAATCCATTCTTTCAGAACTGCAGCTAAATCTACAGAATCTCCTGCAAATTCACCTGACAAAAATCCTCCATCGCAACTCTACCAAAAAGATCCAGCACAATACTAGCAAAGTAACAACAAAGTTTACAAAGTAAGACTTCCCTAAAACAACCTCCATGGAACAGCTCTGCAATATAAAGCGGTTGTAAACACACGGCGCTTGTAATTCAATTGTTACCTGCCAGTGAGCACCGCCACTATGCACCGAGCTACTTGAATATACTGGAGCAGAGTAATGTGACGTTGAGGATTTATTGTTTCTTTACGTTTGCCTGTACACAAAGTGAGGGTAGTAGATACTTTGTTTATAAATAGTCGCATTTAGAAACTGTGACTGGCTTATTTGTAACCAAGCTTACATTGAGTAAAATATTTAAATGAATTCCTTATAAATTGGACTATTGGCAAAAAAAGAAAGGGAAATAAGATCTTGTTTGTTCTGCACAAACAAGACCCACATTACAAAAAAAAATTGATAAAATACACACGCTAATATAAATTAGCCAAAAGCTTCGTATTCAAAACCTTAAAAGTTAACAGTTTGACAATGTTGTCCATTGCTTGATGTCAGGACAGAGGGATATTTCTCGTAATTTTAACAACGTTCACAGTCAGAAGGCCAATTCTCGTAATTTAAAACGTTCAAAATCTATTCGCAATCTCATCTCAGCGACAAACAAATGTCAAAAACTTGTCTGACTCTGCACGTTCTTAACTTACGAGAATCGCCCCTCTGATCTCAGTCTCAATCTGTCAAAAATTCGTCTAATTTCCCTACATTTTGACAAGTTTTTGACATTTGTTTGTCGCCGATATGAGACTGCGACTAGATTTTGAACGTTTTTATTTACGAGAATTGGCCTTCTGTTCATAATTTATTGGTCAAAACCAAAGACACTACATTTTGCGATCACTAATCAGTCGTGTCGATTATGTCAGTTCCTAATCAAGATTATTGTTTCTTTCGTTAAGCAGAAGGTACATATCTAATTGGGCACATTACAACTCAGCGAAAATGTATGCTGAACAGTGCTTTCGTTTTTAATCTTACCATATCTACTGAAATTACAGTCTCAGAACAAATAGTGTGTTTGTACAATTCTCGAGTCGTAGCTTGTCTAACATATTTGCCCTTCCACACATTTATCATACAAACAGTATCTCATCAAATTTTTTAGAAACATAAAATGTCTCATAAAACTTAGGTTCAAGGCATCGAAGAGTAAGTACTAAATATTCAGAATTTTAAAGGACTACATTACTGTGAGTGTGGAGCAAATGAGCCGATTTGTATTCAGCCTCTATATGTTAATATGTTTTATCATCGGAATATTATTCATGACAGACTCTACTTTTATTTTCAAGAGGTATTTTAATATATGATGTGCACCTAACTTATTAAAATACTAGCTTAGGAACGCGGCTCTGTTCCAGGCGTGTTTTATTCTTCTTTTTAAACATTTTTGCCTTTAAGTAAAGTGAAAGCTGAAAAAACGGGTAGAAAAATTTCTAATTTTGCTTAGGTTTTCAAAATCAGTTGCGAAAATTTAATAGCCCTTGTATCATTATCATTCTCCTGTCCTTATACCAACTTATTCGGTGTCGGCAAAACATGTCTTTTTCTTCCATACTTCTCTATTAGTCATCATCTCGGTAGTCACTCCCTTTCTAACCATATTGTATTCATTGCCCTTGTAAAATAGTAAATTTCATTTGAGGCGCACGGGTCAATCGATCAGGTTAATTTACGCTTGCCACGGTTGGTCCGTTGATGGGTGACCATCTTTACATGCCTCCGTGCCTTGGTAAGGCTGTAAGTGAATCTTTGACAGTCGTTACGGCCAGTCGTCAGAAGCCCGAAAGTCTGACAACCAGTCTTACCAAGGAGTATCGCATTACCCAATGACTGGTTTGTGGAGGTCAGATAGGCAGTCGCTTCATGTAAAATACTGGTACTCAACTGCATCCGGTTAAACTGGAAGCTGACCCCAAATTTTTGTTGCGAACCTCATTATCACTTCTTCGCAGAGAGATTCGACCATTCTTTCAATGTACTTTTTCAGTCGCCTTTTGAAAAACCCATGGGAAGATGCATTTTCTTTGGAAAACGCACGATGACTAGATTAAATAATGCTAAGCCTACCACACCGTCCTAGCCTGTCCACCGAGCCGTACAAGAAAGCCCTCCATTGTCTCAACACTTACAAAAACCACATTCAGCCTCCGTCAACCGTGAACAACTCTCGATAAACGACAATGACGTCATCAAGAAAACAATTACAACACAACAGATTAAAAATGAAAAATGTTCGCGATCGTCTCCAGTGGTGACAGACAAAACATCCTAATTGCTTTTTCTTTTATTGTTGGCTGAATGTCGCGGCGTTGTCGCCGATATTGTTTCTTAAAAAATACAACCCCTGTTGTGCTAATCTTTTGGCCAAGCAAAGGATTACTGGTAAAAAATTGGTGCTGTAAACAAATAAAAGACGCGATAAAATTGTACATTTTTCTTGAGATGACAGTGAAGATCGTGAGGTATTCATATTTTAATGTTTGTTTCAAAGATAAGTAGCGTATCAGCTGAGTTTATTTTATGCGATAAATTACTTTTTCTGATACCTTTGAAGGAAAATACAATATTTGGCATTTTTCGTCCAAAAAGCAAATAGGTGCAAAAGGAAAACTTCACCGCTTTCAGGTGCATTCCACGAAGTCATTCTCCTTAAAATCTACCGTGGGGAGTAACATGAAGATCATTTCCACAAAAGAAACAAAAACAATGGACTTGTTCGTAGCCTACTACTTAACTACACAGCTTAGTTATATAGCGCTAAATTGAGTAGATGTACCTACATCTACTCAATTTAGCTTTTAATTTTTTAACAAGTCGGTAAACACACCTGTGTTTACCGACTTGTTATCGGTAAACACACCTGTGTTTACCGACTTGTTATAATGAGCTTTACATCACCTACAACAAACAGTCATAACACGGCATCCTCATCGTTTCTTAATATTCAATTTGCATGTATTGTGTTGTTTACAGCCCACCTCGGGCTGCGACCGTCTAATCTCAACGGTTATTGTCTAAGTTGCGCCGTATCCTGAGGCACTATCACCTCTCGATGAATGTAGAAGGTCCACTACATACAATAGTGGTAGAAAGAACCATATTGACACAAATTGACAGCAAAATACCTCGAAAAGGAAAACGGTAACTACAACAGCACACAGCCCTGTCCATAAATCTGATGTTTCTAGAATAGTTACCAAGCATAGTCAAATTGAATGATGAATCTACCCTTTCATTACATTCATTTTTGCCCTTGGTCTGCGTACATAAGCATTGTTCAGTTGCTCATCCTGATAACCTTAAACACGCTTTCTTTTTACAAAGTTACTGCCTGAGTCCATCCAAGTACCGTGGATGGTCTGAAATCAGAAACCAGAAAATACTCTAAAATACTGGATCCAAAATTAATTTGGATCCTTCTTGTATTTGTGTGTGTGTTGTGTGGTGGCGCTGCGACTTGCGATCGACTGCTTACGAGCGACGGTGAGAGTATCCAAGTTAAGTGATATTTATAGCGAGAGTAGGTGAGCGCGGACGACTTCGCAGCTAGTTTCGACTTACAAATAGATACAGATAGACATGTGAATACGAAATGGGTTTACCACGAAATAGAACGGACATATGAATGGACATGGACACTGAAAATTCACCTTCAGGTTTAATGATAAATGATAAATTAATTATAATTGCATGGATTTACAAAAATTCATCATGTGCTGTGTGGCGCTAAACGTGCACTGAAATTGAGATTCTACACTGCTTTATTATTTTCTATCTTTTCTACCCTATATTCTTAACACCCTTTGGGTGTTTTACCAATATATCTAGTTCTGAATAAAATCTTCAAAACAACGTCGTTTTTCACCAGCGAAAAGACCCCGATGAGCATGTAGTACACATCTTCTTACACGATGATTTTCCCAATCTAAATATCTATACGAAGCAACTACCCTCTATTCATTCTTTGGTCTACTGTAAGACGTTAGCGTGGTCCGAGGAGTCCCACTTGGGCGCAGTTCCGTGCGTTTCCGGCACACGCAGGATACCTCCCCCCATCCTGAAGGGGGAAAGGGTGTACATCCGTCCCCCAGCGACATTAGCGTATTATTATAACTATTTGAGCGAGCTTGTTAAGTTTACTTCTAAGGTGTATTGGGGTTGGCGATGGTGACGTCGTTAAGATATTGTTTTGTGTCAAAGGCTGCTTGAATGTATGATGAGATTGTTCTAATATATTTGTGCCTGCAATGCAATTGTTAAGGTTCTATGTGGCTAAATGGTAGCACTGAGTTTCAGGCGATTCCTGTCAGTATTCTGTATTTCTTAAACAACTGAATTTACTTGACTTCTTTAGGTTTCACTTTTAATTCTTTTCATTTGTTTTCAGATCATAAAATCCAATTTGTTAGTAGATACATACACAACTTAAACACTAGTGTTAGTACATCCATAATAATTGTTAGTTACAAAGGTCTTAAAACTATATTAGTATACATATTACACTACAAAGTTAACAAAACAATGAGCACAGAGCATTTTCTTAAAATATATACATCATCTGCCTAGCCATTTCCCAACTATGTTATGGTCGTCTTCCAGTCTAACCGGATGCAGCTGAATACCAGTATTTTACATAGAGCAACTGCCCATCTGACCTCCACTATCCAGTTACTGGGTAGTTTTTATTTTATTTAGATGTTGATATTATATTTTGTGTCGATGTGTTTCAGATGTATCTTCAAATTTTAACTTTCGGCCATTTTATGCTTTTTGTGACGATCGATTTGTTCACTTACAACTTTCTATTGTTGCATGTTTGACATATTTTTTGCGTCTTATGTGGTTGGAACCATTGCTACATAAACTTCAGTTTTAAATTAATTAACTGTATCACCATGATCAAACTGATCCTCCGACGTACCCTTACATTTTCCTTTCTAACAACGATACTCCTACAATAACTACCCCACAATAAAAAGCAACTTCTTACCCCCAAGTACATCATAATGACGGGTAGTTTTCACCCCTTGTGCGGCTCTAACGAATTTATTACCCCACTGTTCAACACAATTGATATAGTCATGCCTGAAAAAATATTATGACTGAGAAATATTGTTTAGAATTATTAACTTTTGCTTTTGATAAACATTAAAGTAAAAAAGCCTTAGAAAGTTCGTAAATACTTCTTATTATAAACTAAGTTTATCGTACAAATTATGCGTTCTCCATAACAAGTTTCTTATTTTTTTGGCTACGAATTAACTGCCCTCATTTATTACAAACATGGTTTTATTTGAGTATGCAGAAGATACGAGTATGTAAGTAGGTGTATTTTAATATATCTATGTTGGTTACTTTAAGCCCTACATACTAATTAATATCGTTTATAGTTAGGTATGCATGCATGCAATGATAATTTATTATTTAGTTAGAATAGAATACTCCTTATTATGTACACCATATAAATGTAGATGTCTGTTGGGTTGTGTGTTGTACATGTTATACCTACTTTCTTACTATTTATCTAACAACTTCAGTTACACATTCAGATCTCAAATGAAACTTAAACAGTTTCTCCTAAGGTCATTTAAAACAAAAGCCATGTACGGAAATCCTCACTCTCGTCGCGTGTAGAGACATGTATGTAGAGTCGCCCTGGGCAGTGCTGTCCTGTACTTAGCGAACTTAACCCAAGACTACGTAGAGTCGCAATAAACTTGCGACTGAGTGCGTTACTTAAGGGGCCACTCTATGTGCATACTAGGAATTGATGGTAACTGAAATAAGAAATAAAGTACTGGAATAATAATACACCATACACACTACATGTTGATATTCAAGCAGTTACTGAAATGTTGTGAAACAAGCTAAGCTAAAGCTTTAAGTAGGTACCTGTAGATATTTGATTATCCTTTTTCCCCCGATCACACGATTGGTGACAACGACCATTGGCATTCGCTAACAGCATGCTAGCCGCGCTCGCGGTAAGACTGGATGGCTCCATCATCTCCCACTGTTGTGAGCGACATGTGGCGGCTGATGCGACTAACAAGCTCATCTCTTTTGTAATTTGTTCATTTAATTTTGATTATTTTTTATTATTGTGTATGACTGCATTATGTAACTGAATTGAATTAGTAGATTGTGTATGTAATGTGACTGAATGAGTGTATTTTTTTGGTATTAGGAGTCAGTGAGTAAAATGATTTTATTTTTTATTTTATTTTTTTATTGGTGATCTTTATCATAAGATAAGATAAGCTATGATAACATTTATTTGTTCAAAAAATGGATATGATATACATACAATTGTCAGTTTGCAAGATGTTACAAAGAAATCAAAAAACTGATCGTGTTTGCGATACTCAGTCAAGTGGAGCGAATAAAATGATGTGTAGTGAATGAGCTAAACATGGATCTACATGAACAAATGATGATGAAAAATTTTCTATGTCATCTTAGTCTACGAATATGTGATCTATCAACATGGTCTTCAAGTCATTACTTGAAGACCATGTTGATAGATCACATATTCGTTTTACCAATCGCGGGTGAAAGCCAAATTGTTGATAGAGCACACGTAAAATTGCGCAGGAATCAGTAGTAACAGTTCCCGCGTGTCTGTTTTCTACAATAAACTATGACGTCAAACATTGTGATCTGCATCCACAGACAGAACATCAGTCGCCGCCTAGCATAATCAGCCTATAATTTTCCCACTGCTGGGACACAGGCCTCCTCTCTGTGTGGGACTGGGCCATAATCCACCATGCGGTTCCAGTGCGAGTTAGTAGATGTCACTTGTCTTCGAATTTTTGGTTCTAGGGCATGCCGGTTTCCTCACGATGTTTTCCTTCACCGTTTTAAGAGCAGTGGTGATGAAATTATTTACACAAAGTAAATCGCCTGGCTTTCGAACCCACAGCTACAACTCGTAAGTCGGGACCGTTGCCACTGGGCCATCACTGCTCCCGATCGTCACCTAATAACCAACTACAATCCCGCACCTACCTCCACCAACAATAATTACCACACATTGCATATACAGCAACACTAACCTGTCCGCGTGTTATCTGCGCGCCGGATATCCGGCGTCCGTCCGATACGACACAACTGACACAGTTCACTCGTTATGTGTTAGTGATTACTATTGTTTTGTTCTACGCACCTAGATAGTAGGTGTGTTACATCTAATTGCGCAGTTAGATCATAGCGGCTGCAGCGTGCTGACTGCGCCTCACTAAACATATTGCTCGCATCACCTTCTCGCGTCTTAATTAAAACCAGAAGGATTGTTTATTTGAAAAAATAAACACAGATGTCAAACACATTTGCCAGAAAGGTTAAAGTTAGGTAGGTATAATATGGAAAATACTGTTGAAATTGTTAAAAAAGAATATTCACAGATTAACATTATTATTTGGTGAGTTACAACTGCTTTTCAGCCAGTTGAATTTAGGTTCCTAACCAATTATTATTTAGTTATTATGTCTACTTTCACGAAGAGTTTGATCACGAAACTATGATTACCAACTGTGTAATCTGTAGGCACTTTATCAGTTCCTAAAAGATACCTACATAGGTTCCCCACAGCCTCACCGCATGAAACTTAGCACGGAGCTAAAACGCGGTGCCGGGCCAAGTTAGCACTTTTTTATTTACCACTAACCCGCCTAACACAAGATTGCCATTTAACTGGCTCGCCACACGCCGCCATTTGTTGCCATTGCCATATTATATGGCTACATGTCCTATTGTGAGTACCTTGCTGAAGTGGACACTTGAGGGGCTTGCCAAAGTGAGAATAACCACTTTAAGGCAGAAAAATAAGCTGGATACTCTAGTTTATATTTAAGAGTTTATTTTTAGTTACGAACTTGTGCAAATAAATTCATTTCTTATAAGATAAAACATCTTCAAAAAACTGAAAAAAAAATCGCAAGATAACACTTAGCAACACTGATTACGCCAGCCGAAATTACGCGACGGAACTACGAAAAAAAAAGAGTTACACCAGTTCGGTACGTTAATAAGTTTATGCCTGCTATGCTTTTCAGATTACCTTGACACACCAGGCCGGAAATTAAGTCGATAATTTTCATAGAAAATAAGACATAAACACGCGGAATTTCCGTCGCGTAATTTTTAGTAGGAGTGTCGCAAAGCTAAGAATGACTGAACTATTAATTTATTTCCACTATTATGTATAAAGTCTCTCAAAGTATACGTTATACATATAAGTAAAGGCAATAGAAGTCACTTACCTACGCTAATAACTAAACCATCCCACTCCATCAACAAGCCATCGACTTAGCACCAAAACACGAACATACCCAACACAAACAATGAGTGTTAGCACAATATCATAGTAGCACTATCCACGCGTATCTGTATAGCACAGTACGTTCCGTTATCTAAATAAGCGAAGTTATACCTGCGGGGCTGAGCTCGATAAATCAATATCTTCGGCTTGTTAAGTAACTTTATCCCGAGATGCTCTGGTATCGTATGCACATTGACTAACGCATAGTGTGCCAATGGTTTGAGTTTTGAGGACAAAGTTGAAGTGAAATACTAGTTTAGATATCAGTAGGAAGATAACTGCGGTCAGGTTTTTTAGAAAAGAAGTACTTACTTTATACATGACAAAATATGACTAAAATAAAAAAGTACGATTTAAGCTTCATTATATCTCATAATCAATACAGGCATTTCGTTTTGATTTTAAAATCACGTAAGGTCTACATATAAGTACTAAGCAGATAATTTTTTTACAAAATTTTCGATTAAAGCTGTATGTGCCACTTAATATTATGTGAAAGCAAAGCAAATTGTTATTTACCTATTACTGTAAAATGAAGCATTAGCAAATCATAGCGATACCTTTGTTGCACACGTATGTATTTGGTTATTTTTTCATGCAAATCAACCAGGCTGATTGCAATAAGAGAACACTACAAGCTTTTTTTACATGCAGAAAAACACAAAAATCATTTGTTTTTAACCATTTGAATACCTACCTTTCTAATGATTAACTTTGCCCTCCTCCACTACAGTAGCCGCACAGTGCGGCTCGCGTATATCCGCCGCCGGGCGCCCCGGGCCTCGTGCCTCAACCTAATTTGTATTGATTAAAAATATTCAGCATAGTTGGAAGCTGCGGAATGCGCCGCCCGCTCCACGGCTCATGCAGATTATTGGCCCTACAACTCATTTGATTTTCTTACAAAAATATTTACTACTCCACAAGTTAACTTGGATTTTTGTTTTTGGTGGGGTCAAGTCCCGGCCCACTCCCGTTCTTAGGGGCTGTGGAACAGAACATTTGAATCTTAATTATAAGACAATTATTGTCAGAGTTATTACTGTTAACGATGACGTGTATGCAGAGATGTTTGGTAGGACCACAGGTTACCATAGTCAAATCGTTTGTTTCAAATAGGCACAAAAAGGCACGTTTTAACGTCAACATTCGCAAAAAACGTCATAATGTCAAAATTTACCAGATGTAAAAAGCCTATGTAACAGGACAAAGCCTAGGGAACATGGCCTAATCTTTTGATCCAAAACTACCTATATACAGGGTGTGGCGTAAGTAGTGGTCCACCGTTCAGGATTCGATGAACCAGATAATTAACTATAACAATTAAAATTTTTAACCATTTTTACCCAAGGGTTCCGAAAATATTTCCTTTTTGTCTTTTATTTACGAAATTTCTACCTTTTATTACAAATCTGTTTGTAGTTTCAACAAAAACCATTATTTTTTCATTTTGATTTCTGTTAATTACTGCTGAATACTAGAGCTATCACGATAAATTATGATTTTTTATGTAAATTCACCTCTTTCGAAGAAAAAGTTAGTTCTTCTCTAATTTTAACCCGAATTTTTAACATACCATCCAAGTTCAAAGGCGATTTTTGTAAAAAAAACTTACTACACTGTCAGTGCCCATTTATTTAATAATATGCTTACTAAATACCGATTTCAAAATGGTATCACTATAACAGATACTATTATTTAACAAAAAGATATTCAATTTTAATTGAAGCAAAGAAGATTTTCATTAAACTACTTTTTTAAACTTTATTGCGTAAATACTATTACAAAACGTATTAAAACTTAAAAAACTGATACAATGTAACTTTTTACCTACCCTACGAGAGCACCTTGATACAGCGTATCCAAATAGGTGGATTGGGCGCTTAGGTCCAATATTGTGGCCACCACGCTCGCCAGATCTAAATCCCCTAGATATGAAAAATAATGGTTTTTGTTGAAACTAAAAACAAATTTGTAATAAAAGGTAGAAATTTCGTAAATAAAAAACAAAAAGGAAATATTTTCGGAACCTTTGGGTAAAAATGGTTAAAATTTTTAATTGTTATAGTTAATTATCTGGTTCACCGAATCCTGAATGGTGGACCACTACTTACGCCACACCCTGTATATAAACTTTGAAGGTAATTTCATAAAAAAGTGAAATTCTGTACACAGTCCCTAGCAGGCTCATTTTTCCACTATATATAATTATATTATAATAAAATAGTAACATAGTCAAAATTGTACATTGAATATTTTTGCAAAAAGGAATTGCTTCGTAGTGTGGGAACGAGTCTGATGCCGAAAATACAGTTTTAAGATATTTTTCCGTTTATTCGAAATAGTTTATAATCTGGATTAACACATCAATCAACTCAGCCTATCGCAGTCCACAGCTGAACATAGGCCTCTCCCAGGCTGCGCCACAACACCCTGTCCTCCGCCTTCCGCATCCAGTCCATCCCAGCAACCTTCTTTAGGTCGTCCGTCCATCTAGCTGGGGGGCGTCCCACACTACGCTTGCCGATACGCGGTCTCCACTCCAGGACTCGTCTGCTCCAGCGGCCATCGGTCCTTCGACAAACATGTCCAGCCCACTGCCACTTCAGTTTACTTACTCTGCGCGCTATGTCGACAACTCCGGTTCTTAACACATAGGGTGCTTCTAATCCTGGTAATACGTTCCAGTGGAATATTTTCCGACATCTATGCGGTCTAAGCCGCAGGCAAAAGCTAGTTTTTAATATAAGACCACCGTGCGTGTACCTACTCATTTAGTGAAACACACGTCCTCCTTTATGATCCAATATGAATTCCAACTAGCCCGTAGTGTCGGGACACAAGTCTCGCAGTGTCCTGAATAATGCTGGAGCGATACATTTTTATTGGCGCCGCGTCGTGAGGTAAACACGGTGTTTTGTTGTCCCCTCAACGATTATTATTTATGTAACGACTGTTGTTCTGTTGTGACTGTAGAGTTAGAGTAGAAAGATGTGACAAGCTTGGAATAATCGGACTTGTCACAGCAGAAGCAGGTTTGTGATTTGTTTGGTACAAAAAATGGATGACCATAGGCTACCGGTACCGTAACCTTACTTACGGTCACAGGTTCAAAGTCAATTAACACATATAAAATGGATGGGACTGCGATAAGTCCTATACCTACCCTTTGACTGACTACCTAAGTTTTTGACTGACTTTTCTGTCCAATTTAACACTAATCTACGTTGATTTTAATTCATACCCAAAACCGACCAAATAAACCGAAATCATGTAATCTGCTCTTCAATCTATTATACATAGATTCTTTTTACTATAAACCACACTGCAGCAAAAATATCTACTATTTCTGTATCTCTTCTAGAACCTCCTACGTCTTTGTATTCAGGTAACTCGCCACTTATGCTAAGTGACTTCTAGATGTTGCTACGTATCACTTAAGGAACTCACTAACTGTGCAGCATGAAATAGCTGAAAACTATCCTCGCCGACGGCTTACGGCACTTTTGTTTTCATATACTTGTTTTTAGTTTCGATACAAATGCCTACGCGTTTGTTTTTCTTGGTTTTGTTTTTCTTTTCTGAGAATCGAATTGGATAGGTAACTAGACAACTATATGTCTTTTGTGAGGTAACAAAAACCGAGTGTGAGTCCGAGTGTCGAAGGAGAATGATTAGTTTTCATGTTTTATGTTTAAATTTTTTCTCATGTAAGTGAAATGTAAATTTATTTGTGAGAAATAAATGTCTTTACCAGAAAAACCCCGATTGTAAAGTTATTAAAAATCTTGAGGCTTAAGTTTGTATTTCCCCGTTGAATCAACTTACTTACTATAAAGTGAAAGTCTTTAGCGAACGTGACTTACAATACGATTCAACATCAAATGATGCTCACAAATACAAATCGTTAGTCATAAGCTAAAATCATGCAAATCAAAAGCAAAACAGCAATCTTTCAAAACTTCCGACATAAACAACGGAACTAACTACTCCTGGCAGGTCAATTACAAACATTAAAGCCATTAGTATCCGTACCATAATCAATAATTCAAATTATAAATTGAAGCCCACCACTAAAATTAATAGTGTTATGTCCACCACCCGTGTCCAAGTGTTTGCACGGCGACGTGGCCACCCTGCCGCGTGTTGTCCACGGACAGGGGACACGGACGGGACCACTAACAACATTCCGGATTAATCTTAGGCCGGATTTTAGGCCAAGACAAATATGGCCGGCTCACAACTAAATGGTTGGAAATTATTAAATTAAGGAGATATATGCGTTAAGGTTTAAACTTAAGGGATCCGAATTAGTTGTGTGTGTACGTGTATCGTATGCGGAATTGAAGCTAAACAAATTGTTTGGCTACTGTTTTTATTGAGGACCTTATGTTTGACGATAGCTACTAGGTGGTAATACAGACATTACAATTGATTCATAAAACTAAACCACATTTGGCCAGACTTCGCGGAAAGTCAACATGAATCACTCTAAAAAGATTGACTTAAAAAATTGTCTTTTGCACATTTGATGTCACAACTTATGGAAGTTGAATTAACATTAAATGTGCAAAAGAATTGTCTTTTGCAAAATTAATGTTAATTCAACTTCAAAAACTTAGGTTGCTTGAAACCCAATAGTTTCAAGCAACCTGAAGTAGCAAACACACAGTGTAGCAAACTGCTCAAGACAAAGGAAGCAAACAGACTGCACACACATAGGTACAGCCTTCAGAGAACAATAAATACAAAACAATTCAACGTTTTTAAACAAACATCAAACAACAGCCTGAGACGTTTCGGACTATTTACATGTTGTAATTTTAATTAGGATTCCGTAGACCACAGGGCAAGTCGGTCGGGGTCCGGCGAGGCTGGCACAATGGCGCCCTACGGGGCCCTCGAATAGTTGTACCTAATGTTAATTTAATCTAAGACGGCACAGTCCGGCGGCGAAAAGTTGTGACGTCGCCTTCTTGTGTTGTTGTTGATACTGTTCGGATTAGGGGATCGGTTTTAGAGGGTTAATACGCAACACACTCACTGTATATTTCATTCAATGTTTTAATATGGTGGTAATTAAAAGATAAAGTAATAACATATGGACGATAATAAACCGCTTGTGGATGAACAGCAACATAAAACTCGACATAAAACTCTTCATAAGTTTGATAAATATCAGACTTTCCTTTCAAACTACTTAGATCTTTTTGTCAATGTACATAGTTAATTTTGACAAACATGAAACCAAAGGAATCCATATTCCAATCAAAACATTCGTCTCCAATCCAAGTCCCCCAGTCCGGACCAGCTGACCAGCCACGTGTTAAGTCGCCGCTGTATAATTACGTCGAATAATTCACGGGGCCCACTTAACCGGACCTCTGACCCCCGGGGGCCGGGACCCAACCTGTCGCCACCTTCCGCCAGAAATTGCCAAGACCGGACCCGCTAAGAAATTGCCAAGATTTCTATGTAGAGTGTTTAAATTGAATACAAAAGCCAAATGTTTGTTGCTTACGTGTTTCAGGTAGATTTCCGAAGCCTTTGGCATTATGTGCTTGGTTTTGTGATATACACATAAATATAAATTTCTGCCTTATTTAAAGCCATTATTTAAACTCCAGAAGATCATACTTTTCAAAGCTAATTATATCTCAAATTATTTTGGAAAAGTTTTTTAGAGTAAAAGTAAGTTTTTAGAGGGCAGTGCAGTCGACTTCACCAGACTATTCTGATTAGATACAGAAAAAAAAATTAAATGTGACCAGTGATAAGAGCTTCGTCTAATTTAGCGTATACAGCCACAACAAACAAATAACTGTACCTACTGGAAAAATCTAGAACAAAATAAATAATTTTCATTTTCACATTCAACAAATAAATAGCTGTAAACATGTCAAAATAGTCTTCTCAATGCGTGATATGTATTGCTGCTGTCAGCAAGTGCTATCAAAATATTTAAGTAAAATTGATGATGTCTCTTGAAGAATTGCTCGAATATTGTGCGATATAAAACAAGAGAATTTTGAGGAGAGAGGACACACGAAATATGTTTATAAGGAGCAACACTCTGATTTATTGCGATCCGTAGATATAACACAGGCAGGCAAAGTGCAAGATGCAAGCGAAAGCGTGTTTCAAAATTATGAAGAAAATATTTGATATTTTGACTGTTAAGGGCACCAGGCAGTGTGATCATTGCGTAATTGGTGCATGATTATGGTTTCCGTTTGATACAGAGCTGCAAATCCTCATAAGGAAGGTAGGTATGTGAAAAGAGTTTAAAGTTAATTTGAGTCCACTAAATAAAAGGCAAGCGTTATGTGTAGTATTGTTTTAAAATCTAAGAGTAGATTTCTATCTTATACAACGCTAATCACTTCACATTTGGACAGTGACTTAAATGTTTATGATTAGGTGCGAAACACACATGATACTGCTTACTTTGTTCTTAATGTAACATGCAAACACGGATGTGCGTTCAACAATGCACAACCGTGTAAAAAAGGGAATTCTGAATTTTCATTTTTGCGTTAATAGATTTTTGTCCCAATTTGTCCTCATCTTCATGTCTCCCCTCTAGTATCCAAGCAATACAAAATAATACTCAACAAAAGAACATTACACTTACCGCACCATAAAAATATGCTCAATCTCCAACCCCATGTAGAACAGTTTCCATGGAGAGATTAATCTGCAAAAACCGTGGGGTTAGGCGCCATAAGTCATGGTCTGCGGCCGCACACCTTGCCGCATATTTATGGTGCTCCCTGGCGACGACATGGCGACTAAATCTAACGTTACTTTTAAAGGGGAAGCAAGGATTTAAAATATGTATGAGTTTTATTGAAGTGTTTAGCTAAAGGAGCAAGCATGTAGGTAATGGTATCATTTTCACCAAGAAATTACGTTTCCAGTTGTAAGCCGAAGGCATACCGCATTTGTTAATCACCTAACTACAATAGTACTACACATGAGCATGGTAAATTAATGACACATAATATACGAGTAGTACAGACGCCAGCAGGTCAAGCTACCCGAAACTGTCAAATTTTCCTAATCAACCTTGAACCTTAATACTTTAACGATAAAGTTGAAAATATATTAAAGAAATTTGACAGATTGTAGTATCTTGATGTGCTGGCGTCCTTACATAGTAGAGTCAGTTTTACAGAAACACTTTAACAAAAATATTTAATTTGTTTATATCAACCCGTTCTCTGCAAGTGTCACAAACGTTTTGTCCACTCAATACTTTACGATAGTATCCCTTTTAAATTACACTAAACTTAATGTATTCTTTAATAACTATAATAAAAGCATTACGCGCCTCGCCCCACGTAATATTTTTTTAACAGCACACTTTTATGAAGAGACGTCGGCCATGCAAATGTCCCACCGTTCCTTACACCACTATTAAATGTTATTTGTTGCTAAAATTAAAACATTAAAACAGAAATAAAAAGGTCTCTCTCCGAACAGACAATTGTGATGCAAAATACGTGGTGCTTACAGTGCAAGCCAAAAAAACGGGCGCGCGAAAAATGTCGGCTTTCTTACGTCTTCACTAGTAATAAAAATGTAATGGGAGCTTTGTGTCTTTTTGTTGTTATTAAAAATTCTGACTTCCATTTAAATGGGAATGTTGAGGTTTTTCTTTGAGGTATATTCCTCGATTGTTCCAATAGAACAGGTTCCGTTATATCCCGCTTTTAACTACATTCTGGCAAAGGTACTAGAATATAAATTAATTACTATTTTCTGATGGAAAGTCATTGTTTCTGAAGTAATAAATGTTTACTAATTTACTTTAGTCTTTGAGAATACCTACCTACTGTAAGAAAGAATGTTTATTTTTTCTTTACGGTTACATCCAAGGAAGTTTGCAATTCAAAAATATGAAAATGACTCCAAAACAATAAACGGCAAGCATCGCCGCGGCACGTAATCCAAGTTTTATAAAACACTTTTTTATTTGGAGTTAAGTGTTGTGCGGCTATAAAGGGCACGCCAAATGACGCAATATCGGGGCAGGGGCGCGGTGACGACGTTATTATTTATGTTAATTCCGAACGCTAAATGACGTCTTACGTGTTCCCGCCACCTTTTACTCACCCTGTATAGGGCTGCCGGTAGCATAGCAATAAAACTGAATTTATTGATGTTGGGTACAATTTTTGGGCGCAAGTGTAAGTTTGGAAATTATATGTCACTCGTGTTTTTTTACCCCTACGTAAGGGATTGGTGAAGAAAGTGATATCATTATCGCTAGGCCGAGCTGTCAAATATTTCAGAGCTGTCAAATATTTCACATTTGGTAACAATTTACGTTTTGTTTTACTGAATTTGGCAAAGCTGACACAAAATATGTTTGCCAAGATTAGGTTACAAGTAACGGCAACCAACAACTTCAATTTAGATCTAACATTCTCAAACAGGGCGCAGAAATATCCAAGAATCCCAGTCGGCATCCCTGGCACAGATCTCAGCTCCTCTCAGCGGCACACAACTTTTTCACAAGTCACCACGGTAATTGTGGCACTTTACATAATGTCTATTTTAGTACCGGGAGCATTTTTCAAAACGTGCGCCCCTAATGATTCGTGAAGAGCGCTGATGTCCCGTAATGCATCGGGCACCTCTCATTTACCGAACGTTTGCACGCCGCGAGATTTATTGCAAGCGCTAAGTGAACGCGACGATCGCCTTCGACACCCACTAGCAAGTAGCATCCACAACGGTGCTCTGAGGATATTAGAGGGTTGAGAGTAATGGCTGTACATTTAATTTTTGCGTAGGCAAATTTGCTTAGAATGCTGTCATAAAGCTGGTGATTTTTCTTCTTGACTCTTAAAAGGTTTTGAGATTCACGTGCGCCCCCTCGCATCTTAAAGTGAACGTTAATGTTGTTAACAAATCGAAACATCAATAGCACTTCAGTGGAACGTTTACAGTTGAGATCAATACTTAATCTTCTGTCTCTGGCTCGAGAGAAACCGAATTGGTGCTAATTACAGTTGCTCTTGAAAATGTATAAACGGCGATTTTATTTTTAAAAATACCTATGTCATGAAGTGGATTGCGAGGTACTTACCGTTTCAAAATAGCATGTCTCTAAACAAGCTTTCTCCAACCAAACTCCAAACACCCTGTCTAAGCCAATTTCCGGCGCCTACTACATACTCGAACCTCAAATCCGGCAGAGTCAACGCTAACCCCACTTTAAGGTAGTTCCAAGTTCACCCAAAACATGTATTTATAATTTGAAAGCAAAAGAGGTGCGTTTCGACCATAAATATCAGTTATGTTGAGTCCGGCGCGCGCGTCGGCTTAGGCCTCTCGACGCCGCGTATGACGCGAATTGTAAATGCGCAATTTACGAACTTCGCACTCCTTCGTCCTCCGTAAGGAGATTTATGTGCGCTCGCGAAGGATTTCGCCGACACCTTGTCTTATCCGAGTCTGCTCGATAAGCCCAGTCTATATTGCGAGTTTTTAAGAGGTTTATTGTCGGGAAAACTTGTAGACGGCTCGTTAGTGTTGCGAAAGAACTGCATCTATGTTCTGTAAGAAGATAGCTTTTTAAATTATACCCTGGATACCAATTCTAAAATCTAACTGCATGGTCTACATTCACATAAATACATTAACTTTTTCATAGTATTAGTTTTCAGTCTTTAGTGCTGAGAATGTCATCTAATTAACTATACAACAGAGCCCACCAATTTCCAAAAACTACCTACCATCTTCAATATCAATGTGTCCAAATTTTTTACAACCAAATCTTCAAAAGCTATTTTAACCCTGCCCTTGCGCATCCGTGGAAGGTGTATGATGTTAGAGCTGGCCATAAAAGTGGCGTAAACAGCCGGTTCCGGCTGCGTGCATCCACCTGGCGGACAGAGGGTTTGTTTGTACGAACCGGAGTGTTTGGTGCGGCGTCGGAGGTGAGCCGTGCGGGCCGAGCGTGTAAACACTTCCTAATGTGAAGACTTGCAATGTGGAATGACTTGCTATAGTGTCTGTTTACGTTTACGAGCTACGTAAGTATTTCGTTATTGAATATTAAGATGTTTCCTAGTTTGTAGTTCCTCTTGATGGGTTACTGAAAACTGGGACTGTTGTTGTCTTTTTGAAAGAGATTTCTGTCAGTAAAGCTGTTGAGATTTATTAACTTACTAAAAAAAAGTAACATAAAATATACATAACATCACATTTGTTTTGTATCTACCTACTAAAACATTTCACCTGTTATGTTGTAAGAGCGGCGAGCCTATTACAAGTAGTGCTGTCGTTTTAAAAAAAAACAGTCTAAATGTGTTTCTAGTAAATTAAATTGACCTACATAGTCATCCTAAGTAAATAAACGAAAACACAAGCATGCACAACGATGTATCGACTTCTGTTGAATTGTCACAATATTTACGTCGCCAACAAATGTGAGTTTTCCAAAAAAGCTACGCAAACAGTCTTCATAAACACGAGGGCGACCTTCCGTCACCTTTTCTGTCTGTTTGTTTGTCCCACCATGCCGGGATTGCTGGGCCCTTCGCAGAACGACCGGTGAAAGCGGTACTTGTTTATATCTAGCATATGGTGCCAAAAAACTGGGTTGAAAGATGTTTGGGTTAAAAGTACGTTTGAAACAAATAAAGCATTAAAAGTTTGTTTATGATAAGATTAATAACTAAACATGAACAATTATTCAACCAACTTTAGTCCTGAAATAAATTACCCAGGAGTTCATTTGACACAGTGCATAGTGAGCTCGAGTAAGAGCCTATCAGACAGCGACGATGTCAAAGCCGAACATTTGCTAAACCGACTACTCAGATTATAATATCAAACAGAGCAGACCACATTCAAACGTACCCATCCCATAGCTCCCAAGAATCACTCAGACCATAAAGTATGAAATAAAGACATGAATTTCAAACAATAGCCGCCGTTAAAAAAATATCTCTTACAAAAAGTTGATCTTATTCAAACGTCAGGAGAGCGCGGCCGGGCGACACCACTAGTCTTTACATAATTCATGGGACACGAGGTACTGAGTGAAACATCCCCAGGTTAATAGATATACTTTACTGGTGTTTATGTTATTTCTGGATGAATGGACGAAGGAATTATTAGAATACTGTAAAGGAAAGAAAACGAGCAACTTTAAGAAGGTTTTTGAGATCCTTACCAACTGTAGAGCATTCAAACAGACGATAGGACAGTCTGGTTTTTAAACTAGTCGCGTGCCTTATTGTCTTTCTAGATTACGTTCTACGTAGACTAAACGATGTCCTAGCTAGAGCAAGACATTGACATGGTATTCAAGCGCAATACCTACAGCTAGCTAGCTAGGAAGGAGCCAACTATGGGCAATCCGAAGCCACTTCCTCTGCCTTGCTTGCTTCAACAATAGGACTTCCTTAGCGAGGACAGATTGATTATTGCCAATATGCAAGTGTGCACATCCGACTTGTGTAGGTAATGCTTAGGTGCGTTTAAGAATTGATAAGGTATCGAATAATGATGGTAGTTGAAGATGAAAGAAACACTAAGGCTGATTTCTCAATAATCTGATAACTTTATTCGAGGAATAATTTTGAAATTGTCAAAAATTCAAAATTATTCGTCGGATAAAATTATCTTAATCAAAAGCATAGGCTTTAAGTAGGTTAAAAGTTAGACACAGGTTCGGGAAAATTAAATTTAAAATTGTGTTCAATGGTCATCCCAAAAACAAAGGAAAGCGGTATTTTTATGTAATCCAATAGTCAAACGAGATATAGGTAGTACCTACTGGTCACGACGTGTTCAATAATATTAGGTCGGCAAAACAAATTGCTCGAATACATCAATCTCAAGAGCCCAGTGTTTACAAAGTATCTTCCAATCAACAAGCGGTATAATCCCACAGAAACAGCGCGTGCGTGGAGTTCCACGGGGCAATATATTACGCTGTCATCATATTTACATAGCATATTTTGCGGGCGAGCAATATGGCGCCCGGAGTATGTTGTCCGGTGGATAAATCAGCTATCGACAGAGAGGAGGCAGGCGGGTATTGTTGTGGATGGAATAAATTGAATCATGTTTCAGGTATATGATATTACTTAGCATTCTAGACTGGTTCTGATTTTTGTATCTAGCTACCTAATGGAAATGATCAAAGAGATGAGCAAGAGCATCATTCGTTCATTCGTATGAGGATGCTAGTAATATTTTTGGACTCGAGTCTATTTGGATTTTACACTTAGCTCGGTTATCCTATATTGCGTGTCGCTCCCCGCGGTGTTATCAAAATAGGTAGGTATATTATAATTAAATTGTGAGTCTTATCAGTCGAGGCGATAGATACACAGGTAGACCTAATGTTTAATTACAATTCGGAGCCTTAGGTATTAGACAAATATGGAAATTGACATTATAGGCTCACAAAAACATACAACTAGCGATATTCCTCAAACTCCTCCCAGCTCTATGTTTATGAATAGTAAACACCAATATCGGATACACGTACTATATTATTGATGGCGTTGATTCCTCTCTTTCAATCAAAAGTTTCCTCAGAGAGGTAGCTCCCATTGTTTGCGATATATTCTTAGACACGCGATCAGCCTCCGCCCACTGCGCACCGGATCACTCAGGGGAATATAATGCAAGGTTTAGTTTATCATTTATTTTCAGCTTCCGTTGGGAAACCGCAAAGAATTTTGTACTGAGTCATGGTCTACTAATTTGATATTCCATTATTATTGTGGAGTACACAAATTCCACTATACTTAATCATAATCAATGTTTATTTGTGAGCATATGTAAAAATTAATTACAGATGGCTTTGTTCTAATCTATTTTTGGCGTACATATTATTGTATAGGTACCTACTACATATTTTAGTCACAATAACTTCTCTGATGTCTAGTAATATGTAGCATAAAGATGAAGGTGAAACAGTTCTGTTAGTTACAACAGAAGTATAGGACTCCTGAAAAAACTAATTCATATTAACAACTTTTAACCTCAACGTACCAATTACATATTTAACAGTTACAAACAGCTGAAAGCTAAACTTATCTCTGCCCAATAAAATTACGTTTCCCACAACCAGAAACACAAGTGGTACACCAGAAACTTTTTTAAACGTTGAAAGTTGTGTGTGGCCACGAAAGTTGCCGACAGTCGCAGGCCGCCTTAGTTGCCGTCTGCACGACTTGCTCTCAATTAAAATTATTTCATCCCGGCTGAACCCGGCGAGGACTCTCCAGCCTCCGCGATACTCCGCGACAGACAGACTAAAATTATGAAAAACTTTTTGTCTGGCTTTCAAGTTGTCATAATTTTTTTGGGGCCTAAGATGGCGCTTTGTCAACTTGATGAGGTGAAAGGTATCTTAAAGGAAAGTATTATAAATTCCAATGTAATACAAGCCAGTCTACTTTTTATAAACATTAAACATTTTTCTTCATAGCAACACAACGGAACCACAGTTTATTTACAGCTCATCCATTTGAGTAATCTCTTCGACTCATTTAACGACGCCCACGCAAAAATATGAAGCAGTCTATTCATAGCCGGGGACGGCTTAAATTAGAAATCCATAAGAAAGTAATATAAGGGTATTGTTCCCTTATATTATTTTCTAATGGATTTCTGATTTCTTTGAAAGTTTTCCATTATAAGATGAAGTAGAATTTAACAATTATTACATTTAACAAAACAGAGTCAGAAAAATGTATTGTTTCGACAGATTGACACACCAAACTTGGAAGTATTGAAACTATATCATACGATTAATAAAGAACGACAGTTGTGATCGATATAAGAAGACGGTCGAACGATACACGTCCCTGACCATACAAACACAATTTAATAAAATAAACACAACTGTATTAAAGCGTCATCTTAAGCCACGAAGCTGTCGGTCAAGCCAATTAGCGAGCCAATTGAAGGGTCTGCTTTGATCTGCTTTGCCCAGCCATGCGTGACGTAATGACCTGCCGACTACCTTCTACCTGCTGATGATCAGGCTAATTATTTCCAGAGAGGGTTATACAAAGGTGACCACTTGAAGACTGGATGAGTCTTTTCTGTTTGGTTCCGACTGTTCTGAAATTAAAGAGGATAATTATTGAAGGGGTTTTTGAAACTGTTTTCAGGTCAAGGGTGCGGAAAATATTAAGTACGTATTCAAGTATACTTTGAAAGGTGGGTCGTATTGTCTCTAGCAATGTGCTCTGTTTTAATAAAATACTTTAGGTAAAAACGTTGTACATGCACTCTAATGTAAATATTAACGAACACAGTGAACATTAAGCAGTTTGTACATGAAACGCGCCCCTTAAGAGCGAACCCTCAAACGACAAGGCAGGCCTTTCCGACCAAAGACATCGTTCGTGACACAGTGCGGAAGTGCGCACGCCGCGCGGTCAGCTTCCGGCCCTTTGACCTGTCTTTTGTGACCGCTCGCTCAAATTACAACATTACTACAAACCGGTACCACATCTTACACTTAACACCAATCTTATTAACATTCAAATAAGGCATATATTCCGTTGTTTCAGGACCGAACGTGTGTTTCGCCTGGGGTAGTATGACCCTCGCGTTACTCGCAGGAAATCGCCTAAGACGTACCAGTTTTAGGTGACATCAACATAGCAGTACGGACGCTGAACTGGCTAGTGTAAGTTAATCATGACTTCGGTTCAAGTTTATTTTAATTACACAAACACAATGAAGGAACTTTGTGCAGAGTCGAATAACGCTATGATCAAGATTTTCTGCAATGTATGTTACGTTTTCTTTTTTGATCTCCTTTCAAAGTATTGTACAGGACGAGAGTTCGATCTTATATAAATACTTTATGACACATACATAATATAAGATGTTATGCGCTGTTATTGTAAATAGGTACTCCACATACTTAGCTGTTTATAAATAAACCTCCGTTATCTTCCGCAGGCATTGTTATTGTGTATGGGGGTCATTAGTTCATCACAAAATAATTACTTTCTAAGTCGTTAATAAGCTAAGCAGGAAATTTATATGATATACTATTTTAAGTATTTGTTTACTACTGTTTTTATTTAAATATCCGTAAGAAAATTAATCACAAAACGTCACCTCATCGTCCTCGTTTCTTAAATTAAATTATTTTTTCCATATTTTTACAGAATCAACACCGGAAACAAATAATATATGTCGCATGTCTACAGGCAGTGGGCGGCCGGAAGTGACGTGCGCGCCAGGTCCCGCAGACCACTTCCGGCGCTTTGACAAACAGCCCCCAAGGTCGGTGATGGAGGGTTAAAAGGTCCACGACAATGGACCCTTCGTGCGGAAAGATTTCGAAAACCTGTGCTGTTTTTTTGATTTGGGACTCAATAAAGATCGGTGTCCAATATGGGTTCATTATTTCTCAAAAAAACCTATGTTCCTTTAGCAAGCCATGCGGAGGATTTCTATATTAAGATTTCGAAATTTTTATCCTTAATCAAAACTAGCCTGAGCTATGTAAACTACGACCAATAACGGTCTGATAAAATAAGGAATCTTTTGACGGTCTATTGCTAAGACTTAAGCACAAGTAAAACAAGGACAACTGCCAAATGAATGACTACACCTTGCCACCTCCATAAACACAAGCATTCATTCAACGACTGCCTCCTCTGCAACACTAATTACACCCAACCTTAAGACGCTGCACATTAAAACCGTTTTAACCGTTCATTCCTATCCCTTCATCCACCTACCCTGGTACAACACTGGCCGGTGTAAATTTGACACTAATTCGCGCCATGGCTGCCCCGCACCGACTTATGGACTATTAAGGAATTGTTCTCACTCGGACCTCGGGGGCACGGGAGGCGGGGGGGTTATTTGCGTAAAGTTTCAAGCGCCGTGTGTGCCGCCACCCTTAAGGGGATTGCTGAATTATATACAGGCCGAGTTTCTGTTTATTTGGAGTGGACTTTGCTTGTTGTGTTTTGAGTTTATGTTTTACATTTGTCATTAATGTGTGGAAACATCAATGTACCGTTTTATACGGTTTTGAAATGTAAAAGATGTTTAATCTTTTGTGCGAAAATAAGAAGTACATCGAATATACATAACTTAATTAAAATCTAAGATAACCAAATCAATTGATTTTTTTTTTAAATATGTTTACTAATCTCGACCATTAACCGTTGCTGGTCCAAAACCGATGCACATCTAATAAACTTCAGTATTCGCATTCTGTAAAATCAGAAATGTAATGTAACACTTTCAGAACCCCCTGTACACAAGTTATACTAGATTTGCAGTAACATTAGTAAGTCAGGGCGGCCGAGGTGTTTAAACTGCGCGGCTCGTCTTAGGTGCGCGAGTGACCACCCCCTCCCCCGCCGCGCCCCGCCGCCCCCGCCACCCTACTTGACAGTAATCAACAAATCCCAACACAAATATCGTACGGCTGGCTTTTGAGAGAAGTTTTATGTTTGTTGAATTGAATTATAGGAGCCGAAAGCGTGCGCAACCCTGACTCATGCCCGCCATGCCTTGAACATTATTGAATAATATGTTATAATATTAACCTAGTGACAAATAACTTGTACCTACCCAGTAGTTTAACAGGGTCATGTACCTACGCATTAGTTTAGCCTAGTCTTAGTCGGTGGTAACTGTGGTAAAATAAATGATATCATAAAACAGATGGTGGTGGAATACATTATCGCCTTCGTTAGTTATAACATAGCTGTTGCTTTACATCAGAGGAAAATAAACCGCTAGGTGATAGAACTAGTCCTTATCCACATATGCACCTAGAGGTGCATGAGTACCAAGAAATGGTATCGCCTATACTACAAAGGTAGATAAGAAACAAGATATCTAACCAAAAGCAACGCGGCACTTTCACAACAACCCATCCAGACAGCAAATCTCATAAAACAATAACAGTGCTCCGTTGCTCAAATTAATTCTCACCTCAATACTGAACACGGGCGAGAGCTCAAGCATCCAATAATAGTAGCGCTACAAATCCTAGGGGCTGATAAAATCCGCGTAGTTTACGATGCGCAGGATTAGCGCCGACGCAAATAGATCGCACAGTTGCCGCTAAGTTCTACTCCAGAAGTGGTTGCGGGCTCCGCAACTATCCGCTGTGTTTGCCCTTTGACCGGTGGATGCACTGGGCTGAGAAACACTGCGGTTGGAACGCTCTGCGGCTGAGAAAATTCAGGTGAGACATGTCAAAATATGATTAGTAGTTTAGTATGTACCAAAAGGAATTACCTGAAGCATCATTAATTAATATTATATAGGTAATAGCACAGAACAGATAAAAGAAGTGGTAATAGTAAACCCTACCATAAAGAAGTGGTAATAGTAAACCCTACCATAAACCCAGAAACCAGCAAAAGAATTTGTCTGCTATGTAAGGATACTTTTGTTAAATAATACACAAAATATAAAGGAAATTAATGTAATTGTTGTGATTACACGAGGACTGATGTGTCATCTGTGTGTAAATGCCGTAGTAAGCTCATGTTTGTTTGTATAATTTATTAGGGTTTTCCTTTTCTTACTAACTATTTAATTTTATATTTCTGTGTCGTAATATGTTATTGAATTTATATAATAATTATTCACTATGGTTGGGAGAACCTCAAACATAGTGACTTTGTCAGGCATTGTGTATTGAGGAAAGTCGGGGATGCCCCATTAATGCAGTTTATTCACATAATTACCCTACGTTACTTCCATTGTTGCAGATTTATTATTTATTACAAATACTTTACAATTTATTGGTATGTAGATCGTGGCTTTTAAATCTCCTGGAGGAAATAATAATATTAACTTGTTTTCATGCCGTTTTGAGAGAGAGTGCATTTATAGACTCGGATAAACTTGGATGTGGGAACCGAACCCACTGGCCGGCACTCTACACCTTATTTATTTATTAAACACTTTATTGTACACCACATAAAAGAAAATTATTTTATGAATTATTTATTTAAAACTAGGCCGATATATATAAAATATAGTAAGGAAAGAGAACTCCTTTAGCGTTTTCTTATTTAAGTCATTCGTCTACGAAAATGCAACATGCTATCAGTAACATGCATGTCTAAGAAATCCCAACACTTAAGACGCAGAGTTTCCAGCACCCAGTGCGTTCGAAGGAGCCCGCAAACTTAGGTAAGTTCGGTTTCTATTTCCAAAGCATCGGTCGAAGGCAAGTTAGTAGGGAAGCCCGGCCTGCTCCAATCAACTAATCGTACACAAATAGATTCAGCGGTTTAGCCTGTGCGATCATTGTTCGAACGTTTACATTCAATTTAAAGTTGCCTGTACGGTCTCGGAATTCTATTAAGGGTTGCTGATGTAGGTCCCTTTCTGTTAAGTTCTTTGATATACAGTGCCCTTCAAAAGTTGGATGACATGTTTCCACTTCAGCTGCTTCAGCACTGTGTAGAGGTAAAATGCGTCGCTCTTACTCAGTATGGTAATTATCTGGGAGAACATAATTTGTAACTTATAGATAGCGATATGAACTTGTGTTTGGCAATAATCACTTGTTTAATGTATCTTATTTCAATTATTTGGCTCCACTGTTCAGTTTACCTATTGTATCTCTTATTCCATAGTTAGCTTGGTCTATTTTCTCCCTCAAACACAATAAGACAGATCTCACCATTGGTGCCTTTATTTGACCACCCTTCCCCAATGTTACCCACACCTAAATATATTTTAAACTAGCTGCGCCCCGCGGTTTCACCCGCATAAGTTTGGATTCCGTGGGAATATCTGGATGAAAGTATCCTATGTGTTAATCCTGGTTATAAGCTGTCTAACTAGTGTGCCAAATTTCATCCAAATCCGTTCAGTAATTTTGGCGTGAAGGGAAAGGGAATCCATCCATCCATCCATCCATACAAACTTTCGCGTTTATAATATTAGTAGGATAGGATAAATCAAACATTGCCGATTTTTTTCTATTTTTCCTGTAGTCTTAACAAAAGATTGACTTTGATTGCTTGTATCTTAGACTACTGCGGTAAAGCAAGGAAGGTTATTAATGATACCTATTTAAAAATATATCCTGTAAATACTATTGTTGAGCAAAAACTATTTGAAAATTCAAAGGAAAACGTAATTGTGTGCAATTTTCTTTAAAACCAATTATGAAGCTATGTTAGTACCGCAACGCTATAGGCTCTTTACAGGAACAACTACATTTTGTAAACATCAGATCTCAATATCAAAGTAATTCAAAACACTGCAGGTTAAGATCTAATACTTACATGTGTGTGTGTGTGTGTGAAGAGAATTTAATTAATCCTCCAAGTTACGGGCGAGCGGTCATAGTAACCACCTTTGTACGGAACCAAACGTTGAGTCATAAGATTTGGGGGGTCCTCTAATAGCCAAGTATGGCCAAACAGCTACCTTTGTTCATAGCCAAAGAAACACGATTCAATTTTGGGGTGGGGAAATAGTTGCCAAATTGAAATGACCGAGTAGTCACAGCAATTACCTTTTAGGGTATTTGTGTTGAAGATACCTCCTACTGTACGACTTGTGCCCGGTATTGGAGGTCCTCAGATAAACTCTCAATAGTAATCCATTCGACAATGTTGTCTGTAGACAACATTGTCGAATGGATTACTATTGAGAGATTTTTTTTTTATTTTTTTTTATTTTTTTATTTTGGATAAAAAATAAAAAAATAAAAAAAAATATATGAAATATGTATATTTAAGCAAATTTCTTTCTTAACTAAGTGTTCAGAAACCAGAAGGCCAATTCCCGTAATTAAAAACGTTCAAAATTTAGTCGCAATCTCATCTCAGCGACAATCAATGTCAAAAACCTGTCAAAAATTTAGGGAAATTAGAGGTATTTTTGACAGATTGAGACGGAGATCAAACTGTGGACGTTCTTAACATTACGGGAAATACGGGAATTTTCCCTCAGATAGCGAACCATAATCACTATCAAATAGATAAACTTCGCACTAACTCACTAATCACGTACTAATCAATTCAGGGGAGAAAACTGACACGGGCTAGCTCTTTGTTTTCTAATATGGTCATAATACTACGTTATGTCAAACATCTTTAAATGAATTGAAACAAGAAAGAAGGGTATAATATTTTTTGTGGAACAAATAACGTTTCAGTTTCGCCTTGAGTGACATTAGGTATAATTTGCGGCAATTAGTCGATTGTGTATTTATGTTTGCCACACACTGTTTTAAATCAATATAATATTGTGACTTAAAGCTTTTGTGGTTTTTGTATTTACCTAAAATAATCAGTGGGGCTGTCTTTAATGAAATAGGGGAAAGAAATCGGGTTTATAAGTAGAAAAATACAGTGACGTCAGCTAGGGAAGAAAGAATTGTGGCAGTAGAAATTCAGACTTCAAATTAATGTATTTCATTCAAACTTCTGAAACCACTAATGGAACCAAATAATGACTGTTATAATTAACGGTTACAGGAAAAGTAACCGTAAATAGGTAATCCAGCTAGTCTTTACAAACACTTTTGTTGTTTTATAGCAGACAGCAGGACGCCTTCCTTAGTCACTTTTACCTACACAGACCTTGGCCTCTTTGAGGGGAACCTCTGCTCTAAAGCATTAATTGTTAGTTATTATTTAACAGATAAATATGAATGTTTATTTCTCCGTGATTTAATTTACATTACATTGTTCTAGAAATTGTATAGTTATTGGCCAGAGTAGCACTACCTACCTTATCTTATCTTTTTTTTTTCCGGATGGAAAATCATCAAATGACCCCTCCCGCTCTGGGTGGAGCGGAAGGGAGTGTCAGACTCTTACTGACTAAAACCCACCCATGTTCCTTCCTTTGCCCTTTATGTTCCGGGGTAGCGGTAACCCTTTCGGACGATCCCGCTGAATCTTATCTTATCTTATCTTACAAGTCCAGTTTTCCTTCGAAGTTATGTGTACATATAAGAATTATTGTATGTTCCTAGTTTTGACAATGAGATACAAGAAAAAATTAGATCTACTGAAAAGACGGGAAAAATAGTCAAAACTATTTGTGATACACATAAAATAGCAAGACGGTCGTGGTAGACCACGAAGGAGATCATGGGACGACTTGGATTGGTACAGTCGAACAACGTAATTAGTTTACATTTTATATGTGTGGGTGAAGTCACGGTTAAGCACCAAATAAAACGAGCGAGCTCTGTGTTTAGTAGTGTGCGAACGGCACGATAGTAATCATTCATTGATGTTACTGAATCAGATATAATATTTCGCATTATATTACTATAGCGACCGTCTTTGGTCAGTAAACGAGAAGTCGTAAGTTCCAACCATGTGTGCAGCAAATGTCTTTTTTTTTTGTATTCATTATTTGGTTAAAACTAATGTTTTAACCAAATAATGAATAGTTGAATTTATAACGATTCGATCCCGTTCATGGATCAGTAATGAAGTTTACAACGTTTGAGACAGCCACGGAACTCTAAGGCCATTTTATTTTGACTGTTTAGAAAATAACTACCGACAATTTAAAAAAAAATATTTTCAAGCACCCTATTTTATTAAAAATTACCGTTCTTTGTTGTCAGTCTACAAGTATTTGCATTACTGAGTTTATTGATTGCTGCTCATATTCGTGTGCACATTTATTTCTGTGGATCCAAACATGCAACATTTACCAATGTTAAATAAGGCAGAAATCGTTGTTCTGCATGAGCAAACCGTATCTATATGTGAAATTGCAAGGCGCCTAATGATATCGGTGAGTAACAGTTTGATATTACGTTGATATTATACCTACTTCAACTTAACTAACTCGTCTCACCTTTCAATGTTTACCTAGGAATAAATTAATGTAACTGAAGTGCAATACTTACCATAGTTAAATTATAGGTAAATTACTATAAATGTATTTTTCTTTTTGCCTTAGATTTTTATTTTAATAATTTGTAGTTTATTTAGTATTAGAAGATTCTAAATATTATGTTTATTGTTAAAGTTAATACATTTCAAAATACAAATGATTATGATAAAATTAACTTAGTCTAGCCCATTTTTGTCTAAGTACGGCACGGGCCTTTAGATAGATTAAAGAAAAGCCTTCGAATAATGTAAATAAAATTAGTTTATTATGTTTACTAATGTCAGTGTATATTTAAAACATATAAGTATTTTAACTTGTTGTATATAAGTAATATTAATTAGATATAGGTATACATATATATAAGTATATAAAGTATATTATATACACAGTATATAAATATACTAGCTATAAATATTTATTTTTTATAATAATATACAGGGTGGCCGGAACATTGACGTCCAAAAATAAAATTTAGGTCCCTCGTATCGTGGGGTATCCGAATCACCCCCATGTATGTTCCGCGACTTTTCATAGTTTTCGAGTTACGAATTTTTTTCTGATTTTTTGAGAATGATCGACCTGACCAATCTAAAAAATGGCTTTGTCGAGATTTTTTTTTTGCAACTGAATCTTCGTGAGTAGTACTTTTATGCATAAAATAATCAGCTTCGTAACTGTGATGAAAGTTATGAAAAAGTTGGTCTAAAGTGCTAATTTTTTTATGATTATGAAAGCTGAGAGTCTGGCGCATTCTTGAAGCCTACTTAGGAACCATGAAGTTTCCTGTTTAAATTTTTTATTTAAAGTTAAAATGCTAAGCCATAATTTACCGAACGTAATTTTTTCACTTTAGACCAACTTTTTCATAACTTTCATCACAGTTACGAAGCTGATTATTTTATGCATAAAAGTACTACTCACGAAGATTCAGTTGCAAAAAAAAAATCTCGACAAAGCCATTTTTTAGATTGGTCAGGTCGATCATTCTCAAAAAATCAGAAAAAAATTCGTAACTCGAAAACTATGAAAAGTCGCGGAACATACATGGGGGTGATTCGGATACCCCACGATACGAGGGACCTAAATTTTATTTTTGGACGTCAATGTTCTGGCCACCCTGTATATTATTATAGGTAAGTATTTTAAATATTGTTTGTTTTGTATCCACAGAGGAGAACCGTGCAGTTATGGGTCCGCCGATATGCGGCTTCAGGAGAAGTAGAACATCTTCGACGTGGGCCAAAACTAAAGGCAAATTCATCGGCTCGACACCACGACATCGTGGCAAGGCACAAGGCTGATCCCTTCTTGTCCACCCGCGTAACGGCAACAGCACACAATGTGTGCTTACAAACTGTGAGAAATCACCTACATTCAGCTGGTTTACGTTGCAGCAAACCAGCGCGGAAGATTTTGCTGTCCACTGCATTAATTTTGATTGAGAGAACAATGTGGTGATAGAAAACGAAGGTTTCCGACTCATTATTGGTCGAATTCATTTTTATTAGTACACGACTATGAACCTTATTTTTATGCGTATAATGTTCATATTTGTTAAGCGAATGTGAACAAATACAAACCTTAGCATTATTTAAATTTTTAAACAACAACTCGTATTATTGACAGTCTGGTGAAGTGATGTTATTGTTATGCCATTAGAAGTTGGCATAATTTCTTACTATTTAACATGTTGATTCATTTCACCTCTAAATTTACTTTGTTTCAATTTATATACCTAGTCTTGCCATAAATATTGTCACGAAGAAAAAAACATTTTTTTTTATTGCAAATAATATTTATTCCTTTTACAGTGAGTTAGTTTAATACATAAATATAAAACAATTTAAAATATAAAAAGCTTATTTGAAGTGGTCTCCATTGGCTGCAATACAGTCCTTTAAACGTTGAGGCCAGCTATCAATAGAAGCACGCACTCTTTCCATGGGAAAATTCTTCACTACTATTCTTCTTTTGTTTTAGGGACTCCAAATTATCATGGCGTTTAGAGCAAGCCGTACTCTCTAAAACTGACCATACTCGTAAATCATAATTCAGCGGATTAAGATCGGGACTAGACGACGGCCAGTCTTCAGCTCTGATGAAGTCCGAAACGTTCACTTCCAACCAAGGCTGCGTGGACCGAGCTTTATGATCCAGCGCCGAGTCTTGTTGGAAGGACCATACTTGGTTATTGAACATGGTGTTGTTAAGGGGCTTAACTACCTTCTCAAGAATGGTATCTTGATATACTTGTGCCGATGTTTTGATACCTTTCTCACAAAAATATGGCTCAGTCACTCCTTCATAGCTAACACCCCACCAAACCATCACTGAAGTCGGATAATGCCCACGTTGAACTCTGTCGACTAATTGGGAAGCTTCCTTAGAGCTTTGAGCATAAATACGGTAATTTTGTTTGTTAAAATGTTGCTTAATTGTAAAAATTTTCTCATCCGTAAACAATTTTTTTCTGTGACCTCCCTTTGCGTACCGCTTCAGTAGTTGTTTCGATTTTACCACCCTATTCTTTTTTAAATGATCAGCTAAAAATGACCAGTGCGTCTCTTATAGGCTGCAAGTTCGACGACATGGTTGGCGCAGTGGTTAAGCGATTGACTGCTGCGCTGTGTGTCGCGGGTTCGATTCCCGCACGGAACAAATATTTGTATGACCTACAAGTAATTGTTCCGGGTCTGACTGTTTGTGTATGTGAGTTTAAATGTTTGTAAACGCACCCACGATACAGGAGAAATTCCTAGTGTGGGTAATGTTTTTTTTTTAAAAACAACAAACAAAAACAAAAGTCCTAAGTCATTTTTTAAAATACGCGACATGGTTCTGGGTGCTATCTTCATCTCCCGAGATAAAATCTTTAGCTTTCGGACAGGATTTCTTCGAATTCTTTCCCTTACTGCTTTGACCACCTTTTTCGTACGAATACTACGTGGACGGCCAGATCTTTTTCTGTCACAAACAGAGGAGGTCTCATTGTACCTATTAATAGCCCGGTACACAAACATTTGACTAATACCAAGCGTATGGAGAGTTTTAAAAATTGCATTTGGCTCCATACCAATTTTGTATAATGCAATCACAGCGATTCGGTTCTCTTTATCACCCCACTCCATTTTAATATCGCAAAAAATTGTACAATGTATTGGCGCCAAAATTAGAAAAATCAATGAACAATCGTATAAAAATGACAGATTCCAAATTAAAATGTAATAATATCTTTCTTATTTTTAATTGTAACAGTATTTATGGCCAGACTGTGTATATACCTACCTACTTTAACAAACTATTTACGTCCATCCTTAACCAACAAAAAACTTTGTCTTTGTCATAAAAACTGATAAACAACAGTGTTTTACTTATTTGAACGTCTAGTATGAATAGCTAAAGAATATAATGTATATTATGTTTAAAACTAGTTTGTATGTTTGTATCGGCCACACAAGTTTTTTTTGCTAACATACAGCCCACACCAAATTGGACCTTAAAACAACCATTGTAAAGAAGGAACATATTGGAAGAAACGAGACGGATCATTTACTAATGACTCAAGCGATAAGCTCGCTCATTCCAACCAATACCAATGTTTACCTTTAAAAAAATAAAATTATTTTATTGGTTTTATTTAATTAACATTCTAGTTTTTTGCTTGAGTGATTTTTTTGACCACAAAATTAATTTAATAAAAAAACAAAAGTGAAAAAGCATCAAAACAAAATTCCTTGCCTACATCAGTAGCTATCGCAAGCGCTTACACCAATTAGCTATGGGAACCTTGTTATATCAGACTAAAATATGGGCTCATATTCCTTCATTGTGAACCCGTGTATTTTTCGCCAGCAGAAAGAACCTTTCCCTAGCAGTCGCACAGTACCTGCTCGCGCTTCGTCCCTTTTCGTATCTGTTGCCTGCGTTGTTCTTCTAAACTGCGCAAAGGATTTTGATGTACTTAGTTCTTACCATCATTTAGAGAACCTATTTCGGAAAGTTTAAGTGTATAATACATACCTAATACATTCAAATGAAACTTATCGATGTGTTGTCAAATCGTAAAAACCGTGCGAAGCAGAGGCGAGTCGCTAATTACCTATATTTAAATACAGACTTACCGTATTTCCACACTAACTAGTAAGCAGGTCTGCTCACCCTCGCCTGAACCTCCAGTGTACGTACGTGTAGTCGATCCAATTGATTAGTGAGCGACTCAAACTTTGATTGGACGTATTCATACTAGTTCAAACTTCGTCCTCGGGGCTGCGGGTAACTGGCAAAAGGCTTCGCTAAGATTATTAGTTGGTTGCAACATGTTGTTATTAGATGTTTTTTGATTTTTTAGTTGAGCTGCACAATTTCTGACAAATGCTTGCACTGACTGGACAGGTCCACTCAATCTGTGTGGTTCTTTCCTCAAAACACCATTTCAGACATCGATCTACATGGTCTTCACACGATCTGACCAAGATGTCTGGACTTCAAAAGAGACTGTGACTCTAAGTTTGTTTCGGCCTTTCTTCTCAGACTAGTCAGATAGGAAACGCCAACCACATGTAGTTTTTAAAATATAATTGACGTGTAAAAGCGTTTGTACAAACCTACTTACAGAAATAAAATCATTTACCATTTATCGTTAATGAATTGCAACGATAAATGATAAATGATTTTATTTCTCTATTATTATCGTCAGTATTCCACGGAGTACATGTACGTATATGTGGTAAATCTCTAGAAACCTGACTAAACTATTAAATACATAGTTGACGTGGAAAAATTATGTTTACGGTCTTGGAACGCATAACAATTAGATATGATTTAATGACGTTCAGTCAGCACCACCTTGTGTGGGTGATGATGATATGACACATTATCATTCTATGTCAGCCAGTGAGTACCGAACCTACTCATATTTATAGATATCCTTGTCTCAATGCGGAAAACAAACGAAAGATTGATGTCATGTAATGGAAAATACGTCAAGATTAATATGTAATTAATATGTAATCTTGACGTATTTTCCATTACTGCAAATAAATAAACATATAATAATGAGTAACATCACTTAAGTGAGTAGGTAACACGTGAATGCATAATTAGCTGCGAAATATTTTTAATTGTCGGTTATTTCCAACTAAGGCGTCGTTCATACAGCGCATGATTTTTGTTCATTTATTTATTTAATTAATTAAATACAAAATACGCTTATACAGCTTATTAGTATATGAACACTAAATCGCTTATATGCTAAATGAGAGGGAAAGAAACAGTTACATATTAGAAAACATACAAAAACCATAACCGATTTTGCCGCATATTCTGAACCACACGCCGCCCGCGCCGTTGTAGTGCTCCGCGATCTCTGGACCGAATCGCGCGAATATTAATAATAATAATGTTTATTTCCAGTAAAATGTTCACAAAGGTTACAAGTAGTACAGTAATATGGTACATTGAGTATTATCTCCTGGCACCCAAATTGGGTTTATAGCCTGTGACTTGGGGACCAGTGATTCCATAAGGGTAGATAGATGATCTAAATATTTTAGTAAAACTGTTTTCACCAGTAACATGGTTAACATAACAATATAATTATTATTTATGTGTATAGAAAGAAGAAAAAGTAAAAATAATTAATAATAAAACTGTTTGTGAGTGTTTGTGTTAGAGTGAGTTGGTCGTGGTAGGTGTAGTAGGTATGTTATGTATGTGTAAGTAATGTGAAAGTGCGGTTTGTTTATGGTGTGAATGTGTCCTGGTAGGTGTAGTAATGGTGGATGGATCCCCCCACTTTCACACTTACTCACAAGTAAGTGTGAAAGTGGGGGGAAAGAATGAGTGTTTGTGTGTTAAAATACTTGAATAAGAGGAGATCTCTCTTGAGCATGTGGGAAGAGAAGTTTTTCGGTCTCGTCATATGGTTTTTCAATTAGCCATTCTTTAACTGTACTTTAAATTTAAACTGTGGATATGGAGAAATTTATTGATTTTAGTATATAGAATATAGCTGAGGTAGGTGAATTGGTGTTGTGCGAAGGTGGTTTTGTGTCTAACTAGTGGAAGGGCAATGTCTGCGCGACGTTTAGCACTTGCTGCAAACGGCAGCCGATGTTTCCTAAATTCACATTGTAGCACATATAAGCCACTCATTGTCAGAACCCTGCTTTCCGTAAAAAGTTCGAAAGTAGAGGGTCTATAGGGCTTGCAGAACATAACTTTGAGAACTGCTCTCTGAGCTCTCTCTAATTTCAGAAAGTATGTTTTGCAAGCGCCACCCCGAGCCGGCAAACAATATAGGAGAAGAAACTGACAGAGTGAATAATAGACCATCATAAGTGTTTCCGAGTCAGCTGAACAACGGAGTTTATAGATTATCAATATGACTATACCAGTTCAAGTGTTTGTCAATTTGCACGCCCAAGTATTTTATACAAGATGTGATTGCCAGAGTGGGACAGGTACAGCAGGAATTTGGAGAACAATTATGTACTTTAAAAATAGGCGATATGTTTGGCTGAGTCTTATTACTTGAAGAAAAAGAAACAAGTTTCGTTTTTTTCTGCATTCAGGGTTAATAAATTATTGTTAATATGTTATATTTTTCTGTTTCACTCCAATCATTCTCATGAAAAAGTAGGGCTGTATCATCAACGTAAATATATCAGCATAAATATGAAGCAGTTAGTTAATGGAAGTGAACACAGATCATTTATGTAGATGGAATAAGGTTGGACCTAGAATGCTGCCTTGTGGGACGCCGATTCTCCAGATAACTTGAAAAAATGTCAAGTGCAGGACCACGAATTCCCATGCGTTCCAATTTCGACAGCAGTATGGGCGCAGAGACAGTGTCAAAAGCTTTCGAGATATCTAGAAATAAACCAATACACCGCTGCTTCTTATCCATGAGGTGAGTCACTTTTTCAGAGAGTGCAATAACTGCATCCTCTGTTGCAAGTCCGGCTCTGAAGCCATATTGGTTTTCGGAGAGAAGTTTATGAGCATGTATTTAAGCAAACGGTTGTTCAGCATCTTCTCCAGAATCTTCGAAATTGTTGTTAGAATAGATATACGTAATTTTTTACACTGCCTCTGTCCCCTCCCTTATGAATAGGGTGGACCAGAGCTGTTTTGAAACTGTCTGGGAAAACACCGGTAGATATCGCAAGATTGCAGATATATGTGATGTAGAGGATTAAAATATTGCGCGTTAACTTCATTATATGTTCAGAAATACTGTCAATTCCAGCTACAGAACTTGATTTCAAGTTGATTATACATAATTCACTCTACTTCCGAATCGTCGGTTTCCAGATACACATTGAGTTACAAGTTGAAGCTAACCTTGATGGGCGAACTGGCATATTTAGACAGTGCCGGATATTTGTAGGTAGGTCGTTGCCTACATTAACAAAGTAATTGTTGACTCTGTTTGCTGATGCAAGTTTGTCAGGTTCGAGTTGTTGCAGTTCTTTCAATGGTGAGGGTGAATACCGCGCGCGGTGGCGCGGAGCTGTGTACGACGCCTTACTGTCACTCTATTTTGAAATAACATTAAGTATTCATTTTGAACAAACAAAAGTATTGTTTTGAATTATACGAAATCGTTCCAATAAACATGTTGGTTTTCCCCGCTAATGGGTGGTTTAATGAAAAGGCATTATAACTAATAATTAAAATAATAGAAATAGATAAAATTAAGTTCCAATTGATTTTTTCTAAAAAAACTTTAAGGAAATAACCAAAGTGGGACGACTGGTGGCGGGCATTAGCTTGGAATCGGACGATATCGTTTTACAAAATGATGACCAAGTTCATTTACAACAGAATTCTATTACTTCTGTAGTCTCTGAGCCTGATAAGATCTCTAATAACTTTCTCAATAATTGCAGCGGGAAGTATTTGTTAACCCCACAAAATGATGACCACCAGTACAACAGATGTTGAATAAGCCTTCCTAAACCGACAAGCAAGTGCGCCTTGTTAACAAGCAAACGCTGAAACACACAGACATATTATAAAAACACTACGAGTATGTCGCGGTCACCGAATACAGATTAGTGGACTTAGCAACGAGGCACAATCGTTTAATGACAAAACCTTGTTTTAACGAATGATCTAACCACATTGGCGACGGCGGCGGCGCCGGTGAGCGGCGCACGCGCAGGCGCCAGTGACTCAGGAGATACAAGTGTTCTTTGTCCAAAGTGTCGTTACGACACACGGGACACTTCGCGAACCTACTCGGAGGTATATTTAAAGATTTGTAATATCTGTGTTTGTAATTCAATCGCAAAGTAGTCTCCAGTAAGAAATCCTTACTTTTAAATCCACGTTCAGTAAAAATAAAGTAAATTTTAACTAAACTTAACGCAACATAGCTGACCAGACCATAGTATACTAAGGTTTGTTCCAAAGGCATCTGATGCCAGTGTGAACAAACCCTGATGAGGTTAAATTGTTATGCAATCACTCACTAAAAGGAATAAGGAACACATTCATCTGTATTTAGAAGTTTTTAACTTTATATCTCATCACTTTCCCAACAGTGATTATTTGAAAAACATGATTATATTGCAATTGAAAAATGAGAAATTTATAATGAAAAATAATCGACGAAACTAGAAGTTATGAAAATTAACCTCAAATGTCAAATGAAAAACATGTATCAAGGTGATTTAAAATTAGAATTTGGGGTTTAAGTATTCGAATCATCAAATCAAAGCACTCAATTTGTAAGTGGCACTATAAATTGGCATCCACACGTACGATTTCTGATCCATTTGTTTACATATTCATCAGATACTTTTGGAACAGACTTTAGGTAGGTAGGTATATACCACAATTAAAACAGACGATGTCAAGGCAATACCAACAGGTTTAAGGCTTGAAGTTTTCATAGAAATTGTTCTACTAGAGTCGCGTCGCGCTGTCGGGCTGCGCCGGTCTGTCCTTAAGTCTGCCAAAAATAAGAATCACAATGGTGAAACAAGAACCAATCACATAAGATTAAAACATGCCTGGCTTTAAAACTATTTGGTGTAATAAGAACCACCCAAACTTCTGCCTTTCGGGCATCTACCACTTTCAATTTGCAACAACATCCATTCTTCGACTTGAAGATACACATCGCTTTTCCCGTGTTCACGATATTAGTATTGGGCTCATAAACAGTCAATCAATCTCCGTTTAGCCATTACATTACTCATCGTGGACCGTAGGTTAGTGTCTCAGTAGTAGTCATCTCAAAGCAAACCGCGATTATTTCAATTGTTACATGTGAGTGCTTAATTATTCCATTTCTGTAGGGACACCTCATCGAACATTGCTATAAATAATTGCGGTTTGTAAACGAGGTAAAAAATATTAAAGTCTTTTTTCAGTAGTTCGGAGAATTTATTCCAAGACTATTGCAGTTTGTTGTTTTATATTATTTTTGTAGGTATAACTAATGTTATTCATCGTCCAGCTTGAACTTTATTTAACAAATTAAATATCCAGCAGCCATCATTGCATAAAAAGGCTCTTAAATCTTCGTACTTAAATTAACACACATTTAGAAAGAAAGAAAGAACAACGTTTGGACGTTCGTTCATTCGTTCGCGTTTTTCGTTTCGTTTGGACACAGTTCGTAAAACACAAAATACAAGTTATAGCAAAATAAAAAAGTTATAGGAAATGTTCACATTCGAATAACATAGGCACCTACATAATGCTAAGGCACACAGTCAACTGTTAAACGCTACCTACATGCAGCGCTCCTAATAACCAAAAGTATTAATAAGACAACGTATACATACATCTGCCATCATACATGACAACACTTAAGCAACACTACACACATTTGAACCGCTAACTACCAGTCACTGCCATACAAAAGAAAGCTCACTCCGACAGTGAGTATTGATTGATTTGATTTTTCAAGGTCTTTTTTAATACAATGGTTGTTACAATAGTGTTCACAAATGATATTATTCTATTTGTACATAAATTGTTATTAATTTTTATTGCATATGATATATTTGTCTTTACAAACATTAAAATTTGTTTTTATTTACTTATTTTGCGTTCACATGAATTGACTTATAATGTACATTGATTAATTACTAGGTATGTGCCAGTCGTAATATGGACCCACACAATATTTAACGTGTAAGTTTTAACACTAAGTGTTGAATGAACCAGAATCAAACAAACTACGAAACGGCGTAGTTTTTCATTTCATGATTATACATACAGTTATAGAGATTGTTCTACCTTACGTCAATTATACGTACAGTTATAGAGATTGTTCTACCTTACGTCAATTATACATACAGTTATAGAGATTGTTCTACCTTACGTCAATTATACATACAGTTATAGAGATTGTTCTACCTTACGTCAATTATACATACAGTTATAGAGATTGTTCTACCTTACGTCAATTATACATACAGTTATAGAGATTGTTCTACCTTACGTCAATTATACATACAGTTATAGAGATTGTTCTACCTTACGTCAATTATACATACAGTTATAGAGATTGATCTACCTTACGTCAATTATACATACAGTTATAGAGATTGTTCTACCTTACGTCAATTATACGTACAGTTATAGAGATTGTTCTACCTTACGTCAATTATACATACAGTTATAGAGATTGATCTACCTTACGTCAATTATACATACAGTTATAGAGATTGTTCTACCTTACGTCAATTATACATACAGTTATAGAGATTGTTCTACCTTACGTCAATTATACATACAGTTATAGAGATTGTTCTACCTTACGTCAATTATACATACAGTTATAGAGATTGATCTACCTTACGTCAATTATAAATACAGTTATAGAGATTGTTCTACCTTACGTCAATTATAAATACAGTTATAGAGATTGTTCTACCTTACGTCAATTATACATACAGTTATAGAGATTGATCTACCTTACGTCAATTATAAATACAGTTATAGAGATTGTTCTACCTTACGTCAATTTTCCGTGTTATACCTCTTTCATACAACTGTCAAAGAATGACATTGAAAGAATGAAATTGACGTTGATTTGAATATAGGACAATCTAAGTCGGTACCTAGTTAATTTGCTGAACAATGCTTTTCCGAGACTTTTTCTTTTTCTAATATAATTTGTGTAAGCTATCTTCTGAACCTTGTAAATAGTGGCCCTTCTGCACCAATCTGTTCAGTGCATGTACCTACATGATGTAGAGGTAATTAAAAAGTATGTGCGCCAATAAGAGTGTGTACGACACATGCGCGGCGTTCTCACGAGTGTACCGCCGCGATGAGACGGGGTGTAGTGCTGCAGACGAGACACTCGGTGAACGTGTACCTTTACTAATAAAACATATTTAATTTTAAATAATAACTTTCTTCCGTTCCAACAATTTTCTATTCGTGACAATTATTAACATATTCTAAATTGGAAAATTGCACTACTTTTTTGTTATCTCCCAACTCTTCCGTTGGTGTCTTTAATTTCATAACGCTTTCTAGTTTTTTCAGAGGCGTCATAACACGCCTATTTTATTACAGAATACGATAAGCTTGTTGTAGTCTAATTTTTGTGAGTCTTTATGAATCAAAATCAAAAGTCTTTTATTCAAATTAGGCTGAGAATCAGCACTTTTCAAACGTCAAAATCACATAAGATAGTCCCCAACGCCCGCCCTACACCACTTTCTCTTTCTAGTGCTTTCGCTGGGAAGAAGAAGTATCGCAACAAACTCCCCAGCAGCACAGCTGTGATATGGGGAGATACATAGATGGCCCATAGGCAGGTCAGTCTACTAAGATAGAGTACTACTGCTGTTCAATACCTTGTCATTGACCGATAAATAGTATTTTGACATTGTACGACAGTCTCCTCTGCACATTCTGCCCATGCTCTGTAGTCTGTGGTGCGGTATCGAGGCCGCACATGCGTCGCCGCCTGTGAATCACATCACACGCTCATTAGCGATAGGTGCCTCACATCTGTAACACACAGATCAGTTTACACGAGTACCTATCTGGAGGTAGGTATCTGTTGTGTGTCCAGCTCTATGTACGTAGGAACGGTGGCACTGCTTTACTAATGCAGTTATTTGCGGTAACAAGTGTGGCCGCTGTAACAAACAAAAGTGATGCAAGTCGTAATCATGATGAGTAAGCTAAATGACCTTAAGAGTCCTAGCTGTACTTTCCCATGCCCTTTTTGTACTTTTGAATACTAAAGACCTTTTGGTTATATTTTGCGTTACAAGCTTATGTATACCCAGAGTTATACCTAGAGTATAAGAGATAGAGCTGGTAATTATATTTATGTACAATTCAAATAATATAGACTATATAGCACAGCATTACCAGGTGCACCTACTGTAACAAAATCGTTCGTTACTCGTTACTCGCTGTAATCAAATAATTCAGGCCACACACAATTTCACTCTATCCTTTCAATTGAAAAAAGTCATCGGTCATTGCATTCCAGGCGGCCGTCAGTTCACATAAAACACGCACACACTGACACACCCCCCTGTTAATGATCTAAAACTCACACACACACACACACTGGTCATGTTAATGATCTAAACACGGCCGCATTAGATGCTAAGCAATAAAGATGGGTACACACGCGAGTCGTTAAGATGACACCCACTTGAGCTGGTCTCAATTGAGACAACGACCGCGCACCTTGCGATGTGACGTGATGTAGAGAATGTAAGGAGAGTGCAGAATAGTTTAAGTAATAGGTAAGTATTGTAATAGGAAAAGTAATGGTACATTTACTTTCATTTTAGCCATTATTTTAATTTGCAACGTATAGATTCCCTTACAAAATACCGATAAGTTCTCATTGTTCTTTTTAATTTGAAAACACGATAAACACCGTACAAATCTGTGGCTTTTTTTGGTATGAAAATTAAAATAGAGTTCCTGGATAAATTCTAGTTGTGGTTTAATTCACTAATCGAAATCAAACATGTTTAATTTGAAGGCTCCACTTCTATTGGACTATCTGACACAAAACAAACATACATATTATGGCTGTGGTACTAATGAACTGTGTATCATAGCAAGTGAGTCACAAACACTCCTGTTTTCGCGGACAAGTGCTATCGAAGACGTGGAGTGGACAACGCACTTTGAACAAACTACATATAATAAAAACAGATTGCATATAAATAGTTTTAAATACTGTATTAGTAGGTTAATTCAAAGGACAATGAGTGTACCTTTGAACACGGGTGTTGTGAGTAAGTACCTGCGATTTGTGCAATAGTAAGTACGACCTGCGATTTGTGCATTAGTAAGTACGAGCTGCGATTTATGCAATAGTTTGCAGCGTGGTACAGTGGTAGGAAAAACTGTGCGATTGTTGTGCCCGATTTTTTGCTCCAATTAAATACAAACGTTCCCAGAATATGCAGTTCCCAGAAAATTTTGGCAGTTCTATGTATATTTAGTTACTTTTTAACTTGAAAGCTCTACGTCAATGATTACGCAGCTTTCACACAGGTTAATATTACACAGGCGAACAGATGACAAAAAATTATAAATAAATAGGTGAACAAATTATACAGGGGAAGTTTAGTGATGTAACTCGATCGTTTACGAGAGGGGATTTTTTTGAATATTTCCTAGTAGTACTTCTAGAAAAGAAAATACAATTACGTATACTACACAAATATCTATTTACGTTAATCTTGTCACAGAAGCTATGCGTGAGTCAACGGGAAAATGTGAATAGTTGATACGACAAGCATCCATAACGACTTATGTGTTAATATGATCTCATATCCCCCCAGCAGGTCACGTAGGTTCATGTTTGTTAACGTTCACGATTACGTGCTGAGTAAAAACCGTCCGCCGTAGAAGGAAGTCAACTGACAGAAGAGTATGCGACTTTACTCACGTGCATTGGTTTGGCATCACTTGACTAGTTGGGCTTATGATCTCACCGCGTGATAAGAGCTTCTGTTAAATACAGAATACGTCAGAAATCTTCGATAGTTTTGTTGATGGGGATATCTAACATTCGTGGGCATAACCCTGGACACGAACCTGAAACATATACATTATCTCCGAAAGAAGTTCTTTTCATAAGAATATGTGTATAGATACCTGCAAAATACACGTAAACAAAAACACAATATCATACCTGAAAGCCAATTCTCGTAATGTAAAACGTTAAAAATCTAGTCGCACTCTCATCTCTGTGACAAACAAATGTCAAAAACTTGTAAAAAATGTAAGGAAATTAAAGGTATTTTTGAAAGATGACGGACTGATGTCAAACTTAAATATCAAATTATTTATTTTCAGTAATTCTTGTACGATTCAAAATTAAGTAGGGTAGTACCCTAGTTGTGTCGTGTAAAACAAGTATAAATAAATACAATAACAAATCAACAAAAACATAAATAAACTAAGTACCTTCCTATCAATCAAGGGGAATACCTTTTCCCTGCTCTAGACATACAAGAGAACATATCCATATTATGCAAACTTATATTATAAATGCGAAAGTAATTCTGTCTGTCTGTCTGTTACCTTGTCACACCTTAGTGGTTGATTTCGATGAAATTATATGGCACATAGGTAGGATATAGGATACTTTTCATCCCGGTAGTACGATCCCGTGGGATGGTTTTTGACCTACGTGCAGACGAAGCCGCAGGTAAAGGCTAGCAAAAAATAACGAAACAATAACTTTTACTCTTGGGTAAAATAACGAACAATCTAAAAAAATAAAAAGTTGTATAATATTCATCTCATCCACCTACATTCCCGGCTCCCGAGCGCTCCAAACAAAGCCACAATGATTGAGCGTCGTCTCCACAACATCAGTTAGGTGGAAGACAATTAACGGGTCGGGGGTCAAGCGAGCCGGCGTCGCATACCGGTCAATTCCACCAATTGGCGCGCGCAGACGTGGGAACGGCGCGCGCGCATGATTCACCTCCTTAGTCCTTACACATACTATTTATAGTTAGTAATAGCTGCAGATTTGGCTGCCAGAAGGTACATAAGGGCTGCACATATTTGCTATAAGAATATCCAAATATATAGGTGAATATGAACTCGGTAGGTACTAAACCTTTCTCACAATACTTAAAATATATATAGTTTCTTTATTTTTCAACTCAATGTCTTTTACGTAAATTCCCCCCATTTTCAGGCTTTTCCGACACGCTTAGTTAATAATAATAATAATAATAAGGCCTCATGGCCGAAAGCCTCGATCAACATCTATCTAGGCTCTCGTTAGGCGGTTGGATCAAGGGCCTGATTCAAAAGGCAGTACTCCTCGATACGGCTCGCATTGTGAGGAGGTTCCTGTCTCTGGAGCCCTAACCACCGGTAGCTTGGACCCTGCTCCCGACATCGGTGGATCACTATTTTTTTATATTTTTAAATGTTTTTTTTTTATACTAATATTTAAAAATGTATTAAAATAAGATATCTAAATAAATAAACGACATAATAATAATAATTAATTAAATATAATATTATAATATTTTTTTATTTTATATAATATTTCCTAGAAACCGACGTGGGGATGCATCGAGATGTAGTCACGGTGGACAAGGGCCTAACCCCGCTCTCCTTGGCTAAAGAGAACTGGCGCAAGCCAGTAGTGCTTGACACCAATGATCGCATGGAAGTATGGCAAAGTAAGGAGCTTCACGGACGCTTTTACCGGGCCCTACATGGACCCGATGTAGATCTACTAGCGTCCGTAGCCTGGCTGCGTTTCGGTGACCTCTTTGGAGAAACCGAAGGTTTTGTCTGTGCAATTATGGACGAAGTTATGATGACGAATAATTACCGGAGATTTATTGTGAAAGACGGCACGGTTGACATCTGTCGGGCATGCCACCGGCCGGGAGAATCAATCAGGCATATTATCTCCGGGTGTTCTCGTCTAGCTAACGGAGAGTACTTGCATAGACACAACCTTGTAGCCAGGATAATCCATCAGCAACTTGCTCTGAAATACAGCCTTGTCGAATCTGAGGTGCCGTACTACAGGTATGTGCCCGACCCAGTTCTCGAAAATGGAAATATCACATTGTACTGGGATCGATCCATCATCACTGACAGGACTATTTTTGCCAATAAGCCTGATATAGTGGTGGTGGATCGATCAGAGCGGCGCGCAATGATTGTTGACATAACCGTCCCGCATGATGTTCTCATCATGCGGGACGGTTATGTCAACCTCGTGAAAGCCGAGAAAGATAAACAAATCAAGTATCTTGACTTGGCTCGCGAGGTTGTCGACATGAGGCATGTGGACTCAGCAATCATTGTGCCGATAGTCGTGTCAGCCAATGGGTTAATAGCCAAGAGCCTCGACCAACACCTGAGGAGGCTCTCGTTGGGCAGTTGGATCAATGGCTTGATTCAGAAAGCGGTACTTCTGGACACGGCTCGCATTGTCAGGAGGTTCCTCTCTCTGGAGCCCTGACCGCCGGTAGCTTGGACCCTGTTCCCGATACCGGTGGGCTACTATTTTTTATATTTTTAAATGTTTTTTTATCTTTTTGTTTATAAAAATATTTAAAAATATAATCTGTAAGTAAGTAAATGAATTAAAGAAATAATAATAACATTTATTTGCTTAAAACACGGTATAAAAAGGTTTTACAATACAATATGTGATCATACATGTTTTGCTTATAATTAAAGCATGCAAAGTTGTGCTGTCAACGTTAGTGTTCTAAAAACTCCTTAATACTATAAAAATTATTTTCATTTAACCAGTTATACAATTCAATTTTAAATAGCCTACAATTCAATACTTTTAATGTCTTTGGTAAATTATTAAATATACGTACACACATAGCTACACAATTTTTATTATATTTTGCATACCTAGGCCGCTCGTCTAGTACAAGTGTGTATTGGTCACGCCGACTTCGTGAACATACCTCTTCTGCTGTTTTAAACAATTCTTTGTGTTTCTTTACAAACATACACACCTCATATATATATAATGACGGTAGCGGTAGCAAATCAAGCATTTTAAATATTGGCTTACATGATTCATCGGACGGAATCCCGTACAAGGCCCGTATACATTTTTTCTGGGAAATAAATGCTCTATTGTAGTCTGTACTATTTCCCCATTTTATTAGTCCATACCGCAACGAGGACTCAACGTATGCTCGATATGACATTACGGCCGTTTTTGTATTTGTTACCTTTTTTATTTGCCTAATTTATATACAAATTTATTTGTTTTCTTACATACATGCTCAACCTGCGCCTTCCAGTCTAAATGTTCGTCTATCACTACACCTAAAAACTTATTTTGTGTTACATGCTTGATTTTTGGTATGTCCATTTTAAAATTAAATGTATTATTATATTTTTTGTTAAATTGTAAGTATACAGATTTATCAAGATTAATAGATAGATTATTATTATTTAGCCAATTAATTAGAATGTCAATTGTATTATTTATGTCAGTTTCATGGTCGGTAATTGAATTATATTTTTTGTCAGTAGTTACAATTATGGAATTATTTCAGGGAAAGTTATTTATATTAATAACAACTAACTACTATTACCAGTGTTTCTTAGCATAGATATTATTGCAATGTGTTTCTCTTTTTATCAACATTTAAGTAAAAGTACTATTTTTTTTACAGCCAAGCACTAGATCGTTGGTATTTTATTTTCTGATCTAGTACTCGGCTGTAAAAAAATAGTACTTTGGTTAAAATTTAATAAAATAGTCACGAAAAACCACTAGAAATGCGACGTCGCCAGCCTGCGCGGGATGAACGCTCCTTTTTTAATCATTGTGATACTTACCTACTTATTACTTCCTATTTATAAGTACGGTAGTCTATGACTATACCAATAATAAGTACCTTAGGTCAGGTCATATTCTCTATTTATAACGTTTGTTTCATACTGCACCTAAGCACCAGTAGGTAGGTAGTCAAATGCCGAGATAAACAGAATTAATAACAACGCAGTAATACGTAGATTGTGGTATTTAAATTTTGTGCAAATAATGTAATTAAATATTATCAATAGGTACAATCATATTGATAACAGTAGGGACCTACCGGAACGAAACAAATTTAAACGGTTAATTAGTTACAAATACACAGGAAAAGGTGAAATATACTATTACAAAATAATATAAATACTATAATTTCCTGGTTTTAACTACTAATATTTAGTTATATTATAAGTTAACCTAATCAATATTAATGATGTATTTATTTATTAAGATACACCAACAGCTTCTATATATAATATCTTAAGTATTATAGGTAGCAATAGCCTCGGACTCACACAGTCGCCAGTTACAGGAAAAACGAAACCTGTCCATATTTCAAGCATAGGAATGCATTCTCTGCATTTTATCGGAGGTGTTAATTTTGACAAGCGTAGTTATTTGTTACATAATTTTAATTAACTCTATTACCGAATTTAGTGAATAGATTTTTAATACACTTTATTTTTTTTTTCAATGCATTAGAAACGATATAAGGATGTAAGGGTCCTATTAACATCTTAGAAAAGATCCAAGCCAACCTCACCCGCCCGTGGTGCACCCTGCTGACTAACGAACGAGGCTCTGGCGCAACGTCCACCAACCCGCATTGGACTAGCGTGGTGGACTATAATCCAAATCCCCTTTTATAAACTTCCAAACCATGACAGATCAAAATAACCTCAGGCCCCAAGTGTCCGGCAACTCTGTAGAACCTCGCGACAATGACGGCAGTCAACGGGTTCCCGGAGCACGGGGTGCTAAGAATCCCCGGGTGAGATCGATCCTCCGTCAATGAAACCAAGTAGCTACGAAAATGGACTCCAAAACTAACTTGAATATTTTAATTTATAATGTACGCACATTAATGCAAGATGAACGATTACTTGAGTTAGAAAACGCTTTAAAAGACATAAGTTGGGATGTGATAGGCTTATCAGCAGTAAGGAGAATGGGAGAGAACACAGAGGAAAGACAAAATTCTATATTCTACCACTTTGAAGCCACCAGAGGGCTTTATTGAATTGGTTTTATGGTGGCTAAAAAGTGAAAGAACAATATCATAGAATTTCCCAGATACTCGGAGAGGGTAGTGGTTCTCAAACTAAGCATCACAGACCAACATAGTTTAACCATTGTCCAAGTTTACGCACCTACACCGTCACACATGATGATGCACTGGAAGACTTTTATGACGTACTTAACAAAGCCCGCAAACCATAGCACATGGAACGTCATAACTGGTGAATTTAATGCTAAGATCGGGGTAAGACAAGAACTAGATAGCCCAGAAATTCTCGGTCCACGTGGCCTAGGAACCAGAAATGGTCGAGGAAATGCACTCATCCAGCTTGCATTTGGACAAGGGCTTAGAATAATGAACAGTTTTTTTCCCTAAAAAGCGTCAACGTCGATGGACATTGATCTCACCAACCAAAAATGAAATCGACTTTGTGCTCACCTGCAATCATAATAGTATAATAAAAGATGTTAGTATTATAAATAAATTCAAATTTAGTTCAGATCATATGTAGACCAGTACGGATAAAGATTGTTCTTAATGTAAATTTAAACCGTAAATCATTATTTAAAAACCGAATAAAGAAGCTTAACAAAGATGATTAATAAGCAATATGGAGAAATTCAATTTAGAATTGAAAAAAAAAAAATCATTTGAGTTTCTGCCGATTGATACAAACCAAAACCCTCTACTTATTTATCCCTATACTTTGTAAAAGTCAAAAAAGTGCAATTTTTGTAAATTGTGGGAAATTAACCTTAGTTAATGTCGTCAATTAAATTGCAAAAAAGGCACAAATGAGGATTTTTATAATTTTTACTGTAAAGTTAAAAAAATCCACAGCAATTTCGCATGCTTAAAATCATTTCATCAAAATCACTTTGAGAAATGATTTTAAACATAAAAAATATGGCCGCCCACGATCTTTCTAACAAGTCAAAAAGTTGTTGTGGGGTGTGCACGGCATCCATACCCGGCAGAGCTCTTCTTTGGACCATATCCCATGCGTGCTCAATTGGGTTGACGTCTGGCGACTGAGCAGGCCACGGCAGGACGTTGAAGCAAGCATCGGCAAAAGTGCGTGTTACGACTCTAGGCGCGTGTGGACGTGTATGGTCGTGCATTCGTCGAAACGAATCACCCAACCGGCTTCGCAAAGGGATGATCACGTCTGAAACAATCCTCTCCGCATAAATCTGAGCATTGAGGTTGCCCTGATCTAAATGAGATCGGTTCTTTCACCGATCCAAATACCGGGCTAAACCATTATTGTTCCCTCTACATATGAATGAACTTCCTGACAAAATTTCAAACGTTCTTGACGTCCAGAGGTCCTCCAAACTCAAGTACGTCTTGTATTCGGCCTCATACCGAAACGAGATTCATCGGAGAAGCAAACACAACACCAGTCTTCCGCCTCCCAACTTCTGTGTTCGCGAGCCCATTGTAAACGGACCCTACGATTGCGGGGTGCTATAGGTGGAACTATCAGCGGCCTTCGGGAACGCAGACCCACTTCACTTAAAAGATTTCGGATGGTTTGTTCGCTTATCAGCAAGCCTGAAGAGCCGTGGAGCCTGCTGGCCGCGAGCAGTATTTTGGATGTACCGGTCCTGTCTGCGAGTGGTGATGCGAGATCGTCCTCCATGTCGCTCGGCTACGCTGCCCGTGATACGATAGCGTGTCCAGAGGTGGCTTATGGCGCTCTGTGTGCCAAGAGCGACAGCCACAGTACGTTGCCTGGAACCAGCTTGCAACATTCCGACGGCTCTCATCATCTCTTCTCGTGTCAAAGTATTTCGTCGCTCCATATCGATGCATTTTTTTTCAGTTCCGATGGGGAAATCGTAATGCTTTTGTAAAAACGCTATTACACACTTTTGTAGCAATCCTGATTGACAGTTGATTTTCTATTTTTAATAAAAATTTAATGAAAATTCTTTATTCAAATAGTGAAATTAACTAAAAAGAATCAATAACGATCCAAAAAAGTTAAAATAAAAATCCTCAATTGCGACGATACTCTAAACGTACTTTTTCCCTAGACACTTTTGATGTGTGTATAATAAAAAATATGTATTTCAACAGCAACCAAGAAAACTAAATTTGCAAGAAGAAACAATAACAAAGTAAGCAATCAAACGTTATCATTAATAGAGAATGTTTAAAGCATAATCGAGTAGAATATAATAAAATAGACAAATTGGTTAAACGAAGCATAACAAAAGACATTACATATTGTAACACCAACATGATCAAATCGGCTTTATTGAGTAACACCTCTTTAAGATCTGCCAAACAGAGAATCACGAAGGAAAAAACCTGGATTTTCTACCTAATGGACGAAAACGGGATAAAACAAGGTAGTTCTACAAAAAATTATACCAGGATCAACAAAAACAACCTAGACATTTCATTTAGTTTTGCCCTGACTCCGTTAATCCTATTAGTCCCTACGAGGTTCAACGTGCTCTTCGCGAGATGAAATACAATAAAAGCCCTGAAACGGACGGAATAACTACAGAAGTTTTAAAGCTAGGACGAGACACTCTTCTACCTCACATCACATCTTTTTTCAACACCATCTCACATACCGGGCAAATTCCCTCTGAAATGTGTCACTCAAATATAATTTTACTACACAAGAAAGGAGACAAAGCTGACATCGCGAACTATCGACCCATAAGCCTCATTCCACATTTATACAAACTGTTTATCAAAGTAATAGAGAACCGTATCGCTCCGACGCTTGACCTTCACCAACCTCTCGAACAGGCTGGAATTCGTACCCATTTCTCCACAACCGATCATCTCCATACCATCAATCAAATAATATAAAAGTATAATGATTTCAACAAACCACTTTACCTGGCCTTTGTGGACTATGCCAAGGCATTCGACAGTATAGACCATCAGTCAGTTATCAATGCCTTGGAGTCCCAAAATGTTACGCACACCTCATTGACACCATGTATCGAAGTAGCTCTGCGAACATCAAGCTAGATATTTCTGGTCCAAATTTTAAGATTGAAAGAGGTGTCAAAGAAGGCAGTCCACTCTCACCTAAGTTGTTCACAAGCGCATTGCAGGAGTTTTTTAACAAGTTGCCTGATTCGTGGCAGTCACGAGTCATAAATGTTAGCGGCCACCAGCTAACAAACCTCCGCTTTGCAGACGATAATGGCGCCGATTCCCTTGTTCACAAACTAAACTAAATCTAAGTTCAGTGCATCTGTTTCTTTCTATTTTATTAAGAAAAGGACAGAAGATAAATATTAGTTTAGTCCTGTCAAATTATGATACTCCATAGACAGTTTAGACGTCATTAAAAACATGACTACTAAAAATACGTCAATTTACGTCAGGCACTGACTATAAAAAACTATCTAAACTATCGACTTATTGTACTCATCGACATATAACAAATATGTCGATGAGTACACATACTCGGGCCAGATAATGTCTTTCAAGAACAGACAAGACAAGGAAGTCGAAAAGCGAGTCCGAAATGCTTGGAAGACCTACTGGGCCCTTAAAGAACACATGAAAGGTAGTCTTCCTATATCACTAAAAACAAAAAACAAAAACTCATCGACATGTGCATCCTGCCCGTTCTAACCTACGGTGCACAAAGTTGGTCACTTACTGAACAACAGAAGTCCAAACTCAAGATTTGCCAACGGGTAATGGAGCGCAGCATAATACGTGTTAAGCGTACAGATCGAGTTAGAAACACCACACTGCGTTCCATAACTCAAGCAGCGGATGTTGGAGAAAAAACAGCCAGGCTGAAGTGGGAGTGGGCTGGACACGTCTCGCGAATACACCCGGAGAGATGGGCAAAGATCGTCACTCACTGGACGCCTGAGAGAGGACATCGCCGTCGAGTTAGACCACGGCGAAGGTGTGACGTGTGACGATCTGGTAACGATCTCAGGGCCAACATGACCAGAGATGGCTTTGCTCAGCAGTGGGTCACAAGGCAGGCTATCAAAAAAAATTAGGATTGATTAAATTAATGATAAATACATATATTAAACCGATCCACTATAGCCACCCAAACCCATAGTCCAATATGTTTTCTTTCCATATCCTGCAATAGTCCTGCACCAACCGGGGGTAGTCCTTGGGTGCACTTGCATAGTGCATAGAGTGATAACAGTAGGGTGGTGTCTCCTCATCTTTTAAAAATTTCTAAAGGGCTTCTGCGAGTTGACTTCAGCCCCTGGTACGCCTTCCAAAGGTCCGGGACCCCAAGGTTCCGAGATATGTGAAAGACAATAATAATAATTCATACATCTAATACAAAGAACGACAATGTTTTAAAATACAAACATAAGCGGATTGTATCGCTCAAATAGGCGCACTCTTCAAACAAATGAGCGCGATCCCCTCAGGAACTTCGCTGAAAAATTCAAACAAATCGCCTGCCTCAACCTCGGCAATCAGGCAGGTATTCCCGACAAATTGGCCTTAATAAAATACTCCTTCTAATTAACGAGCCACCCCTACTCTCCCCCGGTCACATAACAGGGTAAAGTGAAAGGTCCAGTCAAAAAAAGTAGGGAAAAGAAGCGAAGTTCCGCAACTAACTTGGCAGTGGTTAAAATAAAATGCGTTTAGGTCAAAAATATCAATGGATTAAATCAAGCGTGCGTTTTGTTTTTCAATCAATGATTTTTCACACCAAAATATACCAACAAAACCAAAAAAGTTAAAATGTATGTAAATCGCAGCGAAATTTTCGTATGTAAGTCACCTATATTTTGGGCCTTCTGCCTTTCCGATCATATGCCTTCTTGTACGGCTCCTGGCTCCCTAGCCCGATGGAGGACAAAGCCAAGGGAAAAATAACAAGAAACGCCTTCTTAGATGGAAAGTGATCTGCTCCTAATTGTGCTGTGAGCGTCCGGGTTGCAGCCGTGATGCTTTGGTCCATATATATTGAGATTCCATATTATATTGTTCAACAGATTGAATTTTGTAATGGAAGTTCTTACTTTCATGACTTGTTTTGCCCCCCCCCCCCTCCCCTACTTAACTTTTGAAATTGTCTGATTGAATGTAGCTGTTTGCTAAGCAAATTTCTTTTACAGACTTTTACACTTTTCTAGTCAAAGTTAAGTCAAACAGTGTACAGTAGCCAATAGATGATATGCGACTCTACCCGTGAAAGCACTTCGGCACTAACAATCGGTTTCTGAATTGCGAATTTGAAGTTGACAACGTGATTTTTTGCCTTTTCTTAATTTCCTTGGCTTCACCTTAATGCTAAAGTAAAGTTTGACAAGTTCTCAACTTCAAATTCGCAATTCAGATATCAAGTGTAAGTAGGTTTTATTTTGAGCTTGAATTAACTGTAGTCCACGTACGAATGCCATGTGGCTTCAATACTGAAGTGTATCTTTTCCTGCAATACTTATCGGATAAGGAAGCTTTAACATTGTTTTTCTTGAAGCATATGAAGCCTACAAAGGTATCAGATAATTATCCGCCGGTGCATCCGCCATCCTGTGTCCGCCTGTGTCCGCCGTCCCTCGAGCGACATACATCACACGCACTGACTGATAACTGTTCTTAGTGAGGACGAGGTGCAAGGCACAGGCAGAAAGCGGGGTGCCGTGTGTTTAGTGGTATAAACGACATCGTTTGCCTCATTACGTATTTGTTATCGGATAAATTACACCCCGCACAGGAAATAATCTTCCTGTCTCGTTATCTAGGTATTCACTAATTCTACTATGAACAACAGAGAGACAAGAGGAAATTGATATAGAATCCCAATGTGGTTGATAATTATGAGCGCTGACGTCAGCAACGCAGCTAAAGGGCAAAGACAAGGAAAAAAACAAATACGTTTCTAATAACTAAGTTTGGTAAATGTTACCGTAACATTTCCAAATAATAATCTCCATAAAAGGCAGTTTTCTACTCCGCTTTCCTTGCGTAACAAACAGGTAAATCCCAGGGATATTACCTTAAACTAAAAACACGTTGATAACTTTAATTATAGCAAACCTACATGTTACCTACTGTTACTTACTTTACTCGCCGCTCGCTTACTCCTTGCGACTCTCATCTCAGGCCTAAGGGTCCTCGGAAAAACTCCCTCTTTACCTTCCACTAAAACTAGTAAATAGTAGGATTAACTGTTCGCATAAATCACGGCGACCACCGGCCGGTGATACACATCGCGGGACTGAACCTGCGCTCAGCCACTCACTTGATAACTGTGCCTATCTGATTGAAAGTTTTCTTATTAGTGGCGCTGCGATTACTGAAGGGATTTTAATAATTGCTCTTTGTAAATGTACGTAGATGATAATAGAAACTGGTTCTTGTTTGCAAACAGGTTAGCTGCCCACCTAATGAAAAGTTTAAGGTTGGACCTGCTCGCGTGATCGATCTGAAACACCAAGTTGAAGTCCTATAATACTATAATTGGTATTTCTTCTTCTTCCTGCCCTTGTCCCGTGTTACTTATGGTCAGCGCCACAGAACAGATAAAACTTTTTCAGACACACTAAAAAGTTCTCCGAAACACGTATCTATTAGATGTTTTGATGACACAACGATGTGCGTTCGTGTGAGAATTAGAGTGGAGACAGTCGTTTGATAAATTGATTATTAACTGCTTTGATGGCCCGTAATAAACGAAATGAACTATGAACGCTCGAGTGTCCAGCTGACTCCTGCTAACTGTTTATCCTCATAACCTGGGAACACGGAGGAGTCAATGACTGTTCTACTATTTTAAAGAGTAACGCGTGCATTCTTGGAGGAATCTGAGGACTTCAAATTATTGTATAAGTATTGAGAGTTAAATTTCAAGGTTGCGTCACGATTGGGCATATTTTTTGCATTGGAGAGAAGAACGCTGTGATGTCGCTCACACTAAATCTCCCTTGTTGAAATTATTTTAAGAAGTTTCACTTCTATCACGTTTGCGGTGCACGTGCATTTTCTTGCACATGTGCGGTCGGGGGACCCCCTTAAGGAACGAAGTTCCTTACGTGATACTCACACGTGCGCACACACAGAGAGAGAGAGAAAGTATGAATTTAATAAGAGTTTTTAATAGAGAGTCATCTAGTGCAAGTTTTTAGAAGCTCTTATAAAGTTGTCGCAATTTGGATTTTCATTTTGATCTCACTATTGGCTTCAGCACCCTCGAAAACCATGCAAACTATCTCTCTCTATTATATAATTTAACGAGAAAGTACATGGAGGGGGGGGGGGGGGCATAACGCTTTTCCGTTGCGAGACGATCTCTACCGGTTTACTCGTACCGCAAGCTCCGTTAAAGAACTTCGTTCCGATAAAGGACGGCACGAGACACAAAGGGCTGATTTTTCAATAATTAGATACTTAGCTTTTATTTATAGAATAAATATTTTATTTTATTTATTTTATTTATTTATTTATAGTTAATTAACACGGCATAATACCAATTACATTAATTAACATAGAAACAAAACAAAAACTATACAATGCAGAAAATTTAGTTATAAACAACTATTCCTACATACTAACATGGAACAGTGGACACCCTTGCATACTGTCTCTCACAGAACATCAGGCATACGCGCTTAATTTTACTCCGCACGCACATTTTACGCACTTAAATATGACAGTTTGACATTGTTTTCCATACAAAAGCTGTCAAATCGTACCTACCTACTGAAAAATTAGCAAGTAAAAACATTGATCTATAATTTTGCAATTCAAACGGTACCTAAGTGCTGGATGTAAAGAACAAGTTTTGATAAGCCAATTCAGTCGGCAGCATTAGGCAATATTTTGATCGATTGTATTCAAAGCACTGGGAAACTGAAATAATGTAAAAAGCTCTCTTAAATATAAAAATTATAATTTATAATAAGTATATGATGTCAAACTTGCACTCGATAAAATAATACGTTAAAACAATTACTATCCCCCCATACGTGTCGCCATAACCTGCCGGCCGTGGTCGACTTTGAGTGTCATTTGTATGCGGCTGGCGGATATGCCTTTATTTGATCTACTGTCGTTATGAAGACGAGTTGACGGCGCTGGAGGTAATAGGCGAGTGGTACATACGGGTGATACGAGTATTGAATGAAGGAAAGCATGTTTGGAATGCTAAACTTAATCACTTTTGGTCTAGGCATTTTTAACTGTTTTAGAAGTTTATTTTTATATTGTTGAAAAGCCTTGTAAGCCACTTTACTTTACCGAGGTACGTGGACTTACTAAAAAATGAAATACCAAAAACCCACAAAAGGCTGACCAAAAAAGGTGCTACGCGCTACGGCCTACGAGGCTACGGCGTAGCCAGTGTAGGCCTCGAATGTAGCGAAAGTCTAAAGGTGAAGAAGTATTGCAAGTGGATGTTTTTATTTCTTTAGAAATATTCAAACAATTTTAGAACAAAAGCATTTTTCGTACATTGCTAGTTTACCAAGTTAATTAGATATTTACCAATCGTGGCGTCATCCGCAATATTTGACGGATTTGAACAGTACTAAGACGCTAAGCGAGCAGGTGCATCACGTTTAACTCAATTATCTAATTGACCTAGCCGGCTAGCATTGAACGATCCTCCTGTTTTCACCTATTTTGTAATCTTTTACCTAGTTTAGAAGTATGAGCGTAGTAAGGAGTGGATTGTCCTCTCATACATCTGGTGGCGAGCATATTGCAATGAGCGGCGCGTCCGCTCGCGGCTCGCCGGCGACCCGACGCCAGCGACTTATGAATAATTGTGAGGTGACGGGAGAATGCAGATCTGACACGTGATACAATTCTTTTAGTAAACGTTATTTGATCTACTACCACTACTAGTTATTTGAGTCTACACAGCATTGTTTTGAGTCAATACATCTCTCAGTACGATATAACTTTGATTATTATGATCTTACCAAAAACAGGCAAGACTCACACTCGCTCGCTTTTATCATAGTTTCGCAAAAAAATAGTTTCGATACGATGTCAAATGTGAGTCATACGTATTCAACCAAGTAGTGACGTCAAATAAACATATGAAGTACTTAGTTTAATAACTCGGAGCTGATATGACGAGAACAGGAAGTCGATGCATTTGGTAAAATCATAATTAATTATTATACTAATCCTACGCGTTTCATGTCAACATCAAAACAGTAGACGTGAACTTTGGCACGTAGCTATGTATTAGTGCCTGTGTAAGTACCACTTAATAAAGACCTTCTAATATTATGAAAATAAACATGACAAGCAATAAAATAGTTTACTGAGAATTGGACTGAAACCGCTTTTGCGTGAAGCGTCGATTGACGCGTCATAAACATGCACTTGATTTGCAACATATCCATCTGAGCATTAGATCAGAGTAGTTATGTATGTATATGTTGTGTTATGTAGTTATATTGATCGAAAAGAATAGATTCGTATTACTCCTTGACGACTCGTGACAATAATGGGGAAAAAACGCTTAACTATATTAGTGCACCAACATTTCGATAGTGTTTTGATCTGTACTTTCCTGTCTTAAGTGAATTTCGCATAATGTTGTTGGGAATACACTTTCAGTAGGAATTTCCTAATTAAATTAATCTGACATTCACTGCTAACATGAGCTCCAATGACCACTACTATTAAAACAGACCTGTTGGAAAACCAAGTTCCAGTAGCAAATAGGGTAGGTAAGGTATAATAAAGCCGTGGAGCTGTCGGTTTACCTCGGTAGCGATCGTCGTATACCTTTATCATCTGCGGCGGTGCTCATACATACGTCCGCAGTTCCACACATACTCGACCTGGTGGAAAATTACTAGGGTATAATAAAGCCGTGGAGCTGTCGGCTTACCTCGGAGGCCGTCATGTGCGGCGTCGTCATCTGCTCATATGTCCGCACAGCGCTCTATAAATCACTCGCCGACTTCAGTATTGCGCTCGATATGAAAACTGCTCCGCGATTCTAGAGACACACTGGGAGATACCTTAGAAGGCATAATAAGAGGTCTTTGCAAAGGCCTCTAACTGCTATGAAATTGCAGTCGACGAAATTGGGTCTCACGTTAATGTTATTAAAGCCTTGTCTATGTAAAAGATCATCCTTGTGTATGTCTCTTCTTTAATTGGATAACAAGATTTAAAAAAACATTAGTCCATTAATTCTTAAACTGCTACTTATTGTGTAAATTAAGATTTATGACAACGCTGACCGTCTTATATCAGATTCAAAGAGACCAATTAAACCTTACTAATACATACTGCGGGGCAAAAAATATAGGTAGGTACACTACGTCATTCTTCAGTGTTCCAAACAGTTCCAAACCACTGTGCTAAGTTGGGTCATAGGTAAGAACCTATGTCCCAACTTAGCACAGTGGTTGAGACGGGATGTTGAAATAACCTCATAGGATCACAGATTTTTCAGCCAGTTATTACATATTGCTCAATGCAATTCCTTCAGTTGTCAATTGGAAACCTCAAGTATACTATTAATGTATGTAAAAAAATACACAAATTCATATTTGCACTTAGGAGGATCAAAAATTTAACAGACATTCAAACAGCCTTATTGGTATACCATAGCCATGTTTGTTCTGTTTTAAGTTATGGGGGAATCGAACAGATGCCCAAAGGGCATTCATAGCCCAAACAATGTGTGTAAGGTCAATTTTCAATCTCAAGTGGACAGACACTTGTAAACCTGTATTTATTAAGCAAAAGCTGCTTACCCTCCCGTCTTTATATGTATTTGAAACCTGCAAATTTGTAAGAAACAACGACTCTCTTTTTGAAAAAGATGATAAGGCTATGTCAAAGAGGAAAATAGTAAAAAAGCCACTAGTAGTCCCGCGTAATATATGGTGAAAATATATAACCACTTAGCCGAAATATTTAGAAGTGCTACAGATTTAGAATTCAATAGAAAGCTATATAACTGGTTGTATGAGAGATGTTTTTATTCCATCAATGAATATTTTGAGTATAAAATGTAAAACTTATTTATTATGATTTTCTTTATTTCATTTAAATACCTACAAATTACATTTTTAAATATTTTTATAAACAAAAGCACAAATACCGAATATAGTGAAACCCATAGATCTTAAGAACTTATATTCTTACAAATAAATATATCATTCATTCATTCATTCTATTCTGATTGCTCGTTCACCTAAAAAATAATACTCCTTATTTAACTCATTCGCTCCCTGTACACCACCGTCCGAAAGCAGTTATCAGTGCGCTGCGATTTTACTGCGGTTTGATTGCATGCGGCGGGCGGCTGGCGGCTATTCGCACTTACACTCGATTCCGTTATATTAAGCCATTTCACATCACATGCAAGTCTCCACGTTGCGCGGACGCGAGTTTCTGAATTGTAGACTTGCAAGATGAACTTATTGCTGCATTGAACATCATATTTTGTAAGAGAAGTTTTCGGTGAGAGATTTCCAAATTAAACTTGCGAATTAAACAAGCGATTTTTGAGGTTTGAATTATGTAAAGTCGGCTTTTTTAATACAATTAAAAACAGGGACAGCTTAAAAAATAAAAACATTTTGACTTGCTTCGTGGGAAAGCTCTGGTCACATTTTCCTGTAGATACGACAAAACATTTGCCGTATTATTATATCACTCTGCGTGTTTAAATGTTTTAACATCTATAAAGCCTAAACATTTTTCCTTTACATTGTCAGACAGCGATCGAGAGTTATCAATAATAGGACACGATGTTAACACAAAGCGAGGGGAGAGTGGGGCGACGTGAAAGGAGGTGAGATTAATTACTGAGCTATCGAAACCGACGCGGGGAGAGTGGGCCACGGCGGGGAATATGCTACTATTTGCATAGTAGGTGCCAGTCATCTGTGTACAGGAATAAACGGAACAAATTGATGATAGTGTTTAAATTAGAAAAACGTTTATTTTTTTGTGAAAAAACCAGATATTAGACTTTTTTCGTTTACGTTTTAACTTTTTCGTAATATTTCAAAGAAACAAATTCTCCGGGTAAAAGGAAATATATAAACGATGACAAATTATTTTCTGAAATGAAAAAACATAGCGTTGGATAGATGTTTCCATCACATTACGAACCAATAAGGAAATAAAGAATAGGAAATTAACTAAACACCAGTCATATAAAAAAATATCAAAGATGTGTTCCGTAAAATCTCAATCTACAATATAAATAAATACAGCCACAACGACTTCGCGCGTCCACCTGAGCGGCGCCGGCTCGTCGCCGCCCCTACTGCCCTCTGGTGGCGCAGGACCCACATTAATTACTGTCCGCTCCAGGTACATGACGGACAAACATGGAGGGATGACTCACAGAAGGACAGCTCCTTCCGACGTTAATTAATCAAAGGGAAAATTAAGGGGAAGTAGGTACACAGTATGTAACTTTTCAAAAAAGGCATTAATCTATGAAAAGCTCTTACATAATTTACCTGCACACTATAACGGCCGAAAAAACCCTGACTACTGGTAAATTCCGGGAAACCACATAGTAGGTACGAGGACCTTGTATGGAAACTTGTTTGGACATCTGCACGCTCAGCGTTGGTATCGTGTTGACATAATTCATCACCATGTTGATACAAATAGGTTGTGCTCTTGAAGAAGTCTAATATATGGGTGATTTTCAGCAGTGGCTACTAATTTTCTATTTTTAAATTATTTTTGATAGGCTCGCGTTTGACAACTATATCACCTAATGGTAAGCGCTGATGTGGATGACGATGGAAAACGTCGATGTAGGTATCCTGTAGCCTGTTCAACAAATAAAAAGTCACAGAATAGTCCAGCCCTTTCCGTTTGTGACTAGAATAGTAGATTCTTGTTTCATCGCGTGTAGTAGATGATCTTGAAAACCTGCACCTTTTGAACTTATAGACGTATAAGGTACAGGGTGGAACCTTCCTCATCCTCCAAAAAGAGAAGATCCTCCGACCACAGGAGTCAGCACTCCTGTGGTCCAACATTAACCGTCGGGCAGCAACCCACCAGAAACAGCTTTCTGGTGGGTTGCTGCCCGACGGTTAATGTCGGGATATTGCATAATTATATGCTAGTCACGTGGATAACTCTCTTGTGCGATACAAGATTTGTGGGACGTCAGGTTTTTGATGTGTAAACTGAAGATTCTGTGTCACTAACTACTCTGTGGTACACTGTAAGCTAGACGTCCTGATTTAGTGTCCGGCGCTGACTGCGGCCGATAGGCTCCAGGTAGCGTCAGGCGCGTGATTAGACAATGACGGACTGCATTCGTCTGCTGATTGTAATTTACAGTGTTGGGGCGTTGCGGGCCGGCCCTAGTGATGAACTGGGGATGTCTCACGTATTGAGTTAATGGTTCTGTAGTGGAATACACGGATAGCGTATGACTTTGAGTTCATTGACAATCTTTCAGGGGATGACTGAACACGACACGACTGATTGATATGAACTACTGTTTCAGTGGAACCAACTCTGAAATAGCGAAAATAAGCATCGTTTTTGCACATTTTCATTCTGTAACGACTATATTTTGCATATAAATCTTATTTAACGAATAGAAAAGTTGTACCTGCTGTAAAATAATGTTGTCAAACGAAATACTGGAGAAAATCTTCTTTTCAAAAACGTAGTCGTGCCAACTCAAGCTTGATTAACTTCCTACAGTCATCTACAGTCTAAACATAGCTCCACCAGATTTTACTAGTTGTCCAAAATCATGTGCAATATCAATTACCGCTCTCCGATCACTAGCCGCCTGCTCACCACCGCCCCCCTCTGACGTCATGACGTCACCAACTCAGCAAAAAGGCAATCGCCTCAATTTGGGCGCACGTTATATTAATTACGGCCGGTGATGCTCTAAGTAATGACCCTTGTATATTTGACAGCCGACGCAGACAGGTACCGTCCTGGACACAGAACAGATGGAAGAGCTATGAAGGACTTAGTCAGCAACATGTTAACATTGAGATGTAGTCATTCTATTAGATGTAGTAAACACAGATATGACACTATGCAATGCTTACGACAAGGATGTCGAAAACAAAGCGAAGTAATAAGAAATGATCAGTTTGGGATTAAAGCTAGGGTTTCTTAAATGATCTAGACCCGTCACATTGAGGCCGCTGCTCAATGTGGCGGGTCTAGATCATTAACTATCAAAAAAAATAGATAACGCAATCGGAAAAACTGAGAGCAATAATTATGTCAGTTCCAAAATCTATCGAGCTTAGGTAAATCGAACTCATCTAGAATGTGTACATCATCCCGCAAGCGGTAGAGGTGTATGTAGGTGTACGAGGTGCGGCCGGCGGCCTGACGAACTGGCGGCCGAGCGGACTGGCGGACTGGCGGCCATTAGCGAGATATGAAAGAACAGGTCAGCGCGGCCCTAATCGACGCCGCAATCCATCACCCACGTGAATAGGTGGGCCGGGAGCGTCAGCAGCCGGTGCTGAGGTGAATATTTATTAGAATTCATTTGTATGTCCGATAGTTGCAAAACAAAGGATTATCTAGATGAATCAACTATTTGTTCTGCTCAAATGATTGTATGCTTTATTTTTATGACACTGTTGTTACCTTAGTTGTGTAGACAGAGTTATAGAGCCCCTGTAGTCTAGTAGGAACTAAAATTTAGCACGAGATAAATCTTTCAATTAGGTTCCAATCGTATTCCAGCAATTTTGACTTCAACAAAATATTATAATACGTTTTAAATGACGAGTCTGGTATCCGAATCGAATCGAAAGATATTTGATCTCTTCACCAAACTTTATTTTAAATACTTAAACTATTCGAAGATTTGGAAATGTTCGTTTATATACTATTAGTTTAATACTGATAATTTGTTTGTGTTGCAGACGCTACGTCGCCGTGAGTGACGGGACACACGCGTGCAATTACATCAAGCTGCCTCGCACCAAACGTTACCATCGATAAATTATTATTATATTTTAGGAGAGCCGTTAGTGCCTGCCTACGAGTACCAATGGAGGGATTTTCTTTATTTAATCGTTGACGCAAAGACAATTTACGTTATTAATTTTTTTTTGTGGTTTAAGTGGTTAAAACTTGTTCCTTATGTGTTGATATAAGAAATTGAACTCGTTAATACTGCTTTGACTTTCATTTAAACTTTTTCTAAGTACTAAATATTTCATCACCTTATATATTTCATCACCATATTTCACCTTTGGTCTGTGTTCTGCTCTCCTCTCCGCCTCAGGCATATTCAAGAAGTAAAACTTTGAGTAAGATCTCCATTAACAGGTCTGAATATAATAATTAAGTATACATATATAAATTGTGTTTATAGTAAGAATTAATAATATCGTACACAATGACACCATGTGTTAAATGTCTGCCTGCGAATGCGAGAAATAACCACTTACGGAAATAAGTTTATCAGTAACATATTAACTCATAACGACTGTTCATCCAAATCAAACGACTACCGATGAATATACACATGTTAAGCATTGTATCACCAGCTGCATTGTTTACATCTACACATAGCACAAACCGGTGCATTGAAGGAGTTAGCACCTCCGGCGTCGATTACATCGACCTCGACACATATCTCCACAATCATTGCACTTGATCGCTGGCTAGGTCACCCATTGTGTGCTGTATCTAAGCTGACATCAATGCAAAATCGCAAATAGGGCTCGTAAACATACGTCAGCACGTTTTGTCATGGTCCTAGCCCCGTCCTACGTAGGTTGAGGTAGGTTACTGTCAGAGTTTCACATATATTTTGCAAATATGGAGGTACTTTCGACGGTCGTTTTTCTTTTGAAGATTAGTTTGGTCAGTCGTATCGTAATGCGTTATACCGCCATCAGTGGGTTGATAGTTTCGTCTATTGATACCAAAAGGTCTAAGTGCTCTCTGGTGGACTTTTAATGGAGCTTGTACTGCGCTCTACCCTCTTTTTTATCATCGACACATTCTAACAGATTCGAATGTAAATGAGTTTTAAACGCGATATTTTCACGGCATATGTCTGTAAAAAGATCTAACACTCAGTTCCAATCGGCCGGTAAACATATTACGCGTCACCCACGGATCCAATTGAGGCGCATCTGCACGTTCTGATTGCGCGCCATAAGGCGGCGGGCTCATCTGCTAATCCATTAGCCACCTCGGCCCATATTTAATTGTGAACCCTCTGTGCGTTGCACCTAAGCGATTGTCCGCGGACGCACATGTCGTGCCCTAACGTATAAAATTTGATAAATCGCACCGCCAACATGTGAACTACCCTCTTAGCTTAAACAGCCCGTATTTCGTAACCGTTGGTTCACTGATTTGGGAATATGAAGCGTGTGCCTCCAGCATTAGATAGAGTTTTCGATTGGTCAACAGAAAGTATAAGTTATCATCGTTTAGTACGCATGTTTAGATGCTGATATCCGAGTTTGAATTTTACATCAAACTGACAAGGTTGATTTTGGAATAGAGCAAGGGAGATAATTTTAAGGTTTGACGGGCGGAATGGCAAATGCACTTTAGTATATGCCCGTGCAGTAACTGATTTCGCGAGGGACGTAGGTAAGATAATGCAGATGTTTGAGGGCCCGAGGTAGCCCCTCCGAGGAGGGCCTCACATTGATGACAGAAGCAATTTCCAGTGACGTTTTCGATTAATATAAATGTATTACATTACCTTTGCTTATGGAGAAATGGCATAATGCACTGAAGCGGATGAAAGATATTAAGATGGATAAAGCTTAACAGAGGATAGTTAACAGCGAATAAGTACCTCCTTGCACGTTTGAATTAATTTGATGGGTTTTATTTGAGTAGTGCTCGTAATAAATAAATAAACTAGCGCAAGCAATATTTAATATTACAGCCAAAACAATAACATAAAAAACCTCTGCTTCCATCCAGATTCCAAATTGAATTACCATAATATTCCGCTTCTGTCCATAAAAATTGAATTTGTAAACTTGGAGCATTCGAGTTTGGAACGAATAAAAACGATCCATCAATTGTGAATCGTCCGCGCACCGCTAAACTTTCACCGTGAGCGAATCGATACTAAATTAGCTAATGGAAACTTGATAGCGAGCAAAAAACCGAATCCCTGTAAACCCCCATAAGCGCATTTTGCAACGATAAATCTCTGCATTGTCTCGTTTGACGACAGATGGCGCTTTATGCCACCCTCTACAGGTAACTTTATACTCTCAATTGTGTACAAGGACCATAAAGCGCTTCGCATAATGCTGTATAATTTTCATAGTTCAGTAGGGTAGCGATGGAAGCGCTAATGTGTAAGGTAACAGCATTAGACCCGTACAATAGAATATTCAATTATGTAAATGCGCGAGGTGCGGGACATGTGTGCGAATGTGCGCGCGCGCTACCCGCCATTTTTGTATGGATTACCGTCGCGTTTGAATTGTAACGGCCGGATTATTGGCGCACGACTATTTTAATGTGCGTTGCGATGAATTTAGAATGAACGTGATCGATTTAATTGTTCTAGCTTTGTGATTTTGAACACATTAGCGAGGGAGTACTTGTTGTTCGTTTGAACAAACACTAGTAGGTAGGTACCTATTAATGTTTTTAAGGTAGGTAAAATAATAGACAAACCATTTTTTTATTTATTTAAATAATAAACCATTTAAGTATTTTGTTCAAATAAAAGAAAAGCACAACACAAAATCAGAAATAAATGATAACTACATAAGTTGGTAAATGAATATGAAAATAAATTGTGCCAAAGTACAAAAAAAATACTTTTTAAAGAAAGAAAGTGACACTATGACTCATGACATACTTAAATTCAAATAGGGAACAAACAAAGATTTATCCCGATATTACATTCCCGCGGGATATTTTCCAACGTCCACGCGGGTGCACCCGCGGGCGTCACCTAGTATTTTATAATCTGTAACCTAACCGCTTATCGTGATGCTCATTAGGCAACCAGAAACTATTAATCTATATCAAAATCTAAAAACAGGATGTAATTAAAATCGTAATAATACATTTTTCATTTTTTATTTATCGATACAAAATCTGCAGCAATTCCGCTCCACGGCGCACAGCGGACCAATAACTTTCCACTCAAAGACATTACTTTAATTATGAGCACATAATTATTAGGGACAATTCGTTAAAAGTGCGCCAGATCAAATTTCAATTAAAACTTTACGCATTAAGTGTTAAGGGGAAGCAGGAATGATAAAAATATGCGCGGGGCGACGCAGTCTAATGACACTTAAGTTTTAACTCCGGGATTACACGCGGCGGTGCCGGCTCCAGGAGTGATCACTGCCAGTGCAGCATCCCTTCCTGTTGTTTATGAATCACATTATGCGATGTTACCTCTGGGATTATGACGACCATTAAGAGTGTGGTGTGTTTTTTGATAACGGTCGACGATTAAATATGTGGGAGTTAGAATGTAATTACATTTGCAGCAGTTTTTGATTTGATGGCTCTAGGAGGGATACGAATATGACGCACACAATTAACCTTCTTGGGCACCTAAAAGGCTCTAGCTTCAGCTACAAGTACCAACATCAAAGCAATCTATTTTCGATCTAGCATTTTCCCTCACTACAAATCTATTAGTATCCAGTCGAAGCAGCTTTCTTCCAAATCATCTACCTTATCGGTAATTATTATTTGTTGTGTTATTACAGCAATCAGACGAGTCATTACCGCTCATTACGGGGTGGGCAGCGACGTGTAACGTACGTGACGGCGACGAGGACCCGCAGATAATACGGTGATAACATCGGGAGAGCCTGACTGTCTGCCGAGCACCTCAAGGTTTTTCGTAATTAGTGACGTACTTTTAGATATTAAAGGAAATCGTAATCTAGTTGCGATTTATATGAAAGGAAGAGGTAGCTAAAGTCAAATATCTCACAGAAAATGTGACGGTCATTTAATTTATTTTTCAATGGCACGTGACGAATAGCTTTCTTACTACATATAGCTCGTTACCATCACTGTATTTACTCTACTTTTCACGAAATTTTGAAAAAGTCCTAACATTGTGAAATCACACAAAAACCCCTTTCACTAAATTCTAAACACGGACCTAATACACGCTCAATCAACAAGCGAATTTAGCGCATTGAAAATGTGGAAGCGGCCACGAGTGCCAGAGCCGCACTCAGAGAGCTCTAGTGCTGGGCAAAACTAGTGACGCACCGACCTGACTGTGTACGCGCACAGAGGTCGGTGGAGACTTCCTTAACAGATGTGCGACTCACTGGACAGCAACTCGCAGCGACTGAGATGTAGCTGGCAGTGAAAAAACACACAGCGTTTTTACTAACATGGTGTTAGTTAGTATTCCTATTATGAGCTGACGATCATAAAAGGGCTGATCATCATCAAACATGATTAAGATAAATTTTGACAAAACCAAACTAAAATCGCATTATAATCGCATCGTATCACCAAAATGGTGAACTCACCATTTTGGTGATACGATGCCACCAGACACACACAGACAATCAAATATTCAGACAAAGTTATCTTCTACTTAACAAAAATATTACATTCATTCTTCCTATGACAGACAACGCCATCCCTAAGCCGCTGGTTTAGAAGCATACACATGAGTTCTTTTTACAACGACTGAATACTTTTGAAAATACATACATTCCCTAAAGGGGTCGATTAGGAGATAAAAGTATGTATAGAAGTTCGTAACTTCCAATCGGCAAATTTTTTTCGCGTGGTCAGCTCCACAGCACGCTCTGTGTATGCAGTTCAGCTCGCGACCGCACCTTGTCAGCTCACAAATTGACGTGGATTGTTGTCGGCGGATCTTTGTCACGCGCGTAATCAACGAGACTGGCCCGTGGCGACACGCTGCGTGCACGCTGGAAGGGACGGCGACTAAATACAAGCGTGAAAGAAATGTAGGAATACGTACTCGTACTCCTACATTTCTTCACATTACTCATTCATTTTACCTATATTGAATAGGTATGGGAAATAATGACGCTAATTCTTTGATCGCGCATATAAAAAACCGGCCAAGTGCAAGTCGGACTCGCACACAAAGGGTTCCGTACCAGTACGAAAAAAACACGTTTCTTATATAGTATTTTTTAATGACTTTTTTTTATTTTTTGTTGTTAAAGCGGCATTAAAAATACACACTATAAAAGTTTCAACTGCCGACCTATTACTGTTCATGAGTTAAAGCCCGCTAATAGACAAACGGACAGACGGACCGACGTGACGGATGGACGGACAGCGGAGCTTTAGTAATAGGATTCCGTTGGCACCCTTTGAGTACGGAACCCTAAAAATGAAGGATCGGTTTTCTTTTACAGGTAGTTCAGGCGTGCCAGGCAGTTGTGTTCAAAATTAACTGAATCTTCAAAATACAGACACAATTTGGCTTTCTTAGCTGAATAACATTGCGTTAAACTGAACGTCGACAAAACGAATTTTAAAGATGCAAGCAAGGCGCAATAAACATGGTTGAACTGTCAAAAGAAAGCTATAGCGATTGTAAGCATGTCACGTAACCAATAAGCATGTTACAGTAATTAAAAATGATTCGTATAAATAATAAAATGTTCCTGATCACATCCAGCTCGTCAACATCTCGTGCAGCCGATATTTCACCGTGCGATCACACCGCACGCCGACCGTTCGATTTGCGCCTAATCTCTAATTATGACCGCCATTCATTTGTCATACACCAGCACCGACCGACATTAGCGTCAGCATGTCCTACCTCAGTCCACACATGAATACTATATTTTGATCGAATTATTTAGAAGAGGAAAGTTCATAATGAAAGTTGGAACTTTAATTTACTTTTCCTGGAACACAGAAGATCTGATGCCGTACCCAACTATTATGAAAAACTAGCTATAAGAGGCTGAGATTGCTCTAACTTCCTCGCATTTCACGAGAATGAAATCATACATGCATCGAAATAATCTATCTACGGAATTTGTTTTTTTTTTTTTCACGAATCGGATAACAGTTTCGTAGCGAAAGATGTTTAAATGACGGTTAGAATCCCGTTGACGGATGCAGGTGACAAAATCGCCATCCTGTATACGGTTCAGAGTAGGTTGATAAGCTCATTGTGTAGATACACCTTACAGAAAAGTACAAGAGAATTAAACAGCAATTACATTAGAGTCAACAGCAGGGAGCCCTTACAAACAGACGTAAACTCCACTTCTAACAAAGGCAGTTTACCAAGAAGGTTGATACGTCCAGAACACAAGTAGGACAGAAGTTCAATTCGATGTAAACAATCTGTTATGATACAAGTAACCATTTCAATTCTTCTTTTTTTCTTCTGTATACTGAGGGGCAATTCTCGTAATTTTAAGAACGTTCACAGTCTGGTCTCAGTCTCAATCTGCCAAAAATACCTCTAATTTCCAACATTTTTACAAGTTTTTGACATTTCTTTGTCGCCGAGATGAGACTGCGACTAGATTTTGAACGTTTTAAATTACGAGAATTGACCTTGAGGAGTCCGCTAGGGGGGCATAATGCTGACGCTTAAACCTTTTGCTTCCGGTATTATAGTTTTGTGTATGTCAGTAGCGGACAAAAGTGGGGTGATATTCTCACAAAGCAATAAATTGACACTTTTGTTTAACTTACGACCTTCTTCTAATGAGTAATTTCTGTACTGTAGACATACATTCGTTTGCAACTGATTGTATTTCATAAATTCAACCATTAGGGTATATGGCATGATAACTTAGCGGTTATCATATTTGGGTAAGCGCGTTAATGCGTAGCGAGCCATGGGTTCGAATCTCACGCGCGGTGATATTTTTTTAAAATGTTTTAATAATTACTCGAATAATCACGCTATTAAATATAGTTACGTGTCATGTTCGTCTTGTTAATAACTTGTAAAACTTTATGATGATACCCACAGAAATCTAAATAAATAAATTATAAGATAGACAGATGCAGTTTACTTACGACTCATTCACCGCGACTAAATAGAACGTTGTTGGTTCTTGGTTGGTTGTTATTGTGGGTTAGTGACATGTGTTTAATCTATTAGCGTTGTTGTTGTTCATTTTGAAATGCAAGGAAATTTAAATATTGAGATAAAAGCGGATATTATTGCGCTGCGTAAAAGTGGACTTAATATTATATCACAAATATTTGATGAAACCGGGCTGACTGTGAGTATTATGATTTAATTATTGTATCGAACATTTAACTATAGTATTACTGCTGATCCTTTTAGTTATTTTTTTAACGTTTTATATTTAAGTATCATAAGGTCTAAATAGAAGAAAAAAAAATCCAATAGTAAATTTACAATACGAGTAACAAGTAATTTACTCGATGAATATAACATGAAGTATACATAATAATGTAACATTTCTATTTTCAAAATAATTTTGTTTCAAATATTCGTATTTTGCTAGTAGTCTAACAGTACTTCTTTTTTAATCTAGAGAAATACCTAGTCGAAGGGTCAAAAGAAATAAGGAAGAGGGTAGCCTTGCCAGTCGAAAGCGAAGTGAAAGGCCCCAGCTCATCAGTGAATATGAAACAAGTGGTTTCATACCAACGAGATATTTTGCCGAATTATTCGATACGTCTTTACGAACCGTTCGCCGTGCAAACGAAATCCAATTCAAAAACCATATTTGATTGAAAATCATAAACAAGAACGTTTACAGTTTACGATACAGCGATGGGAAGCACGCAATGAGAGATCAGCAGATGAGCAGTTGAAGTTGCTTTTCATGGAAATATGGGAAAATTTAAGAGGAATATATGTTTCAATATTGTAGGATCTATGCGCCCGCGTTTACTTGATTGCATTGATGATAATAATGGGGTTATACAAAGTATTAAGTTATAAATTACAAATTGATTATAATAATATTAAAATAATATTGTGTCATATCCGTAATAAGGATTATTTTGAGGTTTAGTTTTAAGCATCTTTTCATAATGAAAATGAATACTTAAGCTATAACCGCAATAAGTCCTAGTAAATACGATTTGTTAACTTTGACGTTTTAGATAAGCAACTAAAGTTATAATGAACGCACTGGCAGTAAACAAAAAGTAGTACTACTTAGTAATTTAATTATATTGTGACAAGGAGTCCGCAGTTTTTTTACTAAGATAAAATATTTTAAGTCTAATAGTCGTAGTTCATTCATTACCTGCTTTACTTCAATAAATGTTTTTTATGAGAAAATAAAATGTTTTAACTAGAAGTTTATTTATTTCTTGCTTATACAATTATAACGAATAAAGATTTTGAAACCACTTATGAAACATTTTTATTTTTAAACCTATATTTCAATAACAATATAAGAAGAAAAATAAAATAATTATTACATTATTATTCTCGTTTGTCGAATTTTAAAAAAACCTATAAAGATTATTGTTGGAAAAGAAAAATAAAAGTCCCGTCCCGAGATTGGAACACAGACCTATGCGTTCAATAATCCAATACGTAAGACTACCAGCTACCTGATGTAACGATTTGAATTATAGCAATGGTATGAACCAACCAAGGTCATACGTAATTACGTAGCCCGTGTGTAAAAGCGACGGAATGTTTTTTGTTTCGTTCGACGCCCCAACCAGTGTGCGATACGGCCTTTACCGCGTGTTCACAGCAATACAGTCCTTAAGGTGATAATGCATTAATGACCGCTTACTGTACCTGCTACTACTAGCTGGTTTTCTGGAGACAATAAAGGTTATTCTATTCTATTCAATAGTGGTCTTACTCGTGTGAGTGAAGAAAGCATAAAATTAATCTTTTCTAAATTCAACCATCTTAATTCGCGATGTGGCCATAGCAGCTGCCTCTGAAGACCAACAGTTATAGATCCAGAGATCCAGAACACTTTTTTCTGTAGAGGCGTTCGAAGATTTATCATAAGCAGCCTATAACGTTCCCAGTGCTGGGACACTGGCCTCCTCTCGGTGAGAGGGAGTGGGCCGTAATCCACCACGTGGGCCAAGTGCGGGTTGGTAGATGTCACATGTCTTCAATTTTTTGGTTCTAGGACATGCCGGTTTCCTCGCGATGTTTTCCTTCACCGTTTTGAGAGCAGTGGGGATGAAATAATTTACACAAAGTAAAGCGCCTGTCAGGGTTCGAACCTATGACCTACAACTCGTAAGTCTCGCGGCTGTTACCACTAGGCAACCACTGCTCTCGAAGATAAGGCTTATACACATGGTGCAAATATTCACACATAAAATTTATAACCTTCAAGGAGTGGGCTTCATTAAGTGAGCCTTCTGTAGATACTGACCTCATGCTAACAAGGTGCAGCAATTGTAATAGCACCTCTAATGCGATGCCGGCGGGAGGTGATAATTGCTTTCTTCAGACGCCTCTTACGTGCGCGGCTCAGGGGTGGCACCGAGCCGCTTTGTCATGGAGATGCGAAGAATTGGAAGGTGCTTCAATTACACCTCCTGACAGGAGTTGTGGTTCAATTAATTGAATGGCACTTCTTGGCGGCGAAATTTTCTTATGTGCATGTCAATAGGTAAATATCGAAAAGATAATGTCAGTGAAAATATCCATAATGTATATGTCTTGATTGACACCAAGGGAAACTTTGATGAAATGAGTCACACAATATGAGTTAGTTAGTTTGTACGTGTGCGTGAGAAATGGTTCAAAATAGATTATTAATTTATTTTATTCAAAATAGATTATATATTTTTTTTTTTTTTTTTTTACTGTTTAGTTGCCAATTTTGACCTATGTTTATAATAACAATTTATTTGGTTTTATGTTTTTTTAATAATTGCACTGGTGTTATATTTTTAGTAAATGTATGGTTTAAATATTACTATTAATTGTATTGGTTTTAATGCTGTTATTAATTGTATTGGTTTTATATAAAATTTAAATTCAAATGTAAATTTTTGCATGCCGTAAGGCAAAATGTATCGGGACAATTCACTACCTATTATTCGAACTTATATGTATACCTACATTATCAGCAAATAAATGTTTTCTTTCTTTCTTTCTTTCTTTCTTTAATATTTTACTAACGCATGATAATTAATAAATAATACTTAAGTACTTTATGTGTTTTCCCACTTAATTTTATATTTGATTCCTAAATGCCGTTAGTACATAACAATAAATAAATTATCAGTGTATTGCTACTGGAAAAGTCGTCACAGCCATAAAATATAATACAGCATTACGTGGGTTCATTAGATTCGTAGAAAAGCAATGAAACCTCATAGGTACTAGTAGAATTTATATAAACAACTTGTAGATAAAGCGAGTCTATGAGGTGGTGGGTTCATTTAATGGTTCTGTGGTTTGTGTGAGGTTAAAATGGGAATATTTATCATTAATTTATTGTTGCTCACATAGGTATGACGTGGTTGTAGAAAAAGGTAAATTAAACATCCTACAATAAAGCAAGTGCAAGTTGAAAAATAATTATTGTGAGCAACTTCTTAGGATCCGGGGTCCTAGCATCTTCCCACACAGCCCTGTTCCCTAATAGCTGGAGGTGAATGCGTCGATTTGCATACATGGGTGATTACCCGCGCGTCGTTCCGCCGCACTTACGCCGCGCCTCCACAGCACTGTTACACGGCGAACACTTATCGCGGCGCACACGCTTAGCGTTAGGTGCCCAGATTTATTGCCGCTTAGAAACTTAGCCTTCATTTGTGTGAATGAGTCATTTGTAGTATCTTGAAGAAAATGAGATACCTACCTGGTGACTCTCTACTTTGTGGTATGAAACAGGCTATTGTTATGGTGAGCAATTAATACTTACAGGTAACTGTATTAACTAATACTAACAGGGTAACTGTATTAACTAATACTAACAGGGTAACTGTATTAACTAATACTAACAGGGTAACTGTATTAACTAATACTAACAGGGTAACTGTATTAACTAATACTAACAGGGTAACTGTATTAACTAATACTAACAGGGTAACTGTATTAACTAATACTAACAGGGTAACTGTATTAACTAATACTAACAGGGTAACTGTATTAACTAATACTAACAGGGTAACTGTATTAACTAATACTAACAGGGTAACTGTATTAACTAATACTAACAGGGTAACTGTATTAACTAATACTAACAGGGTAACTGTATTAACTAATACTAACAGGGTAACTGTATTAACTAATACTAACAGGGTAACTGTATTAACTAATACTAACAGGTAACTGTATTAACTAATACTAACAGGGTAACTGTATTAACTAATACTAACAGGGTAACTGTATTAACTAATACTAACAGGGTAACTGTATTAACTAATACTAACAGGTAACTGTATTAACTAATACTAACAGGTAACTGTATTAACTAATACTAACAGGGTAACTGTATTAACTAATACTAACAGGGTAACTGTATTAACTAATACTAACAGGTAACTGTATTAACTAATACTAACAGGTAACTGTATTAACTAATACTAACAGGTAACTGTATTAACTAATACTAACAGGTAACTGTATTAACTAATACTAACAGGTAACTGTATTAACTAATACTAACAGGTAACTGTATTAACTAACATGCAAACCGTAACCACGAATTCAGCACATGTTGTTGCTGTATTCGTGGTTACAGTTTGCGCGTCGCCGTCCCTGCCACCTGTACGAGTACGAGTACGAGTATATTGACAAACGAAACATGTTTGGTTACATGAAACTATACACATTTATTGCAGCCAAGACAATAGAAACCTACTTGTTGACGGCACGGTTGGCGCAGTGGTTAAGCGATTGACTGCTGCGCTGCGTGTCGCGGGTTCGATTCCCGCACGGAACAAATATTTGTATGACCTACATGTATTTGTTCCGAGTCTGGGTGTTTTTCTATCTATAATATGTATGTATTTACAAAAAAAAAAAAATTGTATATAAGTAGTTTATCAGCCATCTTGTTACCATAACACAAGCATTAGGTTGCTTAGCTTGGGACAAATGGTGCTGTGTGAAATGTCCAGGGATTTATTTATTTATTTATTTACTTGTCAATATATGTATATTGACAAGTAGCTCTCTATTGTCTTGTTGTCCAATAACTATTTTTTATTTCAATCATTTTTTTTTTTAAGATGCAGGTACATACCTACGCCTTTAAAAAAATTCAAATAGTTATTGGACAGTCCACCATATTCGCAGAAGGAGCCCGAACTAGCCTCATATAATTTAATATAACCACGAACATGGACATTCTCCCGTTTCAGACGTTGGAGACTGGGACAAACGTCCGCACGGATCCATTCCACGATACACAAGCAATAATCCGTTTACTTTTATCTCTCAACCCCTTGTACCATTGACAAATTAACGACTGCATTCTTCAACATCCCTATGTTAAAGAAATAAGGTTCAGTGTTAGATGTGGTGCTGGTAAGGTTGGCTGGCGGTGAATGTCCGTCAAAGAGGTTATTACCTGAAGCATATAAAGCGATCTGGCCGGAGTCCGCAGTTCGGCGTACGGCGAGGACGCCCCGGGCGAATAAAATGCAAATATTGTGTAGTGTAGAGCGACCAAAGGAGACGTACGATGCCCGGCTAGAAGACGGTAGGGATGGACTCGTTCGTTACGAGTCGATATACATACGTTGGATCATTCGCAGCGGAAACATCTCAACAAAGTAGTCATAGATGAATCTCAAAAACTCAATTTATGTTCTGTTTTACAACACTGAGCAGTGGTGGGCGACGGTAATAGGTAACGGCCGTGACGTACGAGTTTCGAACCCAGGCAGGCGCTTTACTTAATGTAAATTATGTCATAACCACTGGTCTTGGTGAAGGAAAATAATATCATGAGAAAACCGGGATGACCTAGAACCGAAAATTCGAAAACATGTGACATCCACCAGCCCGCACTGGGCCCGCGTGGTGGAATAGGTACGGCCCACTCCCTCTCACCGAGAGGGGCCTGTGTCCCAGCAGTGGGAACATTATAGGCTTTTTATGCTTATGCTTTACAAGACTGGCCAGTTCATTGTAATTCAAATTGATTTCTTGTCAGGTAAGTTTCACCATTGCTGCATTGGAGAAGCTGGGCTGCTGGATGTTGAAAGTACGTAACTACATAGTAAAGTTTTGAATTCAAAATCAGACTTAGTAGATATCGAGTGTTGTCCATCGACGTGTCCCATCACTGAAAGCAAACCGCTGATTCGGTGCGTCGTGTCGCGTCGTTTACGAGGGTAGCTGTAAAGTGTAAAAAGCGCAAAGTGTTTGTTTATGCGGCCGCGGTGGGCGGCGCGGACTCGAACCCACTGCCCGCCCGCACATAAACCGGCCTGCACATTTACTGCCAAACAATCGTTTTTTTCATTTAAAACGGACCGTTTTATGTCTTTACTTGATTTTAGAAACAACTTCAGACTTGTTTGTTTGTTGAGTTTCAATCTGCTGCTGTAAAGTGAAACAGATTCAATCGATCATAAACAAAGCGCATCGATCTGAATGTAAGGTTTAATCAAAGTGCGGTTACAGGCAGAAAAAACTTCACGACTCTCTCACATCTCTTTTATTTCGTTTTGATAAACAAAACAATCTATTTTCCATTTCTTAGCTGCAGCACAAACCAATTGTTTAATCATAACATGTAAAACGTATGGTGACCGCAAGCTATTTCCCAAACGTTACATTTGAACGGAGGAGCAGGAACCCTTACTTACAGGACGAATAAGTAAACCCTAATGAAGTATGTAGTTTTACTACAGTTTATATCTAACGTACATAGCCTTGCTGTAACTTCTTTTATAAATTATGTTCAACTTGACGAGTTGTGTTTCATAGAGACAGTTACAGATAAGTAAGAGTTGTTGTAAAGTCATGAAATATGCGAGCTAATTGATGCTAAAGAGTGCACAATCCCTTGACTTTTATTTATTTATTATTAGGCTTTTCAACAATGTTACTTTATAATTCATACATTGCAAATTTTAGTCTAAGCGCTTCATTACTTACAGAAAAGTATAGCATGCACTACATTATGCGCAGACAATAACACAATTAGTTAGTTAAAGCAAGTAATATATGTGTATAGTTTGAAAAAATAAAAATAAACTATTAAAAGTAAAACTGATTACAATGAATTTAATTAAATAAGATAGATTAAATTAAATTAGAATAGATTTTATTTTTGATTTGTTTTGTACCTATAAGATTAGGACTTACTGAAGGAACAAATAATTCTCAATTCGATGGCTAGAATAGGCTCCGCGAAGCATCTTTCCTCAAGATTGAGTAGTTTATTAAAAGAACTACAAATACAGAGATAAGCGCGATGGCCATCACGCAGTTATGATGAGCTATAAACTGTACAACACTACGACTTGTAGTGCCCATCGTGGGGTAAACAGCACTTACTGCTCCCGGTAGTGATGTGCTCACTGTTACAAGAGAGACTAGGAAGACACATTAGACAGTCCGCATATAACAAAACTTTCGCGTAATTTCAGTTTAGTTAACGGCGATTTTTTTTATAGTAATATTAGAAGTAAAAAGTCAGCCACTATCTTTGCTCAATGTTAGTTGGATTTACCAAATGGGTCACTTTCGGTTTTGCGGTTCGTTTTTCAAAGGCTAAGTAAAATATAAGTCCATCAGTGTAATATAGAAAGTCCCGCTCGTGTCGAGAAGATCCCGCGAAAACTGCGACATCCCGCACCATGAACTAGGTGACAGCACTATAGGCATAAATATTGTATTGTTTTACGTTCGTTTTATGGTATTGGCGTAATGGAGGCTCGGGAGTCACCGCATACGAATTGTGCAGATTGACATGTCTTATTGCTGTGTTCCTTTCGCGTAAAAACTTGATTTCAATTTGTGTGACGAACAGTTTCAGACGTTTTGGAAGTGAGAGCGATAGTAATTTTGGGAAGATTGATCGATGTAGGTACTTAGTGTAATCAAATAAGAAGGTACTATACTATGTAGATGTTTTTATCTATTGAAATTTTCAATTACCTACGAACCTACGAACTACCTAATAGGTACGAATTTTATTCAAGTACCTAGCCAGGACAACAAATTTTAATAACTGTATGATTATGTTCACAAGTTAAAACAGGATAATACATAAATACAAAATGTTCCACATTATTTTATGACAAGCTTCCGTTCCAAACCATTTTACATTCAATAAGTAGGTAAACCGAAGCAGCAATCACAATCACAAAATTGGATCGCGACCGTACTCTTATTCAAATTGTTTCGCCCTTTTTAATGCCCACACTTTTATCCCTACGCGTTCATAATACCATCCTATCGTCTTCGAAACACCACAGCATAACATTCGTTTTATGCAGTGAATTATTCTACTGAAGTTTTAGTAGGTAGTTTTCTACGGAATCTATTAGGCTGTGGTGTTGAACAATATTCGGTTGTAAAGAACTGTAAATGTTGTACAGTTTACGATCGTCCAAAACTGACGTTTACTCGTGTTTTGATTTATGAAACCGCTACAGAGGATCTCCTTTGTCTGTTGATTACTCGATGGCGTTATATCGAGGCACTGGGAGGCTAAACTCCGCTTTTATTCCCTTAACGTTATTTGCCAACAATCTTTTATCTAGTCGTCTTTGGAATGAATTTTCTTTATGTTTTTTTTCCACAAATAACGAAATGGGTTCGGACAATAAAATCGTAAAAGTTTGAGTCTAATTTACGTCTAGACGGTGATTGGATGTAATATTGTTCAAGTTTGTATTGTCCAGCCTATAAATTTACTACCTAATAGTTTAGTAAAAACAAATCAAAAAGCTCCTCAACCAACGGAAATACATGTAAAAATATATATTATTGATATGTACAATAAACGTGTGTACAATAGATACGTAGATGTATCTGCACAACTTTAAGAGCGACCCATATCAATTTCAAGACCATACACCCACCAGTGTCAATAAAACCACATACACTTGACACCGCCACATCTTGAGATTGCAATAGACATTTAATTGTAGCAACAACTGTGGAGTGTGTCTGAAGTGTCGAGCGGTAGCCGCTGATTTATTGTAATCAACGACAGATACGCGGCGGCATCGCTGTGACCCTCCGACGAGTCGAGCGACACGCTGTAGCACACTGTAGCTCATTGGAGATTGGAGGAATTGGTTAACATCAATTAATTGACTGTGTTATTGGAAAGACACTTGAGAAAGGACTTCGTATTGCATCAACATGGTCCTACTTACTTCATTAATTTAAATACATAGGTGGGTAGAATATAGTCTAGTATTTGGTATAAGTTTAATTTTTTCACAGTAAAATGTGGTCTACAAGAAACAAAAGTATAAAATTATGATTAGAGTACGTAATTTTGGACATAGTCTGTGCTGTGCGTTTATTAATTACCACAAACCGTATGACCATTCTTCGGCTTTTGGGTAGGAACGAGCATGATGCTCGTATATTCCAAAACGACACACTTAGGATATATGAACATGGCTGTAAATCTCACAGGAAGAAAAACAGCCACTCCACGTGAACTACATTTTTATGACCAGATCAATATGTAAAACTAGTTCCTAAAACCACAGAATTTATTATCACTACTTTTATTCCTGTCCTTTATAGGTCAATGAAAAGGGAGGGATAAAAAATTTATTTGTCCATTGCGGAGTAATCGCGGCGTATCGCGAGTTTATCACGGGCGTATCGCGGGGTATAGCGGGCGTACCGTGGGAGTGTCGCGTCTGTGTGGCGTATGGGCGGCTAATTGGGACTCGATCAAATCGGGCGGTCGACGATACCGCGCGGACGTACTGTCACTTACGTCTTCGTGTACGATCATTAATAAGACGATTTACACTATGGAGGCGGCAGTTTTAGTTCGCTAGGTTTACACCTAGCGAACCAAAACTGCCGCCTCCTTCCACTTCCACTTCCACTTATTTAAAGAAATGTTAATTTCTAGTCAAAATTCAATTTCCAACCGCGGTTTCAGGAGATTCCTTCTTCAGCCTTTTCTATGCCAATCTGGACGCTGCTGCCGCGCTGGTGCCAGTTTCAATATCGCATCTTAACTTAGCCGTATTTTGAAATCGTGTCGTAGTCAGTAAGTTTATCTGAGTACCTATTCGAAAGTATAAAAACATTCATTTTTAATTACATCTCAACAAATTAACTAAGAATACTTTAAAGGAACGAATGACGAACTTAAACGAAGCAAAAAGGAGTATGTATGAAGGACCTTATAAGCGAGTGGCGTTCTGAAGTCTTTGCCTGCCCCCATGGGAAAAAGGCATGAGTTTATTATGTATGCGTAGGTACTTTTAAGAAACTATGGTTTCTGTAAAGCCCTCCTCTAGCTACCACATCCATATCCTCTGACATCGTGGTCACGTATCGCCAAGTCAGCGCCATAAATAACTTATAGCGCTAATCCGATACGCGGTGATTTGTTGCTTATTTACTTATTTCGGCCTATTTACTAGCTTAACCCACTTGTTAACGCACACTCGTACTGGCTGTATCTCCTTTAATAAATAGCTTTATATCAATTGGAAGAAAAAAGAAAATTGTGCCTGCAAATTATTACTACAAGGTTTCAGGAAAATTCAACCTTTATGGCGAATATTACTTATTGTTTATTTGAGTGCGGAATAGATCTACGTAGACTCAGCTCACGATACGATTCTCACGAAGCGTGTTGATACTCTGAACTTAAGAGTCTTAAGTTCAGAGTTCTTCTTAGAAAATATTCAATATTTATAAAAAAACTACGTACCTATGCATTTAATGTTAGTTCTTAAACCTACAAAGTATTTAGTTATGTAGTTAGTTTAGCTTCTGTTGTAAGGTCGGTTTATATCTATTGAGCAAACTAAATTAAGAATTAATTGACATCCCTACTTACCAAGCTCCGTTGTATTTGCGAATGAACGAAGTGAGAGCCGTCGCGCAGTGGCCTAAATTCCCTGCACATGGCTCAATATCCCATCTCTTTTTAACGCCGATAAACAGCACACATAAATTTCTTATTTATAATATAATAAAATTTATAACCGCCATAATCCCCGACAAAGCTCACAGTAAGACAATCTCTTATTAACAATTCCCTAACAGCACGTCTCGGCTTCATGTTTTTTCGTCAACCTGGCTTAAGTAACCCAAATAATTTGATGGAAATATCGTCTTTTGCGGTATGTAAATAAGAATGAGATTCGTTTAACTTTTTAGGGTGAAAGTAAATAGTAATGCTCAATAACCATCGGCATAAATAGTATTAACAACAATTGATTTACATACAAATTGCTTTAGACAATATTGCTGACAGAATGGCGCGCGTGACGCGTTCCACACATTCTGCGGGGCCACTCAGCTGGCGACGAATGGCGACTGGCGCCTTAGGTGTACTACAGCACCTTACATATCGTCTAAGGAAATCATCGTACGGCAGCTCATTCGAAATACACCTACAACATAGCTCGTTCTCCTGCTATACTTATGCTGCAACCTCCATCAGAATGTATGCCTAGCTGTAACAATTTAAATTTGCTACAAAAAAATTTCAGTACCTTACTCACGGACTGAATTAATTACTTACATTTCATGTTTTTATTTAAGGCAATACAATATTAAAGCCTCTTCTCTAGCTAGAATAAGAGCTTTTCAGTCAACCTTTACCACTCGCCATTTTCGTAGCTTCATCACAAAGAGCGCAGTAACTCGAAGCATACGTGAGGGTGTCGTGTGCATGAGCTTGTATGAGTGTGTGTGTGTATGGACGGGAGTGTGTGTGTTGTACGGCAATGTATGGGAATAAGAGCACCTGATTGCGCGTCTGATTGAGGCGGCGACTGTTTATTTTTATTGGAATAGTGCGCGCGACTGAATTACCTTCATACAATCTTCAGAGGGGAATGTATGCTTCATAAGTTCAATTTACTTAAGTAATGTATTGGAAAATACGGCACGAGCCGGCGATTTAATTTATTAAGTTTCAAATGGAACTCTTCGGAATATTGCTCTAAGCTCGTCTATTGAGCGCTAGCTCTCAGCTTAGTGAAGTTGTTTTGCTACAATAGTTTTACCATCACCCAAAATACTTTTTCTATAACTTTCGGGATTTAGTCTGACTATGTAAGATTGCGCATTATCGATATTGCTAAAATATGGATACAATTACGGTTCGGAAAATAAATAGGAATCTTATCCATAGATCAGCGGTCACAATCATAAACAAAACAATACATTTAAGCGACTTCTGGCATTGACGAGCTAGTCACTTGTCACCATAACCCGACAAGTTATGAAGATTTCTTCAAGCAAGCGGCTACTTGAACTAATAACTGTGTTGTGGACAATACAGACATACTTACATATAAGGCGACCACGAGAGGAGGCTGTCTCTATGTAAATATAATAGGCTTTATCTAAGTTCTCATTTCGAATAGGTACGAAACGATACACGGAGGAGACCGCGTCTGTAGCGATGGCAGAACAAATGACAGCTTAGAACATGAACCTTGCCAGGTTTTTTTATTTTTAATTAAAGTAGCAGGAAACGACTGCGCGGCAGGCACAGACAGAGATGGCGAGACTCCTTCTCAAAGGATTGGCCCACAATCGCAGTAGACCGGGAAAAGTGGAAGGAGGGGAGGGAGGCCTTTGCCCTGCAGTGGGACAACACAGGCTTATAAAAATAAAATATAAATTAAAGTTCGATCTGCAGTTCTTTATGGGCCTGGGAGGAAATAAAAGATATCTGACAAAGAATCTCTAGAGGTAACGGTCAAAAATGTACACCAAATTTAATACCGATGATTTAAATTACCTATAGCTAAAAAAAATATCATATATATATAATTATAGCTAATTATAGCTAAATCTAAAAATTACCTTTATTAAAACTATTTGAGAAATGTTTTACAAATAATTTAGCAATAAATATAATTTACACATTAAATAACTAACTATTCAAAAACAAAAAGACAAGTACCTAGTTGTAGAATAAACAGAACTATTAAAAGGTAGTTAGTAGGTACATGAAAGGTGACGATGAAAACAGTGGGTACCAAACCATTTTCTCTATTCGTAACGTCCACAGCCACACATACACAAATACACATTTGCTAGACAGCAACCAAGCAATTTCCTTTGCTGTCGCTACCGGCTATCTTCCCAAAAAAATATGAACATTCATTTTTTCATACATATTACGTCTGGGTACATACAGACTGTAGGTACATACAGTCTGTAGGTACATACGGCTAATAAAAACTTACGACTACCCGCCATTTGCGCATGATACACGACTATTGTGGTTTAGTCAAATTCTCCTAATCAACAATATGTTACCGTGTAATCTCGTGGGACAGATCGCTATGGCATGGTAATAGGAGCGACTTGCTACTGGAGACCATTCCGCGGCTATCATACACTAGTTAGTTCTCTATAAATAATACTCTTATTAGGCTCCGCATATTGCGTCTGTAGTTTATTAAAAGTATGTGGAGGAGGAATTACTTGGAGTCTTAGCTTAGTCGTGTTATTTTCTCCTTGGAAGACCATAGTCTATGGCCATTATTACCATTATTTTGTCTTCATTTTTATCATATTCTATGACAGATATATTACGTTGAAAACCACATTAATATAATTTCTAAATAAGGCCTTATTACAGAATTCTGGGTTTTCATTCTTTAATATATTTAATTTTCCTCTTGCAAAGAATGATAAATCATTTTCCTTCTTTCGCAGAAGTCTTAAGTATAGGTAAATATTTGTATATTATTAGCATAATACAGCTTCCTGCGATAGGTGCGTGGGCTCGTAAAAAACAAAGCTCTTTCCTCCCCATTTCCCCTTCACCCCCTTTCGCCCCCTCCTTTTTTCTCGTCACAAATCAAGCGGATCGCGTTTATTTAATATTTGCCCCCAATTAATTTACATAATCCTTGTCAAGTACAGGTCTCGGCGGCACTTCCATGAAATATTGACTTCTTCGTCTACGTTCAGATCGCAGAGTTTTTTCGTTTTTCGAAAGGTTAAGTACTAAACTTGTATTGGCTAAGTTATTTGAAAACTATAAACTAAAACGTCTTGGAATTCTGAATTTTAAATTCCGAGTTTATAAAAATGTATAGGTACGCGAGTCAATATATATTTTTGTCTAAGCCTACTGGTTTTAAATAATTTGGAAAAAGCATGAAAATAACAAAATTGCCTACAGACTGAGGCACAATTATATAGTTTTTCACAATGATTCCTTCTACAGAATTACTGTGAACTGTTCACAATAATTCTATAGATTATACAAACCAGCAACACAAGATGATGTAAAGCTACCCCAATGCACAAGGAATGAGCCATTTTCGACATCAGTATGCAAACAAATACAATTTGAAGCAAACAAATGATCAACCATTACAGGTATGAACATCGTGGATGAACAAAACGGACTTTTGTTCGTCCGACATGAATATTAACGGACGCAGCGGCGTGTGAACCTAGCCCCCTGTCACCCCCACTCACCCCCGACTCGTGTAAATCTACATAATTCACTTTTTATCGATATCGCAGGATATTATCGAGGTGGATAGGTATTCAAATTACTGTTTGATTTATTCATAAAAATATTGATGGTTGAAGGTAGCTCTATTGTTTTTGTTCAATTGTTCTGAGGACACTTTTTTTTAGAATATATAATAATGTACGAATATCACGTGATTTAGAATATTTTCTTTATCGTCTTTATTTTGCTCTATTTCACGTAAATATATTCTTGAACATAGCCAGGTAGAACTTAGCTAGGTAAGTAGATAATTTCTACCTGGCTATGGTCAAAACCTTTTGGAGTAAAACGATGAATATCCATTTTTAATATTTAAACAGTATAAATGTTAATGAAACGACATTAAAGTTAGAATAAGTGTTTCCATTAATCGCTCGTAGCTGGACGACTATAAATTAGTGTGGGGCCATAAATTCCGCGACGGTGACGCGCGGCTGTCCGCCCCCCGCTCCGCTTGTGCGACTGCTCACAGCTAGAACGCTGAACGCCACATTAATTCATTACGCCTTGTTTTGTAAGTGCGGTAAGAATGCGAAACGTTTTTGGAGATTTTATAAATGAATTTAAACGTTTTACCTACGAATTTTACGGATAAGATTTGAATTTATTCTGTCATTATGGGATGATACATGATGTATAGCGAATCTACTAGTTGTATCATCGTTCAGCCTTTACACTAACTTCAAAAAGCTCTTAATTATTTTAACTTTATTATATTAAGTTAATTAACTACCACATTCCACTTTTATTGTATATTCACTGTAATACTGTCCCACTAGACAGCCGTAATGTAAAATGTATTTATTGATTTTCGCCGGTTTTTATTTTCGGCGCATGCGACCGTTCACTTGTCATAACAATGCCACAGAGTGCTTCTGACACTCAGGGCATAAACAAGTAATGATGTTACGTCTGGTGCGGATTAAAAATAAATAATATTTATTTTATTGCTAATATTTTACATAATTATATCTATTTTATTATTTATGTATTACTGTGATTGCCCGTGACATCACAGCTGGCCCTATCAGAATACCAGCGCTGCGAAAATTATATTTAACGGTGTTTAGTTTAGTTTATGATCCTGCACGAGTCGCAATAAATACTTTTTCTTTCTTTATTTTCTCTTTGATGAAGAAATTTTTCGTCATTTCTTTACAAATCCTTATTGCACCTGCCTCGCATGCATTTCGTAACAAACTAACCTTACTAGAGCCCAACGGTCAAAGAGGGCTTTAAGTCTATTAGGGTTAATTTATCACGAAAATGCATCTGCCAGATACACAGTTCTGTTTGAGTGCAGCGTCTTAGAAGGTTTTAATATTAATTGCGTTCGGTTCCCCGGGCAAGGCTCCATGTTTCCTGTCAATTTGCCTAAATCAAACGTGAACGTAACGCATGACCGCGCAGCCACAAAGCACTTTTTCTGCAGCAGTGCGGTCATTTGGCTCCGTTTTAGATTCCCTCATTAAATCTTGGCTTAAGGTTTACTTAGGGAGTTACTTAGCTAATTTATTGGTTTGGACATAGCTTTACTTTTGCTGTAACTGCAATTATACTGTCTTTCTAAGAGGTTAAATTGTAAAGGTAATTCAATGTGAAGAAATAGAAACACGCGACGCCACTAAGAATGTCTTGACTTTTACAATTCACAATAAATTCTACTCTACTTTCACTACAAGGTGAAAATGGATGTTTGGTCAAAGTAAAATTATAAACTCGAAATAATATGTCGTACGTGTTTGTTACCAAATTCACCATTAGTTTCTAAAAAAAATTGAAATCCCCATTAGTTAGTGACCCACGAGTGTGTGCCCTCGCAGGAAGGCTGCATACACACGACACTACATGTTCCTGTGCTGTGTTATATAAATTACACGGAACACAACACTAGTGACACCATGCCGGGCTCGCGACTACTGCGGACCTCGCTGCTTCACAGAAGTTTTTACCAATTCAAAAGTCTATGACACGTAAAAGTATCATTGCGTGGAAAATGAGAGGAATGGAGTCTTTGCTCTGCGGACTCGTAAGTACTAGCTTGCTTCGCTTTGTGACACATGCAACTAGGTACCTACTGACTGCTATCCTAAATGTTGACTGCGGTGGAAGAGTTGGTTAGTTACTAATTCATTAATTTTTATACATTCCAACTATCGGTGTAATGCAATAAAATATGATGTTATCTGATATTGTTTGCATCACAGTGATCGTTTCACTTTAGAAGCATAAATTTTAGAGAATAAGTCACAGTCTGAACCATATGTTGAACATGTGAATTATTAATTCGTAATAACCTAAAAATTACGAACGCACAAGCCAATAAACCTCATCTTTAAAAGTTATAAGATTAATTTAAATCGTAGAAAAAGTACGAAGTTCGCGCTCACAGTAGTGTTCCGTGCAAGAGGTCCACCGAAGCCGAAATAACCCGATGTGAAAATTAAAACTGCATTGTGCAGTCTTTGTTATTCCGCGCTCGGTTATATTCGTACAACTAACCGCCCGATGTACTGGCTCTCCTCCGCCATAAGAAAACGCAGAAAACCAACTCCAAAAGTGGAAAAGTAACTTTTATCCAACAAGTAAAAAGGTTTTAGGTTCCATAATATACCTCAGCCATCACTTTCCATCAGGCATGATCGACGCCAAGAGCAGCAGCAGCAAGAGCATTCAGTAAATAAAAAAATAGGTAAAACAAAACCTACATATTTTAACCCATCACCAATTTGTACATGCGTTAAGGTTCTTTAGGAGCGATAAAGTGGTCGCCCGACTAAGTTTATTCTGTTGCACCATTGAGCCACTTTTAATTCTGTACTATATGATAATCCAATAATAATATTATGAAACGTCAAACACAACCCACATTCTTTCAAAGCGACCCCGACTACTCGTCTTAGTCGGGGTCGCTGTCGCCGGACACGGTGAAGAGGACTATATATATATATATACATTCTTTCCTCACGTAATAATAATAATTTCACCACCAAAGTCAGCCCTTAAGATTGGCTTGCCATCGAGTGGACCTTTTGTTACATTTGTTATGCGCGAGTGGTCCTTCTGTCCCCATCCATTCCGTGACCCATGTTTATTTAGAGACAACTTTGTACCAGCTTGGCCGTTATAGATAAATTAAAGTGTTCTGGTTAACGATTAGCCGCTGTAGTCTTTGTGGAACATGTAGGTACTTAAATTTTATGTTTAAGACTTGTACAGCTACACGGTATTCGTGTCATCTGCTTACGGCGAACACTATAATGTTAAATAGTTAGGTGTTATTGTTGGGCCTTGGCTGAAATAGATGCGGAATTCCAAAGAATTCCAAAGAGCTGACTTTGAAGTCGTAATGAGAAAGATATGATAGGTTTGAACCGGGCATCATCATCTGCCAAGCCTCTTCCCGGGTCGGCTTCCAGTCTAACCCGATACAGTATGAACTACAAATTATAGAAATTAATTTCCGCGATTGGGTTAATGTCTGGGCTATAACGAAAACTACTATTTTACAAGCGTCATTTTTAGCAAAAACATTAAGTTCCATCCTGAGCCAAAAGAATAACAAAAAGTACACAATAATCAATTAATTCAGCTCCGAGATTTACACTGTAAATCCTAATGTACTTCAATAGCGTTGTTTTGTTGCATAGCCGGCGCCCGGTCCGTACGCCGCCGTCCGCACGACACGACGCGGTGCGGCGCGATCAGATGCGGTGCGGTGCGGACCGTCACTTTACTTAATTTATTTGCCGCGATCGTGTCGTGTCGCCTCTTACTTCCACCGCGTCGCATCGCCACGTACTCTTGCTTATTTTTTAGTTAAACCCACTCGCAATGTTTTAATTATAGTTTTAATCTAAATCAGTTTGTTTCGTTAAACGTGAGTTATTTTTAAATATGGGTTTTTGTGAACCACTACTCATTTGTGAACCACTATTCATTTATGAACCACTACTCATTTATGAACCACTACTCATTTGTGAACCACTACTCATTTGTGAACCACTACTCATTTGAATTATACAACATACATAAAGTACTGAAAAAAGCCTGCGTATTGTTTGCTCTACCGATTCAAGCTTGTAACGTAAAACATTGTTATTCGCTCCACCGTTGATTAGAAAACTGCTGAAATATTCCTCCGAACCCCAACGTATACTTTATAACACAACCTTCTTTGCATCTTAAGCCTTAATACTAACAGGCTTACATATACGTTACCAATTAACAAGCAGGTAGAACGGACACTGCCCCTAATTGTAATTTATGCAAAGACCAAATGAAGCAAAGTCCCGAATCAAAGACTGTCCGGATCCTGTTCAAACAAGTGAGCAACTAACTGCTGCGGCAATTTGACTAATTGGCGACCTCTTAACAACTCTAAGAAAGTTCCCTTAGGCCGGGGGTACAGACGAAAGCTTCCACGGTTCGATTTATGTTACTTCTAAAACGTTGATAACAATTTCAAAATAATTAAAGAGAGACCATAAATTATATGATATCATGTGCAATAATGATGAGCATAAAATAGTTATTGATAAATTCTATTCAGAAATCGTACATGCTTTAAGTGAGGCGGCCGTGGTTTGTCGAGGAAGCAGCAGGGGGCGCTTGAAAAGTGGTGACAGGCTGGAACACTCATGTGGCCGACGCACACAGGGAGGCTAAGCAAAAATTTAAGCTATGGGTGTGGTATGAAAAACCAGTTTCTGGGCTGGTTTATAATGAGATGTGTGAGGCTAGAAAAGTATTTAACGCACGTTTAAAGCGGTGTCAAGACCATGAAGACCAAATTAAAATGGACATACTGGCCTCGCATCACTCTAGAAACGATTTTCGTGGTTTTTGGAAGCATACCAATAAGTTGCAAAATAGATCAGGAATTCCTGCAAGCGTCGGCAGAGTAAGTGAACCTAAAGAGATTACTAATCATTTTAAGCAGCACTTTTTTGTAAAGTCTCCTTTGGGGCCCCCACGTACGGTGCTTAATACTGAGTCTGGATCGGAGATAGGGATCAAATTTAATTCAAAGGAGGTTACTCAAACTATAAAATTTATATCTAGAGGTAAATCCTCTGGTCATGACGGGCTCAGTATTGAGTTTCTGTGTTATGCCGGTCCACACTTGGCTAGAGTTCTTACAATTTAATGCTTTATAGCTTTTGTATGAGCCATAGTTGCCTGCCTAGTGGGATAATGCGAACAGTAGTAGTGCCCATTGTAAAAAATAAGACTAATGACCTCTCGGACCGCAGCAACTATAGGCACATCTCACTAGCTACAATAATATCAAAAGTGTTTGACAGTCTGCTTAGTACACAACTAAATATAACTGTAAATGTTCATGACAATCAGTTCGGGTTTCGACGTGGTTTATCAACGGAAACTGCAGTGTTGTGTCTTAAGCATACTGGCACATACTATACGCAGCGGGTGGGACGCCGATTTATGCGAGCTTCCTCGGCTTTTGATCTGGTTGCTTATGACGTACTGTGGAGAAAGATGGAGGAGGTAAAGTCGCTGAAAAAGTCCATGGGTGAAGTCGCCAACGGAGCTGATAAACATCTTTAAATATTGCTATGGCAACCAGATCAATAGTGTACGATGTGCTAGAACTTTTTCCAGACCATACAGGTTGGAATACGGGGTGAAGCAAGGAGGGTTGAGCTCACCCACGCTTTTCAACTTGTATGTAAACGGGCTAATAGGCGAGCTCAGTAGCACCAGAGTGGGTTGCTATGTAGATGGTACCTGTGTAAATAATATTAGCTATGCAGATGATAAAACACACATTATGCAGCCAAGCATATTATAAGTTGGGGGATTACATCGCTAACAAAGATGCTTGGCTAAACACTGGTCCTGCTCCACAGGACGCATAAATAAATTGATTAGCATTTGAAAATACTTCACACACGCCTACCTTAGGTGCCTACTCGTACATCCCACTCCACGATGTCCTCCGCCTTAGTGGTGTAGTGTAGCGGGAGATGTACACCGGTGTGTTTGGCTTTGCGACACGCAAGCTGACATCGGGCTCCGTAGGAGCTTTGCCGCAGCGATTCTTGTTCGTTCGCGATCGGCGCTTCCTCCATTGCACCGTCACTAAACCCTCATCATCAGCCCTATTCGATGCTTTTTCTGGCACAGGCTTCATACTTGGAGCACCTGGGGTACTAGCGGTGACACTAGCGGATTCCTTTTGTAAGGGCTTCGCTAGGGCTGCAGACACTGACAGCGGGACGAGGCGAGGGGCTCGGGCAGCGCTGCGTGGAGGAGCCGCGATGACGGGCGCAGGGCTGCGGGGCACGCGGGCGGGGCGCTCTGCAAGCTCAGCAAACGACAGGTGCGCTGACGACGAAACTGCTGACGTGGAGTTTGACGACGATACATCGAGGCCGGCTCCGCGACACATGTTTACGTTAGATGCATCGACTGATGACGTAGTTACCGCCACACTGTTGCGCAACAAGCTACATTCCTTGCGCAAATCGGCGACGGTGTTTTGGGATGCATCTAACTTCGCTAGAACATTCGCGAGGCGAGCCTTCAGAAAGACAATGTCCTTCAGAAGGCTTGTTACATCGACGTGGTCGAAGGTGACGGGTGGCAACTTGTGCAGCTCCTTCTCCACAAACGTCGGCACGTCGTCCGGGTCGGTCTCCTTGAACAACGTGATAATGTCTTGCAGGCTTCTCTTAGTCCCGTCACGCCGGCGGGGCACCATTTGGTCGCGCTTGTTTAGCACACTGAATAACAATAGCTTGTCAGCAACTATGCCATCCTCGCTGAAGTTCGTTGCGCAGATTTGGACAGCGGATACCTCGTCCATCACATCCAGCTCCTGCTGCAGGAACGACAGCAGCTCATTCGCTACAAGTTCATTACTCATGGCGAAAAAAATTACGAGCGACAGCTTGCGCGGCGCTAGTCAATACACAGAATATGCAAACACGTGCGCATCGGAATGCTGCACAAGCAAGACTCAAAATCACTCTTAATTCGAAAAAATCACTCCTATTGTCGAATCGCCGCCTAAGAAGTTTCATTTCAATATTTAATTTCTAAACCTACTAATAAATTACAGACCTCTACATAATACCTACACCTCACACCTTACACCTCATCTCACCTCTTACAGACCTCTACGTAATACAATACACCAAAATAGTGCTGCTGCCTTGGTTTTGATTTAATTCGCGGTTGCAACACTAAATGAAAAGAAAAAGTAAGTAAATGAAAAATGAGTGCTTGTGTTTGACTACTTTTGAAGAATGATAACGGGTTTTTGATAAAATATTTAAATGAATTTCGGCTCTTACGTGGCTTATGTTATCATGATTAAACAAGTTGAGAGGTCACGGATCAAACTTTTAACTAATCGGAAAGTCTCAAAAATGTAGGTACAGTTAAATAATGATAAAATAAAATACAGTGTTGTATCAAACAGCATTTTTGTTTCACCTGTTTTTTTCGCGGCTATTAATCATTTTTCATGTTGTGTTACTGTTTTTTTTCACTTTTATAATACCCAGTTTTTAAAGAATAAGTATGAGACCAAAGACCGTACTTACTTCCTTCTACCTATCAACACCAGCGTTACAGTCTCCCGGTGTGCCCCAACTTGTCGGTGTTACGGTGAGTGAGCAAGTTGCGAGTTGAGCACAATTAGTGACAAGTGCCGCCGAGTGGAGTCCGAGTCAGAGGTCCGAGTGTCCACAAGTCCACTCCCATGTATTTACATACGTGCCAACTTTGACTTACATCTCAAGAAAATTACACTCCAGGATTTACTTATAGATAGATACTATACGAGTAGATAGATGAATTAATCTTAAAGCTTCCTCTTCTCTCACCACACACAGGTAGGTACCATGAGCTATTGTCTGTGGCAGAGTATGAGCCAGTCAGCAATAAGGTGCTACTTAACTTTGTCGCGAATACAATTTTAATGCTCTTTAAACTGTAAGTAATTATCTACCTCACTTGAACAATCACAATATAGAATAACCATTACTATTTAATATGAATTAAAAACCTGCACAGCTCCTGTCCTTCAAATATGTAGAACCGCATCTACGTATATTTCCTAAAGCACGTCACACAACTAGTGAGTTTAATCTGCGAAGCAATCAAAGTTGTCTCATTCATATGTATCAGCGGACATCAGCACTTCGCGGCGAAGTGAACACCTACACACACCAACTTGATCCTGTGCGCTACTGGTACCTACACGTGGAGGAATGTTGGACTTGAAACGACAACCTGAAGGGCATTACTATGGAAACTGTTGTGATGACTTAGATTAAAATTCCTGCACCGAATTTTGAAACAGTCATTTCATTTTGGACTCATCATCATCATGTCAGCCCGGACTCACCCGCTGCTGGGTAGGTACAAGCCCCCTCGTTATTCCGCCATACTTACCGGTTCCGTGCGTCCTTCTATTTTGGAATGCTGGAATAAAAAGAAAACTACGTCATGATTATATTTATTTTTATAATTATGTTATGTTTATAATTGTGCATGCCTTAACTTGAGCATTAAGCATTATCTCAACCTTTTGGAATGTATTTATATGAGTTACTGTGTTCAGCAATAAAAATTTGATTTAATTTCATTTGAATTAATCGAGTCATGCCAAGATGAGGTAATAATTTCTTGCACCTATGATTTACAGGTCGTGGGTGCATCTAGCTAACCGTCATCATTATATAATAATATATCAAAAATTATACAATGCCTGACGTTGGTAAGCACGTCATCTTGCAGAATTGCCTTCTGTAAACCATTACCGCAAACCTAAAGACGCGACGAACTACATAATTATAACGTGACTGACACAGCTGTATACGTAAGCACCTAATGAGCCATCATGAAGTGCGTGCACGAGTGTGACTGACGACCCACATATTCAAATGACGTGGAGTACGCTCAACAGTAGAACATCTAGAGACGTTATATCCCGCGATGTGCTTGTAATTGCGGTGCGCTTGAATATGTTGCCACCTTTATTACACCATACTTGTAAATTTTCAAGGTTTCAGTTCAGTTCGTCAGCAAGTTGCCATGTGCCTAAGATCAGACAAGTGGTTCCGAGGTTACTACTCGTATGACCATCAGTGACATGAGTTAATATAGGTATTGGTATTGATGTTGCCAGTAAAAGGTATTTGACGTTTTATTAACCTTTCAATTCAAAAAATATATGGACTTTTACCGGCTTATCATTTCACATTTATTTAGAACGGATACCTAAATGAAATTTTCTGAAAAGGCATTCAGTAAAACATTACTTTTAATTGAACGGATAAATTACACCAAAATCATTATTTAGGATGTAGCAAAACTTTTTTCTTCTCGTTTAGGTATTACTGTTAGGTGGCACTCTGGTCTCGCGAACGTGTAACTTTCCATCGCCAATCAGTAATGGCGCTTGAACACCACAAACGAGCTGTCCATCACCACACTACGCCCAATACACTCAATACCTACGTAGATACATATTTGTCACGCCTCTTCAAGACAAACTTCATTTGGTAAAGCGAACCACTGTGATAAGCAGCAATAAAGGTAGTCCATGTCATGCTGGATTCTTTGTCCCACTGTAAATACCTTTATAAATACCTTACGATTTACGAACACCGGTAACCTCCTAACACCTTCAAACCTTTAACTTTAAACAACCACATCCGTATAAACACTTCTCGTGTCACTTGTACCCGGCTCGAGTACAATCAGCGGGAGTTACGACCGCACACTTTTTAATCCTCGAAACAGGGATGGCAACTTTTAATTCGTGCCTTGTGGGACTCGACACAAAAATCCGTTGTCACGGGGACAAACAACATTATTTGAGGTAACACTTTGAGTAAATAATTAGTTTTAGACGTTTATTTAAATGAGGAAAGGAGGCTAATTATGAGTATTTATAGTTTGATATATTCGTATCACCTAAACGGACATTTCCTGTGAGGAAAACCACGGTTTCAAAATTGTATTAGTTAGGGAAATGTTATCATAAACGCTTAGCTACTATTTCAGTGATTTTTTTAACGGTGAGTGATCAGATCACTGTTACTGGTGAAATGTTGTGAACCACACCCACGTGCTCATCTTTCTTATTTGCATTCTCCTGCGTCGAAAAAGTTGTTAAGTTCGACTTCAACAAAAACTTACACTTATGTAATGGACAATTCATTTATCCGTTTTTTTTTTCTTCTATCGTTCGTATGTTCAATCATTTTACAGTTAAAAGCAGTACTGAAGAGGCCAGTTTTTAGCACTGATAACATTACCTTTTTTAAAGTTTGACATGCTGGTCAGTCAGAAAGAAGAAGCTAGTTACCCATCCCAAAGCCTCATTGCAAACTGTTCGCCGTGCCGTCCACGCTGAAAGCTTGCATCACAGAAGACCAGCTAAAAAATCCTTCTTGACAGAAAGACATAATCAAAAAAAATGTAGTCAAAAGGGTAGGCTTCATTTCTGGCGCAAGGATAACACTCGCTGGTGTGATAAAAACGTAATCCTTAATACAGACTCAGGTCGAATTACAATTAATATGTGGGGACGCATGAGTGCAGCAGGGCCAGGAGAACTGGCTTTTATTCCTCCACGCGCCAACAGTTCTACGTATGTAGAAGTATTAGACGATGTCATGCTTCCTACTGTGCGCAACATTTACCCAGCTGGTGAGTTGACACTAATATCATTTGTCTAAGACAATTGTCCTATTTATCAAATATCCTATAACCTATATCCAAATACCCTTTACCCAAATAAGCTATTTAGATGTTTTGGTTTTAATAATCAGACGGTGTAAGTAAATATTTAGTAACACCTATTGATATATCCGTAATTATTTAATGATCTTAAATTGAGGTTAAGTTTCAATCTTCTTTTCGTCAAGAAAATGAACACTTAAGCTATAACATCAATACTGACGACGAGACGATCCATTGTGACGTGACATAAAAAGACATGTTCGTAAAGTCTAAATCATATATTAGTTTTCAATAAACTCTGCTTAATACCGATACCTAAGTGGGTATCAACAATTATATTTGTGTTATTAGAATATCCTATTCTTGTTATGTTATTGTGGGTGGGTATACAACAAAAAATCTTATGAACGGAAAACAACAGAACTTATTTTATATAGGCAGGAATGTGACGTCACAATTCTCATAAAAATTGTTAATTTTATAAATAAATAAAACGAATAAAGATTTTTGTCATCATTCAGCACGACTTTTTTATTTCCACCTTCCAACACAAAAAGACAAATTAAATACATAATCTATAAACTAATATTTAACTTCTTATAAAAAAATAATAACCATGAATACATTATAAATAAACATAAATAACATTTATGTTTATTTATAATTACCTAACAAGTTTTTGCTTAAAATACAAATATTAGGTTTTAAAGAAACAAAAACAGCCACACATTGTAATTAAGACTCGAACTCAAACTTCGTTGATCGTGAATCCATTGCTTAGCCCAAACAGCTACCAGCACATGTTGATTTGCGCGAATTTTAGCAATTCAATAGTAAGAACAGTTCGCCACTATGGTGCGTATTCTAAATGCAACAGAAATATAATGTTATTTCACTCATACACGCACACGCACTGGCTGTATCGTGCTCGCACAGTTCATAGCAATGTAGTCCTTAGCATGCCACTGGAGTTTCGAGCGTCACTGTACATAGAAAAGTGAAACCCTACACCGGACGGGGTTGAAAGCTATTGCTGATACACGTTTGCACGTATGTTTTTAAGGGGCAAACATAATACTTAGGTAATTTGAAATTGGTGCAGCAACCTTGAGATAAAAATAAAATCACCGAAAGTCATTCATTCTACTATATGTACATAGCGGTAAGTCTGTAGGGATGTATTCAATAGCTCTACCCACCAATCAACACAAAAAAAAATGTTACAAAATCAACCCGGAAGTTTCGTAAGAATTAAAGATAAAAACTTAAAGTAGAATGATGATTATTATTTTTTCCTTGTTATTCGGAACTGTTTGCGTGAACAAACGTCAGAAACTTAATCCGTACAATGACATAAATATAGCGCGGGTCAAGGATAAAGTAAACATGCGCGACAGAGCGACACGCATCGCTAATTATATATCGCTAACTTAAAACAACATTGCACACTTCACTTCCTACACCGCATCTATCCCGACATCATTCTGATTTATAAAATAAGTAAATATTCTCCAGAGTGGTTGTCAGTTACCTAGCACCGATTATCTTATAGATAATTTAATAAGTTATATTATTGACTCATTTTATGTGTGATACAGGCAAGATTCCTACTTACCCAAAGTGCCTATGGATTGTCTTTACTTTGTATTACAACTGCAAGCACGCACCTATTTAATGTTAATTTCCATCACTTTCATTAGGCGTCAGCGGCGACAGGCGCTGCCTACGTGCGCCGGCGCTAGTTGTGAGCGCGCGGTTCAAGGGCGAGGTGTACACGTGCGGCGCTGTCGCTCCTCATCAGTGTGTTATTGCCTCATTGTCGCCTCGTGTACCTTGCGGAGTGCGGAGCACGCGGGGCAATCGTACGTATCTGCTCATTATAATAGAGCGTTCATCATAAGTAATCGACGGGTTTAGAAGAGTGGCAACAAGTGTCGAAATACTATAGTGCACGTTCGGCAACAATATGGTTGAGCGCAGTGCACCTGGAGGTAAATTACTTTAAAATATACTTGCCTAAAAACATGGGAATTTAATTGCCTTTATAGTTGTTAACACATAGGTACCTACTTCCCTATTTTAATGTAGAGTTGTTGTATTAGGTAGGTATCAAGGTTCAATAATGTTATCCAATATTCAAACAAATTCCTTTTCCACACAGAGGGCGCATGTCATCTTTTCGAACTGTCATTTTCATTTAAAATTATGGAAATGGCATAGTCGGAAAAATCATTAGTTTCAAGTAAAAGTTAACCTTAAGGTGCTTAACTATTTATTCCACGACTGTCCTTGCCGATATTATAACAAGCTTATTCCTCTGAGATTATATAATGAAGTTTCAGATTAGGTACACGACTGTCGTACCTAACTGTCATTTCGTTTACAACTACATCCACTAGAAGTCCCTGAACACAATTTAAACTGGATCAACAACAACTTAGATTATTTCTGTAAACTTCGTCCCCCATGTTAACACCCGAAAGAAAATTAAAAACCGGCGATGACTTGTTTACAAACACGGTGTAGTGCGTCGGCGTCGGCGTCGGCGTCGTGGGAGGAACAAATCAAGTGTTTCTATTACACAACAAGCGTATAATGGGCTGTAAAGCGCTCATAAAAACGCGCAGCGCGTCAAGCACAACACCAACTTTTAGCCGCAACAACTTCGCGGACGCGATTAATGTGTAAAGCTGGATATGAAAGGAGTGATGAGTAAACCAACACAAACAAAAAAAAACACACCCTTGAACTAGTCGATTAAATGTCAAGAACTTCTGTATGTCAAAAAGATTTACTAAAAATTAAATAACGTGACATATTCATTAGTGGTCTCATGCACATATGTGTATGTGTTGTAATGGCTCGTGTACTACAGTGTTTAGTGCCATTTGGAAACAAGCAGACAGGAAACAGATCCACCCAAAGAGACAAGAATTCCTTTCCTATCCTGCGTTTACACAATCCAAGCAGTCAGTAGTAAATAAAGAAGCTTGGAATTGTAATTGAAGGGAGTTATAGCATCGCGTGCGCAATAATACAAATAATAAAAATATTAACACATGTAACTGTCTCATAGCGCCGTAACCGAGCGACACGACGCGCACTCGTAAAAGTCGTATCGTGCGAATCTCATACATATATGTACATTGGTTAATTCCGTCGATGTCGATCTGCTCGGAGGTGTGTGCTGCTGTGAAATACGACGTCTGAGCTCCGTGTGGTCCTCTTCTAGTTGTGGCTGAAATAAACTGATAATAAATCAGATATTTTAGTCTCTCATTATAACGACTAAGCGAGTGTCAATTGTTGGTTACGTCAATTTATTTAAATCGCATTTCAACAAAGTTATATAGCACTGACATAGGTTGTATGCCTTGGTCACCGCTCACGAGACGTGCATCAGTATCAATGCATCAGCACATCCTTCAATTACCTTCGCTGTTAGGGATGTCCACGTCAGGCATCCACCTTACCTACCCGTGTGGACACATGCAGCCAAAACACATAGTCATGCTCAAGCAATAACCGTAAACGAAATAATGTCTTGAAAACTATTATAGCAAATAACACGGTAGTTACAGAGTGTGCTATGGGAAAAAAGAGCTGACTACCATCTTTACGAAAATTGGATGAGAAAAATGTTGACTATTGTCATGTGGAAACTGAATAAAATAAACTTTTAACACGTGGGACACACGGCGTCATACCAAGCTATACATTTATAGTTTTAGCTGATCTCGCATTGTATAGGCTTTTCGTACTGTCAGCTTGTACTGGAAATGAATAGCTTGATATGTCGTCGTGCGTACACTTATGAGTACAAAATGAGGACCAAAAGGCTTTATTAGGCCAGCGCTGCGACATTTATTTTTTAAATGTCGAAGCATCGTGCTGATATAGGAGCATTTTGGCCTCGTATAGGACTTTCCGTTTCATTTTTCCTTTTATTATTTTTTTTTAATATAATTTGTTTTATTTTTTTTTTTAACTGTGTTTAGTTTAGTTTATAATCCTGTACGAGTCGCAATAAATACTTTTTCTTTCTTTCTTTATTTTAAGCGTTGATTAGTTTGTAAAGGGAAAATATTCATTTACTCGTACGATTAATTACTTACATACTTTCTACCACTAAACATTGTTTATTATGTTCCTGGCAGCCCTACAGTATGCTCACGCTCCGCGCTCGCAAGTGTCCGCTGGCTGGCCACTGCGCTCGGATTATGTCGGTAATCGCTGTGATTAACTGACAATCAGCAGTATACTGGACTAAGGTAACTGTTGGATAATAGTGCGGGTTAATATTAGCTCTGTCGAGTATGCAGAGTTGAAAGTTTAAAATTTCACATTAAATTATTTTTCTTTATGGTCGGTGCAAGAAAACTCCGTAATTTATTCACGGTTATTTGATATAGAGGGTTCTCCAGGAACCAAACTTCTATCATTACAACCAAGAGTTTCAGTATTAACCACACTCACATTACAAAAAAATACAAACTTGTGTTACAATTCATTCAATAAATTCCTTATTCAAACGATTCACTAACAACATCCCCGTGCAAGATTGTTTTTGATTGAGCACACAAAGAAAAAGAGGAACCAATTTATACAACATTTTCACCGGTATATTGAAATCATCAAACAAATAAAAAAGTAATTTGATTGGAGCACACGCAGAAGAAATTGATCTGATCACAGCATCTTTGGCGAGGGAGAGCGGTGCAAATATTTGGCGCGCGTAATAAAATCATATCGGATACCTGCCGGAGCGCCGGAGAGCGGCGAACGAAAACTGACTACATTTATTAGATGTCTAGGGGAGAGTGTGCATGCCAAGAGCTGCTGTGATTTAGTTATTATAGCTCAGGTAAATATAGGAAATCACATGGTCTGGCAAATTTTCCAGATTTGTATAAAATCCCGGAAGATTAGGATGAAAGAAAGAAAGTTATTTACTGTTAATTGACTAAAGAAATGAAGAAAATCTGGCGATTGCTTTATAAAGCCCCATTTCACCGATGCAAGTTCCTTGCCTGTGGCATAAAATAAAATTGAAGCAACAAATTAATTGTTGTTTATTTTTGCTTTAAGTAATGGCATGCCACAAACAATTCAATCGCACCGTCACCGTCGACCAGACTTTATGAGCGATTTAATGTATTAAAACGACTTTGTTTTATTTGCTAAGAAAAGCCGTTTTTATTTGGTTCTATTTCAACTTGTAACTTCCAACGAGTAACGACACATACGAGTACAAACACCTGAATTTGCATTACAAATGTAATCACAAAAACCAATTTACATACAAACACTTAGACAAACATCATTCAATTACAATAGCACCTTCAATCGCTACGAAGCGCTACGAGCCGCTACGGGCCGCTACGAATCGCTACGAGATGCTACGAGTCGCAGGGAATCGTTCGTATTCGTGCTAACAAAGTGTACGGTTGATTGTGCCGGAACCTCGCGCAATTTATGTTTGCTCATCTTGAGGTGTGCGCTGTTTCTTACTACCCTCGTACACAGTGAACGTAGTTACAGTAAAACAAAAGTATACCTTGCCATTTGATTTAAATTCACTGTAACTCGTATCGCCGAAAGTGTACTTACTTAGTACACTGTATAATAATGCATTTATGCGCTGTCTGCCTATTTCAAGTCAATGCGCAATGATTTGGAGCGGCAAAGAAGGAGCATCGCTTGTAAAAGCAACATGCTTGCAAGACGATTTGCACACTGTTCCAAGCAAGTGAAAGCAACACTTTTCGAGGCCTACTGCCAGGCGTTCTACACCAGCCAACTTTGTACCAGTACACGAAGAGAGCTTACAACTCACTTCGTGTACAGTACAACAATGCGTTTCGGGCCATGTTTAACTTCCGTTGGCGGTGTAGCGCGTCTGGTATGTTGGTCTGACTTTTTTTTCGTGCCGAGAAGGACGAGAGCTTCATTTCGAACACGAATTTTCGTGACTAGAACCGAATTGTTCAATCTGAGCATTGACTATGATGTAACCAAGTAATAATGTCGTGTAGCGACAAGTAACTAACTTTAAATTAAGAAAGTTGCAGATGGAGCTGAAGGGGTAGACTGACGCGAGGCAGGTGCAGGTGACAGGTGCAGGTGAGGTCAGGTGCTTGTGTGTGTGCGGCACGGAGGATACCCGTAGGGGGCCTACGCGGCAGGAATAGGATGCATCATGGCAGCAGGAGAGAGCAGGCACGGCGGGGACGCAGTCAGCCCGCCAGGTGAGGCGGCCCTCGGATGAGGCGCGACCCAGTAGATTCAGGAGGGTCTTCTGAGGCGGCCCTCGGATGAGGCGCAGCCCAATAGTTACAGGAAGTTCAGGAGGTTCAGTACTTCAGAGTGCTACGGCGAGGCGCCCCGGAGCACTCTGAATGTAATTATGTGTATGTAATTATGTATACAATGCCTGAAATAAAATTATTTATTATTTATATTATTAAAGCTTTTGCACAGTTTGAAGTTGTGACCTACCGACCGATATTACTTTCCTCTTCAATGTTTTAACTGAACACAAATAGGAGAGTTAGTACTTCGCATGCATAGTTAACCTACGTTTGCCTAATATATGACTGCATCTGCGATAATTATTGAGGATAACATCAAATCACAGTTGACGCACTGTTCTCCTGCTACTGTGGCTGCGGGGGAGTACCGGTACGCAGTGAAAATGAATCAATTTACACTTCAATCCAGGTTCTTGCTCGCGGCCATTTTTGTACAATAAGCCGCTCGTTACGTCACTCCCACTGCGCTGTGTCGCTGGCGGCTGCTTGGGATCGCGGTGAAAGCATCCCACGCAGTAGTGAACTTTCATTAAAGCGCACATTAACATTATACAGAATGTACGTTGACATGGGGAAGAACAATCATTTGTTAATTACTCCGTAACAATCCATTTACGTCTAGGTTCTGAATACAAGTCGTAAAAGAGTATGGTCGTTATCATTTCGCTTTGCAAAAAATAATTATTTATCGCACATTGATTAGTCATCGACTCCGACACTCATTTGATAAGCTACTTTTCTATGACGGTAAATAAGTAAACAAATACAAATAACGATTTAATTGACTACATTTAAAAACATGATAAGAACTACATTAAGTAATTATATTTAACGGTATCATAAACAAACTTGACACTCCACTACACTATGTTTCTCCTTATTTATTTAAACGACTATCAGAGTCAGTTTTAGATGCATTCAACACAAACTATACCATTCATTTCAATAAATAAACCCTTCTCCGACGATATCTCACAAAGAAGCGTCTCCATTAAGGATATATTACCTTTTTATAAACTAACCCTCAAGCGTACGTCTCTAGAGGTGACGGACACTCGCGCACCTGTTCCCATTAAAATTTCAATTACGTGGTAAGTCTTGCGTGAAATAGAAAACAGAAGGTAAGCTCTATGTGACATCACAGAAGCTTGCGGACATTCAACCACCAAATGATAATCTTACCACTTTACAATGGTTCGTGTGAACTACGGCTGTTGTTCCCAACATGTTGGTGTTATCAAGCCCAGAGGGTGATTTTCGTTCTTCTTAAAATATAATTTACCTGGCCACATACAAAGGGCACAATATTTAAATGCACTATGCAAGTGGATCAATGAATGACAAGTTGGCGGACTGTTTTTTTTTTATCTTATCTTAAAAGATTTCGGCAACCTAGACGTATTCTTTTATTTAGATATTTTATTTATTTATTTATTTTTCAGTATTGTGCTACATTGAGGTCTTATAATAAACATTTTTTCACACATACTACCATTGCTGGTGTAGAAATATTAAAGGGCACAATATTTAAATGCACTATGCAAGTGGATCAATGAATGACAAGTTGGCGGACTGTTTTTTTTTTATCTTATCTTAAAAGATTTCGGCAACCTAGACGTATTCTTTTATTTAGATATTTTATTTATTTATTTATTTTTCAGTATTGTGCTACATTGAGGTCTTATAATAAACATTTTTTCACACATACTACCATTGCTGGTGTAGAAATATTAAAGGGCACAATATTTAAATGCACTATGCAAGTGGATCAATGAATGACAAGTTGGCGGACTGTTTTTTTTTTATCTTATCTTAAAAGATTTCGGCAACCTAGACGTATTCTTTTATTTAGATATTTTATTTATTTATTTATTTTTCAGTATTGTGGTACATTGAGGTCTTATAATAAACATTTTTTCACACATACTACCATTGCTGGTGTAGAAATATTAAAAGCTATGTACGTGCAGACTGGTTAAGATTTATCAAAATGCATTATTTATAATGTCAAAATATTAATAGGTAAATATAAAATAATTAGAACTAAAAATGTTGAAAAAAATAAATCATAATGTCAAAGAATAAATCATAATGTCAAAATAAAAATTACAATGTCCAAGAATTCATAATAATGTCAAATGTCATGTCTAAGAGCCAAGCAAACATTTTACATTTAAACTTATTAACTGGTATCATTCTCAGGGCAGGTGATAATTTATTATAAATTTTAATTGTCATACAACTGGCATTTCTACTGTATAATTGCAACCGTAATTGTACTGTATAGTTTTAGACCGAAACTTGTCCTAAAACTGGTCCTTCTGTATCACCTCTTGAGGTGCTAGCGCCGTGGGATTAGTTAGCAAACATCACTCGTGACGCATTTATTTATGTGCGCTCTCGTTGTGATTACTTTACATCACCGCTCCGCTGAGGTGCACTCCCTCGCGCCGCCGCACGTACCCAGCATACGATGTTTACTTTTAACGTTTTTCTGTTTATGCAAGTTGAAGTTCTTTGTGTTAATGTAATTAAGGCAAGATTATAGATTTTAATTTGAATAAGAAATTTCCAGTCGCTAGTGCTGCGATGTTACCAGTAGGTTGACGTCTTTCGAAATCCGAAAATAATGTGGTCAATTTCATTGTTTTTTTCTGGGATAACACAATATTTATTTTTAAATCCATTAGGTGCGCTGTTAGTAACACTTTTACTCGTCATATTCAATAAACAGCGTGCCACATTAGGAACACGTCGGTATGATCACGTCATAATCGTGTTTGCACTTGAACCCCATCGTCACGGAGCACAAAAACGTCATGTCCTCATGTTACACAGTTTGTTCAGGGTTACATTTGTAGCACGCACGTGGCGGGTTGCTGTGTGGTCAGGTGTCTTGTATGTTTAACCCTTCAGATGTCAAATCAAAGAATCATGATTACCTAGGTGTGACAGACATCGATTCATAAATAATGTTCTTCCATATCGACAAATATTCACATACAGTTCTGCAAGTTATTCGAGATACTAACAAAAACGCTGTTCAAAAACCCAAAACTTTCTCTTTCTCGAAACATGTTCTTTTCACCCGCTATTTGGTCCTTTGCTCCAAAAGGAGTTCAAATTCAAATGTCCGTATTTATGCAAGAGCAATACAATCGCAAGGGGATTGCGAACAAAAAGTGTATGTGTAAATTATGCTAAGCGTGTTGGGACCGCGGTGTCGGCCGAATGGTCCTCGTGTCGCGAAAAACTGAGACAATACACCGACCGCGGTCTGTTCCTGATTCGACCTTTAGGATCTGAAACTGTTGGAAATATATCAATTCGAAAACTAATCATTTCACAAGGGTTTTGCTTTGATCTCGTTTGTCTCTTAATCCTGTCTAAGACTTTCCGGATCCCTAAGGATCAAAATAGATAGAATACTTCATCGTAACTGAACCTGGTATTTTGATGATAAAACTATCAGCTTTTGTCGTCATTACAATTGTGGAAGTGTAACGGTCCGATAGGTTTAAGAATCTGATGAAGGAATAAACAATTATTAATGAGCTAGGATAGGGAAAATCTATGGTCAGGACCTGAGTGGCAATTCTCGTAATTTTAAGAATGTTCACAGTCTGATCTCAGTCTCAATCTGTCAAATATACCTCTAATTTCCCAACATTTTGACAAGTTTTGACATTTGTTTGTCGCCGAGATGAGACTGCGATTAGATTTTGAACGTTTTAAATTTCCAGAATTGGCCTTCAGATCTCTTCTGACACCTGACCTGACATTTGAGAATGCGTGCTTGACACCTGTCAGTTTCATAAAAACGAATACGTGTTTTGCGAATTTGATCTTTATTAACTACTAGAACTGTCAGTGTCAAAACGGGCCTTTTATTTTTTGACAACTTTATCTCCCTGAATACTCCCTCCTATTTTATCACTATTGCATATTTTATAAAACGTGCACAGTCAGTAACACGCCGACCAGCAGCGTGCGAGCGCAGAGGTCAACCCTTCAGGCTCGCGTGCCTAAGACGGCACCTCCTTTTCCGTGTCGCGCACCCGCCGCGCCGGCGCACGGTTAAGAGCACAAAAAATTTATGCGATCCGAAGGTGACACCCGTAGCGGTCGCGGGGTTGAGTGGCCGGCCACTTGGACCAGAGTGTAGAGGTGCTTCAGTATCGATCGGGTTGAATAAGTGATATGACAAGGCGTTAAATTGTGACTAGTTAGCTTGATAGATGAGGTTTTACTATAAGATTGAGCATTTTTTTGTGATTTAAGGTTTAAGATACGTCCAAGATTCTTTAATCAAGATGTCTATATATGTATGTAGTCAAAGTATCCTAGGACTATCTAATTTGGATACATTGACATGTAGATTTTACCTAGAACACTATCTAGGTTGAGACAGGTACAAAAAGGAAAGTTAACATTTTTTCCTCCTACACATACATACATTAAATAAACCCACGGCATCTTCCTTCATTTCCTACTATTCATTTCCTACTATTACCCATTATAATAGGAGGAAAAAGTGTTCACTTTCCTTTCCTTTGTTTGAGTTTTTAATCACCTATGTGAAACGACAACAAATAGGTAGAATAACACTAACCAAACACGTACTATTTAGTAAACAGTTCAACACTCGTCACTCACACCTCTAGACATCGACCGCATCATGATTCAATGGATAAATGAATAAATATATAATAGCACATAGCCCTATGTACCCGGGAGGTGTCGCCGCTGTGGCTCAGGTGGCAGGTGGGAGGGCAGGTGCGGTGGGCGGGGCGTGCGGCCCACCTGCCGCCACGCCCACCTCACCTGCACAACAGGTGACTACAGGTACATAGTGCCATATGTTGGAGAAAGGATTAAGTGTCTGTACAAAATGTCTCAAAAATACACTCATTCAATGCATTCAAGACCCAATTAGCTGAATATTTAATCACAAATAACAAACTAATAACTCTGCTTAAAATTTAGGGGTTTAATTATAAACGATAATTATAGTTAAGTGACGTTAAACGCCAAAGATGTGAGGTTAAACAGTCGCTAATCACTACTTAATTTTAAGCAACGGTTATGATTAAAATGATTAATGCATTGGATGGGTGTATCATAATTGATGCAGTGACGATTTTGACGAAGTTCATATTTATAATTTGGCTTAGAAACATTGTTCTTATGCAAGTGACTGTGGCTTTTTGAGAATAAATATCTTTAAACCTATTAACTACGTCCAGTACCTAACATCGAATTTAAGGAACAGTTCGACTTTGTAGTGTAACTTGTCATAATGGTACGTACTCCGCAAATAGTCAAAGTCGACGATTTTACTTATTTATTTATTTGATATACACGGCTTAAGAAACCAATTACATAAATCAAAGTATATTGTATAATAAGTACCAAGATATAACATAAACACACACACAAATTAAATACTATTATTCTCACAAAAATGTAGGCATATAACTTGTTAGTCATAAAAGTAAAAATAGGTGTTGCAAATAAAAAATATCGAATAGGTTTACAAAATTACGTTCAGTAACAATATTAAATAACGCGTAGGTATACCTTATTAGGATGTGCCAGGGGAGGTGTACTTATTAGGGCATCCTATTAGGATATTCGTTCAACCAAAATCGATGATCTTACGTCCTTATTTTTGGCAAACATTGCTAATTACACGAATCACATTTCTCGAACAAGGATATATCTACAATTAAATTTGTTTTTGGTTAAAACCAATAGCAACGTTTTGATCCAATTAACGTTATGTTTCAAGCAGGAGTTATCATCGCCACGAGGTACTCTCTTACTTTCCTGTTGGACTTTCCTCCGTCCATTTTAGATTGAGTTTATTTTGTGCTCAGATTTTAACATGTTTAGCGTGACAATATATAATGAATGTTTTTTTTTATAAAAGTTGTGTGTGTGTGCCTGATGTGTTGTGTGAGTGTGTGAGCTCGTTCAAAAGCAGATGTGTGAGACTAGTAAGCGGCTTGCATAGGTACTTAACTCATTAGTTGGCTATAGGTACATAACCTACATAGGTAGTGTGGGTGTGTGTACGCCAGCCATCAGCCAATGGATGGCGTCGTCACGTCATACTTGTAAATTACAGGTAACTGCACGCATTACCTATTATTAGGTATATAATAGTAATAGGTAATACCCACCCGATGCCCCGCAACAGCCGACATTAATTGTTGACGTAGGTACTCATTACACATTGTGTGGAACAAACACGTCGCCGGGGCTCATAGGGAAGCCAGATCTAAGTTTATGGAATGGGACTTGTGCTAGCTAGCTAGGTACTAGGTAGCTAGTGTCATAACGCACATGACTCGAGGTAAATCTCCGGCTCACGATGGCCTCAGTATTGAGCACCTCCTGCATGCTGGACCTCACATCTCGCGAGTATTAGCAATGTTTTACTCCCTGTGTGTGAGCCACAGCTCCGTGCCGTGGTACCCGTGGTAACCGTGGTAGTGCCGGTAGTTAAAAATAAGACGGGTGACTTAGCTGATACCAGTAACTACAGGCATATCTCTCTCGCTGCCACAGCGGCTAAAGTTTTTGATGGTCTGCTTAATGTACAGCTGAACAATTACGCAACTCTCCATGACAACCAGTTCGGGTTTCGTCCTCAGCTATCAACGTAGAGCGCGATACTGTGCCTTAAGCATATCGTCAACTATTATACGAAGAGAAACACGGTAAACGCAGAGAAACCCGGTATACGCATGCTTCCTGGACCTCTCCAAGGTTTTCAATTTAGTCCTATACGATCTCCTGTAGAGCAAGTTAGACCTGGGGTCTACTACGAAGTGCAAAGTGCGAATGATCGGATCGGACCGACACATGGCCGAACCGAATATTATTGAAAAATGCGAAAAAAGTTCGGATCGGCTCAGTTGGGTCAGGACCACAGTCAGTATTTGAAAGAGTGTAGGAGTGTAGGATCAGGACCGACCGAACCAAATAGTAACTTTGTAGCAGGAAACGGCCGATACCACTTCGGAGTAGACCCCCAGATTAACTTACCGAATGAAATTACCAGCCTATTTCGGTTCTGGTATGGGCATCAAAAGAATTGCGTGAGATGGGAGGGGGTGATGTCAGAGCAATATGAACTTGAATGCTCGCTATTCGACGTGTACATAAATGACCTGATCGCCGCGCTCAGCAACTGCCATGTCGGCTGTCATATTGATGGAGTGTCTGTGAATAGTCTCAGTTACGCGAACGACATGGTGTTGCTGAGTGCCTCGGTGTATAGTCTGAAGATGTTGTTAAAAATATGTGAAGACTATGCTCGTGATCATGGTTTGCGATATAACGTGCAAAGAGCCAGTTCATTGTTTTTGGACTTGGTGTAGTAAGTCCCCAGAATGTTCCGTCTGTTAGACTGAACGGGACACCTCTGGAGATGGTGAATAAATTTAAATACTTGGGACATATTCTTACGCCTGACCTGAGTGCTAATGAGGATATTGAGAGAGAGCGCATGTCGCTCTCAATGCGAACCAACATGATAGCCAACATGATAGCCCGCAGGTTTGCTAGGTGTTCAGGGGGAGTAAAAGTTACACTATTTAGAGCGTTTTGTACATCCCTTTATACCTGCAGCCTGTGGGCTTGTTACACAAAGAAGTGCTATAGCGACCTCCGCGTTCTTTACAATAATGCGTTTAGGATTATGGTGGGGCTGCCTCGGTTCTGCAGCGCCTCTGGTATATTCGCGGAGGAGCGCACCGCCTGTTTTCTCTCTGGTGTGCAGAGTACGGGCCAGCTCCAACGCAGTCCTGGCGATGATTGCTGACAGGCTGGACTGCCCCTACATGCTGCATTGCTGCAGCAGGCATGTTCAGGCAAAGCCGTTTAGCAGGCGTTATTAATTGACTGTATTGTATGCCTTTGTATGTATTTAAAATATCGTAATTTTATAATTTTAATTTGAATGCTGGGTATCATATTTTGAATTTTGACATTTATTATGAATTTATTTTATTATTATTATTATTTTATTCTATTATATTATTAGTGTGAAATGTTTTGTAAATTGTCTTCTATGCGCCTAGTTACCCGAAATAAAAGAATTTTATTTTATTTATTTATTACATCCCCGCCCTGGGACCTCATTGTAACGGTGGCGCGAGGAAGCGAGGGCGCGGGGTGAGCGACCGATGCAGCGACACATGGAACTGCGTCGGTCTCAGCTTCGCGAGGTCCTGGTGGCGGAATGGCGGGACAGGCTTACACGCCCTACCACTGGCCTCGTCACCATCGAGGCGGTCCGGCCGGTGCTCGAGCGCTGGCTCGGAAGGAGGCACGGCTCCCTGTCGTTTTGGGTGACGCAGGTGCTCTCGGAGCATGGTTGCTTCGGGAAGTACCTGTGTCGCATAAACACGGAGCCGGACGCCCGGTATCACCACTGCGTCGACTGCCGGGAGGACACGGCGCGGCATACGCTGGTAGAGTGTGCCGCCTGGGAGCAGCCGCGCCGTGCCCTCATCTCAGAAGTAGGCAGTGACCTGTCGCTACCGGCCGTGGTGGAGTCGATGGTCGGCAGCGAAGAGTCCTGGGACGCGGTGCTTTCCTTCTGCGAAACAGTCGTCTCGCAGAAGGAGGCTGCGCAAAGGGAGAGGGAGATCTCATCCACTCACCCGGCCCGCAGCAGGCGCACCGGGCGTCGGCGGAAGGCGGACAACGCCCTCAACGGCAACCGGCAACGGGAGTCAAACACCTCACTCCCCCCCTTGACCCGAGGAGGCCTGCGGTGGCGGGCCAGCACCAGTCGGGGGTTGCGGCGGACTTCCATGAGAATTTTCCACTCCGGAAAAAAAAAGAGGTTCTCATTACATAACATACATAATCAGCCTATAACGTTCCCACTGCTGGGACACAGGCCTCCTCTCAGTGAGAGGGATTGGGCCGTAATCCACCACGCGGGCCCGGTGCGGGTTGGTAGATGTCACATGTCTTCGAATTTTTGGTTCTAGGACATGTCGGTTTCCTCACGATGTTTTGCTTCACCGTTTTGAGAGCAGTGGTTATGAAATAATTTACACAAAGTAAAGCGCCTGTCCGGGTTCGAACCTACGACCTACAACTCGTAAGTCGCGGTCGTTCCCACTGGGTCACCACTAATAGGTTCATCATTAATTAGGTACTCATTAATGATCGGTAATTTGTTGTTTGTTCCCTATTTGCTTCGTGGTACATTTCCATAGGATTACCTATTCGCAACTCGTTTACCTACCTAATTGAACCCACTATAACACCCTATTGTATTGTATTCGCCAACCGATATCCCTCATTACAACACCAATTTTATCATTTCCTTAATCAAACAGTTTTCCTTCCCCTAACCTAACCTTACATACTTTTTCCCAAAACTAGGAACTAGCTAGAATGTAGAGAAACATTCGCTGTTACGTAAGAGTGTGTCGGTAGGTGGGTGAGCAGGGAAGCAGGCGGCACTCTCGGTAATTAGCTCGAGCAAGAAGTAAGTATAAACAGCACAAATTGGATTAAGTCCCGTACTAATTACCTTAATGGCGAGGTGGCCATTGTTTACTGATTATCTGACACGTGATGAGAGGAGCACTGTCGCACTGTCGCCACAAATGGTTTGTTTGTTCAAGATACGGACGTTCTTACTTCTAGTTATCATCTGTGCTTCTAGGAATGTCTAACGCGTGTCGTGTTTACTCTTTACACATTAGGTAAGTAGGTAGGTAGTTTACCAACTGTAAGTACTTACCTAATAGACTTCTTATCTGCATCCCTTCACCTACCGACACACTCTCACCACGGTAATGTTATTTTAAGCGCACATCGCATTAGTTTTATAACTTTTCTTTGTAATATGTGGAAATGTCGTGGGTCATTTACTCACTCTGTAGCTCATATTTTAAGCAATATTGTAATGTGTAACCGTTTATTTTCCCAAATAAATTTAATTAAATTTACATTACCAATGATAAGTAACTAATTTAAGTTGGTTCATAAATATTTATTTCTTTAATTATCTTAAATTGAATGAAAGGCCCCTTACAAGTTAAATAACGCAGCACTAACAATCCGCGAAAGGGAACTTAAAAATCAAAAATTAATTAAAGAAAACAAATTCTATCTTCAAACCCAAGGAATCCAAGGGTTGAATCTTGAGCTCCCCAAAATAAATAAAAATTGGCATCCCCGTGGCGAGCAGCACCGGCGGCGAGTCGTAATGGCGGTGGCATCTGGTCGCACCTCAACCCTTCCGATATTATATAATAATAAAACGACTAATTACTCGAGAAATTCCGCCAATAAAGCCAACGCGGCGGCGGCCGGCGAAAAATAATAAAATTAATTAATTAAAAACAAGAACCAGCCTTCACCTCAAGAACGTTCGCAGCTAGTTGATAACTATTAGAATCACTCCATCTCGCTCTCTCTGGAAGTTTTCTGATACGCATAACGAGGACAGCCACAGGATTATTTCAAACTTCGATTGGTCCGCGAGTAATCTTTGTATCGCGAGCGCGACAATCGCGAGTTCTCAATAAATATTTGCAAAAGATTTTCGTCTTCCTCTCGATATAATTCGTTGAAAACGAGAAAAGTTTTTCAATTTGAACACAATGCGAGCCGAGTTAGAGACGGACGCAGGATTAGTAAAGATCTTAATTAAATAATCTTTGATATTCATGACGAAACAAATCGCAGATCATGGAACAATAAGGCTGGCTACTGAAATTATAGTGGCGTTCACCGAACTAAACTAAATAACAGTGGCGTTCACCGAACTAAACTAAATAATAGTGGCGTTCACCGAACTAAACTAAATAATAGTGGCGTTCACCGAACCTTCGTAAGAACATTCTACAAAGTACCTATTAGAAAACTTAAAAAAAAGAAATGGATGAAATCGGTGAAGTCGTTCTCAAGTTATGGCGTGACCTAGGGAAATATGGGTTTAATATATAGATTATGTAATTCTGATAGCGAAGTATCGAGTAGCGTGCAGAACATGGAAAAATACGTAACTTTTCCATGTTTTGCACACTACTAATACAAAGTGAGGAGACGATTATTGTATCACATTAGTCGTACTAGTTATGTCGTTATATCGATGTCTGTCGGCTGCACTTTGTACTTTTTGCACAAAGACCTTTGTCTGAAGGTGTTCCTTCTTCTTACACTTGTTAACTCGCCCTTTGTCTCGCCTGCTACTGCTATAGATACCTCTATCTGTCAACGTCTGCCTTCTTAAGACGTTCTCTTTTACTTACTTCGCAAAAGAAATATGAATGGCTATATTTTATTTTAGATTGTTCCATACCGTTCGAGTCACAGTCCATTGTTTCAATCACATCGTTATTGACACGGCTAATTTAATCAGAACGCGAAGACAAGCAAGTTCAAGCCTATGGGGTCCTTCGCAGAACTGTTCAATTAAAAACAAAAACCGTTTAACAATCCCCTCTGAAGACATACAAAAACTTCTCAGCAAGATCAATAATCTGGAATAGAATGAGCAACCTGTCTGTAAAGGCAATTAACGGACTTATCTTGCGAAATAACGCGATCAAACGGGCCTGAGCGCGGACCCCGCAGGGGGGCTGAGCTGAGGTGAGGGGGGCAGCTCGGAGAAGTTTTAGTTAGTCCGACGAGAAAGAGAAATCAATCTTTGAACCGAACCTGCCGGACGGTGGGCGGCTTTACACCGTACGACACGACTACGTGTTGATTTCCCCGATTTAGAAGTGGCTTGAAAAATGAGTCTTAAGTATACTTATTTAATAGTAGGTCTATTAACTTAATAAACCCGCGACTCATTTTTCTAAACTATGAAAACAGATCAGATAATAAAAGTTTGATCTAAACGATTTGACTTGAATACGCATTAAAAGTTTGGTCTACACCAAAATTCTTAATTTATGATTACATATTGAATATCTCACAAATCTCTAGCATTTATTATTTTCATTTTCATTCCTCTGCGCTGAATATTATCAACTAAAATCGTACGGTCTAAGACGTCTCCAGCGATCGCCAGCGGCGGGACTAATTTAAATATCAAAACTAATTTGTGGCGAGTGGCGGCAGTTTGATTGTGTGCTGAATTACGTGCGCCAGCGGCGGAAGGGTGACGAGAAAAAATACAGTCACGATGAATACTGGAAGCTGTGACAAAACGGTGACGAAGACAGTTGATGTAGCTGTGTAGGTAGCTCAACAAACAGCCCAGGTATAGGATCCTACTAATTGTGTGGAACTCTTACATGTGGCACGAACTAATAAGCTGTTTGAACAACTTGATAATTATGTTGCTTTTGATAAGCATAATATTAAATAATGAACCTATCATATCTATTCCTGAACTTATCAGAAAACGAATGATTGATCTAAAAGTGCTAAGTGCTCGTTCTATTGCATGGATTATATTACTAAATGCAATCTGAATGAATTCCTCACGCATAATACTACGCTATCTAATCAAGGGTTCATTAATTAAATAAGACTCGCTTGAGTCGAACGCGGGCGCAGATAACCGGCGCCAGGCCAATGTTATTAACAGGAGATAGCAGGAAAACTTATTGATACAAACTGCAGAAAGGTCATTCATTAACACACAAAGGAAAATGCAGTAAGACACACTGCAATGTATAAAAAACTGCACTGATATCACAAGTCATCACCATTATCATTGGATTTAATCAAAAATAATTACTGCAATCAAACTGTTTGGCCCTCAAAAATGTCGAGGCAATAAAAGCATGAAAGTGATCATTTGGTGTACCTCCCTCACCTCACCGCGCTTCGCCGATAGCACCCCTTTAATTACTAAAAATCGCGCGACATTTCATCCGACCTGTCAAACTTCCGGAAACGCCGCCATTATATAAATGGCCGCCGGAAGCCTCCGTCCTTCGTCTACAGTTAATTTGTTTTCGTACAAATGGCAGCGGTAAAAGGTGCGTAATGATCTGATAAATTAGTTTTACATTTAAAACGCACCAAACGATTTAACCAGTGTATCTTTAGCTAACAGCTGGTAATAGGAACGCATAAATGTACAGCGGTAATTATTATTAATCACCACAAGTTTTATGACCCTATCAGCAAACGTGGTACATAAGTTGCTTACAGTGCCGTGTATTCCTGAAACTCCAAAACTCCGAATTCCGAATATTCGAATCATCTCTTGATTCGAATATATATGGTACCATAATCCGAATATGATACGTTAGAAATAGGGTACGCAAATAGTCTACACAATAAAATTCAGTAAATAACTAAAGTTCCAGTAATCAGTACTCTTACCGACAATGAAGGTGTTTGTAAAGAGAGCCTATAATGAAATTCGGTTTAATTTGTGAAATGAACCAATTGAGTTAATCGTTATTAAATTATTGGATTTATAGCAATGGCCGGCACTCCGGCAGCGCCGCTCGGTTCCCGTCCCGTACAACAACACAGTTTCAACTACTTTCGCTCTCCAATAATTGATTGAACTTGGACCAACTTGTGCCAGTTGCTGACTTATATTTGGTAAACACTTTCAAATGCTTTCCTTAACTTCATGGTAGGGTCAATGTTTCCGTTTAGAATGTTAAATTTCATGGAACTTTACATAAGCTTTAGATTTTGATATTCAATAATAATTCTAAAGTGTTCATTAACCACTATTAGAATAATTTGATTAGTTTACAGATATTAGGCAAATATAAGGAAGATCCATTTAACAATATTAAGGGGCTTTACTAACATAACAAAAAACGTTTAATTAAACTTTCTTCAGCTTCTCACAATCACAACAAACACAACACAAACACACAATCACAATCACAACCTCACAATCACAATCTCCTAACAATCTCTATCTCCTCTCTCTTCTTCACACTGTTATAACAATTTCAGACGCCCGCTTAGTTCTTAATGTCTACGTACTTCTCTATACTCAATGTACCAAGAAGAGCGAATCCCCCCCCCCCCCCTCACTCCGCCTTACAGTCCAAACACTGCGGTCTTGAGCAAACGTTTAAAAAGTCGGACAAACAGAATAATTCATCGTTGATTCAATGAAATCTGTTTCACCCTTCAAAGTGAATCTTAAGACTGCTACACTGAGATTTTTCCTGGACGTGTTTGTGTGGTACGAGGCATAGACGGTAGCGAGAACCATTTTAATCTTGGAAATAGTAAAACAATTTTTTCAGACTATTAGCGTACTAAAGGGGTTAGAAATAAAAGAACTAAGATAAAGCATGAAGCCCTGAAAATATTAACAGATCAACTGAACCGAAAATGAAACGACGAAGGATCGCAATGTGTGTAACTTAGTGATTAATAGCGCACAAAGCAACATTTTTCTAAAGTCTTTTTAAGCCAAGATTTTGTCCAAAATGAGGTAGGTGCTGATAAGTGCACTCCGCTTATCACTTGAGCCATTTTCTGATTTATATTTGAAACGGTGGAGCGGCAATTACTCGCCGAACTGGAATCATTGCCTCTGCCCTCCACTAATTAATTCCGCCCCTCTTTTAATGTTCAAAAATCGCGGCGTCTAATTAGGTTTTAATTCGTTTTATTGGGCAAAGTAATGAAATAATGGCCGCTCCACAGTTCCCAAGTCGCCGTCGGCCGGGCGCCACTGCGTAACGCACAGCACTGTTTTATTACTCCAGAACCTTTCCAAAGTTTACTTTGTAACTGGCAGCTCGGTTAGAGGGAATAATACCCAATTTATGAATAAAATTACCCTGCTTCCCAAACTCATTATTTGCAGATCATGATATTGAAATTCATCTGATTTCTGATAAAAACCTCAAACATACTTGTCTAACACAGAAACCCTTGTAACAGTAAAATGTGACGAAGAAAGTCTGCGATTTTGCACAAATACTTTATTGACCATCTAAAGACACAAATGAACAAACAGCTCCACGAGTGACCTCTTCACCTGAATTCTTCTCGGCTGGTGTTTTGTTCGCTAACGACATTTTTCGCGCCATTACCCTCGACGTAAAAAACAAAGCGTGGCTTTCCTAATGACTTCGCCGATTACCAATCACTAGGAAAAAATCGACTCGTCGGCCGCCCACCGCAGCGCTCTACAGTCTCCAGCGAACAAATGACCGACTGAATCAACTGGATACTGAACGAAAATAATCTGGCCATTATTATGGGTACCATTATTTTGTGATCATCAATGAGTGGTGTTGGTTGCTATTAGTGTTTTTTGATAGTTTGTAAACAGGAAAACCTTTACTTAAAGTTAGCATGTCCATAATTTCCAAAAAGCGAGCGTAGAAAACACTGAAAGTATGAATACGCATTTTATGAAACTTCAAAGCAGCTAACTTCACAGCTTGTGGATAAACTGCAAACGAATCAGTCCCAAAAACAACAGAGTTAATGAACATCCAACGCGCCGCGATATCTATCGCCTCCACCGCAACTCGCTAATTAAATATGATTTTTTGGTGTGCAACGTTTAAAGTTGCGGCTCTCCGTGTAGCAGCGAGGTTAACTAGTTAGTTCCGCAGGCCTCGCCCGCCTCGCCGCACACAACCACTTTAATATTCGCCACTGGACGTCTACAATTAACGCTTGAACAATTTCATAACTCGGCTCCGCCTTTGAGCGCTCACAAACTCCGCGAAAAATATAAACCAAAAAAAATATATCAGCTCGCGAGGCAAAGGAAATAAACAAACGATGCTCGCCCGCGCCGCACAAAGAGACGGTGGAGGCGTAATTAGATTAGTGGAGCCGGGATCTCGATTGAATCGTGAATACTCTTGTCGAACTTCTTTATAATCTGTTGAGGAGCCCTTTTGACAACTAAGGTCCAATTTATTATTATTTCGTTCATTACCGCGAGGTTTTTTCTTGAGTTTTCTGGATTAGTCATTTCCATATTTGGCAATCAAGAGAGTTGCCAATTTTCGTTATTCGACTTTGTGTTTTGTTTATGAATTTTATTTAATTGGATAATTCTTTAACACCGCAATTCAACTCAACTCAACTCGAATCATTTATTTCAATTAAACCATTCACAGGTACTTCTGAATTGTCAAAATTAAATAGTCGGTCAGTTAGTTAGAAAGTTGAAGCTAGTTGCCCATTCCAAAACGTAGATCTCTCTGGAGAAAAACGGGCAAGAAACTCCACGGACACAATTAAATTAAAGTATTATTACAGAATCCTGGGTACATTATTCTTATTGCTTCTATATGTGAGAATAATGTAAAAAAAAACAAATAAAGAAACAATTTAAAATATAAAATAAGCCCTGGCAGTTATGAGATGTCCAGTCTCAACCGACGGCGCCCGTTCACGAACATGACGCGTGGATCAGCACCATCCAGCTCAACCATTTTGTAGAGAACCGAATGATCCAACACACGCGCCACCATCAGTGAGACGTTTAAGTGAGCATGACATATTCTGCCATGCTCTTTCAAGTCAACATCAAAATATCATAATAAACGGATCCATGGTTCTTACATTTACAAAATTTCAAAAATACTTCTAAATGATACAAAACTATAGTTTGTAATTTATTTAAGAGATGAAAAAATATACTACCAATCAGGAAGAGGTATTTAATATTGAAGTAATCAAGAATTAAATCTTGATTGAATAAAATAAACATTAAGTTCGTAATGTCAGAAACACAAAAAAAAAGGGGAAGCAATTTAATTAAGGGCTGATTTTTCAAGGAACAGATAATTTTTATTCGTCGAATTTTCGTCGAAATTGACGTCTGATAGATTTTGTATGGAAGAAATGTAAAAAATTCAAAATTATTCCTCGAATAAAATTATCTGGCCTTGGAAAAATTAACCCTAAGAGAAATGCTTTAACATTTTCAAAAAAAGATTTTCCCCAATTTTTTTATGCGTTTTTAGTTACCTACTCATCTTGTAGTTGCTCAAATCGCCCATATCATCATAATTATTTCGCACACACCTCATATTAACTAAGTCCCTACCTACCGTGTTATCGTATCATGATGGTACCTTCACATCCATTAAATGTTATGGTCCTATGAAAGTTAAGTGTAAAATCTATCAGTGCGCTGTGCTCGTGTGAGGACGTCAAACGATCAACAGATAGACGCGGTCGTCAACCCGAAGTGATCCCCGGCGGCTATCTCTGGAGATCTCACGAGCCCCGCAGGCCCGCGCGCCCAGTCCCCGGGCTCGTATCGAACCACATCTACAACACCCGTGAACAACCTATTACGTTTCCACCATATTTTCGTCAATTTCCAACCATCTAGATTGCTGCATGCAATCAACTCGCAAATCCTTTATAAGTCATTCACGGAGCTCGATACCCAAACATATTGTTTGTATTCATAGCGACGAAATTGTGAGACGATACCTACTCGTACGTCCCGCAAGCGCCATTCAGTGGAACATGTCGGAGCTGCGATAAGATTGAGTTTTTGTGTAAGGACGCACCTCGCGGCGACCGTTCGACTCTCGCGTTTTATGTTTGCCGGGGGCTAGCGGGAGATTTGAAAATTTCGCTGTCACCAGTTTTTTTCGCCCGACGAAGTAATCTTCAAATCTAACTGGCCGTAAAGACAAAATAAGTTTTTGTAGAATGATATTATTTTATGCGGGTACTGAAGGTGTCAATGCACTGCTTTGTCTACAACATGTTAGTGCAAAGCTAGCTTCTTTACATAGATAGAGTAATAGAATTCGTATGCATTCACTCACGAATTATCAAAACCAAAAGAGCATATTGCGAATTGTACTTTGTTAGCATCTTTCGTAACTATGATGGATGGCATGGAGTCGCTGTCGTGGCCTTCTATTCTTATACTGTCAATAAAGAGAAAAATAAGTTTTCCTAGTCTATATAAAAGTTCAGATACTTGGAGCAGTAACTGCAAGGTCTGCAGGTTGTTACCTCACATCTCACATAGCAGTAAACTGAACATGTTTGTAAAAATCCAATACCTACCTGTTAGTTATCAAGGCAAGTTCGGATTTTATCCGCGATTATGACTCCGATAGTATTCTGATGTAGGTACCTACTGATGCATCACGACACGACACGTTTACATAAGTCTAGCTAGTGTAAATCCGTATGTGCCACTCGAAAAGTTGGCTTACCTACTTAAATTGTTACTTTCTAAGGGTGCCAAAAGAAACTGAAACGTCTGATATGCAGACCCTGGTCTAACCATTAGCTGTTAGAAACCCCGCAAGTTATGCAAAGTAACTGCTCATTAATCTACAGACTCCATAAGAGCCGACCTCCAACAAAATTGTTGTTCACGTAGATACGTCAAAGCGCGTAGGTACTTCGTATGTTGGACCGCGGCAGCTGCGCTTACGCACGTAAATAATCGAGTGAAGCAAACACGCGCTGATTTAACAAAATGCGGATCCAGACGGATGGGAGAGAATTAAATTAGGACACTTCATGTACAGCCAACGACACGTCATGTGCGTCATTTATATATACAAGAGAACATACAATATATATATATCGGTTCAGGATGCCGATCAGAGTGAGAATCTTCCCCAGTGGACATAATGTGTGGAGAAGTGTCGAGTAGCGAACAACAAAGAAAGTATTAGAAATCACACTAATAATTTGATTAAGTAAGGTACACTGAACACAACGAGTCGTATGACAGTTTCTAGACTAGTGTTGTCCGCGCGGCTGCCAGCAGAGTAGTGTAGTGTGTCGCACTCCCTGCGATTCGACATCGCGAGTTTAGCCCGCGCAAACTTTAATCTAGACTCCGTCGAAGCGATGACGTCACAGCGCTTCCGCCTCGTTGTCACGTAGCTCCCGTACTAATGACTTCTCCGACACGGCCATCCTACGTGACACGCGTCTCTGTGTGTTACTCTGAAACAATATTCATCGCACAGTATCACATGGCTCGGTCAGTCCTGACCCAAACCGTAAAAATCAGTTTGTGGGTGTCTGATTAATCAGAATTTAATAAAGTTAAACTTTGACAGAAGTCTTTCTTTAATTTGAACTAAACTAGGGAACCTTATTACCTACTAACAATCAATGACAATTTAGCAGAAAAGTAACATATTATAAAAAAAAAAAAAAATCAGGAAATTCAAAGTACAACCGACTACGCATTTATCGCGCTATCTCACAAAGACACAATCGAACCAAATAAATCAACACACTTAAGCTCTGCATGTGATCTCTGGCTACGCATAGCCCAGTAACCTCCAGTTACTCATCTTTTCTTTATGCGAACCCCTATGGGAGCGCCAAGTCTCTCCTGGACTCTATGGTTTTCACTCAAACCCGACCTCCGCCAGAGTTGACTGCTTACCGCGTACTCACGGACTACTTCAGTAGTAGATACCGATTTCTATCGAGCTACGGCTACACGACAACCTCTGGTACGGTCCAATCATCATGCAAACTTAAATACTCTCCTCATTGTTACAACTTCTACTTTGCTCTACCTCGATTTCGTCAGTTATACTCTGATTTTCTGGCATTTTTCGCAACCTATCATGTGCGTATTTGAAAATTCTATTGCTACGCAAAGATTTTAACAAATCACCATCCAATATTTCTAAAATTGAACAAAACTGTCAAAACAAAATGAAAACGACTCACCAGATTGTACAGACACTACAGACAGTACAGTCTCTTTGGACAGCTTGTGGTGATGTGAGGGGCTCGCCACCGAAAAAGGAAACAAGTCACCGGAGTCGATATTTTCTCTGTGACCACGTCTTTGGCCGGTTGCAATCCACTATTTCCTTGGCAGAAGTCGCGAAACTCCTTGCTCGAAAAGCACCGTCCTTGATCAGCGATTATTCGTACAAGAGATCCAAAGAGTGCAGCGCTGTTTGACACTGCCATTCTGATTGCACACGTCGTGTGTTAATCTGTAAAGAAACATACCCGCAAAGTATCACATAGCTCGGTCACTCTTGACCACATTTGGTTCAGGCAAAAGCACAATGAAAATTCGAATAAACTAAAAATAGCAGAGTTCAGAGTGTTACCCACTATTTGATTCCCAAATCTCAAGGTTACAATAAAAATAATCAACCAAGATGAATGTGTCTCATACTATCTAGTAACCTCCAGTTACTTAACTCGCCAAATTAATTTGCGCATGGGCCCCCTCGGATCGCCAAACCACTCTTGGACTTTATGGTTTCTCACGAAACCCCACACAACACACACAACTTAATCTCTACTCAGTTTCAGCAACAAAACTATTACTTGACTTTCCTCAAATTTGTTAGTAATACTCTGATCAAAACTACCATCGATAACAAAAGGTTCCAAAAGGTTCCTCTAAGCCTTAGTAAGAATTGGTCAGAAACTGTATCAATTTACTCGTAGATTCTAGTGACACTCATGCCACCCATATGGTCATCACCTCAAGTGATATGATCTACACACATCACTTCACATAGAGTGTACTCCTCCCAGCTCATTACAAGACCAACACAACAACCGTCCCCTCTGAGACCCGGGCCCCCGCTGTACCACCAGCTGCCCATCGCCCCCTGAACAACTCACAAGTGAGTTGCCGTTACGACTACAGACAAGTACGTACAGTGCGACCTAATAGCCATGGTATGTGCTCTACTACTCGGTGTAGGAACTTTCCTCACCGTCTTCTACGTTTAACCCATTAGGAAGACTACTTAGAGGCATCTTTCGTATGCGATCGTAAGTGTACATACGTGCGCCTGGAGTTGAAGGCTTTTAGATTATTGATTCAACCAGAGCCATGTAAATAAACTTTGATTAATCATAGCGTAAATCCAACCAGAGCCATGTAAATAAACTTTGATTAATCATAGCGTAAATCCAACCAGAGCCATGTAAATAAACTTTGATTAATCATAGCGTAAATCCAACCAGAGCCATGTACCATTGCCATCCACATTAAAAATCATTTATCACAAAGAGCCTTAGACACCTGGAAACCCACACACGAGTAAACCACTCTAACGCCACGGCTCTCCAGCCAACCAGCAATCGCATTGCTCTCACACATCCAGCGCATGGATCCGTGTGCATCACCTTGTGACACCACACAACTTTACTACGGCCGATAGAGAACCCCTACTCGCGTGCTTCCCATAATGTGGGCTTGCTCATCACCACTGTGATCACTATCTACTTCGACTGGTACATGACCTACTGGCATCTTTCTTTACCTATGCTACCTTAAACGGACCTCTGAACTCCCGATCTAACTTAATCTTTTAATCTAATTTCACTATTCGTTTTATAATAACATGAAATCGTCAACCGAACTCAAACTCAAAGGATTTATTTTAATTAAACCAATTACAGGCACTTTTGAACTGTCAAGGGGTCGGTCAGTCAGAAAATTTTGTTATACCTGCCTTTGTTTTATCAAATCTAGCTTTCTGTTGTTGACCGTTTAAAACAGAATTTATTACAAGAGCTTTATCCAATAAAAACTTTGTCGCAGACATGTTAATCGAAAAGCCTAGGTTCAATATTTCAGATACTATCATAATATTACTTTCTAAGTAAATTCCGGGTAGAAAATAGTAATAAAATCTCAAGCTGTTGCTCGTTAATTGCAACACTACATATGATTTGTTCTGTGCTGACTAAACATGTTTGACCAATACTAGTCAATGCAACAATGTTATTAACTCGTTTGCCACTTAATTTGGCTGCACAACCCGCTTTTAATAAACGAGCATTCAGCATCAGAATCGCAAACAAAACAATACAGCTCACCTTTATTTTCTAACGTGTCTGAGGGTAGTTGTACAACGTCCACTCGCCGTACACGACTTCCAGCACGTTTTCCACCATCTGCTTAGCTGCCACTACTCGTGCACAGGGCTGCGATATGTCCTGGTTTCCCTCACTTGCAGCACACGAAAGGCTTCGCTGACGGCTGCGGGGCTGCTGTTCCATCAGAGGCATCCATTTTTGCACACTAGCATCTTCATTTTGAACACGTGGGTCGTTGTGGTCCAATCCCAGTTCTGATATCGGTTCAGGATGCCGATCAGAGTGAGAATCTTCCCCAGTGGACATAATGTGTGGAGAAGTGTCGAGTAGCGAACAACAAAGAAAGTATTAGAAATCACACTAATAATTTGATTAAGTAAGGTACACTGAACACAACGAGTCGTATGACAGTTTCTAGACTAGTGTTGTCCGCGCGGCTGCCAGCAGAGTAGTGTAGTGTGTCGCACTCCCTGCGATTCGACATCGCGAGTTTAGCCCGCGCAAACTTTAATCTAGACTCCGTCGAAGCGATGACGTCACAGCGCTTCCGCCTCGTTGTCACGTAGCTCCCGTACTAATGACTTCTCCGACATATAAAATAAAATATACAATAGAACACTTACAAAATATATACAATAGAACACTTCCTAATTTAAATGAAAAATTTAACTTGATGCTATGAATCAAAAGTGTACCTTTTTGAGAGAAATAAATTACTATTACTTACTAGTACTGTGGTACCTACTGTAGCGACAATAAAAATCATTTCACTGCATTGAATATAAATCGTATATTTTTTTTGGTAAATCAAATTTCAAATATATAAAGATGTAGGTATAAAAAAATCTAAACACAAAACCCGGTTATTAGTTACATCACAATTATTGTGTGAGAGTTTATCAAATTTAGGGTATTTTTAAGGATATAATCTAATCGATTGTAATCGGGTTTTAGGCTTATTAGAACTAATTTACAGAGATTTTAAAAGGAATTCAATATAAATTACATTAGCTAAGTTGTCCTGAGATAAAAAAAGGTAAGGGAGCTTAAGTGTTAAGGAAAACATGGCATTAGGTCGTAGTTTCTTGGACACAGGTGAGGGTGGTCACGAAGTTCAGCAGCCAACGCTGCACGGGACTCGAAGTACAGGTTGAAGGAAGCAACAACTTGCGACTCCCAATCCAGTAAGATGATCCGGTATCCGGGAAAAAGGCAAAAGCGCCCTTTTTGACTAGCTCTACACCAACGACAAATAAAAGACCAGAGAAAAAAGACAAAGATTCACTGAGGGAGAAGAACGCTGGAAATTAGAAGAAAATATATAATGCAGTCAGCTTATGATGTGAAGCTCGACATCAACACTTTAACCATTGCTCGGTGGCAGGAATCGGTGCATGCATGTATAATATCAGCAATTTGGTAACTGATTATTAGGAATTATCAAATTATTTCAAGTGAAACCAGGTCAACAACTGTCTAGTAACTAACTCAAGAAAAATTTTCTGTCTATCAAATATTATTGCTGTCATCAAAACGTTAAAGACCAGACAATATTTGGAAAAAAAAGTTTTAACCTAAGAGGTAACGCTGCACTACCTACATATACTATGACACCTATATATATATGTGTAGGTATGTACCTAAAGCCTGATCTACGCGGTATGATTTCAATGCCAATGGCATACCATAAGTTGAAGCAACAATTAAAATTGCAAGTCATTTGTTGCTCCAATTTCCCGGTAGGGCATGAATTATCCTAAAATAGAGTTCCAACATATTCTAGGTTACAGCGAAAGTGCATATTAAAAATAAAACTAACCTCGACTCATGAAATTCCCAGGGATGTGGTTTTAAAACCACAGGGGCTAACAATAACATCTACATAATCACAAACTATGTGAACTAAAAATAACTTACGCCAAATATTATTAGCTCGCGAATTAACCTCGTGTTTAAAAGTAGGTACTTACATATGTAAATAATAATGTGAACATTGCATTCAGGAAAAAAAACAGATTTCCTTGCGTAAGTAGAATAAATATAATGTTCGTATTAGTTGCGCAACACGTGCATTAGTGACGACTACACTAATTAATAATTAAATCTTAAGCGCAAGCGTCAGGTGGTCCGCGAAATTTAGATTTTCTTAGGCTTTTTGACTTGACTGAACATGATAACACGAAAAAGAAATTAATTTAATGATTTGTTTGTGGGGACCGCAATAAAATTAGTGTATTCACTTGAAAGTAAATAAATGTAAAAATCCGTTATTGTGTGTTTCGATGTCTACACGATAAAACATTTTCTCAACTCATACTTCAAGTAATAACAAAACCAGCTGCCCCCTAAAAAAACATCAAATATTTTAATTTTTATTTTATCGTGTTTAGCTATCTATAGGTACCACGACTGCACAGTTTCGCTAGCTAATTTAATTTGACCCCGTATAATGACCATTTAGTGAAATCATGACATCTGAGGTCATTTTTGACTTAAAGAGTTGTATTGATGATTATAATTCTGGAAATACACATTTGTTACCGTCGCGAAACATATTTTGATCAACATACAACCTGACACTGACCTGCAAATCGCAAAAAACTTGAGATATTTGTAGTTCCGCGGGCTACTTCAGCGCATGCTCCTTAAATGGTCATTTAAACCATATAAAATGCATAACCTTATTGACATTGAGACGAATCATCATCATCATCATCATATCAGCCGCACGACACCCACTGCTGGGTATAGGCCTCCCCTAAGGATCTCCACGACGATCGGTCCTGCGCTGCCTGCATCCACTGGCTTCCCGCGACCTTCACCAGATCGTCGGTCCACCTTGTCGGGGGCCTACCCACTGAGCGTCGTCCGGTGCGCGGTCGCCATTCCAGAACCTTTCCGCCCCAACGGCCATCGGTTCTTCTCGCTATGTGTCCCGCCCATTGCCACTTCAGCTGAGCAATCCTTCGAGCGATGTCGGTTACTTTAGTTCTCCTGCGGATCTCCTCGTTTCTGATTCGATCACGCAGGGAAACGCCGAGCATGGCTCTCTCCATTGCACGCTGGGTGACCTTGAGCCTTCTTATGAGACCCATAGTTAGCGACCATGTTTCACTGCCGTAAGTCATCACTGGCAACACACACTGTTCATAGACTTTTGTCTTGAGACACTGAGGTAAGTCGGACGCGAAGATTTTTCGAAGCTTCCCGAATGCTGCCCACCCAAGTTGGATTCGACGAGAGATCTCTTTCTCGATGTTGGACCTACCTAGCTGGACTGCCTGTCCTAGGTATACGTAATGGTCAACAACTTCAAGTGTAGTGTTCCCAACATGAACTGGAGAGGGTACAACATGGGCGTTTGACATAATTTTCGTCTTATCCATGTTCATCCTAAGACCCACTCTTTGGGAAGCACTACGGAGATCTTCGAGCATTGTGTTCAGGTCTTCCATGGTCTCAGCCATAAGGACTATATCATCGGCAAACCGAAGGTGTGTTAGGTACTGGCCATTAATGTTGATGCCGAGTCCTTTCCAGTCCAAGAGCTTAAAGATATCCTCCAACGCAGCTGTGAACAGTTTCGGAGAAATAACGTCTCCCTGTCTCACACCACGCTGCAGTTGGATAGGATTTGTGTTCTGGTTCTGTACTCGGATCGTCATGGTGGCATTTTGGTATAAGTACCTCAACACTTCGATATACCTATAGTCCACTTGGCACCTTTGGAGAGACTGCAGTACCGCCCAGGTTTCAATCGAATCAAAGGCTTTCTCATAGTCCACGAACGCCAAGCAAAGTGGCTGATTATACTCCTCAGTCTTCTGTATAACCTGCCGCAGCGTATGGATGTGGTCTATGGTGCTAAAGCCTTTTCGGAATCCGGCTTGTTCGGGAGGTTGGAAGTCGTCGAACTTGCGAGCGAGACGATTCGTAAGGACTCTCGAAAACAACTTATAGACATGACTCAGAAGCGAGATGGGTCTATAGTTCTTTAAGAGGGATTTGTCACCCTTTTTAAAGAACAAGATCACCCCACTTATGTTCCATGTCTTTGGCGTTCTGCCCTCGACGATGACGGAATTAAAGAGCCTCTGGAGGACTTTGAGTATCGGCTTACCGCCCGCTCTCAGTAGCTCTGTAGTGATTCCATCGTCACCCGCCGCCTTGTTGTTTTTCAGCTGTTTGAGAGCCAAACTAATCTCGTACAGGCTGACGTCCGGGATATCTTGGGTATAGTGTCGGGTAAGCTTGGCTCTGGGGTCTTTAGCCTTGCTTTCAACAGGTGTCTGCGTGGAATATAACTGCCCATAGAAGCTCTCGATCTCCCTCAGGATTTCAGGCTTCGATGAAATGATGCGTCCGTCGTCAGTTTTCAGCTTCGCCATCTGGCTTTGCCCAATAGACAGATCTCTCGCGAACACTTTGGAGCCTTTATTCCGCTCGATGGCCTCTTTAATACGATTCGTATTAAATTGGCGAAGGTCGCTCGTCAAAGACTTAGATATCCGTCTATTAAGCTGCCGATAGCGATTAGCATCTACTGAACTCTGGAGCCTCATTTCACGTCTCTGATCCATGAGTAGGAGTGTGTGGTCGGAGAGTTTCTTTATCTTGGGACGGCGGGTCTTAAAGAATTTGGACCCTACCGTACGGACAGTATCCACCACCATGTTGTTTAGATCGTTCACATCTATGCTGTTCTCAAGGGCTTCGAAGCGGTTTTGGAGTTCGAGTTGAAAGCTCTCGGGGTTTTGAATATGGGCCGGCAATGGTCGAATTGTTGACTTTATCAGTCGAGATCTTTCCAGCTTTGGGTTGATATTCAATGTGCCACGTACCAATCGGTGATCGCTCCCTGTCTTAACAGCGTTGATCACAGTGACATCATTGAATATTTGCTTTTTCGTCGACATGATAAAATCTATCTCATTTCTGACTGTACCGTCCGGACTGACCCAGGTCCACTTTCGGCTTTCCGGCTTTCTGAAGAAGGAGTTCATCATAAAGAGGTTCTCCTTCTCCATAAAGTCAGCCAGCATCTGGCCTCTGTCATTCCGTTGCCCAACTCCAAATTGCCCCACTCTCAGCTCATCACCGCATCGTTTCCCCAACTTTGCATTGAAGTCCCCCATCACAACGGTGTAGTGGGTTTTGTAGCTATGCATGGCTTTAGAAATCTCCTCATACATAGCCTCCACTTCGTCATCTTGGTGTGTCGAGGTCGGTGCGTAGACCTGTATAACATTCAACGAATACCGTTTAGATATTCTGAGTATAAGGTACGCCACCCTGGTCGACACACTTCCGATGGTAATCACGTTGTTGACAAGGGACTTGTGGACGATGAACCCGACACCACCTTGGGACTGTTGGTCGCCCTCCCGGTAGTATAGCAAGTTACCGGAGTTGAGGATTATCGAGTCCTCTCCCTCTCTTCGGACTTCAGATAACCCGATAATGTCCCAGTGTAACTTGCTGATAACTTCTTCCAACTCGGTTAACTTCGCGTCGGTCCTCAGTGTGCGCGTGTTATAAGTTGCCAGGTGCAGTTGTCGTCGTTGTTGGTAGCCGAGCCGCACCCGGGGATTCTTAGCACCCCCTGCCCCGCCGTTACCGTAGCCGCTACCGTAGCTAGGAATAGCGGGGCCGCCGGGGACTGGGGGCCGATTTTTCGATCCATTATTCATGAGGGGGGGGGTTTGCCATAATCGCCACGCTTGGCAGGCGGGTTGGCGATCGCAGTAGGCCAAGGTTTTTGGAGACGCTGCTGCCCGTCTCTTGAAGGCTATGCTCCCTTAGTCGCCTTTTACGACACCCACGGGATGATAGGGGGTAGTGCTATTCTAGGCCGGCACCTACACGGCACGACGAATACGACACTTTAATTTTTTTGCTTAAAGTACCTATGCATTTTTGTGATTTGATTTATAAGGTGAGGTTAGCCATTAGTGAACAGGGTGCCGAGGAACTGGCAATCAGGAAAATTTCCTGTGGTCTAATTGTTACCCCGCCAGACACGTCACACTCTATCGTAGACTGTATTCTAGAAATAATGATACTATTCTGGATTGAAAAATAGATTTAGCATAGATTAGTAGGTGTGACATCTCTCCCTTTGAATTGAGATTCATGCTGCTGCGTGATTCCAGCTTTCTATTCTATTATTAAACCTACTTATTATAACGTATTGCTCAGACCTAACACTTACATTAATGATTACGTCGGAATTACGTCAACCGTCGATACAAACATGTTTATGGTCGACTCACGACTTTGTGGGCATCGTGACCCGAGCGCCGCTCAGGAGCGCACAGCGCGCGATCACTGATAACGTGTTTGTTAATTATATTTTAATACGCATAGTATACTTAGTGTTTACCTAGATCTGCTACGAGCAGGGAAGTTACTTAGGGTAATTAGGTACATATGCTGAAGATGCCTCATTGCGATACCTTGGAGGGGGAGGTGACATCGAGGTGGCGAGCTAAACTGCGATTGCGAGGTATCTTCGGCATGTAATTACCCAAAATGTGTAAATGAAAATCAAAATCTAGCACATGTTCTTTGAATTAAGGTCCGGATTCAGTCTCAATAGTCGCGTTCCACCAGAAAAATTCAAAACTGGAACAAATCATAATCAGATAAACCAGTCGCAATTAAACAAAAAAATTAAATCAAGGTGAGCAGATCTCATAATCAAACGTAAGTACGTCTTTCCTCCAAATCTTAAAAATTACTTGCGATAAATATTCGCAATCCTTTTCCCTTGTAAACTGCATGGCGGCCGTCGTCCGGTGCCATCACCCGGCTATCGTCGTAAGTGGCGCGCCTATCGGACCCTCGACGCGCGGCCGCCGGCTCACCTCCCCACGCGAATAAAACTTATCGCGTGCTTGTCTTACCTACCTCCGTGATACAACATCGACTTAGTTTCTTACCACACCAACATACACCTTACCCCCACGTCACAAGAAACAGTTTGGAAAGTTAAAAAATAAGTTGGGTTGCCACAAATTCGAGGACACATGGGCAGCTGAGATGATCTAAATAGGCGGATTCAGTTTTATGACGCCTGATTGTGAGAAATTCTTTTAGTTTCCATCGGGATGACGCGCCTCAGGATCTTCGTTATGACACTTAAGGGACGGGTTTATATTGCAGTCTACCTACCTTCTGTAGATACGTAGGTGCGTACTTTGATAGTTTGTCAAAGTTTGCTATACTTTCAAGTTACACATAAACCCAGTCAAAAAGTATTTCGTCTATCTATGCACTAATATAATTAAAGGCTTACCGACTAGACAGCTACATGCCTACAGAGCATCATCTCACAATCATTGTCGTATTTATTGATCTCGCAAGCATAACAAAGCAAAAACCGTTGTGATAATTTTCAGGCACCTAACCAACCTACCAATTTCACTCAGGCGGATTGTACCCCTCAGGTTAGACGTATGAGTGGTGGGTGCGTGTTCTCGCAAGGATAAGATAAATGCGTCCGCACACTGTCGGATGCGGCGCGGCGCAGGTGTGCGCCATATCTCATAGGCGCGCGGTCAGAGCGCACGCCTAATTGCTGCCCAAATGACGCAAGAATTGACTTTTCGGATGCGAACGGAAATATAGTTACAGGAATATTTTCTTGCGGAATTTTGTTTAAAGGTAAGGAATTACTCTGTTAATGCAACTGCGTCATTTCCAAATATTTAAAGTCCAGTTTAGTAGTCGCGTTTAAGGAATACGTGAAGGAAGTCCAGTAAAAATACTATTAAGTATGTTATAACTAAAAATAACGTACATATCGTATTCAAATACAAAATATGGTTATCCCTTAATTGGGAAACCTAGCCACAATCAAACGAAAACTAATTAAATTGAAACCGTTTTCCAACAAAATTCACATAAACAAGGACAATAAATTGGGAACACACGTAGCTCGCGTCCGGCGATAGCAGGCACGGCGCGGCAGGACGCGCGGGCGGCAAGACGCGCAGGCTGCACGACGCGCGGGCGACACGACGCGCGGCAACTTTATCAACCGCGCTAATTGTTGTTCTAATTTGTTCGGAGCACCGCGACACGCAAGGTGATATTTTAACGTGCCCGAATTTATATGTAAATGTGCAAACTTCCAGCGGAGTTTTGACGGCTACCTACGCACATAATTTTCGTTTGTCCAAGTTATAAATTACTCGCCCCCAACGACTGCCCTCGTGTGATTTGAATATTATTAAATCTACATTTGGAGTGTCTTGTCGTGTTGTGAGCGAGTTTCTACTAGCAAATGTTCGCGATATTAATATATATGTTTGTTCCGGTTTGTTTTAAACTTGACATTAAGTGTCCAAACTCGTTACAAATTGGTAAGTAGGTACCTACCAATTAAACAAAAATAGAAACTTGACATAACTGGCGAAGCGTGAGTATACCTACTATAGATACACCTCTGCCTAACTATAGATACAGCTCTGCCTAACTATAGATACACCTCTGCCCAACTATAGATACAGCTCAGCCTAACTATAGATACACCTCTGCCTGAGTGCCATATTGTACAATTTGGATTCGATATAGTTTCCTATTTCAAATACCTAAGTATATAGGGACCAACTGAGAAACTTGATACTATCCCGAACTAGGGCATACACATGAACATTGTTCAGCGTATTCGGCACCAGAGGTAGGGTCCTTAATAGCCATTGAAACTGAACAGAAACGTGAGTGGACAAATTGGAGCGGCCCGGGTCACGATAAGGGCGCCGACCACCGCGCCCAAGGAAAGGGAACCGTCCATAAACAACAGGCGACTCGCTCCCAATTAATAAAGCAGCCAACACTGAAGTAGTGCAATTAATTCTGTGCCTTCGGAGATTTTAATAGTTCACATAAATCAGAGCGGCGCAAGCGGCCGGTGGGTTAATCGTCGTTTAATATGCCGGACGGTCCGATCTGCCTTCGCGCTATCTCATAACAAATGTAGCTCACTATCAACAGATAAGGCACGATACGTGGAGCCCAAGTTCGGCCATTCCTTACTGTTGGAGACGTTACATTTCATTTGGTTCAATAGGTAAGTACGTACAACTGTAACACGTCGCGAGCCCGGTTAACTTTTGACGGTTATCGCGGATTTATTCATATGCGCCTACACTGCCTACTATTGCAGGTTTAAGTGTTTGTTATTAACTCTTGATGTCATTCTCAAAGGAGTAGGTATCGAACAAACACGTTTTCCTGATATTGATATTCCAAAAATGAATTTATAATATTCCCAGCAAAATACACTGCAATGTGTTGTTTTGCGATAAAATTACGACTGCTTATAGGTACTTACTTACCTACAAGTATCTACATATTTTAGTGCACGGCGGGGAGTTCGGAAATTCAATTCGAGCCAGACTTCACTTCTCGTTAAGTGGTTATATCCCCTTTAACAGTGGACAGAGGAGGGCTAGTGGACACTAAACACAAGGTGCACGGGGAGTGCGAGGGGTGCGGGCGGCGCGCGGGCGGCAGGGGGGCTAGGTCGGTGGAGATACGACGACACCTCTGGATATTGAATTTGCGGCGGCAAGCGACTCTCAATTGTTATCTGCCGCTGCAAGGTCGCCCCCAACAGCCCCGGACAGGTACTACAGCCCTTTCTTTTACAGTAGGGTTGCCTCTGGATCTACTTGCAAATTACTTGTTATGCATCAACCATCATTAGGGTTATCTTTCAACACACGAGCCAACTTCATACTTACGTTTTAGAAAACATGTTAGCATTTCTTACTTCGCGTCTGCGAACGAAAATAAGTGACTCGCAGGAAAATACATTTGAATGTCAAGTAAGGTAAACAATATCGAGGCAATACACAGGAATGAATAATATCGAGTCGTATCATAAATCAATCAATGACATGAACATTCGATACTTACAGAACTCATTGTATTGTCGGCTAGTAATCATTTATTTCTTATGTACGTCAAACAATGTAATGTCTGCCCCGGATTGGGTACAATGGAACTTGGATAGGAACTGAAATCATTTAAATAAAAAATGTATACGCGTGATTAAGTCGGAATAACAGCCAAGGAAACACATTCGTATGAGAAATAATGAGTGCTATATCCATAACCGTTTTACCAATCCAGTAAAGAATCTGTAATCAAGATGACTGGAGTGGCTTCGGCCATTGAACATTTAACTATAACAAATTGTTCGCCGTAGGAGTGCGTGCCAGCCCTGTCCCGTCGGCGGCTCGCAACAGCGGTCATTGGTCAATTTATTTCTTGCGCCTGCCGGGGACCGCAGTTATCATGATTGAATTAAGTAACTCCGCTCTGAATTGCACCCGAGCCTCCCGTGATTTAGGGACAGACCGCTTTGTACCCAACACACCTCCAACGGAAATTGCCGGCAAAAAGGGAATTTGGAATTTTAATCGTGGGAAACGTACGGAACAAACCCGTTTGTCCGACCGGCTGAGTTTATTTAAGGTTAATTTGGACGAGTTGATTTGAGCGGTCAGTTTTAGTTTGCGACCAATCGGGGTCAACTCCCCTCGCCAGTTCACAAAAGCAGTTCGATTCGAAAACACTGATTTGGTTTTGATTTGTTTGAACTGAAATTCAGTGTTGTGATAATGCGCGAAAGTTTTAGTTCTCACTCCCGTTAAAATAAAGAACCAATTACACAAATTCAAACGGGGACATAGAAAATCACGAATCTATTAAATATAGCTCAAGCTTTTAACAAGTTTTATATTGATCAAATTACCGAACCAAAAAATAAAACTATACCAGAAATTAACGTACCTACGCTTAAATACTTCAAACAATTTATGGAGCCGACAATACCACAAGACATAAATAATCATTTTACCTCACTTCGAAATACAAATAGTGTTGGTTATAACGGAGTATGCACTAAAGTTATCAAAGAAGTGTCTCATTACATAGCTTCACATCTCAGTCACATAATTTATATTAGTATTTCTAGCGGAATCTTCCCTGAGAAATTAAAAACGTCAACAACCAATGTAAAAACCGATGATAAAATGTCAAAAAAAAAATTATATGCAAATTATGTCAAATTATAGGCCTATTGCGTTGATACCCATCTTTTCAAAAAATATTTGGGAAAGTCATTTATAAGTCCTTGTACAACTACCTTGAGAAATCAAAAATCGGTGGAAGACAATCAATATGGCTATACATGACCTGCTTCTCCCTATTTTATCAAATATAAATAACAGAAATCCTGTATGTGCTATCTATATGGATCTAACTAAGGCTTTTGAATATGTGGATTATCCCATACTAATACATAAACTTGAAAAATATGGTATCAGGGGAAATATACTTGACCTCAATCGATCTTACTTAACGGACAGAAAGCAATTTGTAGAAATCACACAAATATCCTCAAATACTAGTTACGAGAAAAAATGTCGTTCCGAAAGCGAGATAATTAAATACGGCGTTCCTCAGGGTAGCGTGCTAGAACCCCCCATTTTTTTGCTCTACATAAATGACCTTCCAGGCAAATAAGGCACCCCATGGTACTATTTGCTGATGACAGCACCATAATTATTAAGTGTGATGATCACAATACTTATGAAAATGAAATAAATATGACATTAAATAGAATTATAACATGGTTTGACAACAATAATCTAATTATAAACTTAGAAAAGACTAAAATTATGCATTTTTATCAAAGAATGCCAAATACAATCCATGACATTAGCTATTTAGGGACTAAAATAGAATCAACTACTGCTACTAAATTTCTTGGTATTAATATAGACAACAATTCGACTTGGAGACCTCAGACAGACGAAATATGTAAAAAACTTAATTACTTATGCTCTCTATAAACTATCAAAAATAGTGAGCCTAAAATCCGTACTAACGGCCTATCACGGTTATGTTGCATCAACACTCAGATATGGCGTAATATACTGGGGCAATTCAGTTGATAGAGAACTCGTATTTAGAGCCCAAAAAAGATGTGTCAGAGCTATGTATGACCTTTAAAGCACGGACAGTTGTCAACCGTACTTTATACGTCTAAAAATTCTTACCTTGCCATCGGTGTATACATAGTCTGGCCATAAATACTGTTACAATTAAAAATAAGAAAGATATTACATTTGAATTTGGAATCTGTCATTTTTATACGATTGTTCATTAAGTTTTCTAATTTTGGCGCCAATACATTGTACAATATTTTGCGATATTAAAATGGAGTGGGGTGATAAAGAGAACCAAATCGCTGTGATTGCATTACACAAAGTTGGTATGGAGCCAATTGCAATTTTTAAAACTCTCCATACGCTTGGTATTAGTCAAATGTTTGTGACAGAAAAAGATCTGGCCGTCCACGTAGTGTTCGTACGAAAAAGGTGGTCAAAGCAGTAAGGGAAGAATTCGAAGAAATCCTGTCCGAAAGCAAAAGATTGTATCTCGGGAGATGAAGATAGCACCCAGAACCATGTCGTGTATTTTAAAAGATGACTTAGGACTTGCAGCCTATTAGAGACGCACTGGTCATTTTTTAACTTATAATTTAAAAAAGAATAGGGTGGTAAAATCGAAACAACTACTGAAGCGGTACGCAAAGGGAGGTCACAGAAAAATGTTGTTTACGGATGAGAAAATCTTTACAATTGAGCAACATTTTCACAAACAAAATGACCGTATTTATGCTCAAAGCTCTAAGGAAGCTTCCCAATTAGTCGACAGAGTACAACGTGGGCATTATCCGACTTCAGTGATGGTTTGGTGGGGTGTTAGCTATGATGGAGTGACTGAGCCACATTTTTGTGAAAAAGGTATCAAAACATCGGCACAAGTGTATCAAGATACCATTCAGTTAAGCCCCTTAACAACACCATGTTCAATAACCAAGTATGGTCCTTCCAACAAGACTCGGCGCCGGGTCATAAAGCTCGGTCCACGCAGTCTTGGTTGGAAGTGAACGTTTCGGACTTCAACAGAGCTGAAGACTGGCCGTCGTCTAGTCCCGATCTTAATCCGCTGGATTATGATTTATGGTCAGTTTTAGAGAGTACGGCTTGCTCTAAACGCCATGATAATTTGGAGTCCCTAAAACAATCCATACGATTGGCAGTGAAGAATTTTCCCATGGAAAGAGTGCGTGCTTCTATTGATAACTGGCCTCAACGTTTAAAGGACTGTATTGCAGCCAATGGAAACCACTTCGAATAAGCTTTTTATATTTTAAATTGTTTTATATTTATGTATTAAACTAACACACTGTAAAAGTAATAAATATTATTTGCAATTTTATTTTTTTTTAATTCTATAATTACTGCTTCAGAAAATTGTACATCACCGCTCCTATTTTGACGATTTATAATTTTATTTGACATTAGCATTATTAAGGCATGTAACTTAATCTATTTGAAATATTTTATATGCATGTACCTATTAATATTGATTTTATTACTAATGTGAAAGTTTACATAATTCTACTACTTTATGATATCTCAAAAGTCAAATTGGTGTTAAAAGTAAAAACTTCGATAATGTTAATTAAATATATTTATACGCCTCTGGGCAAAACATAGAGGATCTACCTATCTGTAACATCTCGCACACTATTATAATTTGACCTAGGTTTACAAATAAAGCATTCTGATTCTGATTCTGATTCTGAATAACAATCGTTTCGAAAATGTATGAGGAAGCAAAATAAACTTAGAGGATAAGACTTTTTTTTTAATATAATACAAAATTAAATGAACACATTTATATTTCAGTTGCATACAACGAAAACGATTGGCAAAATAATTAAGTTAATGAACCCGAAGAAAAGTAACTAAAATCCAATTTTCCAACCGTTCAAAGGTAAATCGTAGCAGTGTATTTCCCGATCACGTAGCACCGGCACCGTAGCGGCTCACCGTCGTAACTCGTAGCCGCGTAGCTAAGCACCGTAGCAAGTTCGTAGCTGTCACGTGCTACGGAGGCTGTTAATTGAATCGCACCGGCCGCTGAGAGGTGGCTTAACTTACTAATGCTCTGTAGTTACAAACTTTTCACTTAAATAACTTTGATGTAAGTTCATGCTGGACCCACGGTAATGTTATTATAAAAGTATTGACGCAATCATTTAAGGTAAGCAGTTACGCAACGAGGGATGTGTTTAGTATTTAAATTAGGTTTTTATTTAATTAATAATAACATAAGTTTGTTGTATGAATGTATGTATGTTCGGACGCCTACATTAATTAGTTACCTCATCCTCTGAGTTAGGTATGTATTTGCGGAATGGCATGTATACAAATGTACGTATTTACGAACCCTACTTTATTGGAGTGCGAACGTTTCATCACATCAACATAATTATTAATATCTACAGTGATTTGGTTTGGTTTGCGGCCACAGCCATATATTTTGACGTACAATAATATTATAATTTATGAAGCTTGTAAACAGCAAACTGCTATATACCTACAGGAGCGCAAAAATGACTGAAACAACACATACTCTGACGTAATACCGACATGTTCGCGAGAGCTGTTCCTGTGAGAAGCTGTTAAGATAATGTTACAGCCTCTGCATTACTATTCAGGATCAGGCTATATTTATAGCGAACAATAAGCACCTATAAACAAGTGGGTTATTTATGACGCTGTGAGGATCTGCAGTCGAAGCCTCCTCGTAAAACTCAAGCCTGCCGTCGCACCGCGTCGATGGCAGCCTCACGTCAAATTATTCCATTCCATTTTAGACGAAATGTATACAGAGCAAACATGAAAAGAGAACAAAATTAAGCATTAGCGCGGGACGCAAGCCAGGGGCGGCGGCGAGCGAGTACGATAATATTAGACATAACAGTGCAACTGGGGATTCTAATAAGTTTCTTTCTAAGAAGAAACTAATCTTGTTAGATGCAGTTCATTCTCAGCGTTGGACACAGTGCTAGGTATATTACCGACGTAGATTTCAAAATTAAGTAACCTCGTGATCTTAAGTAAGGTAAAATAGTGAGTGTGAAAATAATAATTGTAAGTATAACATAAAAAAGCATAAAAAAAATAACATATTAAGTATCGGCACCTACAGAGGGGCCTCCGGCTCATTCCGCAACCTCTTCCTCTTGTACACATGTGTCGCTTCCCTGTGATCGGGCAGGAGGCAGGGGGGCGCGGGGGGCGCGGGGAGCACGCGGGGGGACGACATCAATAATCCTCCTTGTTATTCTTATGCAAATGCCCACGGTACGATAATAAGTGGAACGCGAATCACCAGACGTTACACAGATTGGAAGAATTCACTGACAGCCGGCCCGATACACACTAGGCGAACTTTCGTGTGGTACGTATGTCTACAGAAATTTCAGGAAAATCAATGAAAATCCTAAGCGGCCTTATTACAAACAAGGACTATCTTTAACCAGAACTTTATTCAGACAAAGCTAAAGTTCCGCTTACAAAAACTGACGTAAAAACCGAGTCTCAGTTATCAATTTTGAATTAAGACCTTTACCTGGCCATCATTTCATTAATATGCAATACTTTCTTTTTAGAAGTAAGCAATCCTATTTCCTTTCAGGAAAACTCAAGAAAACTTCCACCAGCTAATCTTACATATCACAGAAATCAACTACCTGCTTTCTTTTTCAAGAATCACTCCGTGTGTACGCACAGAGCGCGGGCGTGCGTACAGAATGTAGTCAGTGCGTAATGTACGAGCGATACTTATTTGTTTAATCAGTGCATGTCATTGTAACGAGGCTCGGCAGTATTTCTCGTTCGACGTAAAGTATTGTAGCCTATGAGCCGAGCAAGCCGGGGAATATCGCGGTAATACCGTCACTACCTATTACTGAACATTGATATCCTAAATTTAGATTAACTAAAACTAGTAAGTCATTTCTTATAAACAGCATCCGCTTTTATAACAAGTTGCCAATGCCGGTTACAGAACTTAGCGATGGAAAATAATTATCAAAAAAATATATTATAAGATTAAAGACTACGTTGAAGACAAGGTAGTATGGCAATGATTTCTTCTGCACATGTGGCTTCCCTGGCACCTCATTAACGGCATAACTACGTAACTGCTCTCAAATTACGATGTTTATTTATTTTTTTCATACTTCTTTGACATAATCTTTTTATTATTTGACATTATATACAGACAATTCTTTCTCTTTCACTTGGTTTTAATAGGTTTTTATATTTTATCTGTCCCGTTGATGGATTCTTCTATATTTTGTAAATGTGAGGACTTTGTAGGCCTTGTACTGGTACTTGTTGACCGGCCTGCGCTGTCCTCCCACACCTACTGTTATTTGAAAACATTGTAAAAGCCAATTACTTTAAAAGAGTAACCGTGGAGTTTTTTTGCCGGGTCTTCTCCACAGGAAACGACCAATTGGAACGGTGCACCTAGCTTCTGAAGTTCCATAAGTGCCCATGTTGGTTTATGTACAATAAAATATTTTGATTTTGATCCATCGAGTGAATATAGTGTATTGGTAAATAATCTTACAGCAAAGATTCTCTAACTAGAATCTTTTAAGTAGTTGCAAAACTAGTTGTGAAAAAATAGCAACAATACACATTACATAATAAAACCTCATAAAACTGATCAAAAGGTGAAGAATTTAAGAATGACGAGGAAGAGCACACAAACAACGGCATCGCACCTGAGTTCTGACCGCCTATTACTTCATGTTCGACATTAAAGTACAATTGTGGTCATAACTGCACACCACAATAATACTGCTGTATTATTGCAAAAACGTTTTAATTAGGTACGTAATAAAGCATATGACAAACACGCGCCTTATTAAAAAACAACAAAATGATAAACACCGAAATGAATAAAAAAAGAAGTTATTTTTCTGCTTGCATTATATATTTGTTAATTTATAAATAGCCACTTGATGTGCGAGGTACGGCGGACGCGTGCAACTCACACAGTCACACACACACACACACATGCCCGCGCGCAGGTCTCGTTATCTGCGCACGATACGCGCGGTCAGGGGCCAGGGGCGCGCTGTAGCCATGAGTATGTACATCCCTCACCTTACAGAAACTGCTAGAATAGAAAGCAAATATAATGCTCCAGAGTTCAACCTACAGTTTTATATAAAGTATTTTTTTAACTGACGGTTACACGAATACTTTATCTTTTTTATTTGGGCAGTTCTGCTTGTGATTATGATATTTTCTCTATCTATCGTGCTGCTGGTAAAAAAATAGACGACCGTTTAGTGATAAAATGTTAATCATCACGGCTGATGGCTCTCTAAAAACCTATGACGATTATTACGGGTTTATTGCGTGACGATATGTACTTACCTATTGTTCTTATTGGAATTTATATAAAAGTACTTGTGCACTAAGATTAAGATACATGATATTTTTCAAATACCCATTAATAATGGTGTACCGATCTATGAATGGCACCGCTAGCACGCTGCGCGTACCCAAATGCACCGATATGCCACAGCATTAGGTCGCGCATCGTATGAATGAGTGCGGCAGATAACACACACACGACAGTGCCACGTAGAGACACGCTCGTGCACACACACATGCGTGGCGGATGGACGTCGTGCGTTATCTGAAGTGACGGGAATTTTACCTTATTGCGCCGATAACCGATCCCATCCAACTGCTGATTGGCTCACCGATCGTTAAGCTAATGAGATAAGATAAGGGATTTTTAGAACATAAAAATAAAGTTAGAATAAAGTCCGAACTGGATTGGCGTAGGTAAGCACCCTACATGACACCAAAGTAAATGCCTCCCTAAACGAGAACTGTTCTAGAATGGTTCCAACGAATAAAGACAAAAGATTCACTGTGACGACGACAGCAGACGATAATAATTGGATGACATGAATGGAGTTCAATCACAATCTGCGAATATGATACTATGTACTTACGTTACTTACTTGCTTGTAGACAGAATGTTGATTCTCGAACACTTAATAGTATCATAAAATCGATACATTGACCAAGAAAAATACTTGCTACAAGTATTTTTCATAGCTAATCGAGAAATAAATAGGTAATACCTAGAGCTACATCAAATCGCATCATCCATTTATTAGAGAAAATGTTATCCTTCGTAAGGTTTTAGCAGTTTCGATTAGTTAATTTTAAAAAAGAACTCGAATTCGAAGCGAGGCGTTGAAATCAGTGCTCTGGGAATACGTCATATTAATAGAGTGGGTAATTTGGAGAGAACGTTAAGAAATCAAAAACATGACAAATATTTTGACTACATTATCCACGTAAAATCAGTTGCAATTTGAATTAAATATTGTAAAGTAATGAACATTTGAAAAGCATGCTTCCGCGGGTACTATACCGCGAACATTATGATACCTTGGCGAGGCCCGTTGCACCTGTTTCAGTAAATTTGTCTAAAAATTAGGGGCGTTCACGTAAAAAGCTTTTTATACTAGTTGAATGTTTGAATAAAGCTGTCACTACGACGTGTTTATAGAGAGCTTGTCACTGCGACTCACAGGGACGGACTCTGGAACGGTTTCAGAGTTTTGTTATCTTGAATTAACATATTAACGATTTCCTTAAAAAATATTAAAAATGTCAACACTTGTTTTAGCTTTATACAGGATGGCCGGCACATGTTACCATTCAGTACATGATTATGAAGCCTGCTTTGAAATTTTTCGTTGGTTATTAAAAAAAATAGCTGTTCCATACATTAAGACCGCGTTGGTATTTCGTTTTTTTACGAAACAGCTGAACAGACAGAAGAACATAAAATGACCAATTCCTGAATCGAAAATCTGGTCTAAATAATGGATTTTCTTATTTGTTAAGGAAATCTTGAACGTTCTTATTTGTTCGGTGTGGTAGGCTACTGGGTCCGTGCCCGCGCACTAGGTTAACATGACGGCAGCGATGCAATAACTCGCGACTGCAGCCGTCAGTCGGCACATCAATAACGGGCACATTGCACAACGCGACCATTGCGCGTAATCTATGCGCTTCACCTACACTGCGCCGCATGCAATTATAATTGTGTAAAGCTGCGCATTCATTGCCTGGCTGTCGCAGAAATGTTTACCTAATAAAAAAAACAGCACCACACCCTTACCACGATCCTTTACCATCTGGCAACCTGCATAGGTACCTACTTGCTACTGTAATGGCCTTTAGCTACATAGTATTTTTATAAGTTTTCAGTTCTGTATTGCACTCTCCAATAAACGAAACTTATTCCGGCTATCCATCGAATGCTAAACAAGGTGACCTTCCCACACCCCTATGCACATCGGCTGATCCATCAACCTTCCACACAAACCCTACAGGTCAAGTGGAGAAGGATCCTTTGGTCTTTGTAGGTATACAAGTTAGGTAGATGAGAAAACTGCTTTGAAACTTGAAAGGAGTTAGCTGTAATATTGTGCAGGTATTTAATAATTATTGTTTAGTTGGTACAGACGGCAGCACATCAAGCTACTACAATCTGTCAAATTTCTTTAATAGATTTTCAACTTTATTGCTAAAGTATTAAGGTTCAAGGTTGATTGGGAAAATTTTACAGTTTGGGGTAGCTTGACCTGCTGGCGTCTCTACATAGATACCGTTATGTTATCGTGAAAAAACATAAGTAAACAAACTATTCCTTCATTAACTTTTTCGCATGCGACTGCTACGGAATCCGGATCACAAAAACGGTTCGTGAATAGTAACATTTATACGCCCACCACTCGCAGTGAAGTAAGAGCATTGTTTGATAACTTATGTAAGTGGAACACGAATTAACTGACGTAATATCCTCCATTAATTACTGTAAATTAAAATAGCTTGGGCTAAACTGACAAACACCTAAGTAGGTATTTTATAAGTTGCAACGTCATTCTGAGTACGTACTTATAGTATTATCAAAACTACGTCGCAAACAAACCATTTTTTTTATCTGTGTCCATCATGTCTCTGCGTAAAAGTTTCTAAAACAAGCATATTTGGTTCAAAGGACACCAACACCAACATTGTAAATATCTGATGAACAAAACAAATAAAAACAGAATACAATATCTTGGCACTTTTACAATTCACAAATATGTGTAAAGAATGTAAACAACAAATTAATGTCACAATCAGAAACTTGGATTATATGAAAATTTAGTACCGAGATGTGGCCCAACAGTGAACGATTTGTTAAATACTTGTATCTATGTTAAATGACCATAGAAAATATTAGCAATCTGTTCCAACACCACAGAATTTTCTGGGAGACACTCTCCAATTTCTTTATCTGGTAAAGCCTGTCTATTTGGACACTGTAAAATAGACTCAAGATGAATGTATAATAAGAAATATTGGCTAGAACTCACTCCCTGACTGCCGAGATGACAACTACTAGAAAAGTATAGAAAGAGACATGTTGCGCCGACCACACATGAAGTGGGACAAGAGCCGGGGAATGATGAGGAAAATATGCTCAAGATGCTTTCAGGGTTTTATTTTACTTGTTCTATTTAGTCATTCGCATGTTGTCAAGAATCTGCCTCTCTTGTCTGGTCTTTCGGGGTATTTTTAATATTTTTGAATTCCTTGATACAATTTGTAGTTAGCTGCCTGGTTCCCTTGATTAACAATCCCGGTGGCTGTGACAATGTGCACGAGGCGCCGTGATATAACAGAAGGTATCGGTGTCGTCACGCTCGTGTTGGGGAAACACGTCGTTTATTAACAAAACATGTTTGTCGATACCGTTAATACCTCTGTTGTGTAATTACCATGTGAATACCGAAATAATGTCCCTACCCTACACGTGTTCATTAATTGGAAATATATAAACGAGTAGCTGTGTACTTTCCTTGTCACTTCTACGTAATAAGTAAGTAGGTACTTAGGTGGACATTAAATAAGGATGTTTAGATTTTCAAAAACAAATCACAGATATATTCAGGTACCTACCCTATCTAGATATTACCCACCCTACAGGTAAGGTGCTAAACTGTTCTTACAAACATAGGTAAAGCAGCAAGCAAAATCACCTATCTACGTAATGATAACCTAGTCGGTAGCGTAATCAATGTCCAAAGAGTTGTAAGTGCAGCCATTGGTTTATCTACGTCTTTAATTACACATCGCGTGATATATCCCTAATTACTGAAGAAACGAAGCAAACAACTGGCATCCAGGTCATGAACTTATCAAGTACGCAGATTCGAAGCCGATTGAGGAAAACAGGTCACTTTGACGTGCGTGGGCGATAGGTATCAACTACCTACTTAGCAGAGAATGTTTTTTGAAAGTCCTCCGTACGTAAGTAATTATTTTATTTCAATAAATGGATCAGGCAATTGCAATAACAATGTGTTTTAAAATTAAATAAGTATTCCTTACACTACCCCGCAGATAGCCCTACCTACTTCACACACGTTACTGGAAACGTTTTTGATAATTGAGGCATTTTAGATTAATAATACAATAAGTGAAATATTTAATATTGCGAGACAATTAAAATTAATAATACCGCGCATTTAATCAATTAGAATTAGAATATAATTACACAATTTTATTGTATAAACAGTAGTTGGTAAAACCCCCAGATAAGCCACAGAGCTCCACGTACCTATACTTCTGTATAGGTACGTGGAGCTCTGTGTAATAAATGATTATTCCCACTACCTACTAACAACAACACACGCATCTAATAATTACATTTATATTGTAAAATAAACCAAATAAAGGTTAAACAAATATCTAGCTATTTTTTACTGATTTTTTTAAATGAATTTGTCAGATTTTGGATAGAAAATATGAATTAATATTAAGTATAAAAAAGAAAGATATTAAAGGTGGTAACCAAAATAATAAACGGGCCAATATTCATTCATTACATTGGGTCCCCGTGTATATACGTAATCAAGTGCTCGGTGTAACAAAATAAATGCTGACTCTACACAACCAGAAAATAACTTTCATAGCCATCTCTTTAGCTACATAGTGGGGCTCCATCTTAGGAAAGGGCATGTGGGTAAAGTCTACGCAACAAAACCGATCTTCTTCGATTACGTAATGGATAGACATCTAATTGATTATTTATAACTAATTAAGTTCGTTCTCTAATCGTTAGGTACATCACTGAACCATATCGACATCAACGCGAAGAAAACATCTTCCTCGTAAACACATAGGTATGACGCCTGATCCATTTCCTGCACACAGGCTGACCCGCGCGGCCCGCGATAGTGTCTGAAACACGATTATAACAACAACAAACGTCAAAACTGTAAGGTTAACGCCTCGTACTGCGTCGTACTTAATGGAGCCTTGTCGAAACGGGGCCGGGGTTGTGCGGCTAGCAGCGCCCGGCACCGCTGGGCTAGGTGAACAGGCCTCTAGCGCGATACGCGGGTCGCAGGTCGCGCGGTATCGGTGTTACCTCGCCGCGGTGTACGGCGCTGACGTCAATCGGTACCCTATTTGTGAGAATTATCTGCGCAATAACGGGCCGGAGGTGAAGGATCGCGCGGATACGCAACGTTCACGTGTTGTCGATCACATCGCCGTATTCTAGGAAGATGAGATAACTTGATTGATTGCTCTTTGTTCGGATGAGTGTGTGCGCGAGAACTGGGCCGACACCGGTAATGTGCGACTCTTTGCTCGGGAATTGTGTTGTAAAAGACACGCACCTACATACGTAACGTTGCGTTGTTTTATCTTGCATTAAATAACAGTAACAATTTTGACACAATCACGTACCTACAGAATATAATAACAACGTACTGCTGTAGCCTGCATATTGAGCCTATTTACGAGTATATTATACGTTATTGTGAGTCAAATAAACATGTAAATATCACACACTCTTATTATTAACCACATCTTTCGGGAGTAGGTACATTACCTACGATTAAGTTATATTTAGAGAGAGTACAATGTTTTCCATAGCTTTTTATATGTTAATAACCACAAGAATTAACATAATATAAACAAATGCGATGGATTTATTAGAGGGCGACACTGAAAGTTTTTAGAACTGGCCACTTGTAAACGATATAATAAAAAAATAAGTTCAAATTTTGAAAATGGAACTCTTTGCCAATATTATTGTGTATGTATATTATTAAATTGTCATTTGTTTAAGATTTGGCGGCAAATTGAAAATTGTCTGCGTCACGTCAGCATGAATGTAACGCGAGAAAATTTTCGTACAATGATTTTTTATTTTCGATGTCTGTTAATGAGTTTAAACGTGGTCGCACTAATCTCACCGATGATCTGCGTGAGGGACGGCCTTCTACGGCGACGACTAAAGATAACATCAGTGTTGTGCGGCGTATGATAGAGACTGACAAAAGAGTGACTTATCAGCAGATTGGCACAAGCTTAGGCATCGGTATGAGTCAAGTGTACAAAATCCTCCAAGAACATTCAGCGGTCAGGAAGCTTTGTGCCCGGTGGATACCTCATAATTTGACAGAGGCCCAAAAGCTCCGTCATATTGATTGGTGTCGTGAAATGGTTCAAATATTTAACGGAGGTGACTCAAATGCTGTGTTCGACATACCTACCCCGACCTCGCACCTTGCGATTTTTATTTATTTCCGAAAATAAAAGAAAAACTTCGAGGAAAACGTTTTATGGACGCCGAGGAAGCAGTGGCTGCGTTTCAAAATGCCGTCCAAGAGACCCCTAAGGACGAGTGGGCAAAGTGCTTTTCTCAGTGATTCCATCGGATGCAGCGATGTATTGATGTAAATGGACACTATTTTGAAAAGATATAATAAAACTAATAACTTGCTAGTTTGTTCACTTTTTGATTTTCTAAGAACTTCCAGTGTCACCCTCGTAATGGTATTGTAAAGAGCTTGTGGTTAATTATATTGAAGAATGTTTGGTAGGTGCTGCGTGATTTACTACAATTTCTATCTAGGTTTTATTGTTACATTTGTTATAATGTATATCCTTCATATGCGATGGATTTATAATGGTATTGTAAAGAGCTTGTGGCTAATTATAATGAAGAATTTTTGGTAAGTGCTGCGTGATTTGCTACAATTTCTATGTAGGTTGTATTGTTACATTAGTTATAATATATATCCTTCATAAAAAAGAAAATAAAAATATTTTATTTGGGACACACACAGTAAATACAAATAGAATAACGGAGTATTTGAAACTAACAAAGTTACTTTAAAAACAACAAAAAAAGACCTGTGCGAGCCCAAAAAGGCCTATATCAGCATAATGCTGCGCGATATTTAAAAATAAAATACCGCAGCGCTGTTATTCTGATAGGGCTCGGGCGGTTTCATAGGATTAAAGTTCATTTCCATTGACTATTACGTTCATTAGGTGAGATAGGTAAGTAGGTGCTTATAAAACCAGCAAACAAGTTGCTGTTTCCGAAAATAGTGCGAAAAGCTATTAACTAATTACCCAGCTAAATAAAGTACCTAGATGCCTACAAACATTTAATTTTTTTTTATGATCTGTCTCGAAAAGACCTCATTTAGTTTTCACTAATAGTGTGCCAATAAGATAAACAAAAGTGACCGCAATATACCAAGGTGCAGCGGCGAGGCGCTCAGCACCTCCGGCACAATTGGCGAGCCTCCAGCGCTTCTCACCGCCTCACGCCGCATGCCGCTCATCTCGAGCTAATAAAATATTGGTTAATGCGCTCATCAACATCAACCCACCTATAAAACAATATTACTACCTATTTACATGACCGTTCCACACATCCCTATTGACTACTCTAAACTAAAGAACTCACAATATAGGTAGGTACTCGTACTTGAAAACGTTCAGAACACGAATAGAACGTTGGTTTAATAATCTTTTTATATGTCACCGCGGTCGTAAATATTAAACGTAATGGAGGTTGCTCGACGAATGATAACTTTATTATAAAACTAAAATAGATTGGCGTTACTTTTTGTTCCTTGCAAAGTAAGCAGTTAAAATTATAGTAGACTGCGAAGAAAGTAGCATTTTGCTTGAGGTATCTTGTTTCGCTATTAAAATTGAAAAGCTTCCATGTGAGGTTGCACATCACGTGTCCCCACATTCAGTGCACATCTATTGAAGTGAAGAGCGTTAAAGCTAAAGAATAACTAACATATGAAATAGTTTTAAGTTAGTGGTAATGCTTAAATCTAGTTTTAAATCGAGAATCTCGCTTGCGTATCGCTCTAACCCTTCACTGCAATGAACAGCTCTGAAATATAGTTCTTGCACGGACTCACCCATGCCGTACTATTACACGATACACCACTCTTCCCTCAAATCATCCTGAGTGTCAAAATGAAAGGTCGCAGCGGCAATTGGCAAGTGGCATCATAATTACTGCGGGGCGACAAGCGGCGCGGGCGCGGCCGGAAACCTGCCGCAATAAAGGTTCGCATCGGCGCATTGTTTTTATTGCGCCGGAAGTGAGTCGCGCCAGCGCGCCGCACCGCGACATACGCGACAATATAAGGGGCAATCGGCAACCAGTTGCCACAAATGTGACAATTTTCGCAGGGAAACTCAAAGCAAAGTACTTTAAAACTGCAACAAAGCAATGTGTACTTAAGACCAAAAAAAAAACAAAAGACCAACTGAGCTCTCGATGCACGTTACGTACGCACGCGTACGCGTTAATTATTATGTCTTTAAGAAGGTAATTGATCGTCTATGGATGGCATAGAGGTTGTGTCGTTACTTTGGTACGAACATGGTTGGTATAATCATCTGTAGGTATTTTATTTATCTCAGAATAATGAAAATTAACTACTCTTTGCAAACATATTCGACAACCATCGCACAACAATCGCTAAAGCACTTTACGCAGTACGGCTTCGCGGAAGATGTAACGCGTTCCTTGTAATTGCGTACCTCGATGGGTGCTTTCGAGAAAAACTGGCAGTTAGGCGTCTGTACGGCCAGAGAGCGGGAGTCTCCTCAGTCCGGGCGGCCTCGTGGCACCCGGAGCGTTGCGAATGGCTGCCGTCCACGTGCCAACAGCCGGCTTTATTGTCGCAGATCTGACAACCGGTTTTGAGGGTGAAATATGAATGAGTTTTTCTTTTTTTTCCGAATATGTAAGAGTTAGAGCAAAAATCATCTAGATCATAATTTTTATTTTGTGTTTATGGTTTTGACCCTGTATCTCTTTCTATTATTTTATTTTATTTTATTTTATTTTATTTTATAGTTTTTGGAAAACTTACAGCTAAAAACTTTTACACGATTGAGAGTAACAAAAATAAAGGCCAATTACAAGTTTTCACAGATAGTAGAGAGAATATAAACAAAAAAATATTTGAGAAGGTAGACAGCGTTTTGAGTAAATACACTATAAGTACAAAAGCGTTTTAAACAGCGTAAATTGTTCTTAATTAGGCTACGTGATCGAAAAAGAAATCACAAACAGTCTTTTTTAATTTTGAAATACTGGTATTGAAAACATCGATGTCGACGCCCCGGTAGACCGCATTATACGTATGACTCGCTCTGATTAGGTATGAATTTCGTCTGTAATTCGTTCCTACCATAGGAGTATGCAACACATGAGGATTGCGCAGAAAAGCAGAAGGAACCCGCAGTCCGATTTTGTTCAGCAATTCGGGAAGCTCGGTTGAACCGTTAGCGATTCTAAATAAAAAAGTCAAGTCTGCAATTTTTCTACGTTCAGAAAGAGGAAGTAGATGGAATCTTTTACAGCGCAGGAGATAAGTGGGAGAATAAGTTTTTGACCGGAATTGAATGTACCTCAAAAATTTCCGTTGTATGCCTTCCAATCGATTGATGTATATGTTGTAATTGGGATTCCAAACTTGAGAGGCATACTCAAGATGACTGCGAACAAAAGTACAGTAGAGAATTTTAATGGTTTTGATGCTTCTAAACTCGGACGAGACCCTCAAAATGAACCCTAGTGATTTTGATGCTTTATTAATGATTTTGTCTATGTGTTGATCAAATAATAATTTAGAATCAAAAACAACTCCCAAGTCTTTGACTGTGTTAACCCTAGCTAAGGATCTGTCTAAAATTTTATAGTCAAATGTGATAGGAACGGGCTTCCTGGTGAAGGAGCACACGTAACACTTGGAGACGTTTAAATGGAGCTTATTAGAGCTGCAGTAGTACTGGAACCTATCTAAATCTTCCTGCAATGATAGAGCATCAGATAAGGAGGATATCTTTGACATAATTTTCATGTCGTCTGCATATAAAAGTATTTTAGAGTGAAGGAAGCAAGAATCGATATCGTTGACGAATAAATTGAATAAGAGCGGCCCTAATAAAGAACCTTGAGGAACTCCAGATGGGATACGCATTGATCTTGATGAATACCCATTCAGCACAACAGTCTGACACCTGTCCTCCACATACGACTTAAACCAACGGAATAGGTCACCCCTAATGCCCATCGACAGAAGTTTACGCATGAGAACGACGTGATCAATTCTGTCGAAACATTTGGCATAGTCTGTGTATATGACATCGATTTGGGACCGATTAGACATAGCCTCTGACAAGAAGTCACTACAGAGGACGAGGTTTGTAGTTGTTGACCGACCACCCAAGAATCCATGCTGGTGTTCGCTGAAACTAAGTCTGAGTGCAGAGTAAACTTGCCTGTACACAATTTTTTCTAACATTTTGGCAAACATTATAGTACTATACTGCTGGTAACTTTAAAGACTTTGTTCAAATTTATCAGTAGCAGGACTAGCAGGTCATTTCGGCACTAACAGCTGTTAGGTACAGTAGGCCGCAAGTTAGTGGTAACAAAACCAATATTATATGGCTTATTCTATTGAAACTCCATCGGCTACGCTAGGCAAGCTAAAGGTAAAATTGTTAACACCGATACGATCGACTGTGCCAACCGTGAGCACCTACCTACAAATGAAATTTCATCAAACATTAATCTTTTAACTCAATATTTACTAAACAATATCCTTATTTCATAAATAAATGTAATCGTTGGGACTTCCTGTTTTAACAACTCGATTAATTCTTAGAACTAATTTAAATAACTCATTACCTTTACATAATAATTATTATATCAACACAATATTTTTTTGGATAAAGCAGGAAAATATTATTCTCACTATGTATATGGTCTAACGTTAATATCCTCCGACCGATTACGGTCACGGCCAATCTCAACGGAGATTAGCCAAGTAGGTACGCAGGAGATATTATAGTGCACAAGTGTGTGCGCAGGAGATATTATAGTGCACAAGTGTGTGCGCAGGAGATATTATAGTGCACAAGTGAGTGCGCAGGAGATATTATAGTGCACAAGAGTGTGCGCAGGAGATATTATAGTGCACAAGTGAGTGCGCAGGAGATATTATAGTGCACAAGTGTGTGCGCAGGAGATATTATAGTGCACAAGTGAGTGCGCAGGAGATATTATAGAGCACAAGTGTGTGCGCAGGAGATATTATAGTGCACAAGTGTGTGCGCAGGAGATATTATAGTGCACAAGTGTGTGCGCAGGAGATATTATAGTGCACAAGTGTGTGCGCAGGAGATATTATAGTGCACAAGTGTGTGCGCAAGAGATATTATAGTGCACAAGTGTGTGCGCAGGAGATAGTATAGTGCACAAGTGTGTGCGCAGGAGATAGTATAGTGCACAAGTGTGTGCGCAGGAGATATTATAGTGCACAAGTGTGTGCGCAGGAGATATTATAGTGCACAAGTGTGTGCGCAAGAGATATTATAGTGCACAAGTGAGTGCGCAGGAGATATTATAGTGCACAAGTGAGTGCGCAGGAGATATTATAGTGCACAAGTGTGTGCGCAGGAGATATTATAGTGCACAAGTGAGTGCGCAGGAGATATTATAGTGCACAAGTGTGTGCGCAGGAGATATTATAGTGCACAAATGTGTGCGCAGGAGATATTATAGTGCACAAGTGAGTGCGCAGACACAGGTGCACTCCCTCTTCCCCCATTCTCATAGACCTATGAGACGGCGATCCGACACGACCGGGGAGAGATCAGGCGCAGGACCAATGGCTTTACTTGCTTTCCGAGACACAGGGGTATTAAACCGCCAACTTCCAAACTCCGGACTGTTACTAAGAAATTACTAATAGAAAACCCAATAACACTTTGTCCGACCCGGGAATCGAACCCAAGACCCCAGGCTCAGCAGTCGCGCTTGCAACCACGAGACCAACGGGGCAGTCAAACATTAATGTTGATATACCTAATAAATGATAATTTTAGTATGTTAGCCCCAGAGCACTAACCCGGCTGTCCTGCACTGGGCTCCATCGCCGCGACCGCGATAGTTTACTCACCTGCAGGAAACAATGTGTTATCGCCACCTCTAACTACGTCCTTCAGTGAACACTATTGTATGTACACGTTCCGGTTTCCTCAAAGTTAATTATACAATACTTAATAATGAACAATAACATAAACTTCCTGACAGATAGTTTCCATATATTATGTCATATCGTAGTATCAAAATACGTTATATATGTGAGAGAAAAACCAGCTAAATATATTTCCGGAGTTCCCCGTTTCAGAGTAGACCAGGTATGTACATAAATAACAGGTAAAAATATTATATACTTATCAGGAACACTTGTGATAAGTATGCAGTTATGCGAGTGTACGGCGATGATTTCAGCCACGTCACAGCGAGGGCGGCCGCGGAGCCGCACTTTATAATTAATTAACAAATAATAACAATAGTTAGCGGGGGACGTCGGTTTTTACGAGTTGTAAACCACTCCGAACAATGGAGACGCATAAAACTTTCGCCGAGCTATTGTGCGCTGTGATGTGAGAATAATGTTATATTAAATTAGCGTCGGCAAAAATACTGCGCTGTTCATTTGGGGGATTACTTACATAACAACTAACACTAATGTGAAACAAAGACTCGCCGGCCATTTGTTTATAACTCATACGCACTGAGAGATGCGCGCCACCTCATACTTCACCTAATGTAGGCATATTATGTGCTTGCCTATTTACGTCTGAAATCTAATGGGGTCGTGTCTTTACGTGTCGTTAGTTTATATATATATCTGTTTAACTCGTATAATTTATCATATACATACAAGCAAGGGAAAATATAATTAAAAAAACGGTACGTAACCGTTTTCAGTTTTTATTTAAGTTAAATAGTTGTAACATGTAGAACACGTTGCTAATATTTTTGCGAAAAAAAATAATGTTCGACAAATGATAATGAACATCGGAAGTAGGTATAGGTAAGGTGAGGAGGCGCAAATTACCGCGCGACGTTTGAACCGCTGCCAAGCGCGCGCCGACCGCTCGCCACCGCGCCCGCGCCCGCGCCGACGTCGCGACACAGCGCGACCGCTCCATACATCACCCGGCCACTTGTTAATGTGGAAATACTTCACTTATATACGATATCCGATCATTACGCTTACACGTTTTGGCTGAGGATTCAAAGAAAGAGATAAATCCTATACGAATAAGGACTCTACAAATCGTCGAACACGACAACAAATATCAACGACGCGTATCTATGTTGGTAGGAACATGGGTTTCCTTTGCGTGATTGTAAATCTATTAAACTAGAGCGTCATGTTGATTTAATGTAAATATGAAATACCTAATGGCATAAACTCCTAGCTAGAGTTATATTAATTTCTTTACACGCCCAATTTTAGCACGGTTGTTTCTTCATCTTTCATATACGATAGAAAACCTATACCTACTTGGCATCATAAGGGGTATATGAAGCTGTGGCACATTCAATAACTACCTATCTACCATTAGCATTTATGTAAAGCACTACAACAATACTAATGAACGTTGAACAACATAATCCTATTATTCCTGTTATTTTTACAAATAAGCTCATTGTAACGTCCCCGTAATGCCTTCCTATCTCATTAAAAGTATCTTTTTCATACTTTACAAATAACAGATTTACGGCTTTCGCATCCTCTCATTATCAAGACAAGTACAAAGGCTATTACTTTGACACTTCTAACAAAACACGACGCATCCTGTCAGACCATCTGGCGACGTCTTCTTCTTAACAACCCACCGAAGGCATTTCAAACCTTATCACGAACACATAAAGGTGATATAGAGAGTAAAGTTTAAGTAGTGATTGTTTAGGACAAAGCAGGCAATAGTTACAACAATTAGCGTTTGTTGGTAGGTCCGAGACGTGACGGCGTGTCCAGGGGTCGGCTGGCCGCCACATGTCCCGCGACACGGCGCACAGGCGCAGTGGACACGTAGCCTTGCACTTGGTACACGACAGCCGCTAACCGACGTCATATCACACAAAGGGCATTATGTAAAACTTGCAGCAAATCAACAATAGTTGGCAAGCTACGTTGAGGTGGTTTTACAACTCTTCATTGCAACATACATTCATAGAATACCTACTAGGTTAATCAAAAAACAACGCACATATTTTCGTGACTACCTCTCCGAAAACTCTTCATGAGAATCATATTAAAGAGGTCCATCAATATTAAACATTCCCCGAATCTATACGGATTGTAATGTATCTGTTCTCACATCAGCAGTCAGCACACAGAAAACTATAATTCTACAGTATTCAGGATACAAAATGACATATTATTTATCAGTACCGTTAGTATCTGTGGATATCCTTTCCATATGTCAATGTTTTTGTCTCACGTCGGTCGCCAGATTAGAGAATGGTGCGCGATAACCTCGGGACGCTCAGTAAGCTGATTACACTGTTTTTATTCCGTACCGGTTTGTTTATCACCACTCGAAACTGTTCGCTGATAGTTTTAAAGGGATATAATGATAAGCTTTGATTGACGTATTTGGACACATTCCGAAAGTCAAGATTTCCGTTGTTCGCTTTGATTCCTAAATACCTTTTTTGTTCTCATTTTTATGATTCTACATATAAGGTACACGCTGAGGCACTAGTGTTGTAGGTGACCTTACAGGCTGATACTTACACACATAATTACATATTATGTACTATTAAAATAATCTGTGATCTACAAATCTCTAAACAATTCTATAAGAATGCTCAATAATATCGATTTCAACAAAGACCGCAACTATTTCCCACATAACAAACAAAACTCCCACAGCATCCAAAAATCCGTTAAGTAGTACAATAGCGGAACTAATAATAGGCGAGCACGTATGCGGGCATCGGAAACATATCGCGCGTTCGCTATCGGCTCATTATCGACACAGATCGCGGTGCCGCCCGTCGGCCCCGTACTGTCGGTGCCGCACTGGGCAAACTGGCAATTTAGCCAGAACACTAGTAGGCCCGCAGCTGCCGCCGTACGCAACAATATCGACGTCGTTACTGTTCTACTACTTCAATACTTTCCAATGTTATAGAAATAAATTGGTTATTTTGTAATAATGTTATCAAAATGCTAGGAAGGTAGGTATATGCATTATTTAAAAAAAGATGTATACTACCCATTGCATACTTACCTACATTAATAATTTGAGTATAAGACGAGGTGGTTTATAGTTCTTTTTTAAATAGGTACTTAATTTTGAGCAATAGGTACCTTACTGCCTTGCACTGAGCATAACCAAAAAGGAGCAGTATAAAAAACGCAGTATTTAACCTCACATCTCAAGAATGTGGTAAGTATTATATTCAACAATAACTTGCATACATACCTACATAATGTAATGTAAAACTAGTTTACGTAAACATCAATAGATAAATGTTAGCCATAGAGTACCTACGCGTGAACCCGCGTCGGTTCTATTTTATGTCATATTATGGGTGTGATCGCGGCCACGGCCTGCTGGAGCCAAATAACTGGAGTAAATTTGACAATTATTGTCAGCGATCAATACATCCGCGACACACAAATGTGACAACGCAGCATCTACGAACCTAATTCATACCACGAGCTATATTCTGACTCTTGTATTAACCGGTATAATACCTTTGAACATTTCATGTCTCATGTCTAAATTTCGATGAACAGTCCAAAAAGCACGCTTTGATCATCTCGTTAACCTATCTAGTGTACCTACGTAATTGTCATAGTTTAATGTCACCGTACGGAAGTAACGTGTTGTAAAATACGATTGTTTTGTAAAAACACTGAGGTTAACAGTATTCGCTGCGAGAATTTCCTTTTCTACTGACTGTCATGCTGTGGTAGTCTAGTAACTTACGTATATAATGACTTTCATCGAAAAGATAGATTTCAAGTCAAAATACCGCACAAGCGCGTCCGCTACACGTTTAGCAAACAGCACAATAGAATATTATGTCATCAAAGACTTCAGTGTTCATTCGCCACGTAAATGAATGGGCGTATAAACAAGTGATATTTGTTTGACAGCGGCAATAAAGAGCTGTCACGGTGCTGTTGTAGCTGTAAAACGATAAAGTTACCTGTGCCAAGCGACACCGCTGGCGGCCAGATGTGGCCAGATGCGGCGACTCTCCCACGACGCACCTACTGCCGTGAGAAAACATCATAACTATTGATACATTACAAACAATATACTTGGCAACGATCACCAGTTTAAAGTTCTGAAAACATTGAATGGATACAATTTTTGTTAATAGCAAACCATCTTATTGGCTAACTCTGTTGAAATTATATTTTCAGTTTACGTTTAAAACTGAAATAAAACATGATACATTTTTCTGTTCACATCAGTCTAGGTACCTCTGCGACATGTTACAAGTAGTGCTGCTAGTGACGAATATCCCACTAAGTCTCTACACTAACTTGTTTATACTGAAAGCAAACAAATTGATAAAAGCAATCCACTCGAGCGCATCCATTAGCGCACCACAACATTATCAGTGCGCATACGCAGTGGTTGTCCTGCCTGACACACAAAGCCGTTGCGTCAGAAGGTTCACATGATACGATGTAGGACCATCAGATCACATACAGAGACCTCCATGGAAATAAAATATACCATTGATTGGTATATTTTTATTCCATTAGAAATCATTTATTTGCCAATAATGTAGGTATATAGGTACAGATATGATATTTAATTTGATGAGAGTCAGAGATACATCAACAAACGCACACTACTTCTGCAGTGTTTGATGCTGTTTCGTTTTTCGTATAGTCTCATGTATTTACAACACGTTGCTAGGTAATTTTGGCCTTCTGTACGACCTCCTGCTGCATTAGGGATGCGACCACACGTAGAGGCCCCACACGCTCCCGCCGTGTGTCTACAGCACAGCCCGCACATCACACGTGCATCGACGCAGTCCTATTGTAAGGAGTCACTGTTCACCTCTTGTGCGCACACTTTATTTAACCTCATACAGGTTGCCTCTACGCGTATGAATTCCCGCGACGAACAACGCGGGTTGATTGTGTGATTAAGCTTCATTATGTGCAGTTGTGTAGCTGCATCCACGTTACATTAGCACAAGTCGTTTTGTTCTATCAAACAAAGGATAATAATATGCGACCCGCGCTAGTAGGTATACATGGAGCAACGGGTATGGATGGCATGCTGCTCCAGGAAGAACTACCCAATATGTTATATTACACTATATATTAGTAGGTAATCAATTCCATAACTACTTTATTAAATTACCGGTAAAATAAATGGAATCGAGCGCCCTAATTAAGATATGTATCTGGCAACCTAACATCCGGTGTCTTGTCGCTCTAGAAATTGTTGAACTGTGCCAAGATTTATTAGAAACTAATTTTTACAATGCATTGACGCACTTGCTAGCTAGAAGATGTGAGCTTGTTACTGCTGTAAAATATACTACATCGCATCAGATTTCAAGACTAGAGGGAAAGCAACTACGCCATAATGATAAAACATTAAAGCAATTATTTATATCATAATACACACCTAATTGACCCCAATATCATCTGAACTATAATTTCGACACATTGTGATTCAACTAAAACAAGTAGTCTAATAAAAAAAATTGCGAAGACTGCAGTCTGCAGCCAATCCATGTGTCGCTGCTATTACAGACAGCAAACAAGTCATTTGAACGCAGCGTAAAGCGAGTTTACAGCGTCTATAAAACAAAGCGTCGGACAAAACCGCAGGTGGCATTGTGGCGGCAGCGCGCGCGCACGTGGCGCACACGTTTAGAACAAGGTGCTATTGTCTACGTTACACAACGATTTACTGCCGCACAATTTTAAATCTTATAATGAAAACTTTAAGCTTCGTTTTTTAATAATAAATATATTTGTCACGCAAAGGTAAATTATGAGGGCAGTAAATAAATATCTTTCAAGCAATAACGAGCTTTACACATAATGAAATAGAGCCTCTATTCGACATAGAAATGCTTTTCCAGTCCGAGGTAATATTATGATGGTAGTGTTAGTTTACCACTACTTTATGGTCTTTGTCTATTTTGTGACAGGATTCTGCAATGAGCTCATAAATTATGCAAGCTAGATATGAAAGCTGCTGTACTGACAATATAAAGACTGAATTTAAAACGCAAAACGCATTACTGATCTACGGCTTTTTTATAAGGGTCATCATTATCTACCTAGCCTCTTCCCAACTATGTTGAGGTCAGCTTCCAGTCTAACCGGATGCAGCTGAATACCAGTATTTTAAATGGAGCGACTGCCTATCTGACCTCCACAACCCACTACCACCACCACCCACACACCCACTTTTTATAAGGGTAACTAACTAAAATATTAACTGTAGGTACTATCGACCCGCTATAGATATAAAATATTCAATAACAATTATAACAATTTAAGTTCTAATGATTAGTGAATTAAGTGCAAATCAAAATATGTATTGTCAATGCAATGGAAACAAAAATTAGTCTACAACTAGTCAGGAAAAGTTCTAGTGTTAAGATAGGCCACCTGATTGATACGTGACGTGGCTGATTTCAGACATCTTGTTATCAATACATGCACACAGTATGGGTATCTAACTATCTACGGGATAAGGATAATGTATGACTGTGTTAGGGATACATATTTCTATGTTTTATTGTTGTACCTACTCAATCACCTTTTACAGCAAATAACCCAGTGAGCGCAAAAAAAAGAATAACAAACGCTGTACATGTGTTCGAAAAGAATAAAAAGTAAATACTCGTAATGTATGTACCTACCTACATTATTTACTTTTAATTTTTCAGTGTAGCTCGAGGTACCTACGTCAAGCTACACTCTTACCGAGATAATAAGGATCTAAAGGATCAAAAGCTCATCATGTAAACAATTCTCAATATGAAGTCGGTAAAAACAGATATTACGTCAATAGAATAGTTAGTTTCAAGCAAAACGTAGATATATTGTAAACATTAATTGTCTACTATCGTCATTGAATCGCCTCTAATGTTAGACAACGGAAACACGCCGGGAACTTACCTACCACATGTTGTTACTGAAAACAAATCATTAAGAGTTAGTCTATTAGTTAAAACAACAAATTGAACATTAGTCTATCGCCGCGTAGCCGACCGTTCAGTTATTACCTCATTTTCATTATGGTAGGTAGTTACCTAATTCGTAAAAAGGTGGTATATAAGGTACGGTCACCAAAGGAGATAAGTAACCAGGTTTGTCGGATATAGTTGAAGTTTAGTAAGAAACCGATGGATATTTACGAATGAAATTTAATTAAATTAATAGAAAAAAAAAATATTTATCAACTTAAATGTCATTCAAAAACATCTATTAGTTTCTTACTAAACCTCAACTACATCTGACGCCATGGTTACTTATCTCTTTTGGCAACTGTACGTGCATGACAATCAAATAACACAGCTATTATTAAGTTAAATAAGTAATTATCAGCTATTAACTAAGTAAACAATGCAAGGAATGTTTTAATTTGACCTATTTACTTAATAAGATCAGTGAATGAATAAATATCGAGCAGTTACTCGTTTGGAGCAACAGGAAAGTTCGGTGCAACTCCTAACGCCATCTAGTGACCGAAAGCTGAACTAAAAGTGCAAGTCCTACTTAGGCTCATTTTATTAAAGTACTAGGAGGCTTCAATAGATTAGAATGGTAAAAGTGATTTTATATGTTTTTCTTTATTGTTTAAAAAAAAACATTTATTTTAAATTGGTTCGGATGTTTAGGATTTTAGGTTTAATTTTTATTTTATGATTGGATTAACTACTGCAGAACGACCTCAAATCAGAATTAAAACACTCCAATGTACCTACCTACGTCGTATATTTACGTTGGTACCTACTCGCAAAGTTTTAAATGCAAACTAAGCAAAGTAAGGTCGTCGTTAGATAGAGACAGGTAGATTACCAACGAGAAGGTGGAGCGTAGAGCATGTAAATAAACAACGCAAAGGTAGAGTCGCAGCCGCGTGTGGCTTGAAAAAGACAAGGGTCATTAAATTGTGAAGCTGTTATAATATCGACGGTGTATCGTTATTATAGTCGTGGTGAGACACGGCTCAGCAGTCGCAGTCGGCAGTCGGCTCTACTAATTAAGTATAGGTGGGGGGAGGTCGCGGGAGGTGAGCGGGGTGAGCAGAGCGAGGTGCGGAGGGCGCGGGCGCGCAGGGCGGGGCGAGAGGCGGGCCGCCGGCTCATTCCACCGCGCGCCGCGCCGCCAGAAACACGTACGTCCGCGCGCGCGGGCCATGGTCGCGAGAACCGATGAGAGCATGTTCGGGTGCTATGGTGACAGCTACTCGTACCGCCTGTGGAGCCTGGCCAACGTGTGGGGCGCCTGCCGATGTGAGTAGCGCGCCGCCTACGGTCCGAAGTACACGTGCCCCCCCGATACCAAAACTAGGACTTTTACCGCTGACGTCAGCGGAGGCTGTGAAATCTCGGTGTAGTACGACGTAGATGCGATTTCGACTCCGCCGCGAAGTGCTCACCGCGATATTAGATACCCCGTGGTCGCGGCCAGTGACGTGTGAGAACAGAGGTGTCGCTCGATGAAAGTGCAGAGCTCGTTAATGGGAGTTGGCGGTTGGTACGAATGCTTGGCGGCCGGTTGGCTTGCGGACATGAGGAGTAAGCAGGTCCCCACGTCTACCACCTCGGCCAGGCGGCTCGCGGCCTTAAGTAAGCTTCCTTTCTTTTTGTTTTAATTTGCATTTTATATCATTATATTTCGCCTCCATTATATATTTTTACACTTCCTTTATTATTTGTTATCATCACAAAACTCATTTATCTACTTTTCATAACTTACTTCCTGTACCTACCTGAAACGGTACCAAAAGTTAACAAAGTGAAATAGTAATTGCTCCCAGACACGATACCTGAAAAAAAAGTTTTAAATGTCCAAACATTCCATTAATTTTTACATTTCGAATGCAGGTGAAAATGATATCACCTCTGAGGCATTAAAAATAAAACCCGAGCACGTCTTCATTAGAAATAACCTCCGTGTTCGGTAATCTCCCCTACTCTCCCTCGGGATATAATTCATCCACTTGAAAATCGGGAACAGGTACACATAGACTTGAAAGAAAGTTTCGTTTGTCGAGGGGAACCCCGCTCGCTTTCACCGTCTTAAATCGTAAATGATTATGTTGTTTTAATTCATTTGCTTTTTTCTGTCTTACTTTTTATTTTATTCTTCCTCTTTGAGTGCCGCCTGTCTGGAGTGGATAACATAATAGGGACGTTTGATGCATTCGGACGACCTATAATGCGTAATATTTTAGACGCGTGTTTGTGGAACGCGGATGAATAAATTAGTAAAAGTTCTTTTTATTGCTGTTCTCCGCCGAACAGACGCGAAAGTGTGACGTACGGGTTTTTTTTTAATTTAATGTCATTTGAATAAAGTAATCATCTAAGCATCCGAGATTAAAACGCACCCACGAACCTAAATAATGTCTTATTAAATACGCCAAAACATTCGATGACCAACAACACAGTATTTACCAGTGCTATGATAATATAATAGTCGCTCAAGTTTTTTTTAATTATATCTACTTGGTACCTGCTATACAAGTATTTAACCTAAGAAAAGTGCGCAACGAAGTAAAACTATGAAATTCTAGATTAAAAATTCGCCGTAGTAGCAAATAGACTGAATACTTTTAGGTATGTCTCGCCTGTTATAATGAATACGGTATTTAACTATTTATTTTAAATATAGGTAATTGTTAACCATGACTACCTTATATCAATCAAAACAAGACAGTTTAAAGAGTCAATCGCAATATATGTGACGTACTGTATAATAAATAAACCTTTCCAGGAAACGATTGCCTTAAACAAACTGTTGGTACATCTCGTTACCTAGTAGGTACTGCACCGCTAATTACTTGTTTGTTGGAGACAAAATTAACGGCTTTGCTAATAACTCGCTGTCGATTTGTTAATCACTTGTCAAACACTCCAGAGATACAGTTGTATCTCGGTGATCTCATGACTCATGGTTGTGATTCAGCCGAGTTAAATTGTTGTTGTTTTGTCATTTCACCTCTCCAGTCTGAATCTGACTCATTATAGATTACTTTACTTCTAATGCCAGTATTGAACTTGGTGTGAGTGTCCTAACTATTATTGGAAAATGTATTAGACGAAAATGTATTTAACGTACAACTTATTCATATTTATAATAATAACTTTGTTTACATTATGTAAAACAACAAGCAATACTTTATATTTATGCGTCAACGCTCCTACCTGAAACGTAGCTATTATTCGCAGCATTACTTATTTAAATTTGAAATTTTGAGTCACTTTACATTATCAATAACTGTGCGTTACCGTCTGAGAATTGTACCGCGATGACAATTTGGGTACCTACGTAACGTGGCCGTCACCATTTGACAACAATTATGTGCCAAATTAATTCCTTTTTTTCCACCTGCTCATTTCATTTATGGAGTATCGCGACCGCTGTATTGAATATGCATCAACTTCAATTTGCGCGATCTTGCACATTTATTTCGGAATGAAATAATTAATAGTAGGCCACTGATGTTATGTAGCTGGTGTGCGGTTTCCACCATGTTATGCTTAAAAAGAAAATTTTAAGATGACAAAAGGTTTATATACCTACTTAAAACCGCATCATTTTTATAGGCACACGTATATAACATTTATGACCACAATAAATATAATGTCAATAATTACCCAGTATGTAAATATTGTTGTGGTATTACGTGTATGGGTGAAAGTGGAATGATACCTCTACCATTCTACTTCGTATTAAGTTTATATTTCTCATTGATCATTAGGTAGGTATGATCTTGACAAAGTAACACAAAGCCACTGATTGGAATTAGATCGGTAATCAAACAACTTTACATAAAAAGCTTTTGGTTTTAAGTCCAGTGGAAGATCATAAACCCGTTTAGCAACTGGAGGATAAACATATAAGCACTAGGAAGTGGTGAAGGGCGGGCGTGCCGGGGGACTGTCTTTTGGAATTTTGACGTCCGAAAAGTGCTGATTCTCAGCCTAATTTAAATAAATGACTTTTGATTTTGTATACAATGTTTAATATAGCCACCCAAAGCCTTAGTCCAATATATTTTGTTTCTATGTTCTGCAATAGTCCTGCACCAACCGGAGATTATTCCTGGGTGCACTTGCATAGTGCATACAGGGATAATCGTCGGTTGGTGCCTTATTTCATTGAAAACGTCATAACTGGCCTCTGCTAGTTGGCTTCGGCCCCTCGTACGCCTTCCAAAGGTCCGGGACCCCAGGGTCCCGAGAAATATAAGACGTAAAAAAAAATTTGATCAAATACTTTAACGAGTTTTAACTGGAAAGGAACCTAATGTAAAGAATTAATATTTCATCATTAAAGTGTGGCTGTTTGCTCAGTCAGTTTAATACGTGCAATTCTTCTAATTGATTAAATTAACTTAATCCGGTGTGACAGTTAAACAAAAAAGTCGAGTTCTTTGTGTCACCACAGGCTGAAAACCAGCCCTATGAGCTTGAAAAACGACTTCAATGTTTACTGAACAATAACTGCCCGATAAGAAATGTGCATATTGATTTATCACGCAAACATGATGTATGTAGCGGTCAGAAAATATTTTCAAGACGTTAGTTAATAGGCGAGTGCCTATGCCAACAAGACGTAGGTACAACATACGGCGCGGCTACAATGCGATACAATAACCGAACAAATAGCTTGCGTCTAAACAGTTCAATAATAATTCTCTCAACGCGCAATTACAATTCCGAGCGAGAGGTCACAACATGGTATCTGCCGGACAGGCGGAGTTTTTTCTTCGCGTAAAGCAAACACTTGGGCGCCCCCCGCCGCGCCCCGCCGCCCGCCGACACAGGTGCGACCAATCACCACTGCGCGCGTTTGTGTGCTGCGATCAACAATCAAACTCTTATCTTGTGGACTACGAGCGCGCGTGTGCGTGTGTCCGATAATTGTTATTTGTTGTAGCAGCAATAGGAAGCGCGCCGCAGTGGTGTGTGTATGTAGATTTTTTATCAGCGGTTAACGGACGCACTCTGCCCGTGCGCACAGATTATTGTACCGCCGATAATGTGGTGTGTAGGTGTACGTCCGCTCCACCTAACGAACGATACGCATGAAATGTTTACTGGAACTCATTAGCGAATTAAGTTATTGAACCATAGATCTTAAAGCGCTTCGTAAAGTTGATTTAATCACATTGTTATGGGCTACTATACTACGAAAACGAATTACGACTAGACTTAAAAGAACCAATTTAATAATGTTAAAGTTAGTTATAAGGATTTTAAATTCTGAATTGCTTTGTTGAAGACAGACATAAATCGCACCTTTATAGTAAAGTCAACAATGATTCACAAATATATTATAGTTATTATCAACAATTGAAATAAGTATATTGTGTACCTACTCACCTCTATGAATGGATAACTCGTAGTATTGAATGAGCGCGCCGCTCAGCGCCATCTACCGGCAAGTAGCGAAACAAAAAGCTGTAACAATTTTCTGAGATAATTATTATAATTTTATTTCGATAAAATATATGGTTTTCTGATAGTAACGATAAAGATTATGTACTATACTGAGAATTTGGTATTGATTTTAGCTTCTCTAGGATGGTCAATATTAAGTATAAATATTGAGCCGCAACGAGCCATACCTAAGTCAAAATACTCGTATCGTATGAACGCCATTACATCTAGCCGATTTATTAGACAAATACAGGTACTTAGCTAGGTGTGTCGCGAGGTCGTATTTTCTAAAATTCAATACCGGTGTCCCGATAGCGGATTACAGCGTATGTAAAGGACACGCGGCCGACGCGCGGCCGCACTAATTAATACGTCGCCCCGTTGTTTTGCTCTTTATTATATTTGATTTACGATGCGCTCGCCGACGCCGCTTTTAAAAACGATATTACGCTGGAATACCAGCCGTATTACCGAAATGACCGACTCCAAATTAAATTGTTGCCGCCATATTTGTTTTTATAGAGCGAACATCACCCGTAAAGGTGTCCACGATAATTTTAATCGCTAACAACACGTATAATTGTTTTACTTTCAATTGAGGTTTACGATTATCGTGTTGCATTCGAAACTAGTACTTATTTTAAATGATTACCGAGCGATGTGTAAACTATCCCTGACGGGGCATTTTATTTAGTTACGTACCGTAACGTACGTTACGTGCCATGTCGTCGGTGTTCGTGAGATTTAACTAATAATATATGATAGGAGACATACATACAGCTCACTTTCCGTGTATACTTTACCCATCCCCGTACAAACATTAAGCAAGACAAACAATTAAAAACAATATTAATAAGCCTAAACCTATTTATAACCGAAATTACTTACTACACCGAGATTGTGCCTTATTTATTAACAAATGTAACTACATGATATGTTAAGTAATTTAACTGGTATGATTTTATGGGAAGCACATTTTACCAAACAATTTTCAATGCACCACTTTATATAATACATCTTTACGTACTGATAAAACCCTGCGCATAAATATTTCGACAAAACTTATTTTAAATTGTATCCTTTTTTTTAATATTGTAAAAAGTTCCTGCATAATACTAATGATTCTGTCTATAGCAATTATGTGCATTGAAATCGTTTGGTAATAGGTTGGTACATAAGAGTAGCCAATCATCTAAAGTTAACAATTGTTGTTGATCCCACAGTCCGTCCGCTGGCCGGCGGTGGGTCAGAGGGCAAGCCGTCTGAGGAAGAGGAGGAGCGGGGAGGCTCGCCACTCGGCCCCGGAGGACCATTCTCCTGCAGCCAGTGCCGCGGAGCCTACCCCACGCGCGAGCAACTCGAGCGCCACGAGACCCTGCACGCGCCCAACACACAGGTGGATACAGTCAAATATGTCAGTGCCCATTGTATTACATAACAATGAAACCTTGCAAATTGTTACGCATCTATTAGCTAGAGATACAAAAAATATTTCAATGTCGAACCAGACTTATTCATGAATTATTGATGTTCAGTTGACATGATATAATGTCGCTTACATTTTTCAAAATTATACCACAACATGAACAAGGCACTAAGATTAGGTAAAAGAAGCAACTCTATGGAAAATCTAATTTCTTTTTTGTTATTTGTCAACAGTCATGCAAGATCTGCCACAAAAGCTTCGCAAATGTATACAGACTGCAGCGACACATGATCAGCCATGACGAAAGCGCGCTGCTTCGCAAGTTTAAGTGCAACGATTGCGACAAAGCTTTTAAATTTAAGCACCACCTAAAAGAACACTTGCGGATACATAGCGGAGAAAAGCCATTTGAGTGCGCTAACTGCGGCAAAAAGTTTTCCCATTCTGGGTCCTACTCCAGTCACATGACCTCCAAAAAGTGTCTTGTTATGAATCTCAAGATGGGACGGATTAAGCCCAATAACCCTGCCCTTAACCCAGAAAGAAGTCCATCACGAAAAAGGACTAATGCCATGGTGGCCTCCCAGTTAAATAATAATATATCACCAAACGGAAATTCTTTCCTACCCATGCCAGCTGCCTTCTTTGCATCCATGTCGGCGCAAGAGAATAATTACCATCGTCCGCCCTTAGGACAGCCTGGAATTCCCTTCTACATGCCGCCGGGCATGCCCATGAGTCCAGCGGGCGGGATAGCTCCTTACAGCATTCCGGCCTCCATAAGCCAATTTTTAGAGCAGCTAGCTTCGTCGCAGTATCAACCAAGAAAAATAGAAAGTCCTGCTAGTCCAAAGCCGTCAAGTCCTCTACCAGCAGATCCAGAAGACTTGATCGAAGAAGTTACAGAAGATGATGATAAACGATCTGAAGGAAGTGCCGAGCTTGTGATGGACATTGAGGATGAAGAAGCTGTGTCTATAAAGAAGGAGCAAGAGGAACGAGATAGCGACTTGAGATCTCAGTGTCGCAACTTCGATTCCGTCCCTTTGAATAACAATGTTCACAATGCCGAAAATCCAGGATTCAATTCCATACTCGAATCTGTCAGCGCATCCGTAACGAAACATTTCTTTAGATCTAACATGGAAAAGCTGTCTCCTGTATCGGGCAACATATGTCCTAGCATAGAGTCACCGCCCGCTTCTCAAGTCGTAATAAAGGAGGAACCAGAAGACACACATAGATGTTCGAAATGTAACCTAACTTTCACAAACAAGAGTGACTTATTAGACCACGAAAAGGGACTTTGTGGGAATATGTTCAGAAAACACGAAGGTTTGGCAGCTCAAGTAGCCGAAACGGTAGCTCTTAATAGATTAGAAGCAGAAATTCATGCTTCCATACAAAACGGAATAAGTGCAAGTGAAGATGAAGACTTTAATAGAGACGATCGCGATGATAAGATATCAATACACGACAATGATAGAAAGATCAGAGTTCGCACAGCATTAAGCGAGGAACAGCAGTCGGTTTTAAAAGAACATTACGCGTTAAACCCACGACCGAATCGTGAGGAGTTTAAAAGAATAGCTCAACAAATCGGTCTCGACAACAGAGTAGTACAGGTGTGGTTCCAAAATAACAGGGCGAGAGAACGACGTATGACACAAACGATGACCGCTTCTGACCAGCCATTAGATTTATCTACAAAGAAGTCAAATCCATCAGTTACGTCGAGTCCTTCGCCATCGCCACCATGCAGCATTTCTGTGACACATTCCGACTCGGAGGAAGCAGTGAACCTCAGTCAGAAATCCTCACGAAGTACAACTCCTCATCGCACCAACTATCTGAATACTTATCCACATTCCAATTGCTCATCATCTTCCTTCACCGATTTTCGATTGTCTCCTTCACCTGGAGAAACTATTAATGGGCACAAACGGTTACTACCACAAAAACTACACGTCAACCCCTTAGTACCTATGGATAAACTCCTTCAGTACAACGATATGGCAAATGCTCGATCTCCTATTCTTAACATGCACTTGACCTCCGACATCAGCCGACAAGGTTCGAGTCCTTCATACGAGCGTCCTCCTTGGGATGAAATGCAAGCGCCCAACGAGATCGATGAAGATGCGACAGTACTTAAGAAGAGCAAACTCAAGCAGGGGGCAGAGTTCAAGGAAGGCGAAGGACAATTCGTATGCGATCAGTGTGATAAGACCTTCGTTAAGCAAAGTTCCCTCGCGAGGCACAAATACGAACATTCAGGTCAGTACAAACATCTTGACAATATTATTTATTTAAACTTTGCGCAAAAAAGGTAGGTACAAAGGCGGACGTAATATGCCTTAGGCATTCTCTACCAGTCAACCAAGGGTGGTGAAGAGATAAGATGGCAGGTGCTTTGGTTGAGAGGAACAATAATAAAAGAATAAAAACTATTAAAACTAGGTACACAAATACATAAACAGGTTATATACACATACATAATATTTACTATAATATACATACATAGGTTGCGCAGACCCCAAATAAATTGGGATAAGGTCAGGAGAATGATGATGATGATACATACTTATAATATATACGGGGTGACTAGTAATTTGACGTATTCCTTCCAGGACGTGATAGTGTGACCCATTTGCACCAATTAAGCACCCCGTAAAGCCTAGGCGAAAATTCATGGGATTCGAGAAAACTCAATATTTATGTATTTTTGAAAATTTCCCACAATTCGTCACTAAATGTCACTTTTCTCTAAACTCTCGAATTTAATGGCCTTCATTACTATTCCATTGGATACCTGATACTTTAACAAATCTTTAGATATAACCAAATCTTCTAAAACATTTCCAAAAATCATCTACATACCTACATGAACTTTTGAAAATAACTCTGCAATTTCCGCAATATTTATAAAGTATTACCAACTTGGTTTCGATAAGAGCTCAATCTAAAGTAACAGATGCTATTTTGCTCTACAGGTCAACGCCCGTACAAGTGTCTAGAATGTCCGAAGGCATTCAAACACAAACATCACCTGACGGAACACAAGCGGCTCCACACCGGGGAGAAGCCCTTCCAGTGCTGCAAGTGCTTCAAGAAGTTCTCTCACTCGGGCTCCTACAGTCAGCACATGAACCACAGGTTCGCCATCTGCAAGCCATACAGAGATTAACCTGGACATCGCATCGGTTGTTGAACAACGTTTGGTATCCATTTCGTTAAATAATTTTAAAAAATTCTAGTGCACTCGTTAAATTTCAAAAGAGCACCTAAAATCTGAACAGATTCATGTTAATTGCTTTGAAGTTTATTGGTATACCTAAATGGTAAATAATCTTAACAGAAGGCCGACCGACTACTTCTAGGACATTTTTGATTTCATTAATAGTTATAAAAAATACATTTAGGTAATATACTTAGCACACCAAAGCTAGAACAAATACCACAGAGGTTTGTCTGGAACGCCGAATAATACCTATAGACAACCGAAAATGCTTTGCCAGTTTAAATTCCACTTTTAAGGTAATAAATCTTACCTTATCGTGTGTTGTTAGGAGACACCATTCACACCGCATGCTAATACTCATATAATAAAGTATTCATTGCCCGGTATTCTCGTTTCAAACTTAATTAAGGTCATTGCTCAACATCATAATATTTTTATACTGTAGAAAATAATTTGGATTCCCTATTTATAACATAATGCCAAATACCTACCAAAAAAGTGCCATGCAACATGCCAAAAATATTATTGATCTTATTAATACATATATTACGTAGACGATTTTAATTATTGTATAGTTTTATTATTTAATAATACCAAAGGTCAGTACCTGTAGCATAATACTCCACTATAATAAATGTTATTTTATCATTTTTTATAATATTATGGCCAAAATTACCTATCGATTAAGCGATAGAACGACGAACTCATCGTCCGTTTTAAGATTATTTTATGGTCCTGTTTAAGTGCAACTACTACAATACATTTATTTACAAAAGGCTTGGTGATGACATTGTATAAATATACCTACCACTGATACAAAGTGCAGTTTGAAACTATTTACAGTATTTTTGGTTAAAAGAAATAAAAGATTGTACCGAACTCATCGTTATCGATCATGTGCTGCAACCCCAGAGGCCTGGCGTAAATAAAAAGAGCGCTCCTGCAGTTCACGCCAATGTGCACGAGTACGTTGGTGAGACCTGTATGTCTATTGTGATGACAATATACTAGTGTTATTTATAAATCTTATTAAAATAGGTAAGTCCTCTTCGAACTCCTGCTCCTAATCATACGTAACAACATACGCACCTACTTAGATGTCCTCAGCAGGTGCGGTAGGTAAATAACCAGCTAGATAGTTAGGTTTTCCACCGATTGGTATTCAATGAAGCAAAAAAATCTCATATTGGAAACCCAACTACCAAGTTAATAATTAACTACAATTTTAAACCAATCTAAGCCTAACATCACCGAAAACTGCAGTTAGTCACGCAAACCAATAAACCCCAGATAATAAATGAATAGAAGAAACACGCTATTAAGTCATGGTTCTAAAAAATGGTCGATAGTTTTATTCTCTGTTATCAGAACATTTTAAAATTTAGTACCACTAAGCTTCTCGTATTGTAATACGTATTAAGTGTTTAGATAGATTCAATCTTAATTAAGTTTTAAGCATTCCATAATACTTCTATGGGATCTCTGCTGTGTTTAAAAAACTCTTAAAATTAGTCGAAAGATTATCGTCTGTTAAGTTGTAAATAATAAATTGTACATAGTAAGGATTTATGTGTAAATACGATCGCTTTATTACCTACTCAGTAACGGTACATATATTTAATATAAATTGTGCAGTGTCCACACTGCAAAACAACACAATGATTATAGTGACAATAATAAACATCAGTTTATTGAAAGCAATAGGGTTAAATAAAAATAATAATAATATAATGGATGGGAGTATGGATTATATACCTGCCTTCCTAATAAAACTTAAACTCCCATAGCAAGCAATAGACTTAACCATGAGAACCCACTATTTTACGTAAAATCTTTTATATAATTCGGCTGATAAAATACAAGTGTTATTGTTGATGTACTTAATTTTACCTGTGTCGTAACGAAAAGGCACCACGTGCATCATCTACCTTAAGCCTCTACTAGATATCACGGAAATTATAATCTCATATTAATTATTATCATTCATTTATCACAACAGTATAAATATTAGAACAGAAAGTTCCTAAGCAAAAAATACATTTTAAGAAATACCTAATAATTATTTCTATACTTTATAAATGTAAGTAGTTAAAATTAATTTTTAAAGGTTTCTAAGCAACGAATTACATAAATTATTACAAGCAGTATATAGTTTATTCTTGTAGTGTGCATCGTAAGGGCTCAGACGTGCAGTATCCGAACATTTCGAGATTCAGTCAGCCACTAGCATAGGTCCTGTACTATTTTCAGTCTTACAGTTTAATACGACAGTATTCAGCGAATAACATTTTTCGGTCAAAATTATAATATTATCTGAGTATGTTATGTACCTATCTTTAAAATAATATAATTGGATTAAGCGATCCTGTTTGAACTAATTCATATTTTATTATATTTTTATTGTAAGCAATTTCCAAATTGTGACCGGTGGGCTAGATAAACCAAAGATTACTTATGTTGATATATGATGAGGAAAACTGTAAAATATAAATATCCCATCATTTAGCTTTAGATTAGTTTTAGTTGTGCCAAATAATAATTTTAAGGCTTGAAATATAAATTTTTATATGAGAATTTTATTTTTACATGGAATGGCATGATGTACTATACTGAATTCGGTTACTTGTGCAATTTGATATTGCAGAAAAGTATTTTCTTCCTTTAATGAGTATAAATGATGTAATTTTAAGTGTAACTATTAGCCAATGTGAATTCCTATTGCCATGTTTGCGTTTGTTGTATTTCGTAAGATTGTGTGATTGACCGCGGACTGTGTGCCAGCGAAAGATTGCTGAATAATTGTTAAAATAAGTAAACTCTAGATTGTTAAACTTACCTATAGATTAACATGTGTTAAAATATTGCCTATATAAATTATAGTAATTCATTTTACTTGATATTATAATGTATATTGAATTTATGAATATTAAAAATATATATATTGAGAATTCAATGCAAATACAATATTTATTTTATTCCCAAAACCTATCCCTAAATCAACAAAAACAAATTCAGTATAGAAAATAATCTCAGACAAATGTCCACCTCTAGCAGCATCGGAGATATGAACCCTTTTCACTGCGTTTTTCATGACATTTTCACACATTTCCTGCGTTATTTCAGTGACTGTCTCAAATATTTTGTTTTAATTCTTGAAGGTTCATTGGCCTGTTAAAGTCAAAGTCAAATCATTTATTTCAAATAGGCACATTAAAGGCACTTTTGAAAGATTCAATTAAAATAAAATTGATTCTAGTCGCCCCTTCCAAAAGGTAGTTTTCGTATGGAGAAGAATGGGGAAGAAACTCCACCGTTACTCTTTTAATATGTTTTCCAATATTTTGCATACATTAATTATATAATTATATGTGCAGATGATGCACCTAAAAAAAAAACTATACCTACCACAATAGGTAAAAGAATTAAAATGGATTGTCATATTTGCCGCCAAAACAAAATGGAAGCAAAAAAAAGTTGTATAACTCCAAGCTGCCCACCCTGTACAAAGTTACATTGTTTTATGTCCATTGTAAAAAAACCGAATTGTGTGGAAAAGGGAGAGGGAGGCCTTTGTCCTGCAGTGGGACAATACAGGCTATATAAGTTAGATTATAAAACAAGCCACATTTAATTTCCAATCAAAAACCAACAAGACTGATGTTTTTCCTTCGAAAGCATAGTCTGAGCTAACCCTACCCTAACCCACTTCTATCTAGTTAATAAAAATACTGGGTGGATTTTTGAGCCAGGGCATTAGGGTGCCTTTACCATTGTAGCTATAAAAAGAATTTGAGACATTTTGATCCTCATTTGCAGATTTAAAAAAATAATTGGGCAAGAAAATGGGCAATTTTCACAACTTTTCTTGATAGCAATCAATCCTGTTTCTTATAAGGATCTCAAAACGATTGGACCAATCAGAAATCGCTATAAACTTTTCCCATACATTTCGTAGGAAATGAAACATCCAATTTACTTTTTTACAATTTTATTTGTTCATTTTCGGCAAGTCTATACGACTTGCCGAAATGAACCAACCAAATTGAACCTTCGAATGTCGAACGAATACGCGTTATAATTTTAATTTATTTTGAGAACAGTATTTGTTGCTTGTGGTATCAATAATTAAAAAAAAAAATGTCCTCAAATAATTTAGAATATTTCGACTTGTATAGGGAAAAGTTATTTAAGATGTTATGCAATGGAATACATTTGAATGTTTCACAAGAAACTATTACTCCAAGGTTCAGCTCTTCTTCTTGTCTTGCTCTAAAATATGTACTTTAATTTGGTGAGAGTAATACTAGTGTAGGTACTTACATGGTTATAAGTATACCCCCATAAGAAACAGCATATTTTCAAGAGCAGATGTCAAAAGTAGGAACTAAAGCAGTCGAAAAAGCCACAACAGACATAAGCCTGAATTACAATTGAAGCCTACTTACAAATTAAAGCAAGAGAAATTAATATTTGAGAAAAACCTATGTAGGTTTTTCCCTTTTGAGAATTATATTAGTAAAAGTTTCTATATCTATGTCTTAAAAATAAGAATAACTACAAGTTACAGTAACAAACACATTAATAAGGAAACAAAAGGGTCTGGCTGTTTGTGTATGTGAGTTTAAATGTTTGTAAACGCACCCACGATACAGGAGTAATTGCTAGTGTGCGGGCAACGCTTAAAAGAAAAGTAATATAAGCCCACGTACGCACAGACGTAATAATAATATTACGGCGGGATTTTATGGTGCGCTGAATTTTCTACTCTCGGTGTTGAGCCGAACAGAGTGCATCAAAATGCCTCGAAAAACACACTGTTGGATTTTCTACTCTCTACACTAAGAAATGCATTGAAAACCCAGTGCGCAAAAAAATCGCTGCGGGAGAAAAATCGCCCGTGAGTACCGTGCGGCTAAGTTTATATTCGTGCTATTGGCATACAGGTCCTTCTTTCTTTTTTCGTTTCGACGGTAAGTGCATCTAAAATATGTATACTGTTGATCTTATGTAGGTCTTAAAAATGTTTAATAAACAAAACCAGTTTAAGTACTGGACACTCGTACAGAGAACCACAGCAAATAGAAAAACACAAACTTTTTTATGTTGAAAACAATTTTATACCGTTTACGTTTTTCGCGCGCGCGCTTTTATTGTTAGTGATAATGTCAATGTCAACCCCCTTCTCGTCGACTAAACTGCCACAGGTAAAAACTTTCTCTCTGGTCTCTGCTCTAATCGCTACTGCGTGGCACTCTGGCACTTATCTGAAACTGGGGGCTTACTATGACCTTTTAAGAAAACGTTCAATGTTCATTCAATTCAGAAGCAGGCCTAATTTAGTCCTGCTAATAATCGTATTAGGAGAGTAATAAAAGTGAACAACTATTGAACGAAGTTCACCGAAATTTAATGGTAATGCTTGTCTGTGGCCTGCTGTAATGTCATTGCCTTTTTAATAGGCATCGTTCAAAAACTTAAATCTAATTGTATTTTCACTTTACCGGTTTTTGGAAAATAATAGAAACAAGAGTTTCTTGGGTATATACATATTTTAACTATGATTATGTATAACAAGTTACTTTGATAAATTATCTAAAAGCACTACAAAGCTCAATTTCCCGTTCAAAACAACTTTGTAACTTTGAAGGATTCAACGTGATTTTGACGTGTGTGGATAAGTCATGCAACCATTAAAAAAAAAATGTATTTTTGCGCGCCAAATAAAATGTTTTAAATTTGTATACCTCTTCACAATGTCGTAACTTCGTAAGTTTGTTTACTTACATGAAAATATCATAATGGTGTAATTACTTTACGCATTTTTAATTGGAATGTCGCTTCAGAGATTAATTAGAATGAATGTGGTGAATTTATTTTTAGTGAAACATGAACAAGTCATCGTGTAAGTATGACCCAACTGCTTCGCCGGGAGTTCTTAAATAATCATATAGAAATTGCATTTATGTATAACAAATCCACCCAAACACGGGAATATAGCAAGCTAATGTGGAAAATGGTGGAAAAGAGAGAATATACTATTTTTGCCCCCCTTGTATTGTAGCGTCTATTAATCTTATTACATAAGTCTTAAAAAAGTAACCAATTTATCATTTAAAATGGTATTTTTTTTAAATAAAGTCTAACCGGGATCACGAAATCGAAATAAAAAGAAAATGTATTGATAATGTACTCAATTGATTCAATTCCCGATATGGTCGTTAATGTAATAAATAACTGTATTGAAGCGTATTAATAACGATTTTACATTTTTTTTTAAATTATATACCTAATTACAGTTCGAGGTAGTAACCAAATCTATTTTTATTAAGTAAAACAATTTACCATTGACGCTGCAGCAGGTGCTCCTGTGTTTAATCTCATTTTTAAGTTTGCTTACTCTCGCGTAAAGTAGTGTAAAATTCATCATAAAACGGATTGTAGTTTTTGGTTCTTGTCCGTTTGACTCTAGTGTTGTTACTCAGTCATGGTCAGGCACTCGATGGTCTCGATTACATAATTCGAAAACTCAATTCAAGTTGAATCTAATCCATTCCATTGAACCTAGCAGCTTCTTACGTTTGAAATGCATACAAAAAAAGGAAAGAATCATATCAAGATCAAGAATAAAACAACCCACACGTTGTCAACTGACAGCAGTAACCCACAGAACTGTATTTTCATCACAGTATTATGTTGGTTATTATCACCATCACGTTGATATCACACGAAATAATCATTTATATCTGAGATTGCTGGTTATTCTATAATTGGCGACTGTGTAAGACCTCAGTCTTACACAGTCGCCAATTATAGACTAAAGTCTCAACTATTGTGATCTATAGTACTTATGATATAGAAGTTGTTGGTGTAGTGTATTATTTACCTATTTTTAATAGTATTTTATTGCCTACCTACGTATTTAATTATATAATTAAGAATGACAGTTAACTAGTGTGGCTGTGTTGGTCATGTTGGTGATATTTATCTAATAGCGACTACATCAACTGGCACATCGAGAGAAAATGAACTCGAGCCTTTATTTTATTTACCCTATATTATATTGTAGTCGATGATTTAGATTAACGAGTTACATTAAATCAAGCCGCAGCACTATCTGACACTGTCAGAAAGACGTGTCAAGACAAGTGACAACAACACGTCATTCATTATAGGTATAATCCGTTTCTTTCGAATTCCATGAAATTGATGTTTCTGTTTTCCTGTGTGTAATAATTGAAGGATTTTAATGAATATGGAATATTCAAGACGGTACAGCGTTTACTCCAGAAGGATGATTTGTGTTAATTGTCCAGTAAGATTTCAACGCAATGTGTGACTGCGAAGACATCGTTGGCTGTTGTGCACATGTTGTACCTGTGAAATTGATATCCTATTAGACTTATAGTACCTACCTAATAAAAATATTTAGTCAATTATGTGATTTTTGATTTCATAAACCGTTTTAAACACATGGGGTGTTTAAAACGTTTAATTCCTACTATTTATTACTGAACAATGCACTATTTTACCAAATTATAAAACCGAGGCCAAACTACTCACTAAGCTCTTTTACTGTTTTTTAGTTTAAGATCGTATTGCTCAGTATTCCCTTTACACTAAGTTTAATTATACCATTGTAATCTAGACGTCTTATGGAACAAATAAACATTCGTTTCATTAATAGATGCCAAAATTTTTGGAGGACCTAATCGCCGAACAAAAAAAATTCATTTTAAATTCTGCTGGCAAAGGAGCAGTTAAGTCTGCATGCGAATGGTCAAAGGTATTTTTACCATATCACTACAATGTTCTCATAGTGTAGTTTTTCTGCTTAAATTATACATACCTACATCAGAGCAATTTATGATAAAAAGGCTAGTGAGAAGCAAGGGTTATGAGTTTGATTTCCTAAAATATATATATTGGCCATTGAATCCTTGTTTGAGCATTAGATTGTACTAGGCGTTAGGTACTTATTTACTATGTGTGATAACTATAACGGCACGGTTGGCGCAGTGGTTAAGCGATTGACTGCTGCGCTGCGTGTCGCGGGTTCGATTCCCGCACGGAACAAATATTTGTATGACCTACATGTATTTGTTCCGAGTCTGGGTGTTTTTCTATCTATAATATGTATGTATTTACAAAAAAAAAAAAAAAATTGTATATAAGTAGTTTATCAGCCATCTTGTTACCATAACACAAGCATTAGGTTGCTTAGCTTGGGACAAATGGTGCTGTGTGAAATGTCCAGGGATTATTTATTTATTTATTTATTTATTACCTATTTTATTTTTAGTAGGTACTAGTTCAAAATAAAAATAAAATGTTTTTCAAATTCCCTGTATTCATTTAAAAAGGCTTTTTTATTTCCCTAGTGCGACGCCGTTGGTTTCTTTTTCTATATTCGGTATTCACTCCAAATATTATGTACTCGTCACACAGAGAAATAATAAAAAAAAGTGTTGTATGGGCACTGCATTACAAAACAATGTTGAAAAAGCTTGTTTATTAGTAACTTATTCAAGATGGTTTATTTTGACGTTACAGACGTTCAATATTCGTTTTGTTGCTGTCAATTAGCAGGTCATGGTATGAAATTCTATACAAAAAAGAAGGTGAACAGTTTTTGTAAACGTCAACGTAGCAGGCCTGTTGCAAGCCTGCTAATAAGACGTCATAGTACAAAAAAGCAGTTTAGTTTAACTTCTGCCCTGCTATAACAGCTCATGGTATGAACTTACTATAAGTTGGAAACCCCAGTAGGCATAGAGTCATATTTCTGTTGTGCAGGTTTTAGCTGTCACTGTCAATGTCAATTACCATCTGTCACCCTTAGACCATCTGTGGCTGTGGCATCTGTCAGCCAGAGTGGCTATACCAATTACCAAGGCAATAATTTTTAATTCGTAGTGAAAACATTAGTCTGAGATACAAAGCAATTAAATTATGTATGTTGGTCTACTTTAACAGTGTTCAAATTATATTATAATGGGTGGTAAATCAAAGCAAAGCCAAAGGACTAAAAACAATGTGAGAGTAAGTATAACCATGATTGGCTCCATGTCGCAATTGCTGTGTATTATTATTCCATTCCTTGCATAATAAAGCAGTTGTATCCATTTTATAAGGCTTCAAAGAGTCTTTTCTTAGCACGGAACATGTTCTTAGTTCTTCGATATGGACCATTATTACGAAATTTTGAGACAAGGTCAATATTGTTTTCATTCGAAAAGTATTATAATAATAATTCGGTCCGGGAGATTTATTGTGAAAGACGGCACGGTTGATATCTGTCGGGCATGACACCGGCCGGGAGAATCAATCAGGCATATTATCTCCGGGTGTTCTCGTCTAGCTAACGGAGAGTACTTGCATAGACACAACCTTGTAGCTAGGATAATACATCAGCAACTTGCTCTGAAATACATCCTTGTGGAATCGGAGGTCCCGTACTACAGGTATGTGCCCGACCCATTTCTCGAAAATGGAAATATCACATTGTACTGGAATCGATCCATCATCACTGACAGGACTATTGTTGCCAATAAGCCTGATATAGTGGTGGTGGATCGATCAGAGCAGCGCGCAATGATTGTTGACATAACAGTCCCGCATGATGAGAAACTCGTGAAAGCCGAGAAAGATAAACAAATCAAGTATCTTGACTTGGCTCGCGAGGTTGTCGACATGTGGCATGTGGACTCAGCAATCATTGTGCCGATAGTCGTGTCAGCCAATGGGTTAATAGCCAAGAGCCTCGACCTACACCTGAGGAGGCTCTCGTTGGGCAGCTGGATCAAGGGCTTGATTCAGAAAGCGGTACTTCTGGACACAGCTCGCATTGTCAGGAGGTTCCTCTCTCTGGAGCCCTGACCGCCGGTAGCTTGGACCCTGTTCCCGATACCGCTGGGCTACTATTTTTTATATTTTTAAATTTTTTTTTTATCTTTTTGTTTATAAAAATATTTAAAAATATAATTTGTAAGTATGTAAATGAAATAAAGGAAATAATATTTATTTGCTCAAGACATGGTATAAAAGGTGTTACAATACAATATGTGATCATACATGTTTTGCTTATAATTAAAGCATGCAAAGTTGTGCGGTCAACGTTAGTGTTCTAAAAACTCCTTAATACTATAAAAATTGATTTCATTTAACCAGTTATACAATTCAATTTTAAATAGCCTACTACCTAACCTAACCTACTTTGTTTTTATGAATAGGTATTACTTTTTTTACGTGGTAACTAGAGTATTTAAAATACTAATTGAAAATATTTACTAATAATTATAATGTAATTTTATTATCAGTAAGGATTGTGTTTTTATAGCCTTCAAGCAGCGCCCGGAGTGCTGAGCTGCTGAGCGGTGGTATAAGTCTTGATGGAGGGCTCATGAGCCTCCCTGGTGGGAAGCCCCTCCCACCATTGTTCCCGACATTAGCAGCTGCTAACTTGGAGCAGGGCCTCAACCCTGAGTTTCAGATGTGCATCAAGAAGCTTAACAAAAAGGATCCTATCACTAGAGCTAAGGTAGATAATTTTATCTTATCTCTTTGATTATTAGCAACACTATCATTCATTGCAATTACACAGAATGATAATTGGAAGAAATATTATAATCAGCTTCTTAATTGTCCAGGCTCTCCATGAACTGTGTGAACTTGTAAACAATGCTGATGTCGAAGATGTGGTGGCCACACTGCCCAGCTGGGCACACTTCTACAAGATCCTCACAGCGGACACGGATCGCAAAGTCAGAGAGATGACACAGGTACAGGGAATATCAATACATACATTGAGCTAGTAGTTTTACTGGCACTTCCACTTCCTTTAAATGTATTTCTATATCTATAGTGATAATATTTACCATAAGCCTAAGTCTAATCTTACATGTTTGCAAATACATATATACAATTACAATTGTGAAACACACTTTCTATCAGAACCTCTTATATCATTATCAATTTCTTCATGTTTGAAAAATTTATTGTCTGTTCAACAACATAAATACTGCCATGAATGTTGTTAAATTGTCAAAATGAAAGGCATTGCAATTGAAAATGTGTTCTGCAATTATTGAACAGCACTATAAGTATTGTCTCCTATATAACCATAACTAAGCTAACCTAACCAGCAATGAGTAAGCCATGTGTGCCGCGCGCGCAGGTGTGCCACGGCGCGGTGGTGCGCGCGTGCGGCCGGCGCACGGCGCCGCAGCTGAAGGCGCTGCTGCCCGCGTGGCTGCAGGCGCAGTACGACGACCACGCGCCTGCGCAGGCGCAGGCACATCTTTCGCTCACCGTAAGTTACTTTTTGCGCTACAAGGTTTTTATGGCGCGCGACCAACAGCGGAACTAACGCCGCCATCATGTTTTATTTTTCAATTGTCTCAAATCAATAACACAAATTTTTACCAACAGCATCCCTGTCAGTGTGATTCGCGCGCCAAAAGATCAAATGAGTCCATTTCAGGTTAGCTCTTTATTTCGCCACATTCCCATTTCATGTTGTGACGGCGTGATGTTTGGGGAGTGAGGACGTCACACGACGTTATTCAATTTCTAGCAGCTAATGAGGCATTTTTATGTTATAGTAATCAAATCTGATGAAATGCCAAATAATAAGGAACTGACAACAGTAAATTAAATGAAAACAACATTAATTTACGTCATTGACAGTCTAGTGACAGAAGTAACATGTTGTTTTTATTGTTGGTTCAGAGTTACTGACCACTAGACCGAAATGTACTAGGGCAAAATGTTGTCACTGTAAGTGCTACTGCAGAGCTTGAGGGTTCCCGGGTTGGGCAGAATGTTATTGGGTTTTTCCATCAGAAATTTCTGAGTAGCCACCTGGAGTCTGTATTCGTGTCCGGCTGATGGCAATAGGCTCGCCCCCTGTTACATGGAACTGAAACATAACTGGTGAAATGTGGGTGTACTATAGGTACACCTGTACCTAACCCTTTAGGGAAAGGGCACGCCGCGATAGCGGCGATAAGACTCCTCTTTGAGGAGTGGCTAGAGAGGCGCCACGGCGCCCTCACCTACCGCCTGACGCAGATCCTCACCGGACACGGAAGTTTCGGGAGGTTCCTGCACAGCATTAGGCGGGAGGAAACGCCCGGGTGTCACTATTGCCAGGATCGCCCAGAGGACACGGTGGAGGTCTGCCCCGCTTGGGCGGAGCACCGCCGTGTCCTCGTAGAGGCGATCAGCAGCGGCGGCGGCCTCTCGCGCCCGGCCCTGGTGGAAGCCATGGTCCGGAGCGAGAGGGAGTGGGAGGCAGTCGCCTCCTTCTGCGAAGCAGTCATGCTAGCGAAGGAGGTGGCGGGACGGATGAGGGAGAGAGCCTCCCGTCCCAGCCGCCGCGGGAGACGCTCCGGGCGTCGGGAGCCGCGTGACGACTCCCGGCCACCGTAGGCGCGGGCCTGCAGGCAGAGAGCAATGGATAGCTCACCGTCCGATCAGGACCAGGCCCGTACCGGACGGCGCGTAAGTGTTCCATGCGCAGAAAAAAAAAAATTTTTTTCGATGGGAATTCATCAGATGAACCCTGTCATTTGATGATTTCCAATCGAAAAAAAAAAATACCCTTCAGGGAATACAGGCGTGAAGTTATGCTAAAACAAGGAATTTCACGCGAGCAGAAGCTAGTACTAATAAGATAAGATAAGATATATTTATTTGCCCAAACATGTGTACACGTACAAGAATAAAAATAAAAACTTGCATGCAGGATAACATAGAATCAAAGAAACAGTTCAGAGACATGTTTGCCACATATTATGGCGTGCAAATTTTATGTTTGTTAAAAATGAATAACACATGAACATAAAAACATGATACATACTTAGTTACAAAATATGCTCATAGTACAAAAAGTGAAAATAAAATAATGTCAAAAATATTAATCAAAGAAAATATGCCCGATTTAGATTATAAAAACATTAGTCAAATTAATTTCATAATTACAATAAAAATATAAATGTCAAAATTAGGGCTTACACTGTTACAGATTGATGTCAGATGTCAGTAATTTAAATAGAGGGTAATAAAATAATACAAACATGAAAAAACACACAAAGTACCTGCTTAAAACATTTTAGGTTAGCGTATCTAAAATGTGTCTTCCAGAAACTCAGAAATAGTATAGTAGGCTTTACTAACAAGAAAGTTCTTTAAATGTCTTTTAAAAAGATTAATATTTAACATTTTAACTGATTCTGGTATGTGATCATAAATCATTGGAGCCATACAGAAAACACTATTACGCATCAGTGCTGTTTTGGATTGCCTTGAGCACAACATATTGGCGTGCCGTCGACTCCGGTCATTTCTGTCTGATAGCTTAGGAAATAGTTCTGGGTTAGTTTTTACAAACACTGCAGCTTCGAAAATGTACATACAGGGCAATGTTAGTATTTTACATTTTATAAAAAAAGGTTTACAAGTGTCTGTGAATTTTAACGCATACATTGCTCTGATGCACTTCTCCCTATTTGTTGAGATAACTGAATTGTTTGTTTGAACGCGCTAATCTCTGAATATTTTATAATGTACCTACCACCTTAGTTCACATTGTGGAATGCAAATAAAGTATTGAGTATTGAATAACCAGTCGCATTTGAAAAAATCTTTTTGCATTTTAGCCCAATTCCTGAGGAAGATTATAGGCTATTTAACACCAAGCTAAAACAAAAAAGTCGGAAATAACGCTAAGGGAAAACGAAGTAATAGCGCGGGCGGGCAATGCGATGCGACGCGGTGGGTAAGAGCAGTTGTAGGTCGTAGGTTCGAATTCAGACAGGCGCTTTATTTTGTGTAAATTATTTAATCACCACTGCTCTCAAAACGGTAAAAACGGTAAAGGAAAACATCGTGAGGAAACCGACATGTCCTAGAACCACAAATTCGAAGACATGTGACATCTACCAACCCCCACTGGGCCGGCGTGGTGGATTATAGCCTACTCCCTCTCATAGAGAGGAGGCCCGTGTCCCAGCAGTGGGAACATTATAGATTGATTATGTGGTGGGTCAGGGGAACAAGAAATTTCACGCTGATCAAGTCGCGTGCAGAAGCTATTTATATTTATGATGTATAACTAGCGTCGGTTGGTCCCGCCTTGCACCAAATAGCACTACAACAACGAATAGTCTAAAATGTACTCCTGCACATTGTCAACAGAGCACGTTTCCCGACAGCAAGCTGCCTGAAGTTATCTCATTCTGCAAAACCGAGGTCATGGCGCATCTGCTTGATAACCTCAACGGGAATACTGAAGCCATCGTCAACAAGAGGTTGGTTGATTGAGTTCAGATTACAAATATGAGGCAAAAATAAGAAGTCATGTATGGAGTGTTTTTCTTCTGAACTGAATAAAAAAAAATGCTCCATACATGTCTTCTTATTTTAGACTAGGCGGAAGGTTGTGAGGTTTCAAAATCTGATGAGTTGGACCTAATTTACTGGTGCCAGTTTTGGTAGATCAGCATCATACACATTGTTTGTCAGTGTCACCAACTGTAACTCTGTGGTAAAACCGCGTGTTCCCGCAGGATAGAGAACGCGGAAGAACGCCAGCTCGTAATGAGCCGCATCACAACGAGCAGCCTGCAAGGCCTGCAATACTTCTGCCTGCACCTGCCGGCCGCGCACGACGCGTGGCTGTGGGAGCAGCTGCTACCGCTGCTGCAGGCCGCGAGCTACTGGAAGCTGGCGCAAGGCACGTCGCAGGTCAGGTATGACACGCCGCCTCATTTTATAGGTTTCCTTTAATGTTGGGAAAACATCCACAATCGACGTAATTCCAAATGATTGCACAGTTCAGTTTAAAAAAAACAGACGTATTTACAACTAGCTTCTGCCCGCGACTTCGTCCGCGTGGAATTTTTGGTTCCCCGGTTCGCCTGCCCGCGCTATTACTTCGTTTTCGCTTAGCGATCTTTCTGACTTTTTTCTTTCTACTCGGCTCCGAAGAGTCGTAGCGTGATGTTAAATAGCCTATCATATAAAATTAAGCTATCAAATGCAAAAATAATTGTTCAACTTATACTGACAGGTAGTTCCTGAGCTTAGTGCTTACAAACAAACAAACTCTTCAACATTATTATTAGTAATATAGATTACCTCAACTTAATTACGAACAGGAGAACGAAGTATTTATGACACCAAACAACCGATAGAATTCAATAAAAATACATTCAATTCATTCGTGGCTTTAACAAATATATTGTTAACAGTTGGATGGTTTTCTCACACAACCAATTACCCTATTACCGTCAACGACGAAAGTGTTGAAATAATAAATCGAGAGAGTCATCAATCCGCGGAAAATTTTACAAGGCTATCTATGGTTAAATTGATAACACGTCAGCACAAAGCATAATTTATGCTAAAGCAGTATGAGTGAAAGTTGTATCCGTGAATGTTTTAGCGGCATTTTGCGTTTTAGTAATTTTTTATAATCTCCGAAACTGTATGACCAATTGACATACTGTAGAGGGCAAATATTATCTCCATGATGTCCTTGTGATCATATAATATTTATTTTGATAAGGATTAATATTTAAAAAAAAACATCCAAACGTAATTATGTCGAAAAAAATACTTTTTTAAAACATAAGACAGATGTTATAAGCTAAAATATAAAAGATAGAAATATGGTGTCGCGGATTTTGTTTTGTAGAATTATGTAAGGTGGACCAGATGGCCATACATTATTTTAACTATACAGGGTGAATTTTTAAACTGGGCGTGGATGGCCAAATTCAAAACTATGAATAGCGAAAAGTATTCAAAGGAGTCTCGGGCTCGATTTTGATGAAAACTAAAACTGCATCATTGGATTTTTGAAAAATCTATATTTCTAGCCAGAGGGGCAATTCTCGTAATTTTAAGAACGTTCGCAGTCTGAAGGCCAATTCTCGTTATTTAAAACATTCAAAATCTAGTCGCAGTCTCATCTCGGCGACAAACAAATGTCATAAACTTGTCAAAATGTAGGGAAATTAGAGGTATTTTTGACAGATTGAGACTTTGAATGTTTTAAATTACGAGAATTGGCCTTCAGGAATCGAACCCCTTGATTTTGATAAAAAAACACAGTGTATTATTATTATTACACATCATTCGATAGTGTCCCTAATAAGGATCAAATTCTGGGAAGTAATGACATACGGCAAACTTAAGGAAAATGTTGGATTTGAATATACTGCTTCTTATTTTAAAGTATTCATAGCTACATTACCTGTACCTTGTTACTTTATCAGGGGGTACGTGAAAAACGAAATCTACAAAAACACGTTGCAATTGATGACTTGAAACGAGCGCGTGGTCCTTGTAGCGGTGTGATAGGGATGTTAATGTTGTATGTGTCCGTGCGCAGAGCGGCGTGGTACGGCGCGACAGGGCGCGTGGCCGAGCGCTACGGCGCGGCGTGCGGCGCGACGTGCTGCGCGTCCTTGTAGCGGTGTGATAGGGATGTTAATGTTGTATGTGTCCGTGCGCAGAGCGGCGTGGTACGGCGCGACAGGGCGCGTGGCCGAGCGCTACGGCGCGGCGTGCGGCGCGACGTGCTGCGCGTCCTTGTAGCGGTGTGATAGGGATGTTAATGTTGTATGTGTCCGTGCGCAGAGCGGCGTGGTACGGCGCGACAGGGCGCGTGGCCGAGCGCTACGGCGCGGCGTGCGGCGCGACGTGCTGCGCGTCCTTGTAGCGGTGTGATAGGGATGTTAATGTTGTATGTGTCCGTGCGCAGAGCGGCGTGGTACGGCGCGACAGGGCGCGTGGCCGAGCGCTACGGCGCGGCGTGCGGCGCGACGTGCTGCGCGTCCTTGTAGCGGTGTGATAGGGATGTTAATGTTGTATGTGTCCGTGCGCAGAGCGGCGTGGTACGGCGCGACAGGGCGCGTGGCCGAGCGCTACGGCGCGGCGTGCGGCGCGACGTGCTGCGCGTGCTTGTAGCGGTGTGATAGGGATGTTAATGTTGTATGTGTCCGTGCGCAGAGCGGCGTGGTACGGCGCGACAGGGCGCGTGGCCGAGCGCTACGGCGCGGCGTGCGGCGCGACGTGCTGCGCGTCCTTGTAGCGGTGTGATAGGGATGTTAATGTTGTATGTGTCCGTGCGCAGAGCGGCGTGGTACGGCGCGACAGGGCGCGTGGCCGAGCGCTACGGCGCGGCGTGCGGCGCGACGTGCTGCGCGTCCTTGTAGCGGTGTGATAGGGATGTTAATGTTGTATGTGTCCGTGCGCAGAGCGGCGTGGTACGGCGCGACAGGGCGCGTGGCCGAGCGCTACGGCGCGGCGTGCGGCGCGACGTGCTGCGCGTCCTTGTAGCGGTGTGATAGGGATGTTAATGTTGTATGTGTCCGTGCGCAGAGCGGCGTGGTACGGCGCGACAGGGCGCGTGGCCGAGCGCTACGGCGCGGCGTGCGGCGCGACGTGCTGCGCGTCCTTGTAGCGGTGTGATAGGGATGTTAATGTTGTATGTGTCCGTGCGCAGAGCGGCGTGGTACGGCGCGACAGGGCGCGTGGCCGAGCGCTACGGCGCGGCGTGCGGCGCGACGTGCTGCGCGTCCTTGTAGCGGTGTGATAGGGATGTTAATGTTGTATGTGTCCGTGCGCAGAGCGGCGTGGTACGGCGCGACAGGGCGCGTGGCCGAGCGCTACGGCGCGGCGTGCGGCGCGACGTGCTGCGCGTCCTTGTAGCGGTGTGATAGGGATGTTAATGTTGTATGTGTCCGTGCGCAGAGCGGCGTGGTACGGCGCGACAGGGCGCGTGGCCGAGCGCTACGGCGCGGCGTGCGGCGCGACGTGCTGCGCGTCCTTGTAGCGGTGTGATAGGGATGTTAATGTTGTATGTGTCCGTGCGCAGAGCGGCGTGGTACGGCGCGACAGGGCGCGTGGCCGAGCGCTACGGCGCGGCGTGCGGCGCGACGTGCTGCGCGTCCTTGTAGCGGTGTGATAGGGATGTTAATGTTGTATGTGTCCGTGCGCAGAGCGGCGTGGTACGGCGCGACAGGGCGCGTGGCCGAGCGCTACGGCGCGGCGTGCGGCGCGACGTGCTGCGCGTCCTTGTAGCGGTGTGATAGGGATGTTAATGTTGTATGTGTCCGTGCGCAGAGCGGCGTGGTACGGCGCGACAGGGCGCGTGGCCGAGCGCTACGGCGCGGCGTGCGGCGCGACGTGCTGCGCGTCCTTGTAGCGGTGTGATAGGGATGTTAATGTTGTATGTGTCCGTGCGCAGAGCGGCGTGGTACGGCGCGACAGGGCGCGTGGCCGAGCGCTACGGCGCGGCGTGCGGCGCGACGTGCTGCGCGTCCTTGTAGCGGTGTGATAGGGATGTTAATGTTGTATGTGTCCGTGCGCAGAGCGGCGTGGTACGGCGCGACAGGGCGCGTGGCCGAGCGCTACGGCGCGGCGTGCGGCGCGACGTGCTGCGCGTCCTTGTAGCGGTGTGATAGGGATGTTAATGTTGTATGTGTCCGTGCGCAGAGCGGCGTGGTACGGCGCGACAGGGCGCGTGGCCGAGCGCTACGGCGCGGCGTGCGGCGCGACGTGCTGCGCGTCCTTGTAGCGGTGTGATAGGGATGTTAATGTTGTATGTGTCCGTGCGCAGAGCGGCGTGGTACGGCGCGACAGGGCGCGTGGCCGAGCGCTACGGCGCGGCGTGCGGCGCGACGTGCTGCGCGTCCTTGTAGCGGTGTGATAGGGATGTTAATGTTGTATGTGTCCGTGCGCAGAGCGGCGTGGTACGGCGCGACAGGGCGCGTGGCCGAGCGCTACGGCGCGGCGTGCGGCGCGACGTGCTGCGCGTCCTTGTAGCGGTGTGATAGGGATGTTAATGTTGTATGTGTCCGTGCGCAGAGCGGCGTGGTACGGCGCGACAGGGCGCGTGGCCGAGCGCTACGGCGCGGCGTGCGGCGCGACGTGCTGCGCGTCCTTGTAGCGGTGTGATAGGGATGTTAATGTTGTATGTGTCCGTGCGCAGAGCGGCGTGGTACGGCGCGACAGGGCGCGTGGCCGAGCGCTACGGCGCGGCGTGCGGCGCGACGTGCTGCGCGTCCTTGTAGCGGTGTGATAGGGATGTTAATGTTGTATGTGTCCGTGCGCAGAGCGGCGTGGTACGGCGCGACAGGGCGCGTGACCGAGCGCTACGGCGCGGCGTGCGGCGCGACGTGCTGCGCGTCCTTGTAGCGGTGTGATAGGGATGTTAATGTTGTATGTGTCCGTGCGCAGAGCGGCGTGGTACGGCGCGACAGGGCGCGTGGCCGAGCGCTACGGCGCGGCGTGCGGCGCGACGTGCTGCGCGTCCTTGTAGCGGTGTGATAGGGATGTTAATGTTGTATGTGTCCGTGCGCAGAGCGGCGTGGTACGGCGCGACAGGGCGCGTGGCCGAGCGCTACGGCGCGGCGTGCGGCGCGACGTGCTGCGCGTCCTTGTAGCGGTGTGATAGGGATGTTAATGTTGTATGTGTCCGTGCGCAGAGCGGCGTGGTACGGCGCGACAGGGCGCGTGGCCGAGCGCTACGGCGCGGCGTGCGGCGCGACGTGCTGCGCGTCCTTGTAGCGGTGTGATAGGGATGTTAATGTTGTATGTGTCCGTGCGCAGAGCGGCGTGGTACGGCGCGAAAGGGCGCGTGGCCGAGCGCTACGGCGCGGCGTGCGGCGCGACGTGCTGCGCGTCCTTGTAGCGGTGTGATAGGGATGTTAATGTTGTATGTGTCCGTGCGCAGAGCGGCGTGGTACGGCGCGACAGGGCGCGTGGCCGAGCGCTACGGCGCGGCGTGCGGCGCGACGTGCTGCGCGTCCTTGTAGCGGTGTGATAGGGATGTTAATGTTGTATGTGTCCGTGCGCAGAGCGGCGTGGTACGGCGCGACAGGGCGCGTGGCCGAGCGCTACGGCGCGGCGTGCGGCGCGACGTGCTGCGCGTCCTTGTAGCGGTGTGATAGGGATGTTAATGTTGTATGTGTCCGTGCGCAGAGCGGCGTGGTACGGCGCGACAGGGCGCGTGGCCGAGCGCTACGGCGCGGCGTGCGGCGCGACGTGCTGCGCGTGCTTGTAGCGGTGTGATAGGGATGTTAATGTTGTATGTGTCCGTGCGCAGAGCGGCGTGGTACGGCGCGACAGGGCGCGTGGCCGAGCGCTACGGCGCGGCGTGCGGCGCGACGTGCTGCGCGTCCTTGTAGCGGTGTGATAGGGATGTTAATGTTGTATGTGTCCGTGCGCAGAGCGGCGTGGTACGGCGCGACAGGGCGCGTGGCCGAGCGCTACGGCGCGGCGTGCGGCGCGACGTGCTGCGCGTCCTTGTAGCGGTGTGATAGGGATGTTAATGTTGTATGTGTCCGTGCGCAGAGCGGCGTGGTACGGCGCGACAGGGCGCGTGGCCGAGCGCTACGGCGCGGCGTGCGGCGCGACGTGCTGCGCGTCCTTGTAGCGGTGTGATAGGGATGTTAATGTTGTATGTGTCCGTGCGCAGAGCGGCGTGGTACGGCGCGACAGGACGCGTGGCCGAGCGCTACGGCGCGGCGTGCGGCGCGACGTGCTGCGCGTCCTTGTAGCGGTGTGATAGGGATGTTAATGTTGTATGTGTCCGTGCGCAGAGCGGCGTGGTACGGCGCGACAGGGCGCGTGGCCGAGCGCTACGGCGCGGCGTGCGGCGCGACGTGCTGCGCGTCCTTGTAGCGGTGTGATAGGGATGTTAATGTTGTATGTGTCCGTGCGCAGAGCGGCGTGGTACGGCGCGACAGGGCGCGTGGCCGAGCGCTACGGCGCGGCGTGCGGCGCGACGTGCTGCGCGTCCTTGTAGCGGTGTGATAGGGATGTTAATGTTGTATGTGTCCGTGCGCAGAGCGGCGTGGTACGGCGCGACAGGGCGCGTGGCCGAGCGCTACGGCGCGGCGTGCGGCGCGACGTGCTGCGCGTCCTTGTAGCGGTGTGATAGGGATGTTAATGTTGTATGTGTCCGTGCGCAGAGCGGCGTGGTACGGCGCGACAGGGCGCGTGGCCGAGCGCTACGGCGCGGCGTGCGGCGCGACGTGCTGCGCGTCCTTGTAGCGGTGTGATAGGGATGTTAATGTTGTATGTGTCCGTGCGCAGAGCGGCGTGGTACGGCGCGACAGGGCGCGTGGCCGAGCGCTACGGCGCGGCGTGCGGCGCGACGTGCTGCGCGTCCTTGTAGCGGTGTGATAGGGATGTTAATGTTGTATGTGTCCGTGCGCAGAGCGGCGTGGTACGGCGCGACAGGGCGCGTGGCCGAGCGCTACGGCGCGGCGTGCGGCGCGACGTGCTGCGCGTCCTTGTAGCGGTGTGATAGGGATGTTAATGTTGTATGTGTCCGTGCGCAGAGCGGCGTGGTACGGCGCGACAGGGCGCGTGGCCGAGCGCTACGGCGCGGCGTGCGGCGCGACGTGCTGCGCGTCCTTGTAGCGGTGTGATAGGGATGTTAATGTTGTATGTGTCCGTGCGCAGAGCGGCGTGGTACGGCGCGACAGGGCGCGTGGCCGAGCGCTACGGCGCGGCGTGCGGCGCGACGTGCTGCGCGTCCTTGTAGCGGTGTGATAGGGATGTTAATGTTGTATGTGTCCGTGCGCAGAGCGGCGTGGTACGGCGCGACAGGGCGCGTGGCCGAGCGCTACGGCGCGGCGTGCGGCGCGACGTGCTGCGCGTCCTTGTAGCGGTGTGATAGGGATGTTAATGTTGTATGTGTCCGTGCGCAGAGCGGCGTGGTACGGCGCGACAGGGCGCGTGGCCGAGCGCTACGGCGCGGCGTGCGGCGCGACGTGCTGCGCGTCCTTGTAGCGGTGTGATAGGGATGTTAATGTTGTATGTGTCCGTGCGCAGAGCGGCGTGGTACGGCGCGACAGGGCGCGTGGCCGAGCGCTACGGCGCGGCGTGCGGCGCGACGTGCTGCGCGTCCTTGTAGCGGTGTGATAGGGATGTTAATGTTGTATGTGTCCGTGCGCAGAGCGGCGTGGTACGGCGCGACAGGGCGCGTGGCCGAGCGCTACGGCGCGGCGTGCGGCGCGACGTGCTGCGCGTCCTTGTAGCGGTGTGATAGGGATGTTAATGTTGTATGTGTCCGTGCGCAGAGCGGCGTGGTACGGCGCGACAGGGCGCGTGGCCGAGCGCTACGGCGCGGCGTGCGGCGCGACGTGCTGCGCGTCCTTGTAGCGGTGTGATAGGGATGTTAATGTTGTATGTGTCCGTGCGCAGAGCGGCGTGGTACGGCGCGACAGGGCGCGTGGCCGAGCGCTACGGCGCGGCGTGCGGCGCGACGTGCTGCGCGTCCTTGTAGCGGTGTGATAGGGATGTTAATGTTGTATGTGTCCGTGCGCAGAGCGGCGTGGTACGGCGCGACAGGGCGCGTGGCCGAGCGCTACGGCGCGGCGTGCGGCGCGACGTGCTGCGCGTCCTTGTAGCGGTGTGATAGGGATGTTAATGTTGTATGTGTCCGTGCGCAGAGCGGCGTGGTACGGCGCGACAGGGCGCGTGGCCGAGCGCTACGGCGCGGCGTGCGGCGCGACGTGCTGCGCGTCCTTGTAGCGGTGTGATAGGGATGTTAATGTTGTATGTGTCCGTGCGCAGAGCGGCGTGGTACGGCGCGACAGGGCGCGTGGCCGAGCGCTACGGCGCGGCGTGCGGCGCGACGTGCTGCGCGTCCTTGTAGCGGTGTGATAGGGATGTTAATGTTGTATGTGTCCGTGCGCAGAGCGGCGTGGTACGGCGCGACAGGGCGCGTGGCCGAGCGCTACGGCGCGGCGTGCGGCGCGACGTGCTGCGCGTCCTTGTAGCGGTGTGATAGGGATGTTAATGTTGTATGTGTCCGTGCGCAGAGCGGCGTGGTACGGCGCGACAGGGCGCGTGGCCGAGCGCTACGGCGCGGCGTGCGGCGCGACGTGCTGCGCGTCCTTGTAGCGGTGTGATAGGGATGTTAATGTTGTATGTGTCCGTGCGCAGAGCGGCGTGGTACGGCGCGACAGGGCGCGTGGCCGAGCGCTACGGCGCGGCGTGCGGCGCGACGTGCTGCGCGTCCTTGTAGCGGTGTGATAGGGATGTTAATGTTGTATGTGTCCGTGCGCAGAGCGGCGTGGTACGGCGCGACAGGGCGCGTGGCCGAGCGCTACGGCGCGGCGTGCGGCGCGACGTGCTGCGCGCGCGCGCTGCGCGTGCTGCTGGAGGCGGCGCGCGAGCCGGGCGCGCCCGCCGCCGCGCAGCTGTGGACCTGTCTGCTGCAGCTTATGCACAACATACCGGTTCCTACACTATTATTTTCTTTTAAACTTTACTTTGATATTTAAAGAACTTTACGTGGAGCGACTGCCTACCTGTCCTACACAACCCAGTTACTGGGTTATACCATACCCCGAGGTAAAAGTTGTCAGACTTATAGTAAGTATCAACCTAGTGTTAAGTAGTTCTAGTACTTATTGAAAAATTCATTAAAAATGATGAAGGTGTCGCGCGAACTGATTTTTATTTGTGGGTGATTATTTTTCTAAGGCTTGATTTTTCAATCGACTGATAATTTTTATTCGTGGAATAAAATTAACTTCTGACACTTTTTGTATGGAAGAACTGTCAAAAATTCAAAATTATTCCGCCGATAAAGTTATCTGGCGTTGGAAAAATCAGCCCTAAAACAGATATTTGTTTACATGTTTGTAAGCTATATTGACAGCATTTCATAGCGATCTTGCCTGGTTTGCTTTTATTTGGGTTGGTAATTTGAATAAAATAACGAAGTGAACAATAAATGTTTGTTTCAGGACTGGCACACATATTTAGATAAGAAAGAATTGCTCGTCAAAAGGATATTAGATGTTTTGGAAAACGGTAAGTTTCACATTTTGAACATGCTAAATCACAGACTTTCTTCGCAAGATTTTAAGAAAAAGTTTGAAGATCATTTTAAAAATTAATTTGTTAAAATAATTATAAAAACTTACGTGTAGGTGGTTGGGGTGACGCGAGGCATCTGTCCAACATACTGCTGCCGCTGTTAGCCTATTTACCTCAAGATGTTTTAACTAAAGACTTTTACGAAGCTTTCTTTAATGCTGTGTTTACTGGGTAAGGTCATAATATTAACCGCTAATGTTATAACTTTATAAACCTAGTCATAAAATGACTCATATTATCACATATTGTCCTTTCAGATTAGTAAAGAAAAACATATTGAACTCAAAAAGTGAACGGCAGTCGTGGATCACGAGTTTGGCTGAATGTTTGCGATACCTGTCCATACAGCAGCATGAGTTCGTGCTGGAGATCGTGAGCAGCGTGGACAGGATGTGGCTGACCAACGTGCTGTCCGCGAAGCACGACGGGCAAACCCGAACTAACCTTATAAAGTGTTCCGCGATCAATATGGCCTCACTCGTCAAATATTGGCTAAAACAATTCAAAGAAGAAAACAGCGAAAAATACGACCAGCTCGTCAGAAACTTTTGGCAAAACGTTGGCTCCACACTTTTGACACAAATTGACAAATCTGGCACAGACCAGAATGAAATAGGGAAAATGATTGAGGGGCACATCTTACTGTTGCAAACATTGAAGACGTCGTTTTCACAGGAAGTGAAGAAACAGCATAGTATTAAGTTTGACGGCGACGCGCAACCTGTGACCGACAAGAGTGCAGTAGTGACGCAGCAGTGCGACGCGTCTGTTGTGGAGCGGTACAAACATAACTTAGAGGATGTGGTGCATAAGATTTGTTCGCACTATTTGGACATTGCAGAGAAGAAACAGATATCTAGCGCTATCGTGACACCTGTTATCACTTTACTAGTGGAGTTTGACAGTAAGCAGTTGTTCACAGCGTTAGCCAGACAGTTCGATGCAGAGAGTGTGTACCAACTGTATGACAAGGTGCTGCGGACCTGGATGTCTAGCGACACCATGCGCTGTAAGACGGTCGTGGATATAGTGTTCCTACTGATGAAGTATATGACTGAAGAGGAACAAGATGCTATGTTTAACACCTTCCAACAGGTAATTTTATTATTATTTTGTTGATCCATTTATCGATATGTGGCCACCATTTTGTTTTATACCCGACCAATTGCTTTTAACAACATTTTTTTTTTTCATTTGTAAGTGCGGTTGCACAACAGGTAGGCGCAGCATAGCATATGACATGTGAACAAGTATAATTACCAGAGATCGGAACAGGTAGAGTATATTCACCTAAACTTCGAGGCAGTAAGTAACATAGAGCGGATAATACTTCCTGTGAAGTCCCGTAATGATGATAGTGTATTTTTAATCACGGGATTTAAAATTGCGAATTATTTATGGACTTTATACAATATGTAACAAAAACCCTATCCGATCCTTAAGAGTATTATTCGGCATCGTACTGCGTAAACATATACGTAACCATTTAATGGATTTGAGATTATTATTTTTCCCCAGTGAATATCATTAAATTAAAATAAAAACTGACCAAAGGCAACACTGATCGCTCGACAAAGTTCACGTGTTACTACCTACAGTTTTGTGTCAAAGAAGCCGCCCGTGTCATGAACCGCGCTTTGTCGCGTGCCGCCAAACATACTTATACCTACGCTACGCGCGCAGTGCGCGTAGGTATCAGCTGATTATATATTGTTTTGTAGGCATAGTAATCCGGATTTCAGACACTCTCTGTATTTTAGACCTAATTCTGTTTATCAAGAAACAATTGAATTAAATGTAGCCCTTGTAAGGTTTTTTTTTTAAATGTGATGTGCTTTTGGCATTGTACTTACCGACTGTAGGTATTAGTTTATTAAAACGTTCACTTGTTGTTGTTGCATACTTCGGCGATCGTGCTCCACATGTCCACCTCCAACACTAATACACATTCGACACCTTTTTACTAAATTTGCACGAACTCCTTGCAGCGCGCTTGTGTCCGATTTAAGTGAATCGAAAGCTGCCACAATCCGATTTCTGACTTCGATTTCCGAATCGCACTCTCTTTTGTAAACTATTTGTTTAACATGACCCCATAAATAAAAATCCAGAGGCGTAAGATCGGGTGATCGTGCTGGCCACGAAACTGGTCCCCCACGGCCAATCCATTGCCTTGGGAACTGAGTATCTAAATACTCGCGCACCGCACGCGAGAAATGTGGTGGCGCGCCGTCATGTTGGAACCACATTGAGCGATGGAAATTTTATTGAGGTCTAAATCATCCAACTCTTCACTTAGCTCTTCGCTCAAGAAAGACAGGTAGTTGGGACCATTCATGGTGGAATTAAAAAAATATGGACCAATAATTTGGTCGCCGAGGATACCAGCCCACACGTTAACACGCCAACGATGTTGGAAATGACTTGGTTTCATAGCGTGCGGGTTTTCGAGGGCCCACACGTGTTCGTTGTGGCAGTTGAACACACCAGTTCTCTCAAACGAGCATTCATCGGAGAAAAGCACACGATTCAAAAAACCTTCATCTTCTTCGACTTTTCTTATGACCCAATTACAAAATTCCATTCTTGGTTCGTAATCAGTGGGCAGAAGGGATTGAACCCGCCGGTAGTGATAAGGGTACTGACCATCTCCCTTCAGCACTCTCCAAACCCGCATGTGGTTTGTCTCTAATCGTCGCGCAACAGAGCGTGTGCTTTGCGTGGGGTCCGCGGCAATCATATCCAGCACTTGTTCCTCAATTTCCACGTTGCGCTCTCGTGGTCTTCCAGCATCAGTGGCCTGCGACTCGTGCCCATGAACACTGCCTGTGGTGTATACACGGTTATGCAGGCGTTGGAACGCACGCTCCGACGGTACTGTCACACCTGGTCCATTAGCGAAACGCACCTCGTGCGTTTTACGCGCAGCTGCATAATTGCAGTCGGTCTTGCCTAAGCACATCAACATATTAAAATATTCCTGATTAGAATACGACATTGTTCGCGAAACGATAGCGCGTGATACGTACGGACGTCTGATCGAAAGCTATCTCCACGAAAGACTAGCAACAAGTAGCGCGCCGGTAGGTAACTAGGCGGCGACATCAAAGGAGTCGGCGACTAGTTGAAAGAGTGCCTACAACGCGGTAGTGTAGGGCGGTGTTCTTTGAAATAAAAATAGGTAAAAATAAAAAGATTTTGCCGGCGGGTGGAGTGTTGTCAACTTATGAAAATTTGCCATATTCAGTGTTAAATTTCGCATGGATTATAAAAATTAAAAATCAATAACTTTTGGATTTTATGAGTTACATTTTTATAACAATTTTTTCTAGTACGTATGTTGACCCAGGAATACGCCTTTATTGGATCGGACAGGGTTTTTGTTACATATTGTATATAATTTACAAATGATTGATTTGAAGAATCAAATTACATTTTTGTTTCAAACTCAAATGTTTTGTTTTAAGTACGTAAAATATAAGTTGGTTGGATTACGTGCTTATTTATTTCAGAGGATATTAGTTAAATTATAACTTGTGCTTCAAATACATACTTACATACATTTTTTTGTACAAATATTTGGTTATTCTTCGGAACCGCTGGAACCGCCACTGCTACCCCCAGGTAGCAGTGGCGGTTCCTATTGTTTCAAAATATATTTTATTTATATATATATGTCGCATCAAGAGTGGCCGGAATGCGAAACATCGGGTCTTCTTCACGATCCGACATAGTTAAACTTAGCTATGGGCACTGTCGTGGGTACTCGAACAAAAGATATTTTTAAATCAAAGTAATTTTATTAATTCTCACAATTTTACAATAAACCGAAACAAACACGTGCGTTGGTACTGAGTGTCTGCCAAGACAGTCGAAACTCAACTGACCGAACACTCGGTCGGTCCCTTCCCTGTCCTCGCTGCATCCCTTCTACCGACGATCGTGTCCAAGCAATATGGCGCCACGCCACGCTTGCGTTTCCGGTGACGATTATTATTAGGTTTACAAAATAAATTGTTAGATGGCGCTGCGTATTGACCATGGCGCCATCAATCCACGACACGGCCATCCCTGACTAGCACCCGTCCTCGGGTGTAGTACCTGTGGACAAAAATTAACTCAGACAGTAATCTAGCTCGGCTATCCTGCCAGTGAAGCAAAGATTAATTCTCTATGGTACTTTATTTCATCTAAATCTAAGTGAAATAATCAGCTGTACTAAGGCTTCATACAAGAAGCTTCCGTAGAACACACATTGGAAAAGATCCGATCAACAAGTTACACAATAATGCTTACAAAATTGTCTACCATAATTCATCAGCAATGTACAACCAACTCATGAAACTTTCACAATACACTGTGCACCAACACAGATCATAATCGCACCAACGATTATCAGACCCATCGCCACATGTTGCTCATGAGGTGCGGTCTCGTGAAATGTTCATAGCAATTTGTGCACCAACACAAATCAGAATCGCACCAACGATTCTTTGTAGACCCATCGCCACATGTTTCTCATGAGGTGCGGTCTCAAGTTTAGAGTATGGGTGTACAAGCCTGCTAATCAGATGTGGTCTCACTACCACTGTCACTGACTATGACATCTAATTCTCGAGGAACTTGATGATCGGGGATCTTCCTCACACGATCATGGGGGTCAGATTACCACACAAGTTACTACCACGCAGGCTATTGCCATACTATATTGCCTAAACTTTCTTTGACAAGAAAGCACTGGGATCAAAATCACCGGAATCAAAACAAAATGAAAACTTCTCACCGGATTCAATTGCTAGGTGATCAGTGGCTGACTTCACAGTGCAGGCATTCACCCGGTGCTCTACGTTGCCGCTGCTAGTCTTGGTGTCCTTTTTCGGGCAGCGAGTGGCGATATGACCTGGTTCGTTGCAGTAGTATCGCGTAGGCGACGATGTTTTGTTTGGTACACTGCTCGGAATGCCGGCATAGCAAACTTAAACGCGCGGCTCGCTACTTGCCGCTGCTGCAGGTGCTGGCCTGAAATGAAACATGACCGCAAAGTATCACATAGCTCGGTCACTCCTGACCACATTTGGTACAGGCAAAAACACAATTAAAATTCGAACAAACTAAAAATAGCAGAGTTCAGAGTGTTACCCACTATTTGATTCCCAAATCTCAAGGTTACAATAAAAATAATCAACCAAGATGAATGTGTCTCATACTATCTAGTAACCTCCAGTTACTTAACTCGTCAAATTAATTTGCGCATGGGCCCCCTCGGATCGCCAAATCACTCTTGGACTTTATGGTTTCTCACGAAACCCCACACAACACACACAACATAATCTCTACTCTGTTTCAGCAACAAAACTATTACTTGACTTTCCTCAAATTCGTTAGTAATACTCTGATCAAAACTACCATCGATAACACGAGGTTCCTCTAAGCCTTAGTAAGAATTGGTCAGAAACTGTATCCATTTACTCGTAGATTACATACAACGCTCATGGCCCGGCTGCCGCAGCAGCTAGTGACACTCATGCCACCCATATCGTCATCACCTCAAGTGATACGATCTACACCCATCACTTCACATAGGGTGTACGACTCCGAGGTCATTACAAGACCAACAGAAGAATCGTCTCCTTTGAAACCCGGGTCCACGCTGTACCACCAGCTGCCCATCGCCCCCTGAACAACTCACAAGTGAGTTGCAGTTACGACTACAGACAAGTAGTCGTTGCGTACAGTGCGACCTAATAGTCATGGTACTCGTATGTGCTCTACTACTCGGTGGAGGAACTCTCCTCACCGTCTTCTACGTTTAACTCGTTAGGAACTCTACTTAGAGGCATCTTTTGTATGTGATCGTGAGCGTACTTACACGTACGCCCGGAGTTGAAGGCTTTTAGAGTATTGATTCAACCACAGTAAAACAAACTTTGATTATCTAATCATAGCGTAAATCATCAACCAGAGCCATGTACCATTGTTATCCACATTAACAATCATTTTTATCACTAAGAGCCTTAGACACCTGGAAACCCACACACGAGTAAACCACTCTAACGCCACGGCTCTCCAGCCAACCAGCAATCGCATTGCTGTCACACATCCAACGCATGGATCCGTGTGCATCACCCTGTGACACCACACAACTTTACTATGGCCGATAGAGAACCCCTACTGGCGTGCTTCCCATAATCTAGGCTTGCTCATATCACGACTGTGATCACTATCTACTTCGACTGGTACATGACCTACTGGCATCTTTCTTTACCTATCGTGAGCATACTTGTAAGGTTAGAATTTAAAGTTTTTATCTTATAGCGATTACCCGCCAAAACTTCCGCTACCTTAAACGGACCTCTGAACTTCCGATCTAACATAATCTTATAATCTGATTTCACTCTTCGTTTTCTAATAACATGAAATCGTCAACCGAACATTTTGTTATAGCTGTCTTTGTTCTATCAAATCTGACAACAAAAACTCTGTGTGTGACATGTTAATCGAAAAGCCTAGGTCTCAATATTTCACGTAGGTAATATCATAATATTACTTTGCAAGTAAATGTCGGGTAGAAAATAGTAATAAACTCTCAAGCTGTTGCTCGTTAATCGCAACACTACATGTGATATGTTCTGTGCTGACTAAACATGTTTGACCAATACTAGTCAATGCAACAACGTTATTAAATCGTTTGTCACTTAATTTGGCTGCAAAACTCGCTTTTAATAAACGAGCATTCAGCACCAGAATCGTAAACAAAACAATACAGCTCACCTTTATTTTCTAACGTGTCTGAGGGTAGTTGTACAACGTCCACTCGCCGTACACGACTTCTAGCACGTTTTCCACCATCTGCTTAGCTGCCACTACTCGTGCACAGGAATGCGATATATCCTGGTTTCCCTCACTTGCAGCACACGAAAGGCTTCGCTGACGGCTGCGGGGCTGCTGTTCCATCAGACGCATCCATTTTTGACACTAGCATCTTCATTTTGAACACGTGGGTCGTTGTGGATTTATTCCGCTTCTGATGTCGCATCAAGAGTGGCCGGAATGCGAAACATCGGGTCTTCTTCACGATCCGACATAGTTAAACTTAGCTATGGGCACTGTCGTGGGTACTCGAACAAAAGATATTTTTAAATCAAAGTAATTTTATTAATTCTCACAATTTTACAATAAACCGAAACAAACACGTGCGTTGGTACTGAGTGTCTGCCAAGACAGTCGAAACTCAACTGACCGAACACTCGGTCGGTCCCTTCCCTGTCCTCGCTGCATCCCTTCTACCGACGATCGTGTCCAAGCAATATGGCGCCACGCCACGCTTGCGTTTCCGGTGACGATTATTATTAGGTTTACAAAATAAATTGTTAGATGGCGCTGCGTATTGACCATGGCGCCATCAATCCACGACATATAATATATTTTAATTAAGTAAATACACACAATAACCAGCCAACTTTTCAAGAATTTATTTTCCTAAATGTAAAACAAAGCACTTTGATTCAACAGTTTTAGTAGTTAACCCTAAAAACGTAATAAGATTCTTCGAAATAATAATTTGTTACGAATGTTTATCAAAGTGCAATAAATAATTTGCAATTTGTTAAATCCCGGGACTTCAGTCTTCAAAGACAAAGACATTTATTCGTCGGATATGCTAGGTACAAAGATTGTTGGTACATATGGATAAGTTCGACACATCCGCCTCTACTAGCGGCATACGAATGCAAACTTCATGGTTATGATTCCAATATTTTAAAGGAGGTAATATCCGCCCTATGTTACTTACTTCCTCGAAGTTTAGATAAATATACTCTACCTATTCCGTTCTCTGATATTTACTAACAAACACAAAAGAACGTTGCCTCGCACACACGCACGCTCGCTCGATACTCAGGAATCGATTTTGAAATCAATTGGTTCGTATTTTTCCATTGATGAAAGGTCGTCCAACTGCCGTATTTTCTAGCGAAGGCTTCTCTATTAGAAGATTTTCTCTATGTAAGACATTGTCTGTTAAGAAGTGGTACTTTCCTAGCAAGTCTTCCCAACAATTTGCCTTCAGCCTACGGACTGGTCTTGCGAACACGTTTCGACAGTCGTTCTGTGGAAATACTTTATTTCGAATAATATTAGAACCTTGAAGGGGTCCGTTTTAGCCAAACGAATCATAAGCCTGTCTTCTTGAATTGTGGTCTTCCTTGGCGGAACTTTTCTAGGCACATGATCCGATGTTGATGATGTGCTGTTTGTAATGTGCAAGCAATGACGTTAAATACCATCTTTACGGAACACGAAAGATATTACACTTAGTTTTTAACCATTTTTAATAATTAAATCACTCAGAATATCATCATCATCATTCTCCTGCCCTTATCCCAATTTATTTGGGGTCGGCGCAACAAGTATTTTTCTTCCATACTCCTCTATTAGCCGCCGTCTCGTCAGTCACCCCCCTTTCTAACCATACCATCATTCACACAGTCCATCTATATATCCACTTTCAGACTTCCTCTTATATACGAGGGCTGCCTTTTAAGTCGTGTCGTTTGCAAATATTCGGTTCGGCCATGTGTCAGTCCGATCCGATCATTCGCACTTTGCACTTCGTAGTAGACCCCCTGGATCTCAGATCCATCTTCACCGACGAGAACAATGTCTTCGGCAAACAGCATGCACCAGGGTGCCTCCTCCTGTATATCCGACGTCAGAGCGTCCATAATCAGGAAGAGGTAAGGACTTAAAACCGATCCGTGGTGCAAGCCTACAGCCACACTGAACTCATCGATATTGCCAGCAGCCGATCGGACGTAGGTACGAGGTGGACTCAAGACTACTCAAAACCACTCAGAATATAACGTAACTAAATGAGTAAGATAAAGGCACTTGGCACGGTTGGCGCAGTGGTTAAGCGATTAGTTCAGCGGGTGGCGCGGGTCTACCGCACGGTGGGCTCCGCGGCAGCATGCGCTCTGGCCGGCACCCCGCCTTGGGAGCTCGAGGCGTGGGTGCTCGCCAGAGTGTACCAATGGACGGCGGGGCGGAGGGCGCGAGGAGAACGCCCAGCCCCGGAAGAGCGGGAGGCCGTCCGGCTGGAGGCGACGGATGCCATCGTCGGCCATTGGACGGCGGACCTCGCCACCGCAGCCTTTGGCCGCCGAACCATCGACGCTCTTGGGCCGGTCCTGCGAGACTGGCTCGAGCGGTCGCATGGGTTCCTCTCGTTCCGTCTGGTGCAGGTGCTGTCCGGACATGGTTGTTTCGGATCGTACCTGCGCCGAATCGGACGGGAGGAGACGCCGTCGTGCCACGACTGTGGCGCGGCGGAGGACTCGGCACAGCACACCCTCGAGTGGTCCAAGCCGAATGCCGCAGTCTCATTGCGGTGATCGGACCGGACCTCTCACTCCCCTGTCTGGTTAAGGCCATGCTGGGGGATGAGAGGTCCTGGGCGGCAGTCGCCTCCTTCTGCGAACACGTCATGTCACAGAAGGAGACAGCGGAGCGCGCGCGGGAGGACAATCCTCACGCGGCGGGGCTCCGAAGGCGGAGGAGGGGTTGAAGAAGACGTCAGTTTGACAGTCATCTCCGACTCCTCCCAGGTGGAGGCCATCAGGCAACGGGTGCGGGGGCACCCTTGCCTGTATTGCACAGGCCTCCACCAGTGTCGGACGGGAATGGCCAGGTGTTCCCGGCCATTCCCGTATCCCCCCAGCTAGGGGGGATACGGTATATGAGAAACACGATACAGGAGAAATTCGTAGTGTGGGGCAACGTTTTAAAAAAAGAAAAAAAAAAAAGGCGGCAAACTGCCTAATGTCATGACAATAAAAAAGATGTGTTGTTGTTTCAAAATTCAATTTTAAAACGTAATTTACGCTTAGTTTCTAATTAGTTGTCCGACTGCCAATAATAACGATATTGATAATTTTTTCCAAGTTATATTTATGTTTTTATTTGCGTTAACTGGTGAATACCTGATTATGTTCGATACGGTATTGACGCACGAGTTCTCCGCAGTTCCCAGCCGGCGCAGTGGAGTGGTGCGTGTCGCGCTGCGTTCGGCACCCGCACGTGCGCGCGCCGGCCGCGCGGCGCTGGCTGCGGGGCGCGCGCTGCGGGGCGGCGCTGCGGGAGCTGGCCGCGCGGGCCGCGCGCCCCGACACCGCGGCCCGGGCGCTGCTGCTGGCCTGCCTCACTGACGAGCCCAGCGGAGGTATGTGCGCTAGGTGGAGTGGTACGTGTCGCGCTGCGGGCGCTGGCCGCGCGGGCCGCGCGCCCCGACACCGCGGCCCGGGCGCTGCTGCTGGCCTGCCTCACTGACGAGCCCAGCGGAGGTATGTGCGCTAGGTGGAGTGGTACGTGTCGCGCTGCGGGCGCTGGCCGCGCGGGCCGCGCGCCCCGACACCGCGGCCCGGGCGCTGCTGCTGGCCTGCCTCACTGACGAGCCCAGCGGAGGTATGTGCGCTAGGTGGAGTGGTACGTGTCGCGCTGCGGGCGCTGGCCGCGCGGGCCGCGCGCCCCGACACCGCGGCCCGGGCGCTGCTGCTGGCCTGCCTCACTGACGAGCCCAGCGGAGGTATGTGCGCTAGGTGGAGTGGTACGTGTCGCGCTGCGGGCGCTGGCCGCGCGGGCCGCGCGCCCCGACACCGCGGCCCGGGCGCTGCTGCTGGCCTGCCTCACTGACGAGCCCAGCGGAGGTATGTGCGCTAGGTGGAGTGGTACGTGTCGCGCTGCGGGCGCTGGCCGCGCGGGCCGCGCGCCCCGACACCGCGGCCCGGGCGCTGCTGCTGGCCTGCCTCACTGACGAGCCCAGCGGAGGTATGTGCGCTAGGTGGAGTGGTACGTGTCGCGCTGCGGGCGCTGGCCGCGCGGGCCGCGCGCCCCGACACCGCGGCCCGGGCGCTGCTGCTGGCCTGCCTCACTGACGAGCCCAGCGGAGGTATGTGCGCTAGGTGGAGTGGTACGTGTCGCGCTGCGGGCGCTGGCCGCGCGGGCCGCGCGCCCCGACACCGCGGCCCGGGCGCTGCTGCTGGCCTGCCTCACTGACGAGCCCAGCGGAGGTATGTGCGCTAGGTGGAGTGGTACGTGTCGCGCTGCGGGCGCTGGCCGCGCGGGCCGCGCGCCCCGACACCGCGGCCCGGGCGCTGCTGCTGGCCTGCCTCACTGACGAGCCCGTACATACAGAGAAAGTGACTACCGAGTATCAGACCCTCGTGTCTGCCTACCCTCACGACTTTAAACGTCGCCTCTCACCTCTATGTCTTATATCCATCTCTTTATAAAACTTATTTGCCATATTAATGGTCGTATACCGCACCTCCATGTTCCAGAGCTACTGGTGAGCGAGGACAGTGTATCGGAGGTGCTGAAGATAGTTACCAGCGCCATATCGCAGCCATACAGCAGCACGTTGGAAGCGAGTGGCGCATTAGCAGCTCGCCTGGCCACGTCGCTGCAGGAGCACGCCGGGCAACACTACGCGCTGCTGCTGCTGCAGCTGTTCCGACTCAACATACTCGTGCCGGTAACTGACACAGTGTATCTTCTGCTACGTTAGCAGCTCGCCTGCCCACGTCGCTACAGGACCACGCCGACAGAATTTACTAATAAAAAAAATAGTAACTTTGCTTGCTATATTTTAGTTTAGCCATAATAACAACTTCCGCTGCCGCATAGCCGCTGTGAAATGTGTTCTAGAAGCATCTGATCTCGTATTTCCCAGAGAGGAGACAGCAGATTGTCAGTAGAGACGTGGTGCGAGATCCGGTCGTCGTGGCAAGACGGCGTGGCGGCGCTACCGGACGCGGACCGGACACAGTTCCTGCAACAAGCGGCCGCGTTCCTACACGAGCAGCTGTTCCAGACGTTAGTACCAATGTTTCTTGTAAAAAAGTGTTTCACGTCAAATACTCGGAAATTAACTTTTAAATATTTTAACCTATAATCCTCCATTCCAGCATGGAAAACTTGGACATAACTAAAATCGAGAACATCGTATCTCTATGTCCGCACTTATTCAACCGCTGCGACGACGCGGAAGTACCTGATGACGTCACTGACATGCTCGCCTTCACCAAGCAAATTTTCAACATGAAGGACCCTGAGACGCACGTGGTCGAGTCGTACGCGCTACGTCACGAGTGCGTGACGTGCCAGCTCAACTGTCTGTACGACGACGACAATGACGTCATCGCCACCGTCGTACGAGACTCGGCGAGAACCGACGTCAAGGAGCTAACGAAAACAGATCTTTTGCTCTATGTAAATAAACATCTTTTCCGTGCGATATATCTGCGGACTCAGTTGCTGCACGACGTCAACTCGGCTGATGATGACGAGGAGCCGAACGAACAGAAGACTTGGTGCAATGTGTTGCTGAAAGACGAGTATGTTCAGAGAGAGTTTTGCAATATATTGTATACCTATGTTGTCATCAATTCTTTACACGAAGGATACGCATTTGTAAGTATTTTATAAGTCTTTTTTGGGGTTCCGTAGTCAACAAGGAACCGTCCGTCCGTCTGTCTTTCTGTCGGCGGCTTAGCTCAGAGACTTAGTACTAGAAAGAAAACTAATTTGGTATGGATATACATATTAATGACGCTAACAAAGTGGTAAAATATTTTTTTTTGTTTTCTGCCCTACACTTATAGTGGGGTAGTATTTTTTTCTCGTCTATCCCATGGTGTGGGGTGTCGTTGGATAAGCCGATGGGATCTGTTTGCGAAATATTAAGCTTTAAAGTGCTCATTTTTGTTAGAGTAAAGTATCCGAAGCCCCCGTCTGCTAAATGGTGGTTTTAGATACGTGAATAAATTAACGGCAGTAGTTATAACTAAGTTAAAAAGAAAACTATTACAGATAAGTAGGATTTACAAGTTAATAAGTAATAGCCGACCAACTTACATTTGCAGTTGAAATGTATAGAACATGTTTTTCAATTACAATGCTAAGTTTATTCTTGAGATGAATGCATCCCAACTACGGAACCTTCCATCGTGTGATCCGTCATGCACTTGACCGGGTTTTCCTTTCTGTCTGCTTTACATCCCAAATAAGTCCAAGCCTTGTTAACATTTTTCCGTTAGCATTTAAGTCAATTACAATTTCCAGTGGCCGCACTACGACATCATAGTTGATTCAAAACAGAAACTGGATACTCTCCTAGTAGACGTAATAAGCGCGACATCTCAAGAACTCAGGAGTGCCATAACAAGCATGGTGTCCGAACTTGCGCTGGCTAAGGGCTACTACTGGGCGTACGCTCATCGATGGTACACGTTGCATGCGGGAGGCAAGGAGGAGAAAGGGATACTTGAAGGACAGAAACTGGAGGATATTGTGTCCGGGAACGGATATTTCCATAGTTTACAGGTTTGTTGATTTTTTTTAAGTCTATAAATGAATATAAATAACTCTTCATATCAGGAATCATTATCTTCGGAAATACGAACGCGCTATATATCATCATCGTCGGTAGCCTTGTTCCACCCACTGCTGAGTATAGAATAATTTTAGGCCTCCTCCCGTGTGCGCTGAGATAAGATTTAATATAGAGCTGTAACTACCGTAGAAGTACGTATTACCATGTTTACAAAATTGTAGATTACCAACTCTATGGCACTGCTAATTCGGAAACACGAAGATTATCGAAGTGTGACCTTTTCTGGTTTGCCTGTATGTTGTTGTGTCGCATCAAAATGATTTTCCTACACCCTCAGGCCAGCACAAAATGGTCGACCGAGTGCGACTCTGATGAAGCGTACAAGATCAAGTACCTAGTGATGCTGCGCAGCTGGTACATCGCGTTCGGAGAGCGCGGCGACGCAGACCTGGTGCGTGACGTCACGCGCTGCCGCGACCGCTGCGACCTCGACGTGATCGTCAACGCTTATTACAAGCACAACCACACCATGCTCTATGACAAGTTCGTATGCGAGTTTATACTTATGTTGTACACTCATGTTTTTAATATTTTATCTATAAAATGTGCGATTATAATTTTGAGTGATAAGGTAAAAGACTAATTGACAGTAAAAATAAGTTATGATTTTTGTGTTGTGAAATGGTTGTGACCTAAAAATATAAAAAAAAAACAACTTAGTTTTGTAAATGATTCTAAATTAATTAATATTTTGAGAGAAAATTGCGTAAAAATAAAGCCAGTGGTTACGTGACATAAAATGTATGCGAAACGTCACAGCTTTCAATTTTTTAAATTTATACAATGAGAATATTAAGGCATTTTTAAATTTTAAAGAATTATAAAATGAAGCCATGACAGATAAATTAATGAAGTGTGTGTACAAGGTGTTCTCTCCAAAGTTTCGCTGATGGTGGCGCGTGTTGGATTATTCGGTTCCCTTCCAAATGTAAAACGCCTGTCTGGGTTGCAACCCACGACCTCTTCGACCACTCGCAAGTCGGGGCCGTGGAGCAGTGGTTGGCCAGTGGCAACGTTGAGTGAGCACGACATACTCCCAACTGTCATACTCTTGCAAGTCAAACACACGTCACAATAACATAATAATCGTCTCTGCGGTACATTCACAAACTTGACAAACTGTCACATCGAGACGAGTCCTTACTTTTTATATGTATTGTACATTTTTTAAATAATTCGCCATTGTAACAATGACCCGGCCACGAACTTATCGCGGTGTTTACGATTATTTAAACTCAACAGTTTTAATTTCATTTTGTAAACTCCCTCATCATCATCACCACGAGCAGCCTTGTTCTTCACCCACAGCAAGTGTAGGCCTCCTCCCTTTTGTGTCCTGCTTTTCTTATGCGAGTCTCGACCAGGTCTTACCCGACATCTTTTGAATGTCAACTGCACAGTCATCTGGCTGTTAGTCTGCCAATACTTCTTCTACCGTCTCTGCAGCCATTCAGGTAGAGCTCTACTTCCTACTCATGTTTAAAGGAAGACGGTCTGGGAGCTGGGCTCCAAGAACTGCGGATGTTGATCTGTACAGTATGCTCACAGGGACGTCAGCGACTGCCCGTGGAGCGCGGTGGTGAGCAACGTGGCCGTGCTGGAGTTCCTGTCGGCCATGGTGACGTCACACGGCTGGGAGGCGCGGCCGTCGCACTGGGACTTCACCACCATCTCGCTGTGCTCGCTGCTCAGCTCCGTGCGCAAGAGCATGCGCAGCTGGGGCTCCACTAAGGTATCAATCAATATGGTATAGTCTGTTCCAAAAGTATCGTAAGTAAAGGTATAAAGTATAGTAAGTAAAGGTGAAATGTGAGTAAACCCTTTTAGGTTAAATTATTAGGCTAACCATTACTAAAGGGAATTAGTAACATTCATATGTATTTATCAAATTTCTACTTTATATCTCACTGCTTTTACCAACAACATTATTAAATTATAATTGAAATATTTTCGGCGAAAATTGAGGTTGTAAAATTAAGCTCAATCGTCAAATGAAAAACATATTTAAAGTTATTTAAAATTAGAATGTGGGGCTTAAGTATTCAAATAATCAAATCAAAAGACTCAATTTGTAAGTGGGACTAGATTGGCATCCACAGGTACGTTTTCTGAACCATTCGTTTACATATTTATCAGATCTTTTTGGAAGACGATTTTACTGAATGCCTGAAGATTGCCCACGTTCTTGCCACATACATACACTCGACCTTCATATGTGCTTATGAAAACCCATTATCAAACAAACTAAAGCGGATCAAACACTAGCATATTCCGCAACAGGGCGCGAGACCGGAGTTCTGAGATCTCGCGCCCCGTGGCGGAGCCTCTAAGGAGAGTCCCTCCCCGCAGCTGTGCATGCTGAGCCGCGCCGCGCTGCGCCTGTGGCTGCGCGTGCGCAGGCTCGCGGCCGACGTGCCCGCCGACAGCCTGCGGCGCGCGCCGCCCGCGCACGTGGCCGACCTCGTCAACGAGTGGAAGGACATCTTCGAGCCCGACACCAGCTACAACCTGTTCTCCATCATCGTGCACGTGCTCGGTGACTTCTACGTTTTGTATTACGTTATTCTATAAAAATACCCACATACTTTTTGACCATACCCTAAGAATTATTTATTTTATTTTAGAATTGAGAAGGGCCCGTGGCTAAATATTAACAGCCGCACGGGTCGATCGATCACGTTAAGCTACGCTTGCCGCGGTCGGTCTGTGGATAGGTGACGAACCTATCCACAGTGTTGTGAAAATCAGATAGGCAGCCGCTCCATGAAAAATACTGGTTTTCAGTTGCATCCGATTAGACTGGAAGCAGAGTTCAACGTAAATTTTAATTCTTTTCTTTTTATTTAGTTAGGAAGTACTTAGTATAAATAAGATTAGAATTAAAAAATAATGAAAGTATTTCCCTTAATAACTTTATAATTACACAAGTAGGTAAGTGTTATTAAATGAATAGATACTGAATTATTGCAAAAAAATTAAAACTTTTTCTTAATAATGCAGTGTTATGACCACTAACATGTAGCATGTTTATATACTGCCTTTTAAGTGGTCGTGTTCTATTGCCAGATGATATATTAAAAAGAAAGAAACTTTAAATAAAAGAGAATCTAATTTTCTACAATATTTATAATGAATACAAATAGCATAAAATCTATAGGAAACGAGATATTTGCAATAAATGTGTAAAAAAAAAAGATTTTTTGATCTTTGAATATCTGTAGTCGCAGACACCCTACGATAAGTAGGTTTTGAGATAAGTTTTAGGGTGTCAAAATAAAGGTCTATACAAGTTTATAGTTGATTGTTTCTCATTCCGAGGTGAAACCCTTAATATAGCCAGAAGTGTATTCATTACAAAGTCCTGCAGAGTCGTGCGGCGAGGGCCAGACGACGGGCGCGCAGGCCGACGTGCTGGGCGCGCTGCAGGCGTGCGCGCCGCTGCTGCGCTGGCGCGCGCTGGGCGCGCCGCACGCGCGCGGCCTGGCGCCGCCCCGCCTGGCGCGCGCCGCCGCCGCCGCGCTGGCCGCGCCCGCGCCGCCCGGCGCCGCGCGCCTCGCCTACGGGCTGCTGCTCGCGCTGGCCGAGCAGCTCGTGCTGGACGACGGTCAGTGCACGTTCCGGGGTATTCTTCAAAACGATATCGGAATGTTCGATGAGAGCGCCCGCTCGTCGTTCTAGAGCCAAAAAATTCTCTTAGCGCCGTATCTACATTCATAGCCGTTAGCTATAACTCGACGCTCGACGTGGGAACCTCTGCCGGTACGCGGGACCGCCCCGCACGATCTCGCCCGACTGCCGCGACGGCTAGGGCTTTGCGAGTATACTTGCACCGACCGTTTACTATTATATTAGACTATACACAGTCTGACCATAAATACTGTTACAATTAAAAATAAGAAAAATATTACATTTGAATTTGGAATCTGTCAGTTTTATACGATTGTTCATTAAGTTTTCTAATTTTGGCGCCAATACATTGTACAGACGCCACCAGATTAAGCTACCCGAAACTGTTAAATTTTCTCAATCAATCTTGAACCTTAAAGCGTTAGCGATAAAGTTGAAAATCTAATAAAGACATTTAACAAATTATAGTAGCTTGATGTGCTGGCGTCTACAATATTTTGCTATATTAAAATTGAGTGGGATGATAAAGAGAACCGAATCGCTGTGATTGCATTACACATAGTTAGTATGGAGCCAAATGCAATTTTTAAAGCTCAAGTAAGGGAAAGAATTCGACGAAATCCTGTCCGAAAGCCAAAGATTTTATCTCGGGAGATGAAGATAGCACCCAGAACCATGTCGCGTATTTTAAAGGATGACTTAGGACTTGCAGCCTATAAGAGACACACTGGTCATTTTTTAACTGATAATTTAAAAAAGAATAGGGTGGTAAAATCGAAACAACTACTGAAGCGGTACGCAAAGGGAGGTCACAGAAAAATTTTGTTTACGGATGAGAAAATCTTTACAATTGAGCAATATTTTAGCAAACAAAATGACCGTATTTATGCTCAAAGCCCTAAGGAAGCTTCCCAATTAGTCGACAGAGTGCAACGTGGGCATTATCCGACTTCAGTGATGGTTTGGTGGGGTGTTAGCTATGAAGGAGTGACTGAGCCATATTTTTCTGAAAAAGGTATCAAAACATCGGCACAAGTGTATCAAGATACCATTCTTGAGAAGGTAGTTAAGCCCCTTAATAACAACATGTTCAATAACCAAGTATGGTCCTTCCAACAAGACTCGTCGCCGGGTCATAAAGCTCGGTCCACGCAGTCTTGGTTGGAAGTGAACGTTTCGGACTTCATCAGAGCTGAAGACTGGCGGTCGTCTAGTCCCGATCTTAATCCGCTAGATTATGATTTAAAGTTTTATATTTTAAATTGTTTTATATTTATGTATTAAACTAACACACTGTAAAAGTAATAAATATTATTTGCAATAAAAAAAAATTTTTCTTCGTGACAATATTTATGGCAAGACTAAGTATATAGCTATAAAAAAAAACGAATAAATTAAATTCACACATATAATTCTAGAAATAGTACACGACTAAGTCGTCGGTAAGTCTGTAGCTGTTCTGTGCACTAGCTGATACTCGAATAGGTATAAGAAGGGTACCGTCCTTAACAACACGTGACAGACGACCTGGCCGGCCAGGTAGGCTCGCCAGGAAGCCGCTCGGGCGTGGCTCCGCGCAGTGACAGGCTCGTGCAGCGCGCGGTAGGACAGCGAGGGCGCGCGGTACAACTCCGCGTGCGGTTCTGAACAGCGTGCAATGGGTCGTTCTGCCCTCAGCCTGGACGTAGAACCCTATAAGTGCGTATAAAGTGCGCGCACATGTTATCTACGATGCTAGACAGTAACCGCGTGTGATGTGCTAGCCTTATAGCCCTCTTAGCGACCAAGGTACGATGTGGAAGGCATAATAGGCGCACTCACAACGCAGCGGTTTACAAGCGGAGAGGTGCAATAGCAGCTTAGCACAATGACAGATGCACTATAATGAGGTTATGAGCGTGTCACGAGGCGCATAGAACACAAAGGAGAACAGTAATCATTGCTGATGACACACTAAAAAGCTTATAGCACACTGCACATATCATAATAGCTAATAATGAACTCACCATAGATCGGAGGGCACATGGTGTAATGAGTGGACAAGCATCCGGTTGAATAGCTAGCAGCTGGTGAAATGGCCGAGTAATGCCAGTCAACTAATGACGCGCGTGCACATTAGTGATGTGCTTAAACACTTCTAACTTTATAGTTACCTAACCGACTGGAATGTGTTGTGAAGCCACAACGTTACACTACAGTGACAAATTATATAATTAGGTAACCAGCGACCATTAAAACTCTAAAAATAAAATAATGTTTTAATATGTATTGAAGCTATAGTATTGATCGCGACGATAAAATGTAAACAAGAAAACGGTCGTTAAGGCAGATCACCCACTACAACGCACCACGCATCGGGACGCGGGAAAGCGAGTTTTTGTTGAATTTGTATGTAAAAAATCACGCGCGCATAAGGTAAACGTTACATTTTTGACGTCGCCATTTGCATCGTATCGTATGTCAAGGTTCTATGTACCCACATCAAAAATGTCTAAGCAACACACATCATTTACAGAAACTGCATGTTTTATTAATTGATACTTTATTTTTTTCTTAACAAAGTAAATTGTTATTTTATTGGTATTGGTGAAACATATACTGGCTGATTTTAAAAATAGAAAATTTTCAATTGTGTTTGGTTTTCATTAAAATAAAAGCTAATTATTTTTCACCGATTTCATGTGTTTTCGTTGCTTGATAAATTTGGTATTTATCTCACTTTTATAATTTTGAGATATACAGTTTTTAAAAAAATTGAGTGGTGAGTAATTTTTTAAGTCATGGAGCGACGCCATTTCACTGGAAATGCAGAGAACTGTAAGAATGCCACAAGCGAGAAGAAATCAGTCCCAGGTATATCGGCATTTTGGTGTCAATAGGAGCGTGATCTGTCGTCTTTGGCAGCGTGACGTTAATACAGGGGATCCTGCTGTGCAGCTTGACCTGGACATGGAAGGAGTACAACTGCTCGATAGGACCGATACATACAACTGACTGCAAGACGTCAGCCGATGATAACCGCCCGGGAGGTAGGTATAAAGCTACGATTCTCAAGCGTTGTTGTTGTTAGCCAACAAACCGTGAGAAATAAGCGGCATGAATACAGCCTGCGAGCACGTCGCCCAACTATACGCCATGGGAATCGCGCCAGTCGAAACGAGTAGTGTAGGGAACACTTGACATGGACCCAGGAGCAATGGGATAAAATTTTATTTTGCGATGAGTCTCGGTTTGGATTTAGGCCTGATACGAGAAGGGTAAGAGTGTATCGTCGTCCCGGAAATGCTGAACGGCTGAGATGCGTCCAGGAAGTGCACCCTTACAGTGGCTCCACAGGGATGGTATGGGCGGGTATTATGAAGAACAGACGAACTGAGCTCGTTTTTGTAGATGGCAATATGAACGCTGAAGGTTACGTTGAAGATGTCCTCGGGCCTTATGTTCACCCATTTGCACAAAGTCTTGGCTTAGATTTTACGCTGATGCATGACAATGCGCGTTCGCACACAGCTCGGAGAACCTGAGAGTACTTGGCAATGGAAAACATCCGGGTATTGCCGTGGCCTGCACAATCGCCAGACCTCAATCCTATCGAGCACGCATGCGACATGCTCCAGAGCCGTGTTCTAGGGAACCTGGACGGAGTGTCGAAAACCCAACAACTGAAAGACTTATTAAAATTCCATTGGGAGCGATTGCCGCAGGATCAGATAAACAATCTTATAAACTCAATGAAAAATCGTTGCCGACAAGTTTTAAACAACAGAGGCGGTCACACTTTTAGAGCAAGAGCCCACGACGGCCAGACCTTCGTTATTTTATAAAAGCTGAAAGTTCTTCTGTGCATGTCCCCTATAAAGGTAAGAACGACCAGCGACTATAGAGTTTGGGTTGTGGTTACTTGGGCAGATAACAGGTAGTAAAGGTGTACAAAATAGTACCTTAAATTCGTTAAAGTATAAAGCTCAATTTTTTTATATTTTCTTCGGGATAACTTTAGAAATCTCTTCATCCATTGCCGGACACTTATGACAGTTGCTACCCCCTGCCAGAGACCCCTAAACTTTAATAAATTATAATTATACTTTCGTTATAGTATAAAAGCTAATATAATTTTATATATGTTACTTGGGGACCTATAAAAAAATATTACCTCAATAGCCGGACAGTTTTAATGGTTTTTACATCTTGCCAGACAGTCCGCTGTAGGTGCGAACGCGAGGTAACAACTGTTCAAACGGGTGCGAGTCATATAGGGTCCTTGGTCGACTGCGATCTTTTACTGTGCATCGTCTGTCATTTAGTGATGTATTGAATAATTTATTGAAAAAAAAAAAAAATAATGCGTAGGTATACCAACGTTTTATAATTGATATTGGTGCAGTTTTTTTTTGTGAAATATGCAGATGCTTACGGGTACTGGCAATAATTTAAAATATTTGGACCTAACCAAAATACATGCAGAGTTAGGACAGTTAATTTGTCAGAGCTTACCTGGATTTCATGCCATCACAGGTTGTGATTTTAATCCTGCGTTCTTCAGAAAAGGAAAATTAAAACCATACAAGACATTAAAACAATATCCAGTGTACCAGGAAGCTTTCAAGAACTTCGGCAACAGCGAATTAATTGAAAATTTAGATTATCAACAAAACATCTTTAATATTATTCAGAGATTTATATGCAATGTTTACAATGTCCCTAATGTAATTGATGTTAATGCCGCTAGACTTCAAATATTCATCGACTCGTATACAGTCTCTGATGTAAACGAAGCTTTTGACCGAAAGAAGTTGCGAAATTTTGACGCTTGCAATCTACCACCTTGCAAAAGCGAGCTATTGCACTAATTTCTGCGAGCAAATTATGTATGTACGGACGCCAGCACATCAAGTTACTACAATCTGTCAAATTTCTCTAATAGATTTTCAACTTTATCGCTGAAGCATTACGGTTCAAGGTTGATTGGGAAAATTTGACAGTTTCGGGTAGCTTGACCTGCTGGCGTCTGTACCATTTGGAATAATGCTCATCTGAAAAATCCAACCACATATCAACCAGACAATAACGGCTGGGTATTGAAAGATGACAAATACCAGTTCAAATGGTTTGAAGCGGATCAACTACCAAGTTATGTTAGTGATTCGCTCAAAACTCAATCAGGTATGTAAATATTATGATAAATTATTATGATATTGATGACGATCATGACATCGACTGGAGGAGTAATGGTGAAGAAAATGAAAATATCGACGACAATGATGAAATTTATAAAAACGATTAAATATTTTTTTTTACATGTAATAATACTTTTTTTTGGATTTTATGATATTAAAATAACATTTTTTACTTTATATGGCTATGAACGTAATGAAATTATTTTTTTTATTGGATATCTTAAAAGATCGCAATCGACTAAGCACTCGCGCTCGCACCTACAGCGGACTTTCAATGTGTCTGGCAAGATGTAAAAACCATTAAAACTGTCCGGCTATTGAGGTAACATTTTTTTATAGGTCCCCAAGTAACATATATAAAATTTAGCTTTTATACTATAACGAAAGTATAATTATAATTTATTAAAGTTTAGGGGTGTCTGGCAGGGGGTAGCAACTGTCATAAGTGTCCGGCAATGGATGACGAGATTTCTAAAGTTATCCCGAAGAAAATATAAAAAAATTGAGCTTTATACTTTAACGAATTTAAGGTACTATTTTGTACACCTTTACTACCTGTTACCTGCCCAAGGAACCACAACCCAAACTCCATAGTCGCTGGTCGTTCTTACCTGTATAGGGGACATGCACGGAAGAATTTTCAGCTTTTATAAAATAACGAAGGTCTGGCCGTCGTGGGCTCTTAGGCTATTTGTATTGAATTACCAAATAATTAAAAAAATGTCGTTATTTTATTTTTTAAACATGAAAAGTGTTTTAACTTTATTTTATACTAGCTGCGCCACGCGGTTTCACCCTCATAAGTTTCGATCCCGTGGGAATATCGGGATAAAAAGTATGCTATATATTAATCCTGGTTATAAACCATCTGTGTTCCAAATTTCATCCAAATCCGTTCAGTAGTTTTTGTGTGAAAGAGTAACAAACATCCATCCATCCATCCATCCATACAGACTTTCACGTTTATAATATTAGTAGGATAGTAGGACTACTTATGTTACGGTACACATATTGTTAATTAATGTAATTAAATGAACAATTGAATGAAAGATTTTGTTGCTTTAGTCAGTAATGCATCAAAAAATGCTTAGTTATTATTTATAAAAAAAATATATTAAAGTAGTAAAAATCGTTCAAAAGTTCAAAACCGTACATGTTGCTTAGACTTTTTTGATGTGTGTATAGTTAAGGTGTTCGTATGACGACCGTAGAAATTTGTCCTCTCAGCGGAAAAGCTGAAGCTGTGGAGTGAAGACAACGCGGAGGGCGACGAAGAGATGCAGCGGCCGCAATTCTGTCTGGACTACTTCCACGACGCCTTCGTGCACATGCACGACATCGTGGACGCCGCGGTCAGCACTGTCGTGTGAGTCATGCACCTATACGATCAAGTTACAGGCCATTCTTGCTTTAGGACATCATTCTTAATTCAGGCACTATCTGTGATCCACATTTTTGTTATTGTACTTAAAAAAATATGCTAGTAACCAACGATTTAAATACTCAATAAATCAAGTAACAGAAGTACGTAAATAAAAATATAAAATAAATTGAATCAAAATCATCTTCAATGTTAGCTGCTTTTGAACAAAGCAGACCGGGTGTCATTGGATTGTTATCACATAATCCGTAACCTGTACCGGCAGAACGTTCTAGACCTACAGTCCGATGACGGACAGTACAGATGTGGGTGATCTCATTAACTCAGGCAGAAGCCTCTGTCGTTGGAGATATTACACTTCATCAAGTATTTGTATAACAATTGTTTTTTGTTCTATAAGTAAAGCCTCGAATTCACTAGAAGACAAATTGAGCAACAAGCCGCTAGACGCCTCTATTATGAATATCCTGGAAACAATGTTGCATGGCGTTTCAATTGTGCGCGGCATGTTCAGCAACATTTGGTCCCTTAGTGAATCCGAGGCTTATCGGTTAGTAAAACAATGTGTTTCGGTCCAGGTTGGGTGAAGGCACGTGCGAAATCGTGGCGATGTCGGACACGTACAACATGGCGCTGGGCTGGCTGCTGCTGGCCGACGTGCTGGCGGCGCTGTGCCAGCTGGCGCGCGGCGACCTCACGCACCACTACATACAGATATACAGGTAACATCCTGCCACAGTGGCAGGACTGCACAAGCGTGTCCAGGTATTTTGTTTAAACCATTCCCCAAACCATTATTAAAAAAAAAAACAAAATTAAATGTTGTGATAACTCTAAAAGGGTTGTCCAAAATTGTAATCGAGACAAAAGGATCAACTGTTTCATACAAAACTTCAACACCTATTCGAACGAAATGTATGGGACGTCTGATTATTATTTCACGATTACGATGTAGGTCTCGTGGAAAAACTTGTTCAGTTTGATGGTCGCAGCCTTAAGACCCCACTTTTCCTGTACACCACGGTTATATATTAAGTATCATCATCATGCGTTTCGAAAATAGAGGATATTGCCGAGTCGCATAACATTAGGAGGAGTGGTGGCCAAGTGGTAACGGCCGCGACTCACAGTTGTAGGTCGTAGGTTCGAACCCAAACAGGCGCTTTACTTTGTGTAAATTATTTCGTCACCACTGCTCTCAAAACGGTGAAGGAAAACATCGTGAGGAAACCGGCATGTCCTAGAACCAAAAAATCGAAGACATGTGACATCTGCCAACCCCCATTGGGCCTGCGCGGTGGATTACGGCCCATTCCTTCTCACCGAGGGGAGGCCTGTGTCCCAGCATGTGTTCCCAGTGGAAACACTATAGGCTGATTATGTATGTGCATAACATTAACAGTAGTTAATGTTATACAACTCGGCAATATCCTCTATTTTCGAGAGAGTACTACTGTACACACATACAAGCTAGAAAAGTTATGCGCTTCGGTAATGGAGTTAGTACGAACGTCGCGCCACAGAGTAACCCCCTTCAGAGGCAAAGCTTCTCAAGTTTTGTACTGCCGCGCTTTATTCAGTCTAAGTTTGCTGTCTGTCGGGTATCTGTCTCCGGTCGCAGATCGTCACTCAAAAGTTTTAGAAAAGACTATTGGAAGTGCATAGAGTTGTTATTTTACAAGATTGTAATCATGGTAATATAAAATAGGCAAGTACTTCCACGGTAGTAAGTTAGTTCCTCCCGGGCGCAGAGAGCGCGGCTACGCAGAGCCGCTGCTGACGGCCACGCTGCGCCTGCTGCCGGCCGACGTGTTCGCGTTCGCCAGCGACCACAGCGGCGCCACGCCCGCGCCGCCCGCCGCGCGCGACCTGTTCCTCGGCATCCAGCACAAGGCAGTACACGGTGAGCGCACACGCGACTCAAGTCACTAAAGTTTAAAAAAATGTTTAAGAGCAAGCCCCCATGTCAATGTCATTCAAACGCCAAAAGATCCTTGTAGCAGTATACGTCCAGCTAGTGAAAGTCCCCAAAATTAGTCCAGTCGCTCGGTGATTACCCGGAACAAACACACGACCTTTTTTTTGTTATAAGTCCTGTACACATATATGCTTTCATATGCATTTAGTAAACGACTGTTATTTTGATATTACATTATTTTTTATTTAGTGAACATTTTTCGTTTATTTTTTTTTTATTCTCAAATTGGGTAATAAACTCAAACTTCAAGCATTTATTTCAATTAAACCATTTACAGGCACTTTTGAATAAATTGTCAAAATTAAATAGTCGGTCAGTTAGCGCCGAAAGTTGTAAGGTAGTTGCCCATTCCAAAATGTAGATCTCTATGTAGAAGAATGGGCAAGACACTCTAAGGACACTCTTTTAAGTGAGCATGACATACTCTCGACTGCCATGCTCTTTCAAGTCAACATTAAAATATCATAATAAACGGATCCATGGTTCTTACATTTACAAAATTTTAAAAATGCTTCTAAATTATACAAAACTATACTGGTCTTCTGCAAAGTTTACTTTATGGTACAGTTTTAGGTCATCGGTGTACATAATAAACTTGCATTGTATTTTACTTGCCAAATCATTTATAAAGATTAAGAACAACAAAGGCCCCATGTGCAAGCCCTGTGGCACTCCTGATGGTATAACGTTTGTCTGAGTTTTAAAACCTTGAACAACTACCTTTTGTGTACGATTTTTCAAATAGGAGTCACACCATCGCTGTAATAACCCATGAATACCCATGCCTGTTATATTATTTAAAAGAATATTGTAATCAATAAGATCAATCGCTTTTCCGAAATCCGTGTACACAGCGTGTACCTCTTTCCCTTCGTCGAGTGTATCTTCTGTCTCTAGTAAAACACGAAAGATTCGATGTAGTGACGTCTTTGGAAGGAAACCACGCTGTGCAGCAGCTGCTGCTTTACATGCCAGTAATTTTTTTTTACCACGAGCGATTCAAAAACTTTACCAAAGGATGAAAGAATGGAGACCGGTCGATAATTTGACACATCCGAAACATCGCCATTTTTGTGGATTGGGGATGAAGGTAGCTCGTATTAACGAGCACATTTTTTTAGAAAGACAGGTGATATTCCGTCCTGTCCAGCGCCCTTATTGACGTCTAAATCAGTGAGCGCTGAGAATTTCTGAATCAGATAAATCATTTAACTAAATAAAGTGTATTCAAACTTATGTTTCAATTAATGTTATTTCAAGTTAAACAAATATCAACTGTACTAAATCACAGTGACTATCGAAAATATATAAAATGATTGAAATGGTAGTGTGAACTGAACTTTACTGTGTAGGGTTTAAAGTTATTTTTTCCATAAACTCATATTTGTTTACATGTTTGGCAAATAAATCGCGAATGCAGATCACATTGAATAAAATAAACCAGTGACTAGCACTATTGAGAAAGTTATAAACATGTTTGAAGTTGTAGTGTAAACTGAACTTTACTGTGTAGCGTTTAAAGTTATTTTTCCATAAACTCATGTTTGTTTGCATTTTTGGCAAATAAATTGCGAATGCAGGTTACATTTTATTAGATTAAACCAATTAAAGGATAACCTTAGATTAAACCACATATAACATAATTATAAGTAGTAGTAGGTATGTATTATGGTGGTGCATTGTATGTAAAAGAGCGCCTCTCGCCATCAAACGTAAAAGTTTGACGAGTTTAGATTTAAGTTACACCTCTGTATTTTTAATATCACTAAATAAATAAATAAAAAAAAATAAAAAAATCCAGAGAGAATGAGTGTTACACGCATCCGTATTTACTTTACTAGACTGTTCCTTATAATCTTATAAAATCAGAATGTCAAAGCATGTTGAATAAAGTACCGCCCACTCCCCCCGTCCTCTCGCCCCACCGCACTTGCTCTGCGAAAATGTTAGCGTCGACCGGCCGGAGGCGGCGGGGAGTGCGGTGCGTCGGCGTGCGCAGAGTGTACTAACGTGCGCGCCCGCAGAGCCGGAGCGCGGCGCGGACATCTGCGGGCTGGCGTGCCGCGCGCTGTACCGCGCCGTGTGCGGCCCGGGCACGGCGGCCGCGCGGGGCTGGTGGGCGGCCGCGCCGGCGCGGGCCGCGCGCCTGCTGGAGCGCGTCGTGGCCGCCTACGTGGCGCCGCCCGCGGCCCGCGAGCAGCTCGCGCACCTGCACCAGCGCGCGCACGAGATCGAGGACGCCGAGGTAGGTCACACGACACTGTGCGGGCCGCGCGCCTGCTGGAGCGCGTCGTGGCCGCCTACGTGGCGCCGCCCGCGGCCCGCGAGCAGCTCGCGCACCTGCACCGTTCCGCTCAGTCCTTTGGATTCAAAGCTGCTTGACACACTCTACATAACCAGCTTTCTATCCCCCAGATCCGCATCGCGTGGTCGTCGAACGAGGTGACATGCGTGTACAACGTGGAGGAGCGGCCCATCGAGCTGCGCGTGTGGCTGGCGCGCGCGCACCCGCTGGCCGCGCCGCGCCTGGCGGCCCCGCACGCGCAGGGGCCCGGCGCCAACACGCACTGGGTGGCGCTGTACCTGTCCTACCAGGTACGTGACACGCGGACGAGCGGCGAGTCGAGCTGCGCGTGTGGCGTCACTACGACGCAGAGAAAACCCCCGCATGTGATTTTTTCCATACAAATTCAATAAAAACGCGGTTCCACGCGGGGAATTTGGCGCCGTATCCCGCGCCCCTTCGCGTGGCGCATTGTGTAGTGTGTGATCCGCCTTAGTGTGCAATATCGAATTCCGTATCCGGTTGGAAAATCGAACTCTAAGGATACTGAACTCCATCGCTCGGTGGCAAACCTTGAAGTTGGACCTCTGCTGAAATGTCAAATACCAGAATGGCAATTCTCGTAATTTTAGAACGTTCACAGTCTGATCTCAGTCTCAATCTGTCAAAAAAACCTCAAATTTCCCTACATTTTGACAAGTTTTTGTCATTTGTTTGTCGCTGAGATGAGACTGCGACTAGATTTTGAATGTTTTAAATTACGAGAATTGGCCTTCAGGTTTGAGCGCCGTATATAACAATAGGGAGAATGCACATGTCCTTTAATTTGCGTTTGTAGCAAATTTTAAGATCTGCTTTCATAAAGGTTTACAGTTTACACCGACCAATAGCCCTTCCAAGTTTTTTCGATAGGACGAGCAACGTTTTTGTCTTGTCTCTCCTGGAAGGAGACTCAGCTGCAGAAAATGAAAACAGGTCAATATCATGTACTCCTATTGGTCAATGCTAAAATGTCGTGAGGAAAGTTTGGAGTATGAATGCGGATGGCTATAAGAGTATGGAAAGATCCAAAAAGCAATGGACAGTTTCAAAGATGATATGGCTGGAAAGGAGGTGAATACCGAGGTGACGGCTATTAGAGAAGTATGGAAGAAAAAGATATGTACGCCGACCACATATACGTTGGGATGAGGTTAAGAGAATTAAGAGAATGATGAGTACTTGTACTGTAACCGCTGCCCAGACAAAAGATCTACTTCATCATCATCATCATCATCAGCCTATAGCAGTCCACTGCTGGACATAGGCCTCTCCTAGGCACAAGATCAACATGTTGTCTGCACATAGTGCCGCTAATATTCCATTTTATTTTTACTTACCGTAGTTTTCATTTCGGTTTTTACTTTATACTCATTGTTAATATTAAAAATTTATTGATTCAGGTAAGTAAGCAACTGTGCTCCAGGGATGATGACATTTTTAACCCCCGACGCAAAAACGACGGGGTATTATAAGTTTGACGTGTCTGTTTGTGTGCGTATATGTGTCTGTCTGTGGCATCGTAGCTCCCGAACGGATGAACCGATTTTGATTTTTAAAATTTTAAACTCCAAAAATATTTCTTTGCCAAGTCGTAAACATTTATGAAATAACTGCTAGACAAACACGGAACTATCACAGAACTGACGTCACGACTATGCAACTTCATACAAGCGCTATACATAGTCCGTACCGCTCGACAACATACAAGCGCTATACATAGTCCGTACCGCTCGACAACATACAAGCGCTATACATAGTCCGTACCGCTCGACAACGACGGGAATAATCCCTTCGAAAAACTTTTAAAGCTTCTCCATACTTCCATTGATCTATCAGATTTTTTTTACTATCTCATTTTAAATTACATTATTTGTTCGAACATTTCTAATATTAGTCATCATCCCTAATTATTGATTGTAAGAAGGTCCCGTTTATAAACAAACGATTATTAATATGAAGAGTGTGCGCTACAGAACGGCACGCTGCTGAACGCGCTGAAGATGTGGACGCGCGCGGTGAGTGCGCGCGTGGAGCAGTCGCCGCAGTGCTACATCTGCTACTGCCGCCTGCACCCCAACAACGGCCGCCTGCCGCGCGTGCTGTGCTACCAGTGCAAGAACAAGTTCCACACCATTTGCCTGGTACACCACACTTCATTGCCGTTTGTTTTGCAGGATTTTTCTTTTCATCTTGATACATCGCTGTGGAACTAACAAATACCAATTGCTACGTGCGATCTTGTACAATTACTATCGGGGATGTTTTAACTAAGTTGAAATGAAAGGGAGGTCGTTTTTCAAAAATTTAAAATTTCTTGAGAAGGAGTCATAAATCCCCTTATATTTATTATTATACGTCAGAAAATAACTAACAATAAGGGGTATCATATTACCCAGTAACTGGGTTGTGGAGGTCAGATAGGCAGTCGCTCCTTGTAAAATACTGGTATTCAGCTGCATCCGGTTAGACTGGAAGCCGACCCCAACATGGTTGGGAAAAGACTAGGCAGATGATGATGACGTCAGAAAATAACGTTTTGATGTGACAAACTGCATGTTTAATTTACACGTTTATTTCGCAGCGCAAGTGGTTCGCGACCAGCAACAAGTCCAACTGCCCGCTGTGCAGGTCTGCTTTCTGATGCAGCGCGTCTGATGCGAGCCACACTCACCTTAACTCATCTCGTCGAAAAACCCATTTGTGACTTTGTTATGCTGGAACATTAATGAACTAGAGTTCATTTTATACAATGTTAGAATTTGGAGCTGATTGGAGCTGATTGGCTAACCTTTAAATATGTAGTTTAATTGAATGTTATCATCATACTATTAGTTCCTCCCTAAACAAATGTACAGATATATCGAATCATTTATTTTCTATATCCATTTTTCAAATTACTTTACCTGATAGAACTTTATCGAAAGCTAGAAGAAATATAATCCCTAGATTGTTTTATATCATGTAGATATTTATATCATGTCGATATTTAAACAAGCTGCTGTTTTGAATCCTCGTCAAATTTCAGGAGGCTGTTATGAAAGACACAAATAATCAAATAAAATTACGATCCCTGGTAAATAATGAATACATACTTACTTTCAAAGAACAGAATCGCGTTATGGTATCGTATAAGCTGCCGCGTTTTTATGTGTATAAAAGAGCAGTTACAGTGCGGTCTCACACAGGCCGCGTTTTAAAATGCGTGTCCCACACGCATTTTAATTTTTTTTATTTTATTTCCAAAAATTAGAAAAAATATAACCTACTTATGTTATTATTGATTCGTGTCGAGAATCAGTAGCATAGTTACCTCTTTGAATTTGACGAGGATGCAAAACGACACCTTGTATATTATGTAAGTAAGAAATTAGAACAGTTAAACACAAAAGAGGAAGGTTTGGTATGTTTACTTCGAATAGTATTACATGAAGGACCTAACCGTTGTTGCATTAAATTTCTTTATCTATATTTTGCGTCACAACTCGCAAGGCGGTAGCAAAGCTGTGAGCAAAGATCAGTGACTCGTTATTAGAGTGTGCTTGTGAATATTGGAACTTCATGAAATTGTTGGTTCTAACTGTAAATAAACGAGAATTTATCATGACATGTTCGAATTTTATTCGAGAAATCGAGTCTACCGTTTATGAATATATATATCATCCGATTAGTCGGGTATTGTGTCTGATGAGCAACTGCCCGACGATTGATGTCTGGACGTTGTATATATGCTAGTTGCGGGTAAACTCTGCTTGCGCGATGCGGGAATTTGCGTAACGCCAGTGTGCTGCGTAGTTCGCATCTATACATGCCGCCACTAAATAAATACAATTGCCGCTCGGTAGATAAACACGCACTAGGGCTGCCCGCTAAACAGTCAGGGGGCAGCCCTAGAGCGTGTAAATCGTCATAATATTATCTTTTCATAAAAATATGTTACTGCTTTCGTAAGTTTTTATTTTAATGGTTTCCACTTGGGTTTATTTCTATTTACAAAAGTGATTGATTCGTGGGTCTTTGGCAAGCGTTACGGGTCGTCAGAAGCCCGAAAGTCTGACAACTAGTCTTACCAAGGGGTATCGTATTACCCAGTAATGTTTGTGGAGGTCAGATAGGCAGTCGCTCCTTTAAAATACAGTTTAGACTGGAAGCCGACCCCAACATAGTTGGGAAAAGGCTGTAATATAATTCTTCATTCGTTATAAATTAGCTACAGGGACATATTTAATCTTCGCGTTCTCAAGCGAAGAGTAAATATATATTGCCCGCCAGACACAACATCCGTCTAGTCGGAGGATCCTCCCTTTTCTATGGAGGATGAGTGAACTTTACACCTTGTTCACCTTCGTGCACATACTTCAGCGTGACGTCATCATCACTCCCGCAAGCATTAGAGCGGCGAGTCACCCAGCCAGCATGCAGCGTCCGCGCATACCTGGTCATCACCCTCAGCCTCATCAGCAACCTCGGCACAGCACACTGCACTTTCGGCCGGTCAACAAGAAGAGCTTCCTCTCCTGGTCGACGCAGCAGCCAGCCTCAACCCGGCGCTGTACGACATCCGACGCACTGGAGTATAACGCAGCGCCACCCCGATTCACTGGGGCATCTACGCAGACAGTTCCGACTCACCGTGAACTATACGGCAACCGGTTCCGACTCATTGAAACCTCAGCTGGCCTGGCAAGCATCGCAAGATACAAGACTCAGCCCACTATCGACCTCCGGTCTCCGGAGGGGAGTGATGTAGCTAGCGGTATCTACAACGCCACATGCGAACAACGCGTCATACTGAAGTCACTCAAATCCTGCATCTCGCAAGCAGAGTTTACCGCGCAATTAGCATACATACAAACTTCCCGACATCAGTCGTTGGGCAATTGTCCGAAAGACACAACATCCGTCTGGTCGGAGGATCCTCTCTTTTCTATGGAAGATGAGTGAACCTTACACCCTGTTCCTCATACCTCTAAAGGCTGTACGAGGAAACTTCAGCAGAAGGCTTTCCAGGTTTAGCTACCATATTTATGATTGAGACTCCAGATGAGAGGAAAATAGGTTAGTTGGTTTTTGAACAAGATAATTCTGTTCTCGGTAGATGATTATGGACTTGTGATGTAATCAGATCAACACCTGCACACTAATTGCGTAACACACTATCAATCACAATACTGAATAATTTTGAAGAATATTGCTAATCCATTGCTTCATATGTTACAAACATTTTTTTGCTCAACAACGTAAATAAAAGCCATTCCTACTTTTAGTGTGTTACGCGATCACTCCTATGGTGCCTTTTTCTTCTTCAAATTATTAATAGCTTTCCAACCTCCTGTTGGGGTACACGGTCACAACGGTAGAGACATTGTCAAGGATTTCGTCAATTTCTTCCTGTAGTCTGGATACATGATTTCGGGTTGATTTGGTGTGAATACATATTTCAGGAATTCAGCAAATAGCTAGGCTTTATCCGCAGGTTTTCTCGCAGATTTATTTCATCGTCTTAATGGAGGCATGTGTTCTTGTATCCATTTTAGCGACTTACTTAGTTATTTTCTATAGGGAATAGTCTGCTTTTTGAGGTGATAAAGTATTTAGTTTATCTTGCAGAGTGGCGTTATCGTACTCTTTATGCATTCTCTTTATTTCATTTTGTGTTTTATTGATTTTATCATGTGCGTTCCTGCTTGTATGCCATTGTCGCCTTAGTCTCCGTTTAACAGCTATGATCTCCCTTATTTTAAGTGTCTAATCCTATTTTTGATGACTATATATTTTATACATGGAGTAGACATCCAAGCGGCTGTTTGGAATAGGTTAGTTGTATGCCAGGCTGTATTTTCTGTCTTCCTCTGTTTTAAGTGGTATGAGTAAGAGTGCTGGAATCAGTCCCAGTCATTTATACGATTGTATAGCATCTCTTCTACAAATAATTGTGGCGCTCAATGTTCATATGACTGATGTAAGATCGGAGTTGCCGTCCAGGGGGTCTACTCCGAAGTGGTATCGGCCGAATGTTCGGCCGTTTCCTGCTACGAAGTTACTATTTGGTTCGGTCGGTCCCGATCCTACACTCCTACACTCTTTCGAATATTGACTATTGTTCCGACCCAACTGAGCCGATCCAAACTTTTTTCGCATTTTTCAATAATATTCGGTTCGGTCATGTGTCGGATCAATCCGAACATTCGCACTTTGCTCTTCGTAGTAGACCCCCAGGCATGATTCGACTTTTGTGTACAGTCCTCACATTCCTTTGGTAACAAAGAAATCGATGAGGTCAGGTGTTTTGTTGGAATCATATGGCCAGTTAGTTGGGTCTCCTGTATTATTATAAGGAGTGAATCTGAATCTATTGCCTTTTTGAACTTTATCCCTATCGTTGAGTCGTTAATCGATGCTACAATACCCGTAGGTATGCTTACCTAAAATTTGAAAGATGGTTTTGTTTTATACTTATATTATAATTGCAGTCGGATTGGATCGCATGACAAATCGACATTGCTATCATTCATACTTTCATATTACCGAGTTGGGACATACATACAGCACTTTCCCAAGATACTGCGGTCGCACTTTTGTGCCACGTTTCTGCTTATTATCAGTACACCCCAGGTGCAACTCATCACAACTTTGATTACTCGCTTCCGGTACTCTACTGCTCGTATAGGGTGGACGCGAGCAGCATTGCCCCCCGAATGTAGGCTTTAGCAACAAAACTCGTAATTAATTTCGAAGAAAATTTATTCAATGTTTAATAATTGTGAGTATAGTATTTCTTACAATACTTGAAGTAAAATACTTTTATGTAATACATGTTTACCTTATAATAGTACAACTACTTGACTAGAATGAATGAGGTTATGAATATCTTACCAGTCTTCTTACAACAGAGATTATGACTAAGAGAGTTGTTAAGATATTCATTACATACAAAACCCCTGCTTTAAAATCGCCATTGCCTATTAACATCATCATTATCAATTACTTCGGAAGAACAGTACCTATGATTATGTTCTTTTTTAATGTTTTCAACAAATAGCATTTGCTTACAATGTGCTGAGAAACAAGCTTTTCAATCTATACTCGCAAGATATAATTTTTTTTATTGCAGCATTATGGGCTAAGTCTTGACCTCAATGTTGCCTGATGGAAAGTGATGGATGAGGTCTATGATGGAACAAGCAAGCCCAGAAGGTGCCTATTCAGTCTTGCTCTGAAGGCTAATGGGTTAAGCGTAGAAGGGAACACAGACCCTGGCAGAGTTCCACACTGCAGATCCATAATGTTAATAGGCCATGGTGGCATGAATAAAGTTCCTTATTATTTGGATTATTCCTATATCAGTCTGCTTCAGTATGCGCTGACTCCCACTGAGAAAGCTTCATCATCTAGTGTGCCTGAAGTTGCTGGTTGATCCAGTCTATGTCTTCATAGAACCGGGGGTCACTGACTCGAAGTGCTGCCCTCTTGTAGAAGAAATAGTACCATGGAGATACTGAAAAAGCAAATAAAAAAAATTGTCTTGAGTACTAAGTCTAATGAAGTACTACCACCATATCAATTTCTACCAAGGAGCCTTGCTGTGTTCTGGTTTGAAGGGTTTGGGTGCCAGTGCAATTACAGGGTAATACAACACCACTTGGTAAGACTGGTAGCCAGACTTTCAGGCTTCTGATAACCCATTATGACTGTCAAAGATCAACAAGAGATAGCCAGAACCAACGGCTTAACATACTTTCCGAGGCACATGCCTTGGACCTCAACATCTCACATCTCTCATCGGTCTTAGTTTTTAAATATGAACACCCATCCACCGACCCACCGCGACAAGCGTAGCTTGACCTGGTCGACCGACCCGTGCGGATGTTTTTATTTAGCATCCAATAAAATAAAGCGAATCTTGTTTTTATAGGCTAACTCACAGCATCTCTGCAGCGTGAACAAGCATATGAGCAGGGGTGTGGAAACGGCTTCGGGCTCTGCCCACTTCTCCAGCAGCCACGCGGCGTGCAGCGCCACACTGGCCAGCATGTAGGCCAAGCACACCGACCCAGCAGCGCGGAACTTTCGCACCAACACCTCAACCAGCCCTGCCTAATAAAAATTAATAAAAAAAAAATCAAATGAAATCTATAAAATATCTAAAAATAAACAAAAACTAAGCTAAAACGTGCTATGAAACTAAGTTGGTTTAGCCTTGTTTTTTTTCGTGGTCAAAATATTGTGTTAAATAAGGCTACGACCTCCTGACCTTTTAAATTAAAGTCTGAAAATCTATTTAATTTGGCGTGTACAGGTAGAAAAAAATTGTGCTTACTTGAAATAGGTAGGTCGAGAAAAAGGTCATCAGCATCGTTGTAATGGACAGCACTATGAATAAATCCTGGAAGCTATGGAAATAAATGTAATTATGAGAGTGGTACTGATTGTTTAATATTATTTTATTATTGTTATTTGTATGAAGTTCTTACATGAAAAGTACGAGCAGTCCATCGCGACTTCGGGGAAATAAGCTTACACAGTTAAATAATAGATCACAAATCATAAAAATTACTTGAAAAAATAAACAAAACGTATATCTAGGCGTAGATAACTTCATTTTTCATAAAATAATCGTTACCGTGATTTACAAAAAAAAATTAAATTGACCGCAAACACTTTGACACTTCGTTGCTTTTTCCCCACCAAACTCTTCTGCGCCTTTCGACAAAAGCCCATAGACTAATATAATGTTTTTTTCCATTTCCACGTCTTGTTAGCATACACAATAATCGACTATCTATACTTATAATAAATCTGTAGAAGTAAAAATTCTGTACAGACGCCAGCACATCAAGCTACTACAATCTGTCAAACTTTAATAAATGTTCAACTTTATCAATGAAACATTAAGGTTCAAGGCTGATTGGAAAATTTGACAGTTTCGGGTAGCTTGACCTGCTGGCGTCTGTACATTGAAAATATCAAAAAAATAAATGGCAGGGGGGTGTTACTGACACCGAAACCAAAAAATGTGATTAAAAAAATTTTTGTCTGTCTGTCTGTTTGTTCAGGCATCACGCAAAAACTACCGGTTCGATTACGATGAAACTTGGTATAATTATTCTTTAATATCCTGGGCACCACACTGGGTACTTTTTATCCCGGAAAAGTATATACAATAAAAAACAAACTTAATTTTGCGGTTCAATCTCAAGACCCGATTACTGTACCGACCGCAAATAATAAGTTTGTCGTAGGTTACGTCACCTGCAGTGGAGTTCACTAAGGGGCGCTGCACACGGCTAAGATACTATAATATTTTATCTTAAGATACAAAATCGCTCGCCATACAATTAAATGGACTGTCACATACGACGAAGATAATAAGTAATCATATTTTCGTATCTTAAGATGAATTTGTATGGCGAGCGATATTGCATCTTAAGAAAAAATATTATAGAATCTTAGCCGTGTGCAGCGCCCCTTTTTTTTTTTTTTTTTTTATCGTGGTGGAATGCTCATGGATTCTGCACTACCACGGGGAGATAGTGCAGTTATGTGGGACACTAACCCACTAAAACTCCACGGTGTCCTCCTCTGCCGCTTACGGCGGGAACACGGGCACGCCTTAGCACTCATCCGTGAACCCGCCGCGGCCGTCCGACACCGGACCCTCCTCTGGGGATTACTCCCCATCACCGGCGCACCAGAACACATGGCACGCTGTGACCACCCCAGGGACCAAACCAGCACATGGGCGCCAGACGACCCCGTGTCTGGGCACCCTTGGTCCCCCTGCGACGGGTCAGGTCATTGGCCCCGCCGCCTGCCAATTTTCGGCCGCAGAGGATAGGGAGAGCGGCCAACGTCATACCAACACTCCTCTTCCCCTGCAGCCCCACCGCGTTCGCCATCAGACGGTGGCGGCCCCGTCAAGGCCGCGGAAGGTAGGGAGAGCGGCGCACCGCAATACCGACACTCCTCCCCCGCCGCGGCCTCCAACCCTCAGCCGTGATGCCTCCCATACCACATCACGGCCCGCCTCAGTTGCGATGTCGCCCAAGCGGCACCTACTTGTTGGCCGCTACGTCGTCGGTTTACAGGCAAAGCCCTGACGAGCGGCCCCTCCTCGGGTTCCTCTTAGCTTCACCGTGGTTGTCCAAGCCACGGCTACTGAGCCCCCCCGCTTCGACAATGCGGGAACCCACCGAGGGGGTGTGCAGCGCCCCTAAGTTATGCTGTAAATATAGTGTTGAAGGTTGAATTTGGCTTGCACCGTTCGCAGCACACGCGTGGCGCGCGGCCGCCACGGATCCCTACCGTATATAAGGACGGAGTCTGAACGCGCGCAGGCGCACGCCTCATAGGCCTGGGAGAACCTAATCGAATCCGCAGACAGCGACTGGACGTCGGCACATAGGCTCTGCCGACGTCTCAAGAACACCCCAGCCCCGGTGCGCCCGCTGCTCAACAGCGACGGGGCGCTTTGTTACGCGGCGGCCGGCCGGGCCGAAATATTCGCGGCCCATCTAGAACGACAATTCTCGCCGAATCCGACGAATGCCCACGAGCACGTCGCAGCAGTCGAGAAACACCTTGGAGAGTACTTCAAGGCGCCGGTAGCTCCTGATGAAGACCCTATTTTTGTCTCCCCGGGCCAAGTACAGGGGGCAATAAGGCGCACCAAGCCCAAAAAGGCACCTGGTGCGGATGGAATCTCAAACTCAGCGCTCCGCCACCTGCCACCTAAAACGGTGGCGGCATTGACTCGCCTGTATAACGGCATACTCCGAACTGGTGCCTTCCCCACCTGCTGGAAGCAGGGGAAGGTAATAATGCTACCCAACCCCGGGAAGAACGTACTGAAGCCGGAAAGCTACCGGCCCATCACGCTCCTCCCCACCATCTCCAAGGTGTTCGAAACGCTCCTGCTGCGCCACCTGGCCCCACACCTGACGCCGCGCCCGGAACAGTTCGGGTTCCGGGCCGAACACAGCACGACGCTCCAGTTGTCGAGGGTACTGCACATCCTTACAGCGGCTGTAAATAAACGGGAATACGCCGCTGCAGTATTCCTCGACATGGAGAAAGCATTCGACAGGGTTTGGCACGCCGGCCTGCTCTACAAGCTCACCCTCACCACGGCGCCCCGTCGCTTGATACAGGTGGTCTCCTCCTTCCTAAAGGACAGAACGATCAAAGTCTCGGTGGAAACCGAGCTCTCCAGCGCGCGCCCCGTCACCGCGGGCGTGCCGCAAGGGAGTTGTGTATCGCCTGCGTTATACTCCGTGTACACCGAGGACATACCCGCCACGCACACCGCGAAACTCGCGCTGTACCCTGATGATGCCGCGTACATCACCACATCACTGTCGGCCGATCACGCGGCCATCAAAATGCAGCGCGCCCTGGATGACCTCCCCGACTGGCTCAGCAAGTGGAGACTGTCGGTGAACGCGGGCAAGACGCAGGCGATCGTCGTCACGGCTCGCGGGCGGACGCTACCACCGAGCCTTAAGCTCATGGGGACCGAGGTCAAGTGGACCAAGACCGCCAAGTACCTGGGGGTCACACTTGACAGTCGGCTCACCATGGGCCCGCACGTCTGCGACACCGTTGCGCGGGCAAGGGCAACCCGCCACCTGCTCCGCCCGGTGCCCTCGTCACGCCTCTCCACGCGAGTCAAGCTGGGGATATATAAAACCTACCTGCGACCGCTGCTCACATACGCCGCCCCGGCTTGGCTCGCCCTCACGGCCGAGGTGCACAGGAAGAAACTACAGACGCAGCAAAATTACGTGCTGCGTCAAATCGTCGGAGCGACGATTTGACGCAGGGACCTGCGTGTCGAGAGCATCGACGACTTCAGCGCCCGCCTAGCGAGGAGGATGTTCGCGCGTGCCGACACCTCCGAACACCACCACATAAGGGACATCGCGCCATGGCACGCGCGACCACCCGATCACAAAAGCTTCCCGCGCGACCTCGTCGCAGACGTCGCGCCAACCCTACCGGACTAGACGCCTGAGTAGGTCGCCCTCACTCTACACGCGGCCTACTCAGTCAATAGAACTCCACACTCGCCACACGACACCAGCCGCGCACAAAGCGGGCTAAGTAAATATAGGTGCTACGTGCGCGGCACACACACACACACCACTCCACACTCATGAGTAATACACAGATGACCGCACGAGCGACGCACACACACCCACAAGTCGCTCGATACTTACCGCCACGCCTCGCGCCCCGCAACCCTGCCGGCCAGATCTGGCTACGTTGTAGGGGGGCGGGTACAGCACCCGCTGTAGCGGAGCGCCAACCAAAACCGGCGCCCTTGTTGCTAGATCGGCTCTTGCCGGGCCTTCCCTAGGGAACTAGGGATCTCACCCAGCAGGAGCCTGGTCGCACGGGCGCCGTGAAACACTTCGGGCGCTCCTACAGCCACTCAACAGATACACACTAGCGGCCGCCAGGGGGAGGCAAACCCCCTGGCGGCGAATAGGTGTATGCGAAGAGCTCCCACCCCCCTTACGGGAGGGTGGGAGTAACCCAACGACGGGCCCCCAATTCTGGGGGTCGAGAGACACAAACTTCGGTCAAGGGGCCGAAAAGAGCCCCAACACCGACTCCTCGCGCCCCCTTCGGGGGCGCAGAGAAGACTACGACGGCGCGCATCATACATTTTTTGAATTTTGATTTGAACGGACGTGTCGAGTGGCGAGCGTTTGTTCTTATTAGCATTCTATAAATTGTATGTTTATATTTAATTGTATTTTATAATACTGTTATGTAGGATTAGTCATTCGTATAGATATTAGTTTTTAGGGATTTTGCTTATTTATTGAGTTTAGATTAGTTATCATCAGAAATAGGTTTATTTAGGTAGGTAGGTATTTTATTTTTTGTTATTGAGTTTTTTTTTGTAATTTGTTAGGTACTTACAGCTTGGCAAAAAAGTCGTGAAAATAATGGTGGCGCCACTATCGTGCATGTTGTAACCCTAAACAGTACGACTAAAACGGTTTTGATATTAGTTTTTTTTTAAATTAATGTGAATATTGGCGGGTTTTATGAAAACAAGAAAAGCTCTGTAACGCTTGTTCAGCCACTGCCTAGAATGATAACATTTGCAGTTATTTAATTTAAGAATTAAAAATAAAATTATTAAGTATTTCAAAATACTTTGATGTCAACTAATCCTCACTTATGTGACGCAATTTTATGTTTCACAAGACCCTAGATTAATTCAATAGGGTTTAGATCCCAGTGACAAGTTGGAAGCTTTACTACTGTGTGACTGTGTCCCACAAATCCAAGTTCTCCTCTAACCACAGGCAAAATGTTCCATAGTTGGTGTTCTAATCAAAAACTTAAAAAATAATCAGAATAGTTTTTTTTAATCAGAATCTAATATTTTAATCAGAATAAAAAATGTTTTCTCTAAGTATTCCACGCCCGAAAACTCTTCATCCGTGTCTTGGTGTGAGCTTTCACCAAAACTCTGCTGGCTATGTTCAGATGTGTCAGTTGTTGCTTTCATCTTGTAGGTTTATGATATTTTTTTCAATGTCTATTTGTCTATTTTCATGACATGTTGACATGAATTTTTCCAGTCGTCAACTGATATGCTCTGAAACGCTTGTTCAGCCACTGCCTAGAACAATAAAATAAAAAGAACTAAACATTTGCAATTACTTATTGTATTTAATTAAAAATATAGCTTTATAGTACTGATGGATTTCCCTAAAAAATACTGTAGTTATTTTTGTTGAGTGATTTATTTTATGCAGTATTAACAAAAAGTATCAAAATTATACGAACGCGCTGTATTCCGAATGTGTTTTGTAAACATAACCTCAAATTCGTGAATGTACATTTCAATAATTGTATGAAAGGTTTATAATAGATATTGCACCTTGAAATACACACATTAGATCTGATTACATGTATAAAATATAATTTTACCTGTCATTTCAGCGGTTCTATTATACAAATCGTTGAGATGGGATAAAATTTGTCCGGCCTCGAGTTCCGCCAAACATCTCACGTACACTTTATAAATTATTGCTCTTGAGGAGCTGCGAATAACAGATCTGTTCATTATGAACACAATGAGTCACCAGTATCAGCACGATAAAGCAAATAAATAAATAATAAACACGAGAAACAGTCACCGATTACAAGAAATGACAGAATATGTACCTTACTCGACGAGGCAGAGCGAGTGTTGCCAATGATTAAATATTTTAGTTCCGTTTCAAGACTTTCTTGCCAAACTGTAGGTTTACTTTTATAAGGCGTAGACCGTATAGATTTTAATTTCAAGTATAGGTAGGGGCCCGCGCCGGGACAGAAGTATTAATACCGGTATGCTCGTTAGATAACGTTCTACACAAATAGCACTTTACACAAAAAACTCATTGATAAGTTTCGTCATCCACGCGAACGAAGTCGCGGGCACAGCTAGTTTAACTAATATTATTTGTGGGTTGCAACATTGTCATTTTTAATATTTGATGCTTTTTAAGTTGTAGCAACCCGTAGATGACTTTTGGTGAAAAACGGCGGGAAAGGTGGGATGGTTTTTGCTGTCAGCCAGATGAGCCAGAGACGATGAAAGTGGTCTCGAGCTAAATTACTATTTACTGTAATAATTTTATTTTTAATTCATTAAATTAAATAACTGCAAATGTTATCGTTCTAGGCAGTGGCTGAACAAGCGTTTCAGAGCTTTTCTTGTTTTCATAAAACCCGCCAATATTCACATTAATTAAAAAAAAACTAATATCAAAACCGTTTTAGTCGTACTATTTAGGGTTACAACATGCACGACAGTGGCGCCGCCATTATTTTCACGACTTTTTGGCCAAGCTGTAAGTGATTTACTGCGTTTGTAACACCGGATAGTTTGTATGAGTTTGAAAGAATGTCGTTTGGACTTGCCACTGCACCTAGTGTTTTCTAAAGGACGATTAATTGTATGCTTAGGGGTGAGCAAATCTTGGCGTTAGCTTATATGGACGACTTATTGCTGACATCACGTTCAATTGAAGAGGGTTTGGATAAGCTGGAAAAGGCTTTTCAATTATTAAGGTCTGCTCATCTAACATTATATCTTAAAAAGTGTGATTTCATTCAGACTCGTATAAATTATTTGGGCTACGAGATTAGTTCGGATGGCATCCGACCCGGGGCAATGAAAATTCAAGCTGTAGTAGATTTCCCTTTGCCTAAGAATGTTCACGAGGTTCAACAGTTTGTTGGCCTTACAAGTTATTTCCGACGGTTTATTCATAATTATTCTATGATAGCAAAACCTCTAACGATTCTAACAAAGAAAAATGTCTCTTGGTGTTTTGACGAACCTCAAATAAAAGCATTTAATGAATTGAAAAGTAAATTAACCACCCAACCTGTTTTGGCACTACGCTAGTAAAATCGGTATAGGAGCAATTTTGCTACAACGGGTGAATTCAGATAAAGTATTCAATCCTATAGCCGTCCAACGACACCAGACGAAACCAAACTACACTCGTATGAGTTGGAAACCTTGGCGGTAGTTTGTGCTTTGAATAAGTTTAGAGTTTATGTTTTGGGTAAATCGTTTAAAGTTGTCGCTGATTGTGCCGCTATACGCAGCACAATGACAAAAAAGACTTGATATCGAGAGTAGTGCGTTGGTACATAATAATGCAGGAGTACGATTTTACTGTAGAACATCGCGATGGTAACAAGATGAGTCATGTCAATGCACTGTAACGCAACCCAAGTGACTCTGAATCCAACGTCGTAGTACAGGTGGTTGATGTTTTAACAATAGATGACGATGCGTGGTTGCGCACAGTGCAGGAACAGGATTCAGAAATACAAAGGATACCTAATAATAATTAACATTTTGAATGATTCAGAAACAAAAGATATTGTCGAGATCCATAAGAACTATACTGTTAAAATGGTCGCTTGTACAGAATAACCAATGATAAAAATTATGTACCCAATTTAAAGTGGGTAGTTCCAAAATCAGTGAGATGGCAAATAGTTCGTATGAATCACGACGATGTCGGTCATTTCGGTTTTGATAAAACCTACAGTAGGATACATCAGACATACTACATGCTAAAAAAAATGCGACGTTTTATTAAAATTTATTGTAGTTCGTGCTTAAATTTTGCCCACAATAAGTTGTTAGCTGGAGCTAAAGAAGAGGAACTTCATCCAATCCCAAAAATTAGTAAACCATTTGATACACTTCATATCGATCACTGCGGTCCCTTTCCTATAAGCAAGAAGAAGTAGAAGAATAAAGTGAAATGTCTAAGTATTCGAGTTTATATTTCTAACACACTCGTGTCTACCTTTTTCATGGCGACTTTTAAGCTACATTACGAGCGCGGTCGGAGTCCACTGGGATTGCTATTATACAACGTGGCGCTACAATGGTGACATTAATTTAACACACGGGTAGGGCTAGTGCCCATTAATCATATAAATATTGATAGAATAAAATAATTCGTAAACTGAAAAAAAATTTTTTTCAAACAAACTAAGTAATAAAAATGTAACTAAAATTGGGATCACCCTTGCAAAAATTCATTCATGAAATTACTTACCTAGCTCGCTAACTCGGAGCGGCAATGTGTCGCTTCGCGCGCTGGCAACCGCGCAACGCGTCTTGTATATACTCGTGATCGGTCCGATTCTTTGACGGCATTTATCAAAGAAACCGAGCGGCGCAAGTGGTGCTTACAGCGGAGGTGGTCAAACACTTATATCACCCTCTCTTGTTACTATTAGTTATTAACTGTCATCACTATACCACAGATTACTGAATAGTTACTACGTAAACTATACACTGCTTTTATTTGTCTTTATTTTAAATTTTCTTATTTTCAATAAGACCACCGTGTTGGCGGATACAAAGCGCTAAACAGCGTTTCATGTTTTCCCGCACATTTGAAAATAAATTATCACTTTTTAAGCCATTTCCCTCAATTTCTCAAACGCATTTGTCCGCATATTCAGCTGCTGTGTAGTTCGGATGTGTATTTGCCATCACGATCACAAGTTTACACAAGCACTATTGTAGTTGCAATACATCCGTTCGCCGCCGCTGTGCGCGGGAATAGTTTCGGCGACCTGCGCGCCCCCGCACGGATTTCTGTAAGAACGAATATCCCAACGAATATTCTAACTGCGTTCCTATTGGTTGATTTAATGTTGTAAGTCGGACGGACATCGAGAAGACTGCCATCACAACACCCTTCGGCTTATTTGAGTTTCCACGAATGTGTCCAGGTCTTAAAAATGCAAAAAAAAATGGATACCACTTGGCTATTTCTCTAAGAAATTCTCTGAAACTCAACAACGATACAGCACATTTGACAGAGAGTTGTTATCAATCTATATGGCAATCAAACACTTCAGAAAAATGTTCGAAGGAAGAGAACTCAGTGTTTACACCGACCACAAGCCGCTGACCTACGCTATTCGTAAACCCCCGTCCGATAACGATACACTAAGGCGCACTCGTCAACTTTTGTTTATCAGCGAGTTTACGACCGGTAATCCGGCACATAAGTGGAGTAAACAACGTTGTTGCAGACGCTCTCTCACGCATCGAAACCATCGAATTGCCATCACCAATCAACTACGACGAAGTATTAAAAGCTCAAGAAAAGGACAGCCATATTCCAATATTATCACAACAAACAAATATCCAACTGAAGAAAATTGTCATACCCGGTACCAACAAGCCAATATACTGCGAAACATCTACGTCACATGTTCGTCCATACCTACCAGCCGACTTTCGTCGCATCGCATTCAACGCCGTGCACAATTCAAGTCACCCTGGAATACGAACAACCCGAAAACTAATGCAACAACGGTACTTTTGGCCAGCAATTAATAGGTACCGACATTGGCGAGTGGACGAAAACATGCACTTCGTGTCAACTATCCAAAGTACAACGACATAATTACTTACTTACTTTACTTTTTTTTAAAAACATTGCCCCACACTAGGAATTTCTCCTGTATCGTGGGTGCGTTTACAAACATTTAAACTCACATACACAAACAGCCAGACCCGGAACAACTACTTGTAGTTCATACAAATATTTGTTCCGTGCGGGAATCGAACCCGCGACACGCAGCGCAGCAGTCAATCGCTTAACCACTGCGCCAACCGTGCCGTCCACAATGCCAATGCAATGGCAATGTTGTGCCGTGGACAATTACAGTGACGTCACAACATTCCCACCGAGCGAACGATTTCAACACATTCACGTTGATATTGTTGGACCACTACACACATCTTCATGTGGACATCGATACCTACTCACTATGATCGATCGCTGTACACGATGGCCCGAAGCCATACCCCTTCAAGAGATAACCGCCGAAATCGTGGCAAGAAAGCTGTACGATTTGTTTGCTGTGGCAAGGCAGAAGTTGAACTGCACTGCTTTTTTGTTCTATGACTAAGTATAAAAAAGCAGTGCAGTTCAACTCCTGCCCTGCTATAAGAGCTGGTGGTAAGCCCCCAGTCCTAGCATATTGTCCGTGGTGTAAAATGTCGGGCAATATCGATAAAACCAAACGTAAAGAAACATTATGAATGTTTGTTTTCTTTGTTTTTATAACAACCTAGAAATTCTGCTCAGAAGAAAGTTAGTGTACCCCCGTATGTGTTCACAAAAGGCAATGTTACTACTTGCAATAGGAGAACTTAGGATGCAAGAGCGAGCGAAGCGAGTTCGGGACTTGAGGCACCCCGACTCGGACAGGTTAATCCCGGCCATCCGACTACGCCTTTTAAGCAACTTTAAAGTGTTTTGAGGTTAGGTTCCTTTAATTTGTATTTCTCAAGAACGGTGCGTTACCTTTTCATGGAAGTGGTGCCAGGGGAGAGAGGGCAACCCCCCTCACCCACAGGGGGGGGTGAGTCACCCTCCTGGCAAACGATACTAAATTTTCACCAAGCTTATAATTGAACATCGAATAGTTTCGATACGGTCTACAGCGAGAGAGCAAATTAGACTAAACCTTGTTCATGTCTTAGTAGCATGGCATTAGTAAGTACTCAAATGAATCAAACCAACAGTCAATGTCATTATTTGTCTATTGTCTTGTCAACAATGTCAAGTCCGAGGTGGACTTGACATTGTTGACAACTCAACTCAACAGTCACAGTCACAGAGTACTTTGTAATATACTGAAAGTCACAGTACAGTTGCAGTAAAGTGTGATGCTTTGGTTGCCATACATTAATTAAGTGTCTTTTTTATCTCAATAAAAGCCGTAGTTTGGTCTATTTTATTTGGCTCTTCCTCGATTTTAAAAGTACCGTGAAGTATTTTTCATGATTTCTTTTAGCGACTCATCTTATGAAAACATACATAATCAGTGTCGCAGTTCTGAACAACTTGTAAAGTTGTGACGAAGACCTGAGAATGGGCGGTGATCGTGAACGCGGCCGACACAGGAGCCGTAGTCGTGACACGCTTAAAAGTCGTGAGCGAGACCATGGTGGTCGCGACCGTAGCCGAGAGCGAAGCAAGGAAAGAAGCGGTCGTGACCGCAGCCATGAGCGAAGCAAGGAACGAGGCGGACGATACCTCAGCAGAGAGCGAAGCAAGGAGAGAAGTGGACGAGGCCGTAGTAAAGATCGAAGTAGGGACAGAGGTGGCGGAGATCGCAGCAGAGAGCTTGGCGGCGGCGGGCGCAACCGCAGTCAGGAACGGAGTAAAGACTGGGGAGGCGGCCGCGATGACCGCGCACGCACTAAGAACAACGATGGCAGCTTGGAACGAGAGCGGCCGCACGTGCGGGAGCGCGAGCGTGATCGTGGACGCAGCTCCTACAAGGAGTACAATGGAGGAGGGCTAGGTGGTGGTTAGTATTAGTTGAGAACATCTCAGCATTATTGTCTTATTTCATTTAAACAAGGCAAATGCATGTGAATCTGGTCATATTCAAAAAGCTAGGCAGTTGAAAATAAAACATTTTTTCTTTATTTTGTAGTAAGAATTTATACACGTGTTTGCACACATGGACACTTGAGCAATGTGCTTTTGTTCCAGTATTGTTGTTGATGGATAGTAAAATCATATATTTAATATTATGTTCTCAGGTTTAGGAGGAGGTGGTCCTCCAGCAAGAGCCCGCTACAAACCTCAAGAAGAAGAGTTCTTTGATGCAAGACGGGAAGAGAGGGAGAGGATCGGTCAAATTGGAGTGTCTTCTGTTTGGGGCAAGTCACCACTCAGGGCAGAGTAAGTGTTCAAAACTTATTAATCTAATTTATGGTGACAATGTAAATGAGGTTCTTTTTTATTAGGATGCCATTGTATGGAAAATATATCCTAATCACATATTCACTTTCAGTAAGCATTATTATTCTCAGTAGACCCAGCGAAACGTTTTTGTTTACCTATGCTCTGTAACTTTTTAGTTCAGAAGAGGAACAGTCACAACCTGAAAACTCGGGCAGTAGTAAAGAAAAGAAAAAGAGTAAAAATTCCAAGGACAAAGACACCAAAAAGAAGCTTAAGAAGTTAAAGAAGAAACTAAAAAAAGTGAAGAAAGCAAGGAAAAAGGCAAAGAAGAAGAAAGCGAAGAGTTCCAGCAGAGACTCAAGTGACAGCAGCGAGGAGGAAGTGTGGGTTGAGAAAGGACGTAAGTGTTCCTTTGCGTGACCATGTGTCAGCTCATAAATCATGGGAGTTTTTTACTTAAGATTAACTGAAACTTTTAAGATCACAGTGAAGATATTGCTCAAATGCATGTTCTCATATACATTATCAAAAATATAATTATAATATGAGATACCAAAATGTGGGTGTTTTAAACACCTTAGCTTCCCCATTACTTTTTACTACAGCACTTTCACTTACAATATAATATATACATTCTCAGGCTTAGCTTCGTGGAGTAGACAGGTCATCGATAGATAGAATACTCTTTATTGTATTAGTTATCTCTAAGAGGTTTTATTTATTGTGATAATATTCACATTATCTTTTATTCACAGAAGAACATGAAATAGAAGCAACAAGGGAATCAAAGTCGTCCAAAAAAGGTGACGAGGAGATGGCGTCAGAGGCGTTCGGGCCGACGCCGCGCGTGGGCCCGGCGCTCGGCCACAAGGACTTCGGGCGCGCGCTGCTACCGGGTGAGGGCGCGGCCATGGCGGCCTACGTGGCCGAGGGCAAGCGCATCCCGCGCCGTGGGGAGATCGGACTCACCTCCGATGAGATTGCCTCCTACGAGTCTGTGGGATACGTCATGAGTGGCAGCAGGTGCGCAATTATTTTAGTTATTTATGTGTTTCACGAGAGTGATCAGAGTTCAAATTCGAGCGCTAACGCACCAATTATAGAGAATTAAGTATGCAGTAAAGTAATGAAATTGAACATAATTATTTATTTGATGTATAGTGCCATTGCGATTATTGAATTCTCAACGGTGTGATATGATTGCAGGCACCGTCGCATGGAGGCGGTGCGTATCCGCAAGGAGAACCAGATCTACTCGGCGGACGAGAAGCGCGCGCTCGCGGCCTTCAGCAAGGAAGAGCGAGCCAAGCGGGAGAACGCAATTCTGTCGCAGTTCCGCGACGTTCTGCAGGCTCGCACGCAGCGTCGGGACAACACCTAGCGCGCACGCAGTGTCGGGACAACACCAAGCGCGCACGCAGCGTCGGGACAACACCTATCGCGCACGCAGCGTCGCGACAACGCCTAGCCCGCACGCAGCGTCTCGACAACACCTAGCCCGCAAGCAGCGTCGCGACAACGCCTAGCCGCAAGCAGCGTCGCGACAACGCCTACTCCGCAAGCAGCGTCGCGACAACGCCTAGCCCGCACGCAGCGTCTCGACAACACCTAGCCCGCAAGCAGCGTCGCGACAACGCCTAGCCCGCAAGCAGCGTCGTGACAACGCCTAGCCCGCAAGCAGCGTCGCGACAACGCCTAGCCCGCAAGCAGCGTCGCGACAACGCCTAGCCCGCAAGCAGCGTCGCGACAACGCCTAGCCCGCAAGCAGCGTCGCGACAACGCCTAGCCCGCACGCAGCGTCTCGACAACACCTAGCCTGCACTTCACGCAGGCGACAACGCCTAACGTTCATTTACTCCATTCAGCGTCGCGACAATATCTATATTATCGCGACGCTGAATGGAGTAAATGAACGATTAGCAGCTGGCACTACATTGTGCTGTGTTAAGTAAGTCTTGTACGTTGGGCAATAAAGCAGAAGAGTAGGAAGATAATACACATTGTAAATAAATGACTGGTTTATAGAAAGTAAATGTTTAATTTCCTTAAATCATATTTACTACGTATGGCTTTCGCCTTGCACCTCTATTTGGGTCTACTTTACAATATTTACATTCAAAATCGTCTTGTGTATTTTTATATACTATAATTAGCTGGGTACTATGACCCCGCGTTTACACCAAAGTATAAAACATGTATTCTACAGTTTAGATCCGAGGTTTCCGTTTATTGTTTAAACCTAAAAGTGGTGTAAATAAAATTAAAATGCTTGTCAAAAATGTGAACAAAATATTAAAAAAATGAAAACATTGTCAATACTAGTTCTATACAGTCTTTTACAACTTTTTTGTGGATGTAAACGATGGGTAATTGTAATTTCATAGAGAGACAGTCTACGACAAGATCATTTACAGATTAGCAAAATTCTTATATGTTCACTAGATTAAATATGTTAATGTAACATAATAGGGTCACTTCACTATTAGCTTCAACGTAAGCAACACTATGTTTAACAGATCAATCTGAAGCCAGAATGATTCACATATATATATCGGTTATTATTTTGTTCAATAAAGTATGCAGATTGCAGAATGGTAATATGTCATACATAACTCATACAAACTATCGCGTTTAGGACGCGGGGTAAACGGTTATCCGAGAAATGCAAACAGGTTTCTGATCAGCTGAATTGAGTGAGTGTCTGGGCCAGAGGGACACTCGCTCGTACTGCGCTAGCTGCGCGCGCAGGCCGCCCGGGCTGTCCGGCTCGCCCGCTAGTTCCGCGTCGCTCGCCAGCGTGTCTGGGCTAGAGGAACACTCGCTCGTACTGCGCTAGCTGCGCGCGAAGGCCGTCCGGGCTGTCCGGTTCGCCCACTACTTCCGCGTCGCTCGCCAGCGTGTCTGGGCTAGAGGAACACTCGCTCGTACTGCGCTAGCTGCGCGCGCAGGCCGCCTGGGCTGTCCAGCTCGCCCGCTAGCTCCGCGTCGCTCAGCAGTGTGTCTGGGCTAGAGGGACACTCGCTCGTACTGCGCGAGCCGGGCGCGCGTGCTCTTGAGCTCGCGTCGCATCGCCAACAGCAAGCGCTGCGCGGCCACTAGCTGCGCGCGCAGGTCGCTGTCCGGGTCGCCCGCCAGCTCCGCGTCGCCTTCTAGCGTCGAGCTGTGACACGGGTCGCTCGTCACCGTCACCTGTCAAAAGTAAACAGTTGATATCGCTGTACAACGCGAGGCATACCGGATGCCGGTGCGGCCGCTGAGCCTACCTCCGGGCCGCTCTGCTCGGAGCGCGACGCCGTGGCGACGAGTCTGTTGAAGTTGCTCTTGTTCATGATGATCTTCATGGCCGACCGCTGGCTGGGCAGTGACGTCACGGTGGGCGTGGCTGCGCGAGGTGCGATCCTGCTCTTCGCCTTCATGGGAACTATCTTTGATGGGGAGATTATTTTTGTGTCTGCTGGCAGTTGCACGAACTTAACCTGAATGTTTAAAATTGTAATTTATTAATATGTTAGACGGTTAAACGGTCGCTAGGTAAATGAAATAGAAATGACCTGCATATCTTGCGGGTTGATAATCTTTTTAACGGGCATCTTGTTGTCCTTGGGCACGGCTAGCAGTTTGTTGTTGAGCGTGAATATCTTCACCCCGGGCTTGGGCGGCGACTTGACCGGCGTGGCCGTCAAGACCATGCCTTTAGCCTGGTTGGCGATCGACGTCATCTTGCCGACTGTCGGTGGAGATGTGTCACTTTCTTTCAGCATTAATTTGCCAGCATCTGCAAACGTTTAGTCGAGTTAATCGTGCCTGCGTCCGCGACAGTACGCGCGTCTTACGCTCGCGATGGTAAGCGCGTCGTACGCTCGCATACCCAACAGCACGACGGTGCGGCCGCTCTGCAGCGCGCTGAGCACGGTGCTGCCGTCGTCCGTGGGCAGCAGCGTGATGCGACTCGCCCTACACATACACTACAACACAGTACCCGAGAGCACGACGGTGCGGCCGCTCTGCAGCGCGCTGAGCACGGTGCTGCCGTCGTCCGTGGGCAGCAGCGTGATGCGACTCGCCCTACACATACACTACAACACAGTACCCGAGAGCACGACGGTGCGGCCGCTCTGCAGCGCGCTGAGCACGGTGCTGTCGTCGTCCGTGGGCAGCAGCGTGATGCGACTCGCCCTACACATACACTACAACACAGTACCCGAGAGCACGACGGTGCGGCCGCTCTGCAGCGCGCTGAGCACGGTGCTGCCGTCGTCCGTGGGCAGCAGCGTGATGCGACTCGCCCTACACATACACTACAACACAGTACCCGAGAGCACGACGGTGCGGCCGCTCTGCAGCGCGCTGAGCACGGTGCTGCCGTCGTCCGTGGGCAGCAGCGTGATGCGACTCGCCCTACACATACACTACAACACAGTACCCGAGAGCACGACGGTGCGGCCGCTCTGCAGCGCGCTGAGCACGGTGCTGCCGTCGTCCGTGGGCAGCAGCGTGATGCGACTCGCCCTACACATACACTACAACACAGTACCCGAGAGCACGACGGTGCGGCCGCTCTGCAGCGCGCTGAGCACGGTGCTGCCGTCGTCCGTGGGCAGCAGCGTGATGCGACTCGCCCTACACATACACTACAACACAGTACCCGAGAGCACGACGGTGCGGCCGCTCTGCAGCGCGCTGAGCACGGTGCTGCCGTCGTCCGTGGGCAGCAGCGTGATGCGACTCGCCCTACACATACACTACAACACAGTACCCGAGAGCACGACGGTGCGGCCGCTCTGCAGCGCGCTGAGCACGGTGCTGCCGTCGTCCGTGGGCAGCAGCGTGATGCGACTCGCCCTACACATACACTACAACACAGTACCCGAGAGCACGACGGTGCGGCCGCTCTGCAGCGCGCTGAGCACGGTGCTGCCGTCGTCCGTGGGCAGCAGCGTGATGCGACTCGCCCTACACATACACTACAACACAGTACCCGAGAGCACGACGGTGCGGCCGCTCTGCAGCGCGCTGAGCACGGTGCTGCCGTCGTCCGTGGGCAGCAGCGTGATGCGACTCGCCCTACACATACACTACAACACAGTACCCGAGAGCACGACGGTGCAGCCGCTCTGCAGCGCGCTGAGCACGGTGCTGCCGTCGTCCGTGGGCAGCAGCGTGATGCGACTCGCCCTACACATACACTACAACACAGTACCCGAGAGCACGACGGTGCGGCCGCTCTGCAGCGCGCTGAGCACGGTGCTGCCGTCGTCCGTGGGCAGCAGCGTGATGCGACTCGCCCTACACATACACTACAACACAGTACCCGAGAGCACGACGGTGCGGCCGCTCTGCAGCGCGCTGAGCACGGTGCTGCCGTCGTCCGTGGGCAGCAGCGTGATGCGACTCGCCCTACACATACACTACAACACAGTACCCGAGAGCACGACGGTGCGGCCGCTCTGCAGCGCGCTGAGCACGGTGCTGCCGTCGTCCGTGGGCAGCAGCGTGATGCGACTCGCCCTACACATACACTACAACACAGTACCCGAGAGCACGACGGTGCGGCCGCTCTGCAGCGCGCTCAGCACGGTGCTGCCGTCGTCCGTGGGCAGCAGCGTGATGCGACTCGCCCTACACATACACTACAACACAGTACCCGAGAGCACGACGGTGCGGCCGCTCTGCAGCGCGCTCAGCACGGTGCTGCCGTCGTCCGTGGGCAGCAGCGTGATGCGACTCGCCCTACACATACACTACAACACAGTACCCGAGAGCACGACGGTGCGGCCGCTCTGCAGCGCGCTGAGCACGGTGCTGCCGTCGTCCGTGGGCAGCAGCGTGATGCGACTCGCCCTACACATACACTACAACACAGTACCCGAGAGCACGACGGTGCGGCCGCTCTGCAGCGCGCTGAGCACGGTGCTGCCGTCGTCCGTGGGCAGCAGCGTGATGCGACTCGCCCTACACATACACTACAACACAGTACCCGAGAGCACGACGGTGCGGCCGCTCTGCAGCGCGCTGAGCACGGTGCTGCCGTCGTCCGTGGGCAGCAGCGTGATGCGACTCGCCCTACACATACACTACAACACAGTACCCGAGAGCACGACGGTGCGGCCGCTCTGCAGCGCGCTGAGCACGGTGCTGCCGTCGTCCGTGGGCAGCAGCGTGATGCGACTCGCCCTACACATACACTACAACACAGTACCCGAGAGCACGACGGTGCGGCCGCTCTGCAGCGCGCTGAGCACGGTGCTGCCGTCGTCCGTGGGCAGCAGCGTGATGCGACTCGCCCTACACATACACTACAACACAGTACCCGAGAGCACGACGGTGCGGCCGCTCTGCAGCGCGCTGAGCACGGTGCTGCCGTCGTCCGTGGGCAGCAGCGTGATGCGACTCGCCCTACACATACACTACAACACAGTACCCGAGAGCACGACGGTGCGGCCGCTCTGCAGCGCGCTGAGCACGGTGCTGCCGTCGTCCGTGGGCAGCAGCGTGATGCGACTCGCCCTACACATACACTACAACACAGTACCCGAGAGCACGACGGTGCGGCCGCTCTGCAGCGCGCTGAGCACGGTGCTGCCGTCGTCCGTGGGCAGCAGCGTGATGCGACTCGCCCTACACATACACTACAACACAGTACCCGAGAGCACGACGGTGCGGCCGCTCTGCAGCGCGCTGAGCACGGTGCTGCCGTCGTCCGTGGGCAGCAGCGTGATGCGACTCGCCCTACACATACACTACAACACAGTACCCGAGAGCACGACGGTGCGGCCGCTCTGCAGCGCGCTGAGCACGGTGCTGCCGTCGTCCGTGGGCAGCAGCGTGATGCGACTCGCCCTACACATACACTACAACACAGTACCCGAGAGCACGACGGTGCGGCCGCTCTGCAGCGCGCTGAGCACGGTGCTGCCGTCGTCCGTGGGCAGCAGCGTGATGCGACTCGCCCTACACATACACTACAACACAGTACCCGAGAGCACGACGGTGCGGCCGCTCTGCAGCGCGCTGAGCACGGTGCTGCCGTCGTCCGTGGGCAGCAGCGTGATGCGACTCGCCCTACACATACACTACAACACAGTACCCGAGAGCACGACGGTGCGGCCGCTCTGCAGCGCGCTGAGCACGGTGCTGCCGTCGTCCGTGGGCAGCAGCGTGATGCGACTCGCCCTACACATACACTACAACACAGTACCCGAGAGCACGACGGTGCGGCCGCTCTGCAGCGCGCTGAGCACGGTGCTGCCGTCGTCCGTGGGCAGCAGCGTGATGCGACTCGCCCTACACATACACTACAACACAGTACCCGAGAGCACGACGGTGCGGCCGCTCTGCAGCGCGCTGAGCACGGTGCTGCCGTCGTCCGTGGGCAGCAGCGTGATGCCGTGCTGCCGCAGCAGGGCCGCGCCCGCGCCTGTCCCACCCGGCGACTCACACTGCACATACAGTACAACACATTAGTCTCCGTCCATCCGTCACTTCTTAATTTACCTTCTTGTGAATAAAGCATGAAAATCATACCTCAATGTTATGTTCTTGCTTTATGGCTTTTTCAGTTTGCTGCAGTTTGGTAGGTTTTAAATCCTGGATTCCTATGAAGACAAAAAAAAAATCAATTAGTAGCGAGAGAAAATAATCTATTACATTTACATACAATAATCTATAAAAAAAAAAATAATGATGTTCGTTGGTAAGTGCATCACTTCAGAACGGCTGGACCGAATTGCTAATTTTTGGAACGAAATTCCTTAACCCGGCTTGCGTTGGAGTTGACTGGTAGAAATCGCCTCGTAAGGAAAAACCGTTTCTATTATTTACGAGCGTGTGTGTGCGAGTACTTTTCTGGCGTCTGCGAAGTTTCAATTTTTCAATCCTGGGTGTAATTTTTATGGTTTTCGAGGGTGGTAAAGTCGATAATTAAGCCAAAATGAAAATCCAAGACGGGGGCTTCGAAAATTTACATATTTTTCATCATGGGTGTCGTTTTTATGGTTTTGGAGGGTGCTTAAGCCGATAGTGACGACAAAATAAAAATCCAAGATGGCGGCTGCGAAAAGTGACATATTTTTCATCATGGGTGTCGTTTTCGAGGTTTTCGAGGATGCTAAAGCCGATAGTCATATCTAAATGAAAACCCAAGATAGAGGCTGCGAAAATTGTTTTGCCTGTGCGTTTTCTTCCACATTTTACCCGTCTGCCTTCAAAGCAAGAGTGAACAGGCATCTTCTGGGTACGCTAGTTCCATTATAGGCCCCATCCATCGCTTTCCGTAAGGCTTGATCGAGATCAAGAGCAGGCTCATACAGCAATAAAAAAAGAGACAAAGTCGCATCCCTCTCTTTTTTTATTGCTGTTAACGGTTTATCTAACCAACCATAACGGTTTTTCTTTACGTGACGATTTCTACCTACACCTACCCGCAAGCGCACTCCCTTATTTTTAAGATCTTTGTATACAGAGATTTGGTACATACATGTACCTATTTAGTATTTACCTGTTTCACAAATAAACCATTTTTATTCCTGACGAGGGTCCCCCTACTGCACACGTTTTATTTTGTTGTTTTAGAATGTTCGTACCTCCGAGTCCGAATTAGGGTTTTATGAACGTTCTTTTTTCTATAGGATTTTTGTATGAATTTCTATTGAAATTTAGACAGGACACGCTGCCGTGTCAGCTACAAGTAAAGAAAACTGAACACTAACTCACTTTGTACAGCTTCAAATGTTTGTATTTGAGGTTCTTCTGTGGCCGTTTCTGCCATTTGTTCTACAATAGGAAACATTCACACATCATTTTAGAATTCAATGTGGCAACAAAAGAGATAAGTTAAGGAGATGAGTCCCGCACCGTCGACGAGCGCGGACACGGAGCGCGCGGCCTCGCGGTCCTTGAGCGCGTCCTCGATGAGGCCGCGTAGGTCGTCGCGCTGCAGCTGCAGTGCCAGCGAGTGCGGCGTCTTGTGGAACTTGTTGAGCGCGGCCGGGTCGGCGCCCGCGCGCAGCAGCTCGGCCGCGGCGGGCGCGTGGCCGTTCTGCACCGCCCAGTGCAGCGGCGTCATGCGCAGCATGTCGCGCACGTCCACGGCCGCGCCCGCGTCCAGCAGCAGGCGCAGCACGCGCGCGTGGCCGGCGCAGGCCGCCAGGTGCAGCGGCGTGCGCTCCACCTTGGTGCGCGCGTCGCGCGACACGCCGGCGCGCAGCAGCACGGCGCACGTGTCGGCGTGCGCGTTGCCGGCCGCCAGGTGCAGCGGCGACGTGCCGAGCTGCGGGCGGCGGGAGCGGCGGGCTTAGCTTATCGTTACGCTTTTTGGTTCATCGAATATTGAAGAAGTACAAGTTTATCAGAAGTCAAATTTATCCCTGTTGATAAAACCTGGGTAGGTACTACTTCTTTAAAATATTACCTACGAGCGACAGAAAAAACAAAAAATACCTGAAAGCACACATCTGCTGCAGTGGGACAGTAACAGTCATGTTGACTATCTAAACATGGCTACGGCCCACCCGATCGTTGGTGGTGATCACCGCACATGGACATTGTAATAGCAAATGCATGACAAATGCGCGCATCGTCGTCACTGTGACGAGACTGAAATGTTTGTCATACGAAAGCACAATATTCGTGTCTCGCAAGCGGCGAGTAGGTAAGAGAATAGTATCGCACCACGTACCCAGTCAGTGGTGAAGGGCGCGCCCTTGGCCATGAGGTCGAGCACGAGCGGCGTGTCGCCGGCACGCGCTGCCAGCAGCAGACGCCGGCCCAGCTCCACGGCCGCCGACGACGCGGCCACGCGCGCGCCCGTCGCGCCGCCGCCCGGGACCAGCGTCTGCGACTACACCGCGGGACGGGACGTTAGCCAGGGGGTGATAGTTTTATACAAATTCTAAGTTTTTGATTATATTCTGTGAGTATCTTCGGTCAATGGAAAGTAATCATATCGGTTATTCCGACCCTGTGACACAAGGCACATAAAAATATGATAAGTAGTTTATGAAAATTAATGTACATAGTTCATTTTGCTTTATAGCACAATAAAAATAGTGTTAATCATAAGCCATGTAAGTATATAACAAAAACTGCAAATATAAGTAGGTACCTACACCAACTCATCACTTGATGTACAAAGTGACCAACAAAGTATGCATGCACAGTTATATTCAATATAGTATAATAATAATCAATCATGGAGAGCAATACAATATCTTGTTAATTTGTTTAATGAATGTAGTCTTAAAATATTTACACTTTTTTTTTTTTTTTTTTTAAATTTAAGATTCATGTACTTCTATAGGCTGGTACAGAATTGAATCCCAAGGTGTTGTACAGTGCAATTTACAAACTACAAAGTGACACAAATACATACTAAGTAGGTTAGGTAAAATACAATTTTAAAAAAAATAACACAAGGAAATAACAAAATAACGAAGCAAAACACAATACAATAGCACTTATAAAATAAACAAAAATGTAATGAAGAAGATTAATGGAATAATTTACAACATAAGATTTACACTTACAAACAAATCACTTACAAACAAATCACCTTTGCGAACTCGCTCAGTGAACATGAAATATAGTCACTCATTTGTGGTGTTCAAATTAAACAATCAAATTGTTTAAAGGTAGGTAGTACATACTTGAAAGAAATAAAACTATTGAAAATAAAGTTTGCAAATCATTTTGAGTAATGAAGCATAACAACATCAACACATCAGAGTTTCACTTACAGTTATTATCTGCGGTGCTGTGATGCGCACCACCACATCCTCTGAACACAGGTCTGATGTCATTGTGAGTCATCTGGAAACATTATATTAGCTCCCTGTATAAATAATGTATTGCACAAAGTTCAGGGATCTGCCTGAATATTGTGCAATATAGAAAGAATAGAAAAACTTAATGGCAGAGTGGCAGTTGTAATGACTCTATTCTGAAACTGACTTTCTATAAAACATGGTTCAGGCTGGTTGTTTAACTATTCTGTCTGTTTTGTACTCTTGTGGACTGTGAGTGTTGGAAAATATTCTGTAGGAAAAAATTATTAAGTAGATAAATTCCCTTGCAAAATATTAACTAATACCTACTCTCTTTGCTCATATAAATTGTTGAAAATTACTAAGTTTACAACATATAATTCGACTACCATATATAAAATAAAAGATCAACTCTCTGATTGGGAACAAAAATGTTAGGTACATTTTATTTCCTCTGTTTAATTAGAAAACGTTCAATGTCTAGTTTTTAGTACATTGTATACCACGATAAATTGATAATTATGGATCTCCAATAGAGTGGACGAACTCTTGAACATTTCAGTTCGCGCTTTTTACGTCTCAATATTATTGATTGAAATTCAACAGGATAAGGATGTCAAGCTCGTTGCTAAAGCCATGCCTTCGACCGCCATAAAACACACTTCCTTTTCCTGTCGCAACGGAAGTGATCGACTGTCCTCTTACTTATCACAATAAAATACATATTAACCAACTTACATATGCTGTGTGTATTTCATAACACCAGTTAGGACTTAATTTAAGCGCCCCTTATTGGAATTAGAGAAAAGAAGTGTAGACGTCAACAGAATTCTATACGTTTCAATGAAAGAATCGACGTTTGTCTACCGCGAAAATAAACGTCAAAGTTAAAATGTGTAGTTATAATCGCTTAATAGCCTTCTTAATACCGACATACAGGTTATGTTTTATATGTAACCCTATGATACGTATAGAATTCTACCTAACATTGTTTTCCAATGTTTTCAGATATGTTTTATAATTATTCCATTTCATTTTGAGGTTAACATTTTGTTTCTAAATGTTGGTATCAAACTTTGTGTCTTTGACTCTTTGTCTTTGGTTTGCACATAGACAAATTATCTAACTCTAAAAAACCCTCATTTCTACTATTGTAAATAATGGGGATAAAAATTGCCATTTGCTCACATCAGAAGGCCAATTCTCGTAATTTAAAACGTTAAATATTTAGTCGCAGTGTCATCTCGGCGACAAACAAATGTCAAAATGTAGGGAAATTATATTGTATTTTTGACAGATTGAGACAGATCAGACTGTGAACGTTGTTAAAATTACTTTATAAGAATTGCCCATAAGATGTCACTACAATCCAGCGTCTAAGAATTTGACAGCTAACTAGTGATATTAGCTGTCATATTTTTTTTTGTAATCAAGCGACTTCTACGCATAATTAATTAATATGCCCCGTTGCGTAGCTGTTGACTGGAAAAATAAATAAAAGAAGCTGGATAGTAACGACATCTGAAGTAATTAAAGCATTTTTAGTCCCATTTGTGATCGACACAACAGTAAACATGACCAAAACAATGGCGGTTTGTAGACGGTGAACGGTGCTGCCACATATGATGAGCTTTAACCCCATTTACAATGCCAATACCACTGAAAAATATTTGTCAGGTTGGATTATCATTTTAGTGAGGCAGCATGCTTGGCATGAAAATTGATTAAAAAAAGTGGTAAGTCATTAATAGTATATCTTAAATGGTATGCAAAATAGGCCAAACAGCTATAAAAAATAATCAACTTTAAATAAAATCTGTTAACTATTTATTGAAATACTATGTTGTATATGTAGATTGATCAGGGTTTTAAAAGTCATCAAGAGTGTCATCAGTCAAGAGTGGGTTACAAAGTTGTAGCCGTAGTGGAGGAAAGCGGCGCCCTTTTCTTTTCTATCCTTTTTTTTGCCAAACATCGATATGGTATATAAATATTACACGAGTTTCGGTTCAAGAAAAAAATATAAGTTAACTTGTTGAGTAAGTTGTTTACGTAATTACTAACAAATGGGATTGTATTTTCACTAAAGTATTATTTATTTAAAGACCTACTATTAAGTATATATTTAAAGACCTGTGAGTATACATTACAAATAAATTATTTGCTTGAAAACTTGTCTTAGTCCGTGTTCAGACACATATATGCGGTGGAGGTGGTAGATTCCTAAGGAACTGTCAGTTGACATTGACATTATTAGTGTGTTACACAATTGGTAACAAAATCTTTTCTATTTTGACAGTTCAACAACATTCATTGCGTTAATTATGTTAGTTTATTTTATATTAGCAGGTTCATGCCCTAAATATTATGTGAAATTGTGTCACAGAAATTGTATTGAGAAAACAAGATGGCGACGTTAGTAACGATTTTGGCCACGCGCTAAAATGACCTTATAGCGTTGCAAGACATAAAGTTCATACTAATTCTACATCAAGTTACTACAATCTGAATCTACAATTTCTTTAATATATTTTCAACTTTATCGCTAAAGCATTAGGTAAGGTTCAATGTTAATTGGGAAAATTTGACAGTTTCGGGTAGCTTGACCTGCTGGCTCTATGGAATCGGAACTAATACCGCCATCTTGTTTTTTCAATACATTTATTTAAACTAATAAACGGGAGTGATTGTGAGATTCGTAATTTCATTTTGCTACGGCACGCGCGACGACGATATTAAGGTTGAACTTGCATGTAAAAGCAAACTTCGGTAGGTTTAGATAATTCCGTTACTAAGTTCAAACTTATTATTTTAGTAATAAGATCGTGTCGCGGACGTAAAGTTAATCTCAAACACGGCGGACTGACAAGAGACTTTTTATAGATATAATTAATTGGCTAAACTTCACACAGGTTCGTGATGGGGTACCTAAGTATCCATATTTTTTTCAAAATTTCAAACAGCTTGTGTTATGGGTTTCCAGCACTAAATTTCGTAAAAATACTTAGAATAGAAGAGCAAGGAACGCACGAAAACAGTTGACTGCCAGCCCGCCAGTAAGTAGGTAACAAAACCCGGAAAAGATTATTAAAATCTGCTTGAAATAAAAAAAAAAATGTTTTTCTCAGCTGGCTACTTAACAACATTCATCGAGAGCGTGAAATTTCGCTAATTAATTGTGTACACCGTACCTACCTACCTGTTTAAATGTAATATGAGTAGGTAATACCTACTTAATACTAGGTAATAGAAACAAATATGTAAAAATGAAGGATTAAGTAAAATATCATTTCAATAAAACAAATTGATTATAAACTTTCATAAGTATTTAGACATTGCGCGGGCCGCCTGCTTGCCATTATTTCGATTCGCTATTTCTTATCGCATAGTATTTTATTCTACACCACGACGCGCACACGCACACACCCTCATGTCCGCACTGCAGCACGAAACATTACAAGTAAGAACTGACAAAAAGCTATACAGCTCTTTCGCACGATTCTCGCTGTTGTTGCTCATAACGCGTTCAAGGTCAAAGTGGGGTAACTTGATGTGGTGGCGACTGTACTAGGCAAGAAAGTAAAGAAGTCGTACCTGTGAGGACGCTCAAGACAGACCTCAGCAACGAGTGAAAGGAAAGCCTACAACGTGCACAGCAGGAAGATTCGGACATCAAGCCGATTCTGGAGTGGATGAAGGCCAGAGCTCCTAAGCCCAGATGGAGCGACGTCTCAACGATGAGTTCGATCACAAAAAGCTATTGGGCCCAATGGGACGGCTTGGTGATTCAGAATGGAGTCCTGTGTCCAGCTGTCATTTGCAAATGGTTGTCCCTAAAGCTCAAGTACCGGATGTTCTACAGCTGTACCATAATGGTTGTTCAGGAGGTCATCTGGGAGTAAAACGGACTCTACTAAAGCTACGAGAACGGTTTTACTGGGTCCACTGTCGGGACGATGTCGAGGACTGGTGTCGCAAATGTACAAGTTGTGCAGCTGTAAATGGACCTCAGACTCGTAGTAGAGGTGCATTGAAATTGTACAATGTTTGGTGCACCATGGGAGAGGATAGCCCTTGATGTTGCGGGGTCGTTTCCGGAAAGTGAAAGTGGTACAAGTATTTCATGGTTGTGATGATTTACTTCACTAAGTGGCCGGAAGTCTTCGCCATTCCAAATCAAGAAGCTTCGACAGTTGCAGATAAATTAGTTTATGAAGTCTTCTGTCGTTTTGGAGTACCTTTAGAGATTCACAGTGATCAAGGAAGGAATTTTAAGTCCCAAATAATCCAGGAAACTTGTCGAGTTATGGGGACTCATAAAACAAGAACAACTTCTTACCACCCACAATCGGATGGAATGGTGGAACGATTTAATCAGACATTGGAGAGGTACCTAGCAAAAGTTGTGGAAAATCGGCAACGAGATTGGAACAAGCACATACAACCGTTTTTGTTGTCATGTCGAAGCGCTGTTCACGAAAGTACATCGGTGACACCAGCTTTCGCAAACTTTGGAAGAGAATTACGGCTGCCTGCAGACCTGATCACCGGAATACCACCTGATGCCCCACGCAGTATAACCGATTATGTGAATGACTTGCGGAACCAAATGAATGACATTTATGAGCACGTCAGAGAATCGGGCCAGCAAATATCTGAAAGGATGAAAACTCGTTAAGATCGCAAAATGAACAATAAAGGGTTCGACGAAGGTTCACTAGTGTGGTTGCATAATCCAGTCCGCAGCAAAGGGAAATCTCCTAAGCTTCAAGCTAAATGGGATGGACCGTACCGGATTGTGACAAAGATCAATGACGTAACCTACCGGATACAGAAAGGTGCAAGAGGTACTCCTAAGATCGTCCATGTGGATCGACTGGCGCGCTATTATGGAGCCGATAATGCTCGGGACGAGCATGTCTTAGGAGGGGGCAGTGTTGCGTGCCACAAGTTACCACTAGCGCCATCTAGTATCGACTAGCAGAACTAATAGATTCTTCCAGCAACTTCGATGCTACTTCTAGAACTATCGACATCTGGTCAGTCGGGGCCGGTATGTACTCGAACATTCTAGATGTTTCTACAATAGAAGGTTCGAGAACTATCTGCGTTGTTCAATTAAAGTGTTATTTTTGGTAAATTATATCGGCAGTTTTAATTATCACGAACCCCGAAGCTCGTAACAATATCATGAAACTGAAGTTTCTGAGCTGAATTGAGTAACAAAAACCCTGTCCGATCCAATAAAGGCGTATTCCTGGGTCAACATACGTACTAGAAAAAATTGTTATAAAAATGTAACTCTTATAAGTAAACCAAAAGTTATTGATTTTTAATTTTTATAATCCATGCGAAATTTAACACTGAATATGGCAAATTTTCATAAGTTCACCCGCCAGCAAAATCATTTTATTTTTACCTATTTTTATTTCAAAGAACACCGCCCTGTACTACCGCGTTGTAGGCACTCTTTCAACTAGTCGCCGACTCCTTTGATGTCGCCGCCTAGTTACCTACCGGCGCGCTACTTGTTGCTAGTCTTTCGTGGAGATAACTTTCGATCAGACGTCCGTACGTATCACGCGCTATCGTTTCGCGAACAATGTCGTATTCTAATCAGGAATATTTTAATATGTTGATGTGCTTAGGCAAGACCGACTGCAATTATGCAGCTGCGCGTAAAACGCACGAGGTGCGTTTCGCTAATGGACCAGGTGTGACAGTACCGTCGGAGCGTGCGTTCCAACGCCTGCATAACCGTGTATACACCACAGGCAGTGTTCATGGGCACGAGTCGCAGGCCACTGATGCTGGAAGACCACGAGAGCGCAACGTGGAAATTGAGGAACAAGTGCTGGATATGTTTGCCGCGGACCCCACGCAAAGCACACGCTCTGTTGCGCGACGATTAGAGACAAACCACATGCGGGTTTGGAGAGTGCTGAAGGGAGATGGTCAGTACCCTTATCACTACCGGCGGGTTCAATCCCTTCTGCCCACTGATTACGAACCAAGAATGGAATTTTGTAATTGGGTCATAAGAAAAGTCGAAGAAGATGAAGGTTTTTTGAATCGTGTGCTTTTCTCCGATGAATGCTCGTTTGAGAGAACTGGTGTGTTCAACTGCCACAACGAACACGTGTGGGCCCTCGAAAACCCGCACGCTATGAAACCAAGTCATTTCCAACATCGTTGGCGTGTTAACGTGTGGGCTGGTATCCTCGGCGACCAAATTATTGGTCCATATTTTTTGAATTCCACCATGAATGGTCCCAACTACCTGTCTTTCTTGAGCGAAGAGCTAAGTGAAGAGTTGGATGATTTAGACCTCAATAAAATTTCCATCGCTCAATGTGGTTCCAACATGACGGCGCGCCACCACATTTCTCGCGTGCGGTGCGCGAGTATTTAGATACTCAGTTCCCAAGGCAATGGATTGGTCGTGGGGGACCAGTTTCGTGGCCAGCACGATCACCCGATCTTACGCCTCTGGATTTTTATTTATGGGGTCATGTTAAACAAATAGTTTACAAAAGAGAGTGCGATTCGGAAATCGAAGTCAGAACTGGGATTGTGGCAGCTTTCGATTCACTTAAATCAGACACAAGTGCGCTGCAAGGAGTACGTGCAAATTTAGCAAAAAGGTGTCTGTGGGGTCTAGTTCCACACTTGTGTTCGGTTGTTTGAGTCAAAATGAAACAACAATGGAGATTCAAAATTGGAATTCTTTATTGTCAAAAATCCTAACTTCTATATAAAGAAATAAATGGCGGACGTAGTGGTTATTTGAAATCATACTCAAAATTGCTCAACCAATCAAATATAGGGTTCCAGTGGTTCCCAGTCTTCTGGAGTTCAGAGCATGATCAAAGTGCGCCAACTATAAATACGCACAGCGCCGCCGAGCGGCGAGCAGTCTCTCGTTAGCTTTGGTGCGAGCTTGTTGCTCCACCCACCGACGGCTGCGCGCGCGCCTTCCTTCTGTCCGGCTGGCATTCCAACGCCAGTGCGCGCCGCGCTCCCGTGTCGCGCGGTCGTTTGATGCTTGCAGGTTGGCGGTATCGAGTGCGTTGAGTTATGCGTGTCCCACATCACTCTCCCCTAAGCGAAGCGAACAACGGGCTTCACGGTTCTTCCAGATCTTGTGATGTATGGCTGGATTGCTTGCTCGGGAGTGCGATGATCAACATCTTCTGACTCGTTGAAAATGTAGGCTGGCTTGAGCCTATCCATTGATACCATTGACGTGCGTAGCGGTAACTTTATTTTGTAACACTTGTCGTAGCGCTTGATAACTTCGTAGGGACCTTCATACGGCGGTGTTAACGGGGAACGAACAGTGTCGTTGCGGACGAATACATGTGTGCATGTGGCGAGGTCGTGATGTATGAATGGCTCTGTCCGACTGTTGTTTGATCGAGGCGCACTTTTTAACGATGCCATGGTTTCTGTTAGGCGACGTACATAGTCATTCTCATCAATGTTTGACTTGGTTGGCACGATGAAATCCGATGGTAAGCGAAGCGTAGTGCCATACGTCATCATTGCTGGGCTTAAACCGTTGTTGATCCGCAACGCCGTACGTAATCCTAACAGTACAGTAGGAAGCTCTTCTGTCCACTGTGTAGTGGTGCCTCGCGCCATGAGTGCTGCCTTCAATGATCTGTGCCACCGCTCGATCATACCGTTGGACTGCGGATGATATGCCGTGGTCCGTATTCGTGATATCCCAAACTTTTTCATGAGTGATCGGAACAATGATGATTCAAATTGCCGTCCTTGATCTGTTGATATTCTTAGTGGGCAACCAAATCTTGCAATCCAATTCTCATAGATGGCTTTTGCGACTTGCTCAGCGGTAATCTCGAGCACAGGTACGGCTTCTGGCCATTTGGTGCAACGATCGATGATAGTTACACAGTAGCGTTGGTCATTAGACAATCGCAGTGGTCCGACTATGTCCACGTGAATGTGTTCGAAGCGCGCCGACGGTGGGAACTCGTTCAGTGGGGTTACAACATGACGATGAATCTTCGCTCGCTGACAGCTGATACATGATCTGGTCCAGTTGGTAACTTCTTTATTCATGCTGGGCCAGAAATATTTTGAGCACATTTGTTTTCTTGTGGTTTTTACGCCGGGATGACACAAATCGTGTTGAGCTTTGAATGCCTCAAAACGATAAGTAGTGGGTAAGTACGGTCGAGGTGTGCCGGTAGACGTCTCGCACGTGATTGGCTGGTTTATGCCGGGCATTGTGACGTCGGTAAACTTCAAGTTTGGTTGACTTCTGAGCTGTTTTAATACTGGATCTTTTCCTTGTTCGCTGGCTAATGTTGCGTAGTCAATGACGGAAGGGCATTGTATTTCTTCTATGCGTGATAATGCGTCTGCCACCGAGTTGTCTTCGCCTTTCACGTACTTGATGCTCGTGCAAAACTGGCTGATGAAATGTAATTGCCGTTCTCGACGCGGGGTGTCGCTGCTGCTCGGTGGGCGTGTTAGTGCATTCACTAGCGGCTTATGGTCTGTGTAGACTGTGACATCGCCTCCTTCTATGAGATTTCTGAAATGCTTGACAGCCGTATAAACCGCTAATAACTCGCGGTCGTATACGCTGTAGCGTTGCTGAGTCATGCTCATCGCTTTTGAAAAATAAGCGAGAGGTTTCCATATGCCTTCCATTCTCTGTTGTAGAACAGCGCCAAGGCTGTAATCAGATGCGTCTGTCATCAAGGCGAGGGGGCTTCCAGGTAATGGGTGGATCAGCTGTGTGGCTTTCAAAATGCTTTGACGGCACTTTTCAAAAGCCAACTCTGCCTGCGTCGTCCACTCGATGGGCGTTTTGTCGTTGCGTTTCTGGTTATGTAGGTATTTATTCAGCTCGTTCTGTAGTTCGGCTTGACGGGGTAAGCAGCTACGATAAAAATTGATCATGCCCAGAAAACGTCGTAATTCAGCTATTGTCTTGGGTTTGGGGTAGCTTGATATCGCTTTGGTTCTCTCTTCAGTGGGCTTGATCCCGTTGCCTGATACTTCGTAGCCGAGAAAATCAATCTTGTCCTTGCCGAATTCACATTTCTCAACCTTTAGCATGACGCCGTACTTCTTAAGGCGGTCTAGTACTTGCCGAAGGAGTTGTCTGTGGCTCTCTTCGTTTTCTGAGTACAGAAGTATGTCGTCGACGTAACAAAAGCAGTTGTCTATGCCCCGCAGTACTTGATGCATAAACCTTTGGAACGTTTGACTAGCGTTACGTAAGCCGAACGTCATGCATTTGAATTCAAACAGCCCGAATGGTGTGATAATTGCTGTTTTCTGGGCGTCTTCCTCTGCAATTGGGATCCAATAATAGGCCATTTTGAGGTCAAGCTTCGAGAATATCTTCATATTGTGCAGCTGGTACGTGAAGTCTTGTATTCGTGGTATGGGGTAGCGGTCTGGTCGTGTGACTGAATTTAACCGTCGATAGTCGCCGCATACCCTTAGGCCTCCATCCTTCTTTTTCACAATATGCAGGGGGCTCGCCCACGGGCTCTTTGATGGCCTGCATATGCCAAGTTCCAGCATGTGGTCGAACTCTTCCTTTGCAGCCTTGTATTTGTCGGGGGGCAGGGGACGGGCTCGTGCGAAGACTGGTGCGCTTGTCGTCTCAATATGGTGCACGACGTCATGTTTTGCTGGCTCCTTCAAGGACCATAAGTTTCGATTGGTGTATTGTTTGCAGCGAATAATTTGTAGGCGCTTGTCTTCATTTTTCTTTTGTTTGTTGCGGCTAACACGGAAATTTCGGCGCCGGTGTCTACGAGGAAACGCTGTCGAGTGTCGCGATCGAAGACACAAAGGCGGTTGGTGGTGCAGGGGACATCGACTTCCGCCACCGTCGATGTCGTGGCTAGTTTAACGTCGTGTGATTCTTGTTTCTCCTGCTGCACGGTGACTCGCAACGTTTCGCCTTGTCACCAAAACGATAGTGGTATCTAGAAAGAAAAGAAAGAAAGAAAATACGTTTATTTGCGGCAAACATGACGCATAAAAAAGAACATAAACACAAAAAAAAAGTAACAAGTTGGGGGTAAGCATGCGTCACATTCACGCAAAACGGCCATCGCTCAGCATAATGCTAAGACTCTATACACCCATGTAGGATCGCCGGGTTTGACTGTCGTTTTGTTGCTATGCCGGCGAGACTGTGATCGTGACCTTGACTTGAACGATGTGAAACGGGGTCTAGAATGGCGTTCCCTTGTTCGTCCACGTAGCTCAGCCACTTCTAGGCACAATTTCTCCATTTGCGATAGGACTTCTAGCTGAGTCGACGTCACGGTATCTTGCGAGGTCGTGGCCACTGCGGCAACCGTTGTTGGATCGGTGTATTCTGCCATTTTATCGGCCATTGCGGCGAGGGTATCTAGCGTTGACTCCGTGTTGACCGAAAGCACAACGCGCATTTGTGTGGGTAGATGATTGAGCCACTCGATTTTTAACCCTTCATCTGTGATCATGCCACTCCCTAGTTCTCTCATCCTGCGCAACAGTTGGGTGGGTTTTTGATCACCCAACTCTAGGCCACTGATTAGCTTTTGGAAGTTCTTGACGTCAGATTTGTCGTACACGGCGAGCAGACGAGTCTTCACAGCATTATATTTATCGGTGGAGGGTGGATTGTACAAAATGTCGGTCAGATGTTGAAGGTCCGTCGTTTGTAGCTGTTGCAACACGTAGCGAAATTTCTGGTCGTCCGAGGTCTTCAAAGGGTCCACGACAGCTTAAAACTGGATAAACCAAGCTCGAGGAATCTCCCGCCAGAATGGTAATAATCTGGACTGAACCGATATGGCAGCTAGGTCGGCGTCCATCTTCATGGGTTTGCTTTCTTCGCTAGTGTTCATCTTGCAATATATCACGTCGGGGTCTAGTTCCACACTTGTGTTCGGTTGTTTGAGTCAAAATGAAACAACAATGGAGATTCAAAATTGGAATTCTTTATTGTCAAAAATCCTAACTTCTATATAAAGAAATAAATGGCGGACGTAGTGGTTATTTGAAATCATACTCAAAATTGCTCAACCAATTAAATATAGGGTTCCAGTGGTTCCCAGTCTTCTGGAGTTCAGAGCATGATCAAAGTGCGCCAACTATAAATACGCACAGCGCCGCCGAGCGGCGAGCAGTCTCTCGTTAGCTTTGGTGCGAGCTTGTTGCTCCACCCACCGACGGCTGCGCGCGCGCCTTCTGTCCGGCTGGCATTCCAAAGCCAGTGCGCGCCGCGCTCCCGTGTCGCGCGGTCGTTTGATGCTTGCAGGTTGGCGGTATCGAGTGCGTTGAGTTATGCGTGTCCCACATGTCGAATGTGTATTAGTGTTGGAGGTGGACCTGTGGAGCACGATCGCCGAAGTATGCAACAACAACAAGTGAACGTTTTAATAAACTAACACCTGCAGTCGGTAAGTACATTGCCAAAAGCACATCACATTAAAAAAAAGCCCTTATTAGGGCTACATTTAATTCAATTAAGTGTTTCTTGATAAACAGAATTAGGTCTAAAACACAAAATACAGAGAATGTCTGAAATCCGGATTACTATGCCTACAAAACAATATATATTCAGCTGATACCTACGCGCACTGCGCGCGTAGCGTAGGTATAAGTATGTTTGGCGGCACGCGACAAAGCGCGGTTCATGACACGGGCGGCTTCTTTGACACAAAACTGTAGGTAGTAACACGTGAACTTTGTCGAGCGATCAGTGTTGCCTTTGGTCAGTTTTCATTTTTTATTTTAATTTAATGACACTCACTGGGGAAAAATAATAATCTCAAATCTATTAAATGATTACGTATATGTGTACGCAGTACGATGCCGAATAATACTCTTAAGGATCGGACAGGGTTTTTGTTACATATTGTCTTATACAATATGTAACCGGGATAAGACCACCGAGACACGGAGTTGGATATGCGATACAAGCGAATACATCGAAAGCGATCTTTAAGTGCGACTTAAGTGCAATTGTGTTTTATAATTAGTGTGTTTGAGTTGTTGTTAGTGTTGTTCAATTAAAGTGTTATTTTTGGTAATTTTATCGGCAGTTTTAATTGTCACGAACCCCGAAGCTCGTAACAGTATTTTTGAGGAATTGTGAGGGGACTGATGTAAGAAGGCAGGGCAGTTGGTGTTGAACCGCTTCAGGATACGGACTTCCTAGTCCAGGCTAGTTAAGTTGGGAGATTTAGGGAATACCAAGAGGCTATATCCGAGTGGGCTGTCGCGAAGTAGCGAGTATTAGTTATTAAGTTAAATATAGTTGGGTTGGAGCCCAGATTAGGTTAATCTAGTATTTAAAGTGGAGGTGGCCCTCAGCAAGTCGGAGGCTATAGTGTTTCATGGCCCCCGGCGGGCGCCGCCACCCGCCTCACACATCGTGGTCGGGGAGGCTCGCATCGCTGTCGAGTCTACCATGAAGTACCTGGGATTGGTGCTCGACAGCCGGTGGGACTTTGGCCCCCACTTCCGGCGGCTGGCGCCCAAGTTGTTGGGCGCGGCTGGGGCGCTATCAACGCTGCTTCCCAATCTGGGGGACCCGAGCGCCGCCTGTAGGCGGCTCTACGTGGGGGTCGTGCGATTGTTGGCCCTGTATGGGGCCCCGGTGTGGGCCTCTGACCTGACGGCCGGCAGTATCGCGATACTGCAGAAACCGCAGAGAGCGATGGCCGTCAGAGTCATCAGAGGATATCGCACAATCTCCTACGAGGCGGCCTGCGTGCTGGCTGGATCCCCGTCCTGGGACCTCAAGGCGAAAGTACTCGCGTCATTGTATCGGTGGCGCGAGGAAGCGAGGGCGCGGGGCGAGCGACCGATGCAGCGACACATGGAGCTGCGTCGGTCTCAGCTTCGCGAGGTCCTGGTGGCGGAATGGCGGGACAGGCTCACACGCCCTACCGCCTACCTCGCCACCATCGAGGCGGTCCGGCCGGTGCTCGAGCGCTGGCTCGGGAGGAGGCACGGCTCCCTGTCGTTTCGGGTGACGCAGGTGCTCTCGGGGCATGGTTGCTTCGGGAAGTACCTGTGTCGCATAAACAGGGAGCCGGACGCCCGGTGTCACCACTGCGTCGACTGCCGGGAGGACCCGGCGCGGCATACGCTGGCAAAGTGTGCCGCCTGGGAGTAACCGCGCCGTGCCCTCATCTCAGAAGTAGGCAGTGACCTGTCGCTGCCGGCCGTAGTCGAGTCGATGGTCGGCAGCGAAGAGTCCTGGGACGCGGTGGTTTCCTTCTACGAAACGGTCGTCTCGCAGAAGGAGGCTGCGGAAAGGGAGAGGGAGATCTCGTCCTCTCACCCGGCCCGCAGCAGGCACACCGGGCGTTGGCGGAGGGCGGATAACGCCCTCTTCCAGCCCCCCTAAGTGGGTCCAGGGGCGACGGACTCGGGGACGTTCGCCGCTCCCCACACATCAGGACCCGAGGTGGCGGCGCGTAGTGTTCCACGCGCGCCCCTCTTAGACGTCGCGGGGGGAGTCAAACACCTCACTCCCCCCCTGACCCGAGGAGGCCTGCGGTGGCGGGCCAGCACCAGTCGGGGGTTGCGGAAGGATCTTACGTTACCGCGACCCCCGGGCGTAGGTGTGAGATGGAACACTGGGGTGGATTTTAGTCAGTAAGAGTCTGACAGACCCCGCCGCCCGCCCCAGGGCGGTGGACATCCATGAGGATCTTCCACCCCGGAAAAAAAAAAGTATTTAAAGTGGTGTGTGTGTGTTTGTTGGTGTGACTGGGTGAGTCCTTAATTATAATAATTATCCTAGGCTGATATTGGTATTAAAGTTCTTCTAACTAAACATAGATACGTGTTGCTGGAGAGTTTACTGCGTCTATTCTTCTCCCCGGCTAGACACTAGAAAGTAGTGAAGGGCGATAGAAGCTATTAATGATGATTTATTTGAGAAATAAATCATCTAAATGATCGTAATTAGTCATTCATGCTATTTTCTCTTGTAATACTTATGTGTCTATCTCCTAATCCTTGCCTCGACAGATGTTTGTCAATTTCGTTCGGCTGTAGGAATACAGAGAAGGCCTTCCGCAAAACCTGACAATGAGCTTTAATGCTCCTGACTTTTGACGACTGTTGACGACTCCATATGGAAGGCAGAATCGTAAAAAACTCACAGATCTTTTGGATCAAACTAGGCTACAAAGCCAACCTATAATTAAATGATTGATCAAACGTTATTGATGACTTCTGCTTCCAAAAAGGTCTCGCCACAGAACACTTGCATGAGGCTTGTTGTATACACATTTCAGGGAGAGGGGTACGCTTCACAAAGTTTCCCAAACTGGTTTAGTAGTCGTTTTAAGAACGCTAGGGACCGTGTCTCGATAAAACCCACACCCGGGTGTTAGTAGGCCAATTACTTAATCGAGACTATTTATCGAAACACTTTATTAGGATGCAATGCGTCCTTCTAAATGGGGAAGAGTAAAGAAATGTGAAGTGATGAAATTCCACTTCGGTATGCACCAAGTACGATTGCAATGAGTTTTGCTAGAGGCTGAGTCTACGGTGCGCTTGTGCTAGTTTGTGTACCCTAGAAAAGGGATAGGTTGCGTTAGGGTGTCTTTCATATACGCATATACGCGTCAAAAGCTATCCAAAACTTGTCTTCCTCAATAACAGTTGGACTTCGCAGTACTCTGTCCTAGGGTTGAGCAAGACATTTATTTAGTGCTTAGGGAGCGTGTTCTGTTAGAATTGTATTAGTGTCCTCAGAGGTTCTATGCGTTAGGTCTAACGAACACGTACAATGAGGCATACATTTCAAAACGGTTCTCAGCCTCACTTTAGTGGGTACATTGTAAACAAATAAATTAACATAGTTATAATTTATTCATTTAGGCGCAAGCGTAACGATCCCGTTATAAAAAACCCCGATCCCGATCTCGTCTAATCATCAAGACAACCTGGAGATATCAGTGACAACCTGCGAGCAACATTTATAATACTAAATCCTAATATATTATATTATATACTTTTGCATACCCTCTTGTCTTCTTAGCTTCATATAATATTGATATTTGTAATACTTATGTTTCCTAACTGTGAATTCCCATTATTAACTTCACCTTGCACCCCATCCTTGTCCCCAAGCTTTCTAAGTCGGGACGAGGCACATTAGTTCATGGGAATTCATTTCTTATAACGGTGGGAGGGTGCCCAAGTCTGGTGCCGAGCCCTACAGGAGCACGCGGTGGATTGCGGCGTGCTCCCTTTCCCACAGGGAGAGCCGATCTCAACTGTGATATTTCACAAAATTAGGAAAAACGAAAATTTTATCAGCCTAGGGTAATTTAGGAACAGTCACAAAGCGAAATACAATGTCATGCTGGAGCGAGTACATAATAAATTTACAAGACACTTGTATTTCAAACTTTATGGGGTTTATCCATTTTACCCGCTGATGTATCCGACACTGTTTGTACTGGGTATGGTGGGGTACAACGAACTCAGAGTGCGCAGGGAATTTACACTCGCGGCGTATGCGCTAAAGCTCCTGCGTGGAGTAGCACATAACCCGAACCTGAAGCTGTGCGTGCCAGACCGGTACGTGTGGAGGCGACCGCCACTGCTGGCCGTGCCTGCTGCACAAAACCAACCTGCGTTCAAAAACACCACAATATGTGTACTAAACGAAGTGCATGAGAGGATTGACATATTTTCGTGCAATCTGAGTGAATTCGCAAGAGTTTTGTTGAATTTTGTCAGTTATATTTAAATATTAATATTCTGTGTTAAGTCTTATTTTGTATTTTATGCTAAGAATTATCGGAGTAGTACGAGTAACAAACGCTAGGGCACTGTTATTTATTTTATGTTTTAATATTTACAGCCTGGCCAAAAAGTCGTGAAAATAATGGTGGCGCCACTATCGTGCATGTTGTAACCCTATATAGTACGACTAAAACGGTTTTGAAATTAGTTTCTTTTTTTTAAATTAATGTGAATATTGGCGGGTTTTATGAAAACGAGAAAGCTCTGAAACGCTTGTTCAGCCATTGCCTAGAACGATAAAATTTGCAGTTATTTAATTAAATTCATTAAATATTAATTTATTCAGTTATTAAATAAAATTAATTATTAGGTATTTTAAAATGCTTTGATGTCAACTAATCCCACATTATGTGAGATAATTTTGTTTTACAAGACCCCAGATCAATTCAATAGGGTTTAGATCCCAGTGACAAGTTGGAAGGTTTACTACTGTGCGACTGAGTCCCACAAATCCAAGTTCTCCTCTAATCACAGGCAAAATGTTTTTGTTTAGAACACCAACTAATAAATAGTTGGTGTTCTAAACAAAAACTAAAAAAATAATCAGAGTCAAAAACTTTTAATCAGATTCAAAAATTTTAATCAGAATAAAAAATGTTTTCCTCTAAGTATTCCACGCCCGAAAACTCTTCATCCTTGGTCTGAGCTTTCACCAAAACTCTGCTGGCTATGTTCAGATGTGTCACTCTTGCTGCTTTCACTTTGTAGGTTTATGATATTTTTTTCAATGTCACTATACACAGTTTTCCCCCTTCGAAATAGTTATTTGTGCAACAAGAGAGCAAAGTAGTTTTTTGCTGCGAGTGCTGATTTTGAATCCTGAGCAAGCGAAGGATTCAAAGATTGAATCACGAGCGTAGCGAGTGATTCTAAAGTTGAATCCTGAGTGTGGCGAGGGATTCAAAGGCACGAGATGCAAAAAAACTTTGCTCTCGTGTAACACACATAACTTTTCACTTCAGCAGCGAGAACACTTTAGGAGATAAAATAATAAACAGGAATAGATTGAAATAACTATTTATTGTGAATCAAAATAATTAACATTGTAGCTAGATACCAATTCTATAAAATGGAACATTTTAATAGTTAAAAGTAAAATTACTGCAATTCTACAAATTTTATTCCCGCTCTTTTATTTAAATTAAGGCGTGTTCGGAAATAGCACCCATGATATTTTATTATTCAAAATATATTACGTACCTAACATTTATTGAAACTACAAATAAATATTTACAAGTTAAATGTCAGTTTTATTTGCAGTAAATACTTATTTTCGTTTAAATACAACAATAAGTTAAAAATTCAATAAATTACATTAAAAGACATAATTTTCTTTTTGCAAAATTTCTTTAGTTAGTACGAAATTCCGAACGTGTTTGTCTTTGAAGTCGAATTCAAAATCCGAACTTCGAAAGGGCTGGTCTCTGTCTCTCTCTCTTTCTAATGGAGGGAAAGAGATAGAGTGTGAATGTTTCGAATTTTATGATTAACCCAAGGCTGAATAATATATATTTGCGGCTTTCTGAAAAAAAAATTAAAAAGTTACTTTGTCTCACTCAGTGAGCAAAATCGCATTTTGCTCACTGATTTCACGCAGCAAAACCTACATGTTTGAGCTACTGAAGTGAAAATAACCTTTTTCTATTTTCATGACATGTTGTAATGAATTTTTCCAGTCGTCAACTGAAATGCTCTGAAATGCTTGTTCAGCCACTGCCTAGAACAATAAAATAAAAATCACTTAACATTTGTAGTTACTTATTGTAATGAATTAAAAATATAGCCTTATAGTACTGATGGATTTACCTAAAAAATACTATAGTTATTTTTGTTCAGTGATTTATTTTATGCAATATTAACAAAAAGTATCAAAATTATACGAACGCGCTGCATTCCGAATGTGTTTTGTAAACATAACCGCAAATTCGTGAATGTACATTTCAATAATTGTGAATGGTTTATAATAGATATTGCATCTTGAAATACACACATTAGATCTGATTACATATATAAAATATAATTTTACCTGTCATTTCAGCGGTTCTTTTATACACATAGTTGAGATCGAATAAAATTTGTCCGGTCTCAAGTTCCGCCAAACATCTCACGTACACTTTATAAATTATTGCTCTTGCGGAGCTGCGAATAACAGATCTGTTCATTATGAACACAATGGGTCACCCGTATCACCACGATAAAGCAAATAAATAAATAATAAATATGAGAAACAGTCACCGATTACAAGAAACAAAGACATTAAATTATGTACCTATCTTAAATCTCTTTGACAAGATATGACAGAATATGTACCTTACTCGACGAGGCAGAGCGAGTGTTGCCAATGATTAAATATTTTAGTTCCGTTTCAAGACTTTCTTGCCAAACTGTACTAGGTATTGTGTTCAGCATTCTGTATTTATGGTATTGTGTTAAAGTTCCTATTTCTTTTTATATTATTAGTTTTAGTTCTTTATATTATATTTAAATTATAAATAATAAGTTACGATAGTCGTCAAGAAGATCGTAGTATAGATTTGTAAAATGACCGCACTGTTGCATTGGGTACAGAAGCCAGCACATCAAGCTACTACAATCTGTCAAATATCTTTAATAGATTTTCAACTTTATCCATGAAGCATTAAGGTTCAAGGTTGATTGGAAAATTTTGACAGTTTCGGGTAGCTTGACCTGCTGGCGTCTGTATGATAGTTGTAAGGGAGATTTTAATAAATAAATAAATAACATTAGGCTGGCCGCCGTTCGCAGTTTGCTGGCAGAATTATAGATATTGTTGGTCGTGTAAAGGTATGAGCAACAGGGCGTAAAGTTCACTCATCCTCCATAGAAAACGAAGGATCCTCCGAACAGACAGGTGTTGTGTCTAGCGGGCAATTGCCCCACGATTGATGTTAGAAAGTTTGTGTATATGCTAATTGCGTGGTAAACTCTGCTTGCGAGATGCAGGATTTGCGTGACGTCAGTATAACGCGTTGTTCGCATGTGGAGTTGTAGATACCGCTACATCGCTCGCCGCTATCACGGGCTAGATACCGGTTTGCAACTAAGGAGCTGCCTGCTGTAATGACCTGCAATAAATTAGCACTCGAGTTACTTTACACGAGTAATATTCACAAGATCATCTCGTGAGAAGTCATAAGTGAAGTGAAGTGATAACGAAGTCATTGGTTTTATAAATAAACGTTGTTATTATTATATATCCTTTATTTCAATGTAAACATATAAACTATATTTTTAAATATTAGAATATACTCGTAAAAGATATAAAAACATTTAAAAATATGAAAAATAGTAGCCCACCGGTATCGGGAACAGGGTCCAAGCTACCGGCGGTCAGGGCTCCAGAGAGAGGAATCTCCTGACAATGCGAGCCGTGTCCAGAAGTACCGCTTTCTGAATCAAGCCCTTGATCCAGCTGCCCAACGAGAGCCTTCTCAGGTGTTGGTCGAGGCTCTTGGCTATTAAGCCATTGGCTGTCACGACTATCGGCACAATGATCACTGAGTTCACATCCCACATGTCGACAACCTCGCGAGCCAAGTTAAGAGACTTGATTTGTTTATCTTTCTCGGTTTTCATCATGCGGGACGGTTATGTCAACAATCATTGCGCGCCGCTCTGATCGATCCACCACCACTATATCAGGCTTATTGGCAACAATAGTCCTGTCAGTGATGATGGATCGATCCCAGTACAATGTGATATTTCCATTTTCGAGAACTGGGTCGGGCCTGTAGTACGGCACCTCCGAGTCCACAAGGTTGTATTTCAGAGCAAGTTGCTGATGGATTATCCTAGCTACAAGATTGTGTCTATGCAAGTACTCTCCGTTAGCTAGTCGAGAACACCCAGAAATAATATGCCTGATTGATTCCCCCGGCCGGTGGCATGCCCGACAGATGTCAACCGTGCCGTCTTTCACAATAAATCTCCGGTAATTGTTCGTCATTATAACTTCGTCCATAATTGCCAGAGAAAACCTTCGGTTTCTCCAAAGAGGTCACCGAAACGCAGCCAGGCTACGGACGCTAGTAGATCTACATCGGGTCCATGTAGGGCCCGGTAAATGCATCCGTGAAGCTCCTTACATTGCCATACTTCCATGCGATCATTGGTGTCAAGCACTACTGGCTTGCGCCAGATCTCTTTAGCCAAGGAGAGCGGGTTGAGGCCCTTGTCCACCGCGACTACATCTCGATGCATCGAGTCCACAAGGTTGTATTTCAGAGCAAGTTGCTGATGGATTATCCTAGCTACAAGATTGTGTCTACGCAAGTACTCTCCGTTAGCTAGACGAGAACACCCAGAGATAATATGCCTGATTGATTCCCCCGGCCGGTGGCATGCCCGACAGATGTCAACCGTGCCGTCTTTCACAATAAATCTCCGGTAATTGTTCGTCATCATAACTTCGTCCATAATTGCACAGACAAAACCTTCGGTTTCTCCAAAGAGGTCACCGAAACGCAGCCAGGCTACGGACGCTAGTAGATCTACATCGGGTCCATGTAGGGCCCGGTAAAAGCGTCCGTGAAGCTCCTTACATTGCCATACTTCCATGCGATCATTGGTGTCAAGCACTACTGGCTTGCGCCAGATCTCTTTAGCCAAGGAGAGCGGGGTGATGCCCTTGTCCACCGCGACTACATCTCGATGCATCCCCACGTCGGTTTCTAGAAAATATTCCCTGAGACTGCATATCTCGCGATTGTGGAGGGTCTTAGCATTTAAAAAGCCTAGACCTCCACATTTTCGCGGGATATACAGCCTCATTACCGATGACCGTGGGTGATGCATTCGATTTGCAGTTAGCAGCGTACGGACGCTCCTATCCAGGGCCCTAACGGAGAGTTCGGTCTGAGTCCTCTTGAGTATACCGAAAGAGTACATCAAAACCGGCATGACTCAACTATTGAAGGCGCGCAACTTGTTTCCGCCTGATAAAAGACTAATAAATATTTTTTTCAGGCGGCCAAAGAAGCGCTCCTTCAACGATTGCTTCATGTTAGTAACATTGATGCCCAATGCTTCCGACATACCCAAATACTTGTAGGTTTCTGCTTCGGAGAGGGCTCTAAGGTTTGTGGAATCCGAGAGTTGGGTTCCCACGGATTCCACAATCTCCCCTCGCTTTACATGCATGACCGCACATTTGTCCACACCAAATTCTATCCTGATGGCGCTACTGAAAGTTTCAGTAATTTTTAGTAGCTTCATCAGTTGCAAATTGTTGGGGGCAAAGAGTTTTAGGTCATCCTTGTAGAGGAGGTGAGATTTAACCTGACCACCTCTCGTCAGCCGATAGCCCTGAATCTTCCAGCAGCGTGCTTAGAGGATTCAAGGCTAAGCAGAACCAAAGCGGACTCAAACTGTCGCTCTGGAATATGCCTCGGTCGATCCTTATCGGCTCGCTATTCCTCTGGATATTTCGACATCCTGGATAGCGAAGGACCGTCCTCCATTGCCCCATACACGTCATTAGGAAGGTGCGCAGAGTTGTATCTACTTTATACAACTCCAGCACCCTCATGAGCCATGTATGTGGCACCGAGACATAGGCCTTCTTATTATATATTATTATTATTGGCTAACGTTAATTTTTAATAATGTTTTGAAATGGCCGCAAACGAATTGTTGTTGCAGCAGCAACCGACTTGTTGTTTAGTAATGAAGCCGTGAGCAAACAGTTCACAGTGCGTGGCGCGTGCCCGACAAGTTCACAACACGCGCTGTTTGCACACTTGCTCATTAAAAAAACACGCCCAGCGAGAGCGGCCGTTTTGTTCCCTTCCGAATGTTTCGATCGGAAGCGAAGCCGACACGGATAATAAAACTGTTTATTTTGTAAAGACAGCGAGCGCAGTGGCCGCCATTTAATTACGATATGAGAGGTGCACGATAACCGTAATTCGTAACGTACGGTGCTAGTTGAGCTCATTTTCAGATATTGCGTAATAAAATCAACGCCAGCTGGGATTGCATTTAGGGTTGCCGCCTGTGGCTAACGGTAAGTACCTAAAGTTGAAGAAACAGTCAAACAGACCACATTGACTGACTTGATGTGTTTCTTACGTATTATTATTACCTACATTTTGCTGCTACATATCACGATATAAAATTGTAGGGAGGTAAAAGTATTTTCTATTTTTATAAACATAACATTTTTATTTTTCTTACTTTCGTGACATGAATGTTTTTCCGCCAAAGAGCTGAGGGAGATGAAGACAAACCGATCACGATCAAATACAACGCAAGAGAGAGCGACAGACATGTTCCAGATCCGTCACTGAAGAGACAAAATAATGTAAACGTATAGAGAACGTGTACATATTACGTACATACTATATGTGTCAAGATGGTAGCCGGCTCACAATGAACTTGGCAATTGTTTCGTCCTGGCTGCCCCGGGGAGTTGGCGTGTACGTCGAGTAAATAAAACGGATACGGTTTGTAAGATACTGCGATACCGGAGCTGCGGGCTCGTGCCCGGCGTCGCGCGTCGGGCCGTGCGGCAGCAGCCCTAATTGCATTGTACCATTCTATCAGATCACGCGCGATACAAGCTCGGCTGTTAACTGGAACGAATTGGGAGCGATCTTTCCACATTTCACTACCTCGCTGTTTATTCGGTTATAAACTGGTCGACGGCGAAACACGTTACGTGGCTGATGCTAAACAAATTAATCGGCACATCACTGGATTCACTGGACTAGCGATCGTAAATGGAATGCGAACCGAATTGAAAATAAAAATCACCCGTAATATTTGCATCTGGGTTAAGATCTCTATACTTATAGTATTTGTAGAAACCGAGAAGGTATGGGGTTCGTGCCAAGAGTGGTGTGTTCGTGCCGTCACGTAACCATTCCGACGACTGCGGACGTGATAACCGCTACTCGAATATTAGTTTTCGCGCTCGCCAGCCATACTGCCACTTCGCCTCAATCCAATACTCTCGGAGTTAGAAGCTATGATAGTTATCTCCATTCAAAAGGAGTAATGTATGCAATGCCTGGCGAGTGTGTCGTCGGGGCAGGTGCGCGCGGCAGCGGCGGGGGCGCGTCGAGTTATTTGTCTAGATCGTGCGGAATGCAACTATGGCCGGCACTAGCTAGACAACGCTACATCTAGCTCCCGTCCATAATTACTTCACACTAGCACACGATAACAACGCTCCACGCTATGAACCATTGGCAGGAATATGTAAGTTTCACGTGAAGCGGAAATGCTGATCTAACAAATTACGAAATGCAAAAAGAGAAGGCAAATAGCACAGTGCAAGAATGATTGATCACTTAATTATAAACGACCAAGGCACGGTGCCACAATACGAAACACCGCAGGGAAAATAGAAGCGAAAACAAAAAGAAGAAAAACGGGCTAATTACCAAATGAACGAATTGAAGTACCATAAAAACGAATCTTACTCAAACTCAAATCATTTATTTCAATTAAACCATTTACAGGCACTTTTGAATTGTCAAAGAGTCGCTCAGTTAGTCAGAAAGTTGAAACTAGTTGCCCATTCCAAAACTTAGATCTCTATGGAGCAGAACAGGCAAGGAACTCCAAGAACACTCTTTTTTACTCTCGATATTACAAAATCCTGGGTACATTATTCTTGTTGCTTCTATTTGTGCGAACAATGTAAAAAAAAACAAACGAAGAAACAATTCAAAACATAAGATTTAAAAACAATTGTAGCGGTATCTACAACGCCACATGCGAACAACGCGTCATACTGACGTCACGCAAATCCTGCATCTCGCAAGCAGAGTTTACCGCGCAATTAGCATAGATACAATTTCCCAACATCAAACGTTGGGCAATTGCCCGCCAGACACAACACCCGTCTGGTCGGAGGACCCTCCCTTTTCTATGGAGGATGAGTGAACTTTACACCCTGTTCCTCAAACCTCTAAACAATTATAACAAAAAAATGTATTTAAAACAAGCTTTTAAAATTTATATATATTTTACATTTTGAAAAGCACTAAGTATATACGTCAAATGTAAAATAATTTTGTATGAAAAATATCACTTAAATTTATTTCAACTAAAGTGTCAACCGACGGACGGCACCCGTTCACGAACATGACGCGTGGATCAGCACCATCCAGCTCAACCATGTTGTAGGGAACCGAATAATCCAATACACGCGCCACCATCAGTGAGACATTTAAGTGAGCATGACATACTCTCGACTGCCATGCTCTTTCAAGTCAACATCATAATCTATACTTATAATAAATCTGTAGAAGTGAAAATTCTGTACATTGAAAATATCAAAAAAATAAATGGCAGGGGGTGTTACTAGACCGACACCGAACCCAAAAATGTGATTAAAAATTTTTTTGTCTGTCTGTCTGTTTGTTCAGGCATCACGCAAAAACTACCGGTTCGATTACGATGAAACTTGGTATAATTATTCTTTAATATCCTGGGCACCACACTGGGTACTTTTTATCCCGGAAAAATTTATACAATAAAAAACAAACTTAATTTTGCGGTTCGATGCCTAGATCCGATTACTTTACCAACCGCAAATAATAAGTTTGTCGTAGGTTACGTCACCCGCAGTGGAGTTCATTATGGGGCGCTGCACACGGCTAAGATACTATAATATTTTATCTTAAGATACAATATCGCAAAATCCCTAAAAACTAATATCTTAGTTTTTAGGGATTTTGCTTATTTATTGAGTTTAGATTAGTTATCATCAGAAAAGGTTTATTTAGGTAGGTAGGTATTTTATTTTCTGTTATTGAGTTTATTTTTTTTTAAATTAGGTAGGTACTTAGGTTTACTTTTATAAGGCGTAGACGTAAATAATAAATTATCATTATACATATCGTCATTATTTTCAAAAACAACTGCCTTTTGAAGAGTGAAGTGGAGTCTTAAAAAATAACAGATTTGACTAAATGCGTATGAAAATGAAAATATACACGCTAAGTATTTATATAAAAAACATTTTTTTTTATTTTTGTTTGTCTGTTTGTTGCGGCTAATCTTCGAAACGGCTGGACCGGTTCTGACGGGACTTTCACTGGCAGATAGCTGATGTTATGGAGTAACATAGATTTAATTATTTAAACTTTTTGCATACAAAAAAGGTACAAAGGCTGACTTAATGCCTTAATAGGCTGTATAGGCTACTTTTTGTTTCGGTAGCATGTTCCCGTCGGATAATTTCCGACATCGACGCGGGCGAAGCCGCGGGCAGAAGCTAGTGTGATAATAAACGGATCCATGGTTCCATTTCATTTGCAAAATTGAAAAAAGTCTTCTAAGCTATATAAAACTATAGTTTGCAATGTATTTGAGAGATGAATAAAATTCTATTACCAAAAAGCAAAAAAAAAAATTTAAAACGGCTAAAATTATGCACTTTAGTCAACTCTCCTTGACATTAATTAAGAATCTAAATATAAACTATAATAATATGTAATAGCATCAAGACGAAGTTGATACTTACAACAAAATGTTTAGGATGTATTATTCGAAAGAAATTTAAATAAATTGGAAGGCTTAAAAAGAGACCATCAGTAAGAAAATAAGTAGCTCAGCTCAGCATACGCTCTGCAGGCACGGGCGCTGGCGGCAGTAGGTACCTACTCGGGCTCGGTGGAGTCTATTTTAAGATGCGGCGTTATCTTTTGCGGTAACTCGATTGAAGTTTTTGAGTTTTGAATATAAGTTACCGTTATATCCAAAACTCAAAGCGGTGCACTATGTTCAAACTTTAAACCACTCAAAGTCGCAATTACATTATTTCCAAAAACACAAAATTTTGCCATTACCTTCACTTTATGGCAGGGACAAAAAGATCTGCTGTTTCATAGAAAAGTGTAATACCTACGCGGTCAAAATCTATGGAACAGACTTTATTTATTCAGGTACATGTACTGAGTCCATGGCAACAGGTTGCGCGGCGATGTCCGTGCCAGCCTTGAGTCTGTATGCACATTACAAAATCCAATGTTCTCTATCTTATCTACCACATACGATAAAATTTCTGCGAAAAACGTCAGTGCGTGTCCGGTCCATTAGCAAGTTGCAGCTTTGAAAGTGTTATGAACTGCGTACCAAATACATATATGGTTAGGTTATAATGCATTATTTGGTTATATTGCATTATGGTTATAATTATTAGGAAGTTGCCTATTATTGGACAGTCTCTTCACAAATGCGCAGTATTTTTGTTTGGAAAATAAGTTTGCGATTAAACATCAAGACGGGTTTACTTGACCTTTGTAGGCAAAAGAAAGCAAAACTAATTATTCATTGAAATTAAGTATTTGTTTCAGAATATTTTGATTACGTATTGAAGGCAAGAAAACACTACGTACCTACCATAAGAATAATTATACAAACAAAGCAAACGGTAACTTGTAGAAACTGAGTTGAAATTAAGTCAGTGACATCAGACTCTCAGAGACCCGATGATATCTGTTAATATAATAGGCACACATCGCCTCGCAGTCCCAGCAATGATATGCCGTGAAATAAGTTTCAGATAAAGATCTCCCGTTTTCCTTAAAGTAGCATCGCATAAGCATATACTGGCGGGCGGTGTGGGCCTCGGCTCGTGCCTCGTATTGACCAACAATGTGCATAAATAGTAAGTAGTCTCTCGTCCGCTTGCTAGAACGGGCGGCGCCGCTTGTACGGTTTTGGCCGGGCGTCAAGGCCGTGACCGGTTTAAATCTCTTCCGGTTTTAACCTGCCCCAGATACATCCCGCTTCGCTACATGGCAACCTCTAACGCGCTCGAACGTGACTCTGTGTCTGTGGCCCGCGCCCGCTCCCCGCTCTAATAGTCTGTTTATGTGCCGGTAAAGGGCCCGTTACCGGCACAGAAACAGACGAGAGCCACTTGATGTAACTACGACTCTGTAGTATAGGCGATCGCAGACTCAACCCGTGTTTAGGAAATTTAAACACGTTTCAGTACTTAGGAGTTTCGGAGTTCGGAACCGGAGGTATCGACGCTAACCGGATGAAGTTTCATTAATTTAGAACCGAAAGTCATTCATTTTAAGAAATTTACAAGCGGGTTCCGTCTTTGGTATTGTAATATCGTGTCGCGGAGACAATGGCTTCCAGCGAATGATTAATAAAGCTGAAGCGCGTCGTAGTCTCGTAGTGGTGCGAGCGACGCCGCGCGCCGCTCCCCTGTCCCCACACAGTACCGCTACACCACACGAGGCTTTGTTCTGTGATAGGAAATGCTGTCAATGAATTGAAAAAATATGGGTCGGTTAAAAAATGCAGGAAATTATGGCACATTTTCATAACGTTTTCGCCATCGAATCCTGAAATTAAATCTGGGCGTCGAGAGAGGTTGAGACTAAAGCAAAGCCCCAGTTTTGTTTGTATTGAAATATCAAACACTGTCGAAAGGCTGTGAGTGGTAGGCGCACTATATTAAGTGAGTGTTCAGACTGGTGCATCTCTCTAGTGGAGTATTTCTGGTGTGTTGAGCGGGGCCTTGACACAGTCGCGCCGCGCTAGCCGGGCCGGCGCCCCTCGCCCGCGCGCCCGCGCTCCCTTGCCCGAGAAGACTCACTCCTTGCGACCTACTCGCGTGACAACTCTCTCTGCGCTGAAGGCAGCACGGAACGTTCTCGAATCGCGCTCTTACACATCGCACACTATGACGTTAAAAGTTGGTTTCGTTGCACGTTGAAGAGTACATCAAACAGCCACCGCGTATTGTATGACTTGGACCTTCTGAACGAGTCTACTTGATGTGCTCGCTCTATATGCACAAAGACTTCTAAGTGGATTACTCTCCCACTCTTCTGCCGGCAATTTAGTTGCAAATCAGATGTTCGTGTGTTTAATTTATTTTGTCTTTGAACTTTTATAATTAAAGAAAGATGTTATTTTGTTTTACTTGTAACAGTATATTGTGAGGAGGCAAATGGCAACAATGGCGCTTCTATGATCACAGATGTAAATAGATAGCTGGCAGATCACTATAAATGTTTAAAGGAAGCTCGATGGGAGCCCACCTCTTATTTTGGAACATTGGCGACGAGGATGATAGGTAAATAATAAAAATAATAGATAGGTCTATATACATATAACAATAATAGAAAGGTATATATACATATAACAATACCAGTGTTTTAAATTCATACGTAAACTTTCAACGTTATGGGGAGGAGTGGAAGTTCCATTGAATTGATACAACCGACGCGTCTGCGAGAGAAACTATGTCTTTGCTCCTAAAAACAATAAACCATGAAATCCCGAATGGAAGTTGCGTTCACATTGGGAGACTAGGTATTGTACATGAAACTGAATAGTTTTTGACAGATTTAATTTGTTGTTGACTGCTGCGGGGTGTAAGGGGGAGCACACAACAACCGGACTCCCCAAACGTCAACCTCACCTGCGCGCGGTACACCCTGCCACTGACAGACGAGGCGCTGGCGACCGACCGATGGAGGTATAATCATCCCACAAGCCAACCTAAATTCTCCAGAACGATGACGGGCAGCAGCGACATCGTTGCGAAAGGATTGGCTCTGCGGTCACCAACCCGCATGCCCAGCGTGGTGACTATGGGCATAAAACCTCCCACATGATCAAAAAGCCAAAACAACGGCCCCCAGTTCCCGGTGGTCCCGCTATTCCTGGTAAAGGGAGGTGCGAAAAATACCCGGGTTACGGCACGCTACCAACGGCTTGGTGTTTCATGGCCCCCGGCCGGCACCGCCGCCCGGCTCACACATCGTGGTCGGGGGGGCTCGGATCGCTGTCGAGTCTACCATGAAGTACCTGGGATTGGTGCTCGACAGCCGGTAGGATTTTGGCCCCCACTTCCGGCGGCTGGCACCCAAGTTGTTGGGCGCGGCTGGGGCGCTATGAACGCTGCTTCCCAATCTGGGGGGCCCGAGCGCCGCCTATAGGCGGCTCTACATGGGGGTCGTGCGATCGATGGCGCTGTATGGGGCCCCGTTGTGGGCCTCTGACCTGACAGCCGGCAGTATCGCGATACTGCGGAAACCGCAGAGAGCGATGGCCGTCAGAGTCATCAGAGGATATCGCACAATCTCCTACGAGGCGGCCTGCGTACTGGCTGGATCCCCGTCCTGGGACCTCAAGGCGAAAGTACTCGCGTCATTGTATCGGTGGCGCGAGAAAGCGAGGGCGCGGGGCGAGCGACCGATGCAGCGACACATGGAGCTGCGTCGGTCTCAGCTTCGCGAGGTCCTGGCGGCGGAATGGCGGGACAGGCTCACACGCCCTACCGCTGGCCTCGTCACCATCGAGGCGGTCCGTCCGGTGCTCGAGCGCTGGCTCGGGAGGAGGCACGGCTCCCTGTCGTTTCGGGTGACGCAGGTGCTCTCGGGGCATGGTTGCTTCGGGAAGTACCTGTGTCGCCTAAACAGGGAGCCGGACGCCCGATGTCACCACTGCGTCGACTGCCGGGAGGACACGGCGCGGCATACGCTGGCAGAGTGTGCCGCCTGGGAGGAACCGCGCCGTGCCCTTATCTCAGAAGTAGGCAGTGACCTGTCGCTGCCGGCCGTGGTCGAGTCGATGGTCGGCAGCGAAGAGTCCTGGGACGCGGTGGTTTCCTTCTGCGAAACGGTTGTCTCACAGAAAAAGGCTGCGGAAATGGAGAGGAAGATCTCGTCCTCTCACCTGGCCCGCAGCAGGCGCACCGGGCGTCGGCGGAGGGCGGATAACGCCCTCTTCCAGCCCCCCTAAATAGGTCCAGGGGCGACGGACTCGGGGACATCCGTCGCCCCCCACACATCAGGACGCGAGGTGGCGGCGCGTAGAGTTCCACGCGCGCCCCTCTTAGACGTCGCGGGGGGAGTCAAACACCTTACTCCCCCCCTGACCCGAGGAGGCCTGCGGTGGCGGGCCGGCACCAGTCGGGGGTTGCGGAAGGATCTTACGTTCCCGCGACCCCCGGCGTAAGTGTGAGATGGAACACTGGGGTGGTTGTTAGTCAGTAAGAGTCTGACAGACCCCGCCGCCCGCCCCAGGGCGGCGGACATCCTTGAGGATTTTCCACCCCGGAAAAAAAAAAGGGCCGAGCGCGAGAGGCCGCCGCCGTTGCCGATCGCCTCTACGAGGACACGGCGGTGCTCCGCCCAAGTGGGGCAGACCTCCACCGTGTCCTCTGGGCGATCCTGGCAATGGTGACACCCGGGCGTTTCCTCCCGCCTAATGATGTGCAAAAACCTCCCGAAACTTCCGTGTCCGGTGAGGACCTGCGTCAGGCGGTAGGTGAGGGCGCCGTGGCGCCTCTCTAGGCATTCCTCAAAGAGGGGTCTTATCGCCGCTATCGCGGCGTGTCCTGCGCTGGGTTGCGACAGTCGCTCTTTCCATGTCGCCATGAGATCGCGCCGGAGATCCGTCCGCTCCGCCGCAATTTGCCGCGGTAGCGGACTTTACCCCGGCGTAGTGCCTCCGCGCGCCACTCATACAGGCGCGCGAGGACTATCGCCTCTAGATCCCATGGCGGCAGTCCGGCAAGGAGGCTTGCCGCCTCGCCCGAGATCGTGCGGTAACCCCGGATGAGCCTTACAGCTACCACCTTCTGGGGCGCGTTCAGGTAGTGGGCTGCTCGCCGCCGCAGTGAACGCGCCCACACCGGGGCCCCGTATAGGGCCATGGACCGCACGACCCCCGCGTAAAGCCTCCGGCAGGAGGCGTTTGGCCCCCCAAGGTTGGGCAAGAGCCGCTTGAAGGCGGCCCCAGGCCGTTCCAGTTTGGGGGCCAAACGTGGGAAATGCTACTGTTAGCACCTTACATGCCATATAAAGCTCGTGTGTAGGAAATCTAAATGGGAGAAAAGTAGCAACCTTTAAAACTGCACTTTGGGCGCGTTCTAGGTGCATTAAAATTGATTTAGCGGCGCCACCCCAGGACGTGACGCATGCAGTAGGTAATAATATATTGACACAAAGCTAAATAGACCTGTCTAATTAATTTAAAGTCGGCAATGTTACGTAAAGTTTTAAAAATGTATATTAGTTTGCGTACTCTGGTGCATAATAAATCGATGTGTTTGCGGAAGTTCAGATTTGTGTCAATCGTGACGCCTAGATATTTAATATGGTCGGTTTTAGCTAAAGTGGGACAAGTGCACGCAATGTCAGCATAATGTAAATAGCAATTGTTATGTGCTTGAATGATTAGGTTAGTTAGCGTTGGATTAGTGTTTCTCATTGTAAATACTAATCTAAGGTACTTGGTTTTATCTGTATTTAATGTTAAGAGATTTTTGGGAAGCCAATTGGACACAGTATTAAAACCATTCTGTGCTACCTCATAGACTTCGGCCTTTGAATTAGCTGCGAACAGTAGAGCTGTGTCATCCGCATATGAGATAATTACACCTTTTTGGAGTGTAAAATTGCACATGCCATTTATATAGATTAAGAATAATAATAATAATTGAGGAGTGCTTTGGAGGGTGCGATTCAGGAATATCGCTTCAATCGCCTGAACTTAGGCCACGCTTACCTCGTTTGCCCATGCATAACAAAGATAGGGCGCTGGTGGCGGTCCTGGATTCGCAGTTGTCAAACTATTTTGATGCCTGCGAAGACCTCACCGATTCTCATTCGATTCTGTATTGCGCAGCTGTAGCGGCATGTCGTGTAGCTTACGTCTTTGCCAATGACTCTAGAACTACACGACCGAAACCAGCCGTAGCAGCTTGGCAGTGCAGGATTGAACGCCGTATTGGTGGGGCCAGCACGCTAATAGGCAAACTAATCTGCTTCAGGGAGGGCAATGCTCGCCCTAGAGTGATGCGCTTTGTGAGACGGGCATTCTCAGGGACTGATATCAGTCCTCAAGACTATATGTCTCGTGTCACAGAGCGCATCGACTTCCTGAAGCAGAAAGTGTATGTATGGGCGAACTGTATTCGTCGGTATAAGCGGCGAGCAGAGCGATACACTCAGAATCGCACCTTCCAGAGCGATGAAAGGTGGGTTTATAGGGGTTGGGAGCGACCGGACCAAGGTGTGGCTGACACGTGCCTGCCGGATGATGATGCCATGTGTTCCTTTTGACGTAGTATCTGGTCGGTGCCTGTCAGTCACACCGAAGGTGATTGGTCTCGGGAAGTCGAGCGAGCTTGTGATCCAATACCAGAAATGGAGGCCATTACCATCTGCCCCCAAGATGTAGCTCGTGCAGTCCGTCCATTGCCTAACTGGAAATCTCCAGGGCCGGACGGGCTGCACAACTAATGGATCAAATGGTTCTCAAGGTCGCACGCTCGCTTGGCATCTCAGTTCCAGATTGCTTTGGAGTCTGGTTCGCTAACCCAGTTACCCACCTGCTCCATAAATCAGCACATCAACCGCAGTAGTTACCCACCTGCTCCATAAATCAGCTAGCACCGCGGAACCCAAAAATTATAGGCCGATCACGTGTTTACCGACGGTCTATAAAGTTCTTACATCCATTCTGAAAGCTAAAATTAACAAATATATAGACACCAACACGATTATGTCTGCCTCTCAAAATAGATGTAAGAATGGGTCCCGTGGTACTAACGTGCTACTCCTTAATGATATGGCCATTAGCCAACAGGTTCGTCGTTCCCGAAAGGATCTGTCGACATGTTGGATAGATTATAAGAAGGCCTATGACTCAGTGCCACATACATGGCTCATGAGGGTGCTGGATTTGTGGAGATACAACTCTGCGTACCTTCCTGATGTCGTGTATGGGGCAATGGAGGACGGTCCTTCGCTATCCAGGATGTCGAAATATTCAGAGGAATAGCGAACCGAACGATATATAGGATTGAACGAGCCATATTTCAGGGCGATAGTTTGAGTCCGCTTTGGTTCTGCTTAGCCTTGAATCCTCTAAGCACACTGCTGGAGGATTCTGGTCTAGGCTGCCGGCTGAGGAGAGGTGGTCAGGTTATATCGCACCTCCTCTACATGGATGACCTAAAACTCTTTGCTCCCAACAATTTGCAACTTATGGAGCTACTGAAAGTAACTGAAACTTTCAGTAGCGCACATCAGGATGGAATTTGGTGTGGACAAATGTGCGGTCATGCATGTAAAGCGAGGGGAGATTGTGAAATCCGTGGGAACCCAACTCTCGGATTCCACAAACCTTAGAGCCCTCTCCGAAGCCGAAACCTACAAGTATTTGGGTATGTCGGAAGCATTGGGCATCAATGTTACTAACATGAAGTAATCGTTGAAGGAGCGCTTCTTTGACCGCCTGAAAAAAATATTTATTAGTCTTTTATCAGGCGGAAACAAGGTGCGCGCCTTCAATAGTTGGGTCATGTCGGTTTTCATGTACTCTTTCGGCATACTCAAATGGACTCAAACCGAACTAGACGCCCTGGATAGGAGGGTCCGGACGCTGTTGACTGCAAATCGAATGCATCACCCACGGTCATCGGTAATGAGGCTGTATATCCCGCGAAAATGTGGAGGTCTAGGCTTTTTAAATGCTAAGACCCTCCACAATCGCGAGATATGCAGTCTCAGGGAATATTTTCTAGAAACCGACGTGGGGATGCATCGAGATGTAGTCGCGGTGGACAAGGGCCTCACCCCGCTCTCCTTGGCTAAAGAGATCTGGCGCAAGCCAGTAGTGCTTGACACCAATGATCGCATGGAAGTATGGCAATGTAAGGAGCTTCACGGACGCTTTTACCGGGCCCTACATGGACCCGATGTAGATCTACTAGCGTCCGTAGCCTGGCTGCGTTTCGGTGACCTCTTTGGAGAAACCGAAGGTTTTGTCTGTGCAATTATGGACGAAGTTATGATGACGAACAATTACCGGAGATTTATTGTGAAAGACGGCACGGTTGACATCTGTCGGGCATGCCACCGGCCGGGGGAATCAATCAGGCATATTATTTCTGGGTGTTCTCGACTAGCTAACGGAGAGTACTTGCATAGACACAATCTTGTAGCTAGGATAATCCATCAGCAACTTGCTCTGAAATACAACCTTGTGGACTCGGAGGTGCCGTACTACAGGCCCGACCCAGTTCTCGAAAATGGAAATATCACATTGTACTGGGATCGATCAATCATCACTGTTTCACATAAATGTTTTTATATTCTAATATTTAAAAATATAATTTATACGTTTACATTTAAATAAAGGAAATAATAATAATAAATCGTTTTATTACAAAAAGGAAATACATTTTACATTGCAGATTACCTTAACAATTAAAAATAGCGTACAGTTGCTAATTTGCTTGAACTAGGTTGAACCTGTGCTTCAGGATAAGAACTGCATATCTACATACTTGATATAATAAATTAACAATGCGTATAACGTAAAAACTAAATTAAAACTATGGTAAATAAAAGTAAAATCTCATGTTAACAGTTTTATTTGCAGACAATAAGTAGGTCTTCTGTCTGTACATAATTGATGGTTAGTAAATAATTAAGTATAATTTTTTACAGCTATAGTTATTTAGTTTGTAGATACTTAGTTTTCTATTTAATCTATTGTACAGGAATGGACCTAAGAATGTTATAAATCTTTCTAAAAAGACATGTTTTGAGGCTGCATTAGACATGCATATCAGATCATTCCGTCTCTTGTTAGTGTTGTCGGCATTGTAGGCAAGCATGGTGTGCTGTTTTATTACTAAGTGCGTAATGAAAAGCTGGCGAACCGTTAGTACATTGCAGGATTTATATAGCATATCTGTGGGAAAAAAGAAGGGATGAAAGTTTGCTACCTTCAAACTTTCATCCCTTCTGATTATGATTCAGTTATGTTCTCAGATAGTATAGGAAGAGGTTTAGGTAAATTAATTAGTAACAACCTGAGTTATTCTACTCAAAATTATTGTATGCCAGGGTCTACCTACAAACAAATAATGGCATTGGTATCAGAAAATGTATGTGACCCAAAAAACAACATTACTGTATTTGTAGGTAATATGTAGTTTTAGCATTAAAAAATATGAAATCACTGACTGTGTAACTGAGTTGTTACAGTTAAATTGTAGTAAGATAATATTGTGTGCTTTCCCATATTTTGAAAAATTGACAGATAGACAAAACAAGTATATTCATATGCTTAATAAACATATGAATTTTTTAGTTAGTCATCACAGTGACAAGCTTGTATATTTTGAGACCAACAGTTTTGTGGAAACTTTGAAGTCGACTAGGAATACTGTGTATCGGCCTGTTAGTTTTAGACACAAGGCTATTAGCTTCTTATATAAACTCAGACATAAGTAGTATGTCGAAGTCGTGTATTATTACCACCACAGTGTAATAATACTAATAAGAAGGTGGTGAGTCTGAATAAATGTAGCTCAAATGCTATAAATACTCATACAACTGTACGAAGGAGGTTCCATGTCTCTCACTCAGTGTGAGCTCATTGCGCAGTGATGACATTGAAGTCTCGTGGTTAACTCCGGATAATCTTTTAAATTAGTTTGTAAGACAACAGAAGGTACCAGTAAGAATATTCTTATACCTAACAACAACAAGGTATCTTCTTGCTGCAAATTGAAAACTTTTTAGAAAAAACAAAGTTGGACATTGTTTGTTTAACTGAACATTGGTTAAAGGATTACCAAATGCTGATTAATTATGAGAACTATAGTGTTTGCAGTTATTTTCTAAATCTATGCTACGTGGAGGTTCTCTAATCTAGATAAAAAATTGTTTAAAATCCAAGCAACGAAACGACATAGTGGATTTATCAGTTGATTATTGTATCGAACTGTCCTGTATTGAGCTAAATAAGCATGTTGTAGTGTGCGTTTACAAACCCCCTAATTATCAGAACTTTTCTTTATTTGAGTCAATAATGGAAGATGCCCTAGCGAAACTTGCATCCAGTAGCAAAACCGCAATTATTTCTGGTGATTTTAATATTAATATTTTGGAAAATAATTCAAATAGCAGTAGATTATTAAGCCTTTTTAAATCGTTCGTTAACGTTTTTACAGAACCGACTAGAGTAACTCTAACTTCTGCTACTTGTATCGATAATGTCTTCTGCGATTGTGATTATTTAGATAAAGCCATCGTAAATTATTTTCCTGCTGATCATGGTGGACATATGGTAACTTTTAAGTTTAAAACACCTTTGCAAAAAGTGCAAATACAATTATATCAATAACGACTGGCAAATAAAATAGATTTAATAGTACCCTAAATAATAAGTTAAATGTACTGGATCGTAATATGGACGATGCAAATAAATTGTATGAGGACATCTTTTCAATAGTGCACACTGAATTCAATAAAACTTGGGAAAGACTGTTCGAGCTGTATGCCCTTAGCCTTATCAACACTGAAACTTTCCACAAGTATGTTGCTATGTATTCCAAAACTTTTAGAAATACCGGCAAGATAGCTAAAGCCTTATTCATTAGTAACAAGATCAAAACAGCAGAAAACAAAATAAAAACGATATGGAAAGTTACAAATAGCGAAACTAGTGGGAATAAAATACGAAACAATGATTACACATTGGAGACTTCATGTGGTGCCATAAGCTCTAACTTAGAAGTAGCTCAGGAATTCGTAAATATCTTTACTAATATACCATGTAAAACGACGGAAGCTTTAAATTCCTCGCCCGTTGTCTCAATTGATTTATTAAGAGCTAACGTTCCAGGCTGCTCGGTTGAATTTCTATATAAACGTATAAACCCTATGATAGTTATAAAAGCTTTTCGGCAAATCAAAATCAAATTGACCGAGGATTTGTGGGGAATGTCTATCAAAGTTTGTACATCCATAATCGAGACTATAGGACCATAGTTAGCTTTGATATTTAATTTGTGTGTAGATCAAGGAGTCTTCCCGGATTTAATGAAATACAGTAAAATTATACCACTTTTTAAATCTGGGGACCGCAACAGTTATAGACCAATATCCGTATTGCCCGTATTCAGCAAGGTGTACGAAAAGGTAATGCTCAATCAAATGCTTAATCATTTTAACACCAACAAAATCTTACATGATCAGCAATATGGTTTCTTCAAGGGACGTTGTACGACTGACGCCGGTGTCACCTTATTAAAGCACATATTTACAGCGTGGCAGGAGGCCCAAGATGCCATAGGAATCTTTTGTGACCTCTCCAAGGCATATGACTGCGTCAATCACGAAACCTTACTTTTAAACTTGAGCATTACGGACTGGGTCAACTTGCGCTCAGTTTAGTAAAATCTTATTTAAATGATAGACAGCAAAAAGTTCAAATAAACGGTGTCAATTCTCTTACTTTAAAAGTAAAAATGGGTGGTCCACAAGACTCGATTTTAGGTCCTTTCCTCTTTTTGGTATATATTAATGATCTACCCCATTTTATTAAACCCCCAAGTGGGACAAAGGGGTACTATGGACAAATTGTTTGGCCCGTAGTACCCCCGCTAATCGCCAAATAAATACATTGCAAATACAATCTCTTTGCTTAATGCATTAAGTGACGGATATACTTACTTTTACGATTCATTTCTTCTTCAAAAACTCTCTTAATTTTTCTAAATTCTTCCAGCGTCAACATTATGATTTTTATTGAAAAATCTCATACGAGTATGAAGTGGGAAAACAATTTATTTGTATTTCTTTATTTGTCAAGCAACAGTTCGTTTTTTTAAAGTTTTCTTTTAATGTCAAATTGAAATGTTTGGGATGGGCTACCACGGGCAATAAAAATATATTTAATAAGAAGATTGATGGGGTTCTATGGGCAAAAATATTTGCTCGTGGTACCCCAAGGGGAACTAGACTGGGGGACCACGGGCAAGTAGCGCATAAAAACTATAACACAGTTCATAACATATTTAAACAGTGGGTTGTACTAGCAAGTTTAAACTTATTGTCAGCTTTCCGAGCTTCATATATTAAGGATAAGAGCCAATTTCTTAATTTGTTTTTAATTTCATTTAAGTTATCTGTACAGCGGAATGATTTTATTTATTTTATTATACATGCGTGAACTCTGAGCCAACAATTGTCGACTTGTAAATGCAAAACGACAGGGGTTTGTTTTACATATAGGGAAACCGTGGCGTCTCAGAAGCAGATTTTTATCTAATGAAAGGTTGGCGTGTCTCTGCAGAACTGAACGAAGGACATATCGTTGTCTTACTGTGAGAACTTCAGCCTCAGAATATAACTGATTAGTAGGTCTCTAGGTTTAAAAAGCATCACTTTAAGAACTGCTCGTTGTGCACGTTCTGCGGGAACCATTGCGGTTTTGTAAGTGATACAGTACATAATGATAGACTGACAAAGGCTGAGGTACATGTTGTCGCTTCAAAGACAGACGTACATATTAACATTAAATGAGTTACATATTTTGATTTAAGATTTAATTATTAGTTAATTTATTTGTTAAAAACATATTTAATTAATAGTCTTTTAAGAACTACCCGAAATTAACTACGTTTAGCTATTTAAATTATCTGATTCATGTTTTAGTTGGTAGCACTGGTGTCGCGCCATTATTGCCCCGTTATGAACTTCCGGAGCAATGGTGGGGCGACACTTGGCGCACGAATATTGGAATAGATGGTAGACAGTTGGTCGTTGGATACAGTGCGAGTAACATCTCCAGAATTGTTATAAAATATTGTAATATTAGAAAAAATAAAGTTATAATTATTGTTTACGTGTGCAGTTTGATTACAGTCGTTTATATCAGAAGTGGTACGGAAACGCGTCCAGATGCCGAGAAGCCGCAAGTGCAATCGAGGCAGAAGAAGTGCGTCAAAAGTAAGTCGTACGAGTGGCTCGTCATCAACCTCTGGATCATCTTCGTCCAGCAGCAGCAGCTCTGATGGACACAGGCGCAGGAAAAAGAGACGCACCAGGCGTGCGTCTCCCGCAGTAAGCCAAAATGTTATGTTATCTTCAGTGATTCCTGATTTTGACCCATTAGTGGATGATATTGAAATGTGGGTAAATGTTGTGGAAGCCAATGGTCGTGCTTTTCGTTGGTCTGGCCGTGTCCTACAATATCAAGCGTTGCAAAAATTGCGTAATACTGCTAAAACATGGTATGACTCACTACAAAAAAATAAATCTTCTTGGACTACCTGGAAATGGAAGGATTGGCGAAATACACTATCAGATACATTTCAAATAAAGCGTAATATGTATTGTTTGCTAAAAGACTTGGTCCAAATGAAACCCTCGGATGGCCAGTCATTATACGAATTTTATTTTGTACAAAAAGGAAAAATTGACAACATGAGATTGTCATTTTCTGAACAAGATATAATTTCAGTAATCGTAGGATCAATTGGCGATAAAAATATAATCACTGCAGCAGACGCTGGCAATTTTAAATACTGTGTTGGCCTCATTTTTGCACGGGAAAATTCATGTTGACCCGGAAAAAGTCCGTTCAGAAAATAGTAATGTTGATAAAAAGAGAGACAGTTTTTCCAACTCTAATGGTACTCCACCAATACATAGTTCTGGTTCCAATGCTGGTACAAATACAACATGTTTTCGCTGTGGCGAACCTGGTCACAAAAAGACCAGCTGCAGTCAGAAAGATAATGTCAAATGTAATGTGTGAGTGGTCATTTAGAGCTTGCATGTAGGTCTAAGCCTAAAATGAAACCTGAAAAGGATAGCGAAGTAAAATTAATTGTTGAACCAACACCTAAGGATAAATTTTATAAGACAATTGTAATTAACGGATGTAAACAACAGGCTTTTATTGATATGGGCAGTAGTTGTTCTCTAATAACGTCTTCTTTGGCACACGAGTTAAACCTTACAATTTTCTAATAACTAATAAACCTGTGTACCATAGACCCTATCGTATGTCTGAATCTGAAAAGGCAGCGACCAGGGAAATTATTGATGACCTATTAAAAAATGGGATAATTCGCGAAAGTAATTCTGCTTATGCCAGTCCAATTCTGTTGGTCGATAAACCTTCCGGCGAAAAACGTATGTGTATTGATTATAGATCACTAAATAAAATCACTATCAAAGAGAAATATCCAATGCCCATTGTAGAAGACCTTATAGATAAACTTAGAGAATGTAAATGCTACACATCTATTGATTTAAAAAGTGGCTATTATCAAATTAATGTCAATGAAAATTCTATTGCTAAAACTGCATTTATTACTCCTGATGGTCACTTTGAATTCAGGAGGATGCCATTCGGGTTATGCAATTCACCATCTGTATTCCAAAGGTTAATAAACACAGTCTTTTTTTTTTTTTTTTTTTTGGGATGGGAAATCATCAAATGACTCCTCCCGCTCTGGGTGGAGCGGAAGGGAGTGTCAGACTCTTACTGACTAAAACCCACCCATGTTCCTTCCTTCGCCCTTTATGTTCCGGGGTAGCGGTAACCCTTTCGGACAATCCCGCTGCCCCGGCAGGCTTCGGCCCTGAGGGGCCCCTCGTTATGCTGACATCTCTTTGAGGCGCGCGTGGAACACTTACGCGCCGTCCGGCACGGGCCTGGTCCTGATCGGGCGGTGAGCTACCCATTGCTCTCCGCCCGCAGGCCCGCGCCTACGGTGGCCGGTAGTCTCCAATGGACTCCCGACGCCCGGGGCGTCTCCCGCGGCGGCTGGGACGGGAGGCTCTCTCCCTCATCCGTCCCGCCACCTCCTTCGCTAGCATGACTGCTTCGCAGAAGGAGGCGACTGCCTCCCACTCCCTCTCGCTCCGGACCATGGCTTGCACCAGGTCTGGGCGCGAGAGGCCGCCGCCGCTGCCGATCGCTTCCACGAGGACACGGCGGTGCTCCGCCCAAGCGGGGCAGACCTCCACCGTGTGCTCCACCGTGTCCTCTGGGCGATCCTGGCAATGGTGACACCCGGGCGTTTCCTCCCGCCTGATCATGTGCAGGAACCTCCCGAAACTTCCGTGTCCGGTGAGGACCTGCGTCAGGCGGTAGGTGAGGGCGCCGTGGCGCCTCTCTAGCCACTCCTCAAAGAGGGGTCTTATCGCCGCTATCGCGGCGTGCCCTGCGCTGGGTTGCGACAGTCGCTCTTTCCATGTCGCCATGAGATCGAGCCGGAGGTCCGTCCGCTCCGCAGCAATTTGCCGCGGGAGCGGACTTTCCCCCCGGCGTAGTGCCTCCGCGCGCCACTCATACAGGCGCGCGAGGACTATCGCCTCCAGATCCCATGGCGGCAGTCCGGCAAGGAGGCTTGCCGCCTCGCGCGAGATCGTGCGGTAGCCCCGGATTAGCCTTACGGCTACCACCTTCTGGGGCGCGTTCAGGTAGTGGGCGGCTCGCCGCCGCAGTGAACGCGCCCACACCGGGGCCCCGTATATGGCCATGGACCGCACGACCCCCGCGTAAAGCCTCCGGCAGGAGGCGTTTGGCCCCCCCAGGTTGGGCAAGAGCCGCTTGAAGGCGGCCCCAGCCCGTTCCAGTTTGGGGGCCAAACGTCGGAAGTGCTCGACGAAGTTCCACCGGCTGTCGAGGACGAGACCCAGGTACTTCATCGTCGTCTCGATGCCGATGTGAACCCCTCCTGCCGTTAGTTGGGATCCCGGTGGTGGCGCGTTCCGGGGCCCATGAAACGTCATGGCCTCGGACTTGTGCAATGCCACCTCGAGACCCAACTGCCGGATCCTCTCCACGACTATCGCAACCCCGCGTGTCATCGCGTCGGCCGCCGCCTGATGAATGGGTAAACATCGTTTTGATAAAGTTATTTGTTACATGGATGATCTATTGATAGCCACCAGGTCAGTGGATGATAATATTAGGCAGTTAGACGAAGTATTAGAGATATTGCAAAATAATGGTATGACAATAAATTTGGAAAAAATGCTACTTTTTCAAGAGCTCTGTTAATTTCCTTGGGTACGATATTTCTGAAGATGGTATACGTCCAGGTAAAAAGAAATTAAAGGCAGTAGAAAATTATCCTGAACCTAACAATGTGCATCAAGTAAGACAATTTTTAGGCCTCATTAATTATTTTAGAAATTTTTTGAAGAATTGTGCTCTTATAGCAAAACCGTTAACAAAGCTCTTAAAAAAAGATATCACATGGGAGTGGGGATACGATCAAGTTTCAGCGATCAATAAATTAAAACATGGGTTGTTACATAATGCTTCATTAAAAATATATGACCCCAAGTTACCTACTATTTTACACACGGATGCCAGTCGTGATGGTATTAGCTGCATACTGACCCAAGTTACTGCTACGGCTCAGGCGCAAAACGTTTCTTTCGCAAAATGTCCCCTGGTCGTAAAACGTCTCTTTCGCAGAATGTCTCTTTCGTAAAATGTCTCTTTCGCAGAATGTCTCTTTCGCAGAATGTCTCTTTCGCAAAATGTCGCGCCAGGGACTTAAGAATAAAATTTTGATTTTCAAAACAAAAAATCATTTATTAAAATTATAGTGCAATTATGATGTTAAAATTTTGGTACTTAAATTTACTTAAGAATGTATTCCAAATAAAAACAATATCAATAGGTATCAAACATTTTACACACATTCAAAATTTAGATCAAAAGAATCAATACTGTTAGTAAACATATCGACAGATAATATAATAGGAGCTATTACTAATAGTAACTAAACATTAACTAAGTATTGCAAATGAAAATATTTTTTATACCATTTTTAAAATGATTAAAAATATATATATTTAAATTAAAATTTGCTACATAAATTATTATTTTCGTAAATGATTATGAAAATAAATCTTTCATTAAGAAAAAAAAAATGTACTTATTTTCATTCTGGAATGTACTCATTACTTTCTAATGAAGTATTGTAAATCAAAATAAACATTGATACCTACTCAGCAAAAATCTAAATTTAGCTATTTGAAAACTTGTAAAAAAATTATCTTTTTTAAGAATTGTGGAAGCGTCAGTTCCTTACGCTCAAATTGTTTCAACAGTTTTTTGTATTTAATGTCAAAGTCCATATATTTCTCCTGTCTGTTTTTTGTTTCTGTAAATAAATTTTCAGTTATTTTTCTGTTCCAATATTTACTTTCTTTTCGCAATTTATCTATGAATATGTATAAACTTGGCTTTTTTGGTATGCGTCCTGCATTTATACGCCGATGCCACCCTTCTAACGCGTTAGTTGTGCGGTGTCGTTGGTAGGCGCAACTTAGTAAGGATGGTGGCATTTTAGGGTACCATTGGTTTTCGTAATAACGTCTAAAATTCATCATGTATTGAGTATCTGGAGCTATACTTAAAATGTACCCCCAAGCTGCAGGGATTTGTTCAGCCGGTACCAGTGCTATTATTGCAGCCATTCTTGCAATATTTCGCCCTTCCCGTGAACGCAGTAATCCTTTTTTCTCTGCGTGTTTCCATATTGCTGCGTTGTAATGTCTATAACATCCTGTTATTTTTGCTTCAGGAAATACTGATTTCACAGCGTTTATTTGCGCCATTTCATAATCACTCTTAAATGTTTTAATAATTATACCCAATTTTTCTTTTAATATGTTATATAGCCTCGTATATGTCTCTTGGGATTTATTGGGTAGCAATGTATAAATTACTGGGATTATATTTGTACACTTTTTTGTAGATCCAATGTCCAAATGTAAGACATAAAACTGATAAAAAGGTGGCGGAGCTGACATAAACGTGCCATCTGCAAAATAGGATCCGGGTTTCTTCACAATTTTCTTTCCCAAACGTGTTGCAAATACCAAAATTTTTTCACTTTGTCCATCTTCACAAATAAGGAAATTTTTACCTAAAGCTTCTGGTACAATTGCAGTTTCGGTACAGGTATTTTGTAGTCGATCTACGTTCAAATAAGACTTTCGTGCCCTATATAACGTGTCTTTAATTGATTTAAACGTAGGAATTCGATAGTGTTCACTATTAGGTATTTTGTTACGAATTTTTTTATCATTTTCTTCGTAAATTTGCTGTATGGGGCGAAAATCTTTGCAAAAAATGTTTTAATAATGTTATGTGTTCTTTAAGTATATTTTTAAATTCCATTGACTCACATGTATGCACTGATTTCAGTTTAATGATAATTTTTCCTGTTTTGTCTAATGTTAGTGACGCATTACAGTCTCGCCTATTTATGCACCGCCAGAAAGTACTTCCACTTTTATTTTATGATATCTGTACTCACAATGTATAAGTGTTCTATGTCCTTTTTGATTACGAATGTATTCGATTTCTTGATCCATATTAAAACTCAAATTCACTACTGTTTTTCAATAAAAAGTAACAGACAAAACACAGCTCGGCAATAATGAATGACACATACATTTATAAGTTTTTTTCTAACTACCCTCACATATAAATGTTGCCATCACTGAACTTTAACTTGTACCAAAATAATATTTTTAACTGTATCAAAATATTTTTTTTTATTTGGAATACATTCTTAAGTAAATTTAAGTACCAAAATTTTAACATCATAATTGCACTATAATTTTAATAAATGATTTTTTGTTTTGAAAATCAAAATTTTATTCTTAAGTCCCTGGCGCGACATTTTTCGAAAGAGACATTCTGCGAAAGAGACATTCTGCGAAAGAGACATTTTACGAAAGTTCACACGGCTAAGATACTATAATATTTTATCTGAAGATACAATATCGCAAAATCCCTAAAAACTAAGATATTAGATTTTAGGGATTTTGCTTATTTATTGCGTTTAGATTAATTATCACCAGAAATAGGTTTATTTAGGTTGGTACCTAGGTATTTTATTTTCTGTTATTGAGTTTATTTTTTTTTTAATTAGGTAGGTACTTAGGTTTACTTTTATAAGGCGTAGACGTAAATAATAAATTATCATTATATATATCGTCATTATTTTATTTATTTTCAAAAACAAGTACCTTTTGAAGAGTGAATAACAGATTTGACTAAATGCGTATGAAAATGAAAATATACACGCTAAGTATTTATATAAAAAAACATTTTTTTTAAATTTTGTTTGTCTGTTTGTTGCGGCTAATCTTCGAAACGGCTGGACCGGTTCTGACGGGACTTTCACTGGCAGATAGGTGATGTTATGGAGTAACATAGATTTAATTATTTAAACTTTTTGCATACAAAAAAGGTACAAAGGCTGACTTAATGCCTTAATAGGCTGTATAGGCTACTTTTTGTTTCGGTAGCATGTTCCCGTGGGATAATTTCCAACATCCACGCGGGCGAAGCCGCGGGCAGAAGCTAGTAATGTAATATTCCTATCTGAAGACTTTTAATTTATTTGAATTGTATCGTATATAGGTATAATATTTTATTTAATTTCTAATAATTTTAAATTAATAGCGTATGCTAAAGGGTACATTTTTGAATTTTTATGAAATATCTGTAAGACCTGCTAAATCACTAAAACTCGCGCTAACAAATACTTTGACTTTGACTTTGAAACCGGCCATCAGACCAGATGGTCCGTCAACGTAAGGGATGGTGTTTTTAATGGACGAATTCTAGGACCAGTGTTTCTACCGCAGCGCCTCAATGGACCAGCATATCTTAGTCCAGCAGTGGACGTCTATCGGCTGAAATGATAAATGGACATTTAGATGATATGCTAGTTAGATAATGTATTATGATATGTATGTGTTGGCTGAATTTCGTCGAGCATGGTTCCAGCACGATGGCGCTCCACCGCATGTTACTTGACCCGTCCGCGAGCGTCTCTCTGAGCTTTTTGATGACTGCTGGATCGGAAGGCTGGGGCCGCACGCCTGGCCGCAGCGCAGTTCGAGCCAAATCTCATAAGGTCGCAAAGGATTTAGACAGGTACGTAAAATGCCTCTTTCAACTTTAATGTTCAACAGTGGGCTACGAATGCGATTAAAATTCAAAATTTTGTGAAGTGTTGTAGGGGTAGGCATTTTGAAAGTGGTGTTTGTAAATTCCGTATAAATCCCGTGACTCGGCCGTACGGAGCGCTCGGCGCCCGCGACGCGCGACGCGCGGTGGCGCGACATTGCCTTGCGTGTCAGTGACCTCACGTTTTGTACGGTTTCCATTGCGTGTTTGCGAAATATGAAGTCTTGAAAATAATTAATTTAAAAAGTGAGAGGTTAGTGATATCCGTTTGTATATAGGTTGTATATAATCTACGATTTGACTTTTTTTCTTTTTTTTTTTTTTCTTTTTGGAAATCATCAAATGACCCCTCCCGCTCTGGGTGGAGTGGAAGGGAGTGTTAGACTCTTACTGACTAAAACCCACCCATGTTCCTTCCTTCGCCCTTTATGTTCCGGGATGCGGTAACCCTTTCGGACAATCCCGCTGACCCGGCAGGCTTCGGCCCTAAGGGGCCCCTCAAATTATGCTGACAACTCTTTGAAGCGCGCGTGGAACACTTATGCGCCGTCCGGCACGGGCCTGGTCCTGATCGGGCGGTGAGCTACCCATTGTTCTCCGCCCGCAGGCCCAAGCCTACGGTGGCCGGGAGTCGTCACGCGGTTCCCGACGCCCGAAGCGTCTCCCGCGGCGGCTGGGACGGGAGGCTCTCTCCCTCATCCGTCCCGCCACCTCCTTCGCTAGCATGACTGCTTCGCAGAAGGAGGCGACTGCCTCCCACTCCCTCTCGCCCCGGACCTTGGCTTGCACCAGGGCCGGGCGCGAGAGGCCGCCGCCGCTGCCGATCGCCTCTACGAGGATGCGGCGGTGCTCCGCCCAAGCGGGGCGGACCTCCACCGTGTGCTCCACCGTGTCCTCTGGGCGATCCTGGCAATGGTGACACCCGGGCGTTTCCTCCCGCCTAATGATGTGCAGGAACCTCCCGAAACTTCCGTGTCCGGTGAGGACCTGCGTCAGGCGGTAGGTGAGGGCGCCGTGGCGCTTCTCTAGCCACTCCTCAAAGAGGGGTCTTATCGCCGCTATCGCGGCGTGCCCTGCGCTGGGTTGCGACAGTCGCTCTTTCCATGTCGCCATGAGATCGAGCCGGAGGTCCGTCCGCTCCGCAGCAATTTGCCGCGGACTTTCCCCCCGGCGTAGTGCCTCCGCGCGCCACTCATACAGGCGCGCGAGGACTATCGCCTCCAGATCCCATGGCGGCAGTCCGGCAAGGAGGCTTGCCGCCTCGCCCAAGATCGTGCGGTAGCCCCGGATGAGCCTTACGGCTACCACCTGGGGCGCGTTCAGGTAGTGGGCGGCTCGCCGCCACAGTGAACGCGCCCACACCGGGGCCCCGTATAGGGCCATGGACCGCACGACCCCCGCGTAAAGCCTCCGGCAGGAGGCGTGTTGGCCCCCTAAGGTTGGGCAAGAGCCGTTTGGGGGCCAAACGTCGGAAATGCTCGACGAAGTTCCACCGGCTGTCGAGGACGAGACCCAAGTACTTCACCGTCGTCTCGACGCCGATGTAAACCCCTCCTACCGTTAGTTGGGATCCCGGTGGTGGCGCGTTCCGGGGCCCATGAAACGCCATGGCCTCGGACTTGTGCAATGCCACCTCGAGACCCTCCTCTCCACGACTATCGCAACCCCGCGTGTCATCGCGTCGGCCGCCGCCTGATGCGACTTCCCCTGCGCCAGAACCAGCGTGTCGTCAGCGTAGTAAATCACGCTGACGCCATCAGGGATTTCGGCCCGCAGCACCCAGTCGTAGCCGATGTCCCACAGGAACGGCCCCACAACCGATCCCTGCGGGACACCGCACGACATCTCTCGCCGGTTCCACTCCCCATCGCGACCGGGGTAGATGACGGCTCTGTCCGTGAGATACGCCTCGACTATTCGACGGAGGTAGGGCGGCACTCGGTGATACCGGAGTGCCTCCACAATGCAGCTCCAGGGCAGGGTGTTGAACGCGTTGGCGTTGGCAATTGACACCGCCACGGCGATCCCACCCCGGGACACCGCGTCCCCCGTCGTGAGGGCTCTCACGCGCATGATGGCGTCCACCGTCGAGTGCCCCTTGCGGACGCCAAACTGGCTGTCCGCAAGATCCGGCCCCGTCCTCACCAAGTGCCCGACGAGGCGGTCCACAATCACTCTCTCAAAGAGCTTGCCCACCTCGTCGAGCAGCACGATGGGCCGGTATGCGGACGGAGAGTCCGCTGGGCGCCCTGGCTTCCGAATGAGGACCAGCTTCCCCGTCTTCCAACGAAGCGGGAACTGGCCTGTCTCCAAACATGCGCTTAAAGCGCCTCCAGTCGAGGCCCGAGAGCCCTCGAGGCCAGGACCCAGGCTTTACCTGGCAAGCCGTCGGGTCCTGGGGCGCCAACCAATCCTACCGCCACTCTCAGTTCTACACCGGTCACTTCAGGGATGTCGTCGTCGTCCGCGTGGTCCGCTTCGGGCACCGCAATTGGCGGAGCCATGGGCGGGGGGGTGTGCACCCCCCGTGAAGAGAACAGAGCGCTCACCACCTCCTCTACCAGCTGGGGGCGGAGACTCTGCGTCAGCGGGGGGGCCCAGGTGCGGAGTTTATTCCGCACCATTTTATAAGGGCGCCCCCATGGATCTCTGTTCAGAGTCTCCACCATCTCCTCGCGGGCCATATCCTTGGCCCGCTGGACAGCCTCTTGGAGGGCGGTCTTTGCCGCTCTGTACCCCTCGTACAGCTCCGTCTCCGTGGCTTCCGCATCCGGAGGGCGAATGCGGAGCCTGCGGTGCCTGGTGTACAGGTGTCGCGCGTCGATGCACGCCTTGCGTAGCGACTCCAACTCCTGCGACCACCAGTACACCCGACGCCGGGTGCGTCCTGGCCGAACTCTGGGCATTGCCACGTCACAGATCTCGGACATGGCCTCCCGGAACCACTCCGCCTCATCGTCGATATCGACAGGCCTGTCCGGTGATGACACCCAGGCCTGCACGATCGAGGCTTCCAGGAGGAGCTCCCGGTCCAGCTGCTTCAGCGCCCACCGCGGACCACTCGGGGCCTGTTGGACCAGCGCGCTAGAAGTCTTGGCGGAGACGTCGATCCAGATATACCGGTGATCGGAGTAGGTCTCGACCTCCTCCATAACGCGCCAGTCAATGACACGCTGTGACAGAGCGGGGCTGGCGAACGAGATGTCCACCATAGACTCACCCCGCATCCGCACACACGTGGGAGCAGAGCCCCGATTTAGGACGACCAGGCCTGTTTCCAGAGCCCAGTCCTCCACCATTCTGCCCCGCACATCCGTGTAACGGGAAACCCAGGCCAAATTCTTGGCGTTGAAGTCCCCGAGCTCTAAAACGGGGAAGGGATGGTTTCCGGCGACGACGACACTCAACTCTATTAAAGAGTTGTGGAACTCGGCGAGAGTTCGGCTCGGAGAGAAGTACACTCCCACTACTACAATCTCTCCGAACCGTGCTGCTACGCACCCCTGTCCCTTCGTGACGCATTCGTGGGACGGGGTGCCGGCGGCGGCCGACGAAATTATGGCCACTGAGCCGCTCAGGTCCTCCACCCAGTCATGGGCGGGACAAAGTACGGCTCAGCGACCACGGCAATGTTAATCGACCACTGCGCCACGCTCTGGAGCAACAGGTCCGGAGCGCAGGCGCAGTGGTTGATGTTCGCCTGGAGAAGGCGTAATGGAGACATTACTCTTCCATTTCAGCCCCCTCCCGGGCCCCCTGTGAGGGCCCCTCGTCAGAAATGGCAGCGGCGGCGGCGGCGGCGGCGGCGGCGGCGGCGGCGGCGGTGGCGGCGGCGGCGGAGGGCCTGCCTTTCCATTTGGTTCCGGTGGGCGGAGCGCAGGGTTTGCTCCCCGCCCGGTGATCGGCCGGCTTGCCAGCTGCCGCACATGCGATGCAGTGCGGGCGGCGTTGCACGAGCCGGCCTTATGTCCGGGCTGACCGCAGTGGAAGCACAGTGTGCTGCGGTCTACCTCCGAGGTGCACTGGACGCCAACGTGGTGGCCCACATGGCATCGGTAGCACCTCAGAGGCTTGGGTTCCAGCAGTTTGACCTGCGCTGAAACCCAGCCCACCAGGAGCCTTCGGCCCGCCACGATTGTTCTGGCCGCCGTAACGGGGCAGCTTACCACTACGGTTCGCATGCCCGTGAAGTCTAGCCGTATGGTGCCGGCCTTCACCTGCTCGGCCAGACACCCGCCCGTCCTGACGACGGCGGCCACCACCTCTCCCTCCGTTACGGAGTCATCCAGGCCCGAGATGCGCATGTCTGCGCACTTGACGGGCCTGGATACTCGAGCCTCTTCCGCATCAAGGGACGCCCTTAGCTTCTCAGCTAGGGCGTCAGCGGTGGGGCCACTAGTCGCACCGGGGATCTCCAGCACGCGGACGCCAGTGGCGGTCACCCTGTGCCGGAGGCCCCCGGTGATCCCCAGCTCCCGGAGGTCCACCGTCTCTCTCGCCTCCGTGAGCACGTCGCCGTACGTCACGCCCCTCTTAACCGCGTCCGGTTGTAGCGTTATTACTACAGCCGCGGTCTTCGGGGCGCGAAGCCTAGCCGCAACGGCTCGCTCCTTGCGGCGCCGCCTTTGCGCCTTCTTCCTGGCCGCTTTGGCCGCCTTCTTCTCCCCGACCACCTGCCATTCGGCGTCGGTCGCGGGAGAAGTGTGTCGTTAGTGTGTGAGGACGGAGGTGTAGCGCTAGTCCGTCAGGTACCGGAGTTTTTGAGAGGGACACGCTAAGAGTTCCCTGGATTCTGGAGTACCAGGTCTATTTTAAGGGTTCGCTTTAGAGGCGAAACTCGAACTGATCCTTGCATTGCTTGGATTCATAAGGTGACCTCGTAGAATAGCACCATGTAGAAATAAATATGAATTTGAAATATGCTGATGGCCAGTATTAATTTGCAGGAGTATGAATATTGTTTTCAGCTAAAAGTTACAGGCTGATAAGAAACGCAAACTCTTAAGCAAACTTGTCATGGCGACGTATTAAACGTCGTTGTCAGAACTGTCATAATAAAATATATTAATAAAATACAATTAAATCTATAGTTATTTCGTATTAAAAGTATAGTGTTTATATTTATTTATTTATTTATTTACCATTTATGTACACACATATATAAACAGACAAGAAAAACAGAACAGAAAAAAATAGGTACAGAGGTGATGCTTATTTCACAATAAATCTCTTCCAGCACACCCGAGACAGGACAATAGATACAGAGATGTAGACAGCGTGTGAAATAGTAAAGGAGACAAAAAATAATACATACAATCAAAAACATTTCTCTTAAAAAACTAAACAAAAATTGCTAGAATATACTAACATACATACAAATAAACGTACATACATACATACTACTAAAATAAATATCACTAGAATAATAATAATTATATCATACTCAAAAAAAATAAAACAAAAAATACATACACAACTATGATGAAGTGGACAGACAGGGTTCTTTTACTCTTCTTTTAAAAACTGCAACAGTTTGGCAGTCCCTAATGTCAGGCGGTAGTGAATTCCACAACCGCACCCCGTGCACTGTAAAGGAGTAGAAGTAGAAGTCGGTGGAGTGGGGAGGGGACTTGAGAAGGTTTTTAAGATTATATATTATAGGAAAAATGATATCAATCAATGTGGGCGAAATTTCCAGCCCTTGGATGTCACTAAATCGATGTAGTGTTATGTTAAAGTTTGATGACTGTCTGCGTACTGATTATGGATTAAACGTGACCTGGTGTCGTGAGGAATAGTCAGATCAGCGCCTAACGGTAACGGAATGCTTTTCTGACCTGGAGGAATGAATGTAGATAACTGTGAGTATGTACATTATGTTACAAGTAGGGGGGTTTTGAGGGTGGGGGGTTGGCTGTGGGGCCTTCGCCTCCCGCGCCGTTCTTTCCCTCCTCTGGGCCTGTGCCGGGGCTCCACCAGCCAACGCCGGTCTCGCCGACGCCGGTTTGGCTGACGCCGGTTTAGTCGACGCCCGGCCAGGCGGCCCGGGTTTAGGGGCGGCAGCTGCCGCAGCGGCCGCGTACGAGGCCGCCTTCGGCCCCGGGGCCATTCTCCCCGCCAGGGGGGGGGGGCGCAGGACTATGCCCTCCAGGACGGAAAACCGCGCCTGGAAGGCCGCCAGCTCCTGCCGAACCAGGCTAAGGACCTGGTTCTCCACCGGGGCGGGCTGGCTCGGTGGTTTCGCATGCGCGCTCCCGGTGACCCGCAGACCGGCCAGGTCTGCCCGGAGCCTCTCGTTCTCCTTTTGGAGAAGCTCCATGGCGGTCGTCAGGCGGGCGACCTCCGCCCGCAATTCGGCCACTTCGCCGGCCAAAGGGCCGGTGTAGTTGGCCGCCTCCGCTGCCGCCATAATGCAGGCCGTCGCCGAGACTATGGCCTTGTTCTTTGAAGCCTGCAGCTTCTTCAGGGCCACGTCCCGTATCGCGGCCTCCACGACCGCCGCAAACATGTGTTTGCCGTCCGCCTCGGGGTTGGGGGCGCCAACTGCATCCGCCTCGTCGCTCGAGGGCCCCAAAGCGTCCACGCGACTGTTGGGGAACCAGTCGCGCGGACGCTTCGGGGCCTCCTTTGCGGACTCCTCCGATTCTTCGGCTGCCACACGGGCAGTGAGCCCCCTCCCCTTGCCTCGCTCTCGGGCTCCACTCCGCCTACTGGTGGGGATCTTCCGAGCCGAGGCCAGCTCCCCGTCGGAGGACGACCCCTGGCTGTCCCCTGACCTTGGCCGCTTGCTCTTCTTCGTTGTCGCAGCGGCCATCTCCTTGGCACGACAGGGGCTCCCTGAGCCTCCCGTGCTCGCGCCTCCAGATGCGGCGTCGGACTCCGACCCCGCATCACTCCCCATCTCTTCTGTAAATTTTGTTTTTTTTTACATATGCCATATTGTTCCCATGAGTATTTTCCATGTTTTACTTGCTCAAGTTACAATGGTCCGCACTAGCGACTAAATCAAGGTACCCATTAGCCAAGCTTACAAGCTCGCTCACGGTGCGCCGCCGCTTGGAGGTTTGGGGAATTTTTTATAGAGGTTAATCTTCCTCGCGGTCCGAGCGGTTAAGCCAAGACCCTCGACCCCCTTCAACAGCCAGAGACATGACCTTAACTGTCTCCGGGGCTACGAGATTAGCAGTGGCAGAAGGGTTGCCCCTCCTGCCTGCCCGGCGGCAGGGTAAGCGCACACCGGGCCCGCTCTGACCCCCCACAGTTGTTGCTCTGCTACTCAGAGCGACCTGTGTGGGGCGATCCTCCTGGCAGAACATTAGCATGCGGACAACGAAATCCCACTGGGAAATAATCCCAATGGGAAATTGCTGCCCGCACCCCAGGATGTACCGGCCCGAACACTGGGCTTCCTCCCGGACGTATCCAGAAAGGAACCCCAGTCCCCGGGCACACGTGGAGGTTTTCTGCCCTGACACCCCATCTACGTTTTGGCTTCGGTTGCGTTCTCGTTACACCCTGTATAGGTCAGTGCCTATAGCTTATAGGTAAGGTAGGAAACTGAAGAAATGCTTTTTTGTCAATTAAAATTCTAAAGCATCTTAGCAAGGAAATTTTGTTTTTTTTTTCATTGTTTGCAAAAACTTTCTTGATGAAAGGAATTTTTAATATTTATTTTATAAGTAAAAGCCAAAGCCATTCCTATATTGCTTGTATAGGAATGGCTTCAAGAATTAATCACAGATTGTTTAGAGGCAACGGAACCTTCAAACGTCGTTATGTTACTACAAACATACAAACAGTAACACTCCTAGAGATCAATAAAAGTTTTCATTATTTGAAATTATAGGGATTTTGGGTTTTTACAAAAAATGGTAACTCTACGGAACCACATTTAATCCAACTGTCACTTGCATATATATTATATTGTATATAATATATCACATATATTCATACGCGCGCTCGTTTCAATTAAAATCCTTCGTAAGAACGTGTTCCGGCGCCGAGCCGGCTCCACCCCGGCACGCCGCACACCGGCTGCACAACGTGGGTCCTCAATGACCCTTGTCTCCTAGTTTCAGAGATCAGGATTGAATAATAAAAATCGTCCCTGGTGTCGTCGTATTTCTTTGGGAGTCTTATGACATTCATATTGCCACTGCCAGTGCATTCTGTTTAAACTTCACATTACTATTTCAACATCAGAAACCTTCAGTTACTGTCAAATCGAAACCCTCAAATTGAAACCCAGAAATTGTAAACTCTAAATCAGTGGAATCTCTGAAACAACTGAGCAACATTAGTAGCAACTGTTGGGTATTCTGAGTTGTTACTCCGCGGCTCCGGCGGCGAAAAGTGAGAGCGACTTGTTATCGCAATAAAACTAGATAATCTAATTAGCGCCGGCCGTGAGCCGGAGCTGAGGTAATTAGCCGACCCCGGCACAACACTAACGTCTCTGTAATTTTCCCTTTCGTTCCATTATTGTTTATCCTCCCCGGACAGGAAAAACTTTACGAAAGCTTCAATGGTGACAATCTACATTTACTCGTACATTCCCCAAAGTTTAGACTGGAAACATGATTATTATGAAACAGAATTTCGTCCCCACCTCTATAAAGTTTATAAAACAATGGACTCCTTTTGTAATATAGAATAAATGTTTAAACTGCCCCGCGCGCTCGCAGAAGCCTCTAATTTCCTCCAGGTTTGTGTCAACTACAATACGACGAGGCATCTCTTTGTTATGTTTTATATTGAGCTGTCAGGAACAGCGACTTGTGAATATCGAACACATCAAGTTGGATAACTAGAGATAATATAAATAAACGTAAAGTATTAGGTATTTATTGTGTCGTCTCGTCGGAACCATGCTGATAGGATGTATGCTACAAAGACCTGTTTGTATTAAAGTCCAAGAGAAGAAAGGCATGAGTTTATGTTTGTGTGTATGTATGCCATTTTATTGTATTTTTATGGATAATGTGAACTGCGAAAAAAAAAAAAATGTTGTTTCATTTGGGCGTCACGTTAAATTCCGGGATCGTTGTTAAATGGAAAATAATACGGCCTACAGGGCGTGCTTCTCCGCCACATGCCCCTCGGTATTTTCAACGGAATATTCCGAGTGCAAGTACTGTCACTGTCTGTATAAACTCCGTCGGTACACTCTCTGCCCTCAGGTACGCAAGATAAGATAAAGTACTAGTTCGTTGAATGTAATAGTAAATATATTACTTAGGTAGCTACTATCTCATTTCCTGATTGGGCATTGTTTGCTTCTCCCAGAGCATATTGTATTACTTAGTAAACAATGTAACCATCTCACACTCGACCAACCGCTCATGAATGAAAAAAAAGCCTATTTACTGCATAATATATATGTCGGAGGAAGCTATGAGTTGGGTTGATTATTGTTTGCATGTGTATCGCACAATATTACTTGTTTACATTGTAATTACTTCTAAAATTCTTAATGTAATTTAATTTGATTTGTTAACTGTTTCTATAATTTAAAATCCTTATTAATCTATTAAAAGTTATGAATATTGTAATTCACGTAATGACCAATCAGAGCAGAGCATGTGCCTCGAGCGGGGTCGAGGCGCCATAATTATTTTAAGGAGGTAGACAGTTTTTTTTGCGACACACGGCTTGCTGGTTGATAGCGACTGATCGGGTTGGATCGTAGAGTTGAGAGTGTTAAAAAGAAAACAAAAAGTAAGATCGGTGCCCTGAACCCGCTGCTCGGTCTTAACTGTTAATTATTGTCTCGACATTATTGTGAAGTGACGAAATATTGTTTAATCTAAATTAAAATAGTGCGAAGTAGCAATAATTGTGTTTTGTGATCGCATTTTACCCTGATGACGCCCACTAAGCCCGCAACCACTGATGACGATGTCAACGAGAACAATGCTTCTCCGACATATATGTAAATATGAAATATCATTATGGGAACACATGGCTGCGCCGGCGGACGGTGAGTGATGTTAGTGAACCGATGCTCTGAGACGGATGCTAATTACATACGTATACATACTCGTAGAGGTGAGATAACCACTCGCTGCCAGATTTATGCGAGTTTTATTCAAATGAGTACGAGCAAGGTGTCCTGGCCCGTTTCATGAGATACACAACCTGAAGACTATTTGAAATAATTATTAGAATGCCAGAGTTTGCGAAAACCAGTACAATGCTTTAAGTTAATATATATTAAGGTTGTAGCGGACGGACGCTGGCGGCGGCGGGGGGCGGGGGGCGGGGGGAGCACTGCGGCCGGAGCACGGTTTAATCAAATTACCGATTGGAAATCGGAATATCGGTATCAGTTGTCGGAGATTAGTTTTGCATATCTGGAAGTTGCGGCACCGCTCAGCACTGCCCCGCACCGCCCCGCACCGCCTCGCATCGCCCGCTCTGCCCGACTGCTCGAGCGACTAATTAACATTCACATTGCTTTGTTTAGATGCACTCTATTCTGAAGGAACTGAAGAGAGCAATCATATATCATCAGGAACAGAACAAAGAACCCGCAATGTTGTGGTTAGGCGTTACGTTTCCACGCACGCAACACACACAATATGCCGATACAGATTATTGACCTGTTTTATGTTCATGAATATAAACTGTGCTCCCATTTTGTTTGATTTATTATCTACCGTGACCCCATAAGTTATAATATAAGGAACTCAGGAGAATCAGCGTCGCGACTTGATTGAGCTAACAAACATGTTCGGCGCGAGTGTGACGTCACTAGTAAGCGACACAGTAAGTACGCGCACAAACAGGACGTTTGTACTTTAGTTTATTACTGCGAACTACGCGGATGTCGCACGACGTGCAGACTGGCGCGAGGAGTAGCTCGCCAAACGAACAGCTGCCGACTGCTCCGTAATTTAAAGGTACATACATACGTACATACCTAATTATGTCAAAACTAGACTTCTTTCTTTGGACATAAATAAGATAAGGGATAAGTGCACAAGAATGATGATGATGCGGGTTTATTGATAGAAAACAACCCTCTTAGAACAAAGTACTACAAGCAAACCGCTACCGCATCACAATAGCGTACACAACAGAAAATTGTGCAGGGCGTGTGACGTGCCTTTAACACCGCGGGCCCAAAGTATTCCTCGCACCACTCGTATTTCACAAAATATGTTTGCCGTTATGTTGTCAGCCTTCCCCTATGTTCTTATTTGACATCGCGTTGGAATCAACCTTGTACTATAGGTATGTAAGTACTGACACATATCTGAGGCGATCGATGTCAGAGTTCCGGCAGATAAGGAGTTGCCTCGTCGCTTCATTGCGCTACCGAAGTCCTTGTGAGCGTCGCTTGTGCGTCCCGCGCCCTCTCGCGCTCCTGTGCCTTCCGAGCTCCTGTGGCCCCGTGGAACATTGAGCCGCACGTACGCTGCTGATATAATTACTGACGTTACTTACACGTATCCTGTGCAAGTTTAGCAAAATTGTCCCAACACCCACAGGACATGTGCGATAATGATGTGACGCAAAGTTATTTTATGACTTCCTCTGATTCGAGGAATACACGGCAACTAATGGAACTACCAATATGTTGGGGGTGTTGGCAAAGGCACCTGAGGGATTATTTTGTTCTCAAAGTAGTCGGTAATACAGTCCGTAAATAAAATTGCTAAATGAATGCAAGAATCGATTGAATATTGCGTCAATTGAAATAAAAATTTGTTATTTTCATCGACGTTCATTTTTTCGTATCGTAAGTTGAACCTCCGTACGTTTACTCTGTGCTGTTCAGGATAGGGAATTCTATACCCAGTGCGCGCAGTCAGTACATGCGGCACATCTGTCCACATTGCAGCTTCGCTTAATTTACGTTCATATAATAATAGTCGCACTACGCCCCGCAGGCGTCTGTTTGCACAGGCCCCGTTAAGTGTAATACTTTGCGCAAATGGATGTGCCGCGTAGAAACGATGCGGAAGATCAAGTTCTACTTCGTACTTTGGTGAATGGCTACGCCACGTAGCAGGTGCTACGAATCTGAGTTGTAACAGCACGTAGCAAGTTCACAGTCTCTATCTGCCAATAATACCTCCAATGTCCCTACATTTTTAACAAGTTTTTGACATTGATTGTCGCTGAGATGAGATTGCGACTAGGTTTGAATTGCGACTAGGTTGGAATTGTCACGATTAGTTTATGTAAATTAAATATATATTGATCACAGTTTACTTAAGTTTTATGTTGTAGAAAGTCAGATGCTCTATATAGATTTAATAAACATACAAAATCACGAAATAAGCGGCGCGACTGATGGTGCGGATCGTTTGTACGTAGCTGTCGAGATCAGACCAGGTAATAGAGAAGATGGATCTCGTCATAATTAACATTACAAAGCGTTTCGGCGAGATTAGACTCAATTACTTACGAATATCTGTTTCGAGTCGCGTGACTACAACGAGAGGCTCGCTATGCCTCGTACCTCTAGAATCATCAGCTAGTACTCACCACCCACATGTGCCTCGAGCGTGTGTGATGACGAGCGAGCCCAGGCCTTGCCTCACTCTCATCATCATGTTGTGCATGAATATTAAATAAATAAATAAATAATAATAATCATGCCCATAGAGGACAGTCACTCCTTTCAAATAAAAAGTAGTGGTTATCGTTTGTGTGACAAAGTGATCTCGTTCGGAAGTGTTGCAGATGTCGTATAATATGTAACTATTCAGTAGAGATGATCGTTCGTGGGCCACTTGACTGTGACGACATCAATAAACAAGTGAAAGTCAATTTTCGTGCTGAAGCAAGGGCGATTCGCTAGTTCAGGAATAATTCAAATATGTATTGCGTCGTCAGAGACATTGCAGTCGCAGTAGGAAGTGACTGTATCAGCCGCAATATTATGTAAGTCCCTGTGCTGGATGTCATCCTTGCCGTCATATGTAATATCCTCAACTTTTCTGCATCTAGTAGTGTCTTTCCTTGTTCATGGAAAGATGCTCAAATAATTTCAAACTCAAACTCAAAGCATTTCAAATAAACCAATTACAGACAATTTGAATTGTCAATGGGTCGGTCAGTCAGAAAGATGAAGGTAGTTGCCCATTCCAAAGCACGGCACGGTTGGCGCAGTGGTTAAGCGATTGACTGCTGCGCTGCGAGTTGCGGGTTCGATTCCCGCACGGAACAAATATTTGTATGACCTACAAGTAGTTGTTCCGGGTCTGGCTGTTTGTGTATGTGAGTTTCAATGTTTGTAAACGCACCCACGATACAGGAGAAATTCCTAGTGTGGGGCAACGTTTTTTTTAAAAAAAAAAAAAAAAAGCGTAGTAGGTACCTATGGAGAAAAACGGAAAAGAAACTCCTCGGACACTCTTTTAAATTATTAAATTGTCAGAATCATTCATACATTGAAATTATACACGTGAGAACGACGCGGAAAGACGTTAAAAGCGTCTGTAATAAAAAAAAACTTTGTAGTGTTTTTTTTGAAGGTCGGTTGTTTTATATTTGTAAAAAAGTTTTTAATAATAATAATTATAATATTATAGTATAATTTATTTATCTCAGATATAACTGTAGTCCATAATTTTAAACTCATACATAATTATAATAATAATATATATATTTTTTTCACTTTTCAGTAGTCACTACCCCACATAAATTCATATAACACTACTTGCTATGTAAATATTAGACAGGAACTTATTAAAATATCAACAATATAAACTAATTGGAAAAAAATCGTATTATTGAAGCTAAGTCAAAAACCCAATGTGACTGTCTGTCACTTGCTCCTATTTAATAACAAAATGTCTTATTCTAAATTCTTATTTTAACGTTGTCCCACGATATGGACCCTCTTAGAAACGCATTAAATATCAATTTTATGGTCTGACAGCTTGACACCTAATGAAGGGTAGTGAAGGTACCTAATGAAGGGAGCACTCAGTCGTCGAGTGTCACACACAGTCGGAGTGTTTGTCGCGTGGCGTCAGCAGCGGGTACTGTTGTATCAATTGTTCAGAGCAGAAGTGCGCTCCTCGGGCCATCAACTTAGTTAAGCTGCCATCTGTTCAAGTGAGTTCACTCGCCGTCTCATACCAGACGCCGCGCATTCTCCGGACGAACGGCAGTCATACGTAGATTTCGTACAGAGCACTTGAACAAACAGTTCACAATCATTTGCCGACAAATTCACGTCACAGCTAGACGCAAGTATGTAGTCTCTCTGATTAGCTGAATCTTCTAGTCTGCTGCACGATTCAGCGCCTGTTGACCAAAGGGTAGGTATGTCCTAGCTCGATAATCTGGCGAGCTAGTAGTGATTGGTAAGAAAATCGGATATTCTCCTAAACATTAGTTCGAATAACACTGAAGGAAACAGTTACGTGTTAGTTGTTAAAATTATATTTGGCTAAGACTGGACTTTCTGTTGTCCACTGGGACGTGTTGCTCTAACTGCACATTACTGTAACGAACTTGTCCAGGTAGTAACCGCGGCCGCGTCGCCTCGGGCTCTGCCGGCGACCAGATAAATCATCTTTGCGTCTAATTGTATTGTTTATTATAGCGGGCTCTATGAATTGTTGCCCGAAGCCCGGAGCCGTGTTGTTGCGAAATATCACAACAAACAGCAGATGTAGCCATTCAAACGTAATCCATAACAAATACTCCATACTCCATACCTACTTTAATATTATAAATTTAACTCTGTCTCTATGTCTGACTATGTATATCTTAACTCCTGAACGAATTTGACACACCCGAAGACCATAACCCGGGTGAGGACATAATATACTTGCGCTAGTATGTTTCCGTGGGATAATTTCCGACATCCACGCGGGCGAAGACACGGGTAAAAATTAGTATTGATCAAATTATCTTTACTGTTCATTTCTTCTATCCTTAAGCTGTGATTTTAACGTAAACTCAAGTGGAGAAACCTTAAAAATAGGTACTTCATTTATTGAGATGTAATTATTTTAATTTTAAAATATCACAATTCCTCAAACGTCAGCACTAACGCCCCAAAACACTCAGAGCTTTAATTTGGTCATTTTAATTATTGTGAGTGAATTTAATGACTTAGCTACTACTATACTTGAAAAGTTTCAAATTGTAAAACATATAGTACTTAGTTCAGTTCAGTTACAGCTCGCGGTATAACAATGTGGTGTTCGGTTTGGAATTCGCTTCCTGACAGCTATTAAACTAGTTTGCCGTATTCTCGCGAGGTTTCGTGTGATGAACTTCAATTTAGTTAGAAGTTTGTACTAACCTGTACACAGTGCCAAAGATACGGCATGGCGTTGGCTCGTCTATCAGATTCAGAGACACACGACACTCGCCGTTCTATCTCCCAGCGTCGAGTGAGTATCTTGTAAAGAAGCGCCGTAGGTTCTACTCGGAGCCAGATGGAGCAGTAACTCTCCAGATTAAAGATTTGATGCAAAGTGTATTACAACAGTAGAGTCTTTAAAAGATTAGATTCAGAAGAAGTGAGTTGTCGAATCGAATAAAGTGTGTGTGTGTGTGCACTAGTATGAGTTCTCGATGAACCTTCCCACGCTGCGCTGTCCGGTGCATAAATGTTCTCAATCAACTCAGCCTATCGCAGTCCACTGCTGGACATAGGCCTCTCCCAGGCTGCGCCACAACACCCTGTCCTCCGCCTTCCGCATCCAGTCCGTCCCAGCAACCATCTTTAGGTCGTCCGTCAATCTAGCTGGGCGGCGTCTCACACTACGCTTGCCGATACGCGGTCTCCACCCTAAGACTCGTGTGCTCCACGGGCCATCGGTCCTTCGACAAAATGGCCAGCCCACTGCCACTTCAGTTTGCTTACTCTGCAAGCTATGTCATAAGCTGTGTATAATTTAATTTCTGATTTTATCCTTCAAAGAGACTCCGAGCATAGCTCGCTCCATAGCGCGCTGAGCGACCTTGAATTTGTGGACCAGCCCGACCGTCAGTGTCCACGTTTCGGCGCCATATGTCATGAAGTGGAGGACTCACTGGTTGAAGACCTTAGTCTTCAAACACTGTGGGATAGGCGACGAGAAGACTTGATGGAGTTTTCCAAATGCTGCCCAACCCAACTGAATCCTTCTGTTGGCTTCTTTCTCAAAGTTGTGTCTACCGAGCTGGATTATTTGCCCCAGGTAGACATAATCCTTCACAACTTCGAGAAGCGACCCTTCGATGTGGATTGGACTCGGCAAGACGTGCCAATTGTACATGACTTTCGCATATGTTCTGTGCTCCTGATTTTCACCATTATTATTCATTAATTTGTACATAATTGCCATTGTGGTATAACCAAATCGAAGCCTTGCAGATGATAATTCATCTGCAAGGCTTCGATGTGGTTATACTACAGATATCACTTTATAGGACTAAAACCCAACTACGAAACAACTAAAGTGAGAAGCAAATGTTTCACAAGGAATCCGAAATCCACCCCGCAGTCGCATGCCACTATAGTAATAGATATTTATACTATTGAACTCATTTTCCTGATATTCCCGCGCAGCGCACCACACACCACGAGCCGCGCGTCACACACACGCCCCGAGCCGCGCGCCAAACAGCCCCCGCCGCGCGCCACACGCCACACGTCAAGCGCAGCGCACCACACACCAGGAGCTGTGCGCCACACGCCACTGGCTCCACATTACACCGATACGAATGCCAACGGTGATTTCAATCAGTGTTGTGGTAGGTCAGGGTAACCTACTTTTAGCAGTTTCATAACATTAGCTCGTAAAATGTCCACCGTTGAGAAATCGATTAGATTATACATTACTATGTTCATACCAGGGTTACCTATTGCTGATGCAGGTCTTTTCTGTATCAGCGGATGCTGATGCTGATATGAATAAATTACATAATTAAGTAAAACATATCCTGCTATAAAATTGTTAGAAGCTTAAACTTTGATTGATTTTTTAATGAGGTATTTGTACTTCGTGTACGAGAATTGTGTTTTTTACAAATATGTACTACACTGTGCGGTATCCTTGTCTACTAATGTAAAATATTTTCCATGTTGTACACAATAATTCACTAGCGTCCAACCAATTTATGTTGACAAAACAATGGAATGAGGGAACAGGTGACAGCTTTTTTGTATAACTGTCTATGATTGGTTAAAACTCCACGTGACATGCGCTAGGTCCTGCCTTCAACGATCACGTTACGACTTGAATGTCAGCATTAAAATCAGCATCAATTATTGCTGTGCCGATATTAAAAACAATGCTGATAATCCGCGGATGCTGGTGCTGGTGCTGATATTCGCCACAACCCTGGTTTATACTTTCTTGTACATGTCTGTTAGTTATCGTGACACACAACTCGGCTGTAAGGTTCACGTTAACATTTGACGGTACACAAGTTGTGAGAACATTAATCTATGTTGTGAAGCCGCGAGAAACTGACAGATTTCATTAACTTTAAACGTTGTGATATTGCAAAGTTTTAAATAGGAATTGTTGGGAAGCGACAGTTTGTGGAGCAGTGGTTGAAGCTGGAGGTCAATAGGTCGGGAGTTCCAAATAATGATCCCTCGAAACGGTATTGTGGTGAGCCCCCCCCCCCCCCCCCCCCCCGAGCTCGGAATAGATTGCGTTGTGGGTACGAACCGCCACGTGTACGAGTAATATATAGCTACGATATGAACACACACCACAATGCAAACACAAATCGCTTATCTATTTATTTATAACTAACTTGTCTCTATTTTCTGCAATTTGATTTCTATTTAAGAATACTCCGAAACAAAATGTACTGCAAATTTAATTGGAAGGCCGCCTTTCAATTCAATTTGCAGTATATTTTGGTTTTCTTTGGTCTGTGAAGTGTCGCCTTCCGAAGGCGACACTTCACAAACGTGTGCAAGATTTGTATTTAGAACATTATCATTAGAAATCAAATCAAATTATTTGCCATAAGTGTTAGTACAATTTCGGTCTTAACAGAAGTAATTCTACAGATCTATAACACTTAGTCATGATAATATGACATGCAAACATTTAGGTTTATACTTAGACATAATTACTCTAGGTACGAGGGCGAGTCAATAAGTCCGTGACTTTTTGAATGAAACACAGGTTTTTGGATAAAGGAGGATGCACGAAATCGTCCCCACCCACCAACAGGTTTTAAATGTATCTCAGTTTACACGTCTTGGCAGCCAGATTATTTTTTACTATGACGACATTTGCCGTAGGTATGGGGTCTGCCGTAGGTATGGGGGATTCTAATAGAATTTGAAATTATTTTATTTTTTAATTTATTTTTTACAATATACTCTAAAAAGAAAATTATTTTACAATTAATGCAAGTATTATCTGCAGAAACACAATCTAAAATAAGTAACAGTTACATTTTCTGCCACTTAATATACAAAATAAGTGTATTCTTTGATAGTTTAGTTAGACAAACAATAACTAAAAGAATATAATAAAAAGTGCCTACTAAAAAAACATTGGAAAACAACAGAAGTTTTGGCGCATACGCAGAATTTCAAGTAAGAAGCCGTTATCGCCGTCCCCGCTCCCCCTCACCGCCCCCGGCCCGTCGCCGCCTGCACTCGCGCACGTCAGTCGTGACTAGTTCATTGCGCTGTGTTTACGTTGTTTACCTGTCTTGTGTTTGTTACGATTATTTTTTGACCCCTGCTTATTTACTGGACCATCTGATTGCTTTTCGTTTGACCCTGGCACGTTTACTGGACTGTGATTTACCAACATGGAGATTGGACGCCGATGTGTTATATGTCCAAGATCTGTTTTGCGACAGATGCGACACATTTTGCAAAATACCTTGATTTTGTAGGTATAGAATCTAATATGCCACATTTTTCCCCAATTAACAGATGAAGATGTTATATTGTTTGCTTTGGGCACCTAACACACAAAACTTGCAAAATCATACTGTGCTGAGCATATTCGCAATGGGATTTACTATATAGAATTGTTCAGAGACAATCAATTGCATGATTTACAAAGATATAATATCCATATAAATAATGCCTGATTGATTCGAGGGCGCAAACAATCGAGACATGTCAGGTCACGCTTGTACTATTGTTACATTTTAATAAATAGAGATATAACAGACAGACATGTCATAACACAGTGGTACTGCACTTGTTTAACAGGAAACCGTACGATAGGCAGTTGTGCACATGCTATTTCGATAGTATGGTACATGGGTAAGGGTCGTCATACAGAATTTAATCTACCAGCAGACCTATTAGTGGGTGTAATAGTAGACGAATAGTATTAGTGACCAGTAAAGGTTGCTATACATTTAAGCGGGTCGGCAGTGTCGGTTCGGCGGTATTTTTGTTAAACAACAAAGCCGAACCGAACCAGTTCCTATATTATATTCGGCATCATTCCGGTCGGGTAAGTTCATATTCGATTTTACCGCCCGACAGTGCCGATTAATGCCGGACCGTTTAAATGTATAGCAACCCTTATATCAAAAGAATTACAGTTGTTTCCTACTTTTCTGGTCTAGTGGTATGCACATTTTGTATCATTTTATTTCGTAGCCTTATTATTTTGTGAATTGATAGGTGTATATACTAAAAGAAGAACTGATGAACTGAGTAACTGATTTTTTTGTTGTGTTAAGTAATTGATTTTTTTTCTTAAGACTTGTACTTTTCGAGTAGAACTGTTATTTTATTTAAAATGAACATTTTTGTTTGAAAAATAAATCCTTTATAAATATTTTATTGTTTTTTTTTTTCATGAACCCCATTGTTTTTAGTTGAAAAAAATATTATTAGTCTTTACATGGGTCGTCATAAGAATATTAAAACAAATCCCAAGTCTGTTGGTAGGTGGGGACAGTGCCCCTACAATTTTGTGCATCCTCCTTTATTTTTTATTTTTCAACGTACTCTCCTTTGAGCTCTATACACTTTGTCCAACGTTTCTCCAATTTTTTTATCCCTTCCAAAAATAAGATTTGTCGAGGTCATCAAAATAGGTATTTGTTTGTGAGATGATTTCATCATTGGAGTCAAATCTCTTTCCACCAAGCCATTTCTTCAAGTTTGGGAACAAGAAATAGTCACTCGGGGCTAATACCGGAGAATAGGGTGGATGAGGGAGCAATTTGTAGCCCAATTCATGAATTTTTAACATGGAAACTGCAAATGTGTGCACCCTTGCATTGTCCTGGTGGAAAAGAACTTTCTTCTTGGCCAAATGCGGTCGTTTTTTTATTAAATTCGCATTAAATTGACCCAATAAGTTGGCATAATATTCACCATTGATTGTTTTACCCTTTTGAAGGTAGTGAATATGGATAATACCGCGTGCATCCCAAAAAACGGTCGCCATGACTTTATTGGCTGACAAACCCACCTTGGCCTTGTCAAAACCGTGGGCTGAGAAGCCCACGGTTTTGACTGCTGATTGGATTGTTGGATTGTGTTGTGGTGGATCCATGTTTCGTCCACGGTTACGAAACGGCGCAAAAACTCGTCCATATTGCGATTGAACAACGCCAAACTCTGTTTTGTTTTTTTTTTCCGGATGGGATATCATCAAATGACCCCAAGGAGCGGAAGGGAGTGTCAGACTCTTACTGACTAAAACCCACCCATGTTCCTTCCTTTGCCCTTTATGTTCCGGGGTAGCGGTAACCCTTTCGGACAATCCCGCTGACCCGGCAGGCTTCGGCCCTAAGGGGCCCCTCAGATTATGCTGACAACTCTTTTAGGCGTGCGTGGAAAACTTACGCGCCGTCCGGCACAGGCCTGGTCCTGATCGGACGGTGAGCTACCCATTGCTCTCCGCCCGCAGGCTCGCGCCTACGGTGGCCGGGAGTCGTCACGCGTCTCCCAACGCCCGGAGCGTCTGCGGCTGGGACGGGAGGCTCTCTCCCTCATCCGTCCCGCCACCTCCTTCGCTAGCATGACTGCTTCGCAGGAGGAGGCGACTGCCTCCCACTCCCTCTCGCTCCGGACCATGGCTTGCACCAGGGCGGGGCAGACCTCCACCGTATGCTCCACCGTGTCCTCTGGGCGATCCTGGCAATGGTGACACCCGGGCGTTTCCTCCCGCACGGCACCCATCTTGCGGAAAGCTTTATTTATTTATTTATTTATTCATTAGGGACAAAAAACAGTTACATGCAAGTTATACAATAAATACTTATCTTAAGATTATAAACATGTAACCCACAACATTGTCCACATATTAATAAAAAAATAATAATAAGAAGTAAAAGACAAAACGTATACAAAAACAAATATGTGTGTGCCTGTGTGGTCAAAACATAATTAAATTTAAATAGCTTCCTTTAACAATACTCCATTTTAGACAGTATATCTATAGCCCTTTTCTTAAACAGTTGGCTCGAAAGTGTGAATATGTCCAATTCCATGAAATAATTGTTGTATGTCTCTACAAGGCGACGAAGGGGTGCACGTTTGCCGGCGTTGGTTTTGCACATATCTGTATGGAACAGTCGAGGCACACGCGCACCCCGTTGGATAACAGTTCTAGGCACTATGTAGCGTAGTTTATTCACTAAGTGAGGACAGTCAAAACTATTATTACATAAGCCATGCAGTGTCATTACGCCCAGAAGAAATCGCCTGGACTTCAAACTCAGAATGCCGTAACGATCAAGTAACTGAACATAACCAACCTTCGAGTGACGGCATTTATAGTTCAAGGAACGCAGGAACTTTTTCTGTACCATTTCTATTTGAAAGCTGTATTTATCATAGAAAGGGTTCCAAATCTGGACAGCGTACTCCAATTGGGACCGTATCAATGTTTTGTATAACAATAAGAACGTAGAGGGCCGCACAAAGTCACCCGATGATCTCATAACGAAACCGTACATCCGAAATGCTTTGTTTACTACATTATCGACGTGTGTGTCGAAGTGTAAACGTGAATGGCTCTCTCCCTCATCCGTCCCGCCACCTCCTTCGCTAGCATGACTGCTTCGCAGAAGGAGGCGACTGCCTCCCACTCCCTCTCGCTCCGGACCATGGCTTGCACCAGGGCGGGGCAGACCTCCACCGTATGCTCCACCGTGTCCTCTGGGCGATCCTGGCAATGGTGACACCCGGGCGTTTCCTCCCGCACGGCACCCATCTTGCGGAAAGCTTTCTCATACCCAAGTGATCATATAAGGCTAAACGTGGGGGGTTGAGCACGTATCCTAGGTCGATGACAGATGGTAACACTACGTCATCTGACGGAACAGAAATATGTGGATTCTTTGCAACTTACTTTTCTTCGATTTATAGTCCTGCCCAGGATGACGACAATATTTATGATAATACATACTTACGTAACCTTCAAAATTGCAGTTTATGTTTATCAAATCAAATTATTGATTGCGAGGCCATATACAAGAAGTTAAATAACCTCGATTGCAATAAGGGTGCTGGACCGGATGGAATACCACCTATTTTTATTCACAAATGTGCTGCCGAATTGGTTCTACCATTGTCACTTATCTTCAATGAGTCTCTGTCTTCTGGTGATTTTCCTTCGGAATGGAAGGTAGCAAAAGTTGTTCCTATCCACAAGTCAAACAATGACGACATAGTTTCCAACTACAGACCAATATCAATCCTGTTAACCGTAGCTAAAATTTTCGAGTCTCTGATCTGTCCGCGCATTCAGAATCACCTAAAGCTGTATTTAAGCGAGGAACAACATGGCTTCGTGGAGTCTAGATCCACAAGTACCAACCTGATACTATTCACCGAGTTATTAACGCAGACAATAGACTCTGGTCACCAAGCCGATGTTATTTATACAGATTTTAGCAAGGCTTTCGATAAGATGTCACATAGAATATTGATTGGTAAATTGCGAGCATATGGTATCACCGGATCGTTACTTTCGTGGTTAAGCTCGTATCTTACGGATAGATCTTTTTATGTAGTTGTTAATGGTTTCCGATCATACGAGATATCTCTTCTGGCGTGCCTCAGGGATCTCATTTGGGGCCAGTCTTGTTTAATTTCTTTATAAATGACATTCCTAATATTTTTCGGTTCTCTGCTACGTTTATGTATGCCGGACGACTTGAAATTAGTTAAAATAATAAAATCGAAAGATGACGCCTCTGACCTACAGAGTGATCTACAAAGGCTTGTGCAATGGTGTCAAATCAACAAGATGCAACTAAATTCAAGCAAATGCTATCATGTTAAATACACGCGAAAGCATCATCTAATATCCCATGACTATTATATCGATGGAACAAAAATTTTGGAACTGGACACAATGAGAGACCTTGGTGTTACGTTTGATCGTAAACTAACGTTTATTCCACACATTGACAATATAATAAAAAAGTCTTCGAAAATGCTGGGATTTGTTATAAGAAACTCTAAACAGTTCAAGTGTTGCAAAACCAAAATTTTGCTTCTTAACTGCTTAATTCGAAGCATATTGGAATACTGTAGCGTGATCTGGCGTCCTCACTATGCCGCACACTCGCTGCGTCTAGAACGAGTTCAAAAGCGCTTTCTATGGCACCTGGCATTTTCTAGCGGAATAACTAAAAAAGTACGATCATACAGTAATAGACTGAAATACTTCAAAATGGCTTCGCTAGAAAATCGTCGACGCATTAATGACGCAATGTTTGCGTGCAAAGTGATGCACCATAAAATTGATTGCCCACAGATTTTGCGTACCTTTAATTTTCGTGCTCCCTCTAGAATTCCTCGCAGTCTCATTACACCACTGTGCCCACCGCAGACGAGAACAGTTCTAGGCGCCAATTCCCCCTTTGCAAGATTATGCAAAGTCGTAAATAGCTGTAGCGACCAAATCGATCTCCACTTTGAAAGTTTATGCAAGTTAAGATCCAGATTTCTCGAATACCTTTTAAAATAGATGTTCCTGTGTTTAAATCTATGTGTAATTATTATTGCATTATAAGTATATTAATTATTATGATATGAACCGTTTTTGTTGCATGTCATAGTTATATGTAAACGAGTTTGGACAATGAGTGTAACTATAACCATGGTTGCACTTTTGGTTGCACTTTTACATAAGTAACCTTTATTAATACTTTTACTATTGTACAACTTCCTTACGCATGCGGAGTTTACCTTTAAGTGATTGTTGCACTGTTATTTTCATACATTTTGCATGTTACCTCTACCATAGAACCTGTGTAAACAATTGTTGGTAAACCAATAAAGTAAAATAAAATAAAATAAAATCATTTAAAATTGTAACCACTGAGCCATGTGAGATGCCTATGGCTTCCACCATCTCTCTCACTTTCAATCTCCGATTGGCCAACACGATATCGTGAATTTTTTCAATTGTTTCGGGTGTAGAGATTTCAACTGGGCGTCCAGAACGTTCGGCATCTTCCGTGCTTGTACGGCCACAACGAAATTCTGTGAACCACTTCTTTACCATTGAAATTGATGGTGCAGAGTCCCCATAGTATTTATCAAGCTTAGCCTTGGTTTGAGTGATGGTTTTTCTCCTCAAAAAATAATGCTTAATGAGCACATGAAATTCACTTTTTTCCATTTTGTTCTCAAAATACGCAGCAATCTGCTATCAATTGCTGCCAAAGACAAACCTAAAGACGCAGCTTGTTCAAATTTTGACAGAAGTCAACTGATAGTTGCCTGTTGACAGGAGCAGTGTTGCCCATTCAGTTAAAAGACAAGAAATTAAAAAAGTCACGGGACTTTTTTTTTTTTTTCCCCACACTAGTAATTTCTCCTGTATCGTGGGTGCGTTTACAAACATTTAAACTCACATACACAAACAGCCAAACCCTGAACAACTACTTGTAAGTCATACAAATATTTGTTCCGTGCGGGAATCGAACCCGCGACACGCAGCGCAGCAGTCAACCGTTTAACCACTGCGCCAACCGTGCCGTCAAGACTTATTGACCTGCCCTCGTATTATTGTTCAATTACAATTGAGTAGCGATATTGTTATAATTTTTATTTTTTGTTTGACATATTATCTCGGAACCATGGGGTCCTGGACCTTTGAAAGGCGTACTAGGGGCCAAAGCCAACTCGCAGAGGCCCTTTATACAATTTTTTAAATGATGAGGAGACACCAACCGACGATTATCCCTGCATGCACCATGCAAGTACACCCAAGGACAACCCCCGGTTGGTGCAGGACTATTGAGGAACATGGAAATAAAATATACCGGGCTATGGGTTTGGGTGGCTATAGTGGATCGGTTACCTTGAACTTTGGTAGGTCTATGTCCCTGCCTGACCAATGAAATACAATATTCACAGATGAAATGGTATGGGGTGACTTGCACATTCAATAATGGCCCCCGAAAACGGTCGCTAGCACACAGTGTCGTAGCAACAAGGAGGCAACATGTCCTGAGGTGCTTGAGAGGTATTCCACGGCTATCAGGACAATCCCGGAAGTACGGTCAAGATTCATACCAGCATCTTACTGAAATACTTCCTTCCTCCGAGCACGTTTGCTTTTGCGAATCTGCACTCAAGCCAGCCAATAAAGGCAAGAATGAGGTGCGAGCTCTGTTCAGTCAGTGTTCACTCCAGCCGGCCAATAAAGGCAAGCCAGAGGAGAGGAACAAGGCTTCTCCCGGGAGATAGAGTCCGTGGGGTCGCTACTGCCCAACAGCTCGACACATTCTGCCCTGCGGGTTCCTGTATCCCTCTTGGTCTGGCTCCTCACCCTAGACCTGATATGGTAAAGTAAACTCTTCCATCAGACCTAGAGTTTAGAGCGCGCAAGCCCCACCACGACGTCAACGTAGAGATGGGGTTGTTATAATAATTATTATTAAATACATTTCTTAAATACTATTAATGTCAGAGGGTCAATAATTGTGACAGCTTAAAACCTGTTATTAAATATGTCGCTTACCGAGTAGATATTTTCCCCCTAACCATACTTTAAGGCACTTTGTAGCTGGCAAGATTTTGATACTGTCTAGTATAGCAAAATATATGCGACCACATATTGCATAACTATTTTTACTGTATAATGCTGTCCTAGGAATTATGGGCAAAACTATTATATTTACAGAAATATATTACTTTTTGCTGTATATAAATGATTTGCCTCAACAAATTCGACATCCTATGGTTCTATTTGCCGATGACAGCACAGCGCTTATAAAATGTAATGATATTAGTGATTATGAAGAGGACATCAACAATAGTCTTAGAAATATAATTGATTGGCTTGATAAAAATAATTTGGTAATAAATTTAGTAAAGACGAATATAATGCATTTTCACCAACGTACAATTCCACCAAACGTTAACGTTAACTATAACGGACAGACGATACAAAAAACGAAGGTCGCGAAATTTCTAGGAATCCTTATAGACGATCAGTTAACATGGAAACCACAAGCAGAAGAGGTCTGTAAAAAATTGAGTACTGCTGCGTATGTTCTATTTAATTTGAAAAAAAAAGTTGACATTAGGACGGCTTTAGTTGCATACCATGGCTTAGTTGCATCGGTCTTGAGGTTTGGAATAATTTTCTGGGGTAATTGTACTTTAAGAGATACCATATTTAAGGCTCAAAAACGCTGTATAAGAGCCATGTGCGGTATAAAACCAAGAGATAGCTGTGAACCCTACTTCAAGTCGTTAAAAATTCTTACGTTTCCATCTTTGTATATTTTAGAAATGGCAATTTTTGTTAAAAGCAACATAAAGCTATTTGCTAAGGTCTCAGACACCAAGAAAGGTCCCGTTAGAAGTCAATACAAAAATCTTTTAACTATCAGCAGCTATAAAACTGCACTACTTAGAAAAAGTGTTCTTTGCATGGGTCCAATTATATTTAATAAACTACCGGACAACATAAAAAATGACACCCTTCAACAATTTAAAAACAAACTCAAGGCATATTTGACTCAGAAATGTTACTATACAATAAGTGATTTTTTGAATGACCCTCTACTGTGACATTGCAGTTACACCATGAACACTGTATTATTGACATGAAGTATTATTGACATTAATTATAATTGACATTAAGTAGCTATTATTGACATTTTAATTTGAAATTATTATATTAGTATTCCTTAATAATGTCTTGAAGTTTAAAATTTAATTTTGAAATTATTATATTCATTATTTTATTAGTGTTCCAACTGTATTTAAATTTGAAACATAATTTGTTAAATTTTGCATGCCAATACTCAGGCAGAATGTGCACGGGACAATATATATATTTTTTTACCAACTTTTTGTTAAATACCTACATTCTATGCGAATAAATGATTTGATTTGATTTGATTTGATTTGGATATGTCACCGCCAACTAGCCTAGTCAGCCATTCAGTTAACTGCCTAGCTTTTTAAATAAACGGTTCCACTCAACTAGCGGCCTGAATGATATACAGACAATGCATCTTATACAAAGGTCTCTGATCAAAGTTACGGTATCCTACAGACAACCTTTACAAGATTAGTAAGTTGTTCTCTGTGAGGATATTATACATATTGAACATAAACTTGAATCTGCACAAGACCCTCTCATTTGTTCCATCAAATATCGATAGAAGACGTAAAGATATTGTCGGCCATTCCACTCGGGTCCGTACGGTTTTCGCCAGGGGTCAGTATAACAAACAATCAACTTATATTTATAATAAATTGAGCCTCTAATTGAATATTTACCCCATGTTGTGGTACAAATGTAAAAATACTCTAACGGAATGGTTAAAGTCACAAACGTACGACGACATTGAACTTATATTACCCATAATATGCTAATGAATAACCTGAACCCAATCATAATATATGTACATCAGTTAATCAATCATTAACACACACACACCTACTCACACCCACATACACACACACTACACATCCCTGAACATGCTACGAACATTTTGTAACATCCTAGAATCTAAACTTTTCTTTTCTTTTTTCTTTTAATTATGTCTCAACATTGTAGATCGTTACCCATGGGAAGTTGCGAGGTAACCCCATCACAAGTATCCTTATAACTTACTGGGGCTGCCTCAATTTTGTGCTGTAGAACAATTGTATGAGAAACAATAAAAACTTTGTATTTTATTATTTTTACAACAATTAGTGGCTCGCTTAGGCCATTTATATAATAGGGTGTAAACGGAACGAAATTTAAATGGGTAATCATTTTGACAACTGTTATTTAAACGTTAGGGATCAGCTGAAAAAAATAACGGGCAGTCATTTTTTGTTTCGGCGGTTGTTAAATTAATAGGTCGCGGTTACGAAGCCCAGACACGGGATCGTCTGGCGCCCATGTGCTGGTTTGGTCCCTGGGGTGGTCACGGCGTGCCATGTGTTCTGGTGCGCCGGTGATGGGGAGTAATCCCCAGAGGAGGGTCCGGTGACGGACGGCCGCGGCGGGTTCACGGATGAGTGCTAAGGCGTGCCCGTGTTCCCGCCGTAAGCGGCAGCGGAGGACACCGTGGAGTTTTAGTGGGTTAGAGTCCCACATAACTGCACTATCTCCCCGTGGTAGTGCAGAATGCACGAGCATTTCTCCACGTTAAAAAAAATAAAAGTTTAGAACTGTGACCAATCAATCAGTCCCCATTTAAATGTCTGGGCTAGGCAATCGAAGTCATTTGCCTAGCTATTTGATTGAATGGCTGATTATCATTCAGGCTGCTAATTGAACGGCGCCGTTGGGTTAAAAGGCTAGGCATTTAATTGAATGGCTAATTAAATCAGTTGGCGGCGATGCATTTCATGAACTTTTCTAAATAACTCCGGGTGCATTTTACCAAATTTAGCGTATTCAAAGATATACAGACTCTGAAGGGTTAGTCTCTTGAACTTTTTGAAAAAAGGGTTTGCAAGATTCCCATGGGCAGCGGGCATATCCCCCACTAAGGCACGGATGCATTTTTTCTGTGCAATGAACATTCTTTGACTTTCTGTTGAGTAACCCCATGTAATAAGACCATATCTCAACACAGAATCAACGTACCCATAGTATAACGCTGATGTCTTTGAAAGTTCGTATATAACGTACACGAATTTATTTATTTTATTGCATACTTAATTGAGTGGGCCTTTCAGTTGTAATGTTTATCAACCACGATACTGAGAAATTTCGTTTCGTTTACTTCATTTAATTTAATTCCTCTATAATTGATGTCTACACTAAAGTCTTATTTTCCTGTCCATATGTACTGAATTGAACAAAATTAGTTTTTGTTAGGTTTACTCGTAGATTATTTTCGTCAAGCCATGTACAGATTCAATTGTATTATTTCTATCAGTTGTATATTTATTAATGTCGATATTATTATATGTCATTATTAACGATATGTAATCTGCGAACAGAAAACAGGCACAGAACAGGAAACAGGACAGGAACAGAAAATAAGTGACTTCAGGTAGGTCATTTATATAGAAACAATGGGGAGCTCAGCACACCCACTTGCGGCACACCAGAACTGTTATGTTTATAATTGGACACGTATGACTTAAGTTCTAATTTACTATATTTTTTTTTCGATTTCTACACTGCATTCTGTTTTTAAATAACTTGCTATCCATTGAGGTGCTGGGCCCTGAATCCCATTTTCTAGTTTGCCTATCAGCAGTTTGTGTGATACGAAATCGAAAGCCTTCGACATGTAAAAAAAATATGCCTGTTGTCTGATTTCGTTTGTCTATATTAGTAACGATTGTGTGAATTAGGTTAAAACATGCTAATGTTGTGCATTTCCCCTTTTGAAATTGTTCTTCCCTTAGGTTAGCAGTTTTATCTATGAATAGAGTAAGGCGTTTATGCATATGCATGGCATTTTCAAAGATTTTTGATATTATAGGTATGAGAGTTATTGGTCTGTAGTTATCTAGATCTTCCTTGTTACCTTTTTTGTGTAGAGGTTTTCAACCGATTGTTTAAGTGGGTTAGGAAAACATCCCAAATTCAAAAGAGATTCAGAAGAAGACACCGGATTGAAATGTAGATTGATAGTAATTCATGTTGTTTATTATATTTAGACTCTTGATCCCTACAAGGCTGCATAGAGCTCGAAGTCTACTGACTACATAACTAGATACAAGAACGCACACTTCGAAGTGGCTTTGGTAAAATTTCCATGATAATATCGTTTGCCGGAATGAAGTATCGCCCGTTTACATTACATGCGTTACGCACGATAGCACCCACTTATAGCAACAGTAAGTAGGTACGTCATTGATATAGTTTATTGGAACCCATTACCTACGTGATAACTGAAAGGATACGATGGGTTCCATAGAAAATGGCTTATTTTATTACGTGTTCGCTTACTTTTCAAGTTATTGAAACAAATGTTCATATTTTAACCTTGTACCTAATTCTCGAGAAAGGCATCCGCTTGCCAACGTATACTGGAGGTTACACTGTAAGCTGCGTCGCGCAATCTTCAGGCCGTTACTTGTAGTGGACGTAACTCGTCGAGACATAAAGTTTAGTACTACTGTAATATTGGAACCATTAAGAGTGGGCGCACATTGCACGCCAAAGCGTCGCCGCCGCGCGCCGGTCGCAGTCGTCGGCGAGCGCGTCGCCGCTACGCACACAGTTATCACCTTATCTTTATTACAAGAACACAGATCTCTAACGACGACAATGATAGCTTTATGTAGTATCGCTGTTAGCTGGCAGTCACACCAGGGTACACTCCGCGCTGTTTATTACATATATACATATACTTTGTTGCCTATACAATGTTATCGTTCATAAACTCTGGATAAGTTACGTCTCTATTTTGTTTTACTTGCAAAATAAATTCTTGAATAAACTTTATGAATAAAACATTCATATTAGGACGCCATTTAGATGAAGTTGCGATAAAACATAATTATGTGACGCGATAGAGAATGAACGAAATAAACGCTGTTTTGTTGTGTGATGATACCGAAAGCCTCCGCCCCCCTCCCTCGCTCCCCGCCCGCTTCCCGCGCCCCTCGCTCAGGAAATTAATAACGTAATTACGTTTGTAACGTTTATGTCGGTCGATGATGGCGAGTATTTTATCCAATCAAATTTAATCACAACTTCACTCACTACGGATGGTAACAATGATTTTCGTAAATCTTTGCCAGCTTTTACCTTTTTCATCAAATAGTTGTTTCAGTTTTCATTAGGTTAAGCGACGTGGATTGCAGCGAGTTGTGAATTAATCTGGATATCCCAGGCTCGGAGCCATTAATAGTCGGACAGGTGACGGAATTAATTAGTCGTCGAGAGACACCCAGCAGCCGTGACGTGCGTGCGGCCTCGTACTAGTGTTGTAACGAGAGGGAATCACACCTGACTCCGGACCGAAATGTGTATCTGTAAAATAATTACTTTGGGTGTACAAGAGCACTATAGTCTAACTCATCTTGTTAAAATATGAACATCTGTTTATATTTGTATCCAGTAAACATGCGGGGCTATTCCACTTGACTGAATTCAGTCGTCTGTTTATGAGCAGAGGGGATCATTTAGAAAGCTTCTGTCTGAACACACTACACTGAATCAGTTACTGAATCCGTCTGCAGAGTGCGTTATTATAATGAGTATATATTTAGTTTTCTATTTAGGTTGTTAATTCTTAGTAGGCTATATTTGCTGAATGCGATTACACTTATCTCAATTGAGTAATTGAGCCACTTAAACGACTAAATTAGCAAAGTGGAGTAACACTTATATCCAAAGCAGTTGTAGTGAACGTGTGTCGCAATAAAAGTTGATGCTCGGGAAGTAACAGCGGCTGTACATATTACACCGCGCCATTTTTATTACCTTACAACGGGCAACGGCGGCTCATCTAATGCATCATCATCTAGGAAATGTTAAAAATGTGTTCGATACTAATGGCACGGATACACGAGTCGCGTAGAGTCGTGAGTCCACGGTTACCGGTCGTTCATAAGCATTGTTTGCAGCTATAAGGCTGGGTTCAGGACAATGCATTCTCTTCTGAATTCGGTAAAAGTATACTCAATTAATGAAGAATTGCGCGATATGAATGTAATGTTGGATGAAGACGTGAGGTCGCGAGGTGCGCGTCAAGTAGGCAGGTGGGTACCCGCCGGCGGGACCTAGCGGCCGGTGCGAGCGGGACGCTTGATCTCTCATCTATCATTCAAGCCGCGCCGCACGCTCGACATCGCTGCGTCACGCTGCCAACATTCCAACAGCCTCCACATGCTGACCTCTACCTGTGCGCTTTTTATATTAACTACGAGACGACCTCCTTCACTAAGGTGCGCCGTCATCCAAGTCCATCTCGAGTGTGTTTTAAGGTACTCCCTTACTTCTCCTAGAATTGTTTGTCCGAAAATCATTATCCATAACACGTTTGCTATAAACTTCAGTAACCATAATGTTCAAAAATTCGAAATTTTGTTTTAGATAGATAGAGAATTATCTTTACTTCTAAAACTATTCTGTCATAATATCGTGTACTATAATAATTTAATCTCCAAATTTTGCATGAAATAAAGTCATTTATGTCCTAAGTATTGTATTACATATATAATTTTTATTCTTCCGATTGTTCATTTATAATGAAACCTAATTTTTAGCAAATATATTAGGGCTAATCCCTAAAACATTTGCTAAAACTTAGGTTTTAGGGACAGAAACGAATCGCTGTAAACCAGACTTCACGCAGTCTTGTCTGCCCTACCCCTAGAGTGTAATTTAGAATCGCGAAGGCGAGGCGGCCCGCGGGCTGAGGAGCAGAAGGCTGCGAGTGAGCCGCGGTGGTGAGCGAAAGCCGTTTGCGACGATTAGCACGCGTGGGGCCGCCGGAGACTCGCAGCGCCGGAGCCGTAACGCGCTTGCATGCTGCATGCTTGCTTGCATGCTGCATGCTTGCTTGCTTGCTACATGCTTGCTTGCATGCTGCATGCTTGCTGCATGCTTGCTTGCATGCTGCATGCTTGCTGCATGCTTGCTGCATGTTTGCTTGCATGCCGCATGTTTGCTGCCGGAGCCGTGACAAAATCCATAATGCTTTTGAATCTTTACTATTTATGTATTTTATGATTTGGGATTGGGTAAAATAATAAACAATTGTAATACAAACTCAGTTTTTAATGAAATTTATTTTTTATTATAATTATTTATTTTATTTTTTATTATAATTTAATTAATTTATTTTTTTATTTAATTTTTATTATTTTGTTTGACATATCTCGGGACTCTGGGGTCCTGGACCTTTGAAAGGCGTACTAGGGGCCGAAGCCAACTCGCAGAGGCCCTTTACACAATTTTAAATGATGAAGAGGCACCGACCGACGATATCCTTGTATGCACCATGCAAGTGCACCCAAGGACAACCCCCGGTTGGTGCAGGACTAATAATTGCAGAACATGGAAACAAAATATACCGGGCTATGGGTTTGGGTCGCTATAGTGGATCGGTTACCTTGAAGTATGGAAGGTCTATGTCCCCTGCCTGACCAATGATAATATTGATTATTTTCTCCTTTATTTCATTTAAATACTTACAAATTACATTTTTAAATATTTTTATAAACAAAAAGATAAAAAAACATTTAAAAATATAAAAAATAGTAGCCCACCGGTATCGGGAACAGGGTCCAAGCTACCGGCGGTCAGGGCTCCAGAGAGAGGAACTTTCTGACAATGTGAGCCGTGTCCAGAAGTACCGCTTTCTGAATCAAGCCCTTGATCCAGCTGCCCAACGAGAGCATCCTCAGGTGTTGGTCGAGGCTCTTGGCTATTAACCCATTGGCTGTCACGACTATCGCCACGATGATTGCTGATTCCACATCCCACATGTCGACAACCTCGCGAGCCAAGTCAAGATACTTGATTTGTTTATCTTTCTCGGCTTTCACGAGGTTCTCATCATGCGGGACGGTTATGTCAACAATCATTGCGCGCCGCTCTGATCGATCCACCACCACTATATCAGGCTTATTGGCAACAATAGTCCTGTCAGTGATGATGGATCGAACCCAGTACAATGTGATATTTCCATTTTTGAGAACTGGGTCGGGCACATACCTGTAGTACGGCACCTCCGATTTGACAAGGCTGTATTTCAGAGCAAGTTGCTGATGGATTATTCTGGCTACAAGGTTGGGTCTATGTAAGTACTTCCGTTAGCTAGACGAGAACACCCGGAGATAATATGCCTGATTGATTCTATCGGCCGGTGGCATGCCCGACAGATGTCAACCGTGCTGTCTTTCACAATAAATCTCCGGTAATTGTTCGTCATCATAACTTCGTCCATAATTGCACAGACAAAACCTTCGGTTTCTCCCAAGAGGTCACCGAAAAGCAGCCAGGCTACGGACGCTAGTAGATCCACATAGGGTCTATGTAGGGCGCGGTGTGAAAAGCGTCCGTGAAGCTCCTTACTTTGCCATACTTCCATGCGATCATTGGTGTCAAGCACTACTGGCTTGCGCCAGATCTCTCTAGCCAAGGAGAGCGGGGTGAGGCCCTTATCCACCGCGTCTACATCTCGATGCATCCCCACGTCGGTTTGTAGGAAATGTTCCCTGTGACTGCATATCTCGCGATTGTGGAGGGTTTTAGCGTTTAAAAAGCCTCGACCTCCATATTTTCGCGGGATATACAGCCTCATTACCGATGACCGTGGGTGATGCATTCGATTTGCAGTCAACAGCGTCCGGACCCTCCTATCCAGGGCGTCTAGTTCGGTTTGAGTCCATTTGAGTATGCGTACATCAAAACCGGCATGACCCAACTGTTGAAGGCCCGCACCTTGTTTCCGCCTGATAGAAGACTAATAAGTACTTTTTTCAGGCGGCCAAAGAACCGCTCCTTCAACGATTGCTTCATGTCAGTAACATTGATGCCTAACGCTTCCGACATACCCAAATACTTATAGGTTTCGGATGTGGAGAGGGCTCTAAGGTTTGTGGAATCCGAGAGTTGGGTTCCCATGGATTCCACAATCTCCCCTCGCTTTACATGCATGACCGCACATTTGTCCACACCAAATTCCATCCTGATGGCGCTACTGAAAGTTTCAGTTACTTTCAGTAGCTCCATAAGTTGCAAATTGTTGGGAGCAAAGAGTTTTAGGTCATCCATGTAGAGGAGGTGCGATATAAACTGACCACCTCTCTTCAGCCGATAGCCTAGACCTGAATCCTCCAGCAGTGTGCTTAGAGGATTCAAGGCTAAGCAGAACCAAAGCGGACTCAAACTATCGCCCTGAAATATGCCTCGTTCGATCCTTATCGGTTCGCTATTCCTCTGAATATTTCGACATCCTGGATAGCGAAGGACCGTCCTCCATTGCCCCATACACGACATCAGGAAGGTACGCAGAGTTGCATCTACTTTATACAAATCCAGTACCCTCATGAGCCATGTATGTGGCACCGAGTCATAGGCCTTCTTATAATCTATTCAACATGTCGACAGATCCTTTATCCTTATTATTTTAATTATTAGGATAAATAAACATTAAGTAATTTGATTTTAGGACTTTTATTGAAAACGATTTTAAGTATTTTGTATATTATTGATTGTAATATTTATGACAAACAAATTTAGGGCATATTGTATTTAGGGATTTCAATTTTATGGCATGTGATATTATGTGAAATTAAGTTCGGGCAAGTTATCATTCGGACAAATGATGTTTAGGACAAAAAAAGTTATGGCACTTTAGATTATGGATAAAAAAGTTAGGTAACACAATAGAGAACCGTGTTTTAATTACAAACCAAATCGAGTCAGTATTGTGACCCTTTTGTTATACATTATTCAGAGATCAAGTCAATTGAACGAGAGCTAATCTATATTCGTCATTAGCCGAGCGGCGCTTCCTTCCTCCGATCGACGAGATTACCGACAAGATTTATTGTTTAACTCGTGCCCGGTTCACTCGAAAATGATAGCTTGTTAATTAATTTTCCATAATGAAAAAGCTCAATCGAGCCTCCATCGGCTAGAATGGAGTATCGATCATCGAACATCTATATTTGGAGCCGCGGTGGAAGAATTATTGGCGAAACATCAAAACGGGAACTAAGTTCACAGAGGTATATAAAGAGCTTTATGAATTTACGGGTATAGTTGTCCGTGGCAAATAATGCAGTTAGGGCCGGTTTTTTGATCCATAGTTAAACTCAACCAATTGTTAAAAATAGTAACTAATGGTAAAATTTTTGCAAAAGGGTTTTTTGATCAATTGTTAGTTTATCTAATGTTCACTAATGGTTATTTTTTTAAATAATAGTTAATTATTTGATATGATTAGCAATGATATTATACCATTTTTTTGTTTATAAAAACGTTGCCCCACACTAGGAAACAAAATTATTAGATAAACTAAAAATTGATCAAAAAACACATTTTGCAAAAATTTTACCATTAGTTACTATTTTTAACAATTGGTTGAGTTTAACTACGGATCAAAAAACCGGCCCTTAGTGGACCAATTTGAATGTGACGCGGCACGAGTGGCAAGCGCGGGCGGGCGCGCGGCGCGCGGCGGACGCGTGGCGGGCAGGGTACTGTTCGGCGCGGCGCCATATTGATTGGTTCGGTTGGCGCGAGGCCCACTCCACGCTCTTATTTTTGTAAATGCCAGATAATCCCTTTAGTGATACATCTCCCCGCGGCGTGTATCTTCTTGGCTAGGTGGTCGCTCGTGTTGCGTCGCGTGGAGTGGCGCGGGCGCGGAGGAGCTGCCCGCCGCGCCGGTCAGATGTCACAGCGCGGGACCCTTCAGCCGGATTACCGGAGGATTACGGACGTTGCTAATACTCATAATGGACTCGTACGAGCCCGCGGAGAGCGCACCTCCTCTCCGCAGAGCCTCCGCTCATACATGATGCACGCGACCTTGTAGCGATCTAATTGAATTATAAATGTTGCCACCAACTTGCTAATGCGTGATTTTAGGAAGTTGTAGACACCTTATTCAGCTTTTAATTGAAATAGACGGTTTCCTTACTAAATCTGCTTGAATTATGTATAGTAGCACTCGTATCGTTTTCTCCATGAGTGAGTTGATTTCTCGCGGGAAATACCGGAGTGAAAGAAAGAAAGAAAATGCATTTATTTGGCACAAACTAAAAGACACACAATACACCAGATACATACATCAAATACACACAATAAAAAAAAAAAAATAAAAAAAAAATAAAAGATTATATATGTACATAAAAAGTGTGCAGTCCGATGTAAGAAATTAGCAGGAAAAGTGTGCCTCACGGCTGCGCCAAAAAGGCCCAGTTCAGTAAAAAATGCTAGACAACTAGTGCCTGGCGCTGGTTTTCAACTGGACCTGATGTGTGAGGTGACGGATGTAAATCAGTTTTATACTGCAACGTGACGTGTGATGCATACTTAAATTAATATATAAATAAAATAAATTTGTGTTAGATAAAAACATTAACGAATATGTGAATTATGTCTAAAAAGTGTAGTGAGTGGTAGAATTTGCGCATAAATATAAGCAATCTTTGTATATCGTTGCCTTTCCCGCCGGGGAAAGGTGGTGACCTGGCTCTTAAACTCGGCTATTGTAAATAATGCCAGGTAATCATGGATATATTTTAATGACGACGGATTTTCCTTAACATACCTACGAGTACGTATACTATTAACTCTCGATGCCATTTACTAGGGGAGAACCTCATACACTATTACAACATTCAAATTCAAATTCATTTATTTGTCCGAATATTACATGGTCTTAAATTTATAAATGGTCTCATCACATTCTGCCACGTGGGGCGCGCAAATATCAGGCGCAAAATTATTACAATACAAAAGTAAAAATATTAGGTTAATATTGAATTGAAAACATTATTAAGAATTAATGGTACAAAATGAGCCATGTCAGTTAAAAATCATATCAAAGTATGTCAAAGTATTATTCAATGGTAAAATCAAAATCAAAAGTCATTTATTCAAATTAGGCTGAGAATCAGCACTTTTCGAACGTCAAAATTACAAAAGACAGTCCCCCAAAAACGCCTGCCCTTCACCACTTCCTAGTGCTATCGCTGGGAAGAAGAAGTGGCGCAACAAACTCCCCAGCAGCACAGCTGTCTGTTCAGTTAGAAAATTGATGGTATACAATACAAGGTACCTATGTTAAGTAATTAACATTACAAGACACAGAACATAAAATTAAATTATTTGCCATATGTCAGCTAGCCACGCCAATATACCAACAATATAATAAAAAACTATACGTACTCAAGTTAAAAAATAATTAATCAAAATTAAAATGTAATTAAAAGCCTCCAAGCATAAAGGGCGTGACATCTTACACATTTATGCATTGCTGGGTTCTGTTCACATAGCTGTCACTTGAAGTCACAAATGATAAACTAGGACCATCGAAGTAAAATAAATAAATAAGTTAATACTAATAACAATAACCTGTCAGTAAGCTAATTCTGGAGAAGGAACATAAACATTGTCTTGCGTTAACTAAGGCAACCAACTATTCTTATCTTGTAAGTAGTCGTTGATGGAATAGTATACTTTTGAACAAAGGTTGGATTTTACTTGAGCTTTAAATGCATTGAAAGGCAAGTCTAGCAAATAAGAGGGTATCTTGTTATAAAAGGTTATACCAAGCCCAACAAATGAGTTATGAACCTTATGAAGCCTGTGAAAGCGGGCACGTAGTTTGTCCTTATTTCTAGTGTTAACACTGTGAATATCACTGTTTTTAGTGTACATACAAGTGTAAATTTTGCCTAATATATAAGATGTTGGCGAAGATGAATTGTGATGCAACCGTGAGAATACCAATATCTTTAAAAAAAATCTCTTAGATAAACTCTGACACCTAGCTGGTAAATTGCTCGAATAGCTCGTTATTGAAGGACAAATATATTTTGTATATCAGCGGCTTTGCCCCATAGCAGAATACCGTAGGACATAACGCTGTGAAAATAACTAAAATAGACTAAACGAGCTGTATCAACGTCAGTGTATTGTCTTACTTACCTGACAGCATAGGCAGCCGAACTGAGCCTTCCTGCTAGACTTGATATATGAGGTCCCCACTGAAGTTTGGCATCTACTGTTAGTCCTAAAAAAATTGCCGAGCCTACAGTTTCAATCACCTCTTTATCTAGGACGATGTTGGGTCCTAGAATTATAACATTCGGTAAGGCGAACTTTACACATTTCGTTTTCTTGGCATTGAGAACTAGGCTATTTGACTTAAACCAATCTGTAACTATTGAGAGTGCACTGTTTACGTCGTCAAAATTTTGCCTATTCCTGTCTACTTTAAAAATAAAAGAGGTATCATCTGCAAATAGTACAACGTCACAGTTCCCCTTCAAATGGAACGGTAAATCATTTATATATACTAAGAACAAGAATGGACCCAGTATTGAGCTTTGCGGAACACCTAGCTGAACTGGTAGTCCGTAAGATTTCATACCATTAACATCTACACAATGGACCCTATTCTGTAAATAAGAAATTATTACGTTGAGAGCTTCGTTTTGGATACCGTAATGACGTAACTTACGCAAAAGCGTGTCATGGTGCACGCAATCAAAGGCTTTGGAGAGATCACATAAAACTCCAATAGCATTTTGCGATTTCTCCCATGCGCCAAATATGTGTCTCAGCAGAGCAACACCCGCATCTGTAGTTGAACGACATTTTGTAAAGCCATATTGCTCATTATGGAGGAGGCTATTTAAATTAAAATGTCTTAGCTGTCAAACTATCAAACAGAGATTTCAAAGTACATACAAAAAACTGCAATTAAATTAGGACGTCAATAAAAAACTGGCCAAGTGCGAGTCGGACTCGCGCACCGAGGGTTCCGTACAAACTTTTAGTTAAGTAAATAGTTCGTTCATTGAATCGAGTTTCGAAGATTTTCCCAATAAATCAGTCCCCAAAACGTACAAACTTAACTTTGCCGTTGGAAAACTGTTGTCCCCATACATCGAGTAATAATAATGACATGATCCAATATAAACTTGACATTCACAATACCTTGACATCAATCATAAAATGGTTAAACAATAATGATTTAGAGATTAATTTAGATAAAACTAAAATCATACATTTTAGCCAACGTTTGACGATAGAAAATATGGACATAAATACCTAGTCTTGCCATAAATATTGTCACGAAGAAAAAAACTTTTTTTTTTTATTGCTAATAATATTTATTACTTTTACAGTGTGTTAGTTTAATACATAAATCTAAAACAATTTAAAATATAAAAAGCTTATCCGAAGTGGTCTCCATTGGCTGCAATACAGTCCTTTAAACGTTGAGGCCAGTTATCAATAGAAGCACGCACTCTTACCATGGGAAAATTCTTCACTGCCAATCGTATGGATTGTTTTAGGGACTCCAAATTATCATGGCGGTACTCTCTAAAACTGACCATAAATCATAATCCAGCGGATTAAGATCGGGACTAGACGACGGCCAGTCTTCAGCTCTGATGAAGTCCGAAACGTTCACTTCCAACCGAGACTGCGTGGACCGAGCTTTATGACCCGGCGCCGACTCTTGTTGGAAGGACCATACTTAGTTATTGAACATGGTGTTGTTAAGGGGCTTAACTACCTTCTCAAGAATGGTATCTTGATACACTTCTGCCGATGTTTTGATACTTTTTTCACAAAAATATGGCTCAATCACTCCTTCATAGCTAACACCCCACCAAACCATCACTGAAGTCGGATAATGCCCACGTTGCACCCTGTCGACTAATTAGGAAGCTTCCTTAGAGCTTTGAGCATAAATACGGTCATTTTGTTTGTTCAAATGTTGCTCAATTGTAAAGATTTTCTCATCCGTAAACAAATTTTTTCTGTGACCGCCCTTTTTTTTTTCCGGATGGGAAATCATCAAATGACCCCTTCCGCTCTGGGTGGAGCGGAAGGGAGTGTCAGACTCTTACTGACTAAAACCCACCCATGTTCCTTCCTTTGCCCTTTATGTTCCGGGGTAGCGGTAACCCTTTCGGACAATCCCGCTGACCCGGCAGGCTTCGGCCCTAAGGGGCCCCTCGAATCATGCTGACAACTCTTTGAGGCGCGCGTGGAACACTTACGCGCCGTCCGGCACGGGCCTGGTCCTTTTTTTTTCCCGGGGTGGAAAATCCTCATGGATGTCCGCCGCCCTGGGGCGGGCGACGGGGTCTGTCAGACTCTTACTGACTAAAAACCACCCCAGTGTTCCATCTCACACTTACGCCGGCGGTCGCGGGAACGTAAGATCCTTCCGGAACCCCCGACTGGTGCCGGCCCGCCACCACGGGCCTCCTCGGGTCAGGGGGAGGAGTGAGGTGTTTGACTCCCCCCGCGACGTCTAAGAGGGGCGCGCGTGGAACACTACGCGCCGCCACCTCGGGTCCCGATGTGTGGGGGGCGACGGACGTCCCCGAGTCCGTCGCCCCTGGACCCATTTAGGGGGGTTGGAAGAGGGCGTTGTCCGCCCTCTGCCGACGCCCGGTGCGCCTGCTGCGGGCCGGGTGAGAGGACGAGATCTCCCTCTCCCTTTCCGCAGCTTCCTTCTGCGAGACGACCGTTTCGCAGAAGGAAACCACCGCGTCCCAGGACTCTTCGCTGCAGACCATCGACTCGACCACGGCCGGCAGCGACAGGTCACTGCCTACTTCTGAGATGAGGGCACGGCGCGGCTCCTCCCAGGCGGCACACTCTGCCAGCGTATGCCGCGCCGTGTCCTCCCGGCAGTCGACGCAGTGGTGACACCGGGCGTCCGGCTCCCTGTTTATGCGACACAGGTACTTCCCGAAGCAACCATGCCCCGAGAGCACCTGCGTCACCCGAAACGACAGGGAGCCGTGCCTCCTCCCGAGCCAGCGCTCGAGCACCGGCCGGACCGCCTCGATGGTGGCGAGGTAGGCGGTAGGGCGTGTGAGCCTGTCCCGCCATTCCGCCACCAGGACCTCGCGAAGCTGAGACCGACGCATCTCCATGTGTCGCTGCATCGGTCGCTCGCCCCGCGCCCTCGCTTCCTCGCGCCACCGATACAGTGACGCGAGTACTTTCGCCTCGAGGTCCCAGGGCGGGGATCCAGCCAGTACGCAGGCCGCCTCGTAGGAGATCGTGCGATATCCTCTGATGACTCTGACGGCCATCGCTCTCTGCGGTTTCCGCAGAATCGCGATACTGCCGGCCGTCAGGTCAGAGGCCCACACCGGGGCCCCATACAGAGCCATCGATCGCACGACCCCCACGTAGAGCCGCCTACAGGCGGCGCTCGGGCCCCCCAGATTGGGAAGCAGCGTTGAGAGCGCCCCAGCCACGCACAACCACTTGGGCACCAGCCGCCGGAAGTGGGGGCCAAAGTCCCACCGGCTGTCGAGCACCAATCCCAGGTACTTCATGGTAGACTCGACAGCGATCCGAGCCCCCCCGACCACGATGTGTGAGCCGGGCGGCGGCGCCCGCCGGGGGCCATGAAACACCATGGCCTCCGACTTGCTGAGGGCCACCTCCAGGCCTGGGCGACGTATGCGGCCCACCACCTGTGAGACCGCAGCCGTCGCTAGCAACGCTGCCTCCCTGTGCGAGCTCCCCCGGGCAGTGACCAGCGTGTCATCCGCATAACACGTCAGGTCTACCCCCGGTCTGAGCTCGCCCCTCAGAACCCAGTCGTACCCGACGTTCCACAGGAGCGGTCCTAGGACCGAGCCCTGGGGAACGCCGCACGACATGCGGCGCTGGTTTCCGCCATCGCGTCCCATGTAGGTGACACACCTCTCCGACAGATAAGCCCCAACGATGTGGCGGAGGTAGGGAGGCACCCGATGATACCGCAGTGCCTCCCGAATACAACTCCAGGGCAGGGTGTTGAAGGCGTTGGAGATGTCCAAGGACACCGCCAACATCACCCCGCCCCGGGACACCGCTTCCTCCGCCAGGACTCTCACTCGCGACACAGCGTGCGATTATTCGCTCAAACAGCTTACCCACCTCGTCTAGCAGCACTATTTTATTTTATTTTATTTGTTAGGGACAAAAAACAGTTACATGCCAAGCTTAAATAAAGATTCTTAAATTAGCAAATTACTTAGAAATACATTTAAATATATCTATACCATATTTATGTTATTACACATGTAACCCACACCATTGTCCACGAATTCACAAAAAAAAAGTTAAACGAAAACAGACATACAGTACAGTGTGCATCATAAAATACTATTAAGAAGAAGAAGAAGAAAGAAAAAGGAAATATATACTTAAGAATTTAGTAATTCTATTGCTCTCGCCCTGAAACTATGTTTAGAAAGAGTAAATATGTCAAGCTCCATAAAGTGAGTGTTGTATACATCAACGAGGCGACGAAGAGGCACGTGCACCCCGGCGTTAGTCCTGCACGAATTTGTGCGAAATAGTCGAGGCGCACGCACCCCACGAAGCATGACAGATCTAGGTACTATATAATGTAGACTATTTGATAGAGGAATGCAGTCGAATCTATTATTACATAAGCCATGCAGCATCATAACACCCAGAAGAAATCGTCTAGATTCCAAACTAAGAATATTATAACGTTTCAGTAATTGCTCATAGGAGACTTTAGGACGATAACATTTATAATTCATAGTACGTAAATACTTTTTCTGAACAGTTTCTAGCCTATCCTTGTACTTATCATATAGAGGATCCCAAATTTGAACAGCGTATTCTAATTGCGACCAAATTAAGGCTTTATATAGTATTAAGAATGTAGAGGGTCGCACAAAGTTACTTGAAGATCTCATCACGAGTCCATACATCTGAAAGGCCTTTTTTACTATATTATCAATATGAGTATCAAAATGCAGACTGGAGTCAAGCGTAACAACCAAGTCACGGACAGATTGAACTTCATTAAGACTTATATTATTTAATGAATAATTAAATTTAATCAGATTTTTATTTTTAGTAAAAGAAATTGTGTGACATTTGGGAAAGCTAAGAAAGAGTAAAACTATGGGCCGGTACGCGGACGACGAGTCACGGGCCTGGTCCTGATCCAACTTTGTGTAATGCAATCACAGCGATTCGGTTCTCTTTATCACCCCCCCCCCCCATTTTAATATCGCAAAATATTGTACAATGTATTGGCGCCAAAATTAGAAAACTCAATGAACAATCGTATAAAAATGACATTCCAAATTCAAATGTAATATCTTTGTTATTTTTAATCGTAACCGTATTTATGGCCAGACTGTGTATAGATAATAAAATTATTGAAATCGTAAATACTACTAAATTCCTTGGATTAGTAATTGACAAAAGACTTGACTGGAAATCACAAATAGAGAACCTTTGCAAAAAAAAATTGTAGTTCTGCATTTGCATTGCACGCTCTGGCTGCAGTTGTGAATGTAGATACCCCTGATTGCGGCCTACCATGGATTAGCTGGGTCTCACCTAAGATACGGCATCATATTTTGGGGAAACTCTACCGACGCTAACACGGCATTCAAGGCCCAAAAGGCTAAAAACGGTTGATTCATGTAAACCATATTTTAAAAGGCACAATATATTAACTCTTCCTAGTTTGTATATACTCGAAACTGCAATGTTTGTTAAAACAAACTCCAAACTGTTTCCATGTCTACAGGACGCTGTACCGCGTAACAGACGGGATATAACCATTCTTCGTGTCTATCCAGCAAAAACGGCACTCATGCGCGTAAGTATCGTCTGCATGGCTCCTGCTATATTTAACACACTGCCTAAACGTTGGAAGGAGCTAAATGGTAGTGCATTTAAGCGTCAATTAAAAATGTTTCTTTCGCAGAAAACTTATTATAGTGTCTCCGAATTTCTACCCGGAAAAGTTTTTTGATTGTTAATAATTTTTCTGTCACTAATATTTATAAGAATTTGGTTTATAATATAAATCCTGTAATTTTGATATAAATCTTGTAATTTTGACATTAATCTTATAATTCTGACATAAATCTTGTAAATTTCACATATCTTTTAATTTTGACATAAGTATATACAATCTGTAACAAAAACCCTGTCCGATCCAATAAAGGCGTATTCCTGGGTCAACATATGTACAGTCGCTTGGCAGCATTATCTGACCCACCCTAAAAACAAACGAATTTGGACCCTCTTCCTGTAACATTAAGGTTTATTCAATTTATATGAGCTTATCAGACGGCGCTCGTGCAACGTTGTCGGAGCCACCGGCATTATACATATATCATTTTGTTAAGCTATTTTAATCATTATCTCGTTGACATTAAAGTTGAAAAGCTTTTAAATCACACTACATAATTAGAACCCAATCTTTAATTTCGCGTATTCCTGACAAGTTCTTGTGGCTTAACGGTTTGATGCTGGATTGGCGACGAACAACATGTGGGTTCGAAAACACGGTCCACCTTTAATCAGTTTCTTTTTTAATTTGTTTTCATTTCTACAATATTGCCTGCATTATTAAAGAACGACCAATATGATTTACGCCTAATAATTTATCTTGTAAACAGGTGGGTAAATTAAAAAACTTTAAGTTCACAGAATTTATATTTACCTACCAAGAATGGTTGGATACGAAGTAAAACATATATTTGCTTCGTGAGGTAGATAATAAATTCATTTATGTGACAAAAGTTAAACTACGCCTAATAGCAGTAACTGCGCACACACATTTGTAAATCGTTTCACATAACTCGTTAAGTATTTTTAAGCAATTTGGTGTAAAAAAGCATGTCGCAACTTAATGACTACTTATACCAAACAAAAAATCATATTTTTACATGAGCAGAATATTGGAATTAGAGAGATTGGTCGTCGACTTAATATAGCAGTAAGTGTTTTTATACCTATTTTATTTTATTGATTGTGATTAATGAATGCGTAGTTGGCTATTTTACCACTACATTCACTCCTTACAAGTTACATACACGGTTCCAAAAATGTTTTTTTTTTTTGTTTTAGAGAAATACGGTCAGACTTTGGCTAAAACGTTATGGAGACAATGGAGATATTCAGCGTATTCGTCCAGGAGCAAAAGCCATTAAGTATAGTCCCGAATTCGAAGGCCACCGGGCCATTGTTTCAAGGCATGTTGAAAATCCATTTTTTCCCATTCCGCAATAAACCACAATATTTCAGAGGAAACAGTGAGAAGGCATTTATACGCTGCTGAGATAAGGAATTATAAACCAGCACAGAAAATTACATTGACACCTGCTCATCGCGAAGAAAGGGTTCGTTTTGCCCAGGAATATTTAAATGGCAAAGATTTGTGTTGGAATATGGTGCGCGTTATGCGTAGCCGCTTACAGCAAGTTATAGCAGGGGACTACTAATTATGTAATCTAGTAGGTATTTTTAAACACACCATGTAAGTAAATGCTCAATGGATTGATTGTTAAACCATTAAAATGTTGCAGATTATGTGGTGATGTTATTGTTATAAATAGATTTTTTCTATTTAAATATCATGTTTATTCACTACATATAGGCAGCTATAAATCTGTAAAGCATTTCACAGATGAATTCATTTTCTCGATGACAAACTTTTAAGCATAAGCACGCCTTTTTTAATGTTTATAAATGGTTAGATTTGATTATGGCATACTAATATAAAATGTCTATTAATTTGGATATATATGAGCATTTACATACTTTATCTTACCTAAGTGTTTTAATGAAATAATAAACATTTTAAACTTGCAATTGTTTACTTTTATTCCTATACAACCTACCCGTGTAAAAAGACAAGACCCTACGTCGTCCATTAAAGAAATGTTTTTTACATTTCTTTAGTGTAATAAAATAATTAAAAAAAAAACAGCTGAGCAAAAAGATATATTTAGGTTAAACTTGGTTTCGAACGTAGACAACGATAAATACCGCACTACCATAGTGAGTGACCACAAGACCAACTCAACTCTTATAAGGCGCTTTGAAATTTGATCTTAGTTGTAATGCTAGACGCATATTCTAAAGAATTTGAACCATATAGTATACTTCATAAAGTTTATTCTTGCACAGCACAAGCAGCCAACCTTCTCCTGGTGCAAATAGATTATTTTGTATTTTAAATAATCACTCCATTGAGACATGATAATAAAAAAACTACCTATAAAATAGAAAATAAAAAATTGTAAAGAGATGTTGTTTTTGCAATTTAGTAAGGCAAGGTAAAACATGTTTGCGCGTAGTCACTGCATACCCTTAGTTGCTTTTGAATACCTACCAGTTTTATAATGAATACGACTATTTATTTTTCAACTACCCACTTATTACAAGTTATGCGAAAATATTACCATTTTAGAAAGTTTATGTATGAAGATCATCCGTCTATAGTTCTTTACAATAATATATTAAATAGTTTTGGAATACATTCTAAATTGAAAGCAAAATAATATCTTCGTCGCAGGATTTGATCTCGCAAGTTGTTTTTCTCAGTCTTATACACAGAACACGAGACCAGAATTACTTGAACGCAATTATTAAAATAAGCTATTACACTAATTATATTATAACAAGTAGTTTTAACATATAACCTAATGGTAACGTTATAAAGATCAAATTTGCATGTCTGTGTTATTATTGTAATTCTTGGTTGAGTCTTCGTGCACTTGTCTGATAAGCTCATATAAATTGAATAAACCTTAATGTTACAGGCAGAGGGTCCAAATTCGTTTGATTTAGGGTGGGTCAGATAATGTTGCCAAGCGACTGTACTAGAAAAAAATGTTATAAAAATGTAACTCATAAAAACCAAAAGTTATTGATTTTTAATTTTTATAATCCATGCGAAAATTAACACTGAATATAGCAAATTTTCATAAGTTGACAACACTCCACCCGCCGGCAAAATCTTTTTATTTTTACCTATTTTTATTTCAAAGAACACCGCCCTACACTACCGCGTCGTAGACACTCTTTCAACTAGTCACCGACTCTTTTGATATCGCCGCCTAGTTACCTACCGACGCGATACTTGTTGCTAGTCTTTCGTGGAGATAGCTTTCGATCTGACGTCCGTACGTATCAAGCGCTGTCGTTTCGCGAACAATGTCGTATTCTAATCAGGAATATTTTAATATGTTGATGTGCTTAGGCAAGACCGACTGCAATTATGCAGCTGCGCGTAATACGTACGAGGTGCGTTTCGCTAATAGACCAGGTGTGACAGTACCGTCGGAGCGTGCGTTCCAACGCCTGCATAACGGTGTATACACCACAGGCAGTGTTCATGGGCACGAGTCGCAGGCCACTGATGCTGGAAGACCACGAGAGCGCAACGACGAAATTGAGGAACAAGTGCTGGATATGTTTGCCGCGGACCCCACGCAAAGCACACGCTCTGTTGCGCGACGATTAGACACAAACCACAGTGCGGTTTGGAGTGTGCTGAAGGGAGATGGTCAGCACCCTTATCACTACCGGCCGGTTCAATCCCTTCTGCCCACTGATTACGAACCAAGAACGGAATTTTGTAAATGTGTTTGTGTGTGTTTTTTTTTGTAAATTTAGCAAAAAGGTGTCGAATGTGTATTAGTGTTGGAGGTGGACATGTGGAGCATGATCGCCGAAGTATGCAACAACAACAAGTGAACGTTTTAATAAACTAACACCTGGAGTCGGTAAGTACATTGCCAGAAGCACATCACATTTAAAAAAAAGCCCTTATCAGGGCTACATTTAATTCAATTAATTGTTTCTTGATAAACAGAATTAAGTCAAAAACACAAAATACAGAGAGTATCTGAAATCCGGATTACTATGCCTACAAAACAATATCAGCTGATACCTACGCGCACCGCGCGTAGTGTAGGTATGTTTGGCGGCACGCGACAAAGCGCGGTTCATGACACGGGCGGCTTCTTTGACACAAAACTGTCGGTAGTAAGACGTGAACTTTGTCGAGCGATCAGTGTTGCCTTTGGTCAGTTTTTATTTTTTATTTTAATTTAATGATATTCACTGGGGAAAAATAATAATCTCAAATCCATTAAATGATTACGCATATGTGTACGCAGTACGATGCCGAATAATACTCTTAAGGATCGGACAGGGTTTTTGTTACATATTGTATATTTTGTAGCTTTGACATTATTCTTGTATTTGTTTGACATTAATCTTTAAATTTGACATAAATCTATTAATTTTGACATATATTCTGTAACTTTAACATTATTCTTGTATTTGTTTGACATTATAACTGCAAATAAGTTTGTAATCGCAAAAGTAATATTTTTTTTTTGTGATGCAACTACAAATTTGCGATTTTCGGATTTTTTTCTTTACTTGTGCTACATGATATTGCTTCATGCCAAATTTCATGATTCTAGGTCAACGGGAAGTACCCTATAGGTTTTGAATCCCTCGTGGCAAAATATACGGCAAAAACGGAGCATAAAAGGCCGTATCTTTTAATCGCGTTGACGTACAAGTTTGATTTTTTCTCTGCGTCAAGGGATTGCAGCCCTGAATATTTGATATTAATTTCAACTTGATACCTCCACGCGTTCCTGAGAAAAAGGGTCTTGACAGACGGATGGACGGACAGACGGACAGCGAAGTGATCCTTTAAGGGTTCCGTTTTTGGTGCGGAGTACGGAACCCTAAAAAGAAGTATCATTCAAATAGTCGTTTAAATTACAATAACACCTTTTACATAGCAACTATTTAAGTTCCTTTTTAAACGAATTTAAATTTACCTGTATGATTTGCTTTAGGATTTTGTTAAAAACTTGCGGAGCTATACAGAATATGCTCTTCCACATTAATGCTGTTTTGACTCTACGTCCGCGTAACATATCATTCCGCCGGTTACGTTTAACTGTATCCGATAAGTTGGGAAACAGGTGTAAATTCAACTTTATAAATAATGCAGTTTCATAAACATACAAAGACGTTGGTGTTAATCATGCAGTGCGGAGTTCTCATCAGCTAGTGGCTGCGCGAGAGCGGGGATAGTCGGCCGCGCTCCGCGGAGTGGCACTGGTGCACCTGTGACGTACATCAATAATGTTCTCATCAGCTAGTGTCGGCTGCGCGAGAGCAGGGACAGTCGGTCGCGCTCCGCGGAGTGGCACTGGTGCACCTGTGACGTACATCAATAATGTTCTCATCAGCTAGTGTCGGCTGCGCGAGAGCAGGGACAGTCGGTCGCGCTCCGCGGAGTGGCAGTGGCGCACCTGTGACGTACATCAATAATGGATGGCTGTTTGCATCGATTATTCTACACTAGCCGACATTCCATGTAGTATGTTTTCTTCTTCACAGAAATATCGAGAATATGCCATAAAACAAAACGCGAATTAAAATATCTATCCGATGGCAGAATAACTAAATATGGTGTTCCACAAGGCAGTGTGCTTGGACCTTTGTTGTTTTTACTATATATTAACGACCTACCTCGTCAAATACATCATCCAATGACTTTATTTGCTGACGACAGCACAGCCATAATTGAATGTGAAAATAAAGCGCAATACGAAAGAGAAATAAATAATACACTTGAAGAAATAATAGATTGGCTTAATAAAAATAATCTTGTTGTAAATCTACAAAAAACCAAAGTAATGCATTTCTTCCAACGGCTAATGCCAAATAATATAATAACTAAATATAAAGACGAAACAGTAGATACCACTTCAGTTACAAAATTTTTAGGAGTACATATTGATGATAAACTGACATGGAAAAACCATGCTGAAATCGTGTGCCAAAAACTAAGTAAAAACGCATATGTTCTCCATAATCTCTCAAAGAAGTTAAATATGAATACGTTAGTGACAGCTTATCACGGTTTAGTTGCTTCATTACTGAGGTTCGGTATCATATTTTGGGGAAACTGTAGTGAGAGAGAAAGAATATTTAGGGCCCAAAAACGTTGTATTCGAGCAATGACAGGTCTTAAACCTATAGAAAGCTGTAAACCTAGTTTTAAATCCCTAAAGATCTTACCATTTCCTTCCTTGTACATACTTGAAGTAGCCCTATTCATTAAGATGAACAGTCAATTGTTTATATCAATGGTGGATGTAAGAATACGCAAAGGACCAACGAGGTCTCAATATAAAAGCCAACTTTATACAGGTGGCCACAAAACGTCCTTACTTAAAAAAAATATTTTTTCTATGGGTCCTCTTATATATAATAGATTACCAATACATTTAAAAGACTTACCCTTCACCGTATTTAAAAAACAGTTAACAAAATTGTTGTTGGACAAATGTTACTACTCGCTTAAAGATTTTTTTGATGATAAAAGATTCTGCTAATCGGATTCTTGATGTAAAATTATAATTATTTTTGTGACATTTCTATAGTAGATAAGTGCCTAATTCCGAATTATATGTGTGGTAATATTTTATTTTTTTTATTATTAGTTTTATCAATAATAGTGTAATTTTTTATTTTTTATATATATTTTTTTTTAATACCATTATATAATGATGATTATTTTATGCTTTAAGTAAGCGAAAAATGTGAGATGTAATTCTAAGTCATTATGTTGTCTCAATTGTATAGAAATGTGATTTAAACGTTAACGTAGCAATTAAGCAATGATTAAATTAATTAAATAATTTTGCATGCCGTAAGGCAAAATGTATCGGGACTTTCCATAAACTAACACCATATTTGTTACCTACATTATTGGCAAATAAATGATTTCTATTTCTATTTCTATTTCTTTCTCTTTTCTTCTACATCACCTTTTGTTTCGGCGCCCATATGTAAGCCGTTAATAATCGCATTCATGAAATTATACTTCTGTGTCGATTGTTCCACCACCTGCCGCCTGGAACTCCCAGGGGGGCATGCGGGACATGCGCGGGGCAGGGACCAAACAAATCGTAGCAAACAAGCGAAGAAGCTCACGCGATTTATAAATTCACTTGCCGCCGCGCGCTTACTGGCTCAGCGCTGTGCCGCGCCGTGCGCGTACCGGCCCAGTGCTGTGCCGGCCCAGCGCTGTGCCGGCCCAGAGCTCCGAATGTTTGATTAATGGTCCGACGGCCGCCTGCCGCCTGCACAGATAACATTGTCACTTAGCAACGTTAAACTAAGCACGTTAGCGACGAAGCCTGTCATCTTCAAGTCCGCTTACACTTTTGTGAAGACTGCTACAGATTGAGAGCACTCTGTGGCGCCTCGCATTGTGTGTGCCAGCGCCGCCGCCGCTGTAAGAGTATATACTAGTAGATGCCCTGGCCGGGCTCGTTACCTACGCATTATTCTGTATTGTACCAGTCATTTTGTTCATGCGATGAATGGGTAGTGCGATGCTCATGCGATAGTAGATAATCGCTGAACAAAATTACACACTGGTTACACAATATCTAAACAGGAAATTGATTGATTTACAGTTTGTGAAGTATTCATGTTATACTTACATTCATAGCGGTCGGGCGTGCGTTGATGCATTTAATAAAAAGCGACCCAGTTAGATAAAAGGGGTAATTCGAACATAACAAAAAAAACCGGTCAAGTGCGAGTCGGACTCGCGCGCCGAGGGTTTCGTACAAATTTGTAAATAGTTTATCACGGTTTTTTTTTGTTATGTAACTACAAATTTAATGTTTTCGGACTTTTTCCTTTACTTGTGCTGCACACTGCTTCTTACCAAATTTCATGATTCTAGGTCAACGGGAAGTACCCTATAGGTTTCTAGGATTCTCATAAGAGTGTCACAAATTATGCGGCGTAAACGGAACATAAAAGCCCGTATCTTTTGATTGCGTTGACTCAAAAGTTTGATTTTTTCACTTCTTCAAGGGATTGCAGCCTTGAGTAATTGATATTAATATCATCTTGATAATTCCACGCAATCCTGAGAAAAAGAGCAGACGGACAGACAGACCGACAACGAAGTGATTTTGTAAGGGTTCCATTTTTCCTTTTGTGGTACGTAACCCTAATAACAGCTGAAGAAAATATTTATATACCGCTACGATGGCTACGACGAAATAAATATATCGAATAGAGCTGAACGTTGAACGTTGTGAGGTTAACAATCTCATAATATTCCGTTTTCAAGCAGCATCAAATAACAGCAATACACGCGAGACTGTTCGCAGTCCGACCGGCGGCGCCGTCCGGCCCGGCCCGGTCCGTCGCGGCCCGGGCCGGTGCGACCCGATGCGGCCCGCGGCCTGCCTGAATGTCATCGTTCCATATCATTTGTCGTCTCCCTTTGCCTCTTTTCTGCTCCACTGAGTTGCACCACGGGTCCGTTCCGCGTGATGTATCCACTCGCTGTCATTGTATGTTGCTCGTGTTTACACGTTCGTATTATTGTGTCCGTACGACAATTTCCATACAGATTGTACTAAAGATATGTGCGTAATACCGTTCATATACGTATATACCTAGTCTTGCCATAAATATAGTCACGAAGAAAAAAAAATTTTTTTTAATACAATTAATATTTATTACTTTTACAGTGTGTTAGTTTAATACATAAATATAAAACAATTTAAAATATAAAAAGCTTATTCGAAGTGGTCTCCATTGGCTGCAATACAGTCCTTTAAACGTTGAGGCCAGTTATCAATAGAAGCATGCACTCTTTCCATGGGGAAATTCTTCACTGCCAATCGTATGGATTGTTTTAGGGACTCCAAATTATCATGGCGTTTAGAGCAAGTCGTACTCTCTAAAACTGACCATAAATCATAATCCAGCGGATTAAGATCGGAACTAGACGACGGCCAGTCTTCAGCTCTGATGAAGTCCGAAACGTTCACTTCCAACCAAGACTGCGTGGACCGACTTTTATGACCCGGCGCCGAGTCTTGTTGGAAGGAGCATACTTGGTTATTGAGGGCTTAACTACCTTCTCAAGAATGGTATCTTGATACACTTGTGCCGATGTTTTGATACGTTTTCACAAAAATATGGCTCAATCACTCCTTCATAGCTAACACCCCACCAAACCATCACTGAAGTCGAATGCCCACGTTGCACTCTGTCGACTAATTGGGAAGCTTCCTTAGAGCTTTGAGCATAAATACGGTCATTTATTTATTTATTTATTTATTTATTATTTATGTACACACAGTAAAACACATAAGGATATGACATTTAAAATATGAATACAAAGGTACTGCTTATTTCTTAAGAAATTTCTTCCAGCAGACCTGCGAAAGGAGAAGTAAAAAAGAAATGTAGACAATAGTGTGTGAGAACAAGAAGAGAAAAATATGAGTGTGTGAAGTCTAAAACTAAAATATAAATATACCTACACATATAATGCAAAAAAAATAAATACATAAGTATACTTAAATAAATACATAATCCAAAAATATATAAACGTATATATATATATAAATATATATAAAAATACTCACGGTATAGAGGTCATTTTGTTTATTAAAATGTTGCTCAATTGTAAAGATTTTCTCATCCGTAAACAAAATTTTTCTGTGACCTCCCTTTGCGTACCGCTTCAGTAGTTGTTTCGATTTTACCACCCTATTCTTTTTTAAATTATCAGTTAAAAAATGACCAGTGCGTCTCTTATAGGCTGCAAGTCCTAAGTCATCTTTTATAATACGCGACATGGTTCTGGGTGCTATCTTCATCTCCCGAGATAAAATCTTTTGCTTTCGGACAGGATTTCTTCGAATTCTTTCCCTTACTGTTTTGACCACCTTTTTCGTACGAATACTACGTGGACAGCCAGATCTTTTTCTGTCACAAACAGAGGAGGTCTCATTGTACCTATTAATAGCCCGGTACACAAACATTTGACTAATACCAAGCGTATGGAGAGTTTTAAAAATTGCATTTGGCTCCATACCAACTTTGTGTAATGCAATCACAGCGATTCGGTTGGGTCTACCCTTTATAGCAGAACTTTTTATGTCATAATATTGTTTTGCATAACAGCGGATAGCATAAACTTCATTTCGCAGAAAATCGTTTGGCAGACACTCAATTATCATACATTCAAAACTCATAATTTTGTAAGTCAGAATCATCTTTAGGCATAAATTTTATATCCATAATAATTAAAAAGTAGAACCATCATATCGCAGAAAGTTCACAGTCAGAATCGTCTTTTGGCATAGAATTCATATCGATAGTCATTAAAAGGCAGAACTATCATATGTCAGAAAGTTTAGAGTTAGAATCATCATTTGGCATACAATTTATATCCATAATATTATTTATAAGTAAATTGTCTATGTATTTTGTTTAATTCATTATTTAATTATCTTTCTGCATGTAGGTATTATCATTAATAAAACAGTTGATTTTGAACATATGTGGTTATTATTTTCCTATAAGAAGCATGAAAACATGCAAACAAACATACACCATGCATGCAGCAAGCATGCAGCATGCAAGCAAGCATGCAGAATGCAAGCGAGCATGCAAACATGCAAACAAGCATACACCATTCATGCAGCAAGCATGCAGCATGCAAACAAGCATGCAGCAAGCATGCAGCATGCAAACAAGCATGCAGCAAGCATACAGCATGCAAACAAGCATGCAAGCAAGCATGCAAGCAAGCATGCAAGCAAGCAAGCAAGCATGTAAGCAAGGATGCAAGCAAGCATGCAACATGCAGCAGGCATGGTTTCTGTCACGGCTCCGGCGCTGGGGGCTCCGGCGGTCCCACGCGAGCTTATCGTCGCAGATGGTTCTAAGGCTCACCACCGCAGCTTCGGCTTCGCCGGCCAGTCTCAGCAGCGGCGGCGAGCATTAATACCACCTGCTCCTCAGCTCGCGGGCCGCCTCGCCCCTCCGCGCCTACGCGGGCTTAAATTACACTCTAGGGGTAAAAAAATGCTATTGTATAGTAATGTCAATATGCCTAATAAAATTATTCCAAACGAAATTCTGCCATTTTCATAGTATGCGAAGTGAACGTTATGCTAAACGAAATTATGCGAAATTTTAACTTTGCCAAAGGTTATTATGCCAAATAAAATTCTGCTATCTTAAAACTATGCCATTGTAAATTCGGACATATAAACATTCGGCCAAACAATAATTACCTATATTAAATCATTTTTATGCCTTAAAAATATTCGTTTAAAGAAGATTATGCCAAGTGTGTACTGCCAAATAAATTTCGGAGCATCAATATTCTGCCAGATAGAGGGAACCCGATTCGGTTCTCTTTATCACCCCACTCCATTTTAATATCGCACAATATTGTACAATGTATTGGCGCCAAAATTAGAAAACTCAATCAACAATCGTATAAAAATGACAGATTCCAAATTCAAATGTAATATCTTTCTTATTTTTAATTGTAACAGTATTTATGGCCAGACTGTGTATATAGCGATGCTTACGTCTGCGAGGCGCTGGATCGCTGTAAAGAAACGTATGTGTTTCATAAAAGGCTCAGGTTGTACGAACGTTGGGTGTTTCTTCAGCACTGAATACGATCACGCTTCCACTTTGATGTAGGTTTCTTACAGTTTTGGCAGTAAAAGGAGGAAATATATCAAAGAACTTTTTAATAACAACTTTTAGATGCACGTGTATACTTTTATAGAACGTTGGGAGCGTTCCCGAGCGGAAACCTTTCGATAGCTGCTGGTATTAGACTGTGGCTATAAAACTTATTAACTTTTATCGCTTCGAATCAAGCTATGTTCGTACTGAAGTTCCAGTTGGGAGCTGTAGTACAAACAGCAGCACCGCTACAGTTCGCCAGTTGCCGGTGTGGACGCAAGTTGCTAAGTACTACCTACTACGTATTACATACAAGCGATGCAAGCGCTTGGCGCGTAAGTACCTCCGAATATTACGATGTTTAGTTTAGCATCACAATAAAGTTTTCGATGCTCGTGTAGGAATCGTTCATTGAAACTTCAATATCGGCGTTTCGGAGCTGACGGCGGCGCAGCTTGGGGGGGGGGGGGGGGGGGGCACACGATTCACTCCATGCCGACAAGAAAAGATTGATGACGATTAATCTCTCCCCAGATTTTAATCAATTTCTGCGCGTCCTCGACTCGCTGCGGCTGATTTGGCTTATTTCTGGCTGCTTACGCTCATCGCTCGTCAGCCATGATTGTAAGGTCAGTAGGCACGTTATGATATCTACAGAGCAATGTTTGATTTTTTTTTATTTTTATGACAATATTATGAACGTGACGTCATCTGGTCCACAGCATGTGTTTCGAGGTAGACTCGTAGGTAATAAATCTTTCGTTGTTTGAAACGGGATCACAAGCCGGTGTCGGCCTGCTCGTTGTGCAACATGAACTCGGTGCACAGTCATGTGTATGTACTTATTACAAACTAATACGTCCCTACACAACTCGGAGTAAATTAACTGATATTCTAGTAACATCATATGTAAAGTCGCAGTCATTCAATTTGACCACAGTCGACATAATGTCTACTGAATACATTCAGTATTTTGTTAGAGAGAGACACATCACATCTTGTTACTTACGTACTTTCTCCTTTATTTAGGTTATTGAGGATTTTAACTTGAATAGTACCTACAAACCTGGGCATCAATATTGAATTTATGATTCGCTCAGGAATAGATTAGGCCCAGTAAATTAAATGTAAGATAAGTATATTATTATCCAACGAAGTACCAACTGAAAAGTTTAGTCATCGCGTAGTGGCGCCCCGTGACGCACTACCCCCCCTCCCCCGCACCGCGTGCTCGACGAGATAACGCGAATGTTTGCCGAACTCTACCTCTACATACATAACTGAACACACCCCGTACTTGGAACTACGTGTGGCACAATAACATACACAATACATCCCTGTTGCTACCACCTCAGTTTGCAGCGAAACAAAGCCTCAAAAACCTTGATTTTTTTAAATTAGAAAATTTCTGCGACGAGAGCTTTATTTCAGTTGTTCGTCACCATTGGCGGCTGACGTCGGGCACATGGCGGCGTGTGCCGGCGTACTGACCGCCGCCCGCGCATCTCTATTGAGCAACAAATGACAACACTTTCGGTTGACGAAGTTGCAAACAAACAACAAATTAAAAAACAAAATATATTCTCTGCAACTGGAAATCACAGACGATTACCTACTTCCCTCGTCTGTATCTTAATCATCAATCATTATTATTTACATTATTTGCTATTCAATACAAAAACTTCCGAGTTATTTGTTAAACCTGCGTAATGATGTGTGGCTTGTTCGTAGTTTTTAGCCGTACGTAGCACGTGTTCGCTACGCCGAGCGCTACGACAGTAGAAAACAAGCGTCGTCGTAGACAAAGGCAATTGTTATAGAAAACATATAAAACTACTTGATATTTGAGTGCGAATCCCTGTAGAAGACGCTACGATTTTCATATCTCACCAACCGTATTACAGATTCAGCGGAAGATCAAGTAATATCGGCAGGAATTACGTGTTCTTTATGAACCGATTTATGCAGAAAATCATATTAGCGGCGCGTTACACAAATGATAGAAATCGAAAAAACATTCTTGTAAGAACCGGGCTCGGATGCGATTTCGTCCAAATTGGAGTGTTTTTGTTGGATTATCCAAAAGGCCACGCGAGGCATCCCATATTTTATTCATGGCCGTCGTTAAGAGTCATTACTTTACGTCTCTCAGGCCATTTTGTTCTCTCCATTATCGACATAATTACATAATTTATGAACGGTTTTAGTGCAGGGCGTGGCGGGGAAGGGGGGGGGGGGTTCAGGGGTCGCGCTCCGGTGGAAGGGTTGTAAACTTGCGCGATGTCGTAAAAATAACAGCTTCGGTTAGATTGAGCGCGGCGTGTTCGTATGATTCATGTAAAGGTGGATCCACACATTGCGAGCATGCGCTCCGCACGGCGCACAACGCATGCCTCGGCTTGAGGCGTGCGTGTTGACAAATTATACCAACATATGCGCCGCACACGCGCTATTCGCTGTGCGCCGTGTGGCGGCCGGCTCATTGCGAGCAGTGCGTTGCGTTTGGATGGTTGTGTCCGCCTCGCTGCGGATGTACGCGCGCATTATGAACGACAAAGAAATGTTAAGAAAAGCAGTTTTATTATACGAAAGTAATAGATTATTATGGGATCCTAAACATAATCATTATTTTAATAAAAATAAAAGAGAAGACGTATGGCGTATAATCGCGAACGAAGTAAATGTAACGAAGTAATGTAATGTAATGTAATGTTTTCTTCAAATGAGAGATCATCGAAAAGCTTATTTCCGTGTTCATAACGCAGGCGGAAGAACTTTTTAACCCACCAACGACGACGACTTTTTTCTTTCCTTTTCTTTTCAATAATTGAATTAATAATTATAAAAGCAGCAGCGGATACGCGCACGCGATGCAAAGGCGCCATCTTGACTGCTGCTGTGTGGGTTGGATCGGCCCGAGCATGCGCTGCGCGCTGTTTGGCCCGAGCAAACGCAGTTTCATTTTCGCAGTCGAGGCGTGCGTTGATATTGTACGCGGCGCACGCCTCGAACGTGCATGCGCGGCTACGTCCACACCTAACGTAATGCTCGCACTGAGGCACTTTGATCTTGAAGCATTTGCCGACATACGTTGGCTCGCCCTCGCGCGTGCGGAGCGCATGCCTCGCCACGAATATACAGGTCCACACTTGGCGAGGCATGCGTTGTGCGCCGTGCGGAGCGCATGCCTCGCAATGTGTGGATCCACCTTTAGATATGTCACCGCGCATCGCAGCTCCGCTCGTCTCGGCGCTCAGTGCGCTCACCCGCGCGCGCGCTGTGGGCATCTCGCGCAGCACGCTCCGTTTACATTCAATATTTCCGTCAAAGATTCAATAACCGTGGCATTATCTTAAGCTCGAAGTACGACGCCTTTTATTATGTATAAGAATATTTTATCGCTAAATATACGAACTACAGTTTTGATTGAATATCGATTCTCATTAAAATCCACGATACAAGGTGGGGCAAAAGTAATCACCATATTGGAATGCGCTATAACTTTTGCAAATGGCGGCAAATGTCAATCTTGTTTTGACATATTTTGTGAAGTATAGCTTCCATAGCTAATTGACGTGTATTGTGCATCTGACGATGCAGAATACACGTCAATAAGCTATGGAACGCTATACTCCTCAAGAACGCGGAATAATTGCGTCGTCGTCGTGTGGCGTCTTCTAATCTCTCGCTTTGGTGACTGGCACTGGCCGGCCAGGTCACCCGATTTGACCGCTCCAGACTTTTTTTTCGGGGTTACTTGAAGTCGCTGGTTTATGTAAACAAGCTTCAGACTCTTGAAGCCCTTATAGAGAATATCCGACAGGAACGAGAGAAACTATCGCCGGAAGTTCTGACACAAGAGATGGAAAATGCCATAAAACGATGGTATGGGCATCCATTTTACGGCGACCACTTGACCGATATAATTTTCACGACTTGTGTCGCCTCAAGTGCCATTTTATGACGAATATCTGAACCTATATTACCTATGTCTCTAAAATAGGCCTAGGTACGAAAAGATTATGATCTAACTACCGCTGTAATTGTGTAAACTTATTTCCACTGAATAACGGTTACTGAATTATCATCGCAATGATATTTGGGGTGTCCCCCCAAAGTGGCCTCCAACCTCCCCTTATAGCCACCCCTAGCCTCGCATCTGAATACTGGTCTGATTTGGTATCATTTCTGAATCTGATCGCTGTTAGAATAATAAACACACACATCGTCAACACTGAAATGCAATATAGAATGAATATCTAGTAAATCTGAATACATGCACTGAGAAAGAACAAGTTCGCTCACCAATATACTGCTAGCTCCAACCCTCAGGTGCCAAGTGAGACGAGCGCGCGCGCGCCGACCATCACCGCGCGCTCCCCCTCTCTCTCTCCCCTCACGCCACGTCATCACTACTTAGTTGTTATGTATACCTATAGGCTATATTACTTCGCATTCGCGACACTCCCGCCCAAAGGAAGAGATAATTGAAAAAATCTGATCTATGGAAGTAACTGTTTAATCAAAATAGGATCACAACTGATACATTTTCATAGTGATGACGGGTTATAACTGAATTCTGATTACCGGGATTAATTAACACAACTGATAACAACTGACTATTGTCCCCTAATATTAAATCAATACTGAAAATCACTGATTATTGAAACAATCTGCTCATTAACTGGGATGTCCACTGCTTAACTCTCTCTTTTGCCTTGGCTGCTGATGCTCTGATTGGTCGTCGGCTGGTGTCTGGTACTGACTGAACTATGGGTGTACCATTGGTAACTGGTCCATCGTCTTGAGTACTTCGAGACTCAAGGTTAAAACTGACTGGATGGTCGCCTTGTACTGATTGTTCTTTCTGAAAGTCTTCAGAGTGTGGACTGATTCGGACTGGCGAAACATTTTGCTCTGGGGACGATTCTTGAGACGATTCGGTACTTTGATCGTGAATCTCCAACGGAAACAGATGGCCTACTGAACGGGTTAGTATTTCTCCTGATGGTAACTTAACTTTGGCTACTCTGATCTGCCCATCCGATCCTTTAATCAACTCTGCTATTTTGCCAACTTTCCAATGTGCCCTATTACTATCTGACTTAATTTGAACTGTCTCTGCTAACTTCGGTGGCCTATTAACAACGACTCTAGGTTGTTTGTTTTTATCACTTCGTTCGCGGAGGCTAGTCAAGTATTGATTAGTGAACATTTTGGCGAATTCTGAGATGATGATTTGACCACGTTTCCATCCGTCAATCAGATTCGTCTTGGTTACTGTAGCTGATTCTAAGAAGTCTCGGTCTGCAACTTCAGTGGTCAAAATTCCACCTCTCTGGAAATCTGAAGGAGTTAATATGTGCTCTAACTCCGCACCTACAGTAGTCAGTGGCCTTGTGTTAATTACAGCCTCAAGTTCCTTCATTATTGTGCATAACTGGTTATGGTTTATGAGATGTTTGTCTAAAGTTCTCTTCATACTATGCTTGACTAAACCTACAAGTCGTTCGTAAAATCCTCCGAACCATGGAGCTAACTCTGGGATAAATTTCCACCGCAAGTGATTCTGAATGCAATAATCTGAAGTTAACACTTCTGCTGTAAGCTTAAATTGCGTAGCATTGTCTGACACGAATAATTGAGGTAAACCTCTTATGGCGACGAATCTTCTAATGGCTAGTAAACATTCTTCTGCTGTTAAATCTTTAACGACCTCCAAATGTATAGCCCTAATTGTTAGGCATGTAAACAGGCACACCCAACGTTTTTCTTTACTACCCTCATCCACAAGCAGTGGACCGAAATAATCCAGGCCCGTAAAAGCGAACGGAAGACTAAGGTTGACTCTTTCTGATGGTAGATCAGGCATGGGTGGTAATTTAAATGGACCACCACCGTATTTTATACACTGTGGACATTTTCTGATGAGTCTTTGAACTGTTGACCGTCCATGTGTGACCCAAAAGTTTTGTCTTAATAGAGCTAAGGTATGAGAGACACCTACATGATAGTTTTTCTGATGCAGTTCGGTTATAATTTTGTGTGTAAAAGCCGAATCTTTTGGAAGTAGTATAGGCTCTTTTTGATTATGTGACAAATTTGTGTATCTGAATCTACCTTTACACCTAATAAGTCCTTCTTTGTCTTTATATAATTTCAGGGATCTCGATAAGTTGGTTGTGATACCCTCAACTTCTTTAGGAAAATGTTTAGCCTGAATTTCTAATATTTTACTCTCCTTTTTGTCTGAATCATCTACTATCATGGGTTCTGGAAAATCTAGACTTGTTCTATTATTATCTGAAGGTGTTGAATTCGAAAGACCCTCCCCGGCAATTGAAATTTGAGTATCTATATTATTATTATTATTTCCTTTATTTCATTTACATACTTACAAATTATATTTTTAAATATTTTTATAAACAAAAAGATAAAAAAAACATTTAAAAATATAAAAAATAGTAGCCCACCGGTATCGGGAACAGGGTCCAAGCTACCGGCGGTCAGGGCTCCAGAGAGAGGAACCTCCTGACAATCCTCCTTATTATTATTATTATTATGAACTGTAGGCCACTGATTTGATTTACTCGTTAAAAAGTCAGGTCCTATGAGCCATCTATTGTAATAATCTACCCGTTCTGTCCTAGTCCCTACATCAGCTGGATTTAATTCAGTTGGCACATATCTGATTTGTAAAGTTTTGTTCTGTTTTATTTCATTGATTCTACGTGCCACAAACGGCGGAAGTAATTTATCTGATTTGAGCCAGCTTATTACTATTTGACTATCAGTCCACAAAAATTGTGCCTTGATTTTTAATCGCAAATATTTTGTTACATAACCTATAAGTCTACATCCGATAAGTACTCCCAGCAATTCTAATCTTGGAATCTGTAAGTTATTTTGGTTCTTTAACGGCACTAATCTAGACTTGCCAATAACAAAACTGACAATACTATTAGTGTGCAAAGTACCGCGTAAATAAACAACTGCTGCATAAGCATGCATAGACGAATCCGTAAAACAATGTAGTTCATATTCAACTGGCTCCGCGACTTGACTTCTATTTAAACCTTGCCCAAAATAACGATCAACATGAATACTCTTTAGATATACAAAATTTGATGCTATTTTTTGCCATTCTTTAAGTAGGAAATCACTCACATTTTACCTTTTCTTTCCATAATTTTTGAAAGAATAGTTTTGCCGGAAGAAATACCGGAACTGCGAGACCACATGGATCATAAATTGAAGCAATGACCCTTAACACGTCTCTTTTTGATAGAACTGTGCCTGATGCTGTATTGAAGTTAGATTTCAAATTTAACTGATCTTTTTGTATGTTCCATATTAAACCGAGAACTTTTATGTGTTCACGGTCTTCTGCTCTAAATTTATCTGGTATGGAAGAAATTAGTTCGTTTGAATTTGAATTCCACTCACGTAAATTCATGGACAAGCTATCGAATGATTCTTTAGCAGCACAGTACAGTTTATATGCATCTGAAATTGTCTGTGCGCCAGTTACAATATTGTCTACATAAACGTCCTCCGCAATTTGTTTCAGAAATATGTTTTTTGATTTATTTAAGTGATATCTGATCGTAGCATTCAGTAGAAATGGACTTGATATGACACCGAATGGGACACGACAAAAACGTAAGTGCACCACGTTATCTGGGTGAACAGTACTGTTTACGTCTTTGAACCAAAGAAATCGTGTTACATCTCTATCTAAATCTTGTAAACCTAACTGTAAGAAAGCTTTCTCTACATCTGCAACTATCCCTATAGGATGTTCTCTAAACTTAATTAGCAATCCCGTAAGATCCTCCAACATAAGTGGACCCATATATAGGCATTCGTTTAAACTTCGATTTTGTGCAGTTTTAGCTGAGGCGTCATAAACAATACGCAGCGTTTTTGACTTATCACGACCACGAACACAATGGTGAGGAAGATAGTGAACTGGATGATTCTGTGCAATCTTTGGATCTGGTACAATCTCTATTATTTTAGCCTGTAACTGTTCCTGAATTACCTGGTCGTATGCCTTTAAATCTGAATTATCCAATCGTTTCATTAAACTATTGAGCCGACCCCAAGCTAAGCCTAGATTATTAGGAAGATTTGGGGGTAATTCAGTCCATGGCCATTGAACGTGGTATCTGTTGTTTTGGTACTGAACTGTTTCATTAAACTGCCTAATCGCTTCTTCATCACGAGTGGTTTTTGGTGAATCTGTGATGCCTATTGATTCAAGGTCCCATAACTGTTTAACATCATCTAGTTTTAGGGGGAGATCGGGTTCGTTTAATCTAGTATCAAATGATCCATCGGATTGAAAGTAAGTCAATACTGTTAACTGATCGGCACTATGAATGTTCTCACTAATTCTTCCAGACCATACCCATCCAAAATCTGAATTAACTAAGAACAGATCTTGAGTGACCGATATCTTTTCCTGTGACATGAATGAGTGATAATAATCGTTTCCGATTAAAATATCTATTTTTTCGCCACAAGATCCATCATCAGCCATTATTTGATCTTTAATTCCGATTTTGTCTAAATCATAAAAAAATGGTGCTTTTATACTCTGAGTAATATGAGGTACTACATTTGCATGAATAATACGAGTAATTCCTGTTCGAGTTGTAATGCTAAATTGTACTATAGGACTTTTAATAAGATGTGGTGATTTGTTTCCAAATGTAAATATTGATAAATTCATTTCTTCAATAATAGGTAGTTTAAGTATATTACTATTATGTTCCGTTTATATGAGCGCTGGCTACCACAATCGAGCAACACCCTACACTGTAGTTTTATTTTATTTTCTAAATTATCTACAATTACTAGGGCTGTCTGCAATAGTGTAGTACTGTATGCATTATTAATATGTAAGGTATCAGTTGGCACGGACTTCACTGGCTGTGTTATCTTAGTTGGACATAATGCTCGATTATGATTACCAAATTTATTGCAATGTCGACATTTCCTTTTGGCACGACAATTGTCAGCCCTATGGCCTTCACCGAAACAATTATAACAACGGTTTCCTAACTGAGCCTTTCTTTCCTGTAAAGTTTTGTGCACACTACACTCATCATTAAAATGATCTTGCTTACAAAATATACATTTTTTTGATTTCTTTTTAGGTGGCTCATCGAACCTGTCACCGTCTTGTGGTCCTTTTCGTTTATTTTTATTATGCTGCCTATTTTCATACCTGGATTTTTCCTTTCTGAAGTTTGACGTAAATCTACGCCTTTTATTATCGCTGGTCTCTTGCGATCTAACATGTAATGATCCTATTGTAATATTATCAGAAGCCTGTTTGTCTTCGCTAGTTGTATTTTTAGTAACTTCTGCAGTTTTCTTTAATCTATTTGATGTTTCCCTAGCCGATATGATATACTCTAAGAACTTTCTAATATTGTCAATAGACTCGTCTTCGTCAGTTATCTTCATCCTTAATTCATAAATGAGGTCCTCGGGGAACTTTTCTAAAATCATTACTCTAAGATGATTGTGATTTACATCTTCGCCTAAAGAACTTAATACTCTAAGATGTCTCTCAATTTCATTTAGAACGTGCCTACAATCTTTGACCTGACTAGATTCCGCTGATTTAATTCTATATAGTGCTACATAATGAGCATCACGCTAGGTTTGCCATACCGTTCTTTTAATGTGTCGACAGCAATACGATAGTTTTTGTCTGTTATGTCCAACCCATCAATTGCCTGTTTCGCGTCACCCTCAAGAACCGATTGAAGGTACAACAGTTTATCGACATCATTAATATTTCTCTTATCAACGTTCGATGAAAACTGATCCCAAAATTGGTACCACTTTAAAACATCACCATCAAACTTGCCTAACTCCATTTTTGGTAACTTACTAATTGTGTTAACATTGCTGTCATTATTGGTAAAAACAAGTGCGCGGTTTCGATTATTCTGTTTGATATGTACATCTATTTCTGCTATTAAATCTTCGGCCTGAATCTGTGTGGACGTATACTGACTAATTTCCTCAACGTTGATATCTTTTATCAATTTACAGTAATTGTGAATTTCCGAAACAAACATCTCATTTATACCTTTTAGTTTAGCACCAATTAGTTCTAATCCTTTGTAGTCGGGGTCCTCTTCTGATAATTTCGTTAGGGCACACCGAGCAGAGCTTATGTTTGATTGGAGGGATTCATAAATAATTTTTGAACGAGATCGGATAGCGTCTTCCATTATAAATAGTGTACCAACTAAGTAACATCAAAGTCCTGAACCATTTTCTTAGTAAATGAATATCCACAGTATCTAAAACAACATAACTTGGTATGAGATTGATGGATGAGATAAAAACCTTTTAATTGGTTCACTTAATAAGAATTACTTAGTAGGAATATTCCTTTGATTACTAAGATATTTCATATCAAACGTGTAATACAATCAACTAACATACTTTTACTAATGTCGTTGGACACTGCGCAACATAAAAAGAATAATTATTTATTAGATTTCATTCGTACATTATCGTGCACTCGGATTTACTAAATAAATGTTTAAAAATAGTCGTGACTGTATACTGTCCAGCGCGTAATATAATAGTATTTCTTGGAATCGACTTGACGCAGGGTAGGCTAGTAATTATTACCTGATAATTATCTACGTTGAAATGAAACTTCGTTCGAGTATAGTTATATAAACCTTACCCTAAAACCCACAGTTCTAATCCTACACAGTTTTAGGTAGGTTCATACCATACCAATAATGTATCTAAGAAAACGGTCATCAACTTCATAATAATAACATGGAACTAAATTACTCAATACTCACAACAGCTTAGAACATTATGGGTTTGTTTTGTTGATAATGTTCCGTTCAAATTATTTGGTAGATAATTTTAAACAAATTCTGTTCCATTTTCGAATTTGGTGAGTAGGTATAGCGGCTATTCGAGTACCATATGAGACTGGGCTAATTCTTTTTAAATGCAGAACACAATTTCGATCTACCCACATTAATTTATTTTTAGAACCAGTGAACAAAACTTTATTTTAAACTATTAATTAGATCCCAGCATCTCCACCATGTCGCCACAAGTGCCATTTTATGACGAATATCTGAACCTATATTACCTATGTCTCTAAAATAGGCCTAGGTACGAAAAGATTATGATCTAACTACCGCTGTAATTGTGTAAACTTATTTCCACTGAATAACGGTTACTGAATTATCATCGCAATGATATTTGGGGTGTCCCCCCAAAGTGGCCTCCAACCTCCCCTTATAGCCACCCCTAGCCTCGCATCTGAATACTGGTCTGATTTGGTATCATTTCTGAATCTGATCGCTGTTAGAATAATAAACACACACATCGTCAACACTGAAATGCAATATAGAATGAATATCTAGTAAATCTGAATACATGCACTGAGAAAGAACAAGTTCGCTCACCAATATACTGCTAGCTCCAACCCTCAGGTGCCAAGTGAGACGAGCGCGCGCGCGCCGACCATCACCGCGCGCTCCCCCTCTCTCTCTCCCCTCACGCCACGTCATCACTACTTAGTTGTTATGTATACCTATAGGCTATATTACTTCGCATTCGCGACAACTTGATGGAAATCATTCTAATTCATATAAATAAACATAATCTACAAACAGAACAAACATTTTTCATTGCTAAAAAAAATTACAATACAAACAACATCGGACGATTACTTTTGCCCTGTATTAACGTACTCAACACGTATACGTCATCCATACTTATATAATAAATAACGAAAGTAACTGTTCACTGTCTAACCCTTAACGGCTGAACAGATTTAGATGTGGCACGCAGATAGACCATGACTTGGGTTATAGAATACTTTCGTATCGTATACGTTATCGTGGGATAATGTTCTACCGCCACGCGAGCGAATCCACGGGCAAAGCTAGTATTGTATGTTTGACCGCAAGTTATAATGAACAAATAAAAATCAATAATTATTAAATGATAAATGATTTTATTGGTGTAAGTAAGCTTGTGCAAGCATATTTACACGTCAATCATATTTTTAAAACTAGATGAGGTCGGCGTTTCCTGTCTGACTACTCTGAAAAGAAAAGTCGAAACAAACGCAGAGGTTATATCTCTTTTAAAGTCCAGAGTTAATCTTGGTCAGACCATGTGACCTTGTCCTGCAATGTCCAGTCAGTGCACACATTTGTAATCCTGCAGCTCAACTCAGAACTTAAGGAGCTCAACAACTCGACGAACAATACCAAAGAAAGGACATTTCGGTGGACCGCATAAAGTACTCAAACTCCCACATTATCATTAAAATTAACTAAGAAAGAGAAAAAAAAAAACAAAAATAATATGAACTACATAGTCCTCACATTCAAAATAATTATATTATACTTCACAAAACAAATATTCATGTCATTGTGCATATTATTATAATAATCATCAAAAGTCAAAGTCAAATATTTTATTATAAAGCGAGCAAAAAAAACATATTTCGTAGGTAGGTATGTAAAAAATTGAAGCAGCTTAATCCCAAGCCTTCTTGTCCCCAATATATTAAAGGATTTCTGGCAAAACTTACATTTAATGAATGATTTGAATTTATTAAGACTAAGGTCTTAAGTGGCTTGGAAGTTTTTAATAAAAGCGCATATACCATCTGAACAAGCCACCTATTTTCTTGAGCCTTATTGTAGGTACATCAAATTTGTGTTTATTCCTAGTATTTATATCACTGTATTTTTTAAACAACTTTATATTTTGATGGACATATAAAGTGTCTCGGACTTAATTTTATTAATTTTACTTGTATGAAAAGCTAGTGCACTATCTAGCACGTGAGTTCTACTTATCCGAGACACAAGTGGTCCGTCCTCCACGGTAGGAGCAAGGGTAACATTTTCTCAATATTCTCACTGAAAGTTAATTTGCTGATGCAGAAAGGTTTGCGCAAAAATGCGTGGTCGCCATTTTGTCAGTATTTTACGATTATGTGAGGCGCCCTCACTCGCGCCCCCGCCGCGCCCCCGCCGTGCCCCCGCCGCGCCCCCACAGATATCTCGCGTCACGTGCCGTCACAATAAACGGAGGAATCTTTTATAAAGAACCATCTGTGTTCTAAAACAAACGAAGAAGCGATATATTTGCAAATTATGTTTTAGCTGTTATTTCCGAACGATCGATTATAAACGCACATTCCTGTGCGTTGGCATCTGAAACATTGAAAGAGTTGTGTTGTAGACACCCGTCAGAGAGCACTCGCTCTCGTCTACATGCGCGTGGTATGGACTCGGGCCCTGGGGACGGCGCCGGCGGGAGCGCGATGTGCTCCCGGAGCTGAAACATTAGCTTTCAGAGAGGGATTTGGATTAGTTCCGTTTGTATCCATTCCTATAACAGCGAGTGCTGTTAGCGATCACACCATTTGTACAGAATCGATATCGATACCCGATTACGTTCCTCTTATTCGTTTACCGATAACGCAATAATGTATGTCTAAAATATTTAGATATTACGTATTTGTTTTGTAACGTAATGTACATACTCACAGTTATCTACATTCATTCCTCCAGGTCAGACAAGCATTCCGTCACCTTTAGGCGCTGATCTGACTATTCCTCACGACACCAGGTCACGTTTAGTCATCAAACTATAACATATAACACTACGACGATTTAGTAACATCCAAGGGCTGGAAATTTCGCCCACATTCATTGATATCATTTTTCCTATAAACACTATACTTTTAATACGCTTTTAATACGAAATAACTATATATTTAATTGTATTTTATTAATATATTTTATTATGACAGTCCTGTCAACGACGTCTAATACGTCGCCATGACAAGTTTGCTTATAAATTCTTATCAGCCTGTAACTTTTAGCTGAAAATATATTCAGACTTACGCAAATCAATAGGTACTGGCCATCATATTTCAAATTCATATTTATTTCTTCAAGTTGCTATTCTACGAGTTTACCTGAGGAATCCAAGCAACGCAACTGACAGTTCAAGTTCAAGTTCGAGTTCGAGTTGGAGTTCGAGTTTCGCCTCTAAAAGGAACCCTCAAAGTAGTGCTGGTACTCCGGAGTCACCTATCCAGGGAACTCTTGGCCTATCCCCCTCAAGACTCCGGTACCTGACGTACCAGCGCTGCACCTTCGTCCTCCGTCCTCCGTACCAGTCGGACCGCTGGCGTGCCTCTCCAACCGAGGGCCGTCTCTCCTGGCGGGCTGACCGCGCGCTGCCGTGCCTGCTCTCCCGTGCGGCCGTGCTGCGACCTACTACTGTCGCGTGGGCCCCTACCGTGCCTGCGCTCCCGTGCTGCCGTGCCTGCTGACTCGTGTGGCCGTGCTGCGACCTACTCCTGCCGCGTGGGCCCCCTACGGGTATCCTCCGTGCCGCACACGCACCAGCACCTCTCCACGTCTGCCTGCTCTTGTCACCGACACCTGCCTCGCGTCGCGTCTACCTCTTCAGCCTCCTCAACCCACCAATCACTCATCTTCATCCTGCCTCACCCACACACAACACACCACTGTCTTTTCATCTCCATTCTTATTTTATAAATAAATCTTTAATTGATTTTACTTCCCTTTCTTTAATTTCATAATTTAAACTAAGTTTCTTGTCGCTACACGACAGTTTCTCAACGAGTACACAAAACGTATGTTTGCTCACACTTGTGCAAGTAGTACTGGAGTCTGCTGTCTCGGGCATTTGAACGGATGGATATTTTTTATCTCTACTTAAGAGAAAACCTACTCTCATTAGGCTTCATATTAACTGAACAATTGAACGCAAAACTTACCCGCGGCAGTCATTCTGAAGTCAATAGAATAACTTTGATATAAATACACCTTTCCATTAGGTAATTAATTTGATAGCTTTAAACATGTTTCTATTAGTTCAACAAGTGAACATTTTTAACAGCGCTAGCGAGGGCTTCATTTTAGTAGGATGCGTTTCAAAACATTGTTAATGATGTGATTAGATTGCCGCAGACGCGGGCAGACGCGGGCAGGCGCGGGCAGGCACGGGCAGGCGCGGGCAGGCGCAGGCAGGCGCGGGCAGGCGTAGGCAGGCGCAGGCAGGCGCGGGCAGGCGCAGGCAGGCGCGTGCAGGCGCGGGCAGGCGCGGGCAGGCGCAGGCAGGCGCGGGCAGGCGTGGGCACTGTGGGCAGGCGCGGGAAGGCGCGGGCAGGCGCGGGCAGCCGCGGACACGTAGGCGTGCGCTGTCGAGCCAATTTAATCACACGTCGCTCCGCAGCACACACTTTGTTCATACCTGATGGAAACCTGATTATCTTAACGGATGCTAATGGAACAAAGCAACATACTGGTATAGCGCAGATTGCCTCATTTTTTTAGGGTGCCGTACCTCAAAAGGAAAAAACGGAACCTTATATTATCACTTGGTTATTCGTTCGTCCGTCTGTCTGTCTGTCTGTCAAGACCCTTTTTCTCAGGAACGCGTGGAGGTATCAAGTTGAAATTAATAATAGAACATTTTAGTTGTTCATCGCAGAACACTAAAATGCTGCTGGGAAATCAGTTTGCGGAACACACAGGTGACACGAGAGGTCGACGACATCAGTGCGCTACTCAACAAATATTCACCACCTTTATTTAGTCATATTAAAAAAATTATTTATTTCAATTTCATTTAATTTATTTTCAATTATTTATTTAAATATAACTTTATTTTATATTCAGATCTCAGCGAATACTGGGCCGAGTCCATTTACTGAGATTGCTACAACACGCTAAGAAGAAGAATTTATATTCAGTCATTCGATTTTTATGTTACCTACTTAAATACATTAATTGATCTCCTCATGACTAACATAATTTTAAGATAATGTAATAACAAAATATGGACATTTAAATAGTCTGAATTAAACGATGTTTTTATTTTTTTTTATTTCTAACAGGTTAAAGATCTTTTCAATTTCACGTGCATCACGACTGTCATTGTCATTGCATCACACATACACATATTTCTATAATATCTTGTTAAAAAACCAATCAAAATTTGACCCGCTCGTCATTTAAATGAGTATTACGCGACGGCACTCCATCTACATTAAAATTGGGGATCAAACAAAAATTGTGTCCTTACGGGAGTGTGGGAGTTCGCGGGCGCGAGGGCGCGGGGGCGCAGAGATCGCGGAGCGCGGGGGCGCGGGGCGAAGGAGCCTGTCGCCGGAATATTGGGCTGTCCCCTCGTGGCGATTTATTGTTGTACTCTGTCCGCGCCGGTCTTCAGCTTGTCAAGTGGCGCGCGCTTTGTGCACCAAATTCAATTTGGTTTTCTTTTTGTTCATAACACTTGATACTCGTACATCCTTTGAAATGTTCCATTTTCCTAGTACACATTTCCAGCAGCTAAAATATGTAAGAGGAAATTCCTCAGTGTAATGGTACTGAGGAATAAATATAATGTAGGTACAGACAGTATATTTGCTGTAGAATTCTTTAAAACAAAAAAAAAATGTTTGAGCGTTGTTGAGACAAGTCTCATTTTTCAGGGTATTATTGGTGATCGCTAGCGGTCGCCGTCTCTTCTTGTGATCACACTCCGCCATTAGTGAGATGGTCCTCCTTCACATAAAGTGCGGCGACGCTCCGTTGTGTAAATACTGGCTCCAAAGGTAATCGAAGTGAAGGAGCACTTTGTATTAGGCCGACCCGAGCCGCCCCCAGTCGCCCCGAGGATGACCGTCACCACGCGTCACAACAACACAAGGTATACAGAAGAAGTATACGTTAGAACATTATTTTTTGTTCCAGTTAGGTCATAGAATTCAAATTATAAACCAGAAAGTGCGTCTGCCTGTTTGTTACACTGATGCCTTATCTACTTACATACAACTGATTTCAACGTTTAGAAAGCAAGGCCGTAAAAAGACATACAATATTTTGAATCCGACGGTGACCGCTGGAAGCTCGTACTTACGCAGCTAGGTACAACCGGGCAGACTAGTGGAGAGAGATTACAATGGAGAAAAATATTGTTATCCAGGCGGCGCAAGTAGCGTTTAATGTTAGTTTTACTAGGCGCTAGCTAGTCTCCGAGAATCCGCCCGGATTGTGTTGGATATTCTAGTCAATGTCATTGGAATTGCTCAAAACTCCATTATCGGGTCGCACGACTCGCACATGGCAGCCCTGCGGGTCGGCGCGGCTCGTTAATCGCTCGACACCTCGTTACCACTGATTGGCTGCAGTTCTTCACGTTCACGTCTCTGGTGCCGCCGCCTAATGACCACACTCTCTGATACACACCTCCCGACACTTCGCCTCCCTTATGGGATGCTGAAGATGTGTTCAACTAACGACCACCCTTTTACGAGATGTAATTTGAAATAGTTTATTTGTGACACATCACTTCAACTTTTAGGTATATTAAAACTAAAAATGACAAATGAAGCAGCCTCCTCATATAAGACGATCCCGGCGGTCTTAAATGAGGAGGCTGCTCTGATGGAGCGTGCTCGGTGCTCTGTGAGGTCAACATACCTAGTAACACTAGTTATGCGGTCGTCAACCTCCTGTCCTTATCCCAATTATTGTTGGTCTGCGCAGCATATTTTTTGCATACAACTCTATTATCCGTCATCTCAGAATTTACATCTCCCTTGGCCTAGTCTCGTTTTGTTCCCCAATATCTACGTCTTACACGTAGGTTATGTAGATACCGTACACGAAATTAGGGACATACCGTTACAACATCAAACGATGTCAGTAACCGCCACAGTTCCCTCGAGAACTAATAATCATAGGTGCAGAAGCAGCACTTCTACCGTCATTATAAATCCTTCACCATGACAAGAGAACGAATGTTATTATCAACCAAGACGATATATTAGTACAGTAGGCTGCACATCAGTGTTAACAAAATCTGTATAAATAAACAAGCTTCTTATTCTATTGAAACTCCTTACCGCCTACTTGAGCGGGTGCTCAGGGTCAAAGTGTTGCCACAGACGACGTGCGGTCGACTGTAATATATAAATATATTTTTATTTATCTATTTATTTCAGGCATCAAGGCCCATATAAACACATACAATATAATATTAATATAACTTAAAAATACTATAAATACATACAACATTATAATTACACAAAAAAACTAACTAATGCACACGAAGTGTCTGCGTCATGTTTCGCTGACTGGGGTCATGTAGCCGACAACGAAACCGGCGGTACACAACACCCTTTTTTTTTTTTCTGGTGGGAAATCATCAAATGACCCCTCCCGCCCTGGGTGGAGCGGAAGGGCGTGTCAGACTCTTACTGACTAAAACCCACCCATGTTCCTTCCTTCGCCCTTTATGTTCCGGGGTAGCGGTAACGTTTTCGGACAATCCCGCTGACCCGGCAGGCTTCGGCCCTAAGGGGCCCCTCAAATTATGCTGACAACTCTCTGGCGCGCGTGGAACACTTACGCGCCGTCCGGCACGGGCCTGGTCCTGATTGGACGGTGAGTTACCCATTGCTCTCCGCCCGCAGGCCCGCGCCGTACACAACACCCTTCGGCCAGAACTCTTCCTTCAGGAACTTCTCGAGATGATGTGTCGGAACACGTTTAGAGGTTCCTCCAACCAGACGGGTGTTGTGTCTGGCGGGCAATTGCCCAACGTTTGATGTTGGGAAATTGTATCTATTCTAATTGCGCGGTAAACTCTGCTTGCGAGATGCAGGATTTGCGTGACGTCAGTATGACGCGTTGTTCGCATGTGGCGTTGTAGATACCGCTACACACGCACCACAAACGACTTGAAGCTCGAGTTGTGACGTGACTTCAACTTCTCGACCCTTAAAGTCCAGTTGGTCTTCACACACATGTACTCCACGATCTCCTCAACCTTCGTGGAGTGGTGCAGTCTGGACACGTACAGCTGCGTCATCGGGATTGCTGGACGCAGCACCATGTTGGGTCCTGCCTGCGCGGTGCCGCACTGGTTCTGACAAGGAGGCTTCTTCTTCTTCTTCTCCACCTTGATGAAACCATCCTTGTCGCACGTGTCCTTCTCTGGACCCTGCGTTTTCAAAACCTTGTTGGGTTTCGACCGGCTCCGTTTACCCTCTTTTGGTTTTCCCGCTAGTTTTACCAGCAAGTTCTGCGACTCAGCAGGCTTGTTAGCGGTTACTATTGCTGCGTAGGCTCATTTGGGGGTCAAAACCCAAATAAATTCTAACCCTCGGTGTAGAGTAATACTCAATTATATGTTTACGAAAGTTGGGCGCGTATTTTAAAAAAAATGCACTTGCCCCGTAAACCCTAAAACTGAGGGTTACAGATATACAGATAAATTGCATTCATAATAATTGTACTCACACCACTATTTTAATGGTAACATTTCGAATGTACCTAATTCGAACATCATTTGATAAGCTTTTAAAAACATAAAATAACTCCGGTCTTTACGAGAAGGAGTGAATAATTGAAAAAAAATTTGATTCATTTATATGAATTCTATGGACGCTAAAAAAAAGTCCAGATCAAATTCTGCCATTGTTCTTTGCGGCGTCGGCGTCGGTAGGTAACCTACTTGCAGAAATTGCGTTGCGCAAGCACTACTTCTGCCCATAGATCACTGACGGTGTTGTTGGACACCTCCAGCTTATACTGCATCTCGGCCTGGCTTTGCTTCAGGAATGTAATGTCCTTCAGCAGCCTGGTGACGTCTACGTGGTCGAACGTGGCGGGTGGCAGCTTGTGCAGATCCTTCGCCAAGAATTCAGGCACGTCGTCCGGGTCGGTCTCCTTCATCAGCGTTATGATGTCCTGGAGACTCTTCTGTGTACCGTCCCTTAGACGAGACGGCATCTGGCTGACTTTGCCGAGCTTTGTGAACAGCAGCAACTTGGCACTGATATTCTCTTCGTCTTTGTACGATGACTTGCAAATCTGCAAGATGCTGATCTCGTCCATGTAGTTGATGGCATGTTTGATGAATGCCAATACTTCATTGACTATGAGAGTTTCTCAAATCTCAGATCGTTTATTGCAATCCATAATGTACAATTACAGGTGGTAAATAAAAGAAAAATAATAGAAACAATTATGGACCCTGTCGGGCACAGCAAATTTTTAAATAAGTAGAGAAAGGAAGAGCGTTTTATTAATTTTCTTTGTTATTCAGTTAGAGTTATTTTATATCGTATTAATTATTTTATACCTATGTATTTATATTTCATTCGTTCACTTATTCTATTAATATTTTATATGCTCGTCTATCTATTCATTTATTATTTATTTAATTTTATTTGAACTCATAGCGGAAAACGGGCAGCGGCTATAGCCGCGCAATTCGCGAATATAATATTCGTACTGTGCAGCGCAAACGCGACCGTAGTCGACCGCGCATCGCACCGCAATGATAGAATAATAGAATGATGATATATAACTAAAGAAATGCAGAAATTCATTTAAACATATTTTCTTTCTTTCTCTCTTTATCTGCGCTACTCGCCCCAGCGACAGTAAACATACGTGACTAAATATTACTAAATATTATTTATTTCTTTCACATCATGTTCGTGTCCAGCGCGAGCCACGTGGCCACTGGCCGGAGTGCACCGCGACAACCGCACGGACTCACACAGTGCACTAGCTGTATGCCGCAAACGTCTCCGATCTTAATGTAAATCTGAATATCAGATTGTGTGGAGAGGCTCTCGGCGGAGGCGGCGGCGGAGGCTCGATATCCAACTGCGGATGAAAAATAATGACATCCGCAGCTTTGATATCTCTGCGTTAGACGGCGGTAATGCCTTGATGGGCCATCAGATACCAACACCCAGATACCGTGAGTTTGCCTTACCGTCATTCGCGGCAAAAGGACGCAGTGTGTAAAAATACGCAGTGCTTTTTTCTCTGAGGGGGGTGGAAAGGCACTAGTTCCTCGAGAATGTGTGCGATGGGGCCGCCACATTGTGCCATATACCGCGGAGCGGTGCGTGTGGTGTTTCTCTGAGGGGGGTGGAGGGGCGTGGACGCTGGATACTCGAGAATGTGTGCGACAGGGCCGTCACATTGTGCCATAAGCCGCGGAGTGGTGCGTGTCGTGTTTCTCTGAGGGGGGTGGAGGAGCGGAGACCCTGGATCCTCGAGAATGTGTGCGACAAGGCCGCCACATTGTGCCATAAGCCGCGGAGCGGTGCGTGTTGTGTTTATCTGAGGGGGGTGGAGGGGCGGGGATGCTGGTTCCTCGTGAATGTGTGCGACAGGGCCGCCACATTGTGCCATAAGCCGCGGAGCGGTGCGTGTCATGTTTCGCTGAGGGGGGTGGACGGGCGGAGACGCTGGTTCCTCGAGAATGTGTGCGACATGGCCGCCACATTGTGTCATAAGCTGCGGAGCGATGCATGTCGTGTTTCTCTGAGGGGGGTGGAGGGCTAGGGACGCTGGTTCCTCGAGAATGTGTGCGACAGGGCCGCCACATTGTGCCACAAGCCGCGGAGCGGTGCGTGTGGTGTTTCTCTGAGGGGGGTGGAGGGGCGGGGACGCTGTTTCCTCGAGAATGTGTGCGACAAGGCCGCCACATTGTGACATAAGCCGCGGAGCGATACGTGTCGTGTTTCTCTGAGGGGGGTGGAGGGGCGGGGAAAAATTTTGTGGAAATGGAGCATTCGTACTTTTAAAGGTAAGTTGTTTTTTTTAATAAATGTACTTATTCAAGGTTTTTCTCAATAATACTAACCTCACTTGAATTTGACCTAATAAGATTTTTTGTTGTAACGGCCGAATGGGGTTCGGCCTACGGGGGAAAAGTTCGGGGGCAATAGTAAGCATGTGAGGACTGCGAACTTAACAGGGGATTCCAAAATTCAATAAATAGTATCTAACATTAAAACTTACTACCTTTCCTCATAAAGTGGCAATTTTATAATAATAAATCATTTATTTGCATAAAACATGGTATACAATACAACACATGGTATTTATATACTATCTGTCTGTGTCTGTGTGTTTGTCTGTTGTCTATAAAAGATCGCTCTTAGCGATAAGACAGCCCATTGTGTCACCCTTTGTAAAATTTTATATATGTATTTATATTCTATAATTTGTATGGTGTACAATAAAGAGTATTCTATCCTATTTTATTCTGTCATTCAAAACGGTAGCCAGAGCTGAATACCCTGTCTGAATCTGTCGTACCTTAAAAATGCTAAATGCCCTTCTGCCTGCCAACCCTTAATGTGGTGTGTTTGCAGATGATTGGAGTAAAATTATGCGTCATGTCTGGTGTTCTGTGAGAGAAAGTATGCAAAGGAGATCACTGTTCCGTGTTAGTTTTAATTTAAATTTTATACAATATGTATGGTATAAGTTCAGAGGTACTTTTAGCACTGGGTGATCTCATGCCAGATGCACCTGCATATGATCCCTCTATAAATAGTGACTTGGCTCGTATTTGGAGCAATATTATGAAAAAGTGTCTTATTAAAGAGACAAAACAATATCTAATGGAACAATTGATTCCAAAAAATCACCCTTTATTAAAGGCACCAAAGCAAAACCCAGAGATTTCTGCTTCGGTAAGTGACATTATTGTCAACAGACACAAAAATATAGAGTTGGAACAAAACCAACTAGGCATTGGACTGTCTATAATAAGTAATACAATATCATTGTTGGTAAACAATGATACAGGAGACCGATTGAAATTGATCTCACTACTTAGTGATGCTGGAAGGATCTTGACTGATTTACATTTTGTCCAAACAAAATCAAGGAAAAACTTGATCTTCCCTGTGATTGATAAGAAGTTTTTGAAAATCATTAAAGATGTTGAAAGAGACGAGTATATACTATATGGAGCTAATTTTAGTCAAAAAATTAAAGCTTTGTAAACTTGCCAACAAAGTGGCCAGTACATCAAGAAACCTACATTCAATCAGCATACATTAAATAAGGGAAACTTACAAGGTCCCCCTCGCTACAATCCGAGGCCAATAGCGAGGTACTGACACAAGAAGACCCAGTCCTCAATACAAGCCTGGAAACATCACGGGCACTATTATCAGTCCACGGCCAAAAAAGCCAAAAGCCTCACAGGAGAAACCTCATGCTCGCACATAGAGGAAAGTCATGCTGGAAGGCTCACACATTTTTTTACTGTGCTGGAACAAAATTTGCAAAGACAAATCCATAATTAATTATATCAAAGGATACTCAATTACCTTTGTAAAGAAACCTCATCAGAATTTAATAAATAATAATTATAATCTTTATTGATTCAGACTACAATGGTCTACAGTGTTAGTAACAAAGATAGCTTAGCCTATGTGAGTGCCACTTCCCCCTTCAGTGAAATCAGCTGTGGAAAATACTGATACGCATACTGCTATCACCAAATTATTAAAATTGGGAGCTATATCCCCTTACAAGTCTTGTAAAGACCAATTTATCTCTTCTATATAATTTTGATTTCAAAACATAATGGTACAAAGAGATTCATAATAAACTTAAAGTAATTGAATAAATATGTAAAAACATCCCATTTTAAAATGGAGGATTATAGGACAGCAATAGCTTTACTTTCTCCAGGTGATTACATGGCAAAAATAGATTTAAAAGAATCATATTTATTAGTAAATATAATTCCACAGGATAGAAAATACCTACGTTTTCAATATGATAAATTGTACGAATTTAATGCCCTCCCTTATGGTCTGTGCTCTGCACCTAATATTTTCACAAAGATCATGAAGAGTGTACACATCTAAGAGGAAAAGGGTACAAATCAGTTCAATGCCTAGATGACCTACTATGTACAGGATGGGTTCCTTCTATTTGGCAGAATCTTGATACTCCGATTTTTATTTGGCATAACTCACATGGCATAATCTTATTTAATCGAATATTTTTAAGGCATAAAAATTATTTAGCATAACTTTTGTTTGGCAGAATATTTACGTGTCCGAATTTACAATGGCATACTTTTATCTTGGCAGAATTTTGTTTCGCATAATTACCATTGCCATAATTAATATTATGCATAATTTTGTTTAGCATAACATTTATTTAGAGATACGATTATTTGGTATGGGTGCATATTTGAACATCAAAAATTAAAATAGATGTATCTTCTTGTAAAAATTAGTGTTCAAAACATCAAAAACTTATAATATATTGAATAAAACTGATAATTTAAATAAAGTAAATTTATGCTGTCGAATGGTTAAATAACCTACGTGCAATGTATTTAAAATCGAATGGTCTGCAAAAGTGACATAGAATTTTCTAAATATAGCATGTATTGGTAGCATTTTCAATATTAAATTAAATTTGTGTCATAAAAAGTCAATACGTTGTGCTGCAAAATTTTGTGACAGAAACGAATCGCTGCGAAACCGACTTTACGCAGTCTTGTCTGCCCTACCCTAGAGTGTAATTTAAACCCGCGTGGCGCCGCCCAAACCCCGCAGGCGCCGGAGCCGTGACAGAAACAATGCTTGCTGCATGTTGCATGCCTGCTTGCATGCTGCATGCCTGCTGCATGTTGCATGCCTGCTTGCATGCTGCATGCATGCTGCATGTTGCATGCCTGCTTGCATGCTACATGCATGCTGCATGCATGCTTTCACAATCAACTGTTTTATTGAGTAAATACATGCAGAATCAACTGTATACATGCAGAACAAAATGTATGCCAAAAGACGATTCTGACTGTGAATTTTCTGCGATATGATGGTTCTGCTTTTTAATTGTTATGGATATAAACATTATGCCTAAAGATGATTCTGACTAACAAAATTATGAGTTTTGAATGTATGACAACTGAGTGTATGCGAAATGATTTTCTGCGAAATGAAGTTTATGCTATCCGTTGTTATGCAAAACAATATTATGACGTAAAAAGTTCTGCTATAAAAGGTAGACCCGTACAGGATCTAGTTATCAATCATGTTTGCAGAATGTTCAAGAAACAATAGCTCTTTTAAAGTGCCTGGGATTTGTTATAAATTTTGATAAAAGTGTAATAGTACCATCACAGTCTTGCAACTTTCTTGGTTTTGTGTTTGATACAAAACATATGACATTACAATATTGCCAAATAGACAAAGTATCAAATATTAAGAAGTCGATTCAAAAATACTTAGATCTAGATCTAGAGATAGTTATTTTATACGAGATCTGGCAAAATTAATTGGGATATTAATTGCTGCCTGCCCAGCTACCACATATGGCTGGATTTACAAAAAAAAAAAATTAGAACATCATAAGTATAAATATTTATTTCAAAATAATGAAAATTATGTTGTGAAAGTAGACTTACACTCAGATATATAAAATAAAAAAAAAAAAAAAAAAAATTAGATCTACAATGGTGGGCTAATAATATTAGTACAGTATGTAAAAGTATTGCTTATCATAAACATGATATTGAACTGTTCACGGATGCCTCCAGGACTGGATGGGGTGCTGTTTACAAAAACAAAAGAGCCCATGGCTTCTAGAGCGAATATGAGAAAACATACCATATTAACTACTTAAATTACTTGCAATATTTATGACATTAAAGGTTTTTATAAACAATAAGGAATACCTTAATATCCTGTTGCGTGTAAGACAGCAATATCATATATAAACAGAATGGGTGGTATTCAGCTCCCACATTTAAATAACTTGGCCAGATCCATATGGCAATGGTAGGAAGAGAGACATATTTGGCTCTTTGCCTCCTACATTAAGTCTAGTGAAAATAAAGAGGCTAATGAAGAGTCCCGAAAAATAAATCCAGACAGAACGGGTGCTAAGCACCAGAGCGTTTCAAAAAATTGTATGTGAGCTGGTTTAACCCGAAAATTTATTTATTTGTATCCCACACAAATGCTAAATGTATTCCCTATGTCTCCTGGTTTGTCCTGGACAAAATATTTTTTTTATGCCTTTCCTCCATTCAGTTTTATGATTCGAATTTGAAAAAGGTTTACAAAAAATTAAAAATGAGAAGGCAACAGGTAATCATAGTCATGACTCGTGTATATCATGGATGTCATGCTTGCATCCCTATCACATAATACACAAAAACAATATAATGTTACATATAAAATTTGGTGGACCTTTTGCCAGGAGCATGGTATAAACCCATTCACTCCCATCTATACCACTTGTAATGTATTTCTTAACAAAATTATTTGACTTTGAAGCTGCCTATGGGACCCTAAACTCTCATAAATCAGCTCTATCTTTGATTATAGGCTCTAAAATTGGGGAGGATGATTGTATTAAGAGGTTATTTAAAGGATTCTATAACTCTAGATAATAATCTATATACTAATCACCGTTAGCAAAATACCAAACAACATAGGATCCAAATAAAGTTTTGGACACAACTGGACTCCCAATATGACATTGAGTTTTGAACGTATCTCAAAGAAACTGATGATTTTGCTTGCACTAAGCACAGCTCAACGGGCACAAACCTTATCATTAATAAAAATATCGAACATAACACTGAGTGAAAGTTGTGTTAATATTGCCATTACTGATTTGATTAAAACTTCGGCTGCTGGACGAACCCAGCCTAATCTTTTCCTGCCCTTTTTTGAAAAACCTGAGATTTGTCCAGCCAAAACATTGTGTGATTATATGAGATTGACTAGAGATATAAGAGGTCTTAATGACTCCTGTTTTTTGTCACATACAAAAAAAAAAAACCAGTTTCTTCTACTATTAGTAGATGGATTAAAAATACTCTTTCAGACTGCGGTATTGATACGCGCGTCTTCTCAGGTCATAGTACACGATACGCCTCTACATCCAAGGCTAACTTAAAAGGAATTTCATTAGATGTAATCAGACAGTTTGTCTGATTACACTAATGGCAAATGCTGGTTGGACAAATAATTCATTAACATTTGCAAAATTTTATAGGAGGCCAATTCTCAATTCAGGGGAGTTTGCCTATGCTGTGCTTAATGCAGAATAATATATTTTTAGTTAGACTATTACTTATTATATTATTGTACTGTCACGATGGATATTGTGATCAAAAATGTGCCATTATTAGTTGATAAATAACGGATGGTTACCTATGTACCGAATGAGGCTGATTAATTGATTGTTAATATGATTACTGATTGTTAATTAAGTTTAATTATAGAGAAGAATTTAAGATGTCAGTTTTGATTTAATAAAAATATTTATTTTAAAGAACATAATGACTAAGGAGTCAGGGTTATCTCAAGTTTACCATCTCTCTAAACATCTGCATGGTAAAGTAACATATATCGAGAACGAAGCACGCAGTATAATAGATGATCAAACGAACTTACCTGTGTGAAGTTCGATCATTATTATACGAAGTGCTTCGTTCGAAGATATATGTTACCTACCCATCCCACCCCAGGTAAAATCGAGATAACGTTTCAAGAATCTAAAAAGAATGACAGATCGCGCTAGGACACAGATTACGCATGAATACTAATACTTACGTTTAGTTTTAGCTCTGAAAATTGCGTAGTTGCCGAGTGACTCGAGAATGCTGCATGGTAAAGTAACATATATCTTCGAACGAAGCACTTCGTATAATAATGATCGAACTTCACACAGGTAAGTTCGTTTGATCATCTATAATAGAAGACGAATAAAATACTATATTAAATGATTTTTTATTTTATTTTAGACATGCTTTCCATAACTCCAAAGCTGTTACCTACTTATGACTTGAAGTCATTAACGTTCATTCATATGATTTTCAAACATTTTCTACAAAATATAACTATTAGTGCAAAAGAACATATTTTGCACTTCAGGAATCAGCTGTTAGTTAAAGTTTGTAACACAACCTCACTTTTACTTAATCTCTTATATCTCTGTTCTCAGATTGACAAAATCCGCAGAATTTTCAGTGAAAGGTTGATAATAAATATGTAAGCTATTAATTGACACCACTTTTATCTTGTTACACCCAGGCCAAAGATTGTATGTAATCGTTTCAGTCTCCTTTGTCGTAATTTTGACATTTTTGCAGCCGCCATCTTGGATTTTCATTTTGACCTCACTATCGTCGTATCTTCAGCATCCTCGAAAACCATGTAAACTATCTCTCTCTGTGTCTCTTTCTAATAGACATAATAAAAAATCGCATGGAGGGGGTCGGAGTCGCATAACGCTACGCGTGCATTTTCGGTAAGTATACAATATGGCGATATGTCATGGAAAACTCAAATTTATACGGTGTGTAAAAAACTTAATAAATTTTGTTACGCTTTATACAGACTATCTCAGATTGTAAATCAAGCAGCAGTACTAACCGCCTATCATGCCTATGTAACGTCTACGCTTAGATATGGACTAATTTATTGGGGGAATGCTACAGATAGGGAACTCGCTTTTAGGGCTCAAAAGAAATGTCTCAGGTCCAGTTGAAAACCAGCGCCAGGCACTAGTTGTCCGGCATTTTTTGCTGAACTGGGCCTTTTTAGCGCAGCCGTGAGGCACACTTTTCCTGCTAATTTCTTACATCGGACTTCACACTTTTTATTTAATCTTTTATTTTTTTTTTATTTTTTTATTGTGTGTGTGTTTACTTGATGTATGTATCTGGTGTATTGTGTGTCTTTCAGTTTGTGCCAAATAAATGCATTTTCTTTCTTTCTTAGCTGTTTGTGGCATACGTGCCCCAGATGTGTGCCATGTTTTGAACAGCTTAAGATTTTAACCTTTCCTGCCCTCTACATCTATGAGGTCGCTACATTCGTAAAACCCAATAGGGAAAAGTTTGGTAACCTGCACTCCCGTCGGCATGTCGACAAAATAGCAAATAATATGCCTTCAAAAACAGCCCTACTTTCTAAAAGTTTCTTCGGAATGTCTTCACGAATTTGGGTCATAAACAAAACAGGAATATAAAATTTAAAAAAATAAAAATGTCTTCTTTTTTATAAAAAATCAGCATTTATTATGGAAAATAGCAAAATAATTATACCGTCCACAAAATCAGAGATCAACACCTTATTTTCATGAAAATATGTGACATTTTAGTTTTTATGTGTCCACCGAAAATACCAAATAATCCACAGGAAAGTCTAAAATAGAGATTTTAATCAACAAAATAAACTCTAACATTTCGTAACCTTTACTACAAAAACAATTACGTTGTACTTTACTTCTTCATATTAAAAATAAAACAAACAATCCAAAATAATCAATCAAATAAAATAAAACTTTTAGTCCACAGAAATGACGTCTTTTCCGTTAACAAAATTATTATATCGTCGGCGCCAGTGCAGGACTTGTCGAAGTTTTATTAGAGACTCAAAAATCTAATCATTTGATTTGGAAATAAAATTGACACTTATGTTATCCCTACAAGATTGTCCAGGCAGAACATAAAAAGTACTTGATGAATTACATGTAAATTTAACAGAGTGTCATTTAATAATCGAATTTGACGTTTACTTTTCATTCGGGTTATCGTCTCATTTTTACCAGAAGTTAATCTACTGCGCTCATCTTGTATTAAAAAATCATGCACAACTTGTCTCCTATCCTTTTTTAATACTGTTTTTTTAGAACTATCCATTTTCCCATTGTTTTCTTTTTTTTTCTAGCCTTCTTATACGCATCTTGTATTTTCTTATTTGTTTGCTCATTGCTAAGACCTTTAAATTTAAAGTCTTATTACGAGCAGCAATTGCCCTTCCAACTTCAGCACGTGAAAATGACGAAGAAGGACTTGACGGTGGAGTATCTTCTTCTAATAGGGCAGCGGTGGCTTTCCGCATTTTTATTAATTCACGACGCTTTTTTGATTTCTCACGCCACATTTTCCTAATTTGACGCTGCTGTCTCGGAGCACATTAACCAATCGTCTTAATTTCACCTCTTTCTTTCTTCTTATAATACCTTTCTCTATCTTTCTTGCGTATCTCTTCAATAGCAGCATCGCTCAGTTTTGCACGCGCTCGCCGTATACTCATTTTTTTTTGTTCACGTCGCCTTATCTTCTTTTCTTCATCAGTTAGATGCCTAATATTACTTGTTCTAGGCGTTATTAACTGAAAGAGAAATCATAACCCACATGTACACACCAATTTGAGCAATAGCAAGCGTTAACAAAATGGTGGGTGTGACGATACGAACAGTCCAGAAGGTGAAGCTAAGGTATGAAGAGACTGGAAACCATCTGAGCAGACTTTGTAATGGCAGACCCAGGTGTACTAGTGCCCGAGAAGACCGTTATATTGTTTCCACTGTGTTAAGAAATAACCACCTTAGTGCAGTTGAAGTCCAGCAACAGCTTCTTCAGACCCGAAGGGACTACCATAGTGACAGTACAGTGAGAAGAAGACTTTGCTTGCATCTCATCATCATCAATCTGAAACCTCGAAGACCAGCGAGTGGCCCCAAACTCGAGAGAGAGCATGGAGTAGCGCCACTGCGATACGCCCGTGAACACATACAGTGGGATGAAGAAAGTGGTCAATAATTTTGTTCACAGATGAGTCTCGATTCTCACTTTACACTTCTGATGGAAGGCTAAGTGTCTATAGGCAGCCTGGTGAGCGATACCTTCAAGACTGCTTCTCAGAAAGAGTCCAGTACGGTGGAGGCAGTGTACATGTATGGGCTGGCATATCTTCAGAAGGTCGCACAGAGTTGGTGGCCATAGAAAATGGCACTCTGACTGGGGAAAGATATGCCCAAGAGATTCTTAACGAGTATGCAGGGCCGTATTTAGCAAATATGGGTGATGGATCGATGCCGATGCATGATAATGCCCGGCCAGACACGGCTCAGGTCGTGCAAAAGTATATTCAGTAGGTTGGTATCAGCGTGATGGCTTGGCCATCAACAAGTCCTGATTTCAGCCCGATTGAGTACATCTGGGATGAGCTAGGGAGGCTAGTCAGAAGCCGCAGATCACCACCTACCACCCTCTAAAACAGGCCCTGATTGAAGAATGGGAGAATATTCCCCAACATCGGCTCCGAAACCTCGTGTTCAGTATGCCAAACCGACTCGAAGCTGTAGTCAGAGCACGAGGAGGCAATACCAGTTATTAAAAATTAAATAACATGTAAAACATACTCATAAATGTTAATTGAGTTTTTTGACACTAAGGTAAAAAGGCCTATTTTTATTGTTTTATCTTTTTTTTTAAAGTTAAAAAATTTACTAATGTATAAGAATAAGAATAAGAATAAGAATAAGAAGATTTATTTGCGCAAACATGTGTATACCTACATACATACAGAAATAAATTAATACATGCATGTTAGATCTTAAATAAAAATAGTGGGTCACGACATGTCTGCCATTTCTCATGGCGTGCAAATATATTATTAAATCAATTATTATAATTTTTACATTTATTACTATATATTAAATACCTATTCAATTAAATATTACACAATGAAAGAAAATTGTTACTTATATTTAATAATTTACATTACATTATAAAATTATTTATTATTTATCTATCTGACCTAAATTACTGTAATGTGATTTATTTGTTATTTGATAGTAATCACAATGAGTCGTTTAAAAATTCTGTAATATTATAATATGCTTTTTGTGACAAAAACAATTTCAGTTTGCTTAAATTTAGGTATAGTCTGCTCTTTCCAACTTTTGGGCAATTTATTATAGATAGTTGGTGCCATGCAAAATACACTCTTGCGCATAAGTGCAGTTTTTGATGGATGTACACAAAGTTTACTATCATCACGTCTATTTCTCGGAAATTTGTCTGCCATACGAGGAAACAAATGTGGATTTGTTTTTACGAACATTGCTATTTCTAGTATTAAAGTGAAGGCAATGTTAATATGTGATACTTAATGAAATAATTTTTACAGCTATCGGTAGTTTTCAGATTGAACATAGATCTTAAGCAGTACTTTTGTCTTTTAAAGATGATATCCCTATCAGTTGAATTACCCCAGAAGATAACTCCATATCTAATGATGGATTCAACTAAACCGTAGTAGGCCGTTAATAGTGCTTCTATATTTAGAGTACGAGATAATTTATATAACGCATATGCACAACTACTTATTCTTTTGGCTAGAGCTTCAATATGCGGTTTCCAATTTAAGTTTTTGTCAATTATTAAGCCTAAAAATTTTGTTTAATTAGCTATTTGTATCTTATTATTATTATATTCGATGTCAAGACTAGATAATGATGATCGTTGGGTGAAGTGAATCAAAGTTTTGTTTATATTAATTTTCAAATTATTATTATTCAGCCACGTTACCGCTTCAATTAATGTATTTTTTATGTCCGTTTCATAAGTATTCTTATTATGGCATGGTATAGTTATCGTACTGTCATCTGCAAACAGTGTCATGGGGTGATTAATGGATTTAGGGAAGTCATTAATTTACAGTGTAAATAAGAGAGGTCCAAGTACACTGCCTTGCGGTACTCCATGAGGGACTGTACACTCGCTTGACTTAAAAATCTCTTCACGTTTAGAGCTCATATTTAATCGATTAATTTGAGTGACTTGTTTTCTGTTGTCTAGATATGATTGTATTAGATTCAATATGTTTCCTCTTACACCATATGCATCAAGTTTTTTCAATAATATGTTATGTTGGACATAATCAAATGCCTGTATCATATCACAGGAAAAGGGAATTAAAGGTGTATTTCTATCCATGTTTGTCATTATGATATGTAAAAAGTCATATACGGCCATGTTAATTGTTTTTTTCTCCCTAAATCCTTTCTGTTCATCACAGAGTATATGATTTTTTTCAAGATACGTATTGAGTTCTTTGTATATATATTTTTCCATGATTTTTGAAATTATTGGTATTAACGATATTGGCCTGTAAAATTCTATTAACTCCCTATCCTGCTTCTTGAATAGTGGTTTAACTATTGATTTTTTAGCGCATTCGGAAAAACACCTTCACTGATGCTTAAATTAACAATGTAGCTTATAGGACCACTTTCATATGCTACAGTTTTAATAATATTTGTACATATACCATCGTACCCTACACTGTTTGTATTTTTTAAGGCTGCAATAATTTTTAATATATCATGTGCTAGACTTGGGCCCATGAACATTGAGTCTTTTTTTATTAAAATATGTTTGGTCACTGAGGTTCCCGAGCCAGTCATAGGTTTAATTTTATCTATAAAGTAATCGTTAAATATATTTGCAATATAAACGGGGTCAGTTACAATTTCATATCTAATTTTGTCTATAGTGTTTTTCGGTAGGTTTAGTTTCGTTTGATTTATTATTTCCCAAGTAGTCTTAGCTCTATTATTAGACATTTTAATTTTATGTACATTTTGTACTCGTTGAGTTAAATGAATATTTTTTTTTAGCAATTTTGAATAACTCTTAAATTTATTTTTGTTTATATCGGTAGGTGTTTGTCTGTATTGCCATAATAATTGACGTTTATTTTTGCTACATAATTTAATACCACGAGAGACCCAGCTAGGCCTTCTTTTCACTTTTACAGTGATAAGAGTTTCAGGGAAGCCCTGTGTATATAGCAAACAGAACATTTCTGTGAAGGCATTGTAAGCAATGTTTGGGTCCTTAGCTTCATATACTTCAGCAAAAGATAGGCTATTGAGGTAGGATTTAAATTTGTCTATGTTCTCTTTACTATAGTCCCGTCTAGTGATCCGCCAATGATTTCTAGTGCTTGCGGTGCTAATTGGACAACTGAGTAGTTGCGCAGTATGGTCAGACAAAGCCAGTTCCAAAACTGTAGTTTTACGATACATATTAAAATTATGCGCAAAATTGTCGATGCATGTATTGCTCTTTAAACGAGTAGGTTGACGAATAGATAGTTTAAAATTAAAATTTAACAATAAACTTTCAAATTCTAGGGTCTGTTTATTTTTCTTCAATATATCTATATTAAAATCACCCGCTAGTACAACATTTTTAAATAATTTTTTTGTCAGAACACGTAATAATATCTCTAATCTACTCATAAATTCATCAATATTACTTGGATTTGGTACTCTATATATGCATACAATTACAATTTTATAATTTATAGTTTACTAGTTTCAAAGAAAGCTGATAAAATTTGCTGCAAAACGTTTTTTATTTTAAATCTCTAACTTCTATTGTTTAAAAAAAATTGAAATTTTAAAAGTGTAGTACATACTTAGTTTTGCAGGCCAGAGATTTTATTCTATGTTCAGAGTGCACAGTCGCGACTCGAGTTCCTACGTCTGTGAAAAGTTGCGACGAAAATAAAGCAAGTGCACAGCACAGGACGTTCTGCGACACTATGTAAATTAACCCCCTCCCGCCCTGCACCCCCCCCCCCCCCCCCCCCCCCGCCACCCTGGAAGACCCACCTGCCCGCTGTCGTCTTAATACAGCCTAATTGCAGACACAAAATGACTTGGAAATGGACTACACATAGCGAAAATAAACAGTCGCCGGCGAAACGAAACTTTCCTTGTGTGACGAAAGCTTTTATTAATGTGTTAATGAAAATAGGTAACGATTAAGTTTTATTTATTTTAGAGGCCATTTCGAGTCGTAGCTGATCTCAGTAAAATAAAATGTTAGGCAGACACGAACAGCTTTTCAATTATAAAGCGAAATTGCTGCTGTAAATCAGTCGGAGAGTCTAGAACAGTTTAAATGTCTGGTATGTACCGAAAGTGAAATTGCAGCCATATAAGAGATTCAAGTGAAGGCGCGCGGTCGCCGGCAAAGTAATAAGAAAGTCGCGCTGCAGACACGCTCAGAAGGCGCGGCGTCACGCGCGAACGGATCGACACCGCCGGCGCGCCGTGTGCGTGCTCAGAGAGAGTGCTCAGCCGCTCCACATGATCGCGACCATTTGTTTCAGGATCGCGTCGCGCTAGTGGGTGTTCTGTATCGCAACAGTCCGCGGCGCGCTCTGCTCGAGCCAGTCTCATCGCGTTCCGGACATTTGCTACCATTTCTTTTCTCCCGTCTAATCCCGGCATCGATTTGACAGCATTGGTGCAACCATTCCAAATCATAAACTAGGTTAGAGCATTTTTATTGTAGCCGATCGTAGAGATGCCAGATTTATTTTGGTTTTTATTCGCTGAATTTCTCAACAATCGCTTTGTAGCTATTGTAAACGTTCGCTTTGAGAATTTCCACAGGAAAATACAAAATATTATTGTCCATTCCGTAGGGTGGCAGGTTAGGGACGTGTCGCGAAAGCTCAGCTATTGTAGGCTCGTTTCGGCAAACGAACTGAGTGGAAAATTGCATTTCACTATGTCAACGTTTTAGCTGGAGGGCGCGGGATGCGGGGCGTGGGGGGGGGGGGGTGAGGCGCAGCGGACGACGCTCGCCGACGCCTCTGCAGATTGCCGCCCGCGCTGACCCATATACCCAGTTTTTAACGTCTTTGCGTGTACTTCCCGACTCCCGGCATACATTCCGCTGAACGTGCTCTCCGGACAGTCGTATCCTCAATTATATCCTCTACTTCTGCTAAGATCTCTCTAATCATTCATGCACGTTGTCTAGAAGTGCATGACAGTTATTACGGTAGGCTGCACGTTACAACAAAACTAGTGCAGGTGGCTTCTGACTCCATTGAAACTGTGTACTATGTGTCTCCTTCGTGAATCCTCCTTCAATAACACTTGTGCCGTTTATTTTGCACTCCGCACAAACCTCTCCAACTCCCAAAACGTATCAAATACTGGAAATCATCGAACAAGATGGAAGATTACACAGAAAGTTGGGTAAAGTTTGCCCGAGCCCGGTTATGACGAAGTATTTACTTATTGTTACTTGTTTTTATTATATTCGGTTATTACAGACGTTCCAAGTGTACAAGATATTGTTTGTCCCAAGTCTTGAATTGAACGTATTAACTAACAGCCGGTGGAGTTTATGATGTTTATGATGAGTATGAGTTTATGATCACCCGTGCAGCCGGGCGGCTGCACGGGTGATCACTTGGTATGTACCAGCGAGGTGGTGTTCCACTCCTATTCCTGTGCGGCGACATGTCAGAACATGGAGAGTCCTGAGCCATACGAGCTATATCTAAGTTATAGAGGCATATTTCCAGCAATGGGTGATTCCAGACGGATGTAATGAGCGTGAAGACGATCTAAGTGAAGTAGTAACGCGTTTATATAGCGTTTTTATTTGTATTATATTACACACTAGCTTCTGCCCGCGACTTCGTCCGAGTGAAATTTCTTGTTCCCCCGCCCCACCCCGTCGCATCGCATTGCCCGCCCGCGCTATTACCTACTTTCGTTTTCAGACTTTTTATTTCTATATTCTCGGCCCCTAAGAGTTCTAGCGTGATGTTAATAGCCTTCCTAAAGAATTGGGCTGTCAAATATAAAAATCATTTTTCAAATCCGACGTAGTTCCAGAGATTAGCGCGTTCCAACAAACAAACTATTCAGCTTTATAGTTTAGTACATAGTAGTATAATATTATTATGTAGATATAGATTTTGTTGCGGAGTTATTTTAAAATTATGATATCTCCTAAGTTGTTGATTGAAATCAAGTGATGTCAGGGGCAATTTTGTTCAAAATTAAATACTTGTGACGAATAACGTATTTATTTGGATAAGGATTAATATCATGTTGATAAATCACCCTCGCAAATAATGCATTAATTTCGAAGAAATATTACCTTAAAAATGGTTATAGTGAGTCAATATTTATAGTGCCAGTTACAAACATTGTAGTCTGAAGAAGATACGCGAATATTTGGGTAAGTAAACTTGATTACACAGACACAGAAAGACTTCTAGAAGTACTTCAATAATGATGTAGTTATTAAATTGGTATTTTTTTTTGTTGCATTTAGTACTTTCTATCAGGGCTCTGAACCAGTTTAAAAAGAGCGGTTAATTTCGATTAAATATATTCATTCCTTCATTAACCGGTTAAACGAGTAAACTGTTCTTATGTAACCCAAATGATAAAAGTTACCGGTTACATAAGCACAAACGGTTTTGACACCCAAATTAATTCGTCTACTTTTTTAACACTTCCGACAAGTTATAGAAAAAAAAAAAAATGTTTGATCTGAGGACGTCAAAAACAACCGGAGAACATAAATGGTGCGGATAGATTCATGTTTCGACTTGCTTAGTTCTTTGCGCGCCCGCAAACAAAGCGTCGAGCAAACCTACGCCAGTCGCTACTCACTTCACGTTCATTTTATAAACAAAAAAATAAAAAAAAAAACATTTAAAAATATAAAAAATAGTAGCCCACCGGTATCGGGAACAGGGTCCAAGCTACCGGCGGTCAGGGCTCCAGAGAGAGGAACCTCCTGACAATGCGAGCCGTGTCCAGAAGTACCGCTCTCTGAATCAAGCCCTTGATCCAGCTGCCCAACGAGAGCCTCCTCAGGTGTTGGTCGAGCCTCTTGGCTATTAACCCATTGGCTGACACAACTATCGGCACAATGATTGCTGAGTCCACATGCCACATGTCGACAACCTCGCGAGCCAAGTCAAGAAACTCGATTTGTTTATTTTTCTCGGCTTTCACGAGGTTCTCATTATGCGGGACGGCTATGTCAACAATCATTGCGTGCCGCTCTGATCGATCTACCACACCTATATCAGGCTTATTGGCAACAATAGTCCTGTCAGTAATGATGGATCGATCCCAGTACAATGTGATATTTCCATTTTCGAGAACTGGGTCGGGCCTGTAGTACGGCACCTCAGATTCCACAAGGCTGTATTTAAGAGCTCGACCACATCTCGATGCATCCTCACGTCGGTTTCTAGGAAATATTCCCTGAGACTGCATATCTCGCGATTGTGGAGGGTCTTAGCGTTTAAAAAGCCTCGACCTCCACATTTTCGCGGGATATACAGCCTCATTACCGATGACCGTGGGTGATGCATTCGATTTGCAGTCAGCAATGTACGGACCCTTCTATCCAGGGCCTCGAGTTTGGTCTGAGTCCATTTGAGTTTGCCGAAAGAGTACATCAAAACCGGCATAACCCAACTATTGAAGGCGCGCACCTTGTTTCCGCCTGATAAAAGACTATTAAATACTTTTTTCAGGCAGCCAAAGAAGTGCTCCTTCAACGATTGTTTCATATCAGTAACATTGATGCCCAATGCTTCCGACATACCTAAATACTTGTAGGTTTTGGCTGCGGAGAGGACTCTAAGGTTTGTGGAGTCCGAGAGTTGGGTTCCCACGGATTCCACAATCTCCCCTCGCTTTACATGCATGACCGCATATTTGTCCACACCAAATTCCATCCTGATGGCGCTACTGAAAGTTTCAGTTACTTTCAGTAGCTCCATAAGTTGCAAATTGTTGGGAGCAAAGAGTTTTAGGTCATCCATGTAGAGGAGGTGCGATATAAACTGACCACCTCTCCTCAGCCGGTAGCCTAGACCTGAATCCTCCAGCAGTGTGCTTAGAGGATTCAAGGCTAAGCAGAACCAAAGCGGACTCAAACTATCGCTCTGGAATATGCCTCACTCGATCCTTATCGGCTCGCTATTCCTCTGGATATTTCGACATCCTGGATAGCGAAGGATCGTCCTCCATTGCCCCATACACGTCATTAGGAAGGTGCGCAGAGTTGTATCTACTTTATACAACTCCAGCCATGAGCCATATATGTGGCACCGAGTCATAGGCCTTCTTATAATCTATCAAACATGTCGACAGATCCTTTCGGGAACGACGAACCTGTTGGCTAATGGCCATATCAATGAGGAGTAGCTCCTTAGTACCGCGGGACCCGTCCCTACATCCATTTTGAGAGACAGACATGCTGTCTATATGTTTGTTAATTTTAGCTCTCAAAATGGATGTAAGAACTTTATAGACCGTTGGTAGACAAGTGATCGGTCTACAATTTTTGGGATCCGCCGTACTACCTGATTTATGGAGCAGGTGGGTTATTCCTGTCGTTAGAAACTGGGGTAGCAACCCTGACTCTAAGGCTGACTGGAACTGGGCTGCCAAGGGGGCGTGCGACCTTTGGAACCACTTTATTCATAAGTTGTGCAGCCCGTCCGACCCTGAAGATTTCCAGTTAGGCAACGGACGGACTGCACGAGCAACATCTTGGGGGCTGATGATAAGTGCCCCCATTTCTGGTATTAGATCGCACGCTCGCTCGATCTTCCCAGTCCTTCGGTATGACTGACAGGCACCGACCAGATGTTTCGCCAGAACGAACACATGGCGATATCATCCGGTAGGCGCGTGTCAGTCACACCTTGGTCTGGTCGCTCCCAAGCCCTATAATCCCACCTTTCATCGCTCTGGAATGTACGATTCTGAATGTACCGCTCCACTCTTCGCCTGTACCGACGAATACGGTTTGCCCATGCACAAATCTTCTGCTTTAGGAAGTCGATACGCTCTGTGATGCGGGACAAATAATCTCGAGAACTAATATCAGTCCCCGATCTATATCAGAACGCCCGCCTCACAAAGCGCATCACTCTAGGGCGAGTATTGCCCTCCCTGAAGCAGATTAGTTTGCCGATGAGCGCACCAATACGACGCTCAATTCTGCACTGCCAAGCTGGTATGGCTGGTTTCGGTCGTGTAGCTCTAGAGTCACTGGCAAATTTGACGTGAGCTACATGACGTGCCGTTACAGCCGCGCAGTACCGAATTGAATGAGTATCGGTGAGGTCCCCGCAGGCATCAAAATGACTTGATAACTGCGCATCCAGAACCCCCACCAGCGCCCTATTTTTGTTATGCATGGGCAAACGAGGTAAGCGTGGTGTAAGTTCGGGCGACATGAACCGATATTTCCGAATCGCACCCTCCAAAGCATTCCTCAATTCCTCATTGCACTGGATAGTTACATTTGTAGCCCTGTCATTACTCCCCTCGTCAGCATGGCTAGTGTTAGACTGCGGTAGTACTTACTGCAGCAGTCTGCGACTGGTGGGCGATGACATGGCTACTCTGCATTTCACTTCGCAGGCGTTCAAGTACACTTTCATCTAACATATGATTACGCTGAATAACCCGCACCTGATCCGACAGTCGTTGTGCCGAAACGTTGACAGCTGGCTCAAGCACCTGAAAAAGAGAGAGCATCCGAACACGGTACGCGGTCAGATTGTTCCCCCACTCTGTAGCCCCATTAACTATTTTTATTATTGTGGTGAATGTGATAACTAAGTAGGTACCTACTTAGCTATTTATTATGGGGAGAAAGTCTGAAGGGCACGATTAGTACCTACATAAAAACCAGAATGATACAATATTTTACCTAGTTATCTTGAATTTATACCCCTTACTTTAGGAATATGTTCGTGTGCTTTCTATTAATTTATACAGGGTGGATACGACGTAAGAGATTTCCTTTGAAATACTGCTTCTGCCCATACAAATGAACAACTTTTTCTGAGAAAGTAATAGTCTATTCCCAAAAAAAAAATGGCCTTACCATATAAAAGTTATCATCAGCTGATCAAAATTAGTACGGGAGGTCCAACATTTTTTTCGGAATAGAATATTACACTCTTGGAAAAGTGATTCACTTCTGTGGGCAGAAGCAGTAGGTACTCGTATTTCAAAGGAAATCTCATAGGGCGTATCCACCCTGTACATATGTATGTATTTAGACATTTATAAGTATATTTATCAGTTGTCTGGTTGACATAATACAGACTCTGCCTAGTTTGGGGATCAGATGGCCGTGTGTGAGTTGTACCAAAATATTATTAATTTCTTGATCATGAATCGTTGGTAATTCAAATTCAATAAAAGTTTTTTTTCATCTCTAAAAGTTAAAATTTGTGTACAAATGAATATAGTTGTAATTTGTGAACTAATCGTAGGCCTGTAATTAAGAACTCCAAGTCCTCCGAATAAGATCAAGATTATTATGGGTACTTGCGGAATAATTTATTAATTATTATTTTATTTTTATTATAAATATAATCTCGAAAAATACTATTTTCAGTGTGATTTATATTAAGCATATAATTAGGATTCAGGTGGCATTGTTTACTGATTGAGTACAGAAAAAAAACAATTTTATATATTATAGGAAGACGGTGCCGGCGACGTTGCGAACTTGCACGCGTCTTGATGCGTCTATTTTGTGACTAAATGACATCGCAACGTCCAGACCGTGCTTGCGAGTAGTTGCGAGAGTGGCGGGGGCGGGGGAGTTCAAGTTTGGTTTTAACCGGTTAATTTTCACGATCAAAACCATAATTTATGAAAAACCGGTTTCCCGCATAAACCGGTAAAAACCGGTAAAGTGCAAACCTTAACCTAAATCGATTTCGGTTTGGGGTCAATGACCGTAACCGGTTAAGAATTTCAACCGGTTTCCGAGCCCTGCTTTCTATAAGTAGGATATTATATATATTATTATTATTTCAAAAATTAACTAACTATGGAAAAAAAATCAGCTGATTGCTTAGTATGGGGATGGCCTGAAACACAGGTTTTAATTTTTTTGTTAACCTAGCTCAGGCAGGTCGCCACAAGTTATAATGTCAGTACCAGCGCACCTTTCATAGGTATTTAAAAACATGCAAATTAAACTAGCTTTTATATTAGTATTTAAGCCAATCTGTTAAGAACTTGGTACTACTACTAAATATTTATAAGTTTGTAAATGTATTACTTTGTAAAAGGACCTAAAATATAGATATATATTGTTTTATCTTTGTGGAATAGAGGAATGGACTGTATGAATTTACGTTACTGTGATGGTAAGAGAAGAAAGTTCTGTATGAACGGAGTGCTTCCCGTTCGCCCAGTCAAGGAACAATCAACCAAGAAAAAATCGAGTACGACTCACCTTTTTCCTAGCCGCGGCCGCTTCTGGATGCTTTCTTTATTGGAAAGATGATCACGGAGTCCGGCACGTTGCACAAGACACGGTATTGTACAAATTGTCCTTGTTTTATAATTTTCACTCACGGAGCTACAATTTTCGATGCTGTTCGAACGAGGCGCGCACGGGCTTCTCTCGTTTTCCTATACGTTCTGCGCAGATGGCGCGCAGATCGTGTTGTTGCAGTGACATGCAGCACGGTGCAGCCAATAGCGTGCCGGTATGGCGAGCGCACAAGAATATTCAAAGTTGAATTGTCCAATCATGGGCTATATACAGAACAATCTTAAAAGACTGACATAAAACCGTTTACGCAGCGCACGCAACGGAAGGTCTCAAAAAAGAATCATTTTTTCCGTTTTTGAAACATTTCCCATTGATGCTCCGCTCCTATTGATTTCAGCGTGATGTTATATAGCCTAAATCCTTTATCGGTAAATGGAATATCCAACACAAATATACTTTTTTAATTCGAACTAGTAGTTCCTGAGATTAGCGCGTTCAACCAAACAAACTAACAAACAAACTCTTCAGTTTAGATAAATCGAGAGGGTCATCAATCCGCGGAAAGTTTTAACACCGCAATTCAGAAAAATGACGTATTTGCACAACGCCATCTATGGGTGAATGGATAATAAGAAGCGTTGGGCATCAATGTTACTGACATGAAGCAATCGTTGAAGGAGCGCTTCTTTGGCCGCCTGAAAAAAGTATTTAATAATCTTTTACTCGTATCAGGTGGAAACAGGCGCCTTCAATAGTTGGGTCATGCCGGTTTTGATGTACATTTTCGGCATACTCAAATGGACTCAGACTGAACTCGAGGCCCTGGATAGGAGGGTTCGTACGCTGCTGACTGCAAATCGAATGCATCATCGGTAATGAGGCTGTATATCCCGCGAAAATGTGGAGGCCGAGGCTTTTCAAACGCTAAGGCCCTCCACAATCGCGAGATATGCAGTCTCAGGGAATATTTCCTAGAAAACGACGTGGGGATGCATCGAGATGTGGTCGAGGTGGACAAGGGCCTCGCCCCGCTCTCCTTAGCTAAAGAGAACTGGCGCAAGCCAGTAGCGCTTGATACTAATGATCGCATGGAAGTATGGCAGAGTAAGGAGCTTCATGGATGCTTTTACCAGGCCCTACATGGACCTGATGTAGATCTACTAGCATCCGTAGCCTGGCTGCATTTCGGTGACCTCTTTGGAGAAATCGAAGGTTTTGTCTGTGCAATTATGGACGAAGTTATGATGACGAACCATTGCCAGAGATTTATTGTGAAAGACGGCACGGTTGACATCTGTCGGGCATGCCACCCGCCGGAGGAATCCATCAGGCATATTATCTCCGGGTGTTCTCGTCTAGCTAACGGAGAGTACTTGCATAGACACAACCTTGTAGTCAGGATAATCCATCAGCAACTTGCTCTGAAATACAGCCTTGTAGAATCTGAGGTGCCGTACTACAGGTATGTGCCCGACCCAGTTCTCGAAAATGGAAAGACTACAAAAAAGATCACCTTTGGAGGTGAAAAGGGGGTGATACAGTTAATATAAAAAATCTCATTTCATTGATCTAAATACTTGAAACTTGGCCTAAATGCCTATCTAAATTAATCATGAATTTTCAAAAACTACTGTTTGTAGGGGTAGTAAATAATAAAGTTTATACTTATAAGTTTTTTTAAACTACCCCTCAAGAATGGTTTAGGGGTGTCAAAGTTTCTATGGAAATAAAAAAAAAAAACATAAATATTCATGTGTTTTAGGGTTTTTCAAAAAATCAACCCCTGGCGGGGTGGAAAGGGTTCGGGCCAGATTTCACTGTGAAAATGGGTATAAATAACGGTTTAGTCAAACAATTGAAAAGTACCAAACGATTTTTAAAAAAAAGGTCAAAGGTGTACGAGTATGTCGTTTATTATATACCTAACAATCTTATTCCTTTAATTTATAAACTTGAAGCTTTTCTGAATAAATGATACTACCTTTTGAAAGGCGGAGGGGGGTCTTAAAAAAATTAGAAGAAAGTACGAATACGGTGAAGTGCTATAAAAAAAATAGAATAGGACAGAATACTTCTGCTTAGCCTTTTCCCAACTATGTTGGGGTCGGTTTCTAGTTCATCCGGATGCAAATTTTTAAATAGGTACCCTATCTATACAATAAAAGGGTTTAGCCGTCCTTCCATAAGCAAACTGCCCCCGATAGGAACCTATATCGTAACCTATGTTATATTGTAGAGGGTACTAATAGTAGTTCATCGCGTAGATATTAGCTCTATATCTTAGGTAATTGAGGAGCTATTTGAAAAAAAGTGTCCGGAGACGACTTTTTTTCAAAGTGATATATCTCTGTTGATTTCAAAGCTAGAAAAATAAAACCAATTCCAGTGTTTATGGTACACTTTACAGTTTATTTTATATACATTTTCATGAGCCAAGCTTAAATATAAAATATTAAAAAAATGCAATTTTTTTTTTTTTTATTGATTTCTATCAGATCGAATTGAATTACCACTTTGGAAAAAATATATAATAATTGTCTATACCTTGCCTAACAGCATGCCAAGTTCACTGCATTCACTTGTTATTATATATATATTTTTAAACATGAACAAACAATACGTCCCTGAATTAGGAATTTGTAAAACTGCGCAAATAATAACAGCGAAAGCGTACCACGACTATGCACTGTGATCATGTAGGAACATGCACGCGCGAGTACTTTGATAATCTAGTCACTATAAAAGTAGATCGACAAAATATTGTGATAGGCTAAAGACACCACAAAACCTACAGATGTTACATTGACTACAACCCCAATGGAAAAAGCCACGAAGATATTCAGCGTTATTGCTGTAACTGTGCAAATGGAAATCGAACAGTTGGGTGTTGCTCTCACGTGGCAGCAATTATATATTATTTTTCAAATGCAAGATATAAATCGCATATAGTTCGCCCAGCAGAAATATTATCCAGTGTTTTTTCTATAAATAAAGATCACGTTGTAATTAATGAAAATAGTGACGATGACTAATAAAAGCTATTTTTTATTAATATGGATTTAACTATTACTGAGAAAATATCCTTCCATTTTCTTTTAAACCTTTCATGCCCAATATTGAAAAATCGAATATGTAATACGATTTAATTAAATACTAGATAATTGAAAAATTAAAAGTTAAAAGCATCAACAAAGTGGTCATAAGGTGGTCCACTTACTTTTATTATTTTTTTTCATCATGTTGCACCTTATGGATTTTAATGAAACTTGGCATGCTGTTAGGCAAGGTATAGACAATTATTATATATTTTTTCCAAAGTGGTAATTCAATTCGATCTGATAGAAATCAATAAAAAAAAAAATGCATTTTTTTAATATTTTTATTTAAGCTTGGCTCATGAAAATGTATATAAAATAAACTGTAAAGTGTACCATAAACACTGGAATTGGTTTTATTTTTCTAGCTTTGAAATCAACAGAGATATATCACTTTGAAAAAAAGTCGTCTCCGGACACTTTTTTTCAAATAGCTCCTCAATTACCTAAGATATAGAGCTAATATCTACGCGATGAACTACTATTAGTACCCTCTACAATATAACATAGGTTACGATATAGGTTCCTATCGGGGGCAGTTTGCTTATGGAAGGACGGCTAAACCCTTTAAGTCTGTTTGTAATATCAAAATAACAGATTTTACAAAATGAAACACCCAACTTATGAAAAAAAAGTTTTTTTTTAATTTTTGTGTCTCTTTATTCCGGCTAATCTTCGAAACGGCTGGACTGGTTTTGACGGGACTTTCACTGGCTGATTTTATGGAGTAACATAATTATATTAAATTATTTCTTATAACTTTTCGCACACAAAAAAGGTACAAAGGCTGCCTTTTAGACTTTATAGGCTACTTTTTGTCTCGGTAGCATGTTCTCGTGGGATAATTTCCGACATCCACGCGGGCGAAGCCGCGGGCTGAAGCTAGTATTTTATTTATTTATTTGAAAGTAGGAGAACCAACAGCTGAACCAAATTAATAACAATTGTATAAGCGACACAGAGCCAATTACAGGTTCTCACGAGTAGAAACGAATAAGGTAGTAGAAATCTTAGGAGCACTAAGTAGCAAGCACGATAAAAATACAAATAAAAGAAAATTATAAACTAGACGAGGCCGGCGTTTCCTATCTGACTACTCTGAAAAGAAAGGCCTTAACAAACTCAGAGGTCACAGTCTCTTTTAAAGTTCAGACATAATCTTGGTCAGTTCATGTGAAGACCATGTAGATGTCTGAAATGGACTTTTGAGGAAAGAACCACACAGATTGAGTGGACCTGTCCAGTCAGTGCACGCATTTGTCAGTAATCATGCAGTTCAACTCAAAACTTAAGAAGCTCAACATACATATTCTATTTATACATATATACTATTTATACATATATTATTTATAGTTTATACATTGTACATAGTTTATATTCTATTCTCCGGATGGGTCTTAAACGGACGTATGTTTCTCTTAAACCTGAGTACGACGCTAGTTGAATAAATGGGCTCGATATATGTAATGTGGGTTGATACAGATGTTACAGATGGCCGGGCGGTGCCGGGTGTGTGCGGGCCGGGCGGTACCGGGTGTGTGCGGGCCGGCCCGGTCCGGCGGGGCCTGTCCGGGTGCGGGCCGGATTAGTGCCGTCGACCGCCCGCCGCGCGCCGCGATACTCGCGATTATGGTAATGCGTTTCTGACTGCCAAACCATTCGTAATGGTATCATTGTTGTGCAGCACCCGCGAGGCACCGAGCCCGCCTCGGTCGCACGAGCCACACGCAGCCAGTCACTGCGTAGTGCATGGATTTTCTCTCCCTATAAAATGCTGCTATAGTGTGGTCTTTTTATTCCTCATTATGTATCAGAGTTTAAATATAGGTACCACACGAAGTCGAAACAGCCGCCCTTACACACAGAAAGATAATTTTATACTGTTCATCATCATTCAAACTCGTTTTAATAAAAGTCTGCAAAAATTAATGAATCAAACGGTTATTATGCATAAATTACAACGCTATTACGTCCTGCGGTCAGAAGGGGAGGGAGTGGGTGTATGTGGACGTGTGCGGGGAGCGGGGGGTGCGCTCGTCAATCAAGCAGAGCCGATGACCGTGTAGTACACGCGGAGCAACCAATCTGCCGGATTGATGACTCGCACCATTAACCGTTTTTATATTGTGATAAAAGTAAAGTTGTTAAACGTACACCGCATCGCGTGCCACAGCGTGTGTTGCGTTACAGTAAATGGCCACAGAAGGCCAACTCGATTGACTCGATACGATGCGGTAACACTGTCTCTGGCTCTTGGAAAACTTCAGACAACTGCTTACAATCAAGGGCAGGCTACTCTGATGGTATAAGTTTACTTAGTATAACAGCGATGTGTGTGAGAAGCATACTGCACTAGTGCACGCCTCCACGCATGTTACATTACTGAGTGTGGACCTTCTGTGCCAACACACTGTGCGCCGCGCGTAAAGTATCAGTTTATGGAGGTGGGCTTCTGAACATTTGTAGCGTTATTTACGACTGAGGGAGACTTGATCCCAATGATCCTGCTCTTATTCCCGTCTTTTACTCGTAAATCTCATTGTCTCAAATAAGTTGGTATAAACGTACTCAAGTTAGTCGTCCAGAGACAATTTTATATGTTTTCAGCGATGCATGTGGCGCAAACTGAATCCTAGATGGATAGTAACCTCGCGCTGTGACCTGCGGCCATCCAGTCAGCGTGGCCTGCACTCGTAGTAGTGACACGGGTCACGACGCCGGGCTAGGTGAGCCTGCTTACAGAGAACCGCTGTTTTCGCTTTTCAATCGCCAACTCCCTAGATGTATTCATAACAGCATTTTTATGCAGGTGAGAACGCAACTCTCAGATGCACAGCACGGATTTCGACCGATGAGGAGCACCACCAGTAACTTACTGAGTTACATGGCTCATGTGCTCCCGATTGTAGACAGTGGGGGGCAAGCTGACGCTGCTTACTTCGACTTCAAAAAAGCATTCGACCTAGTCGATAATGACATGTTGCTGAAAAAGTTAGCAGTTGGTTTCACTCCGCACCTACTTCATTTCTTCGCCAGTTATATGAGGGATAAGCAGCAATACGTAGAGTACGAGGGACACCAATCAGAACCGTACTTTACGTGGTCTGGTGTAAGCCAAGGGAGTAACCTCGGACCTCTGCAATTTATAATTATGGTAAACGATTTGCCCAAAGTCGTTAAGGATGCAAATTGTTTATTATTTGCAGACGATCGTAAGTTATCCCTGGCAGTGAGGTGTGATGATGACTGTGAACGCTTACACAAGGCCATAGATAGCGTAGTTACTTGGAGCAAGGAAAACCTTCTGCAATTCAATGCCCAAAAATGTGTCACCATCACTTTCTCGCGTGCACGTAGTCCTATTGTACATGATTACAACATTGATGGGATGCCGATGATCAGGGTCACAGAGGTTAGGAATTTAGGAGTTAGTCTTAATGCGGGGCTAGCGTTTCGTGACCATACAGTCAAGTGCTGTAAAAAGGCCTACAGAAATTTAGGGTTTATGTTACGTACTGTCCGTGGTTTCACAAATATAATAATAATAATAATAACTCCTTACATCCATTTTGAGAGCAAAAATTAATACGCACATTGACAATAACTCGATTATGTCTGCCTCTCAAAATGGATGTAGGAATGGGTCCCGCGGTACTAAGGAGCTACTCCTCATCGACATGGCCATTAGCCAACAGGTTCGTTGATCCCGCAAGGATCTGTCGACATGCTGGATAGACTATAAGAAGGCCTATGACTCGGTGCCACATGCGTGGCTCATGAGGGTGCTGGAATTGTACAAGATCGATGCAACTTTACGCACCTTCCTTGAGTCGTGCATGGGGCAATGGAGGACGGTCCTTCGATATCCGGGGTGTCGACAGATCCAGGGGAATGATGAGCCTGTATGGATCAAACGGGGAATATTTCAGGGCGACAGTTTCAGTCCACTTTGGTTCTGCTTGGCCCTGAATCCTCTAAGCACATTGCTAGAGGATTCAGGTCTAGGCTATCGGTTGAAGAGAGGTGGTCAGGTCATATCTCACCTCCTCTACATGGATGATTTGAAACTCTTTGCCCCCAACAAATTACGACTGCTGGAGCTACTGAAGGTAACTGAAACTTTCAGTAGCGCCATCAGGATGGAATTTGGTGTGGACAAATGTGCGGTCATGCATGTAAAGCGAGGGGAGATTATGGAATCCGCGGGAATTCAACTCTCGGATTCCATACACCTTAGATCCCTCTCCTCATCCGAAAGCTACAAGTATTTGGGTATGTCGGAAGCGTTAGGCATCAACGTTGCTGACATGAAGCAAACGTTGAGGGAGCGCTTCTTTGGTCGCTTGAAGAAGGTGTTAGTTAGCCTTCTTTCAGGCGGAAATAAAGTGCGCGCCTTCAACAGTTGGGTCATGCCGGTCTTGATGTACTCTTTCGGCATACTCAAATGGACTCAGACCGAACTCGATGCCCTGGATAGAAGGGTCCGTACACTACTGACCGCAAACCGGATGCATCACCCACGATCATCAGTGATGAGATTGTACATCCCGCGGAAATGCGGGGGTCGAGGCTTTTTAAACGCCAAGACCCTCCACAACCGAGAGGTTTGCAATCTCAGAGAATATTTTATAAAAGCCGAAGTGGGTATGCACCGTGATGTGGTTGCAGTGGACAAGGGACTCACCCCGCTCTCCATGGCTAAAGAGAACTGGCTCAAACCTGTAATACTTACTACCGATGACCGCAAGGAGGTATGGCAAAGCAAGGAGCTTCACGGGCGCTTCTATCGGGCTCTTCATGAACCCGGTGTAGACTTTTTAGCGTCCGTATCCTGGCTACGTTTTGGGGACCTTTTCGGAGAAACTGAAGGTTTCGTCTGTGCAATTATGGACGAAGTTGTCTTGACGAATAACTACCGGAGATATATTATGAAGGACGGGACGGTTGACGTGTGTCGGGCATGCCACCGTCCGGGTGAGTCCATCAGACATATTATCTCTGGTTGTTCTCGTCTAGCTAACGGTGAGTACTTGCACAGGCATAACCAAGTAGCCAGGATTATTCACCAGCAACTTGCTTTGAAATATAAACTTGTCGATTCTGAGGTACCGTATTACAAGTATGTGCCCGACCCAGTTCTTGAAAATGACCATGTCACGTTGTACTGGGATCGGTCTATCATTACTGACAGGACTATTGTCGCCAATAAGCCTGATATAGTGGTGATAGATCGATTAGCGCGCCGCACAATGATTGTCGATGTTACCATTCCACATGACGGGAACCTCGTGAAAACTGAGAAAGAGAAACAAATTAAATATCTGGACTTAGCACACGAGGTTGTTGACATGTGGAATGTAAGCTCGGCTATCATTGTGCCGATTGTCGTATCGGCCAATGGCCTCATGGCCGAAAGCCTCGATCAACATCTATCTAGGCTTTCGTTAGGCGGTTGGATCAAGGGCCTGATTCAAAAGGCAGTACTCCTCGATACAGCTCGCATTGTGAGGAGGTTCCTGTCTCTGGAGCCCTAACCACCGGTAGCTTGGACCCTGCTCCCGACATCGGTGGATCACTATTTTTTTATATTTTTAATTGTTTTTTTTTATACTAATATTTAAAAATGTATTAAAATAAGATATCTAAATAAATAAACGACATAATAATAATATCAGGTGTGGCTGACACGTGCCTACCGGATGATGATGCCATGTGTTCCTTTTGGCGTAGTATCTGGTCGGCGCCTGTCAGTCACACCGAAGGTGATTGGACTGGGAAGATCGAGCGAGCGTGCGATCTAATACCAGAAATGGGGGCACTTATCATCAGCCCCCAAGATGTTGCTCGTGCAGTCCGTCCGTTGCCTAACTGGAAATCTCCAGGGCCGGACGGGCTGCACAACTTTTGGATAAAGTGGTTCCAAAGGTCGCACGCCCCCTTGGCAGCCCAGTTCCAGTCAGCCTTAGAGTCAGGGTTGCTGCCCCAGTTTATAACGACAGGAATAACCCACCTGCTCCATAAATCAGGTAGTACCGCAGATCCCAAAAATTATAGACCGATCACTTGTCTACCAACGATCTATAAAGTTCTTACATCCATTTTGAGAGCTAAAATTAATAAACATATAGACAGCAACTCCACCATGTCTGTCTCTCAAAATGGATGTAGGAACGGGTCCTGCGGTACTAAGGAGCTCCTCCTCATTGATATGGCCATTAGCCAACAGGTTCGTCGTTCCCGAAAGGATCTGTCGACATGTTGGATAGATTATAAGAAGGCCTATGACTCGGTGCCACATACATGGCTCATGAGGGTGCTGGAGTTGTTTAAAGTAGATACAACTCTGCGCACCTTCCCAATGACGTGTATGGGGCAATGGAGGACGGTCCTTCGCTATCCAGGATCGAAATATCCAGAGGAGGTCGAAATATCCAGAGGAATAGCGAGCCGATAAGGATCGAAATAGGCATATGATAGAGCGACAGTTTGAGTCCGCTTTGGTTCTGCTTAGCCTTGAATCCTCTAAGCACGCTGCTGGAAGATTCAGGTCTAGGCTACCGGCTGAGGAGAGGTGGTCAGGTTATATCTCACCTCCTCTACATGGATGACCTAAAACTCTTTGCCCCCAACCATTTGCAACTGATGAAGCTACTGAAAATTACTGAAACTTTCAGTAGCGCCATCAGGATGGAATTTGGTGTGGACAAATGTGCGGTCATGCATGTAAAGCGAGGGGAGATTGTGGAATCCGTGGGAACCCAACTCTCGGATTTCACAAACCTTAGAGCCCTCTCCGCAGCCGAAACCTACAAGTATTTGGGTAAGTATCGGAAGCGTTAGGCATCAATGTTACTGACATGGAGCAATCGTTGAAGGAGCGGTTCTTTGGCCGCCTGAAAAAAAGTACTTAATAGTCTTCTATCAGGCGGAAACAAGGTGCGTGCCTTCAACAGTTGGGTCATGCCGGTTTTGATGTACTCTTTCGGCATACTCAAATGTACTCAAACCGAACTAGACGCCCTGGATAGGAGGGTCCGGACGCTGTTGACTGCAAATCGAATGCATCACCCACGGTCATCGGTAATGAGGCTGTATATCCCGCGAAAATGTGGAGGTCGAGGCTTTTTAAACGCTAAGACCCTTCACAATCGCGAGATCAGTCTCAGGGAATATTTCCTAGAAACCGACGTGGGGATGCATCGAAATGTGGTCGAGGTGGACAAGGGCCTCACCCCGCTCTCCTTGGCTAAAGAGAACTGGCGCAAGCCAGTAGTGCTTGATACTAATGATCGCATGGAAGTATGGCAGAGTAAGGAGCTACACGGACGTTTTTACCGGGCCCTACATGGACCCGATGTAGATCTATTAGCGTCCGTAGCCTGGCTGCGTTTCGGTGACCTCTTTGGAGAAACCGAAGGTTTTGTCTGTGCAATTATGGACGAAGTTATGATGACTTAGCAATTACCGGAGATATATTGTGAAAGACGGCACGGTTGACATCTGTCGGGCATGCCACCGGCCGGGAGAATCAATCAGGCATATTATCTCCGGGTGTTCTCGTCTAGCTAACGGAGAGTACTTACATAGACACAACCTTGTAGCCAGGATAATCCATCAGCAACTTGCTCTGAAATACAGCCTTGTGGAATCTGGCCGACCCAGTTCTCGAAAATGGAAATATCACATTGTACTGGGATCGATCCATCATCACTGACAAGACTATTGTTGCCAATAAGCCTGATATAGTGGTGGTGGATCGATCAGAGCGGCGCGCAATGATTGTTGACATAACCGTCCCGCATGATGAGAACCTCGTGAAAGCCGAGAAAGATAAACAAATCAAGTATCTTGACTTGGCTCGCGAGGTTGTCGACATGTGGGATGTGGACTCAGCAATCATTGTGCCGATAGTCGTGTCAGCCAATGGGTTAATAGCCAAGAGCCTCGACCAACACCTGAGGAGGCTCTCGTTGGGCAGCTGGATCAAGGGCTTGATTCAGAAAGCGGTACTTCTGGACACGGCTCGCATTGTCAGGAGGTTCCTCTCTCTGGAGCCCTGACCGCCGGTAGCTTGGACCCTGTTCCCGATACCGGTGGGCTACTATTTTTTATATTTTTAAATGATTTTTTATCGTTTTGTTTATAAAAATATTTAAAAATATAATTTGTAGTATGTAAATGAAACATAGGAAATAATAATAAAATAGTTTATTTCTCTCTCCACAAAGGTTAGCTTATAAATAACACCTTAAGACTAAACAATAAAAACAAGTTAAAAGCTCCTTTGCGAGAGACTGGAGTCCGTGCTAGGGAAACCCTGTGTTACAGATCTCCAGGCCCACCACAGTGTTTAGGTGCTGTAACTACATTGCACAAGTTTTAGGACAATTAACAATCATTTTGTAACTTCTATGGAAGAGAAAAAAAAAACAAAAACAAAAAAATAAAAATAAATGTTAAATAATAATATCATGCAAATAGGTATATCTGTATTGAGGTCTGTGTACGTGTGGTGTGTTGTGCGTGTCGTGAGAAGTGTGTGAGTGTACGGGGTACTTTTTCAGTCATGTGGATAATCGGGAGTGAATTCATGATTATATACGAGAAAAGATGAGTATGTTGTGTGGTAGTAAGCATGCGTGCGTGCACTGGATCCATCGCAGTTGGAGTAGACGATCAGGAAGGAATGAACAATATTTGCTCGGTGCCATCGTAATCCAGCTTTTTCAGCCAATTAAATAGCGTTTTTTTACAGCGCTGATTAGTGAGGGGGTAGATCGACATGATTTCGTTTAATTTATTATAAAGGTAACTGCCGAGAAACATGAAATGTCGACGTGAGAAATTTGTATGGAATCTCATTGTCGGACATACGGTGTGCTTACGTCGTTTATTTTCAAAAAGTGTGGGATTATATTGAAGCTGGGAATGTTTACGGAGGGTTGCATTCATCATCATCATATCAGCCGCACGACACCCACTGCTGGGTATAGGCCTCCCCTAAGGATCTCCACGACGATCGGTCCTGCGCTGCCTGCATCCACTGGCTTCCCGCGACCTTCACCAGATCGTCGGTCCACCTTGTCGGGGGCCTACCCACTGAGCGTCGTCCGGTGCGCGGTCGCCATTCCAGAACCTTTCCGCCCCAACGGCCATCGGTTCTTCTCGCTATGTGTCCCGCCCATTGCCACTTCAGCTGAGCAATCCTTTGAGCGATGTCGGTTACTTTAGTTCTCCTGCGGATCTCTTCGTTTCTGATTCGATCACGCAGGGAAACGCCGAGCATGGCTCTCTCCATTGCACGCTGGGTGACCTTGAGCCTTCTTATGAGACCCATAGTTAGCGACCATGTTTCACTGCCGTAAGTCATCACTGGCAACACACACTGTTCATAGACTTTTGTCTTGAGACACTGAGGTAAGTCGGACGCGAAGATTTTTCGAAGCTTCCCGAATGCTGCCCACCCAAGTTGGATTCGACGAGAGATCTCTTTCTCGATGTTGGACCTACCTAGCTGGACTGCCTGTCCTAGGTATACGTAATGGTCAACAACTTCAAGTGTAGTGTTCCCAACATGAACTGGAGAGGGTACAACATGGGCGTTTGACATAATTTTCGTCTTATCCATGTTCATCCTAAGACCCACTCTTTGGGAAGCACTACGGAGATCTTCGAGCATTGTGTTCAGGTCTTCCATGGTCTCAGCCATAAGGACTATATCATCGGCAAACCGAAGGTGTGTTAGGTACTGGCCATTAATGTTGATGCCGAGTCCTTTCCAGTCCAAGAGCTTAAAGATATCCTCCAACGCAGCTGTGAACAGTTTCGGAGAAATAACGTCTCCCTGTCTCACACCACGCTGCAGTTGGATAGGATTTGTGTTCTGGTTCTGTACTCGGATCGTCATGGTGGCATTTTGGTATAAGTACCTCAACACTTCGATATACCTATAGTCCACTTGGCACCTTTGGAGAGACTGCAGTACCGCCCAGGTTTCAATCGAATCAAAGGCTTTCTCATAGTCCACGAACGCCAAGCAAAGTGGCTGATTATACTCCTCAGTCTTCTGTATAACCTGCCGCAGCGTATGGATGTGGTCTATGGTGCTAAAGCCTTTTCGGAATCCGGCTTGTTCGGGAGGTTGGAAGTCGTCGAACTTGCGAGCGAGACGATTCGTAAGGACTCTCGAAAACAACTTATAGACATGACTCAGAAGCGAGATGGGTCTATAGTTCTTTAAGAGGGATTTGTCACCCTTTTTAAAGAACAAGATCACCCCACTTATGTTCCATGTCTTTGGCGTTCTGCCCTCGACGATGACGGAATTAAAGAGCCTCTGGAGGACTTTGAGTATCGGCTTACCGCCCGCTCTCAGTAGCTCTGTAGTGATTCCATCGTCACCCGCCGCCTTGTTGTTTTTCAGCTGTTTGAGATCCAAACTAATCTCGTACAGGCTGACGTCCGGGATATCTTGGGTATAGTGTCGGGTAAGCTTGGCTCTGGGGTCTTTAGCCTTGCTTTCAACAGGTGTCTGCGTGGAATATAACTGCCCATAGAAGCTCTCGATCTCCCTCAGGATTTCAGGCTTCGATGAAATGATGCGTCCGTCGTCAGTTTTCAGCTTCGCCATCTGGCTTTGCCCAATAGACAGATCTCTCGCGAACACTTTGGAGCCTTTATTCGACTCGATGGCCTCTTTAATACGATTCGTATTAAATTGGCGAAGGTCGCTCGTCAAAGACTTAGATATCCGTCTATTAAGCTGCCGATAGCGATTAGCATCTACTGAACTCTGGAGCCTCATTTCACGTCTCTGATCCATGAGTAGGAGTGTGTGGTCGGAGAGTTTCTTTATCTTGGGACGGCGGGTCTTAAAGAATTTGGACCCTACCGTACGGACAGTATCCACCACCATGTTGTTCAGATCGTTCACATCTATGCTGTTCTCAAGGGCTTCGAAGCGGTTTTGGAGTTCGAGTTGAAAGCTCTCGGGGTTTTGAATATGGGCCGGCAATGGTCGAATTGTTGACCTTATCAGTCGAGATCTTTCCAGCTTTGGGTTGATATTCAATGTGCCACGTACCAATCGGTGATCGCTCCCTGTCTTAACAGCGTTGATCACAGTGACATCATTGAATATTTGCTTTTTCGTCGACATGATAAAATCTATCTCATTTCTGACTGTACCGTCCGGACACATTAAGGATGAATAATTGACGAACTGTCAGGACACCAGTGAGCTCATACAGGTCCTTAGTTGGATGCAAGTATGGTAAGAAGTGACCAACTTTCAGGACTGCCCTCTGAGCACGCTCAATTTTCAAAATGGATGTTTTACTAGCTCCACCCCATATGGTAATACAATAGGAGAGCAATGATTGACACAGTGCGAGATATACCATTTTTATAATTTTAGGGTTTGCGACATGGCGAAGGTTTTTAAATATGAATATTAATTTTCGAGTTCTTGAGACAAGGAGATCAATGTGTGAATGGAAGCTAAGCGCGCTGTCGCGCAAATATAACGGCGATTATTAGTTTTAACTGCTTACAACATACACTTTACACACAATAATCATGGGTACATGATGAAAATTATGCTAATTATTTAGTTATAATTTAATGATTGCAAGGTATAACAAAATTATTTAACTAATTTGCTGATTGCATGGTGTAGATATTTAAATACTAGCAAACAGCTGAATTAATAGCCGGACAAGGCTGTAGCTTACACGGCACGCGTTGTGCGGAGGTTCCTCACAATGGACCCCTAACCTATACCTATCCACTCACAAATCCGGATACCATTTTTTTTATTTGGCCGGTCTTGGCACGTGTCCGTCTCCAAACTTTGCTTTTTAAAAGGATTAAATTACTGAAGGCCGGATTTCAATCCAATTAGCAGTCTCGGGAATATTATTTTTAACAATTTGAAGTGATTTGATTCCAACAGCGTTTATTATACTAGCCTTACCTATTTTTCGAGCGGAGCAATACAATTGAAATATACATTTATTTAATTAATCACTTACAACTATTATTACAGGTACAACCCAATGCAATAGTGAAGCAAACCTAATACTATCAACTTACTTTCTAAAACTTATTACATACATATAATGTTATCCTTGAGAATTCACTCAGTGCACAGGCAAAAATGTCCATCTCCTCTGCTACAAGGTTAAGAGTGCGAAGCGTCCGCGTCAGGGGTGCCTCATTCAATAGATTAGTGCGGCCACGAGGTCCAGCCAGCAGCTGAGGCCGCCGTCGCCGCCACACATATCTATCGGGCAGACTCAAACACACCAACTCTAATATGTTGACGTTATGTATCTCGTTAGTTAATTAGAGATTAATTTACATAAATATGAGACAAGCGCGAACTCACGCCTAACTCTCAGCTCGTTGTATCCAACCATGCCTAATATAAACAGGGTTGGATACCTGAGCGGGTAAAAAGGAATATTGGTAATAGGGCACCTCGAAATCCATTGGCATGTTTCAGGGCTTGGTGTTTCTTAATGTCCTTGAAGCTTGTGTATCGTAGGTTGTTGACATTCGTAACACATTAGTAGTTATGTTGATAAAGACCTGCCAAATCCAACGTGTGTTCCGCTGAGCTAAGAGATCCATACGCTCAGTCACTTAAAATAGGAACGTGAGTGGCTGCGACCGTCGCAGGATTGATGAGCGTTACCAGGAACCGGGGGGTCGAGGTGCGGCGCGGCGGAGCGGGGGAGGGGGCAGGCGAGAGCCCGAAGTGACAGTGACGCGTTACCCGACGAGTTTTATAATTATTCGGTGCTCGCCGGCCGCGCCCGCGCCGCCGCCATTGTCGCCTCTAATGGAATTATGCTTTCATGAGACTATATTTGCTTGCCTTTGTCGCAGACAGGCGACGGCGACGGCAACGGAGCGCCGAGCGACTCCGCCATACATATTTGATTGCGTTTCTTTAGACGTTATTTCACAGTTAAAGTGTTATTCCATTTGTTACCCCGTTGACAATATTGCGAGAGCGACTTCTTTGCAGATACTTTTCTTACATTTTGTATTTTAAATTGTACTAGGGTGGTATTTCTTCTGACGGAATAATATGCTGAAAACTAACAACACATAGCGGTCCTGAAATTTATTCATGAGAGCGTTCTGTCGCAGGCGTAGCCTGCGGGACACCCAATTATGTACTTTTTTTTTTCCAAAATAAACAGTGTCTTTGGCTTTCAAGATAAGTTATGCAATGAAATAGAGTTATATTTAGCTTATAACACTCAACAAGTGTAGTTACTTACTCTCAAACTAATCGGCATTAGCTGCGAGAGGGACTCGCAGCTAATGCTGATTAACTTTAGAGTAAGTATGTAGCATTTACCTATTACCATTAACTGTGAACTGTATGCTACTAAACTACCTACTAGCGAATTGTACTCACAATTATAGCCGAGCGACATATCAGAAGACGTGTAGACTCCTTCTGATATGTAGCTCGACTACTATTGCTGAAGCTATAATTATGTAGGTAAATCTGTGAAAGTCAATTTCCGAGTGAATAAATATTACACTAGTTGACCAAGCTGAGCTGGAACTACAATAGTGCACAAACAGCACAAGGTGAACTAATAACTAAGTAGTTTACAAAAAAATATATTATATTTATTTTAGCTGGAACATTGTGACATGCATACATTGAGGCACCCCCAGTGCCCCCAGTGAGCCACCGGTACTTGCATCGGAGTTGTCTCACTCACGCCTTAAGTGGAAGCTTAACAGTGATGAAGCATATGGGTAAATAGAAGGTATTTACACATTAAAACTGTTATATTGTCATTTAGCTCTAACTTCGTAAATCAAATAGCAGTTTAGCTCTTGTGAAACTATTCATTAGCTCTCAATTCGGGCGCGCCCTAATGCAGGCTGATGACTCACACAATATTTCTAAACAAAAAGCGGACTCTTTGCATAGAATGTTAATCAACCGGCTGGCGACGGGGGCGCGTAGCGGCGGGGTGCGGCGCGGTGCGGTGCGGCATGTGTACGACCGTCAGGTAAAACGTAAATTCTTTATAAACCTGCGGTACTTGTTTTCTTTATGATTATTACTTCCAGCTTGTGTATATTATTCTGACGAATGTTTTGTATAATTCAGTCTGTTTGTGCGACCTATTTGTATATTCTCTGAAGATCCTATGTTGCTCGTAACGTTATACATGGCGAATCGATAAAATGGTGCCCCATCTCATGGAAAATTTGGAACTATTTAAGAAGTGCTATTAATTAATATTTACACTGTGTTGATTTAAAATTGAAGGCAACTACTTATTATTATTTATTTATTTATCCTCACATTGTTTATTATTATTTATTTATTTATCCTCACATTGTTTCTTGTTTTAATATAAGTATTACGACACTCGGCAACAGTAGTATTTCGGTCAGTGAAAAAATGTTTGTGATCAGCACTTTTTCCTTTTGACAAACATAATCATTTTCATCATTTCAGCCGATAGACGTCCACTGCTGGACATAGGCCTCCCCCAAGTGTCGCCACATTGACCGGTCCCGTGCGACTCGCATCCAGCGGATTCCCGCAACCTTCACCAGGTCATCGGTCCACCTAGTGGGAGGCCTTCCAACGCAACGTCTTCCGGTTCGCGGTCGCCACTCCAGAACTTTTCGGCCCCATCGGCCATCCGTTCTGCGAGCAATGTGCCCTGCCCACTGCCACTTAAGTTTGGCAATTCTTCGGGCTACGTCGGTAACCTTGGTTCTCTTGCGGATGTCCTCATTTCTGATTCGATCACGCAAGGAAACTCCGAGCATAGCCCTCTCCATTGCCCTTTGAGTGACTTTAAGCCTTCTGATGAGGCCCATTGTGAGCGACCACGTTTCAGTCCCGTATGTGATCACTGGCAACACACACTGGTCATAGACTTTCGTCTTGAGACACTGTGGTAAGTTGGACGAGAAGATACCGCGCAAACATAAACAAACCTTTAATTTAATGTCTCTATAATATTAGTTTAGAAACTTTATAGATTTAGATAGATTTATAGTTTGAAACGTTATTAGAAAATATTATATAATATCAGTTACCGCAATAACACACCATTTGACTTTTGAAGGGAAATAACTCAGTTTGTTTTTTTTCCGAAAATCTTGCTTGTTACAGTTTTTCTAAGCTAAGAATACATTTCTCCAAATCGAATAGTTTCAGATTTGTGCACTTTTTTTTTCTTACCCGTGAATCCCTACTGCTCGATCTCAAATGAAATAAGTTCGGTGGTCACACATACATAAATAGTGACTAATAAATAAATGCACGGGCTGTATCCGTGGGCTGTATATACGTGTGCGTTCATGGCCAGCGGGCATTGTGTAAGGAGTGAGCAGACTCCTGACACAATGTGTAAGGAGTTTCGTTCCAACCGAGCGACTTTAAAAGCAAACGAAGCGCTTTTTCTTAGTTTGGCACGGAGCAAACTTGAATGAATTACTGAATGTGGTTCTTGAGTTTAATATAATATGAAGTAAGAACACGCAAGTCGTGAGAGTCAACGGTCACTTTACGCAGCGAGTAACCGATGAGTACGGACCTACTCACAGTCTATTCGAAGCGACGTATTTCTGCTCGGTACTTTAACATGTCCGCTGTATGCTGTATTACAAGTTTACTTTTTTAGTCGTCGCTCAATACACCGACGACGTGCCGACTACGTGCCGGTCGCGCGCCGGCCCCCGCGGGCGGCACGAAATGGAAAATTGTGCGACTAAAACGAAACATCACGAAAAAGAGAGGTTTAAGTATATGGACTGGGTTATTGTATCTTCAATTGAGACAGAATCACATTCGGACGTGTTCGGCACGTAACTGAGCAAGCAATTAACTGGACATTGTCGTGTGCCGGGACGTAGGTTCCAGGCGGAAGTGTTGCCACACACAGATACCTACCTTCGTACAGATATAATTTCTTAATTCCGTAGCGGCTGGCGCGCGTCCAACAAATAAAATCTTGATGCTGCTCCGCACGTTAGCAGCCCGACGAGGTGGCGAGGTGGCGATAGTGCGGAGTGTGCGACACGCGGCACGGGGCAGCACAGCTCGTCGGAATGCTGATTGTTAGGGGCCGCCGTTAGCCATTTAATAAGAACGCGCAGAATATTCATATCGATATAAACCTCTATGAGCATACCGCGCTAGTGACCACGCCACGATATTGCTCGGAATGAAGGAATCCGCCACTCCCTTGTCGTCGGTGTCCATCGGTCCTGCGAGCTCACCGCGCTCTGTGACATCTGCTCCGTTTCCACAGCAGACACAATATAATTAGCTTGCGGCAGTGTGTTTATGTACCGCTTGCTTTCAACTAACTAGTATGGTGATTTGTTTATTATGTTGGTTTTTCTCGGGACATTACAGAGGAGATGATGTAATTTCCAGGCGCGCGGGAGGCAAGCAGCAGCCGGCGGCGACTAAATAAAAAAAAAAAAAACACCGCTTCCTTATTTGGTACGGGCAATTTGATACGGGAGTTAGATATTATTTTCACCCCGAGGCGGTGCACGGTGGTGTAAACGAACAGTATTTGTATAAAACTTTTCTGATTCAAAATAAACGAATTGGCTCCCAGGAACAGATAATGAAACTGCAGTGCGATTCTGTAACCATATCACCGTGAAAACTTAGGTGAAGTGAGCGTGGAGTGAGCTGTCATTCCAACTAATGCTAGGGATTAACAGCTCACTCTAAGCTCACTTCACCTAACTTTTCACGGTGAGATTTTTACAGAATCGATCGGCTTTACGCCATGTGAACCGCAAACATCGCTGTCCAAACTGAAATGTTCGGCTTTTATTCGTCGGAGCCGGACTTTTTGTGAGTATCAAATCGTCGGCAGTGATATGCGGTTTCGTTGTATTCGGCATTCGGCTCATCGATTGCTCTATTTTAGAGTCAGGAGCGTTCTGCGCGGTATCTGCGCGCAGTGCACACTGTCGCAACAGAACACAACGCACTTCTTATAAATTACTATGTTGCATTCGCATGCGGGCTGGTGCGGCTGATGCGGGCGCCAATAAAGTGCTTATACGACGCTTTGATCATACAAATGAATGAATGATCGCGCAGCCTGCGCCGATCGGCGGGAAAGTATGGATGTCGGAAAACATCGCACGGGGACATACTACCGGGATATAAAGTACCCTGATGTGTTAATCCAGGTTATAAAAAAAACGCTGTGTTTAAAAGAAATTCAATATACAGTTATGACTTCGTTAATATCTTATTATATGTATACAAGACTAGCGAAACGCCCCTGCTTCGCCCGGGTGCAATCTAGTATCTACTGATGTCATAATGTGGCATGTAAGTTAAATATAGTAGCTTCTGCCCGCGACTTCGTTCGCGTGGACGTCGTAAGACTTCACACTATACTAAAATAACAGCATATTTTTAAGAAATTACTAAAACTACAAACGTTTGTCAATCGTTTGTAATTTTGGTCTCAGCAGCCAACATATTCAGTCACAGTAGTCAGGACTGGTGCCGCGGGAGCAAGCGTCGTGCAACTGTCCGTGTGAGAAGTAGCTCGTCCTGAGGTCGACATCTGCAGCCTTCAGCAGCAATTTCACATTACTTGCGAATATTTCGTTTTTAGTGAATTAATGAACGCCGGCGTTCCTGCATATACTACGTAATTCCACAACACGATACACTGACTGATGCATTCTTATTGATTACTCCTGACGAACAGCTATCACTACAATAATATAACAGCAGATTGTGAACACACGGGATTTTATTATCATTGACAGTCACGTAACCATACGGCGTCCAGTGAGTGCCGATCTTTGCCTACCAGTCACCACTCCGGATGCTTTCGCGCGACGTGCTCGGGCCACTCCCACTTTTCTACAACATCTGTTTGTTGGGGTATGGACTGCAGGATGGTGTTTCTAACTCGGTCTGTACGCTTGACACATATTATGCTGCGCTCCATTGGCCGTTGGCAAATCTTGAGTTTGCACTTCTGCAAAGTTGGTCACACAGTGAACGTATGTATGTGGCCAACTTTGTGCACCGTAGGTTAGGACGGGCAGGATGCACATGTCGATGAGTTTTCTTTTAAGTGTTGTGACTGCATTTCCCCTTTGTTAAGGGCCCAGTAGGTCTTCCTAGCATTTTTGACTCGTTTTTCTACTTCCTTGTCTTGTGTATTCTTGCTACAAAGCTTGTTAAAATCCTAACCCTCCTTTGGCTTCGCCGTAGACGAATAATTAATAAAGCAGTGCCGACTAAAAGTCTATAAGCAATCTCACAAAGCAATAGCTTGACGTTTAATTTGACTTACGTCCTTCTAGTTTCAACAAAATAAACACATTGTCGTCAACAAGTGATTGTATTTCATAATTTCAACGTTATAATATGAGTCAAAAGCGTGCAGATCTATATGCGTGAATCAGTGAGCCGTGAGTTCAAATCTCACGCAATACATCGACTTTTTGTAAGTTTTTACTCGATTGGAAGTAATGGGACAGAAATATAATTATTCTTTATCTTGTTCGCTTTTTTCACACATTTCGTAAAGTTAGAAAAGTAGATCTTAGAAAACTAAATAAATAATTTAGATTTCTGTGAGGTAGACATGAGTTTTATGAATAGTTGACTTGATCGGAATGAACGTTGTCGTTTGGTTGTATTTGTTGGTTAGTGACGTGTGATTTAATAGATAGCGGTATTTCGGTATTTATTCTCAAAATGCAGGCAAATATTAATATTGAGGCGAGGGCGACTATTATTGCGCTGCATAAATAATAAAGTGGATTAATAGAACCGAAATATCTGATGAAACCGGACTGAATGTGAGTATTATATTTATGAATTGTAACTTAAACTTTTATTTGAAATTTTACCTAAGATTATTTGGTGACATATGGATTAAATGTTTTTATTGTTTTTTAAATCCATCATGAGGCCTAAAAGATAAATAATTTGATTGGATCTATAAATTCAGAGTTTTAATATTTTAATATTATATTTTAGAGGTATGAGGAACAGGGTGTAAAGTCCACTCATCCTCCATAGAAAAGGGAGGATCCTCCTACCAGACGGGTGTTGTGTCTGGAGGGCAATTGCCCAACGACTGATGTTGGGAAATTGTATCCATGCTAATTGCGCGGTAAACTCTGCTTGCGAGATGCAGGATTTGCGTGACGTCAGTATGACACGTTGTTCGCATGTGGCGTTGTAGATACCGCTACAATATTAAATAAATATTATTATATTATATAAAAATGAGGTAATAATAATAATAATAAAGAAAAAAATGTGATAATGTTGACAAGGGCAGCTTCTCGACGTGCACGCCCACCACCTCCGGACTCTTCGCTCAGCTCCGCCTCGCCGCCGCCGGTACCCAGCCCCACTGTGAGTGCTGTGACGACACCGGCCGCGGCAGTTGCGTCGAGTTCGAGCGACGAGTATTTCTCCCCGCCCACGACGCCACCACCGGCTCGTCGACGGGGAGGACGCCGGCCGCCGGACGGCTTAGGACCTCGAGGCCCACCGGCCTCTGATAGGGTCCCAGCTTCCGGCGGAAGTGTGCAGCGCATGAGATGGACACAATCCATCAATAAGAATGTCATGCCCTCATACTATGGGGCTACAGAGGGGGGAAACAATCTGACCGCGTACCGTGTTCGGATGCTCTCTCTTTTTCAGGTGCTTGAGCCAGCTGTCAACGTTACGGCACAACGACTGTCGGATCAGGTGCGGGTCATCCAGCGGAATCACATGTTAGATGACACTGTACTTGATCGCCTGCGAAATGAAATGCAGAGTAGCCATGTCGTTGTCCCCCAGTCGTAGACTGTTGTAGTACTACCGCAGTCCAACACAAGTCATGCTGACGAGGGGAGTAATGACAGGGCTACAAACGTAAGTACCCAGTGCAATGAGGAATTGAGGAGTGCTTTGGAGGGTGCGATTCAGGAATATCGCTTCATGTCGCCTGAACTTAGGCCACGCTTACCTCGTTTGCCCATGCATAACAAAAATAGGGCGCTGGTGGGGGTTCTGGATGCGCAGTTATCAAGTCATTTTGATGCCTGCGAAAACTTCACCAATACTCATTCAATTCTGTACTGCGCGGCTGTAGCGACATGTCGTGTAGCTCACGTCTTTGCCAGTGACTCTAGAGCTACACGACCGAAACCAGCCATACCAGCTTAGCAGTGCAGAATTGAGCGTCGTATTGGTGGGGCCAGAGCGCTCATCGGCAAACTAATCTGCTTCAGGGAGGGCAATACTCGCCCTAGAGTGATGCGCTTTGTGAGGCGGGCGTTCTCGGGGACTGATATCAGTTCTCAAGATTATTTGTCCCACGTCACAGAGCGTATCGGCTTCCTGAAGCAGAAAGTGTATGCATGGGCAAACCGTATTCGTCGGTATAAGCGGCGAGTAGAGCGATACACTCAGAATCGCACCTTCCAGAGCGATGAAAGGTGGGTTTATGTTGGGAGCGACCGGACCAAGGTGTGCCTGACACGTGCCTACCGGATGATGATGCCGTGTGTTCCTTTTGGCGTAGTATCTGGTCGGCGCCTGTCAGTCGCACTGAAGGTGATTGGGCTCGAGAGGTCGAGCGAGCGTGTGATCCAATACCAGAAATGGAGGCTATTACCATTTGCCCCCAAGATGTAGCTCGTGCAGTCCGTCCGTTACCTAACTGGAAATCTCCAGGGCCGGACGGGCTGCACAACTTTTGGATTAAATGGTTTACAAGGTCGCACGCTCGCTTGGCATCTCAGTTCCAGACTGCTTTAGAGTCTGGTTCGCTACCCCAATTCCTAACGACAGGAGTTACCCACCTGCTCCATAAATCAGGTAACACCGCGGAACCCAAAAATTATAGGCCGGTCACGTGTTTACCGACGGTCTATAAAGTTCTTACATCCATTCTGAGAGCTAAAATTAACAAACATATAGACACCAACTCCATTATGTCTGCCTCTCAAAATGGATGTAAGAATGGGTCCCGTGTTACTAAGGAGCTACTCCTCATTGATATGGCCATTAGCCAACAGGTTCGTCGTTCCCGAAAGGATCTGTCGACATGTTGGATAGATTATAAGAAGGCATATGACTCGGTGCCACATACATGGCTCATGAGGGTACTGGATTTGTATAAAGTAGATGCAACTCTGCGTACCTTCCTGATGTCATGTATGCGGCAATGGAGGACGGTCCTTCGCTATCCAGGATGTCGAAATATTCAGAGGAATAGCGAACCGATACGGATCGAACGAGGCATATTTCAGGGCGATAGTTTGAGTCCGCTTTGGTTCTGCTTAGCCTTGAATCCTCTAAGCACACTGCTGGAGGATTCAGGTCTAGGCTACCGGCTGAGGAGAGGTGGTCAGGTTATATCGCACCTCCTCTACATGGATGACCTAAAACTCTTTGCTCCCAACAATTTGCAACTTATGGAGCTACTGAAAGTAACTGAAACTTTCAGTAGCGCCATCAGGATGGAATTTGGTGTGGACAAATGTGCGGTCATGCATGTAAAGGGAGGGGAGATTGTGGAATCCGTGGGAACCCAACTCTCGGATTCCACAAACTGGATAGGAGGGTCCGGACGCTGTTGACTGCAAATCGAATGCATCACCCACGGTCATCGGTAATGAGGCTGTATATCCCGCGAAAGTGTGGAGGTCGAGGCTTTTTAAACGCTAAGACCCTCCACAATCGCGAGATATGCAGTCTCAGGGAATATTTCCTAGAAACCGACGTGGGGATGCATCGAGATGTAGTCGCGGTGGACAAGGGCCTCACCCCGCTCTCCTTGGCTAAAGGGAACTGGCGCAAGCCAGTAGTGCTTGACACCAATGATCGCATGGAAGTATGGCAAAGTAAGGAGCTTCACGGACGCTTTTACCGGGCCCTACATGGACCCGATGTAGATCTACTAGCGTCCGTAGCCTGGCTGCGTTTCGGTGACCTCTTTGGAGAAACCGAAGGTTTTGCCTGTGCAATTATGGACGAAGTTATGAAGACGAACAATTACCGGAGATTTATTGTGAAAGACGGCACGGTTGACATCTGTCGGGCATGCCACCGGCCGGGGGAATCAATCAGGCATATTATCTCCGGGTGTTCTCGTCTAGCTAACGGAGAGTACTTGCATAGACACAACCTTGTAGGTAGGATAATACATCAGCCACTTGCTCTGAAATACAACCTTGTGGAATCGGAGGTGCCGTACTACAGGTATGTGCCCGACCCAGTTCTCGAAAATGGAAATATCACATTGTACTGGGATCGATCCATCATCACTGACAGGACTATTGTTGCCAATAAGCCTGATATAGTGGTGGTGCATCGATCAGAGCGGCGCGCAATGATTGTTGACATAACCGTCCCGCATGATGAGAACCTCGTGAAAGCCGAGAAAGATAAACAAATCAAGTATCTTGACTTGGCTCGCGAGGTTGTCGACATGTGGGATGTGGACTCAGCGATCATTGTGCCGATAGTCGTGACAGCCAATGGCTTAATAGCCAAGAGCCTTGACCTGCCTGAGGAGGCTCTCGTTGGGCAGCTGGATCAAGGGCTTGATTCAGAAAGCGGTACTTCTGGACACGGCTCGCATTGTCAGGAGGTTCCTCTCTCTGGAGCTCTGACCGCCGGTAGCTTGGACCCTGTTCCCGATACCGGTGGGCTACTATTTTTTATATTTTTAAATGTTTTTTTATCTTTTTGTTTATAAAAATATTTAAAAATATAATTTGTAGGTATTTTAATGAAATAAAGGACATAATAATAAGAATATATGAAGGACGGGACCATCAGACATATTATCTCTGGTTGTTCTCGTCTAGCTAACGGTGAGTACTTGCACAGGCATAACCAAGTAGCCAGGATTATTCACCAGCAACTTGCTTTGAAATATAAACTTGTCGATTCTGAGGTACCGTATTATAAGTATGTGCCCGACCCAGTTCTTGAAAATGACCATGTCACGTTGTACTGGGATCGGTCTATCATTACTGACAGGACTATTGTCGCCAATAAGCCTGATATAGTGGTGATAGATCGATTAGCGCGCCGCACAATGATTGTCGATGTTACCATTCCACATGACGGGAACCTCGTGAAAGCTGAGAAAGAGAAACAAATTAAATATCTGGACTTAGCACACGAGGTTATTGACATGTGGAATGTAAGCTCGGCTATCATTGTGCCGATTGTCGTATCGGCCAATGGCCTCATGGCCGAAAGCCTCGATCAACATCTATCTAGGCTCTCGTTAGGCGGTTGGATCAAGGGCCTGATTCAAAAGGCAGTACTCCTCGATACGGCTCGCATTGTGAGGAGGTTCCTGTCTCTGGAGCCCTAACCACCGGTAGCTTGGACCCTGCTCCCGACATCGGTGGATCACTATTTTTTTATATTTTTAAATGTTTTTTTTTGTACTAATATTTAAAAATGTATTAAAATAAGATATCTAAATAAATAAACGACATAATAATAACAACAACAACTGCTAGCAACACCAGCGTCAACGTCAACGTCTCTTTTGTCATCTCCTCACAATTTTCCAATATATTCATTTTTAGAAGCAGTTTTTACATTTATATTGTATACGTGAAACCTCAGGAAAAACTAAAATTATCAAAATATGAACATAATTATAAATAAATACGATGAACGTTAGGATAAACTCATCAAAAATTGCCGAATCGGAGGTGACATCTGTCATGTCACCTCCGATAAAAATGTGAAAATGACGAAGAAATTAAATGATGAAGATGTTGACGAGATCAGCAGCAAGTGCACGCGTACTACCTCCGGACTCGTCGCTCAGCTCCGCCCCGCCGCCGCCGGAATCCAGCCCCATCGAGAGTGCTGTGACACCGGCCGTAGCAGTTGCGTCGAGCTCGAGCGACGAATATTTTTCCCCGCCGACGTCGCCAACACCTGTACGTCAGCAGGGGAGAGGCCGGCCACCGAGGAGCTTCGGATTTAGGGGCCATCCGGCCCCGAGCCGGGTCCCCGCTGCCGGTGGTTGTGTGCAGCGCATGAGATGGACTCAGTCTATGAACGAGAACGTCATGCGCGCATATTACGGGTCTACAGAGGGGGGAACTAACCTCACTGCGTACCGTGATAGGTTGCTGTCTCTGTTCCAGGAACTTGAACCAACCGTCAACGTCTCGGCCCAACGACTGTCGGATCAGGTGCGGGTCATCCAACGCAATCACGGGTTGGACGATATCGCACTTGATAGGCTGCGGTCAGAGGTACTGAGCAACCAAATCGTCTCGACTCTGGCACAAACCGCGGCACAGGCGTCAACTATTGATGCCATCCCGCCGCGGTCCAATCATGTTGAAGAAGAAGATGATGATAGGGTTGACACAGTAAGTAGCCAGTGCAACGTCCGACTGAGGAGCGCACTGGAGGATGCGTTTCGCGAGTATAGGTCCACTCCAACCGAACTTAGACCCCGAAACCCACGGCTACCTATGCACAAAAAAAAATAGGGCGCTGGTATGTGCCTTGGACTCGCAGCTCAAGAATTTCTTCGAGAGCAGCGAGGATCTCGTTCATAAACACTCGATCCTGTATTGGGCGGCTGTGGCGGCATGTCGTTTAGCTAACGTCAAGTTTCCAAATAGTGACGGAGCGGCTCGACCAAAACCAGCCGTACCAGCCTGGCAGTACAGGATCGAGCGTCGTATCGATGGGGCCAGGGTACTCATCGGCAAACTATACTGCTTAAGGGAGGGCAATACACGACCACGAGTGATGCGCTTTGTAAGACAGGCATTTTCGGGGACTGGAATCAGCCCTCGGGAATACATGTCCAATGTCACAGAGCGCATCGACTTCCTGAAGCAGAAAGTTTGTGCATGGGCGAGCCGTATTCGGAGGTATAAGCGGCGGGTTGATTGGTACACGCAGAATCGCATGTTCCAGAGCGATGAGAGGTGGGTATATAGAGCTTGGGAGCGAACAAAACGTGACGAACGTGTGCCGCCCGGATGATGCCAACACGAATGCATTCTGGCGCAGCATCTGGTCGGTGCCCGTCTATCACGCTGAGGGTGGCTGGATACAGGATATCGAGCGAGTGTGTGGAACTATACCAGAAATGGAACCAGTCATAATTACGCCATTAGACGTAGCCAGAGCAGTCCGTCCGTTAACGAATTGGAAATCACCGGGACCGGACGGACTGCATAACTTTTGGTTAAAATGGCTAATTAGTTCAGACAGTCGTTTGGCATCTCAATTCCAGTTATACTTAGAGTCTGGGTCGCTACCGCAGTTTCTAACAACAGGCGTTACCCACCTGCTTCATAAGTCAGGTAGTCCCGCGGAACCCAAGAATTATAGACCAATCACATGTTTGTCGACGGCTTATAAACTTCTTACATCCATTTTGAGAGCAAAAATTAATACGCACATTGACAATAACTCAATTATGTCTGCCTCTCAAAATGGATGTAGGAATGGGTCCCGCGGTACTAAGGAGCTACTGCTCATCGACATGGCCATTAGCCAACAGGTTCGTCGATACTGCAAGGATCTGTCGACATGCCGGATAGACTATAAGAAGGCCTATGACTCGGTGCCACATGCGTGGCTCATGAGGGTGCTGGAATTGTACAAGATCGATGCAACTTTACGCACCTTCCTTGAGTCGTGCATGGGGCAATGGAGGACTGTCCTTCGATATCCGGGAAGTCGACAGATCCAGGGGAATGATGAGCCTGTATGGATCAAACGGGGAATATTTCAGGGTGACAGTTTAAGTCCACTTTGGTTCTGCTTGGCCCTGAATCCTCTAAGCACATTGCTGGAGGATTCAGGTCTAGGCTATCGGTTGAAGAGAGGTGGTCAGGTCATATCTCACCTCCTCTACATGGATGATTTGAAACTCTTTGCCCCCAACAAATTACGACTGTCGGAGCTACTGAAGGTAACTGAAACTTTCAGTAGCGCCATCAGGATGGAATTTGGTGTGGACAAATGTGCGGTCATGCATGTAAATCGAGGGGAGATTATGGAATCCGAGGGAATTCAACTCTCGGATTCCATACACCTTAGATCTCTCTCCTCATCTGAAAGCTATAAGTATTTCGGTATGTCGGAAGCGTTAGGCATCAACGTTGCTGACATGAAGCAAACGTTGAGGGAGCGCTTCTTTGGTCGCTTGAAGAAGGTTTTAATTAGCCTTCATTCAGGCGGAAACAAAGTGCGCGCCTTCAACAGTTGGGTCATGCCGGTCTTGATGTACTCTTTCAGCATACTCAAATGGACTCAGACCGAACTCGATGACCTGGATAGAAGGGTCCGTACACTACTGACCGCAAACCGGATGCATCACCCACGATCATCAGTGATGAGATTGTACATCCCGCGGAAATGCGGGGGTCGAGGCTTTTTAAACGCGAAGACTTTCCACAACCGAGAGGTGTGCAATCCATGCCATGTGATGCCATGTGTTCCTTTTGGCGTAGTATCTGGTCGGCGCCTGTTAGTCACACTGAAGGTGATTGGGCTCGAGAGGTCGAGCGAGCCTGTGATTCAATACCAGAAATGGAGGCTATCACTATCTGCCCCCAAGATGTAGCTCGTGCAGTCCGTCCGTTACCTAACTGGAAATCTCCAGGGCCGGACGGGCCTCACAACTTTTGGATTAAATGGTTTTCAAGGTCGCACGCTCGCTTGGCATCTCAGTTCAAGACTGCTTTAGAGTCTGGTTCGCTACCCCAATTCTTAACGACAGTAGTTACCCACCTGCTCCCTAAATCAGGTTGCACCGCGGAAGCCAAAAAATATAGGCCGATCACGTGTTTACCGACGGTCTATAAAGTTCTTACATCCATTATGAGAGCTAAAATTAACAAACATGTAGACACCAACTCCATTATGTCTGCCTCTCAAAATGGATGTAAGAATGGGTCCCGTGGTACTAAGGAGCTACTCCTCATTGATATGGCCATTAGCCAACAGGTTCGTCGTTCCTGAAAGGATCTGTCGACATGTTGGATAGATTATAAGAAGGCCTATGACTCGGTGCCACATACATGGCTCATGAGGGTACTGGATTTGTATAAAGTAGATGTAACTCTGCGTACCTTCCTGATGTCGTGTATGGGGAAATGGAGGACGGTCCTTCGCTATCCAGGATGTCGAAATATTCAGAGGAATAGCGAACCGACAAGGATCGAAAGAGGCATATTTCAGGGCGATAGTTTGAGTCCGCTTTGGTTCTGCTTAGCCTTGAATCCTCTAAGCACACTGCTGGAGGATTCAGGTCTAGGCTACCGGCTGAGGAGAGGTGGTCAGGTTATATCGCACCTCCTCTACATGGATGACCTAACTCTTTGCTCCCAACAATTTGCAACTTATGGAGCTACTGAAAGTTACTGAAACTTTCAGTAGCGCCATCAGGATGGAATTTGGTGTGGACAAATGTGCGGTCATGCATCTAAAGCGAGGGGAAATTGTGGAATCCGTGGGAACCCAACTTTCGGATTCCACAAACCTTAGAGCCGTCTCCGCATTCGAAACCTATAAGTATTTGGGTAAGTATGTCGGATGCGTTAGGCATCAATGTTACTGACATGAAGCAATCGTTGAAGGAGCGGTTCTTTGGCCGCCTGAAAAAAGTACTTAATAGTCTTCTATCATGCGGAAACAAGGTGCGTGCCTTCAACAGTTGGGTCATGCCGGGTTTGATGTACTCTTTCGGCATACTCAAATGTACTCAAACCGAACTAGACGCCCTGGATAGGAGGGTCCGGACGCTGTTGACTGCAAATCGAATGCATCACCCACGGTCATCTGTAATGAGGCTGTATATCCCGCGAAAGTGTGGAGGTCGAGGCTTTTTAAACGCTAAGACCCTCCACAATCGCGAGATATGCAGTCTCAGGGAATATTTCCTAGAAACCGACGTGGGGATGCATCGAGATGTAGTCGCGGTGGACAAGGGCCTCACCCCGCTCTCCTTGGCTAAAGAGAACTGGCGCAAGCCAGTAGTGCTTGACACCAATGATCGCATGAAAATATGGCAAAGTAAGGAGCCTAACGGATGCTTTTACCGGGCCCTACATGGACCGACCGATGTAGATCTACTAGCGCCCGTAGCCTGGCTGCGTTTCGGTGACCTCTTTGGAGAAACCGAAGGTTTTGTCTGTGCAATTATGAACGAAGTTATGATTACGAACAACCGTACCGTGCCGTACTACAGGTATGTGCCCGACCCAGTTCTCGAAAATGGAAATATCACATTGTACTGGGATCGATCCATCATCACTGACAGGACTATTGGTGCCAATAAGCCTGATATAGTGGTGGTGAATCGATTAGAGCGGCGCGCAATGAATGTTGACATAACCGTCCCGCATGATGAGAACCTCGTGAAAGCCGAGAAAGATAAACAAATAGAGTATCTTGACTTGGCTCGCGAGGTTGTCGACATGTGGGATGTGGATCATTGTGCCGATAGTCGTGACAGCCAATGGCTTAATAGCCAAGAGCCTCGACCAACACCTGAGGAGGCTCGCGTTGGGCAGCTGGATCAAGGGCTTGATTCAGAAAGCGGTACCTCTGGACACGGCTCGCATTGTGAGGAGGTTCCTGTCTCTGGAGCCCTAACCACCGGTAGCTTGGACCCTGCTCCCGATACCGGTGGGCTACTATTTTTTATATTTCTAAATGTTTTTAAATTTTTCATGTTCCAATATTTAAAAATATACCTAATTTATATGTTTACATTTAAATAAAGGAAATAATAATAATAATTTATTTAATAAAAACGTTTACAAACGGTGTACATTTAGCCAAGAGTGGCAAATTTCCCATACAATTATAGTGCCTAAAAATAAACTACAACTAAAATATTTATTTTTTATTTTTTAGTACAAGTGGAAATAATAATGGTTCGGAATTCGAGTGTTAGGTAGCGACCCACCCAAACTAGGTTTAATTCAAACCTGTGTTTCAGGCCATCACTTTACATTTCAATTAAAGGGTATTAAATTTTTAAATAAAACTGGTATAAAAATAATTATTTATCAACTCTGCGAAAAAGCACAATAGTACAGTATTGAATAATTATATAATTATAATACTATACATATACTTTCGTGACAGTTACCTAAAATAAGTTTACTGAATGTATCTTGTCTGTTCTCATGTGAGTGGCGTTTTTTTGTCTTTTATGAGCATAAATGTTTTAAACCTAAACCTAAATAAATAATAAGCATGAATTATATATAAATAAACATAAATATTACCTAACAAGTTTTTGCTTAAAATACAAATATTATTATGGTTTTAAACAAACAAAAACAGCCACACATTGTAATTAAGACTCGAACTCAAACGTCGTTGATCGTGAATCCATTGCTTAGCCCAAACAGCTACCAGCACATGTTGCATTTGCGCGAATTTTAGCAATGCAATGGTAAGAACAGGTCACCACTATGGCGCGTATTCTAAATGCAACAGAAATATAATGTTATTTCACTCATACACGCACACGCACTCGCTGTATCGTCGCTCGCACAGTTCATAGCAATGTAGTCCTTAGCATGCCACTGGAGTTTCGAGCTTTACTGTACATAACAGAGATATACCACGAAAAATAATAATAATTAGTAAGAAAAATCACGATAATAAATCAAAATGATGATGATAATGAAAACGATGATGATTTATTAATACTTATGACGATTATGTTTATACTCGTCCTGCTCACGGGTACATTCAAAGCTACCGCAATAATATTATTCATTTTCATACCGGAAGCTAACCGCTTCCAAAGTACGATGAGATTCAGCCGACGTGGACGGACGGCTGCACAAACGAACGTCAGCGAGTTACCGTCGGGCGCGCGCTGGCTAATACAATATGCTGTGTGACGAGTCGGTAAATACCGCGTGTGTCGGTGTCGGCGCGGCGCTGGGCGGCCGCGAACAGCGCGCGACACTAACGTTCACTACTTTAAAAAAGCAATTCTGTTGAAATCGGATCAAAAGGTTTTTATTTTATCAACGTATGTATAGCGTCCAAAGTATCTTATCACGCCCATCAACACACCACATATTATTTCAATTCCCAATAATATTGTAATAAAACTTCATTTCCGATTAAATAAAAATGACAAGCTAAAATATTGTTCAAATGGCTTCTCTCATAAACGACTGGAACCACGCGAGCTCTCCAAACATTTACATAGAGATTGCTTCATCGAGACACGCGCCAATGAAAATCTTTGTAGTATTATAAATTACGATGTTTGCATAAATATCAATTATCGTGTGGCAGGTGAGTCGGACGGCGAGCGGCGCCGGAGTGGGCTTAACCCTTTATGCAAAACAAATTGAGCAACGTGTTACATAACACAGGCGAGCGGTGCCGCACCGCACCGCACCGCGTCGCATCGCGCCGCACCGTTCCTTGTCGTCGGTCACTGTGCCTCGATACATTCGCTTGAGAAATCAATCCCGTCGTTAAACAACGGAGTGTTTGCCGACGATGGAGAGAACGATCATATCGTTTGAAATTAATTTAGCGCACGTTAAAACCGAGCCGTGACGGGAGCCGTTCCAATTGCGTGTTCCGAATACCGAGGGATGCCTGTCCGCCATCTGTGTGCCCGGAATGTGGTACGGCGCGGGCGAGGACACCTCCACCACGGAGTATCGGTCGCCTATTATATACACGGCATTTGTTTCAATCATCCGAAACGTATACATAGGTATGTCGACTGTGGCGCGTGGCGGGCGACGCTCTCGCCAACACTGATCGGGAAGAATGAGCGGCGAGTACGTCGTGGCGGCGAGTGCCGACTGTGATCGATATGAAATAGATTAGCGCGCGTGTAGTGCATTGTTTGTCGTTCAGATTGTATTGTTGGCGTCGCGATTGCTTTGAGCGCAACCAGCTCAGTGACGTCACTCACGGCTCCCCTGTTCAGATTGTGCCGCTGTGATACACTCCGATCTACACATATTTTCGTGGATATTTTACAAGCTAGACTGTGTTAGTATTGTCTATATTAGTGCGAATGCCCGAAGCGCAGGTTATCTAAGTCACGCTGGTATCAGTTAAGAACCTCGAGCTCGCGAGGGTCGTTAAAATATGTACTTATATTTTTTATGACGATTTCGGTCAATCGATTTATATTTTTGGGAAATCAAAGTCAAATCATTTATTGCAAATAAGCACATACGAGGCACTTGAACGTCAAAATTTACAAAAAATAGAATTGATTCTAGTTGCCCCTTTTAGAAGGTAGTTTTATATGGAGAAAAATGGGCAAGAAACACCACTGGGATTCCAATCAAAATGGGAATTATTTGGGAATTGAATGACGAAAGAATTGAATAAATACATGGCCATTGATTATTTAACGCAATGAGTAATAGAATATAATCAGTTTATTACTATTTCGCATTCACATAAGTAACTTTGTAAATCGCCGAATCTAAGATTCACGGAAATGTCTTGGTGTATGCTAACATTCACTGGTGTTTGTACGACTCAAGTAAATTAAGTAATGAAAAGATTTCAGACTTACTACACCATCGTAATTGGTAATTGTCGACATATACCGTGCATCGTAACATTCGCTTAAATCGGACATTCATTAAAACAAACAACAATTAATAAAGTTGTATATTAGGTTGACTAATATGATTTAAGTTTATTAAAAAGTTTGAGTATTTATCTAAATAGGAATACAAACGTGTCCACATTGGTGCGCTCGGCTCTGATCGCTAATGTCCCGCTGTTCCGCTGTCAGACAGGCGGCTTCATTAATAGCTGACCCCCTTCCGTCACTCGCGCGAACCAGCCGAGATAGCTAGGTTTATGCGTTTAATATGAGACAGTTTCAGTTTCAGCAAAGAGCGAATACAAAACCACTATCTGCTTTCTCATAATGTGTGTCAATCATTAAGTAAAAGTAGTACGCGCAGGCAAAATACGAGCGATAGTACTTATTGCAACAGTGCTTTTATAATTTTTCTAATAAAATAGTCGTCAAACAGACGACGACGCATTGTTCTTCTGCAAACAGAAAGAGACAGAATGATAACGCTAGTAGATGAAAATCACATTATTGTAACATCTTTTGGGAGTTTACGGCATCGGTATGGAGATGAATGCAGGGATGCAATGGTGGTGTGACTGTAAGTGGGATCTTTAAACACAAATCTGATAATAGCACTTGTGTTGGCAATGTGCAACTTTCTGGGTGGAGGTTTCAGTAGGCAACTTGTGTCGCTGTACGTAGCGGGGCAGCAGTCGGCGGGAGGCGGTACATTAACCGACTTAGCCAATGTCGGCGACTGATATGGCAGCGCCAGCATTAGCATGCAAGACAAGCGCCGCGTGTGTCCATTGTGTCCGCTGTGCCCACCGTGCCCACCGTGCCCACCGTACCCACCGGGCCCACCGTACCCACCGTGCCCAACGTGCCCAGGTTAGCAACTCCTGCCACCAGCAGCTGGCTGATACTTTCACATAAACAACGTTAACTTAGCCCAGGTACGCGTTTTACCTGCGGCGATTTTTTTTCACGCAATGGATTTTCATCGCTCTTCTTAGCGCCGAGAGTTGAAAATACAACAGTGTGCTTTTTTGATACGTTGGGATTCACTCTGTTGGATTCTCAATGCTCGGTTCTACACCGAGAGTTGAAAAACCAGTGTGCGATTAAATCCCGCAGCGATATTTTTAAGACCGTGTAAAGGTGGGCTTACTTCAGCGGGATTGTCCGAAAGGGTTACCGCTACCCCGGAACATAAAGGGCGAAGGAAGGAACATGGGTGGGTTTTAGTCAGTAAGAGTCTGACACTCCTTTCCGCTCCACCCAGAGCGGACCAAATGACGGTCAAATGACCCCTTTTGATGATTTCCCACCAGAAAAAAAAAAAAGGTGGGCTTACTGCTACCTGCCACGCGCAGCATAATAGTGTATCCCATACACAGCTTACTGATGTGATGGCATTACAAAACCGTGCTACGGTTGCGTAGCACGCGTAGTGATGAAGTTTACTACGTCGTAGCAAAGCGTAATCTTTCGTGGAAAAATCATCGCCTTACATTATTATTTTTTTAAAAAATAATAAAATATAGTTAATATATTACTATTATATTATTATGTCGTTTATTTATTTAGATATCTTATTTCAATATATTTTTAAATATTAGTATAAAAAAAAACATTTAAAAATATAAAAAAATAGTGATCCACCGATGTCGGGAGCAGGGTCCAAGCTACCGGTGGTTAGGGCTCCAGAGACAGGAACCTCCTCACAATGCGAGCCGTATCGAGGAGTACTGCCTTTTGAATCAGGCCCTTGATCCAACCGCCTAACGAGAGCCTAGATAGATGTTGATCGAGGCTTTCGGCCATGAGGCCATTGGCCGATACGACAATCGGCACAATGATAGCCGAGCTTACATTCCACATGTCAACAACCTCGTGTGCTAAGTCCAGATATTTAATTTGTTTCTCTTTCTCAGCTTTCACGAGGTTCCCGTCATGTGGAATGGTAACATCGACAATCATTTTGCGGCGCGCTAATCGATCTATCACCACTATATCAAGCTTATTGGCGACAATAGTCCTGTCAGTAATGATAGACCGATCCCAGTACAACGTGACATGGTCATTTTCAAGAACTGGGTCGGGCACATACTTGTAATACGGTACCTCAGAATCGACAAGTTTATATTTCAAAGCAAGTTGCTGGTGATAATCCTGGCTACTTGGTTATGCCTGTGCAAGTACTCACCGTTAGCTAGACGAGAACAACCAGAGATAATATGTCTGATGGACTCACCCGGACGGTGGCATGCCCGACACACGTCAACCGTCCCGTCCTTCATAATATATCTCCAGTAGTTATTCGTCAAGACAACTTCGTCCATAATTGCACAGACGAAACCTTCAGTTTGTCCGAAAAGGTACCCAAAACGTAGCCAGGATACGGACGCTAAGAAGTCTACACCGGGTTCATGAAGAGCCCGATAGAAGCGCCCGTGAAGCTCCTTGCTTTGCCATACCTCCTTGCGGTCATCGGTAGTAAGTATTACAGGTTTGCGCCAGTTCTCTTTAGCCATGGAGAGCGGAGTGAGTCCCTTGTCCACTGCAACCACATCACGGTGCATACCCACTTCGGCTTTTATAAAATATTCTCTGAGATTGCCCACCTCTCGGTTGTGGAGGGTCTTGGCGTTTAAAAAGCCTCGACCCCCACATTTCCGCGGGATGTACAATCTCATCACTGATGATCGTGGGTGATGCATCCGGTTTGCGGTCAGTAGTGTACGGACCCTTCTATCCAGGGCTTCGAGTTCGGTCTGAGTCCATTTGAGTATGCCGAAAGAGTACATCAAGACCGGCATGACCCAACTGTTGAAGGCGCGCACTTTATTTCCGCCTGAAAGAAGGCTAACTAACACCTTCTTCAAGCGACCAAAGAAGCGCTCCCTCAACGTTTGCTTCATGTCAGCAACGTTGATGCCTAACGCTTCCGACATACCCAAATACTTGTAGCTTTCAGATGAGGAGAGGGATCTAAGGTGTATGGAATCCGAGAGTTGAATTCCCTCGGATTCCATAATCTCCCCTCGCTTTACATGCATGACCGCATATTTATTTTCATATTATTATTCCTTTATTTCATTTACACACTTACAAATTATATTTTTAAATATTTTTATAAACAAAAAGATAAAGAAAACATTTAAAAATATAAAAAATAGTAGCCCACCGGTATCGGGAACAGGGTCCAAGCTACCGGCGGTCAGGGCTCCAGAGAGAGGAACCTCCTGACAATGCGAGCCGTGTCCAGAAGTACCGCTTTCTGAATCAAGCCCTTGATCCAGCTGCCCAACGAGAGCCTCCTCAGGTGTTGGTCGAGGCTCTTGGCTATTAAGCCATTGGCTGTCACGACTATCGGCACAATGACTGTTGAGTCCACATCCCACATGTCGACAACCTCGCGAGCCAAGTCAAGATACTTGATTTGTTTATCTTTCTCGGCTTTCACGAGGTTCTCATCATGCGGGACGGTTATGTCAACAATCATTGCGCGCCGCTCTGATCGATCCACCACCACTATATCAGGCTTATTATTATTATTATATTTTAACATTTTAACATATCTCGGGACCATGGGGTCCCGGTCCTTTGGAAGGCGTACGAGGGGCCGAAGCCAACTCCCAGAGGCCCCTTAGGAAATTTTATTGAAATGTGGCACCACCCGACGATTATCCCTGTACGCACTATGCAAGTGCACCCAAGGATAACCTCCGGTTAGTATAGGACTATTGCAGGATATGGAAAAATACAAATTTGGACTATGGGTTTGGGTGGCTAAAGTGGACTGGTTACCAATAACTATTGAAGAACTATGGCCCCTGCCTGATCAACGTTTTATATATACACGGATAAAATGGCAGGGGGTGACTTGCACACTCAATAATGGGCCCCCGGAAACTGTCGCTAGCACATAGTGACGTAGCAACAAGGGGGCAACATGTCCTGAGGTGCTTATGAGGAGTGGAGAGGTATTCCACGGCTTTCAGAACAATCCCAGAGCCCGGAAGATGGTCAAGATCCCTACGAGCACTTACTGGAATACTTCCTTCCCCCGAGCATGTTTGCTCTTGCGAGTCTCCACTCAAGCCGGCCAGTAAAGGCAAGAATGAGGTGGGAGCGCTGTTCCTCGTCATTGTTCACTCCAGCCGGCCAATAAAGGCAAACCAGAGGTGAGGAACAAGATTTCTCCCAGGAGATAGGGTCCGTGGGGTCGCTACTGCCCAACAGCTCGCCACATGCTGCCCTGCGGTTTTCTGTATCTCTCTTGGTCTGGCTCCTCACCCTAGACCTGTTTCGGCAAAGTAAACTCTTCCGACACAGGCCTAGAGTTCGGAGCGCACAAGCCCCACCACGACGTCAACGTAGAGATACGGCGGTGGGGTTATTATTATGTCGTTTATTTATTTAGATATCTTATTTTAATACATTTTTAAATATTAGTATAAAAAAAAAAAAAAACATTTAAAAATATAAAAAAATAGTGATCCACCGATGTCGGGAGCAGGGTCCAAGCTACCGGTGGTTAGGGCTCCAGAGACAGGAACCTCCTCACAATGCGAGGAGGTTATTATTACTATATTTTATATGGTTAATATATAAAATATAGTTTTTTGTACTGGATTAGCAGTGTATGTATGTGTACAGGCATTCAGCCTTGTTAATAGATTGTTTGAGTGACCTTTCTCATTATCCCTTGTTTCGTGAACTAAGGAAGTAAGGCTAAATCGCGAGCGTCGGCCTGTCGTATTAGCGTCATGTCGGCGCGTCGCGCGTCGCGGCGTCTACGAAGGGAAATTTGCACCTAAAAGCAAATGGACAGTTTTATTAAAGTGACTTACAGTTAAGAGCTGCTCCTTGGGGCGCTCAGCGGCGTGTGAACGATTGGTGAATAAACTTCGATGAGGACTTGGAAGCGCGAGAGTGTGACTGCCAATTCAATTTTAGTTTTCCTTCTAAATGTAACATGTTAGTTTCATATTTTTGTTCGACTGGAGATAGAAGTAAAGTTAATTGAGCGTAAGTTTGGTCTGTGAAGCTTGTGCGTATGGAGCAGTGCGTCGTAGTGAGGAGCAGTGAGTCAGAGTGGGGCGCGCTGTGTGTTTTATGAGGGGTGCTGATGGGTTTTACTTTTCCCCATACATAGATTCGTATGTAACCAATTCTTTAGAAACAATTTATGTATATGAATTCAAAGAAATTCATATTCAAACTGCCTTCTCTTTATATCTTTCCATAATATAAATACATTTAGTAAAAATGAAAATGTGATACTGTGACTGTCTGTCACTTGTTCCTATTTAGTAACAAAATGTTTTATTCTAAATTCTTATTTTAACATTGTTCCACAATATGGGCGCTCTTGGAAGCGCAATAAATCTCAACTTTATCGTCTGACAGCTTGACACGTTCAATAACAAAATATCCTACTTCTTTAAAATAGTAAAACAACATTGAAACCCTTACAAACCCATTTCATTTATATTTTATGGGAAATAGACAGCCGGCCACTTGTGGCGAGTCATCAGTAGAAAGCGATACTTTACGTCATATAAGATGCAATGTGGTAATTTTAAGAAATTGTGAGGGACGGAAGAAGGCAGGGGACTCTGTTTCGAACCGTGATAGGAGACGGACTTCCTAGTCCAGGCTAGTTAAGTTAGGAGATTTAGGGAATATCAGGAGGCTATGTCCGAGTGGGCTGTCGCGAAATAGCGAGTATTAGTTATTAAGTTAAATATAGTTGGGTTGGAGCCCAGATTAAGCTAATCTTGCTAAGTGATTGGGTGAGTCCTTCATTATAATAACTATCCCGGGCCGATAGAGTTATTAAAGTTCTTATAATTAATCAGACAGAGAAGTGTTGCTGAAGAGTTTGTTGCGCCACTTCTTCTCTCCAGCCCAAAACACTAGGAAGTAGTGAAGGGTGGGAGCTTTGGGGATGCCTGTAGACCTTCAAGAGAGTTGATCCACGACTCTAATAATTAATAATCCTTAATTTTTGACTCTGCTCTATTATCTAGTAAATCCTAGTACTATCATTCTTGAAGGCTGTGTTCTTTGCCTCCGGCCAATAATAGTGCCTTAAGAGAGATTATTCAAAACTCTGTTATATGATTGGTTTCTAGTTTCGAATCTCAATTCTATTGTCTAGTAATTCTTGAATGTTGAATTCTTTATCTCAGACCAATAATTCGGTCAGACTGACATGAACACGTGTCTTGCAGATATGCTTGTTGTGTAAAGGGTGAACTTCCAGGGGTTGGGGTGACCACATCTATCTTATATGCAGTCCAAGGACTGATAGGGACCATGTCTCCTTAAGAGCATGATGACGACGCAATGCCGCTGGAACTAGCCGCTCCAAAGTCAGACAAGGACGGTCGCTTAGTCGCCGCAGGAAAAGCCGCTTCCCCCCCGGTGGGTTCCCGCATTGTCGAGGCGGGGGGGCTCAGTAGCCGTGGCTTGGACAACCACGGTGAAGCTAAGAGGAACCCGAGGAGGGGCCGCTCGTCAGGGCTTTGCCTGTAAGCCGACGACGTAGCGGCCAACGGGTAGGTTGCGGTGCCGCTCGGGCGACATCGCAACTGAGGCGGGCCGTGATGTGGTATGGGAGGCATCACGGCTGAGGGTTGGAGGCCGCGGCGGGGGAGGAGTGTCGGTATTGCGGTGCGCCGCTCTTCCTACCTTCCGCGGCCTTGACGGGGTCGCCACCGTCTGATGGCGAACGCGGTGAGGCCGCAGGGGAAGGGGAGTGTTGGTATGACGTTGGCCGCTCTCCCTATCCTCTGCGGCCGAAAATTGGCAGGCGGCGGGGCCAATGACCTGACCCGTCGCAGGGGGACCAAGGGTGCCCAGACACGGGGTCGTCTGGTTTGGTCCCTGGGGTGGTCACGGCGTGCCATGTGTTCTGGTGCGCCGGTGATGGGGAGTAATCCCCAGAGGAGGGTCCGGTGACGGACGGCCGCGGCGGGTTCACGGATGAGTGCTAAGGCGTGCCCGTGTTCCCGCCGTAACAGCAGAATGCGCATTTCTCGACGTAAAAAAAAAAAAAAAAAAAAAAAAAAAAAAAAAAAAAAAAAAAAAAAAAAAAGGAAAAGCCGCTTCGTCACATTTATCAGTTCCAAAGAACTGCTAGGGATCATGTCTCCAATGCCGCTAAATAGCCGCTTGCGTCACTATATGGAAGGGTTGCTCTGAGTACTCCGAGTGTAGATGTGAGCGTGTGAGTAATGACTGATCTATATTATTAGCTTTCTAATTATTATATTACTAGCTTTCTAAAACCACATTCAATCTATGTTCTTATCTATGAATTCCTAAGTTTTATTTAACATTTCCTTCAATCCTTTCCTTGGTCTATTGATGAGACAAGGCACTGGACTTCTTCTTATTTGGAATTCATTTAATCTATATCATTGGAAGGGTGTCCAGTCTGGAGCCGGGCCCTACAGAACAGTACGGAGGCGGGGTACTGTTCTTCCCCGAAAGGGGAACCGACTCCTTTTCCTGTCATTTCCACATAATTAGGAAAAACGAAAATTTTATCAGCCTAGGCTAATTTAGGAACAGTCACAATACCTAAATTTAGATTAACTAAAACTAGCAAGCCATTTCTTATAAACATCATCCGCTTTTATAACAATTTGCCAAAGCCGGTTACAGAACTTAGCGATGAAAAGTTCAAAACCCCCATCAATCTTATAATATGCAGCATTAAGCATTATTATAAGATTAAAGATTAAATGGCAATAATTCCTTCTGCACATGTGTTTTCCCTGGCACCTCATTAACGGCGTAAATGTAAATGTCTATAAAGGCTGAAACAGCGTTAAGCGGACGCCCGCGCGGTTCCATACAAAATTGCTCCGTCGCGGCGACCCGCACGGGCGTCTGTCGCGGGTAGGTGAGACTCGCGTCCGGGCTACGGAGCCCGCGTCCAATCGACGGAATCCGTTGCGGGGGCATACGCGGGTCCTTAATAATAATATTAATAACCCCACCGCCGTATCTCCACGTTGACGTCGTGGTGGGGCTTGCGTACTCCGAACTCTAGGCCTGTGCCGGGAGAGTTTACTTTGCCGGATCAGGTCTAGATTGAGGAGCCAGACCAAGAGACATACAGAAACCCGCAGGGCAGCATGTGGCGAGCTGTTGGGCAGTATCGACCCCACAGACCCTATTTCCCGGGAGAAGTCCTGTTCCTCACATCTGGCTTCCTTTATTGGCCAGCTGGAGTGAACAATGACGAGGAACAGAGCTCCAACCTCATTCTTGCCTTTATTGGCCGGCTTAAGTGGAGATTCGCAAGAGTAAATCTGCTCGGAGGAAGGAAGTATTCCAGTAAGATCCTGGTAGGGATCTTGACCGTACTTCCAGGATTGTCCTAATAGCCGTGGAATACCTCCTCACTCCTCATAACCACCCCAGGACATGTTGCCCCTTTGTCGCTACGACACTATGTGCTAGCGGCCGTTTTCGGGGGCCCATTATTGAGTGTGCAAGTAATCCCCTGCCATTGGGTGGGATCCTGGTGTCCTGAAACACAGGCCACGAGCCTAACTTAGGCACCAGTCTCCCACAATATATACTCAACTGAATTATATGTCATTGTCGAATCTGACCGATGTAAAATAACATGTATATTGTGGTGAGAAAATAAAGCTTATTATTATTTTATCTGTGTAATTTATACAGGGTTACTGGTAATTCGACGTATATCCGTCAGGGGCTGATAAGGGGGCCAAAATGCAACAAATTGAACCCCCCATATGTATGGCCGAAATTCAATAGTTTTCGAGATATTTGAATTTTAAGGGTTTTTCGATATTTACCCAAAATTTGACATTTAATTCCAAATAAAAAAAAACTATTATAAATGATGTTGTAGCTGGCACTTCAATTAATCTATGGACATAATTAAAACTACTTAATTAAACAAAATAATTAAAATAATGAGCGATATGAGAATAATATCTTACCAATATTTTCATTTTACGCTTCAAAAATGTTGTCTCGTCACAAAAATTTCTATGACATTAATCGTACAAATAACTAAAACAACTTGCCTATTCTGTAAGCTTTCCAAAAAGGTATAAAAGTCAATTTTTAAATACATAATTCGTGGCTTGGCATGTGTTTGAATCGGCGCGGGGAGAGAAAGGGTCATTTGTATTTGTATGAAATAAAATGCATTAAAAAATGTACGTCAAATTTTATTAAAAATTTTACACATCTTGTTCAAAATGAGCCCCTCGATTACGAATGCAGGTTCGAATTCTCTTCCTAACTTCGGTTTTCGTCACTCTTGATGTGAACGTTGTTCTCATCTGTTGCGCCGCATTTATTATTCGCTGTCGAAGTTCTTCGACTGAATTTATTGGGGTCACATAAACTAATTCCTTCATATGACCCCAGACGTAAAAATCAAGTGGTGTGATATCAGGGCTTCGTGCTGGCCACGGAATTGGCCCTCCCCTCCCAATCCATCGGTTTGGATATCTCTCGTCTAGCCACTGTCGGACAGTAATCCGGTAATGTGCTGGGCAACCATCATGTTGAAACATGAGGTTGTTTTTTATTTCTTCGGGAACATCCGCCAACAAATCGTCTAGGTTGTTTCTCAAAAACTCCTCGTAATTTTGGCCGTTCAAATTTTGGGGCAAGAAATGAGGGCCCACCAAATAATTATCAACGACACCCATCCATACGTTCAGGGAAAATCTCATTTGCGACGCAGTTTCTTTTGGTTTTTTTTGGATTCCTGCCTGCTTAAGGTGCCCAAAAATGTAAGTTATGGTAATTCGTTATACCATCCCGGTCAAACTTTGACTCGTCAGTCCACAAAATATTTCTTAGGAAATGTTCCTGGTCAGCGTCAGCGTTTAACATAAACCGAGAAAATTCGAGTCGCCTGGCAGGATCTCCCTCGTGCAATGTTTGGACAGGTTGATAATGGTATGGGTGTCTACCTGATAGATGAACTACCGACCACACTTTCCACTGGGACATACTGAGCTGTCTTGCAACAATGTTCGTTGAGATATTTGGGTCATCAATAAAACACTGAAGAATGGTGTCCTCTTCGTCAGCCGTGTACCGTCGAGGTCTGCCAGCGTTGAATTGTGCTCTCTGAACACTGCCAGTTTCAGACAATCGTCGGTAGGTGCTCCCGAAAACAGTAACGTGGGGAAGTCGACGATCGGGAAAGCGGCGTTGGTATTCTCGCCGAGCCGCAGCCGCGTTTCCATCGGCAAAACCATAACAAAACATTATGTCTGCGTATTCGTTATTAGAATACGAAGCCATGTTATCCGAAATAACAATGATAACAAAAAGAATAACAAGAGAAACAAGAATTAACAATAATGATCGATAACAATTTAACGCGATGAGAGATTGGTTAATAGCAAGATAACAACACACGTGCTTGCGCGGCGTAGAGTCGAAACTTACTAAAGATTAGGAAGGCGACGCGAGCGCAGCAGGCGCCGTGTAGTCCCGCGCCCGCACACCCCGCCACAAGAACAACAACAAGAATTTCGCCAGTAAAATCGGTTGTTTTATCGAGGATCATAAACTAAAAACACAGATGATTTCTCTCCCCGCGCCGGTTCAAACACATGCCATGCCACGAATTATGTATTTTAAAATTGACTTTTATACCTTTTTGGAAAGCTTACAGAATAGGCAAGTTGTTTTAGTTATTTGTACGATTAATGTCATAGAAATTTTTGTGACGAGACAACATTTTTGAAGCGTAAAATGAAAATATTGGTAAGATATTATTCTCATATCTCTCATTATTTTAATTATTTTGTTTAATTAAGTAGTTTTAATTATGTCCATAGCTTAATTGAAGTGCCAGCTACAACATCATTTTTAATGGTACCCATTCAAATATGTAGTTTTTTTTTTATTTGGAATTAAATGTCAAATTTTGGGTAAATATCGAAAAACCCTTAAAATTCAAATATCTCGAAAACTATTGAATTTCGGCCATACATATGGGGGGTTCAATTTGTTGCATTTTGGCCCCCTTATCAGCCCCTGACGGATATACGTCGAATTACCAGTAACCCTGTATAAAACATTGGTCAGGCAGGTGCTGTAGACTTTCCATAGTCCTCAATAACCAGGTCACTTTAGCCACCCAAACCCATAATCCAATATCTTTGTTTCCATGTACTGCAATAGTCCTACACCAACCATGTGTTGTCACTTGTAAAGTGCGAACAGGGATAATCTTCGGTTGGTGCCTCATTTCATTAAAAAGTCTAACGGGCTTCTGCGAGTTGGCTTCGGCTCTTCGTATGTCTTCCAAAGGTCCGGGACCCCAGGGTCCCGAGAAATATCAAAAGAAAAAATATTAATAAATCCAGGGTGAAATCCCCACCGTGAAATCCACGGAGCCAACCCGCGGGACGGGTCTCGCGACGGGTCACGCAACGGGTGCCCGTCGCGGGTGCCCGCTTAATGCAGTTTCAGGCCTAAAATGCTCCCACATTACGATGTTTCTGTTTTTTTTTTCATACTTCTTTGACATAAATTTTATATTATTTGACATTATTTTATTTTATTTTATTGTCTTTGGGTGGCTTACAGCTAAGCTGCTTGCAAACAAATCAATTGAAGGGTGCTTATTCTCCCCGTTCTAGTGCTCGGGGACTTCAACGCCAAGAATTTGGCCTGGGGTTCCCGTTGCACGGATGTGCGGGGCAGGATGGTGGAGGACTGGGCTCTGGAAACAGGCCTGGTCGTCCTAAATCGGGGCTCTGTTCCCACGTGTGTGCGGATGCGGGGGGAGTCTGTGGTAGACATCTCGTTCGCCAGCCCCGCTCTGTCACAGCGTGTCATTGACTGGCGCGTTATGGAGGAGGTGGAGACCTACTCCGATCACCGGTATATCCGGTTCGACGTCTCCGCCCAGACCTCTAGCGCGCTGGTCCGACAGGCCCCGAGTGGTCCGCGGTGGGCGCTGAAGCAGCTGGACCGGGAGCTCCTCCTGGAAGCGTCGATCGTGCAGGCCTGGGTGTCATCACCGGACAGGCCTGTCGATATCGACGATGAGGCGGAGTGGTTCCGGGAGGCCATGTCCGACATTTGTGACGTGGCAATGCCCCGAGTCCGGCCAGGACGCGCCCGGCGTCGGGTGTACTGGTGGCCGCAGGAGTTGGAGTCGCTACGCAAGGCGTGCGTCGACGCGCGACACCTGTACACCAGGCACCGCAGGCTCCGCATTCGCCCTCCGGATGCGGAAGCCACGGAGGCGGAGCTGTACGAGGGGTACAGAGCGGCGAAGACCGCCCTCCAAGAGGCTGTCCGGCGGGCCAAGGATATGGCCCGCGAGGAGATGGTGGAGACTCTGAACAGAGATCCATGGGGGCGCCCTTATAAAATGGTGCGGAATAAACTCCGCACCTGGGCCCCCCCGCTAACGCAGAGTCTCCGCCCCCAGCTGGTGGAGGAGGTGGTGAGCGCTCTGTTCCCCTCACGGGGGGTGCACACACCTCCGCCCATGGCTCCGCCAATTGCGGTGCCCGAAGCGGACCACGTGGACGACGACGACATCCCTGAAGTGACCGGGGTAGAACTGAGAGTGGCGGTAGGAAGGCTGAAGGCCAAAAATACCGCCCCAGGACCCGACGGCTTGCCAGGTAAAGCCTGGGTCCTGGCCTCGAGGGCTCTCGGGCCTCGACTGGAGGCGCTCTTAAGCGCATGTTTGGAGAGAGGCCAGTTCCCGCTTCGTTGGAAGACGGGAAAGCTGGTCCTCATTCGGAAGCCAGGGCGCCCAGCGGACTCTCCGTCCGCATACCGGCCCATCGTGCTGCTCGACGAGGTGGGCAAGCTCTTTGAGAGAGTGATTGTTGGCCGCCTCGTCGGGCACTTGGTGAGGACGGGGCCGGATCTTGCGGACAGCCAGTTTGACTTCCGCAAGGGGCGCTCGACGGTGGACGCCATCATGCGCGTGAGAGCCCTCACGACGGGGGACGCGGTGTCCCGGGGTGGGGTCGTCGTGGCGGTGTCACTCGACATCGCCAACGCGTTCAACACCCTGCCCTGGAGCTGCATTGTGGAGGCACTCCGGTATCACCGAGTGCCGCCCTACCTCCGTCGAATAGTCGAGGCGTATCTGACGGACAGAGCCGTCACCTACCCCGGTCGCGATGGGGAGTGGAACCGGCGAGAGATGTCGTGCGGTGTCCCGCAGGGATCGGTTGTGGGGCCGTTCCTGTGGGACATCGGCTACGACTGGGTGCTGCGGGCCGACTTCCCTGATGGCGTCAGCGTGGTTTGCTACGCTGACGACACGCTGGTCCTGGCGCAGGGGAGGTCGCATCAGGCGGCGGCCGACGCGATGACACGCGAGGTTGCGATAGTCGTGGAGAGGATCCGGCAGTTGGGTCTCGAGGTGGCATTGCCCAAGTCCGAGGCCATGGCGTTTCATGGGCCCCGGAACGCGCCACCACCGGGATCCCAACTAACGGTAGGAGGGGTTCACATCGGCGTCGAGACGACGATGAAGTACTTGGGTCTCGTCCTCAACAGCCGGTGGAACTTCGTCGAGCACATCCGACGTTTGGCCCCCAAACTGGAACGGGCTAGGGCCGCCTTCAAGCGGCTCTTGCCCAACCTTAGGGGGCCAAACGCCTCCTGCCGGAGGCTTTACGCGGGGGTCGTGCGGTCCATGGCCCTATACGGGGCCCCGGTGTGGGCGCGTTCACTGCGGCGGCGAGCCGCCCACTACCTGAACGCGCCCCAGAAGGTGGCAGGAGGATATAAAGCCACTGAGGACCACTGCTTGTGTCCTATTTTGCACATATGATGAAAACCATCTGTATAGGTCTCCCCGAATGCCCAGATGTTATATACAGACAATCCAAACGTCAACTCTTTATTAGTGGATTTTATTATTTATTTATCTTTTTGATAGATTCTTTTATATTTCTTCATTCTCAGATCAAAGAAACTGACCATTTATTTAATGAATTGTTAAATAAAAGCTGTAACCCACATTCCATGACAACAATAAACCTAACAGAGGCTTCCTTACTGAAACATAACTATAGTCATAAAATGAGTCAAAATAAAATAAAAAAATATGCAAGACTGAATAAAATCATTAAAAAATGTAATAAATTTAAGAAACAGCAAAACCATTATTCCAAAAATATTCAATTAAGGAAAGAACGTGTTACTCTTATGAATAAGTTGAAGAACTATCAAATTAAATTAGAAGATAGTATATATTTATGAAATAGATACTCAACGCTTACAAACTGAAATTCAAGTTCTTGATGACTCACTAAAGTCTCTTTATAATAAATATGTTTGCTCTCACCACCAAATCAAGGAACACATCCTTGCTACAAACGAGTTGGTAGACAGAGTGGACTTGCTGACTCTCAGCAACACTCAGTGTACCTGTCAGAGGGGATCCAACCTTGATGCTCTCCAGCCTGAGGCAACGGAGGACCCGTCCAAAGTTGTGAGTGCTCTGGACTGTATTCCCAACCAAGATATACCTGATATTGTGCAAGAATTGTCTCAAGTAATACAGTCAGCAGCTAGTAGTGTTTCCTCTTGTAGTAGTCAATTATGTTATCAGTCAGTTATGTTTTCAGATAGTATAGGAAGAGGTTCAGGGAAATTAGTTAGTGACAACTTTAGTTTTAATACTCAAAACTATTGTTTACCTGGGACATCCTTCAAAGAAATAATGACATCAATTACAAGAAATCAATATGATTCCAATACCAACATTACTGTATTTGTAGGTAACAGTTCACAGGTCAAAAAAGAAGTTATCACTGACAGTGTTTCTAAGCTTTTAAAGATAAATTGTAATAAAATTATTTTGTGTGCTTTTCCATATTTTGAGGGATTATCCAATAGATAAAACAATTATATTCATATGCTTAATAACCATATGCATTTCTTAGTAAGTCATTACAGCGACAAACTTATATTTTTTGACACCAACAGTTTTGTTGATAAGTTGAAATCGACAAGGAATACTGTGAATCTGCCCATTAGGTTTAGACATAAAATAGCGAGGCTATTAGCTTATATAAACTCAGACATAATTAGTATGTCGAAGTCTTGTACCATAATTGACACCGCAATTATTAGTAATAATTCTAATGTACAGGTGGTCACCCGAAATAACTGTAGCACTAATGCTATAACTATTTACAATGATTGTACGAAGGAAGATCCATGTGTCACTTTGGCAAATACTTGTCCTAATGTGGGGTCCACAAGTAGTCGGATATCATTGCCTGGTGATGGCTTGGGAGTCTTGGGGCTCACTCTGGATGTAGATTTAAACTAGTTAGTAAGACAACAGAAGACCCTAGTAACAATATTGTTATACCTACCAACAACAAGGTGTCTTCTTGCTCTCAAATAGTAAAGTGTAAAAAAGGGGCTGAGTAGCATTCCTTGAAATTATTTCATCAAAATATTCAAGGTTTTTCTTCCAAACAATTAGAAATTGAGCTATTTTTAGAAAAAAACTATGTTTGAAATTATTTGTTTAACTGAACATTGGTTGAAAGAGTATGAAATGCTAATTCATTATGAAAATTATAGTGTGGGCAGTTGTTTTAACCGGAAATCTATTCTGCGTGGGGGTTCACTAATCAGTTAAAAATTCTATTAAATCTAAGACTCGTAAAGATATAGTAGATCTTTCGGTTGAACATAACATTGAACTGTCCTGTGTTGAGCTAGATAAGCATGTTATAGTGTGTGTTTACAGACCCCCTAATTATCAAAACTACTCCATATTTGAGTCAGTAATGGAAGATGTTCTAGCAAAACTTGGAACTGGCAAAAAATCGCTAATTATCTGTGGTGACTTCAATATTAATATCTTAGAGAATAGTTCAAATAGCAGTCGATTATTAAGTCTCTTTAAATCATTCAATTTGTCAAATGTGTTTTCAGAACCAACCCGCTTAACTATAAATTCTGCTACATGCATTGATAATGTTTTTTGTTGCTGCGAATACTTAGATAAAGCCATAGTAAACTATATCCCTTCTGATCACAGCGGTCAAACCGTTGTGTTCAAGTCTAATACACCAGTACAAAAAATTCTGATACAAACCAGACAAATAACACCAAGCAGTCTAAATAGATTTAATAATCACTTAATTAGTAAGTTAAGTGTACCAGGCCATATGAAAAACAATGTAAATGAATTATATCGCTCAGAATACATGTACTGACACAAATACAGAATATTCATTCGTCTTAATGGATACCTCGGAGGATGAGGTAGAACGCCTTATCCTTGGTTTGAAGTCAAACTGCGCTAGTGGGTGGGATATTAGTAGCGATTTCTTAAAAAATTATAAAGATATTCTTATTCCACCTTTAACAAAAGTATTTAACAACTAACAACAACTGCCTGGGTGTGTTCCCGGAGTCTCTAAAAAAGGCTGAGGTTTGCCCCATTCATAAGAGTGGCGACAGAAATCGTATCAATAATTACAGGCCAATATCTATTTTACCGGCTCTGTCGAAGATACTAGAAAGAATTATAAACACTAGACTGGTAGACTATTTAGAGAAAAATAACTTGCTGTCTACCAATCAATATGGCTTTCGGCAGGGTATGTCGACTTAACTGGCTGTTAATAAACTAACCAATTATGTCAGCTCAAACCTAGATAGTAGGAAAAAGTGTCTCATTATCTTCCTAGACCTAGCAAAGGCTTTTGATACGATTTCTGTCTCCATCCTACTGGATAAGCTGGAAAGACTGGGAATCAGAGGCACGCAGCACAAGCTTTTCAAAAGCTATTTGTCTGGGCGATCTCAATGTGTTCGACTTGATGCACACAAAAGTTATGGCCAACCAATCACACATGGAGTTCCGCAGGGCAGCATCTTGGGGCCTACGTTATTTCTAGCATACATTAACCAACTCACAAATCTTAAGCTCTCCCAGGGCGAAATAATCTCCTTTGCAGATGATACTGCCCTCTGTTTCGCAACCGATAACTGGGATGACACTTTCAGTGCTGCTCAGCTTGGTTTTGATATGGTTGGGAAGTGGCTGCAGAGTAACATTCTTACTTTAAATGTAAAAAAGACGAAATTTATCTGTTTTGGCATTAGAAATGTAAGTGGTATCACTAGGAGCCAGAAAATCGTCTCACACGAGTGTCAATCGAGATCTATCTGCTCGTGCCCTTCACTGGAACGGGTTCAGACGATTAAATATTTAGGTGTAACAATTGATAGTAGTCTCAACTTTAAAGAACATATAAAACTCCTATGTGGAAGAATTCGCAAACTTATATTTATTTTTTAAAATTTACGGCATGTCGCTGATTCACAACTGCTGAAACAGATCTATTTTGCTCTCTGTCAGTCGCTATTATCTTACTGTATTTCCTCCTGGGGAGGGGCTTTAAAAACCACCTTGAAGAGTCTTGAGATCGCCCAACGTGCAGTACTCAAAGTTTGCACTTTTAAACGTATCCTTTTCCCCACCGCACAACTGTACAAGAACTGTGAGGTTCTGACTGTAAGACAGCTATACCTACTTAATGTTACTCTTCTACAACACAGCAAACAAGTTTATAATCCGCTAAACCTACAAAAACGAAGAAAAGATATTGTATGCGTCAGAAACGAAATAACTACAACTAAATTTGGCTCAAGATTTACCAACTTCATTGGACCCTACATCTATAATAATATCAACAGAGCAATAAATATTTACCCCTTAACGAAATCACAATGTAAGGAACAGGTAACAAAATACTTACAAAAACTTAGTTACGAAGAGACTGAATTGATACTACATAATACCACAGTGATTGACTACTTACCACAAATACACACCCTCTTACATTCACACACACATAATCATATCACACAAATAGAGGACACACACACACATACACTGTTCAGATTTTATCTTGATTTAATTTTTGATCATAATTTAATTAATTTTTTTAATTTGGACAAGTTCCAAAAATAATGTTTCCTTTAATGATCGTATTATTTTATTGCATCAAATTATTATGTTATTTCTAATATTCTTTTTTATTTTTCAATATATATATATATATATATTAATCAACAAAATGTTAACATCTCTACTTGATGGCTATTTTTAAGTGTTTATTATTTGAGGGTTTGGGCGCTGATAGCCGAAATACAGGCTTTCGCCTAGTTCGGCTACAGATGTCTAATTCGTTTTTAACAAGAAATTATAGCCTATATTATGTTTGTGTAACATTGTAAGCAATTATTGAATAAACTTATTATTATTCCTTTATTTCATTTACATACTTACAAATTATATTTTTAAATATTTTTATAAACAAAAAGATAAAAAAACATTTAAAAATATAAAAAATAGTAGCCCATATTATTATTATTCCTTTATTTCATTTACATACTTACAAATTATATTTTTAAATATTTTTACAAACAAATAGATAAAAAACATTTAAAAATATAAAAAATAGTAGCCCACCGGTATCGGGAACAGGGTCCAAGCTACCGGCGGTCAGGGCTCCAGAGAGAGGAACCTCCTGACAATGCGAGCCGTGTCCAGAAGTACCGCTTTCTGAATCAAGCCCTTGATCCAGCTGCCCAACGAGAGCCTCCTCAGGTGTTGGTCGAGGCTCTTGGCTATTAAGCCATTGGCTGTCACGACTATCGGCACAATAACTGTTGAGTCCACATCCCACATGTTGACAACCTCGCGAGCCAAGTCAAGATACTTGATTTGTTTATCTTTCTCGGCTTTCACGAGGTTCTCATCATGCGGGACGATTATGTCAACAATCATTGCGCGCCGCTCTGATCGATCCACCACCACTATATCAGGCTTATTGGCAACAATAGTCCTGTCAGTGATGATGGATCGATCCCAGTACAATGTGATATTTCCATTTTCGAGAACCGGGTCGGGCACATACCTGTAGTACGGCACCTCAGATTCGACAAGGCTGTATTTCAGAGCAAGTTGCTGATGGATTATCCTGGCTACAAGGTTGTGTCTATGCAAGTACTCTCCGTTAGCTAGACGAGAACACCCGGAGATAATATGCCTGATTGATTCTCCCGGCCGGTGGCATGCCCGACAGATGTCAACCGTGCCGTCTTTCACAATAAATCTCCGGTAATTATTCGTCATCATAACTTCGTCCATAATTGCACAGACAAAACCTTCGGTTTCTCCAAAGAGGTCACCGAAACGCAGCCAGGCTACGGACGCTAGTAGATCTACATCGGGTCCATGTAGGGCCCGGTAAAAGCATCCGTGAAGCTCCTTACTTTGCCATACTTCCATGCGATCATTGGTGTCAAGCACTACTGGCTTGCGCCAGTTCTCTTTAGCCAAGGAGAGCGGGGTGAGGCCCTTGTCCACCGCGACTACATCTCGATGCATCCCCACGTCGGTTTCTAGGAAATATTCCCTGAGACTGCATATCTCGCGATTGTGGAGGATCTTAGCGTTTAAAAAGCCGCGACCTCCACATTTTCGCGGAATATACAGCCTCATTACCGATGACCGTGGGTGATGCATTCGATTTGCAGTCAACAGCGTCCGCACCCTCCTATCCAGGGCGTCTAGTTCGGTTTGAGTCCATTTGAGTATGCCGAAAGAGTACATCAAAACCGGCATGACCCAACTGTTGAAGGCACGCACCTTGTTTCCGCCTGATAGAAGACTGTTAAGTACTTTTTTCAGGCGGCCAAAGAAGCGTTCCTTCAACGATTGCTTCATGTCAGTAACATTGATGCCTAACGCTTCCGACATACCCAAATACTTATAGGTTTCGGATACGGAGAGGGCTCTAAGGTTTGTGGAATCCGAGAGTTGGGTTCCCACGGATTCCACAATCTCCCCTCGCTTTACATGCATGACCGCACATTTGTCCACACCAAATTCCATCCTGATGGCGCTACTGAAAGTTTCAGTTACTTTCAGTAGCTCCATCAGTTGCAAATTGTTGGGAGCAAAGAGTTTTAGGTCATCCATGTAAAGGAGGTGCGATATAACCTGACCACCTCTCCTCAGCCGGTAGCCTAGACCTGAATCCTCCAGCAGCGTGCTTAGAGGATTCAAGGATAAGCAGAACCAAAGCGGACTCAAACTATCGCCCTGAAATATGCCTCGCTCGATCCTTATCGGTTCGCTATTCCTCTGAATATTTCGACATCCTGGATAGCGAAGGACCGTCCTCCATTGCCCCATACACGACATCAGGAAGGTACGCAGAGTTGCATCTACTTTATACAAATCCAGCACCCTCATGAGCCATGTATGTGGCACCGAGTCATAGGCCTTCTTATAATCTATCCAACACGTCGACAGATCCTTTCGGGAACGACGAACCTGTTGGCTAATGGTCATATCAATGAGGAGTAGCTCCTTAGTACCACGGGACCCATTCTTACATCCGTTTTGAGAGGCAGACATAATGGAGTTGGTGTCTATGTGTTTGTTAATTTTAGCTCTCAAAATGGATGTAAGAACTTTATAGACCGTCGGTAAACACGTGATCGGCCTATAATTTTTGGGTTCCGCGGTGCTACCTGATTTATGGAGCAGGTGGGTAACTCCTGTCGTTAGGAATTGGGGTAGCGAACCAGACTCCAAAGCAGTCTGGAACTGAGATGCCAAGCGAGCATGCGACCTTGAAAACCATTTGATCCAAAAGTTGTGCAGCCCGTCCGGCCCTGGAGATTTCCAGTTAGGTAACGGACGGACTGCACGAGCTACATCTTGAGGGCAGATGGTAATTGTTTCCATTTCTGGTATTGGATCACACGCTCGCTCGACCTCTCGAGCCCAATCACCTTCAGTGTGGCTGACAGGCGCCGACCAGATACTACGCCAAAAGGAACACATGGCATCATTATCCGGTAGGCACGTGTCAGCCACACCTTGGTCCGGTCGCTCCCAACCCCTATAAACCCACCTTTCATCGCTCTGGAAGGTGCGATTCTGAGTATATCGCTCTACTCGCCGCTTATACCGACGAATACGGTTTGCCCATGCATACACTTTCTGCTTCAGGAAGTCGATACGCTCTGTGACGTGGGACAAATAATCTTGAGAACTGATATCAGTCCCCGAGAACGCACGCCTCACAAAGCGCATCACTCTAGGGCGAGTATTGCCCTCCCTGAAGCAGATTAGTTTGCCGATGAGCGCTCTGGCCCCACCAATACGACGCTCAATTCTGCACTGCTAAGCTGGTATGGCTGGTTTCGGTCGTGTAGCTCTAGAGTCACTGGCAAATTTGACGTGAGCTACACGACATGCCGCTACAGCCGCGCAGTACAGAATTGAATGAGTATCAGTGAGGTCTTCGCAGGCGTCAAAATGACTTGATAACTGCGAATCCAGAACCGCCACCAGCGCCCTATTTTTGTTATGCATGGGCAAACGAGGTAAGCGTGGTCTAAGTTCGGGCGACATGAACCGATATTCCCGAATCGCACCCTCCAAAGCATTCCTCAATTCCTCATTGCACTGGATACTTACATTTGTAGCCCTGTCATTACTCCCTTCGTCAGCATGGCTAGTATTAGACTGCGGTAGTACCGCAGCAGTCTGCGACTGGTGGGCGATGACATGGCTACTCTGCATTTCACTTCGCAGGCGATCAAGTACAGTGTCATCTAACATGTGATTACGCTGGATGACCCGCACCTGATCCGACAGTCGTTGTGCCGTAACGTTGACAGCTGGCTCAAGCACCTGAAAAAGAGAGAGCATCCGAACACGGTACGCGGTCAGATTGTTTCCCCCCTCTGTAGCCCCATAGTATGAGCGCATGACATTTTCATTGATGGATTGTGTCCATCTCATGCGCTGCACACTTCCGCCGGGAGCTGGGACCCTATCAGAGGCCGGTGGGCCTCGAGGTCCTAAGCCGTCCGGCGGCCGGTGTCCTCCCCGTCGACGAGCAGGTGGTGGCGTCGTGGGCGGAGAGAAATACTCGTCGCTCGAGCTCGACGCAACTACCGCGGCCGGTGTCGTCACAGCGCTCACAGTGAGGCTGGGTACCGGCGGCGGCGAGGCGGAGCTGAGCGACGAGTCCGGTGGTGGTGGGCGTGCACGACGAGCTGCTGATCTCGTCAACATTTTCAACATTTAATTTCGTCGTCCTTTTCACATTTTCATCGGAGGTGACATGACAGATGTCACCTCCTGTTCGGCAATTTTTGATGAGTTTATCATAACAATCATTATGTATTTATTTATATTTTTGGTAATTTTGTTTTTTCTTGAGGTTTCACGTATATAATATAAATATAAAACTGCTTCTAAAAATTATATATTAGAAAATTATGAGGAGGATGATAAAAGAGATGTTGACGCTGACGCTGGTGTTGCTAGCTATTATATTATTATTATTATTATTTGTTAGTATACATTTTTGTATCTCGGCACTGATCTGCCGGTTTTTTTTGGGTAACACGGGCCAAAGCCAAGTGCTACCCTTGAGAGTCCTAACCTAAGTGATAATTGATGATGATATGTGGCGTGGTGATATAATGTGTTCACTTTGTGTTGCGGTGGTGAATGATGTTTGTGGGTGTGCTATTTGTGCATCATTGTCGTTCTGCAGGAATTTCCGAACAATTCTGCAAGTGTTCAGGATAGCAGCTTTCTGTAGGGTTTGATAGGTGGAGGGAGCTACGTCCAGCGTTTTTAAAGACTGATGAAGTTGTTTGGGAATGACACCCGTGGTTGAAAGTACTACAGGAATAATGGCAAGGCTACCTAATCGCCACATTCGACTTATTTCTATCTTTAAGTCTATATATTTTGACAGCTTTTCTGCAATATTGTGTTTTGTAGGTTGTGTGTATTTGGTACTGCTATATCAATAATTTGCGCAGTTTTATTAATTTTATCTAGTAAAGTTATATCTGGTCTATTATAATGTGTTGTTTTGTCTGTGAGGATGGCTCGATCAAAGTATAACTTGTGCGTTGTGTTTTCAAGAACCGTTTCTGGAGTATATTTGTAGTAAGGTACTGGAGGAGTAGTAATTAATTTAAATTTAATGGCAAGTTTTTGATGAATTATGTTGGCTATTTGATCATGCCTGTGTTTATAGTCAGTCTGGACTATTGCTTTGCATGCTCCAGTAATGTGTTGAATAGTTTCAGAAGAACTATGACATCGCCTACAGATGTCTGTTGAAATAGGGATTCGCATGATGTGCTTTTGGTAGTTACGGGTTTCAATAATTTGGTCTTGAATTGCTGTCATGAACCCTTCAGTCTCAGGGAATAAATCTCCGTGTCTGAGCCATTCGTTCGACGCTAACTTGTCGACGTTAGGTTGGCAAAGGTCATGGCGATGTCTTCCATGGAGTGACATCTGGGTCCATTCCGATATTTTAGTCTGTCTATCAGTCTGTTTCTCATTCATTTGTGTTGTTTTGTCAGACATGTTTAGCGGGGTTAGTTTACGATCATTATAAACTATTGCTTTGTGTAGGGTAGACATTGTACTTTTCGTGTTAAAATATTTTCTAAGGATACTGATTTGTTTATTGTGTAGGTTCGTTATATCTATTATTCCTCGTCCTCCTTCTTTCCTGGGTAGTGTTAGTCGCTGTACGCAAGATCGAGGGTGGTGTTTTCTGTATTTAGTCAAACTGGTGTTAATCACGCGTTGAAGGTTCTTAAGTTCCGTCTTCGTCCAGCTTATTATGCCAAAGGAGTATGTAAGGACGGGAATCGCGTAGGTATTTATTGCTTTGATAGTATTTTTGGAGTGCAATTGAGTATTTAGAATGGATTTTAGTCTGTGTTTAAATTGTTGTGTAAGTTTATTTTTTATTGTCTTATGTTTAATTTGCTTCGCTTGGATATATCCTAAGTATTTGTATGTTCCATTTTCATCTAAGGAATCGATGGTTTCACCTGACTGTGTGGTATATGAATGTTCGTATGTTTGACCTGTCCTGACTGAATTGATTTTACATTTATCAATTCCAAAATCCATTCCTATATCATTCGAAAATTTATCTGTGGCATTGGCGAGTTCATTCAAGTCCTCTGGTGAAGCAGCGTACAATTTTATGTCGTCCATGTACAGCAGGTGGTTAATTTTACAGTCGTGTCTGTCCGTCCGTATGTCGTCTATTGTGTCATTATAATTGAGTTTATATCCTGGCATTAGTGAATTTAATTTGTTTGATAAGGGGTTTAAGGCAAGACAAAACCATAGTGGGCTAAGCGAGTCACCTTGGAATATGCCTCGTTGGATCTTGATAGATTCTGACTCAACAATTCCTGTAGATGTCGTAAGATGTAACCGTGTTGTCCATTGTGTAATTGTGTTATTCAAAAAGGTAATGATTTGAGGGTTTATCTTATATATATGTAAAATTTCAATTAGCCAAGTGTGTGGAACCGAATCGTACGCTTTTTTGTAGTCTATATACATAGTATATAGATCTTTCTTCTTTCGCTGAACCTGTTTGAGAATAACCGAGTCTATTGTAAGTTGTTTCTTGCAGCCCTGACTAAATTTTCGACAGCCTTTTTGTTCTTCGGATAATATTGAATTTGATTCAAGGTGTTTGTAAATGACTTGAGTGATGCATGATGTTATTATTTTATATATAGTTTGTAGGCATGTTATTGGTCTGTATTTTGCTGGGTTGGCGGTATCATTACTGTCTTTTGGTATCATATACGTAATTCCTTCCGCTATGTATGTAGGCATCGTTGTTGGATTTGTAATAAAGGTGTTAATGTAATTATATAGGTATGGGTGAGTGTATGTTAATTTTTTCTACCAAAAGTTGTGAATGTTGTCAGAACCGGGTGCTTTCCAGTTGTGTAATTTTTGAAGCACGTCATGAAATGTCTCTATCGGAACTTGATCGAACTCCATTTGTTCAGTGTGTATATGGTTTTCTGTTTCTATTTTAACCCACTCAGCTTCAGTATTATGACATATTGGCCTCTCCCAAATTCTTGACCAAAATTGTTGAAGTGCATCTACCGACGTTAAGCTATGGTTGGTGTTATTTTCGTTACTACTGGTTGCTGTTTGGTTTGTTGTCGAATTTTTTAATGTTCGATAAAACTGCTTTTCGTTGTTCCTAAATTTATTATTTTGAATTTTGCGAAGTGTACAATTATTGTACCTATTTAATCTACTATTTACAAGAGTGAGTTTCTGTTTTAGCGTATCTAAGAAATGTGTGAGTTGAGTGTTCGGTTCTTCATTAGTTGAGTGTATTCTATAGTTTTCTAGTATTGTTTGTACCTCCCTAACAAGCCTCCAGCCTCTGTTTCCTTGTATGTACGCTGTAAGTCTTCCAATTTTTATTCTTAAGTCTTTAATTCTTAATTCTAATCTTTTCTGCCATTTCGGTTGCTTATTTTTCTGATAGATGTAAGTTGTACTTTCGGGGGTGATATGTGAAAGTTTACTTCCATTTGTTTTAGCAGCTGTCCAAGCAGCAGTATATATTACTGTCTGCAGGGTTTCGTAGTCTGTATCTGCATTGACATATTTTGGAAGGATGACGTTATTAATGTAACTTACTATTTGTGCAAATTTTTTTGATGGTTTTTGTTTAGGTATATAATAATAATTTGTTTAGGCTTCTTTTTGTCGGATGAACGTTTGTAAAATGATGTAGTGTATGCGAGAATGTTTCCTCTAGTTCTTGATTTCTTTCCTGACTTATGTCACCATTTGTGGTATTATGTTCTGTGTTTATAATGGTGGATTTCAATGCTCCTAAGTCAATGCAATTCAAGAAATTGGGCTCGTTTCCTACTTCGGTTTCTTGTGTATGTGTTTGATTATTATTAAAGTATGCAGTTTCTGTGTTATTATTTGTGGATACTTGTGTTGGGGTATTGTTTCGAACTATAAGTGAATTGTGATATTCTGTTTGCCTATAAGGATTCGCTTCATTTAGTGTATTCTCTGCATACATTTTCAGGTCTTGAAGTCGTGCTTCTGTTATCATTTTGTTATTTAGAACGACCCTTTTTTGATCTGATATTCTTTGCTCAGATAAATATGATAATTGTGGATAGAACTCAATGAACATTTCTCTTAATTTTTTCCTCCAGACTGTCATATCTGTTTCCATTTTCGTAGTGATGAAATAGCATTTTATTAGAGTTTCGTTCATTTCGTTAGACCACCTCATTCTACTTTTTGATCCCGATTGTAAATGTTATTATTATTATATGAGAGGTTCTTTTCGGTAGTACGCACCGAATTCAATAATACTTTAAAAAAGAAAACTAAAACTATTTGTCCATGTTTTTTGTTCAGTGACTGGGCAACTAAGGGTATTAGGAAAAGTAGGGAAAAATTGTTTGAGCTGTATGGTCTTAAGCCTTATATTAACTCTGAAACTTTTAATAAATACGTTGCTACCTACTCTAAAACCTTTAAAAATATCTGCAAGGTAGCTAAAGCCTTGTATATTAGTAACAAGATCAAATCAGCCGATAATAAAATAAAGACGGTTTGGAAAATTATCAATGACGAAACTAACCGGAATAAAAGACATAATAATGATTTCACAATAGAGAGTTCTCGTGGTCTCATAAGCAATAACAAAGAAGTTGCTCAAGAATTTGTAAATTTCTTTACCAGTATCCCACATACAACCACTGAAATCTTAAATTCCTCGCCCTTGCGTTCTATTAATTTATTAAGAGCAAACGTCTCATCCTGCCAGATTGAATTTAAATTCAAGCATATAAACCCCATAATAGTAATAAAAGATTTCAAGCAAATCAAGATCAAACTAACCGAAGATCTATGGGGAATGTCTACCAAAGTTATTACCTCCATTATTGAGACTATAGCGCCGTACTTAGCCTTAATATTTAATTTGTGTGTGGATCAAGGAGTCTTCCCGGATCTAATGAAATACAGCACGGTGATACCACTTTTAAAATCGGGGGACAGTTACCAAAAATTATAGACCCGTATCCGTGTTACCGGTCTTCAGCAAGGTGTTTGAAAAGGTGATGCTGAACCAAATGCTCAATCATTTTAACACCAACGGAATATTACACGACCAACAGTATGGTTTCACCAAGGGACGTTGCACGACTGATGCCGGTATCACCTTATTAAAACACATTTTTACAACGTGGGACGAGTCCCAAGATGCCATAGGAATTTTTTGTGACCTCTCCAAGGGTTTTGATTGCGTCGACCACGAAACCTTACTTTTAAAACTTGAGCATTACGGACTGGGAAAACTAGCGCTCAGTTTAGTAAAATCTTATTTAAATGATAGACAACAGCAACTTCAAATAAATGGTGTCAATTCACTCGGTTTAAAAGTAAAAATGGGTGTTCCGCAAGGCTCGATATTAGGTCCTTTCCTCTTTTTAGTTTATATTAATGATCTACCCCATTTGCTAAAAACCCAACCACAGATGGTGTTATTTGCTGACGATACTTCCTTGATTTTTAAAATTAATAGACGTGCATCAAATCTTGACGACATATGAAAACATTATGTACGTAAGGAAAAAACTACATATTTTTAGTAAAAGAGGTGAAAGACACAATTATATCACTAGAAATAGGGACCAGTTAGTTCAACCGGGTTTTAGGTTGGCTAAAGTAGACTCATCTTTCATGGGGTACTGTTTAAAATGTTACAATAAAATACCTCCCCACATAATTGAACAGAATGAAACGAAATTTAAATCTTGTATAAAACGCACACTATGCAGCCAGGCATATTATAAATTGGGAGATTACATCGCTGATAAAAATGCTTGGCTAAACGCTGGAAGGAGGAAGGACGCATAAATAAATTGATTAGCATTTGAAAGTACTGTTGGAGCCGCTGAAGATTGTAAAATACTATTTTTGCATTATATAAATTCAATCTCCTAGTATTGTATAATTGTATAGCACATGTGTGAGTAAACGCCGCTGCCGCCGCCGCTGTCGCTGAAAACCAGCGCCGGGGCTCTGTCTTGCATAGGGTCGCAGCATAATGCTGAGCGATAGCCGTTTTGCGTGGATGTGACGCATGTCAACCTTTTCTTATTGTTTTTTTTTGTTTTTTATGTTCTTTTTTGCGTCATGTTTACCACAAATAAACGTATTTTCTTTCTTTCTTTCTTTTCTTTACTATGTACATACTATAAAGCTACCATTTACTGGGTACGTCTTTCATTGACTTGAATGTGCCCTGGCGGCTGAGAGTATGTCATGCTCACTCAAATGTCTCGCTGATGATGGCACATGTGTTGGATCATTTAGCTCCCTTCAAAATGGTTGAGCTGAATGGTGCTAATCCATGCGTCATGTTCGTGAACGGGCGCCGTCAGTAGGGACAGGTCATCTCTTTGCTGCCATGGCTTATTTTAATTTAATTTAATATTTGGATTGTTTTAAACTTTTCATTACGGACTCTTTTAACGTTCTGCATGGTTCTCACATGCATAATTTTTAACATGAATGATGTAACTAATACTTTGTAACCATATTTTGATTTAAAAGAGTGTCCATGGAGTGTCTTGCCCGTTCTTCTCCGTAGGTACCTACTACGCTTTGGAATGGGCAACTAGCTTCATTTTTCTGACTGACCGACCCCTTGACAATTCAAAAGTGCCTGTAATTGGTTTAATTGAAATAAATGCTTTGAGTTTTTTTTTTTGGATTTCTAAATGTGAGGACTTTGTAGGCCTTATAGACTTTAGATCTGAAGACCACTTTTTATTTTATTAAGTAGGTACCCTGGTACTTGTTGACAGCTCTACGCTGTCCTCCCATACCTACTGTAATTTTAAAACGTTGTAAAAGCCAATTATTTCTAAACGAGTAACCCTGGAGTTTCTTGCCGGCTCTTCTCCATAGGAAATGACCAATTGGCACCGTGCACCTAGCTTCTGACGTTTCATAAGTGCCCATGTAGGTTTATGTGAAATAAAATATTTTTATTTTAGTCAAGTAGATTGTCGGCAAGGCATCAGTGTTCGTCCACTACTTTGTGTTAACAGTGGTCTGCTTCCACTATTGAGTTACTTACCTATTAGTTTCTGTAGCGTAGTTAGACCACCTCGAAGTCAAAACAGATAACATCGCAAGTTGTTTCATGAGCCTACATTTCGCCGTATACGTATATACGAGTACATACATATGTTTAACTCCTAGCCTAGGGCGATACTAGATACATGACATCACGCTTTCATCACGCATCATATGCTTTTGAAAGCATATTTGTACTGGTTACACGGACACATTTACACTTTTTATTTAATCTTTACTCGACTTAAGTATTTTCACGAATACGTAAGTGGGTCCCTTATTAGGGGACGGTTTTATGAGTTATTATTTTGTATGGCAATGGCGTTACGTTGTCATGGTAGCCTCCTTGTTTAAATCGTGTATGCGGAATGCATCTGTTGTAGGCGAAGATATATACCAATGTAGCAGGCACCTGACATTCCATGCCACCACCACAATTTCATATTCGAGTATTACGTTCCACAACATTTTCCTCTCGTAAAATTTGTAAGACTTGCTGGTTTAAACAAATGAGTCGTCGGTTAGGTGTCGCTCGTGTGAGTGAACTGCACTTGCGTGCACAGTGAATGTGTTTATAGAGCGTTTGAGGGCGGTGCGGGCGCAGCGCGGCACGACACGAAAATCGCATTAGCGGCGACGTGTCGTGACGCGGCAGGACGCCGCCAGTGCCTCTTTGCTGGAACAAAGGGTGTAGTGGGTGTAGTACTAGATTATTCAATAATGGTATAAAGCAGTGTCTAATGTCACGGGTGCTATATCGAGTCCGAAGCGTTACGAAGGATTCTAGCTCTACGTAGCGCGGCCAGGGGACTTCGGAGTTTTGCCTCTTCAGCGAACCGAGGGAGTTAAGACCTGCAAAGCTATTTTCATTTTTGAAGTGAAACTTCTTTACGTACGCTTGACTTGGGGAGTAAGCTGGCGAACGCGTGACGTAAGCGTTACGAAAAGTGTGATCGGGCGAGGCGAACGGGAGTTGAGTGGGGGATATAAGCAAGAGAAAGCAGTTCGCGCGCACATTTTCTTTCTCTCTTCCTCTCATAGCCAAATACGTTCCATATATCTAAGCACAGTGCAGGCCTATTGTCTGTATCACAGTGTAGGAGAAAGAGAGAGCAGTGCGCGCCCACATTTTCTTTCTCTCTTTCTCTTATAGCTAGTAAGTGAAATACATATGTATATATCTCAGTCAGTAGTTCGTTTGCGATTTTAGTAGCGTTACGCGAACGGTGATTCTTTGGTTATTTTTCGTAATTCTATTTCGTTTTGAACAATTTAATGAATTCATATTTTGAGAAAGAAGTTTCACTTCAGTCGTGTGGTCATAAGCACACTCGGTTTTTTTTTTAATCGTTTTTATATTTTACACTGATATACGTGCTTATTATTATATAAGTACATAGTTTTGTCTTTAAATCAATGTATAAGTAGATGAATATTATCTTTTGTCATGATCTATCATCACGAATCCCGTGATAAACTATTTACACACCTACAAATTTGTACGGAAACCTCGGTGCGCGAGTCCGACTAGCACTGTCATAAATTTTACACCTTTGTATAAACTTTCCTTAAAAACCGAGCCCCATCCTTTACATTTCCAACCAAATGGCCGGCAGTTCACGTTACGACATCACTGTTGCCCCACCTTGTAGTAATCGAATTTTTACTCGAGGTTGGTATAATGAAATTCAGTACAATATTATTGTCCGGCTGGACTCCATCAGAGCTATTATGACTTACTTTGGGTTAGGTGTGACAAAAATATAATATTATCGCTGTAATAGACATTATCACTATTTGATTTAAATTTATTAACCCTAAGTTCTTGAGTGTGGCTCGGAGGTTTATTCTAAAAGCATCTAAACGAACCACCTATTGTCCTGAGCCTTTGGATATCACTTCATATTTTAGGTGCATATACAATAGATATTCATTGGTAAGCTGGGAAGGCACAATCATTACTTTAATCTCCTTAAATTTCTCTCAGAGAGAGTGTGATCGAACAGCCCTTCTAAAACAATGGTGGTTTTGAATCGGTGAATTTCCCCACAGCAGAATACCGTACACCATTACACGTTGAAAATAGCGAAAGTATACTAAGCGGGCTGCCTCTATGCTGTTAGAAAACATAATTATTTAACTAAATTAAGAATTTTTGTGAATTAAAAATGTAGTATCCGAAGTTAAGCCATGAACACTGTGCTATGAAGTGGTTTGATAAGACTGCGTATATAATAGTGGCTGTGGCAGAGATTACAGTAATATAAGGAAGTGATAAAAGCTGTCAGCTTGCCTTATCAGAGAGCGCGGGCCGCGGGGGCTGCGGGGGTCGCGGGGTGTGGGCAAAGCCCAAGTAGGGTAGGGACGAGACCAGCCGTAACCGTGAACAATGGACCGGATTGGATTAAATTAACAACTTCGATATTATATATTTTTGGTGCGCGATACTTCATTAGGGCTGTTCTCAGCGTCATTGTGGTAAGTTTAGTTAATGAATCGTGTCCGCACGGCATGCAAACGACCCTTTGCTGTTTTTCATCGTAACTAGCCTATTATGTCATGCTTTCGGCGTTTCATGAATACTTTGATATCAACTCATAATAGGGTAGTAATGATATGAACATAGCCTCGCTCACAGTTCTCTCTGATCCAACCAGCAGCCCGCTTGACGGACGTCACAGTTCTCTTTGATCCAAGCAGCACCCCGTCTAATGGACGTCACAGTTCTCTCTGATCCAAGTAGCATCCAGCCTAACGGACGTCACAGTTCTCCCTGGTCTACAGCAGCACCCCGCCTGGCGAACGTCACAGGTCGTATCTGCTCTCTATCGCGCACTATCAATCAGTTTGTCGTATTTTATGAGACAGATGTGACGGACGGGCTTAACACGGTTACTATTATACGAGTATACTTTTCTATTCTATCATTTGTCACACATTTAAAAAAAAAATAGGTAACGTTGTGCGATCTCACGCGCGACGTGTACTATAAATTGAAAATCAATTTTAATTTAGGTGTGCGCCATGGCTTATCGCACTAACTTAGACTATAAACTGGACAAAACGCTCCATAAAAGCCGCAACAAAAAGGTTCGCCGCAGCGGTGCTACGAGCTACGGCGTAGCGTTGCTACGAGCTACGGCGTAACGTAGCTACGAGCTACGGCGTAGAGTCTCGTCGCAGACACTACGGATCGCGGTAACTTGATAAAATGTTTCACCGAAATGGTATGTCGTGTAGGTTTACAGTGTATTATTATAAATATATTATAAATATTATATATATAAATATATTGAGCTGAATGGTGCTAATCCGTGCGTCATGTTCGTGAACGGGCGCCGTCAGTGGGGACTGGTCATCTCTTTGCTGCCATGGCTTATTTTAATTTAATTTAATATTTGGATTGTTTTAGGCTATTCATTACGGACGCTTTTAACGTTCTGCATCGTTCTCACATGCATAATTTTTAACATGAATGATGTAACTAATACTTTGTAACCATATTTTGATTTAAAAGAGTGTCCATGGAGTTTCTTGCCCGTTCTTCTCCATAGGTACCTACTACGCTTTGGAATGGGCAACTAGCTTCATTTCTCTGACTGACCGACCCCTTGACAATTCAAAAGTGCCTGTAATTGGTTTAATTGAAATAAATACTTTGAGTTTGAGTTTGAATAGTATCTACATAAAGATAGAGTAGATAATTTTGTATTGGATTTCAGAAGTGGAAAGTTGGAGTGTATATAGATAAAATAATCTACTTCAAAAATCAATAAATCAACCAAAAATCAATTCAGTTTATTTCTTACTTTTAACTATTTTTATTTCTTACGTTACTCGTTAAAAAATAATTGGCTTTTACAATGTTTTCACAGTACAGTAGGTATGGGAGGACAGCGTAAGCCTGTCAACAAGTACCAGGGTACTTAATAAAATATAAAATTGTCTTCAGATCTAAAGTCTACAAGGCCTACAAAGTCCTCACATTTACAAAATACAAAAGAATCTATCAAAAAGATAAATAACAAAAACCATTAATAACATTACAACCACTAATAAGGAGTTGAAATTTGGATTGTCTGTATATAATGTCAAATAATATAAAGAATATGTCAAAGAAGTATGAAAAAAAAAACAAAAATTCGTAATTTGGGAGCATTTAATAGACATTTACCTACTTAGTTATGCCTTTAATGAGGTGCCAGGGAAAGCACATGTGCAGAAGGAATTATTGCCAAACTACCTTGTCCTCAACGTAGTCTTTAATATTATAATATGCTTTTTTGATAAAGACACGTTAGATGAGGGTTTTGAACTTTTCATCGCTAAGTTCTGTAACCGGCTTGGGCAACTTGTTATAAAAGCGGATGATGTTTATAAGAAATGACTTTAATAATAATAATAATAAATACATAATTAGATATAAATACAATGATCGTTAGGATAAAATCAAAAATTGCCGAACAGGAGGTGACATCTGTCATGTCACCTCCGGTGAAAATGTGAAAATGACGAAGAGATTAAATGATGATGTTGACGAGATCAGCAGCTCGCCGTGCACGCCCACCACCACCGGACTCGTCGCTCAGCTCCGCCTCGCCGCCGCCGGTACCCAGCCTCACTGTTAGCGCTGTGACGACACCGGCCGCGGTAGTTGCGTCGAGAGCTCGAGCGACGAGTATTTCTCTCCGCCTACGACGCCACCACCTGCTCGTCGACGGGGAGGACGCCGGCCGCCGGACGGCTTAGGACCTCGAGGCCCACCGGCCTCTGATAGGGTCCCAGCTCTCGGCGGAAGTGTGCAGCGCATGAGATGGACACAATCCATCAATGAAAATGTCATGCGCTCATACTATGGGGCTACAGAGGGGGGAAATAATCTGACCGCGTACCGTGTTCGGATGCTCTCTCTTTTTCAGGTGCTTGAGCCAGCTGTCAACGTTACGGCACAACGACTGTCGGATCAGGTGCGGGTCATCCAGCGTAATCACATGTTAGATGACACTGTACTTGATCGCCTGCGAAATGAAATGCAGAGTAGCCATGTCATCGCCCCCCAGTCGCAGACTGCTGCAGTTCTACCGCAGTCTAACACCAGCCATGCTGATGAGGGGAGTAATGACAGGGCTACAAATGTAAGTATCCAGTGCAATGAGGAATTGAGGAATGCTTTGGAGGGCGCGATTCGGGAATATCGGTTCATGTCGCCCGAACTTAGACCACGCTTACCTCGTTTGCCCATGCATAACAAAAATAGGGCGCTGGTGGCCGTTCTGGATGCGCAGTTATCAAGTTATTTTGATGTCTGCGAAGACCTCACCGATACTCATTCAATTCTGTACTGCGCGGCTGTAGCGGCATGTCGTGTAGCTCACGTCAAATTTGCCAGTGACTCTAGAGCTACACGACCGAAACCAGCCATACCACCTTGGCAGTGCAGAATTGAGCGTCGTATTGGTGGGGCCAGAGCGCTCATCGGCAAACTAATCTGCTTCAGGGAGGGCAATACTCGCCCTAGAGTGATGCGCTTTGTGAGGCGGGCGTTCTCGGGGACTGATATTAGTTCTCAAGATTATTTGTCCCACGTCACAGAGCGTATCGACTTCCTGAAGCAGAAAGTGTATGCATGGGCAAACCGTATTCGTCGGTATAAGCGGCGAGTAGACCGATACACTCAGAATCGCACCTTCCAGAGCGATGAAAGGTGGGTTTATAGGGGTTGGGAGCGACCGGACCAAGGTGTGGCTGACACGTGCCTGCCGGATGATGATGCCATGTATTCCTTTTGGCGTAGTATCTGGTCGGTGCCTGTCAGTCACACCGAAGGTGATTGGGCTCGGGAAGTCAAGCGAGCTTGTGATCCAATACCAGAAATGGAGGCCATTACCATCTGCGCCCAAGATGTAGCTCGTGCAGTCCGTCCGTTGCCTAACTGGAAATCTCCAGGGCCGGACGGGCTGCACAACTTTTGGATCAAATGGTTCACAAGGTCGCACGCTCGCTTGGCATCTCAGTTCCAGATTGCTTTGGAGTCTGGTTCGCTACCCCAGTTCCTAACCACAGGAGTTACCCACCTGCTCCATAAATCAGCTAGCACTGCGGAACCCAAAAATTATAGGCCGATTACATGTTTACCGACGGTCTATAAAGTTCTTACATCCATTTTGAGAGCTAAAATTAACAAACATATAGACACCAACTCCATTATGTCTGCCTCTCAAAATGGATGTAAGAATGGGTCCCGCGGTACTAAGGAGCTACTCCTCATTGATATGGCCATTAGCCAACAGGTTCGTCGTTCCCGAAAGGATCTGTCGACATGTTGGATAGATTATAAGAAGGCCTATGACTCGGTACCACATACATGGCTCATGAGGGTGCTGGAGTTGTATAAAGTAGATACAACTCTGCGCACCTTCCTGATGACGTGTATGGGGCAATGGAGGACGGTCCTTCGCTATCCAGGATGTCGAAATATCCAGAGGAATAGCGAGCCGATAAGGATCGAGCGAGGCATATTCCAGGGCGACAGTTTGAGTCCGCTTTGGTTCTGCTTAGCCTTGAATCCTCTAAGCACGCTGCTTGAAGATTCAGGTCTAGGCTATCGGTTGAGGAGAGGTGGTCAGGTTATATCTCACCTCCTCTACATGGATGACCTAAAACTCTTTGCCCCCAACAATTTGCAACTGATGGAGCTACTGAAAATTACTGAAACCTTCAGTAGCGCCATCAGGATGGAATTTGGTGTGGACAAATGTGCGGTCATGCATGTAAAGCGAGGGGAGATTGTGGAATCCGTGGGAACTCAACTCTCGGATTCCACAAACCTTAGAGCCCTCTCCGCATCCGAAACCTATAAGTATTTGGGTATGTCGGAAGCGTTAGGCATCAATGTTACTGACATGAAGCAATCGTTGATGGAGCGCTTCTTTGGCCGCCTGAAAAAAGTGCTTAATAGTCTTCTATCAGGCGGAAACAAGGTGCGTGCCTTCAACAGTTGGGTCATGCCGGTTTTGATGTACTCTTTCGGCATACTCAAATGGACTCAAACCGAACTAGACGCCCTGGATAGGAGGGTCCGGACGCTGTTGACTGCAAATCGAATGCATCACCCACGGTCATCGGTAATGAGGCTGTATATCCCGCGAAAGTGTGGAGGTCGAGGCTTTTTAAATGCTAAGACCCTCCACAATCGCGAGATATGCAGTCTCAGGGAATATTTCCAAGAAACCGACGTGGGGATGCATCGAGATGTAGTCGCGGTGGACAAGGGCCTCACCCCGCTCTCCTTGGCTAAAGAGAACTGGCGCAAACCAGTAGTTCTTGACACCAATGATCGCTTGGAAGTATGGCAAAGTAAGGAGCTTCACAGACGCTTTTACCGGGCCCTACATGGACCCGATGTAGATCTACTAGCGTCCGTAGCCTGGCTGCGTTTCGGTGACCTCTTTGGAGAAACCGAAGGTTTTGTCTGTGCAATTATGGACGAAGTTATGATGACGAACAATTACCTGAGATTTATTGTGAAAGACGGCACGGTTGACATCTGTCGGGCATGCCACCGGCCGGGGGAATCAATCAGGCATATTATCTCCGGGTGTTCTCGTCTAGCTAACGGAGAGTATTTGTATAGACACAACCTTGTAGCCAGGATAATCCATCAGCAACTTGCTCTGAAATACAGCCTTGTGGAATCTGAGGTGCCGTACTACAGGTATGTGCCCGACCCAGTTCTCGAAAATGGACATATCACGTTGTACTGGGATCGATCCATCATCACTGACAGGACTATTGTTGCCAATAAGCCTGATATAGTGGTTGTAGATCGATCAGAGCGGCGCGCAATGATTGTTGACATAACCGTCCCGCATGATGAGAACCTCGTGAAAGCCGAGAAAGATAAACAAATCAAGTATCTTGACTTGGCTCGCGAGGTGGTTGACATGTGGGATGTGGACTCAGCGATCATTGTGCCGATAGTCGTGACAGCCAATGGCTTAATAGCCAAGAGCCTCGACCAACACCTGAGGAGGCTCTCGTTGGGCAGCTGGATCAAGGGCTTGATTCAGAAAGCGGTACTTCTGGACACGGCTCGCATTGTCAGGAGGTTCCTCTCTCTGGAGCCCTGACCGCCGGTAGCTTGGACCCTGTTCCCGATACCGGTGGGCTACTATTTTTTATATTTTTTAATGTTTTTTTTTATCTTTTTGTTTATAAAAATATTTAAAAATATAATCTGTAAGTAAGTAAATGAAATAAAGGAAATAATAATAAATTCTTTATTTCGGACAACGTAAGATCCACTGTGTTAGTAAAATCCTTATACCTAATCCTTATACTTTGCTAGTTTTATTTAATCTAAATTTAGGAATCACAATTTCATTTTTACTGCGTGTATTTATATTATGGAAATCGCTTCTTATTTTGAATAGTCCTTAGTTTTTGCGAACATACAAAATACTTTCTAAGATATAAAGAGAAGGCAGAGTTAGTATATCAATTTCTTTACGGCTAAAGATTTTATTTCTCAAAAAAATTCTCTTATAGAGAAAACATAAATAGGTTTAGAACAATGAATTAATCAGAATGAATGATTTGATTTTATGTTTTTTTTTATTTGGTTTGATTTGAATTTGTTTATACTATATTGCGTCTATACTATATACTATGTATATTGCGCTCTTTTATAAAATGAAAATTGAATCTACGTCAGGTGCCGATCCCCACACCAGAACACCATAAGTGAACACCATAACTGTGGAAATAAGCAAAGTATAACTACTAACCTAGCTGTGGCTATATCTGTCAACTGCCTTATTTTTCCTACTGCATAATATGCAGCTGAACTTAATCTACATAAAAGAGCTCTAATGTGGCGGTGTTCAGTTATGTGTCCTCCTTGCGGACAAGTACTTACCGGCAGCTGGACAATTATCTTGAATTAGTGTCTAAGTGCGAGCGATGCGGTGACAGTGACCATCAAGCGCGTGGCGCTACGTGCTGAGCGCGCTAGAGAGTCGTGAACTCTCTTGCGCGCTCTCTCTCACTTCTGGGAGACCTCGCACCCTACCAGCCTGCCAGTGATCAGGTTGTATGTACTCGTGGAGACCAGCTTGCCATTGTTGGACTTGTATTGTACTCTTTAGCAGTACCTCCATAAGTAACGACCATCTTCTATAATATTACAGGTGCGTGGATACGTGGATGGGGCACGCGGGCGCGCTGGCAAGCGGTCACCCGGGTACACGGTTAACGACTTTTTATTCCACTTTGTTTAGACAATAACGATAAAAGCGGCCGTTTACGTCGCGAGCTTTATGAAATATAAACTGTTGAAATATTTGTTATTTATTCGGCGCTCCTCGCCGCTCATAAATTAATTAGTCCGCTGCGCCGCCGCTCCGCGTCTTACTTATTTACGTAGTGGCGCCGCCCGCGAGCCCGCTACAACTTTACAAGTGACAGTTTACGGCGCTGATTTACGAGCCGATATCTGAGGCCGCGAGGTGGCCCCGCATGCATAAAAAGGTACTTTATCGACGATACCGTGCCCTCCCCGGGCCTCCGCATCGCCGATTATTTTCTGGGTAATACTCGAGTATACATCACGCACCGCCTTCACTGTTCACAACGTGACAGTCAGTGAGTGGTTGTGACGAGCACACAACTGAGCTGGTACTGCGCGCCTGTGTGGTCCTACTTGGTAGTGCAGCCGGCTTGCTCGGGGGTCGGCAACTGATTTAATTACGATAATGTCTAGCGTTGTCGATGTTATTGCGTCGCCAACCCGCGCCGCCTCTTTATTATACACAATTATCTAAACTACAGACGTACATTTTTCCGAGACATAACTACAAGTTATTTACTTTTCCAATAACTTATACACCCGAGTTATTCCTCTTTGTTAGGATAGCATACTGATTATTTTATTTACATATTTGTCTGAAAGTGGCATTCATTCGTAAAGGATCGGGTCGAGCGCGGGCGGCCGCAGCTTTCAAACCATTGGCACTTCCAGTCTGCAAGCGTCGTCTGTGTGTGAGAGAAACAAGAACGCATATCGTTAACTAAAATTGAACAATTATTGGTGCTGAAGCAATGTACTATAATAAATAATGCAGCCGTCTGTTTAAACTCGAAAATTGGACGAGATTAGTGACGTTGTCTTAGTTTGCCTTGCATTGATTGTCGCCATCTGTGAAGGCGTTCAAAATAAGCGAATGTATGATAATGACGATAAGTATGAGTAGCTGTAAAGCCGTGGCTGGGTGGGTAGCACAGGTGGGCACTCGCCAGGTATTCATATTGTAAAGCCGTGGCTGGGTGGGTAGCACAGGTGGGCACTCGCCAGCTATTCATATTGGTGCGTATTTGTGGTGGCATCCGGCGCGGCTCAGCGGCTTCCATGCCTAGTATTGCGTCGCGTTCGCCGGGAACGTAATAATGTAGCAACTTCACGAGCGACGTTTGCCAAACAAACGCCTGCTGCTAGTACTTATTAGATACAACATAGATATTTCAACTATAAACTTTTAATGGTGAATCCTTATTGAGACAGGCCCCTTATTGAGGCAGACAGTTTATTGCGGTAGAAACCGCAAAAAAGTTTCAATAAAACGAATTAAATTGCGGGTGGTTTTCCTGAATGGTGTGTCCCCGACGCCCCTCACCCCTCGCCCCACGGCCAGGTGAGCCGCAAGCAAAGCGATTAACTCAAAGAAAGTTTTAATGCGGCTTTTTTCCGGTAGCAGTGCTCAGTGCTCGGCGTGCTTAGTGGCTGCGGCGTCCGCGCCGCTCGCACTCGGCTCTGATTAATGACTCGTACAACACACCGCGCGGCCGCCTTTGTGTCCTCGTAATCACAAAACAAAATAATGGGATTAGCTTGCTTAACTTATGGGCTTATTACACAAAGTTACCTTCTACACTACGAACACTATTTATACCAAACATAAGTTCAAAATGTTCCGACGAGTTAACATTCAAAATAAGTACTTAAGCATAATACCTATATGTGTTGGTAATTGGTAATTGTAATAGTAATAGCCCATCAGCTACCGCCGCGGCTGCGACCGAAGCGGCGGACTACCAGAGCGCCTCGCGCGTGGACATGGACACTACCAGAGCGCCTCGCGCGTGGACATAGACACTACCAGAGCGCCTCACGCGTGGACATGGACACTACCAGAGCGCCTCACGCGTGGACATAGACACTACCAGAGCGCCTCACGCGTGGACATGGACACTACCAGAGCGCCTCACGCGTGGACATAGACACTACCAGAGCGCCTCACGCGTGGACATGGACACTACCAGAGCGCCTCACGCGTGGACATAGACACTACCAGAGCGCCTCACGCGTGGACATGGACACTACCAGAGCGCCTCACGCGTGGACATAGACACTACCAGAGCGCCTCACGCGTGGACATGGACACTATTAGTGGCAACTTCAAAGATTACAGATGCAAGCACCATGTACTAATGTAACTGTGAATTGACAAGTGTGTTCGGCAAAGCTGGAGTCGCTGCCTGCCGAAGGCTTTTAATTGGCCAATCGGCGTCCACAGCGCACCAACTGTAGCCGCGCCCCCCGCACCCCGCACTCGATTTATTTCCAGATACAGTTGAACAGACATAACTTATATCTTTACTAGTATCAGTGAAGTTTTTTGATATTTAATTAGTTTCGCAAGCTCCGCAGGAAGCAGTGAAATGTGTGAGCCGGAGATGATAAGTTTAGTGAGTATCTATTTAGTATATTTCATATTTATTTTGTTCTTTTTTAACGCCTACTGTATTTTTATCTCTGGAATCTGGAACGCTGTCGTCTCCCTTCTTGGAGGTGGGCGTTAATAGCTGCGACACAGTTTTGTAACTAATGTAGCTATTTACGTACGAGTACGCAATGAACTTGTAAAATGTGTTTTTGTTCCAATAAAGATTATTATAAAGATTCTACTTGTCGTATCGAAATGAAACTTTGTATGTACATGTAGTTTGGAAGACTAATAATTTGGTATCTTGGAACTGATCTGATGATGAAGCCAGTAGGTGGATAGTCGATCTCATCAGTGGCTACTAGTAATCCCTTCGAGTTTTGGCTCATATGATTTCTTTTGACGAGTCCAATAGATTGCACTTGGCGTCGAGGGTCTGAAGATGGAGCCAGGAGGTGGATAGTGGAACTCTTCAGTGACTACTAGTAAACCCGTCGTGTTTGGGCTCATATGATTTGTTTTGACGAGTGTAAAAGATTTCCCTTGGTGTCGATGGTCTGATGATAGAGCTAGGAGGTGGATAATGGAACTCTTTTTTTTTCTTTACTTGATGAATATTAATGAAGAATATAATAGACGCAAAAGGTAAAATAAAATATGTAGTTTAAAAAAAAAAACTAAAAAACACGCTTTTATCTCACATTATAATTCTGAGCACACTTATAATTATTTCAAAAGCGCTCCACGCTTTTAAAATTCAATTTAAGTCAATTTAATTAAGTATTTTATAATTTTTTTGTTCGTGATAAAAGCGTGTTTTTGAAACTACATATTTTTATTTAGATACAATGACACCGATTTGTTTAAAATAATTTCGTCGGCGCGGCGCTACGTACGTTACAGCTGCAAAATTAAGAAAGAGAAAGGTTCTACTGAGATAACGAAGCCGGAGTGGCAGCTGGCACACTCTGGTACAGTGCCGCGACACAACGAGCTGGGGCAAGTGTAAATATTTCATTAGGTGTCCGCGGCACGCACCGCGCCGCACGGTCTCGGGCCGCGGCTGAAAGTATTCGTCGGGAAGTTAGCAACTGAAGTGAAAAGTGTAAGAGCGCCAACTTGTACGTGATTAAAGTTTAAACAAGGCCCGTCGGCAGCCGAGCGCTACACAAACGCGAACATGCTATATTGTTTGTTGTTTATAATTGCCCGGAGTAAATACACGCCCACACCGAGAGCTATTGTTCCTGCGAATAGTGGAGCGCTCGTGTTTACATTACATTCATTGTTGATGTGATTCGGTAAGATTCCTATCACAATTATGAACCATTAATTAAACGATACAAGACGTGTTAGTCAATATTAATGAACAGACACTTTGGGGCGTATTCCAAGAGTAATTACAAGGATATAGGCTGTCAATGCCTCCGCTCGAAATATTTATACCGAGTATCAAGTTTCAAAGAACTCCTCGACTGTCACAAAATCGCAATATTTTGGTAGAATTTTTAATATCGTTTGAGACAGGTTTCATGTATCATTTTTATAAAAGGACCTTCATGGCATTTTTTTTGAAGCCTGTAACCACTTAATGAACATAAGCTGCGATTGGATGCGTTAACTGAGGTCATCATCAGCAACATTTTGTCGAAATAAGTCAACTGCTCGACCTAAATAGGCCTTACGGCCTTGGTTTATAGAACAGTCTTGCAACTTTTACCAGGTCACCGACAAACGACAATTGTGTCCATTTTTATTTTGGCTATTGCGGGTGACACGATGTGAAATAAATCCTTCGATTTAATGAGTCTTGTTCGGACATAACACTGGCTGGTAATGCGCGCGTGCGTACGAGCTACATATTGTCGTCATAATTGACTATTGTTCCCTGTTCCGTGACTTCTAATAGCCAAGTGAGCCACTCACTAGCTGCAGCAGTAGATTATGTTTGTACCGACACTCACTAGCTGCAGCAATAGAATATGTTTGTACCGACACTCACTAACTGCAGCAGTAGATTATGTTTGTACCGACACTCACTAGCTGCAGCAGTAGATTATGTTTGTACCGACACTCACTAGCTGCAGCAGTAGATTATGTTTGTACCGACACTCACTAGCTGCAGCAATAGATTATGTTTGTACCGACACTCACTAGCTGCAGCAATAGATTATGTTTGTACCGACACTCACTAGCTGCAGCAGTAGATTATGTTTGTACCGACACTCACTAACTGCAGCAGTAGATTATGTTTGTACCGACACTCACTAGCTGCAGCAATAGATTATGTTTGTACCGACACTCACTAACTGCAGCAGTAGATTATGTTTGTACCGACACTCACTAACTGCAGCAGTAGATTATGTTTGTACCGACACTCACTAGCTGCAGCAATAGATTATGTTTGTACCGACACTCACTAGCTGCAGCAATAGAATATATTTGTACCGACAGCCGCAGGTTACGTTTTTATGGAACTGCTTTTGTCGCTGTCGGACATTATTGTGAAACAGTCACCGAGTCTGAGGCAATATTCTGTTCTTGATAGTTTTATAAAAATTGTGTTGTGTTTTTGTTTCCTAGAGAACGCCAAGTCGCGAATTAAACTCAAAACAGAGTTTGAGTTAAACGTTAACTTCCATGAAGTGACTTGTGTTCGCCACATGACGATTTCATTCAGTAGGAAGAAACATTTAATAGTAGTATGAAAGCAACTGCAGAACGTTGTAATTTCCTGCAGCCTAGCTCGATGATGATTTGCAAGTTTCTGAATTGCGAATTTTAAGTTGAGCCCTCGTCAAACTTGTTCTTGAAGTGGTCTAGGGTCTTGTCAGAAGAGCTCTTACCTGGTGCTATAAACAGTGGCGGCTTACGATGGTGCACTAACTTACTTAACGTGTACCAAGTTGGAGTAGTCAGTGGGCGAGTGGTAGGTATCACTAGATATTACAATGGGATCTCTTCTTTTCGCATAATATTCCTTTTCCTAATATACTTTGGCATAACGATTTCGTTATAATTTGTTTTGCCATAATAATACTTTGCCATATTTTTTTTTGCATACAGTTTATGTTGGCATAATTATCTTGACGGCTAATTTGTTTTGGCATTTTAATTTGCATAATGTTACTAGGCCTAATGACTATTAGCATAAGAGTATTTAGGCATACAATTATTAGGTACTCGTATGATGTTTCCTGATATTTACTACTTTTATTGAATCATATGGGTTACGTTAGGTTAGAACATATGTCCCGGGGCGGGGTGATGTTGGCGGTGTCTTTGGACATCTCCAACGCATTTAACACCCTGCCCTGGAGTTGTATTCGGGAGACTTCGACCCCCACTTCCGGCGGCTGGGGCGCTATCAACGCTGCTTCCCAATCTGGGGGGCCCGAGCGCCGCCTGTAGGCGGCGCTACGTGGGGGTCGTGCAATCGATGGTCCTGTATGGGGCCCCGGAGTGGGCCTCTGACCTGACGGTCGGCAGTATCGCAATACTGCGGAAACCGCAGAGAGCGATGGCCGTCAGAGTCATCAGGGGATATCGCACGATCTCCTACGAGGCGGCCTGCGTACTGGCTGGATGGCCCTGGGACCTCGAGGCAAAAGTACTCGCGTCATTGTATCGGTGGCGCGAGGAAGTGAGGGCGCGGGGCGAGCGACCGATGCAGCGACACATGGAGCTGAGTCGGTCTCCGCTACGCGAGGTCCTGGTGGCGGAATGGCGGGACAGGCTCACACGCCCTACCGCTGGCCTCGTCACCATCGAGGCAGTCCGGCCGGTGCTCGAGCGCTGGCTCGGGAGGAGGCACGGCTCCCTGTCGTTTCGGGTGACGCAGGTGCTCTCGGGGCATGGTTGCTTCAGGAAGTACCTGTGTCGCATAAACAGGGAGCCGGAAGCCCGGTGTCACCACTGCGTCGACAGCCGGGAGGACACGGCGCGGCATACGCTGGCAGAGTGTGCCGCCTGGGAGGAGCCGCGCCGTGCCCTCATCTCAGAAGTAGGCAGTGACCTGTCGCTGCCGGCCGTGGTCGAGTCGATGGTCGGCGGCGAAGAGTCCTGGGACGCGGTGGTTTTCTTCTGCGAAACGGTCGTCACGCAGAAGGAGGCTGCGGAAAGGGAGAGGGAGATCTCGTCCTCTCACCTGGCCCGCAGCAGGCGCACCGGGCGTCGGCGGAGGGCGGATAACGCCCTCTTCCAGCCCCCCTAAATGGGTCCAGGGGCGACGGACGTCGCGGGGGGAGTCAAACACCTCAGCCCCCCCCCCCCTGACCCGAGGAGGCCCGCGGTGGCGGGCCGGCACCAGTCGGGGGTTGCGGAAGGATCTTACGTTCCCGCGACCCCCGGCGTAGGTGTGAGATGGAACACTGGGGTGGTTTTTAGTCAGTAAGAGTCTGACAGACCCCGTCGCCCGCCCCAGGGCGGCGGACATCCATGAGGATATTCCACCCCGGAAAAAAAAAAAGGTTATAACAGTATGATGTTTCTTGATATTTACTTATTCATTACAGAATTTTTAATTTTTTTTAAAGGATTAAATTACATCTTTGCAATAATACAATTAGTGACACAATAGTTTTGTGACACCACCGTCCACATAGAAAAATAAAAAAAAATGATTTATTCTACCTACAATGCTTTACTTTGTAGGCAGAATACTTAAATCATTTTTGCCTGCAAATTAAAAGCGGAATATTGTTTTGGGGAATTTATAAAATGGCTCAACTCCAACCTTCTCACACTTAACTTGGACAAAGCAAACTATGTTACATTTGCCATTACTAAGATCACTAAACCACCAAAACCTCTTAGTATTGTTGCCCATACCTGTTTAGACGGAACACAAAATTGTATCGTCGTCGGCATAGAGATGGAAGTAAGAAGAGATGACTCTGGTGACAGAGTTCATAAAAATAGAAAAGAGAAGAGAAGAGAGAACCCCACCCTGAGGCACACCTGCGATAAGAGAGCACCAATCAGAAGACGACTCGTCAAGACGAACCCGCTGTGAGCGGCCATTAAGATAGGAGTTAAACCAATCAATAGAGGAAGAGGAGAAATTTAGAGATTTAAGGATCCCTAGAAGGATGTCGAAATCGACAGAATTAAAGGCACTGCTAAAGTCGAGAAGTACGAGTAAAGTAAGAGATTTGTGGTCCATTGCCCAGCGGATGTCATCAGTAACCTTCAAAAGAGCCGTTACTGTGCTATGACCAGGTCGAAAACCAGACTGAAAAGGACTAAGGAGATCATTCGCAGATAGAAAGGCAGAAAGTTTTTGATGAACAATATGCTCAAGAAATTTAGAGAGAAATGGGAGAATAGAAATGGGACGGAAATTGGTGGGTGAGACCGGCTTAGGAATTTTGGGTAAGGGGATGATATGAGCTTGCTTCCAGGCCTCAGGAACAGTACAAGAGAACAAGGAGAAATTAAAAATGTGGGTCAAGATAGGAAGTAGTGTAGGGAGGATAGGAGAAATCATTCTTGAACAAATGTTATCATTACCAAATGCAGTAGAGGAGATAGCACAAATATATTTTTTGACCTCACTTTCACTCACTATATTTAAATCGAAAGTGGAACACTGCGGCAATGGCAGACCAGAAAGTTTATTTAACGTAGCTGACCTGACGTGCAATGTACAATGGTCATGTATAGATATAGATATTATCTATAGGCGACTGTAATATTATCTATATCTATATATGACCATTGTTGGTCGCTACAAATATGCATAAGTTCTCTGAAAAACAACTCACCCGGATCCGCATTACAGTCGCCTAAAATAAAAACAGATTCGATTCCATATTCGGCAATAATGGCACTTATCTCACATAAACAATCACTGAAATCTTGTGTTAGGGTTAGACTCGGGTACATTTACTTTTGTAAGCGATGTGCACGGGACTAGCAGCTGGCTGGACCACTGTTTAGCTACTCACTCGGCCAAGCAGGCTATTGTTACTGTAGGTGTTGAGTATGACACTCTGTGGTCTGATCATTTCCCACGTGGTTATGTGTAATTTAAAATTACTTTCTCCTTAGGTCACGTCTCAAGTTGTTAATGTAAATAAAGATGTAGTATGGGGTATAAAAAGTGAGGAACAAGTTTTCATGTACGCCAAAGAGTGTCATAAGCGACTTAAAGATATTGTCTTCCCTCCTGAGCGTGTGAACTGTGCTGATCGTTTTCGTAGTGACCGTGACCACAGGCTTATTCTTGATACGCTTTACTCTGGCATTGTGACTGCCCTCCGTGACGCGGCAGTGGCCAGTCGGGGAGGCACGGGGAAGGGCGGGGGTGGTCCGCGCATAGCCGGGTGGAACAAACATGTCAGCGAGGCTCACAGGGTGGCCAAGTCTAAGTTCCTCGAGTGGGTTTTGTATGGTAGGCCTAAGTCAGGATTTATACACAAAGAAATGAGTGATAGCAGAAGAGTGTTCAAGTCTCGATTAAAATGGTGCTAAAATCATCAGGACCAAATAAGAATGGACGCTCTAGCTGTGACACATTGCAGGGGGGATTTCCGCGGTTTCTGGAAGGGCACTGAAAAAGAAAACTTACGCCCCGGCCTTGCTGTGAGCATCAATGGTGTGAATGACCCAAAGGAGATTGCGAATGTCTTTATGAACCATTTTTCGGTGAAATCTCCATTGGGTACAGCGACGGAGGTGCTCAATGCTGTCGTAAGTAGTCGGGAGGTGGGGACTACCTTCCGGGCGCCGGACGTAACTACAGCCATAAGGCGTATCTCGAGTGGTAAGTCCCCGGGTCATGATGTACTCAGCATTGAGCACTTACAGCACGCTGGGCCACACTTTGCTAAGGTCTTGGCTATGTTTAACTCGTTGTGTACCTGCCAGCCGACTTTATGAAAACAGTGGTAGTCCCTGTAGTGAAGAATAAAACTGGAAACCTTACTGATAAGAGTAACTACAGGCCTATTTCTCTTGCCACTGTAACTGCGAAAGTGTTTGACGGTTTGCTTAACACACAGTTAAATAGGTCGATAACACTGCACGATAACTAGTTCGGATTTCGTCCCCGGCTGTCCACTGAAAGTGCTATACTGTGTCTTAAGCATACCGTCAAATACTACACAGATCGTAAAGCGCCGGTGTATGCGTGCTTCCTTAATTTGTCTAAGGCTTTCGAACTTCTAGCGTATGACCTGCTGTGGAGCAAGCTGAGGAGCGTAGATGGGCCGCCGGAACTTATCAGCATGTTCCAGTACTGGTATGCGCACCAGTCTAATAGTGTTAGGTGGGCTGGGGCAATGTCGGATGCGTATCGGCTCGAATGCGGAGTCAGGCAGTGTGGCTTAACATCTCCAACCCTGTTTAATTTGTATGTGAACGTGGCGCTTAGCAATCAGCATGTCGGCTGTCACATTGACGGTATCTGTGTCAATAATCTAAGTTATGCTGACGACATGGTGCTGCTGAGCGCTTCGGTCTGCGGCTTGAGGAAGCTATTGCAAGTATATGCGGAGCATGCTTGTGGTCACGGTTTATCGTAAAATGTTAAGAGGAGCCAGTGTATGGTCTTCGAGACCGCTAGTGCAAAATGTGTGCAAAACATACCTTCAGTAAGTCTCAATGGGGTTCCTTTGCAGAGGGTCGATCAGTTTACATACTTGGGGCATATTTTGACTATCGACCTAAAGGATCACGCAGACACGCCCTCCGCTCCCGTTGAGCGGAGGGCGTTGTCTGTTAGAGCAAACATGATCGCCCACAGGTTTGCGCGATGCTCAGATGGGGTGAAGGCTACGCTCTTTAGAGCGTACTGTACATCGCTGTACTCGTGCAGTCTGTGGGCTCACTACTGTAATAGAAGTTACAGCGCCATCCGCGTCCAGTACAATAACGCGTTTAGGGCGGTGATGGGGCTACCCCGATAGTGCAGTGCCTCGGGTATGTTCGCAGAGGCGCGCATCGACTGCTTTCACGCGACCATGCGCAAGCGCGCCGCCTCCTTGGTGCGCAGGGTACGGGGTAGCCCCAACATCGTACTTATGATGATTGCAGGAAGGCTGGACTGCCCCTTCATCCGGCATTGTTCCAGGAGACATGTTGCTGTAGCAGTGTCGGAGAGAGGGTATTGATTTTGATGATTTTAATTTGTGACTATTTATTAATTAATTCTTTTTTCTATATTGATTTTATTGTTTTTGATTATTTATTTTGATTTGATTATACGTGTACTATGAATGGGTGTTATTTACCTGAAATAAATAAATTTATTTATTTATTTATATATTAAGGCCGTGCAGCATTCGGTCTAGCTGTTCCAGCGTCTCTGCCATTATGATTGTCATCGGCAAATCGAAGATGTGAAATGTACTCGCTGTTCACGTTGATAACCTGTCCAGTCCAGTCCAGCGTCTTGAAGACGTCTTCCAACGCATTTGTAAACAGTTTTGGGGATATTACATCCCCTGTCTCACCCCCCTGAGCAGTTGGATGGGGCTGGTTTTCTGGTCCTCGATCTGGACAGTCATCGTGGCAGCGTCATATAAACATCTCAACACTTCGATGTAACGCCAATCAATTCGACATCGTTGCAAAGAGGCCAGAACTGCCCATATTTCGATGGAGTCGAAGGCTTTTTCCTATTTACATAATAGGCTCCAATGTGTAGATGTTAATGGTGTAAAATCTTCCGGGCTACCAGTTCAGTTAGGTGTTCCGCAAGGCTCAATACTGGGTCCATTCTGGTTCTTAGTATATATATGTCGAGGATTCGTCACCAGGGGGTTGAGACATCATTGGAATTACGAAATAATACTCGCCAAACTTTGGTTTACACTTGTAATTACTGTTAACAAACTTAGAACACAAAATAATCTAGTGTAGCGGTATCTACAACGCCACATGCGAACGCGTCATACTAACGTCACGCAAATCCTGCATCTCGCAAGCAGAGTTTACCGCGCGATTAGCATAAATACAATTTCCCAACATCAATCATTGGGCAGTTGCCCGCCAGACACAACACCCGTCTGGTCGGAGGATCCTCCCTTTTCTATGGAGGATGAGTGAACTTTACACCCTGTTTCTCATACCTTCTAAACTGGTGACCCCGAGCATGAACGTCAGCGCAGCCTTCGTGCAAATACTTCAGCGTGACGTCATCATCATCACTCCCGCAAGCTTTAGCGGCGAGTCACCCAGCCAGCCAGCATCCACGGCTTCAACGGGTATCCTGACCACCAGCATGCAGCGTCCGCGCATACCTGGTCATCACCCTCAGCCTCATCAGCAACATCGGCACAGCACACTGCACTTTCGGCCGGTCAACAAGAAGAGCTTCCTCTCCTGGTCGACGCAGCAACCAGCCTCAACCCGGCACTGTACGACATCCGACGCACTGGAGTATAACGCAGCGCCACCCCGACTTACTGGGGACATCTTCGCAGACAGTTCCGACTCACCGCGAACTATGCGTCACCCCGACTCACTGGGGCATCTCCGCAGACAGTTCCGACTCACCGTGAACTATGCGGCAACCGGATCCGACTCACTGGAACCTCAGCTGGCCTGGCAAGCATCGCAAGATACAAGACTCAGCCCACTATTGACCTCCGGTCTCCGGAGGGGAGTGATGTAGCGGTATCTACAACGCCACATGCGAACGCGTCATACTGACGTTTGCTAAAATTTTATTTTTTAATTTTATAATTGTTAAAAAATTACAATCAATAATAATTTATATACAAATTAACAACTAGTATTATATAAAATCAAACACCAAAATAAAATATTTATATTAATTTACTCTATCTGTTATTCAACATACAAACACATTATTTTGTATTGTTAGATAGTTACCCATCAGCTGACCGGCGTAGCTATGACGCGTCTTTTGTTCTAGCGGCCAGCGGGCTCGCTACGTTTACGTCACACGAACCGGTTGCGCTTGCGTGTGCGCGACAGCACTATCGCTGCGTTGCGCTCACGCAAGCGCGGTCCGGCGTGCGGGCCGCCTCGCCAGTAAGTTCGCAAGATCTTATCGCGACCGTTGTAAAACTAGAACCATAGCTTCGCCGCGACTGACTGACTTCTGTGTTGACTGTCTTTCCGCTTAACTCTGTGCTATCTACTCTATTTCTACTACTCCTTCTTCTTAGTGTAACTTTTGTGTGTGAGACTGTAACCTGTGTCTGTGTAATAAACTTTCTTCCTTCTTCTTGTGTTCTTCGGACTTTTCTTCATCTCTTCGTACACCTTCATACATTCGTGATTATTCACACCTACCCTACCTACATTAGGATGCCTAAGATCTAGATAGATTAGAAATTAGGAACGCGGGAAGTTTAGTGCGGAGTAACAGCCAACCAGTCAATCTCACGGTCCGACCAGAAAGTCCGCGTCTCCACCGTCGCACCCGGTGTCCATCTTTTTTCTCGTTCAGGTTAGCCAACCTAACTGTCAGTGTCTACTATCGTTCAAGAACTAATTCGGTCATGCATTCGGTATTGCCATTACTCCACACTAACCATCCCCAAGTTATTATTTGTCGTTCCTAAACGAACGACTAACTGTCATTCGACTTAGTTCCTTTAGAGGAAGATAAATGGCGTTAATTTGAATTGAGGTTAGATACGTGACGTATGCGTTGACGCTTCGACATATAAATGATTTACCATTCCATTTGAAGGGCATCTGTGACGTTGTACTGTTTGCAGATGATACCTCTCTTATTTTTAAAGTAGACAGGAATAGACAAGATTTTGACGACGTAAACAGTGCACTCTCAATAGTTACAGATTGGTTTACGTCAAATAACCTAGTTCTCAATGCCGAAAAAACGAAATGTGTAAAGTTCGCCTTACCGAATTTTAGAAATCTAGGGCCCAACATCGTCCTAGATAAAGAGGTGCTTGAAACTATAGGCTCGGCAGTTTTTCTAGGACTAACAGTAGATGCCAAACTTCAGTGGAGACCTCATATATCAAGCCTAGCAGGAAGGCTCAGTTCGTCTGCCTACGCTGTCAGGAAAGTAAGACAATACACTAGCGTTGATACAGCTCGTTTAGTCTATTTTAGTTATTTTCACGGCGTTATGTCCTACGGTATTCTGCTGTGGGGCAAAGCCGCTGATATACAAAATATGTTTGTCTTTCAAAAACGAGTTGTTCGTGCAATTTACCAGCTAGGTGCCAAAGTTTATCTAAGAGGTTTTTTTAAAGATATTGGTATTCTCACGGCTGCATCACAATTCATCTTCGCCAACATCTTATACATTAGACAAAATTTACACTTGTACACTAAAAACAGTTATATTCACAGTGTTAACACTAGAAATAAGGACAAACTACGTGCCCGCTTTCACAGGCTTCATAAGGTTCATAACTCATTTGTTGGGCTTGGTATAACCTTTTATAACAAGATACCCTCTTCTTTGCTAGACTTGAAGCTCAAGTAAAATCCAACCTTTGTTCAAAAGCATACTATTCAATATATAAATATCAACGACTATTTAAACGATTGGAATGGTTGCCTTAATTAACGCAAGAAAATGTTTGTGTTCTTTCTCCAGAATTAGCTTACTGACAGGTTATGGTTATTAGTATTAACTTATTTATTTATTTTACTTCGATGGTCCTAGTTTATCATTTGTGACTTCAAGTGACAGCTATGTGAACAGAACCCAGCAATACATAAATGTGTAAGCTGTCACGCCCTTTATGCCTGGAGGCTTTTATTCACATTTTAATTTTAATTAATTATTTTTTAGCTTGAGTACCTATAGTTTTTTATTATATTGTTGGTATATTGGCGTGGCTAGCTGACATATGGCAAATAATTTAATTTTATGTTCTGTGTCTTGTAATATGTACCAATATAGGTACCCTAGTATTGTATACAATTAATTTTCTAACTGAACAGACAACTGTGCTGCTGGGGAGTTTGTTGCGCCACTTCTTCTTCCCAGCGATAGCACTAGGAAGTGGTGAAGGGCGGGCGTTTTTGGGGGACTGTCTTTTGTAATTTTGACGTTCGAAAAGTGCTGATTCTCAGCTTATTTGAATAAATGACTTTTGATTTTGAATTTGAATTCGATGATCATGGGTGATGCATCCGGTTTGCGGTCAGTAGTGTACGGACCCTTCTATCCAGGGCGTCAAGTTCAGTCTGAGTCCATTTGAGTATGCCGAAAGCGTACATCAAAACCGGGATAAACCAACCATTGAAGGCGCGCACCTTATTTCCTTATTTTGTTATTTCCTTTATTTAAATGTAAACATATAAATTATATTTTTAAATATTAGAATATAAAAGATATAAAAACATTTAAAAATATAAAAAATAGTAGCCCACCGGTATCAGGAACAGGGTCCAAGCTACCGGCGGTCAAGGCTCCAGAGAGAGGAATCTCCTGACAATGCGAGCCGTATCCAGAAGTTCCGCTTTCTGAATCAAGCCCTTGATCCAGCTGCCCAACGAAAGCCTCCTCAGGTGTTGGTCGAGGCTCTTGGCTATTAAGCCATTGGCTGTCACGACTATCGGCACAATAACTGCTGAGTCCACATCCCACATGTCGACAACCTCGCGAGCCAGTCAAGATACTTGATTTGTTTATCTTTCTCGGCTTTCACGAGGTTCTCATCATGCGGGACGGTTATGTCAACAATCATTGCGCGCCGCTCTGATCGATCCACCACCACTATATCAGGCTTATTGGCAACAATAGTCCTGTCAGTGATGATGGATCGATCCCAGTACAATGTGATATTTCCATTTTCGAGAACTGGGTCGGGCACATACCTGTAGTACGGCACCTCAGATTCGACAAGGCTGTATTTCAGAGCAAGTTGCTGATGGATTATCCTGGCTACAAGGTTGTGTCTATGCAAGTACTCTCCGTTAGCTAGACGAAAACACCTGGAGATAATATGCCTGATTGATTCTCCCGGCCGGTGGCATGCCATGATGCCAACCGTGCCGTCTTTCACAATAAATCTCCGGTAATTATTCGTCATCATAACTTCGTCCATAATTGCACAGACAAAACCTTCGGTTTCTCCAAAGAGGTCACCGAAACGCAGCCAGGCTACGGACGCTAGTAGATCTACATCGGGTCCATGTAGGGCCCGGTAAAAGCGTCCGTGAAGCTCCTTACTTTGCCATACTTCCATGTGATCATTGGTGTCAAGCACTACTGGCTTGCGCCAGTTCTCTTTAGTCAAGGAGAGCGGGGTGAGGCCCTTGTCCACCGCGACTACATCTCGATGCATCCCCACGTCGGGTTCTAGGAAATATTCCCTGAGACTGCATATCTCGCGATTGTGGAGGGTCTTAGCGTTTAAAAAGCCTCGACCTCCACATTTTCGCGGGATATACAGCCTCATTACCGATGACCGTGGGTGATGCATTCGATTTGCAGTCAATAGCGTCCGCACCCTACTATCCAGGGCGACTAGTTCGGTTTGAGTCCATTTGAGTATGCCGAAAGAGTACATCAAAACCGGCATGACCCAACTGTTGAAGGCACGCACCTTGTTTCCGCCTGATAGAAGACTATTAAGTACTTTTTTCAGGCGGCCAAAGAAGCGCTCCTTCAACGATTGCTTCATGTCAGTAACATTGATGCCTAACGTTTCCGACATACCCAAATACTTATAGGTTTCGGATACGGAGAGGGCTCTAAGGTTTGTGGAATCCGAGAGTTGGGTTCCCACGGATTCCACAATCTCCCCTCGCTTTACATGCATGACCGCACATTTGTCCACACCAAATTCCATCCTGATGGCGCTACTGAAAGTTTCAGTAACTTTCAGTAGCTCCATCAGTTGCAAATTGTTAGGAGCAAAGAGTTTTAGGTCATCCATGTAAAGGAGGTGCGATATAACCTGACCACCTCTCCTCAGCCGGTAGCCTAGACCTGAATCCTCTAGCAGCGTGCTTAGAGGATTCAAGGCTAAGCAGAACCAAAGCGGACTCAAACTATCGCCCTGAAATATGCCTCGCTCGATCCTTATCGGTTCGCTATTCCTCTGAATATTTCGACATCCTGGATAGCGAAGGATCGTCCTCCATTGCCCCATACACGACATCAGGAAGGTACGCAGAGTTGCATCGATCTTGTACAATTCCAGCACCCTCATGAGCCACGCATGTGGCACCGAATCATAAGCCTTCTTATAATCTATCCAACATGTCGACAGATCCTTGCAGTATCGACGAACCTGTTGGCTAATGGCCATATCAATGAGGAGTAGCTCCTTAGTACCACGGGACCCATTCTTACATCCGTTTTGAGAGGCAGACATAATGGAGTTGGTGTCTCTATGTTTGTTAATTTTAGCTCTCAAAATGGATGTAAGAACTTTATAGACCGTCGGTAAACACGTGATCGGCCTATAATTTTTGGGTTCCGCGGTGCTACCTGATTTATGGAGCAGGTGGGTATCCCCTGTCGTTAGGAATTGGGGTAGCGAACCAGACTCCAAAGCAGTCTGGAACTGAGATGCCAAGCATGCATGCGACCTTGAAAACCATTTGATCCAAAAGTTGTGCAGCCCGTCCGGCCCTGATTTCCAGTTAGGTAACGGACGGACTGCACGAGCTACATCTTGGGGGCAGATGGTAATAGCCTCCATTTCTGGTATTGGATCACAAGCTCGCTCGACCTCTCGAGCCAAAATGACTTGACAACTGCGCATCCAGAACCGCCACCAGCGCCCTATTTTTGTTATGCATGGGCAAACGAGGTAAGCGTGGTCTAAGTTCGAGCGACATGAACCGATATTCCCGAATCGCACCATCCAAAGCATTCCTCAATTCCTCATTGCACTGGATACTTACATTTGTAGCCCTGTCATTGCTCCCTTCGCCAGCATAGCTAGTAGCTCGTCGCAGATTGCTGCGGTAGTACTGCAGCAGTCTGCGACTGGTGGGCGATGACATGGCTACTTTGCATTTCACTTCGCAGGCGATCAAGTATAGTGTCATCTAACATATGATTACGCTGAATAACCCGCACCTGATCCGATAGTCGTTGTGCCGAAACGTTGACAGCTGGCTCAAGCACCTGAAAAAGAGAGAGCATCCGAACACGGTACGCGGTCAGATTGTTTCCTCCCTTTGTAGCCCCATAGTATGAGCGCATGACATTTTCATTGATGGATCGTGTCCATCTCATGCGCTGCTCACTTCCGCCGGGAGCTGGGACCCTATCAGAGGCCAGTGGGCCTCGAGGTCCTAAACCGTCCGGCGGCCGGCGTCCTCCCCGTCGACGAGCAGGTGGTGGTGTCGTGGGCGGGGAGAAATACTCGTCGCTCGAGCTCGACGCAACTACCGCGGCCGGTGTCGTCACAGCGGTCATAGTGGGGCTGGGTACCGGCGGCGGCGAGGCGGAGCTGAGCGAAGAGTCCGGTGATGGTAGGCGTGCACGTCGTGCGGCTGATCTTGTCAACATTTTTACGTTCTGTTATGATATTTTTTTGTGTTTTAGCGGAGGTGACATGACAGATGTCACCTCCGGTTCGGCAGTTTTTGGTAAAAGTTTATTGTATTATTGTTCATTGTATTTTTTTAAACGGAAAATTGGTTGAGTATTTGGTTTTTGATTGGTAAATTCACAATAACTAGGTATAAAAACTGCTTCTAAAAATGTATATGACTAAAAATATTAAAATATCGGGACGTTGACTTGTTGACGTTGGTGTTGCCGTATTGTTATTTTAAATTTATTTTCTCAGGTTCCTAGAACCTGGTATTTATTAAAGTCTCACGGGTGTAAACCAAGGTGAGATTTTAAGTTTGAGCAGATTAGGTGTTGTGTACTGCACTGAGATTATTGTCTAAATCTAATTGTAGGAATTTCCGAACTATGCGACATGTGTTTAATATAGCTGCTTTCTGTAGTGTAAGGTATGTATATTTGGAAAGATTAATTGCATTTAAACTGATAAATAGTTGTTTCGGGACGATACCAGTCGTTGATACCACTATTGGGACTATTGTTACTCTATTCATTTTCCAGACTCTGGTAATTTCTTCTTGTAGTTCTGTATATTTCCTGATTTTTTCGGTGATAGTTTTTTGTATATTATTGGTGTTTGGGACTGCTATATCTATTATGTATGTGTGTTTGTTTTCTTTATCAATAATTGTTATATCGGGCCTGTTGTTATATATTGTATGATCTGTAATTATAGTGCGGTCGTAATACAATTTGTAAGATTGGTTTTCTAATACAGCCCTAGGTGAGTATTTGTAGTATGGTGTGTATGGGTCTTTCATGAGATTGTGTTTTATTGCGAGTTTTTAATGTATAATATTAACAAGTTGATTGTGTCTGTGAGTGTAATCATTTTGGGTGAGTGTGCTACAAGCTCCTGTGATGTGCTGTATAGTTTCAGGTTTGCTATGGCACTTTCTGCATAAATCACTTCTTACTGTGTTATCTTTAATTATATATTTTCTATAATTCTTGGTATTTATTATTTGGTCTTGAATGGCCAGCATGAATCCTTCTGTTTCTGGAAATAGTCCGCTTAATTCCAGCCATTTGTTTGAAGCTTCTTTATCTACATGTGTTTGGTATAAATCATTTGGATGTCTTCCGTGTAGTTCTTTCTGCCTCCATTTTTTATGTATCTCTTCTATATGTCTTGCTTTGTCTATTGTTTCAATAGTGTCTTCACTAAGGTTTAGTGGTGTATATTTTTTATCTATCTCTACTATGGTTTTGTGCAATTGGCTAGTATACTTTTTCCTATTGAAAATTTGTTTTAGGTTTATTATTTGTCTTTTGTGTAGGTGTGATATTTCAATAAGCCCTCTGCCTCCCTCTTTCCTGGAAATAATTAACTGGATTTAATTCTGTGTTGGACCATTTTATCATGCCGAAAGAATATGTTAGTATAGGTATAGCATAAGTATTTATGGATTTGAATAAATTTTTACTGGCTAGATACATACATTTTACATAGTAAATGAAGTCTTTTATAATATTCTTGTTTTAGTTTATCTTTAATAGTTTTGTGTTCTAAAAGTCGTGCTTGGTTGTATCCTAAGTATTTATAAAGTTCGTCATTTTTCATTGCTTCTATTACTTCTTCCGAATCTGTTGAGTAATTTCCTCCCAAAATTTTACCCTTTTCTATATTAAGTTTTCGGCATTTGTCTAGTCCAAAATCCATTCTAATGTCTTTCAAAAATGATGTAGTAATGTCTAATAAACTATGTAAATCTGTATTTTTATTGGCGTATAATTTTAAATCATCCATATAAAGTAGATGTTTTATTTGGTGTAATATCGATCTATTGTTCTTGATATCAAAGCCTAGTCTAGATTCAGTTAATGCGCGAAAGAGCGGATTTAGGGCTAGGCAAAACCAAAGAGGGCTGAGTGAGTCCTCTTGAAATACCTTTTTAATTGCCTTTTTAATTGCTATTTCATCTATATATAAGTTTGCGGTTTTCGTTTGTAGTTTAAGTGTAGTTTTCCAGGACCCCATGGTATTCTTAAGAAAATTTATTAGTAATGGATTTATTTTATATACATATATTCAGTACTTGAACCAACCATGAGTGTGGCACGCTGTCAAATGCTTTTTTGTAATCTATGTATGCTATGTATAAGTTTTTTCTTGCTTTTTGAGTGTGTTTTAAAAGAGTGGAATCAATAAATAATTAATTGTTCCTTGCAACCCATATGTCCTCGTCTACAGCCTTTCTGTTTTTCAGTTAAAATGTTATACTGTTCGGTATGTTTAATAATTTTGTTAGTAATACATGATGTGATGATTTTGTACATAGTTCGGAGGCAAGTAATCGGTCTATACTGCGAGGGATCCTGGGTTCTACTCGATTTTGGGATCATGTATGTGATTCCTTTAGTCAAAAACTCTGGGAGGTTCTGGTTCCCTTTTAAAATATCACTAATTTGTTCAGATAATATTCTATGTAGTGCATGTAATCTTTTTATCCAGAAATTATGTAAGCCGTCTATTCCCGCTGCTTTCCAATTGTGCGTTTTATTTATAATTGTATTTATTTCAAGAGCATCCATATCCTCAAACGGCATTTCTTCTATTGTTTCTGATCTAACTATTTCTTCTTGTATCCATTTAGCTTCTTTGTTATGTTCAGGGCTTCTTGAGATGGGGGGTTTAGGATTGTGGTATCGTCACCTTTAAGCTTTCTATAAAATTGTTTCTCATTTGTTGTAAATAATCTATTGTTATCCTTTCTTTATTTGGCTTTTTTGTACCTTTTTAGTCTATGACTCTTAACTAAAAGTTTTTGTTTTAACTTGTCTAGGTGATCTATAATTCTCTTATTAAAATTTTCATGTGAACTGTGTTGTTTGGTTTTTTCAATGATTTGTTTGACTTTTTTTTCAAGTTTTCTCGATGTGTTACCGCTTTTATATTGTGTTAATCTATTTATATCTTTTCTTAGTTGGTCTATGTCTGTTTCTAATCTTTTTTGCCATGGTGGTTCGTTCGTTACTCTGGTATTATAGCTAGATCCATATTAATTTTTAATTTAAAGTGTTTAGCAACTGTTAGAGCTATGCAATAAACTAATGAATGTGTATGTGTGATAAGTTTTCTAGAGCTGAAACTTTAAGTGGGATAATTTTTTGATTAAATATGCTAATGATATCCGATAACGTACGAGTTGATCTCATTTTCGGCAGTAACGACACGCAGGATCCATTCCATTGTATTTTAATATATTTGTTTCTAATTCGTTATTTAGTGCCTCTACTAAAGAAGGGTCAAACACAGTTTGTGTTTGTAGTGATGCGGAATCGACTGTAGTTGATTGAATGGTGTGTGGTGTGTTTACGGATAGTTCGGTATCAAAATCAGGCACTGGACTCGTGTCGTGCTGTGAGGAGGTATTATAGGGTGTAAGTGATTGAGTCATCTGTAAGATGTTTATTTGTTGTGAAAAATTAATATTTTCTTCCTCTTTTTTAAGTTGTTCTCCTATTTTAGATTTAATTCTATTTAAAGTGTTATCTGATAAAAGCTTGTTCCTAATAATAACCCGTCTTTGGTCAGCTATTCTCTGTTCTGTTACATTAATTTCTGGCTATTATTATTTCATTAGAGCAATATTGTATAAAAATGTGTATTAGTGTCTAACATTTTAGGAGTTAATGTTATGCTTAATCATTATTATGATTAGAGAAATTATACTTAAAAAAAACTTATGCCTAAATAATGTTATGCGAAAATATAATTAGGAGAAACAAAAGTATGCCAAGTTATATTAGGTCTTACAATTTTATGCAAATGGATAGGGAACCTATTACAATACTCGGCCAGTCTGTCAGAATGACGGGATGCTTTACACGTTTACAACGTTACTGACCATTTATTTACTTTTATTGCTTTTCCCATTTTGAGAGCACATTAAAAGTTGGAAAAGTTCCGTCAGAGCGCGATGCTGACGTTTTCATGAAGAGCCACTGTGCTCGCCCACTCGCCCATCTACTCGTCTATCCACCTCTGGCGGTTTGTGAACGGATTGGCTTTATGTTTGAATACTAACGAGTGAACGGTTTTCAGACTTATAGTATGTATTTAAAATATAAGCAAGTAGTAAATAGTAACATAACATCACGTCTGTATTTTCGGTTAAATACATGAACATCGAGCCAATGTGCACGCTTACACAGTGCATATAGTATGCGCAGGCCTAAACACGCGATACAGCGCACGGGATCTAAATTAATTCCCCGGATATTAATGAAATATGAATAACCGTGAAAACAATAAAACAATGCCGGAGTGCAGCGGTCGCTGGCCGTAGCCGCCGCGGTCAGCCGCTATTGAAATGACAACGATGCTGCACACACACACACACACACATATACACGCACGCACACCGACGCACTTGCGGGTGCAAATCACACGAGCTACTGCATACATAACAGGGCGGGGCCCGGGGGCCGGGTCTGCTGACAATACGGTACAGGAATTCTGTGGTACTGGCCGGCCGCTACACAAGCACGCGGCTAATAGACAAAGTTTAATAGTGCGCCGTCGTTGCGCCCGCCGCCGCGCCGGGTGTAAGTTTGCGGACACGTTATATAATTTGGTAGTTAAACCAGGTTAATTCGTTTACTATTTGACCGAGGGGCTCTGTCGAAGAGCTGTTGTGCAGCCGTTAAACTGGAGACTGTCATAAGTCGGACGGGTGACGCGGGAGCAAGCGACGTACTGCCAGTACAGCTGTCCGTGTGAAAAATTAATCGTCCTGAGGTCGACACCCGCGCGGCCTTCAGTAGTAATTTCTATTGCTTGCGAAGGTTTTCGTTTTTTGTAAATTAATAAACGCCTGCGTTCCTGTATATGGTATATACGTATAACGGCACATCACTGATACATTGACTGATACTTTCTTAGATATTATTCCTGACGAACAGCTATTACTAAAACCAAACAACAATAGATTGTAAACACACGGGATAACTCACTAACAGTAACTTAACCATAATAACTCACTAACAGTCACCTAACCATAATAACTCACTAACAGTCACCTAACCATAATAACTCACTAACAGTCACCTAACCATAATACTCGTAGATATTTACATATTTTAACTCTAATCAATGATGAAAGAAGAGACCTAGACTTCATGTTTATCTGTGTACGTATTACGAGCTATCATAATATATAATAATAGTATAACAAAATGTAAATAAGGAAGTACAAACATATCAATTGATGGGAATAGAGCATACTCGTAGGTTTGCAAAGCGGTCGTCGCACCGCTGAGCTATTTGCTTTGTTGAAAGTTGACTAAAATAGCCGTTCTAATATTATTTCGTGATTGACTGCTTAGCAACTTGACTGCTCAGTAAAGGTACAGTGGGACGATAATCATTTCAATGGATATATCTTTAATTGCGTCATAATCTTTAGCTACTACAGATTGTTGTTACAAACTGCTATATTGTATCGTTTCTCATCTAAGTCTCATTTCCTACGAAATCTATGGGAAGTTTTTTTAGTGATTTATGACTTTTCTACTACTCAACCCTCAGTTGGTCCGATAGTTTTTTAATCAGTATATGAAACGGAATCGGCATCAATTTTTTTTTTTTTGTGAATGTTGACTGTAAATTTTTTTCAAGTGGAGATTATTATTTCATAAAGTTAATATAAGCCTAACAGTCTCCTAAGACCATTTCCTGGTAGCAAAAACAATTAAGGTACGTGCCCTTATAGCCCCATCTCTAATCCACTCTGTATATGTTATAATTGACTGCTTAGCTCTATTAAGGTATAGCGCGATGATAATCATTTAAAAATATTGAATCTGTAACTATCTGCAATATTTTGGCTCGTCTTTTTACAATTTGCAATAACCTATAGAAGAATACGAACAAATTGCAATATTGCTCATCCCCCATAGCAAATGCGTGATAATTATAACCTACAGGCTGACCATACTTTTGACTTTTATATCTGTAATATTTATGGTGTACGTATTATAGAATATTCTATCTATCTTTCTATCGGGTATTTTTGCGTGATGCTGAAATATACATTTAGACAAACACACATAATTAAAAAAAAAAAATACATATATTTTCATCATTTGAATCGCCCCTAGCCCGCGCAAAAATTACTTCAAAAAAAATTCAATATGTAGTTTTGACTTTGCTACGATTGTATTATAGTGTACATAGTGTATGTCGCCATCAACTAGCTTAATTAGCCATTCAGCGACTAGCGGCCTGAATGATATTCAGCTAATGCGTCTAATACAACAATTAATCAAAATCAAAAGTCATTTATTCAAATTAGGCTGAGAATCAGCACTTTTCGGACGTCAAAATTACAAAAGACAGTTTTGGTTTGTTTTTATAAATGGTATCTCGTAGTTGACCTAGAGAGGTCGTGACTACTTAACCGGACTATCCTGTGATTGCCTTAAGAGAACTCAAAGCCTCCAGCCAGGGGCGTAAAACTAATTAAAACTAAGCGACTGTACGCTAAGGGCACCCCTTGTGGGGTACGAACCTCGGTTTAGGGCGTCGCTGGGGAGAGGACAGCAAAATGGGACAATTTTTATTATTCATGCTTTGATGAGCAGGGCGTTTCCTAGGACTATCTCTGAGAAGAAAGACCGAAACAAACTCAGAGGTCACAGTCGGGGATTTAAAGCTACAGGCTCAGCTACGGCGCGGACTGGCACTTCAACGAGCAAGGGTCGGGGGGATGAATTTAGTTGGGGACGTCGCGAGGGACCTCGGCGGCGATGTCGGAATAACGGTCTTTTGTTTTTGTATGTTGTAAAAAACTAAATGCATAAGATTTGCTTTGCCGAATGTTAAAAGTAGTGATTGTGACATAGTATTGAACAAAGAGAAACTAGAATTCGTCGATAAAACTGTTTTCCTGGGGATCACGCTCGACTCAAGGCTGCAATGGGGTCCTCATTTAACATCTCTTGCAGGACGGTTAAGTTCAGCAGCATATGCTGTAAGAACAATCCGTCAGTTTACTAATGTAGATACCGCGAGGCTGGTCTATTTCAGTTACTTTCACAGTATCATGTCTTACGGTATTTTACTATGGGGACGGGCTGCAGATATCGAGTCTATTTTTATTCTGCAGAAAAGAGACATCAGAGCAATATATGGCCTCCGAAGGCGCGATTCTCTAAGGGATCTGTTTAAAGATATTAATATCATGACGGTATATCTTGTCAATACATCTATGAAAACATCATGTACGTAAGGAAAAATTTAAATATTTTCAGTAAAAGAGGTGACAGACACACTTATAGAACTAGAAATAGGGACCAATTAGTTCAACCAGGTTTCAGACTGGCTAAAGTAGACTTTTCCTTCATGGGGTACTGTTTAAAATGTTACAATAAAATACCTCCCCACATGAGTATGTGGGGAGGTATTTTATTGTAACATTTTGTTGGAGTTGGAGTCAACTCAATGAAACGAAATTCAAATCTTACATAAAACGCACACTATGCAGCCAAGCATATTATAAGTTAGGGGATTACATCGCTGACAAAAATGCTTGGCTAAACGCTGGTCCTGCTCCACAGGACGCATAAATAAATTGATAAGCATTTGAAAATACTTCACACACGCCTACCCTACTTACGTACCGTTGGAGCTGCTGAAGATTTTAAAATACTATTTTGCATTATATAAATTCAATCTCCTAGTATTGTATAATTGCATAGCACATATGTGAGTACTGTAGAGGTTTGACTGCCGAAGGCAACCTCACATAGTGCAGGCCGGCTATAATTTAGCGCGGGTTACATTCGAACGTTTCAAGCTAATGTCATATTCTTTTCTATTAGGATTTTTGTTTATAACAGTCAGTGGTAATTTAGTCTAGAATATGTAAAGACGTGCTTACAATACAATCTTAAAGGAATCTTATAGTTGTTTGATTCCTCCCGTTACCTCAGAGGGCTCCTCAAGTCCTCTCAATTGGTGGAGGCGCCGGGTAAGCGCTAAATTGTCGAAGGGTACGCGCTGTTTTGGCGAAGAATTGACGACGAATTTGCGCCGAACTTGCGCTAAGCCTTGTGCGAAGAAACGTACCCCATACGTATGAACGAAGTGTTTGAAAAAGCGAGACCTCGCATTCAGAGGATAGAACAGGTACAGAAGAGTCGCCTGGAGATTATATGCAGCTAAGTGGTTTAATGTTTTTTTTTTATAAAGAGAGTAAGATGGCTGAATTTTATACGGGGAATAACGTATGCCTAGAAGAATTTATTGAGGCGTTCAAAGTAGTTGCCAACTACAATACATGGCGTGAGAGCGATTGGGCGCTGATATTGGTCGTATATCTTGAGGGTGCTGCCCTGTGTGTTTTTAAGATGATGTACCATGGTGGTATGACATTTAATGCGTTGTGTGATGTGCTACGAGCAGAGCTCCCGTGCCGTTGTCACAAAGCATTTTATAAGAGGCAACAAAAGGAGATTGCAGAAAATCTGTCTGAAGGAAGCGGACAGGAATGTGTGTTCACTGTAGATGATGATGCTTCTTTATTATTTAGTGGAAGACAAGATGAGCAAAGCTGCCTAGAAAGCAGCGTGGAGGTAGAATCTGATGGAGAAGATGATGTCGAGTGCAGCAGCCAAGAGTGCAGCCCTGCAGAGGATGAGAAGGAGCCGAAGGAAGTGTTCGAGAGTGAACACGAGGAAGATAACGAATCGGGACAGTCTAGTCCTTTTATTAATATATATAGCTGTGTTTCAGAGCATCAGAATGAGCATCAGGATGAGCATTGTGATCACGATGTCGAAATTAATAAAAATAACATCGCTGGTGATCAAGTTATTGAGGATAACTCTGTGATTATTGATTCCGAGATAAAGGAGAGTTGTCATTTCGAGTTGTCCACGGAGATGAAGGAGAATGCTCAGAGCGTCGTAATGTCGAATGACGACAGTAAGGTGGATTATGAAGTTGACTTAGTTAAAGTCGATATAGAGTTGTGTGCAGTCAAAGACGAATACACAGAGGTGATGAACAATTCTGTGCGATTGAAAGACTTACTCAATTTTCGTACGGATGAGGGTGCAGACTTCAATCGTAGAGATCTTATCATACATCGCATAGATGACCCTAAGATTAATAATTCAATCTCACTTCAATTCAATTCATTTATTGCAGATAGGTATCAATCTTTAGTGATGTTAATAATGTTAATAGTTAATATTGTTCATTCACAATGTGCTACTAACAATATAGAAAAAGCACGAGTAAAGAAAACATACTCATTTGTTAGAAAAGCTGAAACTAAATGCTTAATTCCAAAACATTTTTCAATGATTAATAACTTTCTAAATATATTTTCCTATAATTATCAACATTTTATAAAGAAATCTTTAATTTTAAATACAAGTTTATAAAATGTAAGTTCAGAGATAAAAAAACTATTTGATAAAACCTTTTCATATTATGTTGCAAACTTTTGTTGTCTTTAGTTGTCATTCAATGTCACATCAACGTTAGATAGATGTAAACAACACTTTTAATATATTATTGATTATTATGATACAGTATATTAACATATTATATATAAAAACATATATAAAAGTCCAAATAAAATAGAAATGACAATATTATGATAAAAATAAACTATTAAACATACCATTTGTATTCTTTTTTCATATGCTGGGATAAAACACCGGACGTGGCTGGGGGCGAGTGAGGTACCTCACCTCACAGCTTCAAGGAGTCTGAGGGAGTGAACATATCGTCGTCTTCATAGGCTGAGATAGCATGAACGTACTCCAGAATTTAGTAACGCGAGTTAGGAGGGGTACATATATTCATAAGCTGTGGTTACTCCTACGGGGGGGGGTGACGCTCTCCCAAGCTGAAACCATCTTTGGAACACTGGTTTCGGAAATGACCCGTCTGCTTACATTTGTAACAAGTGATGGCTTTGTCACCTGTCACTTTTGAGGTTACAGAAGACGTCGCGCCATTTTTATTTTTCTGCTTTTTTTTGTAGTTTGCAGCGAATGCTGCGCCGCTGGAATCCATGTCATTTTTTGAAACCTCCATATCAATCAACTTAGATTTTATTGTATCGGTGGTAATTTGCATTCCCGAGTGCTCGATGGCCATTATCATTGGAGCATATTTTTCTGGCAAACCTGCTAATAATAATTATCCTATCCATTCTTCTGTGATTGTAAATCCTGTGCCTTTTAATCTCTGTGCCGTCTCGACCACTTGCGTAACATATGAAGTCATGGTATCACAATTTTCTTGTCGTAGCGAGATTAAATGTCTTATTAAGGTTATTTTACGAGTAAAACCTGAGTCATCGAACATGGTTCCCAGTTTGTTCCATAACTCCAGCGATGTTTTTGTTTCCTTAATGTGCACGTACAATCCAGGATCAACAGTTAAAACTAGCTTCGCCTTGGCTTTTGCGTCATCTGATGCTTTTTTTTTTTTTTTTCGGGATGGGAAATCATCAAATGACCCCTCCCGCTCTGGGTGGAGCGGAAGGGAGTGTCAGACTCTTACTGACTAAAACCCACCCATGTTCCTTCCTTCGCCCTTTATGTTCCGGGGTAGCGGTAACCCTTTCGGACAATCCCGCTGCCCCGGCAGGCTTCGGCCCTGAGGGGCCCCTCGTTATGCTGACATCTCTTTGAGGCGCGCGTGGAACACTTACGCGCCGTCCGGCACGGGCCTGGTCCTGATCGGGCGGTGAGCTACCCATAGCTCTCCGCCCGCAGGCCCGCGCCTACGGTGGCCGGTAGTCGTCACTCGACTCCCGACGCCCGGGGCGTCTCCCGCGGCGGCTGGGACGGGAGGCTCTCTCCCTCATCCGTCCCGCCACCTCCTTCGCTAGCATGACTGCTTCGCAGAAGGAGGCGACTGCCTCCCACTCCCTCTCGCTCCGGACCATGGCTTGCACCAGGGCCGGGCGCGAGAGGCCGCTGCCGCTGCCGATCGCCTCTACGAGGACACGGCGGTGCTCCGCCCAAGCGGGGCAGACCTCCACCGTGTGCTCCACCGTGTCCTCTGGGCGATCCTGGCAATGGTGACACCCGGGCGTTTCCTCCCGCCTGATGATGTGCAGGAACCTCCCGAAACTTCCGTGTCCTGTGAGGACCTGCGTCAGGCGGTAGGTGAGGGCGCCGTGGCGCCTCTCTAGCCACTCCTCAAAGAGGGGTCTTATCGCCGCTATCGCGGCGTGCCCTGCGCTGGGTTGCGACAGTCGCTCTTTCCATGTCGCCATGAGATCGAGCCGGAGGTCCGTCCGCTCCGCAGCAATTTGCCGCGGGAGCGGACTTTCCCCCCGGCGTAGTGCCTCCGCGCGCCACTCATACAGGCGCGCGAGGACTATCGCCTCCAGATCCCATGGCGGCAGTCCGGCAAGGAGGCTTGCCGCCTCGCGCGAGATCGTGCGGTAGCCCCGGATTAGCCTTACGGCTACCACCTTCTGGGGCGCGTTCAGGTAGTGGGCGGCTCGCCGCCGCAGTGAACGCGCCCACACCGGGGCCCCGTATAGGGCCATGGACCGCACGACCCCCGCGTAAAGCCTCCGGCAGGAGGCGTTTGGCCCCCTTAGGTTGGGCAAGAGCCGCTTGAAGGCGGCCCCAGCCCGTTCCAGTTTGGGGGCCAAACGTCGGAAGTGCTCGACGAAGTTCCACCGGCTGTCGAGGACGAGACCCAGGTACTTCTTCGTCGTCTCGATGCCGATGTGAACCCCTCCTACCGTTAGTTGGGATCCCGGTGGTGGCGCGTTCCGGGGCCCATGAAACGTCATGGCCTCGGACTTGTGCAATGCCACCTCGAGACCCAACTGCCGGATCCTCTCCACGACTATCGCAACCTCGCGTGTCATCGCGTCGGCCGCCGCCTGATGCGACCTCCCCTGCGCCAGGACCAGCGTGTCGTCAGCGTAGCAAACCACGCTGATGCCATCAGGGAGGTCGGCCCGCAGCACCCAGTCGTAGCCGATGTCCCACAGGAACGGCCCCACAACCGATCCCTGCGGGACACCGCACGACATCTCTCGCCGGTTCCACTCCCCATCGCGACCGGGGTAGCTGACGGCTCTGACCGTCAGATACGCCTCGACTATTTGACGGAGGTAGGGCGGCACTCGGTGATAACGGAGTGCCTCCACAATGCAGCTCCAGGGCAGGATGTTGAACGCGTTGGCGATGTCGAGTGACACCGCCACGACGACCCCACCCCGGGACACCGCGTCCCCCGTCGTGAGGGCTCTCACGCGCATGATGGCGTCCACCGTCGAGCGCCCACAGCCAGTTTGGCTTCCGCAAGATCCGGCCCCGTCCTCACCAAGTGCCCGACGAGGCGGTTTACAATTACTCTCTCAAAGAGCTTGCCCACCTCGTCGAGCAGCACGATGGGCCGGTATGCGGACGGAGAGTCCGCTGGGCGCCCTGGCTTCCGAATGAGGACCAGCTTCCCCGTCTTCCAACGAAGCGGGAACTGGCCTCTCTCCAAACATGCGCTTAAGAGCGCCTCCAGTCGAGGCCCGAGAGCCCTCGAGGCCAGGACCCAGGCTTTACCTGGCAAGCCGTCGGGTCCTGGGGCGGTATTTTTGGCCTTCAGCCTTCCTACCGCCACTCTCAGTTCTATCCCGGTCACTTCAGGGATGTCGTCGTCGTCCGCGTGGTCCGCTTCGGGCACCGCAATTGGCGGAGCCATGGGCGGGGGTGTGTGCACCCCCCGTGAGGGGAACAGAGCGCTCACCACCTCCTCCACCAGCTGGGGGCGGAGACTCTGCGTCAGCGGGGGGGCCCAGGTGCGGAGTTTATTCCGCACCATTTTATAAGGGCGCCCCCATGGATCTCTGTTCAGAGTCTCCACCATCTCCTCGCGGGCCATATCCTTGGCCCGCCGGACAGCCTCTTGGAGGGCGGTCTTCGCCGCTCTGTACCCCTCGTACAGCTCCGCCTCCGTGGCCTTCCGCATCCGGAGGGCGAATGCGGAGCCTGCGGTGCCTGGTGTACAGGTGTCGCGCGTCGACGCACGCCTTGCGTAGCGACCCTAACTCCTGCGACCACCAGTACACCCGACGCCGGGCGCGTCCCGGCCGGACTCGGGGCATTGCCACGTCACAAATGTCGGACATGGCCTCCCGGAACCACTCCGCCTCATCGTCGATATCGGCAGGCCTGTCCGGTGATGACACCCAGGCCTGCACGATCGAGGCTTCCAGGAGGAGCTCCCGGTCCAGCTGCTTCAGCGCCCACCGCGGACCACTCGGGGCCTGTCGGACCAGCGCGCTAGAGGTCTGGGCGGAGACGTCGAACCGGATATACCGGTGATCGGAGTAGGTCTCCACCTCCTCCATAACGCGCCAGTCAATGACACGCTGTGACAGAGCGGGGCTGGCGAACGAGATGTCTACCACAGACTCCCCCCGCATCCGCACACACGTGGGAACATAGCCCCGATTTAGGACGACCAGGCCTGTTTCCAGAGCCCAGTCCTCCACCAGTCATCTGATGCTTTGGCTCGAATTTGGTGTCTGGATCTGGCTGTATGTAGTTCACCAGGTTGTCGAGCACCAATAGATTTTCGACAGCAAAACTCCACTCATCATAGTTCTCGCGTCCTTTGAGTTTCGGAATACTTTAAATATAGTTCGCAGCCATTTTTCCACGAAAAGTCAACAATTTTCGACTGTTTTATACTTATTTTCTCGTTTTGGCGATTTGCACTGGCCCGCAAGATCGCCCGATTTAACCGTTGCAGACTTTTTTTGTGGGGTTTTTTGAAGTCCCGCTTTTACGTGAATAAGCCCGAGACCCTGGAAGCCCTCAAGGACAGCATTCGACACGAGTGCGAGAATCTGTCGCCCGAAGTTCTCGCCGAAGCGATGAAACATGCCATAAAACGAGCCCGTATGGCAACCAATTGTGACGGCGCCCATTTGGCCGATATCATCTTCTCGACTTGACCAATAAAATTCTAAAGGTTCAAATAAACATAATCAAAAAACAGAATCGAAGTTTTTTATTTAGAAAATAAATGAGAGCCAAGCAACATCGGATGACTTCTTTTGGCCCACCTTGTATAATAGGGTGAAAATGTCATTCGTTTTATTAATTTTAACAACTGTTATTTTAACTTTAGGGAGGTTATTATGATCAGTTAAAAAAAATAACGGAGAGGAAAAAAATAAGAGATAAATTTTATTTTTCGGCGGTTGTTAAATTAAAACATGAACTGTAGTATTTTGTGTCAAAGGTTTTTTAAATTTTTAATTTAATTTTTTATTTCATGCTTTTTGTAGGGATTTCTTAATTTTTTTATTTAGAAAGAAAGAAACTTAGGTTTTCTGAAATTCGCCATTTTGTGGTGGCGGCCATCTTGGATTTTAAATTTATCATAGTGTATAGTATTCTACTAGTCAAGCACTTTCATTTGATACCCATATTGAGGGAGTTGTGAAAAAAATATGTAATCTGCCATTTTGTGGCGGCGGCCATCTTGGACCGATTTTCATCAAATATAGCTAAGAACACTCCCGACTAATTCACCTTTCAAACAAAAAAACAAAATCAAAATCGGTTGATCCGTTCGGGAGCTACGATGCCACAGACACACTCACACACACACAGAGACACGTCAAACTCATAACACCCCGTCGTTTTTGCGTCGGGATGGGCAAAATTGGTTGGAATGGGCAGTTAGGTAAATAGGTCGGCGTTTCATAGGTTAGGTGGGAACTGTGATCGACCAAGCATGAGCCGAATTGGTCACAGTAAGTAAGCCAGGCCACCCCGACCAGGCTGCGGGCGCGCTGTCCTGGCTGCTTCCCAACTTGGGGGGGCCCAGCGCACGAAGCCAGCAACTTTACGCCAGCATCCTGAAGAGCACGGCCCTATACGGGGCCCCTATCCGGGAGGACTGCCTCCAAAGGAGGGAGAACGCCGCCGCCTTGCACCCCAAAGGGCCATATCTCAGCGGGTGGCGCGGGCCTACCGCACGGTGGGCTTTGCGGCAGCATGCGCTCTGGCCGGCACCCCTCCTTGGGAGCTCGAGGCGTGGGTGCTCGCCAGAGTGTACGAATGGACGGCGGAGCGGAGGGCGAGAGGAGAACGCCCAGCCCCGGAAGAGCGGGAGGCCGTCCGGCGGGAGGCGAAGGACGCCATCGTCGTCCATTGGACGGCGGACCTCGCCACCGCAGCCTTCGGCCGCCGAACCATCGACGCGATCGGGCCGGTCCTGCGAGACTGGCTCGAGCGGTCGCATGGGTTCCTCTCGTTCCGTCTGGTGCAGGTGCGAATCGGACGGGAGGAGACGCCGTCGTGCCACGAATGTGGCGCAGCGGAGGACTCGGCGCAGCACACCCTCGAGGTGTGCCCGTCGTGGTCCGAGCCGCGCCGCAGTCTCATTGCAGTGATCGGACCGGACCTCTCACTCCCTGGTCTGGTTAACGCCATGCTGGGGGATGAGAACTCCTGGGCGGCAGTCGCCTCCTTCTGCGAACACGTCATGTCCCAGAAGGAGGCAGCGGAGCGCGCGCGGGAGGACGATTCTCACGCGGCGGCGCTCCGAAGGCGGAGGAGGGGTCGAAGAAGACGTCAGTTTGACGTCATTCATCTCCGACTCCTCCCAGGTGGAAGCCAGCAGGCAACGGGTGCGGGGGCACCTTTGCCTGTATTGCACAGGCCTCCACCAGTATCGGATGGGAATGGCCAGGTGTTCCCGGCCATTCCCGTAGGGAATGCCCCGCATGCGGGGCCGCCAGTTAGGCGGGCATGCGCCGGGAGGGTTGTGGAAGTAAAGGCTGAGACGGTTTCCCATGGCCCTCTCATCACGACGATGCGGGAACACCGCTGAGTTTTAGTGGGTATACTATCGGTGCGGTTTCGACAGGAGTCCCACATACCCCGTCTCGTCCCCCGCGAGCGGGGATGCGTAATGCATTTCTCAGCGGCAAAAAAAAAACAACGCGCACAGGGCGATTGGTGCTCGATAGCCAATGGGACTTCGGCCCCCACTTCCGGCGGCTGGCGCCCAAGTTGTTGGGCGCAGCTGGGGCGCTGTCAACGCTACTTCCCAATCTGGGGGGCCCGAGCGCCGCCTGTAGGCGGCTCTACGTGGGGGTCGTGCGATTGATGGCCCTGTATGGGGCCCCGGTGTGGGCCTCTGACCTGACGGCCGGCAGTATCGCAATACTGCGGAAACCGCAGAGAGCGATGGCCGTCAGAGTCATCAGGGGATATCGCACGATCTCCTACGAGGCGGCCTGCGTACTGGCTGGATCCCCGCCCTGAGACCTCGATGCGAAAGTACTCGCGTCATTGTATCGGTGGCGCGAGGATGCGAGGGCGCGGGGCGAGCGACCGATGCAGCGACACATGGAGCTGCGTCGGTCTCAGCTTCGCGAGGTCCTGGTGGCGGAATGGCGGGATAGGCTCACACGCCCTACCGCTGGCCTCGTCACCATCGAGGCGGTCCGGCCGGTGCTCGAACACTGGCTCGGGAGGAGGCACGGTGCCCTGTCGTTTCGGGTGACGCAGGTGCTCTCGGGGCATGGTTGCTTCGGGAAGTACCTGTGTCGCATAAACAGAGAGCCGGACGCCCGGTGTCACCACTGCGTCGACTGCCGGGCAGCGAGTGATGCCGCGGCAGCGGCCGGCGAAAACCGGCGAATGGGCTAATTAAGCTAGTTGGCTGCGACATATACATAGATTTATTTATTTAATACTTTAAGCACACAAATGAACAGAGGCGGTCTTAATGCCATAGACATCTTCAACCAATCGTTACCAAATCGTTAGGTGATGCAGAAACAAACAGTCAAAGTCAAAGTCAAAGTCAAAGTCAAAGATCTTTATTGTGAGACAGTGGTTACAGGGTTGTTAGAGGTTAATTGATGGTGTGCGTTGCACTGCTCTACCATGTTAGGCATACAATAATTCAAAGAGGCATACAAATAGACATTTCAATTATTTCAATCTATAGAGTTTTACTTTGCATCAAAACATAAAAAGAGTTAGGCACTAATTCATCATGAGTCTGTCGGACAAAAATTCATGTAAAGTATAATAAGGTCTATTTACCAAGAAGTCGTTTAATTTTCTCTTTAATAATGTAATGTTTTCCATTTCTCTTATTTGCTTAGGAAGCTTATTATAAATTCGTGAAGACATTCCAAAGAAACTTTTAGAAAGGAGGGCTGTCTTTGAGGACATACAATTTGCTATTTTGTCGGCATGTCGACGGGAGTGCAGGTTACCAAACTTTTCCCTATTGGTTTTCACAAATATAGCGACCTCATAGATGTAGAGGGCAGGAAGGGTCAGAATCTTAAGCTTTTTAAAATATGGCATACAGCTATCTGGGGCACGTATGTCACAAATAGCTCTAAGACATTTCTTTTGTGCCCTAAAAGCGAGTTCCCTGTCTGTAGCATTTCCCCAATAAATTAGTCCATATCTAAGCGTAGACGTTGTATAAGCATGATAGGCGGTTAGTACTGCTGATTGATTTACAATCTTAGATAATCTGTATAAAGCGTAGGAGAATTTGTTTAGTTTTTTACACACCGTATCAATTTGCGTTTTCCATGACATATTTTTGTCAATCCATAGTCCCAAGAATTTGATGGTATCTGCTTCCTCTATTTTTTTCGTTTCATAATTTATATTTAATGTCAAAGGGGTTTTTCTTTGGGACAGTGCTAGGTGCAATAGCGAGAATTTCAGGAATAAATGTTTATTTAAATATAAATCGAGAGAAAGCGAATTTTATGAGTTTATGCATACAGGGTGGATTTTTAAGACGGGGCAGTAATGATAGGTACCTTAATCGTAGTAGCTACGGGAAAACGGTGAGCGTTCGGTCGTCCGAAACAACATTAACCGTGACCGGCTCGAGGACGGGTTCGCGTCGTCGTCTTCGACAGCGAGGCGGAGGGCTGCACTGGGTCCCTTGGATTAAAAAGACTGTTATCCATTTTGTTTTATTACAAGTACAATATTCCGTGTCCATCTTTAACGAAACTACACACTACTTACGCAAAATTTCACACATTAATTACGACAGCAATGCATTAAAGGAGGTCACTATTATTAAATCAATTTTTTATCAAATATTGTTGACGAGCACGTCGAGCACGTCTGAACGCCGCAAGTGCACGCCCGCACGACATCTATCGAACTGCAGTACCTATACGTAAACGAGGACCATTTGGCAATTATTAGTAGATATATTTACGAAGGTAGATTCGATAAAAAGAGGTAAAAAGTTTAAAAGAAGCGTGCACAATTTATTGGAATATCAATTGAATATAGAAAATTTACCTAGATTGATAACACCGCGCAATAAAAAGATTACAATGGGATTTTTCCGCTGACCAACTTTAAAAGTTCAGATAGTTTTTAAAAGACCAAAAAAGGAAGCGCAGTAATTAAAAAGGTCTTCATCGTTTGAAGTTCCAAAATGTGTTTAACACACATTTAAATCATCATCATCTGCCTAGCCTTGTCCCAACTATGTTGGGGTCGGCTTCCAGTCCAACCGGATGCAGCTGAATACCAGTATTTTACATAGAGCGACTGCCTATCACACATTTAAATATTTCCCTTAAAAAAAATCTTCCTATGTAGCTACGACTAACAGTACATACTGCCAAAGTTTCACGTTTCTAACCCCAGTGTTACGTCAGTCAGTGAGTCAAGTTCTCTCTCTCTCTCTTATGCATGGAAAGGCCTTACAAAAAGGCCTACCTTTTTATAGGAATACTGACGGTCATAACTGCAAATGAGGGCTAGCTTTGTTTCATAATTTACGAGAGATAGCTGCAGTGCACGTCGGATAGTAAAATGAATGTTGTGGACAAAAGCCGCGGTTGTGGATAAAACCGGCGAACTCAGCGCAGCGCAACAAAACGAGGAGCCGGACAACGAAACAAAAGCTCATTCATATACAAACATGCATCACACACACAGCGCGTGCGAACCTAATGCGTGGGTACTAAACGTAAACGGGTAAGCGGCCAAGTAGACTTGCTCTTTTGAGTGTCTTCCGGATCTCAACAGTTGCTCAAGAAAAACAGTGAGAACTGTGTGCGACCAATTCAGACCGTTCATTCGACTCGACTCCATCTGCAGTACACTGAGAGGACGGTACTTTATCCCTTATTTAAAAATATGAATATACCTTACCTTACATACCTTTATCCCCTTGATCTGCTCAAACAGCGATCAAATCTCACTTAGTTTAAATTTATATATTGATCCACCGCTCGGAGGCCGCAGCCACGCCGCGCTGGCGCTGTTTGCAATTGAATACATACATATATTCAACATCACAGCCACGGCTAAGTCTCATTCATGCTCTAAACAGCGGCTCGTGGCTATGCGAGTGCGTGAGTGTGCGAGAGTATGGGCCTGTGGCGCGGCACATGACAAGTCATTGATAGCTATCGGGAATACAATATTACCGGCGTGTTTACAGCGAACTGCGGAGCGAAGTCACGCCGACACTTAATATTCTATTATTCCATGTGCATGTGTGAGTGATCCCACCGCACGCACACCCACACGCTCGTTGAGCACGCGAGTAAACAAACACCATCGGGCCTAAATTATTTAAATGTTCGGTGTCGCAGATCAGACACAAAGCCTTCGCTGGTGAGCTGTGAAACTCGCTCATCCGTGTATAATGTATGGAAAACATCTCTGTGTCACAGGTACCTCCTCGCAGCACACACCTACCGCCGCCGCCGCCGCTGCGCCGCGTACATCCACACTATTGCGATGGGATCCCGCCTTCCGGACGACTGAAGTAGATCTGTGCTTGAGTGAGCTCAACCTCGCAAATTCTAATTACTTTTACTGATCAAAGTAGTTTTCAGGAGCCTTGTGTTACTCGCAATATTCGACATTAGGATTTGAGAGTTCGTCGTTTCAGGCATAATTAAAGTTATCGCAAGTCCTCGGGATCACCTTAAGTTTGTTCCAAAGTATTTCTGTGAAATTGGTTCGTAAATGTTTTTGTAACGCTTTATAGCTAGTAAATGTGTCGGTAAACGTTCAGTTCACAAAGTCGCCTCGCGCCGCATTGGAACAGTAGATAAGGGCGAGGGTGAGCATAAACGTGACATTGTAAGTAAGTAAGTAAGTAAGTAAGTAAGTATTTATTTATTTTTTCACCACAATAAACAATACAGACATTCTTACACATGATATATTATTTGGCTTAGTTTACTGTGGGAGACTGGTGCCTAAGCTAGGCTTTAAGGGCCTGTGTTTCAGGTCACCAGGTCTCCGCCCTCTAGCAGTTCGATACATTGCAAGATAATTATAATAAAAGTGATTTAACAAATTTTAAATTAGAAGGTTGTATAATAGCTTTTAGAGTCTGTAGCTTAACATAAGGGGTTTGAGAAATTAAAAATTAAAAAATAAATAAATAATAAATGAAAGGAAAAGACAAAATAGAAAAAAGGAAAATAAAAAAAAATAAAAAATAAAAAAAGGGTTTGTATAGTGTTGGAATTGTTAGTAAACATTATGTAGTGAGGACGTGAGTAAGATCGAGCGCGCCAGTGCGACAGGCCCCGGGTGGTCCGCGGTGGGCGCTGAAGCAGCTGGACCGGGAGCTCCTCCTGGAAGCCTCGATCGTGCAGGCCTGGGTGTCACCACCGGACAGGCCTGCTGACATCAACGACGAGGCGGAGTGGTTCCGGGAGGCCATGTCCGAAATATGCGACGTGGCAATGCCCCGGGTCCAGCCCGGACGCGCCCGGCGTACTGGTGGTCGCCGGAGCTGACGTCTCTGCGCGAGGCGTGCGTGGCTGCGCGACGTCGGTACACCAGGCACCGCAGGCTCCGTATCCGCCCTCCGGATACGGAAGCCATGCAGGCGGAGCTGTACGAGGAGTACAGAGCGGCGAAGACCGCCCTCCGAGCGGAGATCCTGCGGGCCTAGGGTTTGGCCCGCGAGGAGTCGCTGGGGATTCTGAACAGAGACCCGTGGGGACGCCCATACAAGATGGTGCGGGAGAAACTCCGCCCATGGGCTCCCCCGCTGACGCAGAGTCTCCGGCCCCAGCTCGTGGAGGACGTGGTGAGCGCTCTGTTTCCTTTGCGAGGGGAACATACTCCCCCGCCCATGGTTCCGCCTCCTGCGGTGCCAGATGCGGACCACACCACCGACGACGACGACGATGCTCCGGAGGTGACCGAGGTAGAGCTGAGAGTGGCGGTACGTAGGCTGAATGCCAAAAATACCGCCCCAGGACCCGACGGCTTACCTGGAAAAGCCTGGGTTCTGCCCTTGGAGGCTCTCGGGTCTCGACTAAGGGGGCTACTAAGCGCATGCTTGGAGAGGGGCCAGTTCCCACTACGTTGGAAAACGGGGAAACTGGTCCTCATCAAGAAACCGGGGTGCCCTGCGGACTCTCCGTCCGCTTACCGGCCCATCGTGCTGCTCGATGAGGTGGGCAAGCTCTTTGAGAGAGTCATTGCAGACCGCCTTGTCGAGCGGCTGGTGCGGGTGGGGCCGGATTTGGCGGAAAGCCAGTTTGGTTTCCACAGGGGGCGCTCTACGGTGGACGCCATCATGCGCGTGCGAGCCCTCACGACGGTTGATGCCGTGGCCCGGGGTGGGGTTGTCTTGGCGGTGTCTCTAGACATCGCCAATGCCTTCAATACCCTGCCCTGGAGTTGCATCAGGGAGGCACTCCGGTATCACCGGATGCCGACCTACCTCTGTCGCATTGTCGAGGCCTATTTGACGGACAGAGCCGTCATCTACCCCGGTCACCGGGGAGAGTGGAACCGGCGAGAGATGTCGTGCGGTGTCCCACAGGGTTCGGTCCTGGGGCCGCATCTGTGGGATATCGGGTACGACTGGGTGCTGCGCGCCGACCTCCCTAGCGGCGTCAGCGTGGATTGCTACGCTGACGACACGCTGGTCCTAGCGCAGGGGAGGTCGCACCAGGCGGCGGCCGAAATAGCGACACGTGGGGTTGCGACAATCGTTGAGAGGATCCGGCAATTAGGACTCGAGGTGGCCCTGCACAAGTCCGAGGCCATGTGTTTTCATGGTCCTCGGGACGCGCCACCGTCGGGTTCCCAAATAACGGTAGGAGGGGTTCACATCGGCGTAGAGTCGACGATGAAGTACCTGGGACTCGTCCTCGACAGCCGGTGGAACTTCGTGGAGCATTTCCGACATTTGGCTCCCAGACTGGAGCGGGCCGGGGCTGCCTTGCGGCGGCTCCTGCCCAATCTAGGGGGTCCAAACGCCTCCTGCCGGAGGCTATATGCGGGGGTCGTGCGGTCCATGGCCCTTTACGGGGCACCGGTGTGGGCGCGTTCCTTGAGGCGGCGACCAGTCCGCAGGTTGAACGCGTCCCAAAGGGTCATGGCCGTCCGGCTGATCCGAGGGTACCGCACGGTCTCCGCTGAGGCGGCGAGCCTCCTTGCCGGATTGCCGCCATGGGATCTGGAGTCAAAAGCCCACGCCCACATATGGGAGTGGCGAGAGGAGGCAAAACGCCGGGGCGTAACTCCGCTGCCGCGAGAAATCACGGTACAGCGATTGTCGCAACCCAGTGCTGGGCACGCCACAATTGCGGCGATAAGTCCCCTCTTTGAGGAGTGGCTGGAGAGGCGCCACGGCGCCCTCACCTTCCGCCTGACGCAGGTCCTCACCGGACACGGTTGTTTCGGGAGGTTCCTGTTCAGGATAAGGTGGGAGGAAACGCCAGGGTGGAGCATACCGTGGAGGTCTGCCCGGCTTGGGCGAAGCACCGTCGCGTCCTCGTGGCGGCGATCGGCGGCGGCGATTTCTCGCGTCCGGCCCTGGTCCAGGCCATGGTACGGAGCGAAAGTGCATGGGAAGCCGTCACCTCCTTCTGCGAAGCAGTAATACTCGCAAAGGAGGAGGCGGAGCGCGTGAGGGAGAGGCAATCCCTGCGCCTTCACGCCCCTAGTCGCCGCAGGAGACGCCCTGGACGTCGGGAGTCACCAGCCGACTCCCGGCCACCGTAGGCGCGGGTTTGCCGGGCCTGGTCCTTGCCGGGCGGCGAGCTGCCCATAGCTCGCCGCCCGGCAAGGACCAGGCCCGAGTCGACGGCGCATTGTGTTCCACGCGCGCCTCAAAGAGATGTCAGCACGAAGTGACGGGGTCCGTTAGGGCCGATGCCTGGCAGGGCCGCGGGTTGTTCGAAAGAGATACCGTGGTCCCTGGCATAGGCAACTGAAGGAACACGGGTGGGTTTTAGTCAGTAAAAGTCTGACACGCCCTCCTGCTCCGCCCAGAGCGGGAGAAGTCATATGATGATTTCCCTACCAGAAAAAAAAAAAAAAAAAAAAAGGACGTGAGTAAGATGTGTTTTGTGTGTGTATGTGCGGGAGTGCGTATGTGGGCGTGTGTGTGTGAGAGGGTGTGGGTGAGGGTTTATTAAATAGCAGTTGTTATACATTAAGTCATACTGGTAAGTAGATTTTCAGTGTCATCATAGTTGAGCCCCTGTAGCCACGTGGCAAGCTTCTTTTTACATTGTCCTTTATTAAGGTTAAAAATCAGTTGAGTTTTATTGGTTTTGTTGTACAATTGTGGGTGAAGTCCCGAGCTGCGGTGATAACCACCAGGGCAACGACGTGCACTGAACTCTATGTAGAAACACGACTTCAGTGAGTGCTTACTTGATAGGACTAGTCGGATAATGGAATTCATTATTGTATCCTTTCTCCTAAACTAAAATTATTCCCTTACTAAAATTTACCTTAGCGCGTATATTTCAATGGCAGCTTTGCTAAAAATAACCTTGACGGTTGAGTCCGAAGTCTCATTAGACGGTACTCGGCCGCAAATGGAGTCCATTACCAGCGAGATAATACGAGAAAACATCATGAAGAAAAATCTAATAAAGCGCTTCTCTTCTCCGGTAATCCATTTACAGAGGTACGCGGTAATTGAATTGGTGTATTATCGTCGTATACGCCCGAGCGCGCCCGACAACGGCCGAGCGGCCCGGTCGGCGCCGGCGAACGTCGTAAACTTCAATAAAACTTAGCAGGTAACACGCACGGGTCGGGGCGCTCCGGGGCTAAGTGGCGGATGATTTACAGGCGCACGCCTCCGACTACGCGGTACACGTCGCTCGCTCGAGTCGCGAGGACGATCAGCACCACTCGCGTCGTCCATGCAGCGGACTGCGTGTTGCCACACGCTTTTCACGCGCCGCAGCTGGCACTCGCGCGACACGAACACGTCTCTGTGGGCACGTGTGCCGCATGTAGCGCACCGCGCAGCTCCAGAACGAATTTCTGCATTCCACAACCCTCATCGCCCAGTAGTTGTGCAAGAATGTCAATCATGCCGAGCACGTCGCGCTACCGCCGACGACGTTAATTAGAAATCCGTGCGTGAATGCAATTAATCGGGACGTCACCAACTAAAGTACTGTTGTACTCAGTTTAATGATGTCGCTGTGGCGGCTGCGAATGAGCCTCATCTGTTACGTAATCGAAACGTGATACGTTATAATAGACGCTATTACAGAGTTTCAATGTACAGGGTGGGCAAATAAGAGGTATTGGTACTTTATTTTTAAAATTCCCCCGCCTTGTGGAACCACATATTTCCTAAGCCCAACTGATTCACTTGATGTAAGAAAACTGCATTATCTGTTACAATTCCATGCTGCTCAAATTTAATCACCAAACGAGTTATTGCTAGCCGCGAAGGTAAGTGATTTGTATCAAAAATTGGCCGCAATACATGATTGAGTTGAGAAGAATGTTTTAATATAAAAACACTTTGTTCAGTCGTAAAACGCTCCATAACAAATTTGCCGTATCTACACAAAATAATTTTCATGTAACAACTGTCATATTATCGCCAAAACAAAATGGCGGCAAAAAAAAGTTGTATGTGTATTAACTTATATATAAACCACTTTACATTACGTTCTTCCCCTTTATGGAAGCAACCACATCTGTTGGACAAAATTGACCATATTATTCGCAACACAATAACAACTATTTTAAATGTGGCCTTGGACGACCGAGCGTGGCTTCAAGCCACGCTACCCACCCGTTTTGGTGGCCTCGGCGTCCGCAAATTTAAGAGTATTAGCTTACCGGCGTTCTTGTCCTCTGTCCACAGCACCGAAAAGTTGACCGGAAAAATTTAGCCCCCTGCCTGGTTGACTCTGAAGTGCCTTGCTTGACCGACGCGGTGAACGCCTGGAAAGCGGCTTGCCCGGATACAGATCGGCCCGTAAACCCATCTTCCCAGAGACAGTGGGATGAGCCACTCTGCAAGTTGGTACGGAATAATCTTATCAATACGTCCACCAATACTGCTGAGCATGCCTGCCTGCTGGCTGTGGGTGAGTGGGAGTCGGGGCTCTGGCTTCAAGCACTCCCGTCACCCAACATAGGCACTATGCTGGCTGACACTACCTTCCGGCTCGCTACCTGTTTGCGTTTTGGCGCTCCTTGTGGGGCTCCGCATCGCTGTCAGTGTGGTGAAGCTGTCGACTGCCTCGGACACCATGGCCTATCCTGCAGTAGGAGCGTAGGTCGGATAGCACGGCACGCCAGCATTAATGACATCATCCGTCGTGCTCTTGTTACCGCCGGGTGCCAGCTATTTTAGAACCCAACGGCCTGGTACGTGACGATGGGAAGAGACCAGACGGAATGACCACAATGCCGTGGAAGTTAGGCAGACCTTTGGTGTGGGATGCAACATATGTCGACACCCTTGCGCCATCCCATCTTCCTAGCACGGTGGGCTGTGCTGGAGCGGCTGCTGCTGGTGCAGAAAATCTCAAACGGCGAAAATATCCCAACCTGATTGGGAGTTATATGTTCGAGCCGTTTGGGGTTGAAACACTAGGGCCATGGGGTCCGAGTGCCCACTTGGTTTTTCGAGATATCGCCAAGCGGTTAATCGACTCTTCACGTGACCAGAGGGCTGGTCTGTTTCTTGGCCAAAGAATTAGCATCACCATACAACGTGGCAATGCTGCCAGCCAAAAGGCCCTATGATGCCCTATGATTATTTTGCTTATTTTTTCTCATGTACATATCATTATTTTAAATGTAAATACCTATATTATGTCACAAATAAAGTATTAATTCTTTACATTATTGCACACATATTGCAAAATTGAAGTTGGGACATTGCGTAGCTTCTGCTACGTGTGCTACGAGTTTCATAGCAAAACGCGCCACGATATTCATAGCTTCTTCTTGTTAGCGTGTCGATTCCGAAAATATAGCTCGTATTTTCTTAAATTTGTTTGGCCCAAAATTTAGCAAGTCTTGTCTTTAGACAAGACGAAGATAGCATTCGCCGACGCAGCCATTAGGTCCTCACGTATAGCTAATACGCTGTCATAGCTCGGCTGTCATAGCAAATTTTAAATCACCGTCAATCCTGACTCGGCCATGGATTCTATTGGAATGATTAGTGTTATAGTTCAGTCGTCGATACGATGCATGCGAGAAAAGCTTCCTGAAATGTTAGTGAAGTTCGTGCGCACCTACGCGCCTCGTGAGCGGCTTCCGCATCGGTCTAGCACACATCTTCCCTAAATGCACTTATCATCTACATGCTGAAGATTATATTAAGAAGAATGTTTACCAGCAGTAGCGACGTCCATCGGTAAGCGATCATCAGACACCCAACTAATGAGTTGAACAATTGAAGTGAAAGTGAATACAGATATCAAATTAATCGTAGAATAACTACGAGCATGTTGATTATCAGTACTTATAAAGAGTAAGTTGGGCGGTCGCGTGTCGCGGGCGCGATACAGGAGCGAGCCATTAATCAGTGTTAAGTTATGACGTCTCGAGATATGCAGACAATTGATCGGCGCGGGTCCCGATCACACGAGTTAATTCGAGTAGCGTGGCGTGCGCCGCCGAGCACTCCGAGCGCTCCCGAGCACTCGCGAGCACTCCCGAGCACCGCCCCGCTAACGAACCGATTGTTTAGAGTGGTCCAAGTGCGCGCCTATTGTGAGCTTCTCATTTACAAGCTAACTAAGAATGTTAACAGCGCGCGCCGGAGTGCCCTCGGCCCGCGCGGCTCCGGACGCGATGGCCCTCGATACAATACTCGGACTCGACCCACTCAACTCGCTGAACCGCGCAACACAACACAACACAGCTCAAACTCTCTCAATTTTGAGTGTTGTTTAACTTTGAATGACTGAACCCTCTTTTTTTTTCTTTTTTTTTTTCAAGGTTGGAAATCATCATATGACTTCTCCCGCTCTGGGCGGAGCAGGAGGGCGTGTCAGACTTTTACTGACTAAAACCCACCCGTGTTCCTTCAGTTGCCTATGCGAGGGACCACGGTATCTCTTTCGAACAACCCGCGGCCCTGGCAGGCATCGGCCCTAGCGCGGACCCCGTCAGTTTGTGCTGACATCTCTTTGAGGCGCGCGTGGAACAGAACGCGCCGTCGACTCGGGCCTGGTCCTTGCCGGGCGGCGAGCTGCCCATTGCTCGCCGCCGGCAAGCCCGCACCTACGGTGGCCGGGAGTCGGCTGGTGACTCCCGACGTCCAGGGCGTAATGACTGAACCCTGACAAAACAATCGCACCTTTCTACATAATTCGGATGAAATAGGACGATACAACTCACTTATGCACATGTACAGTCGCTTGGCAACATTATCTGACCCACCCTAAAAACAAACGAATTTGGACCCTCTGCCTGTAACATTAAGGTTTATTCAATTTATATCAGCTTATCAGACAAGTGCACGAAGACTCAACCAAGAATTACAATAATAACACAGACATGCAAATTTGATCTTAATAACGTTACCATTAGGTTATATGTTACAACTACTTGTTATAATATAATTAGTGTAATAGCTTATTTTAAGGGTTGTGTTCAAGTAATCCTGGTCTCGTGGTCTGTGTATAAGACTGAGATGAACAAGTTGCGAGATCAAATCCTGTGACGAAGATATTGTTTTGCTTTTAATTTAGAATGTATTCCAAAACTATTTCATGTATTATTGTAAAGAACTATAGACGGATAATCTTCAAACATAAACTTTCTAAAATGGTAATATTTTCGCATAACTTGTAATAAGTGGGTAGTTGAAAAATAAATATTCGTATTCATTATAAAACTGGTATTCAAAACTAAGGGTATGCAGTGACTACGCGCAAACATGTTTTACCTTGCCTTACTAAATTGCAAAAACAACGTCTCTTTACAATTTTTTATTTTCTATTTTATAGGTCGTTTTTTTATTATCATGTCTCAATGGAGTGATTATTTAAAATACAAAATAATCTATTTGCACCAGGAGAAGGTTAGCTGCTTGTGCTGTGCAAGAATAAACTTTATCATGTATACTATATGGTTCAAATTCTTTAGAATATGCGTCTAGTATTACAACTAAGATCAAATTTCAATGTGGCTTTTAAGAGTTGAGTTGGTCTTGTGGTCAATAAGGGGTAGGGCGGTGTTCATCGTTGTCTAAGTTCGAAACCAAGTTTAACCTAAATATATCTTTTTGCTCAGCTGTTTTTTTTTTAATTATTTTATTACACTAAAGAAATGTAAAAAACATTTCTTTAATGGACGACGTAGGCTCTTGTCTTTTTAAACGGGTAGGTTGTATAGGAATAAAAGTAAACAATTGCAAGTTTAAAATGTTTATTATTTCATTAAAACACTTAGGTAAGATAAAGTAAGTAAATGCTCATATATATTCAAATTAATAGACATTTTATATTAGTATGCCATAATCAAATCTAACCATTTATAAACATTAAAAAAGGCGTGCTTATGCTTAAAAGTTTGTTATCGAGAAAATGAATTCATCTGTGAAATGCTTTACAGATTTATAGCTGCCTATATGTAGTGAATAAACATGATATTTAAATAGAAAAAATCTATTTATAACAATAACATCACCACATAATCTGCAACATTTTAATGGTTTAACAATCAATCCATTGAGCATTTACTTACATGGTGTGTTTAAAAATACCTACTAGATTACATAATTAGTAGTCCCCTGCTATAACTTGCTGTAAGCGGCTACGCATACCGCGCACCATATTCCAACACAAATCTTTGCCATTTAAATATTCCTGGGCAAAACGAACCCTTTCTTCGCGATGAGCAGGTGTCAATGCAATTTTCTGTGCTGGTTTATAATTCCTTATCTCAGCAGCGTATAAATGCCTTCTTATTGGTTCCTCTGAAATATTGTGGTTTATTGCGGTTACACGAATGGGCAAAAATTGATTTTCAACAGGGCTTGAAACCGGCCCCGTGGCCGGGCCCGGTGGCGTTCGAATACGGGACTATACTTAATGGCTTTTGCTCCTGGACGAATACGCTGAATATCCCCATTGTCTCCATAACGTTTTAGCCATAGTCTGACCGTATTTCTCTAAAACAAAAAAAAAAACATTTTTGGAACCGTGTATGTAACTTGTAAGGAGTGAATGTAGTGGTAAAATAGCCAACTACGAGTTCATTAATCACAATCAATAAAATAAAATAGGTATAAAAACACTTACTGCTATATATTAAGTCGACGACCAATCTCTCTAATTCCAACATTCTGCTCATGTAAAAATATGATTTTTTGTTCGGTGTAGTCATTAAGTTGCGACATGATGCTTTTTTACACCAAATTGCTTAAAAATACTTAACGAGTTATGTGAAACGATTTACAAATGTGTGTGCGCAGTTACTTCTATTAGGTAGTTTAACTTTTGTCACATAAATTAATTTATTATCTACCTCACGAAGCAAATATATGTTTTACTTCGTATCCAACCATTCTTGGTAAATATAAATTCTGTGAACTTAAAGTTTTTTAATTTACCCACCTGTTTACAAGATAAGTTATTAGGCGTAAATCATATTGGTCGTTCTTTAATAATGCAGGCAATATTGTAGAAATGAAAACAAATTAAAAAAGAAACTCATAATAGGTGGACTGTGTTTTCGAACCCACATGTTGTTCGTCGCCAATCCAGCATCAAACCGCTAAGCCACAAGAACTTGTAGGGAATATGCGAAATTAAAGATTGGGTTCTAATTATGTAGTGTGACTTAAAAGCTTTTCAACTTTAATGTCAACGGGATAATGATTAAAATAGCTTAACAAAATGATATATGTATAATGCCGGTGGCTCCGACAATGTTGCACGAGCGCCGTCTGATAAGCTCATATAAATTGAATAAACCTTAATGTTACAGGCAGAGGGTCCAAATTCGTTTGTTTTTAGGGTGGGTCAGATAATGCTGCCAAGCGACTGTACATGTGCACAAGTGAGTTGTATCGTCCTATTTCATAACACCTGTACAGTGTACACTGCACAGGTGTTACAGTCCACGATGGCCAGTGTTGTTATCGCAAAAAATTGAGCTGCCGTATGTCACAGTCTGGTTTGCCGTATTTTAAGGGAAAAAATACTGAATTGCGTATTGAATTATTTATTTTAAAAAAAATGTCTATTCCTCATTTGTTTCTTCTCCATAAAGATTTCTTAAAGTCTCTATCACTTCAGATTCTTGTTTATCTAGTGCATACTTGTCCTTACTTTTCATTTTGTCGCACATGTCACGTGACACTTTAAACTTCGTACAGTTTCCTTGATTTTGAATCAGTTCCCTTGCTAATCGAGTCTTATTTACAGTCGAAGTTATTAATTTATTTCGCATTTTGGTCTTCATGTTGTTAACTTGACTGAATATCCTTTCACAGTCTGCGTTACTATGTGGAAGACATAGAACATCTAGAGCAAACTTTGCTAGAGTTTTGCAGTCTGTTGTATCATGGATGTTTTCCCAAAATTCGTGAGCTTTCCAGGTGCCGATGTCTAAAGTCGAAAATTTGTTGACATCTGGTAAAAGTCTCCACTCGTCATCAATTTTTTGGAGGTCATTTTCGGTTTTGACAATTCGTGGTAGTTTCTGAGTTAGTGGCAACATTGACGGAAAATTCACTCTATTACTGTGGTGCACAGCCTCTTCAGGTAACAGATATTTGAGAAGCAGAAGTATTTCATTGGAAAAATCATAACGCTTCCGAATTTCCTTGCAGCTTGTAACTAGAAAGTCGCGACAACGAGTATAAAATTCTTCCAGGAGCTCTTTCTTGCTTAAGATATTGGGTTTTTGAGTTTCACACATTATTTTAACAACCAAATACATTTGGGGTAGGAAATATTGTGAATTTTCTGGGTTAATAGAGCATATTTCTGTTTGGTTAACGTAGTCTCTGGTCATGTAACAATTCAAGAGATCTTTATATAGCAGTTTCATACTATCATCCAGTTCTATTAGTCTGGAATCCATTCCCTGGAAATACTCGTTCATCTTCACAAATTTAGGTAATATCCATTGTAAAAATAGGATATAGAGTTTCACAAAATCGTCGTTTAACTCATGATGAATCAGCTCAGTAGCGACGGTGCGTTCTTCTAGCCACTAAAAAATAATTTCAGACTCTCCCATTGCTCTAGCAGCCTATTTATTACAGACAACAGCGATAGCCATCTAGTTTGCGAGGGGTGTAGTAATTTGTGAATTTTTGAATTCATAAATTCTTGAAATTCAATGTATTCCGCTTGTCTTTTGGCACTATGTTTGAAAAATGCATACAAGTTTCTTGCTAAATCCTCACAACGTCTTGGTAGTTTTTTGCAAGCTTCATTAGCACATAAATGCATTGAGTGACAGATGCACTTGAATATTTGTATACCTGGCAATTCGGAGCGCAAACGACTGGCAACCGAGTTGTGAGGATCCATCATGACATTGCAGCCGTCCGATGCAAAACCGATTATATTGTCTAACGGCACACCACGTTGAGTAAACGTTTCTATAATCATTGTATAAAGCGCTTCAGCTGTACAACCTCGTGAAAATGACGTCCCTTCACCTTTCTCGTGCAAAGGCTCCAATTGCCATAGGCAAGCTATAATTTTTTTGCAATTTTTATCATGATATCTGACAAGGATACATATTGTCTTAGTAGTGGCTATGTCAGTAGATTCATCAGCAAGTACGCTGAATTTTTGGTGTTTTAAAATATTTTCGAGGTATTCTTTCTGACTTTCTCCTATTACATTTTTTACAGTTGCTGTACACTTGCCTCTTTTTATCGCCAAATCAGCTGCTTATTTTTGAATCTGGGAAACAAGATTTAAGGACCTCAGATAAATGATCCATTGCCAAGAAAGATATGTTATGCTCAGCCACAAATGCAATGAGTTTTATTTCGGCTTCGGTAACAAGGGTGTTCGTGTCCTTTTCACGCGGTTTAAAATAAACACTAACAGATTTTGTAGACGATGCAGCAAATGTCTTCTTTTTGTGTTGGTTATTTGTCACATGTCGTCGCAAAGTTGAGAGTACACACGATAATTTAACGTCACACACGGTGCACTTTGCTCTATACGGATCATTTATTTATTTATTTGTTCAGGGACAATAAACAGCTACAATATGTATTGGAACAGAGGACAGAAAAAACATAATATTAACAATATTGCAGCCCACTACATTATCCGCATATTAACAAAAGTAAATGTGATAATGAGTGCTACTAGTAGGTAATAAATATTTACATCACATTAATAATAAATAATTATAAAAATAACAAATAGTAAACATTAAAAGATTAAATAAACGAAATATTAATTACATCATGCAAAATAGAAATTCCAAATAATTTGATTGCTTGGCAACTGAGAAATAATTAACACTAATAAAGTAGTAACAAATAAATAATAAAATCTAAGACTAGCTTACATTCCAAATAACATTATTGGTTAGTAATAATTTTCATAACATTACATTTAAATTTGGATTTTGAGCATAAAAAAATATCAATATTAACAAAATTACAATTATAAGATTCAACCATTCGACGGATAGGGCAGCGCGAACCAGAATTAGTTCGACAGGCATTGACAGCAATCATTATCAACAGGAGCAATCCAGTTTTTATATAAATCGTCAGTTTCCCACTGTTGTCGATATTTTTGTTTTGTATGTACCTTTTTAGACTTTTTTGGCGAAGAAGGGCCTTCAGAGTCACATTCACTCATATTATCGATTATTAATCACAATCAAATTCAAATTAAACACTAGTTAAAGAACTATTTCACTCGCGACCGTAATAATTACGAATGAGCGCTACTCGCATAAGTCTAATACTTCATACTCGACTATTAGATTAAACATAAAGAATTTATGTTAGTAGGAGTACCTACATTAGCAACCGTTTCATTCATTTTTAATCAGGGCGAAAGAGATGACAAGATACGGCGTTACATCTGAATGTTGATAGCCGGGATTTCCCCGGCTCTGTTTCTAAAAGTAGGTAGTACTCGTACTAACATAAATTTTTCGTTTAATTCATTACGCTACGAAAAAAACGTTTCGTTTCACCTATAGCCAATTGCCGTATTTTGTGATACGGCAATGAGAAGGCTGCCGTATAATATATAATATAATATAATCTGAAAAAAAAATCGTTGATTACCGTATAATACGGCAAATCAATAACAACACTGACGATGGCAGTCCACCATGCTCTCCCTATGTGGTGAGTAACATGTTGTTCCGTGTGGAGTCTCCCGCGCCTCGCAGCCCTGAAGTCTATTGTTTAGCCACTCAAGTTCAGAATCAAATATTTTTAATTTTGGAACATTGGTGAAAATACAGATGTGACAATTAACACCACGTCTTGCTGTAAATGGCATACAAATATTCTAACAATAACTTCTAATTAAATACAATTAACACGTTACACAAACACATTCAATAAATAGGTGAATAATAATTTGTCAGCAAGATAAATCTGTATATTTATATACATATACAATTATAAATATAATTGAAGTGTCTGTTTGTAATGTCGAAATAACAGCTTTTTACATGCATGCATTGGTACTTATAACAAAAAAACAATGATAAAATTTTTTGTTTGTCTGTCTGTCTGTTTGTTCCGGCTATTCTCCGAAACGGCTGGACCGATATTGATAGGATTTTCACTGGTAGATAGCTGATGTTATAAGGAGTAACATAGGCTACTTTCCGTGCAAAAAAAATAAAACGCATGAAATCCAATTTCATCTTTATTCTTTCTTTTTTTAATAAAACGTTGCCCCACACTAGGAATTTCTCCTGTATCGTGGGTGCGTTTACAAACATTAAACTCACATACACAAACAGCCAGACCAGCCAGCCAGGATTTGTTTTCCGACAAGCACGCGAACGAAGTCGCGGGCACATCTAGTGTTCAATACATTAAGAAGGACCTTTTTGAAACTGTGCTGTTCTTTCTGTAGAGATATTCTTTTATTGATGTGGATACCTTGTTATACAGGGTGACAAGGAAACTCAACGTATTCCTTGAAAGGCGTTATACTACAGGTCATTAGCAACAAATGAAGTCCAGTGAACTAGGGGTCAAAACTGGATTTTTTTGACTTCAAATTTTCTGACTTGTTACCAAAAACAATTAATTATTAGAAAAAACTACTCCACTCCAAACATTTAATTGATACTTTTCTGAAAGTTGAAAAAAGAGTGACATTTTAAAAAAAAAATGCTTGCAAAACTTACATAATCTCAGAAATAAAAGGTCTTTAATAGCAAAATTTTAATTTTTTACCATCCAGTTTTGACCCCTAGTTGACTGGACTAAATTTGTTGCTAATGACCTCTAGTATGGAATACGTCGCGTTTCCCTGTCACCCTGTAGATTTGGATGCCTTTCCTAAACAGCTTGTTGGATAGAGCGCAGTTTAGTATATGGTAGCTCAGTAGCGCCGTCGCCGAACTACACGCGTCGCCAAGTTTATGTGAAGCTGAACTGGGACGCTAAACAAAAGAAATCACTCGGATGACAGAGACGTCAAGTTTCGACAAGTCGATTAGTGAAGTTGCTTTCGATCAATGTTATAAACAAGTTTTAGCAACCGAGATAAGTTGCGAGTGGAGTGTGAAGCTCTCGGCGATCATCGCATTAATAATTCAGCGCAGCTATCGACACGACGTGAATTATATAGAAGAAGCTCACAACTTTCCCTCTCGCATAACTCCTGCTGTGAGCTCTCGGGCGCCGGGTGGCGCTCGACTCGCCGAGCTTCACGCCAAACACTCTCCGGCGAGCGGCGGAGCTCGTTGAGCAGTCTTTACAACGAGTGTCGTGGAAGGAACGAGTCTGTTGTTTGCTGAGCTTCGATATCACGGCGAGTGGGAGCACACAGCCGCAGTAGCAGGACAATGGCGACACAAGGCGATCGCAAGGTGTAACCGGTAACGCGTACTCGTGTACATAACGCTCTTGTTATAAAATAATTACGACGTTTTATAATTGTACAGACAACTGTACAGGTTTAATTTTGTATTTTATACATAATTACGTTCGCGCCGCGCGTCAGCACTTTTATACGGTATTTAAACTATAACTGTCGCACTATGTATCTGCATCTTATCGTTTTGTATCAATAAACATATCAATTAGACACTCGCCGCAGAGGATTGTGTTATTTATCATCTAATCCGCGATCTTTCTGCCTATATCAGTGAGAAGCGGTCATCTATCATCTATCATCTATCATTTATCATCTAAGTGTAGGCGTGAATCAAAACCCCTACATTTTTTGGTTCTTCGAGCCGGATTGTTATCAGTGTATCATTAACAGATTTGTGTTCTAAAGGTTTCTGGTACGATGGCGAATCGGTCTGCTGGCCTTCCCACAAGCGGGTCTCACCAGTTAGATTGAGAAGGCGCACATATCGTGCTGGAGATTACAGAAACAAGCATCAAGCAAATCAATCAACAATTTATCATCATCAGCATCAGAGAATCTTCTCATCTCAGCAAGAACATCAGGATTTCTTATATCAACCTCAGGTACTTATCATTTAGCTTTTATCAATCATCATGGAGGGCATACAATCAATGTTCGAACGTCAGAGCTTCCTGACCAAGGAAATTGAGAGAATAAATACCAATTTCCGTAAGGACAGTTCAATCAGGAAGACACCTGAATATCTTATCAGCCGATTAGCCTCACTGGATAAAAGTTGGAAGGAGTTTGAAGACAATCATAGCAGGCTGCTGGAATTTGAAGACGAGCAATATGAATACTTCTCCAAAGGGATTCACGCGTATATGAAGGAATATTATATCAAAACCAAAGAAATGATATCATCATATAAGGAAGCCAAAGTTCCGACCTTTTCCTTACCCACCTTTGAAGAATACTCCTATCACGGGGATGACCTACTTGGTCAGCAGGACACCAACTTTAGAGCATTAGAACGACTACTGAATAGAATCAGCGTTCAAGACTTAGAGGAAAAATGGGAACTTCAGGATGAACTAAAGAATCTTCAACATCTCTGGAAAGTTATTGACACCATTCACCTCCTTCTCGATAATCAATTGAAAGGAAGCAACGACGCATATGAAGCCAAGTTTTTGCAGATGGAAGAGGGCTACCTTGCCATCAAAAGGAAGTTGAACAGAAAATTAAACTCTACTGCTCACCTTGAGCAAGCCACACCTAAGTCCCTACATTTTCCGGAAGATATACTCAGTGGCCGACCTTCTTTGATTTATTCATGGAAACGATTCATAATAACAAATGTATCACGAAGGCGCAGAAAATGCAACATCTGAAAGGGAAGGTCAAGGGTGAGGCAGAAGGTTTAATCCAGCATCTCAATATATCAGCGGAAAATTACGAGACAGCATGGTATATCCTCACTCACCGTTATAACAATCCACAGATCCTGTTTTCAACGCAGATCTGATCTGATCACTAAGCAATCATCATATCATACTTACAAGAAGTTGCATGATACCACGACACAGTCATTTCATTTTTTCATTTTTTCATTTATTTAGGAACAAAAACAGTACAGAAAAAATAAAAACGATGATAACTGCAAAAGTTAATAACTGTGGCGCAGCTATCAACGCCCGGCTCCTAATGAGAGGGTAGTTCGTTCCAGAAACAAATAGTAATTTTAAATTAAGGTTAAAATATTATAATAAAATGAGAAAGAAAAACAGTGTATCAACAGCATTCGGAACCTAGGCATTGACATCACTACCTGGGACCCAATATTAGTTCATCTACTAACCAAGAAGCTGGATGAAGAAACGCGTACTGACTTCATGGAGTCGCGTGAGTCGCCTCGAGATCTAGCATCATATACAGAATTCCTGCATTTCCTTGAAAATAAGTTTATGGCTCGAGGGCCTGTAGGCAGGAAGGAGAAGCCTGCAACTTCAGATTCGTGCAAGCCGAACTCAAGTCATCCCAGGCCTGAAAATCATAACAACTTCTCAAAAAACGCATCGTTTTACAAGAAATATCAATCAAACGCCACAAATAACAAGAGGTTTTGTCCAGTGTGTAAGGGGCCTCATGATCTGTTTCTATGCAAACGATTCCTTGCGCAATCATCGGATGTGAAATTGAGGACAATTTCTCAACATAACATTTGTCGTAATTGTTTACACAAGCATTATGACAAAAAATGCATTTCTACGAGAAGGTGCAAAGAATGCAACGGTGATCATAATTCAATAATGCATGACGCATTTTCAACGATGCAAGGTGATCTACTAGAACAAACTCAAACTCAGCACTCTTAAACGTCATCGGACTCAGCTTCAACGTCTCGTAATAGTCACAATGTTAACTACGTTGCCAGTGAAAGTGAAGAAGTCCTTTTGACTACTGTAGCATTGAATATCAGAGCTTCAGACGGTAGCATTGTGAGATTTAGAGCTCTGCTAGATCAAGGGTCACAAATATCCCTTATATCAGAAAATGCCGCCCAATTGTTAGGGTTAAAGAGGCAATATTATCAAGCAGCAATATTAGGAATTGGTTCGACACAAAAACAAAGCAAAGGCTTAGTGTCCCTTGAATGCATATCAATTTACGAAGCCTGTCATTTTACAACGGAGGCTTTAGGCGTATCACGAGTCATAAATAACTTGCCTAACGCCTCGTTTAGGAAACGAACCTGGCCCCATTTATCACACGCCAGACTGGCAGATCCTGAATATAACATTTCAAAGCCAATTGACTTGCTCTTGGATGCCAGCGTCTACTCAGACATTATCATGAGTGGTCTTATCAAAGGGCCAGTCCAAGCTCCTATCGCTCAGCAAACAAAACTTGGGTGGATATTATCAGGCAACGTGAAGACGTTTGCATGTCACGTTGTCGTCAATGATGTAGACAGCTTCTCAAAGTTCTGGGAGGTCGAAGATATACACGAGACCACATCATCATTATCATTTGCAGACGAATATGAGGAGTTTTATCTATCAACCACTAACATATTGGAGTCTGGCCAGTATGAAGTGGCATTACCCATGAAACCTAAATTCAAACAAGAGATGGGTGCATCAAAATCAAAGGCGGTCGCTCAGTTCATTCAACAAGAAAAGAAGATGAGCAAAGATCCAGCACTAGCAGAAGGTTATCGCAAATTCATGCGAGAGTATGAAGAGCTAGGGCACATGCGTAAAGTCGAGCAACAAGATCACACAGCATGCTACTTACCGCATCACGGTGTGCTGAAATTAGACTCTACAACGACAGCACTTCGTGTTGTATTCAACGCTTCGTCTAAGATGTCATCTGGACGCGGTTTGAACGACTTGATGTATAATGGACCGAACCTTCAACAAGACCTTCAAAATCTCATCCTGAGGTGGCGACAATATAAGTACTAACAATAGTTTCTAAGTTTTGTATACTAACCGGTGGATCTAGTTGTCCCAAAATAAATATTTTTGAATTTGAATTTGAATAAGTACGTAGTCACAGCGGATGTGGAAAAAATGTTTCGAGCAATCTTAATGAGACCTCAGGATCGGCCTCTTCAATCTATATTGTGGAGAAGTCATCCTCGTGAAGTACTCCAAGAATATAATCTTACCACTGTCACATACGGTACAAGAGCGGCTCCGTTCTTGGCGATGAGAACGCTGAAGCAAATTGGCATCGATCATGCTGAACAATATCCATTAGCAGCGGCTGCATTGGAGTCATCTTTTTACATGGATGATTATGTGGGGGGAAGCAACACCATCGAGCACGCCAGACAATTACAACACGAATTAATATCTGTGTTAAAAGACGCTGGAATGAACCTGAAGAAATGGTCTAGCAATGAACCTCAGCTTATCGAAAATCTACAACCAGAACAAATAAACGCTCCATTCGAGTTCATGCACACTGAGTCTCGAAAAACGTTAGGCCTACGATGGATTCCTTCCAGTGACATGTTTACCTTCGACACAAAAATTGATCCTCAAGACATCGATAAACCATATACAAAACGGCAATTATTGTCAGATATTTCTAAAATGTTTGACCCTGCTGGCTGGTTATCGCCGCTCACAATTAGGGCAAAAATATTATTCCAGAGCACTTGGACTGCGCATCTAGCATGGGATGAAGAATTACCGGCCAACATATCATAAGAGTGGCAAAGGTTGCGAAACGACCTAAGAAATATCAGCATTTATCAAATACCTAGACATCTAGGTCAAACAGAAAAAAACGTACAAGTACATGCATTTTTTGACGCCTCGGAAAAGGCTTATGCGTGTGCAATTTACATAGTAACAAACAATCATAGGGGCGAGCGCACATCGAAGCTAGTGACTGCAAAAACAAAGGTGGCACCAATTAATAAATCGGTCACACTACCTAGGCTAGAGCTACTAGGTGCACTATTATTAGCACAACTGATGGAGAAATTTCTTCAGACACTATCATCGGAGCAAATAGAAATTTTCGCCTGGACTGACTCGATGGTAGTACTTGGCTGGCTAAACGGGGACATATCAAGATGGAAGCAATTTGTGGCTAACCGTGTACAAAAAATTACGGAGATAATCCCAGCATAGAATTGGCGTCACGTCAGGTCTTCTGACAATGCAGCAGACTGTGCCACACGTGGATTGAACAATGAAAATTTATCAGGAGATCGCTTGTGGTGGCAAGGGCCAGAATGGATTCTTAATTTTAACTCATATAATATCACCACAACCGAATATCAAACTCCAACAGAAGAAATGAAAAAAGCCATTGTACACACAGCCTTATGCCAAATGAGTTGGACTTTGGTAATTGAATGATTAAATAAATTCAATTCATTAACAAAGATTGTGCGAATAGTGGCATGGGTGTAACGTTACATCGCTAGCCTACGCAATAAAAAACCAAGTGCAGCGAGAAGCGCACTGCCCGGTGCCAAAATACAAAACGCACTATATGTTATTATTAAACAGGCACAAAACATAGACTTCAATGAAGATACAATATGTAACAAAAACCCTGTCTGATCCTTAAGAGAATTATTCGGCATCGTACTGCGTACACATATACGTAATCATTTAATGGATTTGAGATTATTATTTTTCCCCAGTGAATATCATTAAATTAAAATAAAAAATAAAAACTGACCAAAGGCAACACTGATCGCTCGACAAAGTTCACGTCTTACTACCTACAGTTTTGTGTCAAAGAAGCCGCCCGTGTCATGAACCGCGCTTTGTCGCGTGCCGCCAAACATACCTACACTACGCGCGGTGCGCGTAGGTATCAGCTGATATTGTTTTGTAGGCATAGTAATCCGGATTTCAGATACTCTCTGTATTTTGTGTTTTTGACTTAATTCTGTTTATCAAGAAACAATTAATTGAATTAAATGTAGCCCTGATAAGGGCCTTTTTTTAAATGTGATGTGCTTCTGGCAATGTACTTACCGACTGCAGGTGTTAGTTTATTAAAAAGTTCACTTGTTGTTGTTGCATACTTCGGCGATCGTGCTCCACATGTCCACCACCAACACTAATACACATTCGACACCTTTTTGCTAAATTTGCACGTACTCCTTGCAGCGCGCTTGTGTCCGATTTAAGTGAATCGAAAGCTGCCACAATCCGAGTTCTGACTTCGATTTCCGAATCGCACTCTCTTTTGTAAACTATTTGTTTAACATGACCCCATAAATAAAAATCCAGAGGCGTAAGATCGGGTGATCGTGCTGGCCACGAAACTGGTCCCCCACGACCAATCCATTGCCTTGGGAACTGAGTATCTAGATACTCGCGCACCGCACGCGAAAAATGTGGTGGCGCGCCGTCATGTTGGAACCACATTGAGCGATGGAAATTGAGGTCTAAATCATCCAACTCTTCACTTAGCTCTTCGCTGAAGAAAGACAGGTAGTTGGGACCATTCATGGTGGAATTCAAAAAATATGGACCAATAATTTGGTCGCCGAGGATACCAGCCCACACGTTAACACGCCAACGATGTTGGAAATGACTTGGTTTCATAGCGTGCGGATTTTCGAGCGCCCACACTTGTTCGTTGTGGCAGTTGATCACACCAGTTCTCTCAAACGAGCATTCATCGGAGAAAAGCACACGATTCAAAAAACCTTCATCTTCTTCGACTTTTCCTAAGACCCAATTACAAAATTCCATTCTTGGTTCGTAATCAGTGGGCAGAAGGGATTGAACCCGCCGGTAGTGATAAGGGTGCTGACCATCTCCCTTCAGCACTCTCCAAACCCGCATGTGGTTTGTCTCTAATCGTCGCGCAACAGAGCGTGTGCTTTGCGTGGGGTCCGCGACGACAAACATATCCAGCACTTGTTCCTCAATTTCCACGTTGCGCTCTCGTGGTCTTCCAGCATCAGTGGCCTGCGACTCGTGCCCATGAACACTGCCTGTGGTGTATACACGGTTATGCAGGCGTTGGAACGCACGCTCCGACGGTACTGTCACACCTGGTCTATTAGCGAAACGCACCCCGTACGTTCTACGCGCAGCTGCATAATTGCAGTCGGTCTTGCCTAAGCACATCAACATATTAAAATATTCCTGATTAGAATACGACATTGTTCGCGAAACGACAGCGCTTGATACGTACGGACGTCAGATCGAAAGCTATCTCCACGAAAGACTAGCAACAAGTATCGCGTCGGTAGGTAACTAGGCGGCGACATCAAAAGAGTCGGCGACTAGTTGAAAGAGTGTCTACGACGCGGTAGTGTAGGGCGGTGTTCTTTGAAATAAAAACAGGTAAAAATAAAAAGATTTTGCCGGCGGGTGGAGTGTTGTCAACTTATGAAAATTTGCCATATTCAATGTTAAATTTCGCATGGAATATAAAAATTAAAAATCAATAACTTTTGGTTTTTATGAGTTACATTTTTATAACAATTTTTTCTAGTACGTATGTTGACCCAGGAATACGCCTTTATTGGATCGGACAGGGTTTTTGTTACAGATTGTATACACCATCTAAAGAAAAAGGGCTTCGTCCGCAGCAACAGCAAATTGTCCTGTTTACGACCATTCTTAGACGATCACGGGATACTAAGATTCGGTGGACGCCTGGAGCAAGCTTATATCACATATGCGGCGAAACATCCCATCATTTTATCATCTGGAAGTCGCTTGGCAGAGTTAATCATTCAGCAGGCTCATATCACTACGCTTCACGGCGGGCCGCGACTTACCTTATCATTCATTCGGGAGAAATATTGGTTGATCAGTGGCATTAGCAGCGTCAAAAAACATCTCAGATTGTGCGTAAAGTGTCGCAGATATAACCAAGAAACATATCAACAACTCATGGCTTTTTTTTTTTTTTTTTGGGATGGGAAATCATCAAATGACCCCTCCCGCTCTGGGTGGAGCGGAAGGGAGTGTCAGACTCTTACTGACTAAAACCCACCCATGTTCCTTCCTTCGCCCTTTATGTTCCGGGGTAGCGGTAACCCTTTCGGACAATCCCGCTGCCCCGGCAGGCTTCGGCCCTGAGGGGCCCCTCGTTATGCTGACATCTCTTTGAGGCGCGCGTGGAACACTTACGCGCCGTCCGGCACGGGCCTGGTCCTGATCGGGCGGTGAGCTACCCATAGCTCTCCGCCCGCAGGCCCGCGCCTACGGTGGCCGGTAGTCGTCGCTCGATTCCCGACGCCCGGGGCGTCTCCCGCGGCGGCTGGGACGGGAGGCTCTCTCCCTCATCCGTCCCGCCACCTCCTTCGCTAGCATGACTGCTTTGCAGAAGGAGGCGACTGCCTCCCACTCCCTCTCGCTCCGGACCATGGCTTGCACCAGGGCCGGGCGCGAGAGGCCGCCGCCGCTGCCGATCGCCTCTACGAGGATACGGCGGTGCTCCGCCCAAGCGGGGCAGACCTCCACCGTGTGCTCCACCGTGTCCTCTGGGCGATCCTGGCAATGGTGACACCCGGGCGTTTCCTCCCGCCTGATGATGTGCAGGAACCTCCCGAAACTTCCGTGTCCGGTGAGGACCTGCGTCAGGCGGTAGGTGAGGGCGCCGTGGCGCCTCTCTAGCCACTCCTCAAAGAGGGGTCTTATCGCCGCTATCGCGGCGTGCCCTGCGCTGGGTTGCGACAGTCGCTCTTTCCATGTCGCCATGAGATCGAGCCGGAGGTCCATCCGCTCCGCAGCAATTTGCCGCGGGAGCGGTCTTTCCCCCCGGCGCAGTGCCTCCGCGCGCCACTCATACAGGCGCGCGAGGACTATCGCCTCCAGATCCCATGGCGGCAGTCCGGCAACAACTCATGGCTGACCTCCCAAAGCCTAGAGTTACACCATCTCGGCCCTTCACTAATGTCGGAATAGATTTCACCGGACATGTGGAAATAAAATCCAACAAGGGACGAGGCATCAAGACTACCAAAGGATACATTGCAGTATTCGTGTGCCTAGCGACCAAGGCCGTGCATATGGAATTAGTATCTGATCTCAGCACAGCATCCTTTCTAGCAGCTTTAAGAAGGATGTGTTCAAGGCGTGGAGTACCCAAAAATATCTATAGTGATAATGGTACGAATTTTGTGGGCGCTTCACGACTTTTAATAATAATAATAATAACGTTTAGCTAACGTCAAGTTTCCAAATTGTGACGGAGCGACTCGACCAAAACCAGCCGTACCAGCCTGGCAGTACAGGATCGACCGTCGTATCGATGGGGCCAGGGTACTCATCGGCAAACTATACTGCTTCAGGGAGGGCAATACACGACCACGAGTGATGCGCTTTGTAAGACAGGCATTTTCGGGGACTGGAATCAGCCCTCGGGAATACATCTCCAATGTCACAGAGCGCATCGACTTCCTGAAGCAGAAAGTTTGTGCATGGGCGAGCCGTATTCGGCGGTATAAGCGGCGGGTTGATCGGTACACGCAGAATCGCATGTTCCAGAGCGATGAAAGGTGGGTATATAGAGCTTGGGAGCGACCTGAACAAAACGTGACGGACGTGTGCCGCCCGGATGATGCCAACACGAATGCATTTTGGCGCAGCATCTGGTCGGTGCCCGTCTATCACGCTGAGGGTGGCTGGATGCAGGATATCGAGCGAGTGTGTGAAACAATACCAGAAATGGATCCAGTTCTAATTACGCCATTAGACGTAGCCAGAGCAGTCCGTCCGTTACCGAATTGGAAATCGCCGGGACCGGACGGTCTGCACAACTTTTGGTTAAAATGGCTAATTAGCTCACACAGTCGTTTGGCATCTCAATTCCAGTCATCCTTAGAGTCTGGGTCGCTACCGCAGTTTCTAACAACAGGCGTTACCCACCTGCTTCATAAGTCAGGTAGTCCTGCGGAACCCAAGAATTATAGACCAATCACATGTTTGTCGACGGTTTATAAACTCCTTACATCCATTTTGAGAGCAAAAATTAATACGCACATTGACAATAACTCGATTATGTCTGCCTCTCAAAATGGATGTAGGAATGGGTCCCGTGGTACTAAGGAGCTACTCCTCATCGACATGGCCATTAGCCAACAGGTTCGTCGATCCCGCAAGGATCTGTCGACATGCTGGATAGACTATAAGAAGGCCTATGACTCGGTGCCACATGCGTGGCTCATGAGGGTGCTGGAATTGTACAAGATCGATGCAACTTTACGCACCTTCCTTGAGTCGTGCATGGGACAATGGAGGACGGTCCTTCGATATCCGGGGTGTCGACAGATCCAGGGGAATGATGAGCCTGTATGGATCAAACGGGGAATATTTCAGGGCGACAGTTTAAGTCCACTTTGGTTCTGCTTGGCCCTGAATCCTCTAAGCACATTGCTGGAGGATTCAGGTCTAGGCTATCGGTTGAAGAGAGGTGGTCAGGTCATATCTCACCTCCTCTACATGGATGATTTGAAACTCTTTGCCCCCAACAAATTACGACTGCTGGAGCTACTGAAGGTAACTGAAACTTTCAGTAGCGCCATCAGGATGGAATTTGGTGTGGACAAATGTGCGGTCATGCATGTAAAGCGAGGGGAGATTATGGAATCCGAGGGAATTCAACTCTCGGATTCCATACACCTTAGATCCCTCTCCTCATCCGAAAGCTACAAGTATTTGGGTATGTCGGAAGCGTTAGGCATCAACGTTGCTGACATGAAGCAAACGTTGAGGGAGCGCTTCTTTGGTCGCTTGAAGAAGGTGTTAGTTAGCCTTCTTTCAGGCGGAAATAAGGTGCGCGCCTTCAACAGTTGGGTCATGCCGGTCTTGATGTACTCTTTCGGCATACTCAAATGGACTCAGACCGAACTCGATGCCCTGGATAGAAGGGTCCGTACACTACTGACCGCAAACCGGATGCATCACCCACGATCATCAGTGATGAGATTGTACATCCCGCGGAAATGCGGGGGTCGAGGCTTTTTAAACGCCAAGACCCTCCACAACCGAGAGGTGTGCAATCTCAGAGAATATTTTATAAAAGCCGAAGTGGGTATGCACCGTGATGTGGTTGCAGTGGACAAGGGACTCACCCCGCTCTCCATGGCTAAAGAGAACTGGCGCAAACCTGTAATACTTACTACCGATGACCGCAAGGAGGTATGGCAAAGCAAGGAGCTTCACGGGCGCTTCTATCGGGCTCTTCATGAACCCGGTGTTGACTTCTTAGCGTCCGTATCCTGGCTACGTTTTGGGGACCTTTTCGGAGAAACTGAAGGTTTCGTCTGTGCAATTATGGACGAAGTTGTCTTGACGAATAACTACCGGAGACATATTATGAAGGACGGGACGGTTGACGTGTGTCGGGCATGCCACCGTCCGGGTGAGTCCATCAGACATATTATCTCTGGTTGTTCTCGTCTAGCTAACGGTGAGTACTTGCACAGGCATAACCAAGTAGCCAGGATCATTCACCAGCAACTTGCTTTGAAATATAAACTTGTCGATTCTGAGGTACCGTATTACAAGTATGTGCCCGACCCAGTTCTTGAAAATGACCATGTCACGTTGTACTGGGATCGGTCTATCATTACTGACAGGACTATTGTCGCCAATAAGCCTGATATAGTGGTGATAGATCGATTAGCGCGCCGCACAATGATTGTCGATGTTACCATTCCACATGACGGGAACCTCGTGAAAGCTGAGAAAGAGAAACAAATTAAATATCTGGACTTAGCACACGAGGTTGTTGACATGTGGAATGTAAGCTCGGCTATCATTGTGCCGATTGTCGTATCGGCCAATGGCCTCATGGCCGAAAGCCTCGATCAACATCTATCTAGGCTCTCGTTAGGCGGTTGGATCAAGGGCCTGATTCAAAAGGCAGTACTCCTCGATACGGCTCGCATTGTGAGGAGGTTCCTGTCTCTGGAGCCCTAACCACCGGTAGCTTGGACCCTGCTCCCGACATCGGTGGATCACTATTTTTTTATATTTTTCAATGTTTTTTTTTATACTAATATTTAAAAATGTATTAAAATAAGATATCTAAATAAATAAACGACATAATAATAATATCTTTATTTCCCAAAACTACAGATAGAAAAAAATTACATAAAACAATTTGGATACTGCAGAAATCTGTACACAAAAAAATTAATCTCTGTCTCTTAAACTAGGGTATCCTGTATCTTAAGAGACAGTGATTCGCAAAGAGGTTCTAATCGGTATTATGCATGAGTGGAGTGTGTCAATTTACCTTCAGAAGGGAATAAAAAAATAAAAATAAAAAGAAAAGAAAGAGAAGAAAAGTTAGCTTACGTTACTGGTTTTACCTTTTTTGTGAGGGTATGTGAGAGTGTGCGGATGTGGGTAAGTGGGTAAATGAAATTAAATGAATGTGATTATTGGTGTGTAGGTCTGTGTGAGTGGGGATAAGTAGGTAATGTGGTGTTGATGTGTAAGTGAGTGGGGGAGTTGTATATGCGAGTGTATATGATTGCGATGAAAGAAGTATTCGTGCAAGCATGAGGATGAGCGTGTGCTTATTATTTTTAGTATTAGGCGATGAAGGTCAATAAAGTCTCCGTTGCAGCATAGTCCTGTTTAAGTAGCCATTCTGTCACTTTTAATCTTAGGTTGTGTTTGTTGAGGTCTAAGATATTCAGTTTTATATGAATCTTTTTGTAGATATAAGCGCTAATTACATAAAACTGATGCTTTGCGAACGTGGTCCTGTGTTGGGTGCCTGAGGGAAGGTTTGTGCGCTTTTTTGGGTTGGACGGGGGAAGACTACAGTGTTTTCTAAGAACAGATTGAAGCACAAAGAGCTGACGGACTGTAAGAACCTTGCAGTCTGCATACAGTTGTGTTGTTGGGTATCTATGGGGCTTCCTTGTCATTACTTTTAGTACGGCTCTTTGTGCTCTCTCTGCCCGCATGAGGCAACCTTTCGTTGCAGCACCCCATACAGAGATGCAGTAACCTATGACCGATTGGCATAGTGCAAAATATATCATTTTCAAGGTATCGGCATTAGCAGAGTTTCGGAGGGATTTAAAAATATGAATGAGGCGCAGAATTCTGGTCGTGACAGCGTCAAGTTGTTTATTCCATGAAAGTCCGTCATCAATGTGGACACCTAAGTACTTTACGCTGTCACTTCTGGTAAGCGCTAGACAACGGCATGGTCCCGATCGGTTTGAGCATGAATGGGCAGTAATTCCAAAACTGGGTGACGGTGCGGTCTTACGCTTAATTGCAAATGGGATGTAGCAAGATTTATTTATGTTTAGGGTAAGGAGATTAAAATTGAGCCATTTCATAATTTCTGCTACAGCCGATTCTGCTATAGATTTGATCGAATCCCAAGTAGGTCCATGAACTAAGATCGCGGTGTCGTCAGCGTATGTATAAATCTTAGTATTTGGGAGGTTCATTTTGCAGAGGTCGTTGATATATATTTGAAATAAAGTGGGGCCCAGTATGCTGCCTTGAGGGACGCCGAAAGTTACCAACTCCTCTTCACTAAGGTGGGTATCAATTTTAACTCTCTGGGTGCGATTTCTGAGATAATCTTTGAAAATATCAAGTGACACGCCACGTACCCCTAGGTGTTCTAATTTCGAGGTAAGGATGGGGACAGAAACTGTGTCAAATGCCTTAGAAAGGTCTAGAAATATACCTAAACATTTTGTTTTCTTGTCTAGATTTCTAGCTACCTCTTGAGTCAATTCTAGCACAGCATCTTCTGTTGAAACACCAGCCCGAAAACCATACTGGTTGTCTGCTATTAATTTGTATTTTTCCAAAAATGTCCTGAGACGGTTGTTTAAGATCCTCTCAAGGATTTTAGAAAGGGTCGGCAAAACTGATATAGGCCTATAATTATTGACACAGATTCTGTCCCCCCCCTTGTGTATAGGATGGACTATCGCCTTTTTTAGAGCATCCGGGAACACGCCCAATTGTAGACAGCGGTTGTATATGAAGGTAAGTGGCGGTATCAGAATGTGGCGACAGTTTTTCAATAAAAGAGGCGATATACCGTCCCAACCGATAGCACAGTCATTACGTAGCTGTAGGATATGCGATTCTGTTTCTGCTTCATCAATTTCTAAGAGCGCAAGAGAATTTACAAGAGAGAAGTTTATACTATTTAGATGAGTCTGAACGTTAGACTGAGATGATGGGGTGTGATGTTGTGCTATAATATTGTCAGCTAGCTTTTTTCCTACATTACTGAAGAAATTGCAGACCTCATTAACGGAAGACTTAGAGTCATTGCGTATTTTTAATAGCTCAACGGGGCTTGCACATATTTTCGTGGTGTTGGATATTTCCTTTATTACTTTCCATAACATTTTAGGTTTAGTGCTTGCTTTCTCAAGCTCACTCCTTTCATATGATATTTTTAGTTTTCGGAGTAGGTCGTTACAAAAGTTTCGGTAGCGATTATATGTAATTTTAAGTATAAGGTTGTCTGGTGCTTTCTTGGATTGTATGTGTAACTTATCTCGGTGTCTAATGCATTTGAGAAGACCAGGAGTGATCCAGGGTTTTAGAGTTCTTTTTTGTCTAGGAATTTTAGCTTTAATTGTGTGTTTGGACATGACCATTAATACGATGCCTATAAATTTGTTCATAGAAAAATTAGCATCCTCCTCAGTGTATATACTTGAAAAGTCGGTATTTTCCAGTTCGAGCTTAATTGCTTCATGGTTAAGGCGAGTAGAAATGTAACATGTTCTGCGCGCAGGGTTTGCGTCTATGATGTCGAGGAGAATCGGCTTGTGGTCAGTAATATGGGACTCTAAAACCAGTGTGGTCGACAAAAGTTTAGTCTTTAGAAGTATGTGATCTAGGCTTTTATCAAGGCGAGTGGGAAATTCGTGAGTGGGCAATAACCCCTTAGAAGCATTTAAGATGAGATAGTCAAGACATTTGTTGTCCTCGTTACGTTTGATTATGTCAAGGTTTAAATCGCCCACTAATACTATATTTGGGCAGGCTGATATGGTATCATAGACTTTAGTCAGGCTCGTCTTGAAGTTATCAAAATCGTCGTTGGACTTGTAAGACGGAGAGCGGTAGATTGCCACAACTGCTAGCTTGTTATCTATTTGACACACGAGACAAGTCCCACCCCTAAAGGAGGGTTCCCTTACATTAGTTTGCAGTCCCAGTTTAGTATAGATTATAACACCATCATTTTGATTGAGATTTGTTTCAGTTGAGTGAGACTGGAAACCTTCCAATATAGGTAAATTATTAGCTTTACTCAGCCAACACTCTGTCAGAACTATGATGTCAAAGTTAATTTTAGTTAAGCGTAATAGTACGAGAAGTTGATCGAAGTTTTTATTTACACTACGAATATTTAGATGCAGTAATTTAATATCGCTACCAGTGACGTTGACGTAATTTAGACAGTCTTCTGGGTTACATATAAAGGAGTTTCCTACGGTAAATTTGTCAAGGTCGTTATTAATATTAATAAAATTAGTCATTTTTAATTAGGTAATAAATAACAGAGCGTGAGCTAGTTGTATGAGCCAGTAGTATATCGTACCCAAAGTTAGGGTGGCAAGTACATCGCATATAATATGTGTATTTTATGATATTGAGAAGTCGTATTATGTTTGTGTATGTCATGTGAATATATTTGTATATTGGGTATTGTGTTCTATGTGGTGTTTGTGAGAGTATGGTTGGGTTAATTAATGACTGGTTGTTTTTATAATATATATAGATGAAAATTTGAATAAAAAGTGATCTAACTAGTCTAAACGAATTAAAATAAGAACGAATTACGGTGAGTTTCGGGCATAGTCACATATTGATGTATCCAAGATCTTGAAGGCTTTTTTCGGAGCTGATTAAAATCTGTTTGTCGCCCTCTTGCTTCCGCAGAAAAATATTACCATTGGATATCCAGCAGTATGTGTATTTGTATTTCTTGGAGAACTCACGGGATTGGTAAAATAACTTCTTGGTACTGGCAGGTAGTTGTTCAGCGACATACACCGGTTGGTGTTTCCCTGGCAATCCAATCACGCTGGTGTTAAGTTTTTCGTCTTTTCCCTTATCCTTGTTAAAAGACCGCACAGCGGATAAAAGTGTCTGTTTTGTCTGCACTCTAGTAAACTCTGCAATTATTGGACGTGGGGTGTCAGCAGTGGTAGACTTCCCTGGCAGACGATAGATGTCGCGCAACTCGGATTCGGTTATCTGCACTCCCACCGCTTCTCCTATACTGCATACTGTTTTTATGAGATTAGTGTGGGTTTCCGAATTTTCTTGTGGTACATTTCTCAGTTCAACACCAGACGAGCGGGACTTGTGCTGTAGATCTGTTACGAATCAAGAGTACAGAGAGATCATGGCTTCAATCAACCCAAATGCTATCAATGACGTCCACAACATGGAAATACATTGGCACTTCAATGCTCATGTCTGGCCAAACGCAGGAGGATTATGGGAAGCAGCGGTGAAGAGTTTGAAATATCATTTGAAGCGCGTGCTAGGTAATCAAAAATTAACCTATGAGGAGTTCACCACGTTGCTGTGTCAAATAGAAGCCTGCCTGAATTCGAGGCCTCTCTGCGCACTCACTGAAAATCCAGACGATACCTATCTCAACCCTGGGCATTTTCTTGTTGGCGGATCCTTGTTATCACGACCACAGACAGATCCTGATCATATGAGCCTGACTATACGTTGGCAATTGATTCAGGCAATTAACAAACAGTTCTGGAAAAAGTGGTCCACGGAGTACCTTCAACAGCTTCAGTCAAGAACAAAGTGGCGTACTACTAAAGAAAACCTTAAATTAGATGATGTGGTTCTTATCAAAGAAGATAACATGCCGCCTGGCAAGAGGGCGATGGCGCGAGTTCAAGCTCTGCATCCCGGTCAAGATGGCTGTGTAAGAGTTGTGACGTTGAAAACTGCCAATAATATTATCAAACGTCCGGTTAACAAACTTATTCCATTGCCAATACAAGAAAATAATATCATGAGGGAGCCCACTTCGAATAGTTCCCATCAAGGAACATCCCACAGGCGTCGCGATCGGTCGAAATTCAACATGAAAACATTATTTACATCAGCACTTCTTATGTTAATGATGATAATATCGCCTAGCATGCAGCAATCATCAATATCATACAATATCACGCTACTCGACGGTCAAAGGACTATGCTTTTCGACAAAGTATCAGAACTACAGCACATCAAGGACGAATTGAAGTTAATAGTCTACTACAACATGTCCACACATTGGTCTGGATTCACCGACTTAGAAACATATGTTCGGCATTTAAATCAATTGTCTCAGCAAACGTGCCTACCGCAATCAAGAATGCCGTACAGAGCTATCATATTACAAATACAACACGAGTTGAGCGAACTTCAACATTACAATTCTTTACTGCGGAACCCAAACAGAAGATACAAGAGAGGACTAGCAAACGGAGTTGGCAACCTGGCTAGTTACTTGTTTGGGGTGTTGGACGACAAATTTGCAGAGCAGTATAAACAGGATATCGAGCAAATATTGCGTAATGAATATCATTTACAGAGCCTTATGAAAAATCAAACTCTTATTATTGAATCGGAGTACAACATTATTCGAAGAAATGAGGCGATAATGAAACAACAATTTACGTCCATGAATAAACAGATGAAAACCTTATTGCACGAAGTAAACAACGTGCAAACGGACACAACGCAAGGCCTTTATTTAATGTCGTCAGCACTATCAGCCTACACTACACTTTATCAAACTTACGACGTGTACAACAAGGTCTCATCGATGTGATCAGTGATATCTATCATGGGCGCATAGATACTCACCTGTTATCGCCTGAAGAATTAGAGGCTCAAATAAATATCATAACACACGAGGTACAGGATGACCTCAATGTGCCAGTAGACAAATCCAGTATCAGAAGACTTTATAGATTACTACGAGTGTTTGCTCGAGTATATAACGACTATCTTCGAGAAATTCGAAATGACATCAACTCCCTGCGCACTGAACAGGAAGTTTTTAAGCGACAGATGATAGCCCTAGATGGCAGGAACAAGGACTTGACTGAACGCATCGACTCATTGGAAAATTCGGTACAGTTTACATCCAATAAATGCGACGATGTCATGAAGAAAATATCAACACTGGAAGGCTGCTTTACTTCTGCGGAGTGTTCTATTGGTCTAGTCGCTGAGCTTGAGGCTAAGATCGACATGTTAGAACAGCAAACACAAAAACATGGACAATCGTCTGCAAACTGATGCTGTGTACACGGACTTTCAAAAAGCTTTCGACAGGGTGGATCACGAATTACTTTTAGACAAAATTGCCTTCAATGGCATTCGCGGAAATCTATTAGGATGGTTTACCTCCTACATAACAAACCGTACTCAAAAAGTTGTTGTTAACGGATTTCAATCGGAGCCGATTTCTGTCACATCCGGAGTTCCTCAGGGCTCAATTTTAGGACCTTTGTTGTTTACGTTGTTTATAAATGATATCAGCGCTTGTTTCAAGCATTCTAACTTTTTACTATACGCAGATGACTTGAAACTCTACAAAACTATAAAGAACATTGATGAATGTTTGAAGCTTCAAAGTGACTTAGATCGACTGTCTAGCTATTGCACCTTGAATAAACTCTCATTGAGCTTATCCAAATGCAATTCAATTACTTTTACAAAAAACATAAAGCAACACACTTACAGCTATCACTTGTTTAATACACAATTACAAAGAGTATACTCATTGCGGGACCTCGGTGTGGTACTAGACTCGAAACTTCACTTTAATGTCCATGTAGACAGCGTGATCAACAAAGCTCTAAAAATGTACGGTTTTGTTATGCGCAACAGCAAGGATTTTAAGCAACCTTTAACCTATACATATTTATATATAACGCTAGTAAGGCCTTGTTTGGAGTATGCTACAATGATATGGAATCCCTATTACGCAAAATACATTGACTCGATTGAGATTGTCCAGCGCAAGTTCCTAAGAGCTCTGCATTACAGATGCTGCCACAGCCACGGTTCGCATAATATGCTGCTTAAAAAATACAAACTGTCAAGCCTGGAATCCAGAAGACTGCTACTCGGAGCGATGTTTCTACATGGTATTGTGCATAATAAATATGATTGTTCCGACTTAACAAATAAACTATGTTACATCGTTCCGAGGACAGTAGTGCGCAGACAAGCGCGGTCATACCCCTTACTATCCACTAATATCAGACAAGTTTGCAACTCAAAGGCTGGTTTTCGCGCTCCTCTGCGCCAACTTGTGGATTCCTATAACACTAGATTTGAAAAAATTGATATATTTAATCTGACATCATACCAATTTAGAAAATCTATAGTCGATTCTATCCTAGCATTGTAAGTTATTGTGTATTGTAACTTTTTTTTCTCTTATCGTTACGTAACATCATAAGAAGGCAAGGTCATTCTTGACCTCTGAATTTAACTGTTCCCTCATTTATTTTGTTTTCACGTTTTTATTTTTTTTTCATTTCATTTTTGGTCTCACGTAGCATTAATATCAATATAAGTAATAAGTGGATAATGCTGCTAGTAGTATAATAAGTATTATTTTAAGTAGTAAGAAGTATGTAGGTATTACATTTAATTGTACTCCTGTTTTTTATCCCAAAATAAAATAAAAAAAAATAAAATCTTATTACGGAAATCAAGATTCCTCTGGTTACTACGGAAAAATATGAGCTGGATAAAATCATCCCCCTACAAAGGGAAGAATCAGGAAAAAGCTATCAAGTCACATCGACTTATCCATATTTGGCATTTAATTTGAGAAAAGACTTGGCTTTATTCTTCACAGAAAACGACATACAACAGTGCCTTCATGCAAATCCAGAAAAGATATTATGTTCCATTGATTAGCCCATCTATGAAGTTCGAGAAAAACAATCCATTTGTGATATTAGGATCAATGACATAATCACATCACCCTGTATTCACAAACAGTCGAAGTGCGAAAATGAGTGGATCAAGTTACGGCGCCTAAACGACTGGCTGTATCAATGTTGTCAGCAATGCACTGTCCGCATTTTTGGCATACGGACTACGGAAGTGAAGACTTTATCAGGCAATGGCATACTCACCTTATGCCCAGGATGCACACTCAATGGAGACTCTTTCAAGATTTACTCTTATAGGAATTTCATCAATCACGTGGACCACAATGAAGAAGAGATGGAACTGATGGAACATGTATTTAATTAGGTTCACTTTGAACAAGGTGCGATGAAAAGGACTATTTGTGCACGAAGTAACAGTAGAACACTGTCTCCTAAGGCACAGGTTTCCCCTATTTTGGGAGGCAGGGTTTCCACTATTCCAGACGCCTTTTTACAACCAATTGTTTTTGTAACCTACATTTACCACTTTTTGTAACAAAAGGTATTTCGTATCAATAAAGTTATTATTATTATTATTAACTTCCACAGATGTCTATTGTAAATGACATAGTAAACACCAGCATTCCCTCGGTTGAGACTTTTGTACCCGAGGATCATCACACTATGTGGAGCCAGTTAAGATCAGAAATAGACGGCCTTAAGCAGCAGTCGACACAAATACTGAGTGTACACGACGTGCATCAGTACAGCGTGCTATACTCGCTGGTGGCCGGAGCGATCCTGACGGGTTTTATCTTAATTATCATATGGATCCGACGAAGGCGGAGACTGCAGCCGGCATTGGAGTCAAGATTAGAATTAACAGAAGTACAGTCGGTTGGCAGCATTATCTGACCCACCCTAAAAACAAACGAATTTGGACCCTCTGCCTGTAACATTAAGGTTTATTCAATTTATCTGAGCTTATCAGACGGCGCTCGTGCAACATTGTCGGAGCCACCGGCCTTATACATATATCATTTTGTTAAGCTATTTTAATCACTATCCCGTTGACATTAAAGTTGAAAAGCTTTTAAGTCACACTACATAATTAGAACCCAATCTTTAATTTCGCGTATTCCCAACAAGTTCTTGTGGCTTAACGGTTTGATGCTGGATTGGCGACGAACAACATGTGGGTTCGAAAACACAGTCCACCTATTATGAGTTTCTTTTTTAATTTGTTTTCATTTCTACAATATTGCCTGCATTATTAAAGAACGACCAATATGATTTACGCCTAATAACTTATCTTGTAAACAGGTGGGTAAATTAAAAAACTTTAAGTTCACAGAATTTATATTTACCAAGAATGGTTGGATACGAAGTAAAACATATATTTGCTTCGTGAGGTAGATAATAAATTAATTTATGTGACAAAAGTTAAACTACCTAATAGAAGTAACTGCGCACACACATTTGTAAATCGTTTCACATAACTCGTTAAGTATTTTTAAGCAATTTGGTGTAAAAAAGCATCATGTCGCAACTTAATGACTACACCGAACAAAAAATCATATTTTTACATGAGCAGAATGTTGGAATTAGAGAGATTGGTCGTCGACTTAATATATAGCAGTAAGTGTTTTTATACCTATTTTATTTTATTGATTGTGATTAATGAACTCGTAGTTGGCTATTTTACCACTACATTCACTCCTTACAAGTTACATACACGGTTCCAAAAATGTTTTTTTTTTTGTTTTAGAGAAATACGGTCAGACTATGGCTAAAACGTTATGGAGACAATGGGGATATTCAGCGTATTCGTCCAGGAGCAAAAGCCATTAAGTATAGTCCCGTATTCGAACGCCACCGGGCCCGGCCACGGGGCCGGTTTCAAGCCCTGTTGAAAATCAATTTTTGCCCATTCGTGTAACCGCAATAAACCACAATATTTCAGAGGAACCAATAAGAAGGCATTTATACGCTGCTGAGATAAGGAATTATAAACCAGCACAGAAAATTGCATTGACACCTGCTCATCGCGAAGAAAGGGTTCGTTTTGCCCAGGAATATTTAAATGGCAAAGATTTGTGTTTGATTATGGTGCGCGGTATGCGTAGCCGCTTACAGCAAGTTATAGCAGGGGACTACTAATTATGTAATCTAGTAGGTATTTTTAAACACACCATGTAAGTAAATGCTCAATGGATTGATTGTTAAACCATTAAAATGTTGCAGATTATGTGGTGATGTTATTGTTATAAATAGATTTTTTCTATTTAAATATCATGTTTATTCACTACATATAGGCAGCTATAAATCTGTAAAGCATTTCACAGATGAATTCATTTTCTCGATAACAAACTTTAAGCATAAGCACGCCTTTTTTAATGTTTATAAATGGTTAGATTTGATTATGGCATACTAATATAAAATGTCTATTAATTTGGATATACATATATGAGCATTTACTTACTTTATCTTACCTAAGTGTTTTAATGAATGGGCGCGTTCACTGCAGCGGCGAGCCGCCCACTACCTGAACGCGCCCCAGAAGGTGGTAGCCGTAAGGCTCATCCGGGGCTACCGCACGATCTCGGGCGAGGCGGCAAGCCTTCTTGCCGGACTGCCGCCATGGGATCTGGAGGCGATAGTCCTCGCGCGCCTGTATGAGTGGAGCGCGGAGGCACTACGCTGGGGGGAAAGTCCGCTCCTGCGGCAAATTGTTGCGGAGCGGACGGACCTCCGGCTCGATCTCATGGCGACATGGAAAGAGCGACTGTCGCAACCCAGCGCAGGGCACGCCGCGATAGCGGCGATAAGACCCCTCTTTGAGGAGTGGCTAGAGAGGCGCCACGGCGCCCTCACCTACCGCCTGACGCAGGTCCTCACCGGACACGGAAGTTTCGGGAGGTTCCTGCACATCATTAGGCCTGCCCCGCTTGGGCGGAGCACCGCCGTGTCCTCGTAGAGGCGATCGGCAGCGGCGGCGGCCTCTCGCGCCCGGCCCTGGTGCAAGCCATGGTCCGGAGCGAGAGGGAGTAGGAGGCAGTCGCCTCCTTCTGCGAAGCAGTCATGCTAGCGAAGGAGGTGGCGGGACGGATGAGGGAGAGAGACGCTCCGGGCGTCAGGAGCCGCGTGACGACTACCGGCCACCGTAGGCGCGGGCCTGCGGGCGGAGAGCAATGGGTAGCTCACTGCCCGATCAGGACCAGGCCCGTGCCAGACGGCGCGTAAGTGTTCCACGCGCGCCTCAAAGAGATGTCAGCATAATTCGAGGGGCCCCTTAGGGCCGAAGCCTGCCGGGTCAGCGGGATTGTCCGAAAGGGTTACCGCTACCCCGGAACATAAAGGGCGAAGGAAGGAACATGGGTGGGTTTTAGTCAGTAAGAGTCTGACACTCCCTTCCGCTCCACCCAGAGCGGGAGGGGTCATTTGATGAAAAAAAAAAAACCGTATAGATTTTAATTTCAAGTATAGGTCCCTACAAGTATAGGTACCTATACTTGAAATTAAAATCTATACGGTCTACGCCGAGCATACCGGTATTATTACTTCTGTCCCGGCGCAGGCAGGGGCCCGCGCCGGGACAGAAGTATTAATACCAGTATGCTCCATAGATAACGTTCTACACAAATAGCACTTTACACAAAAAACTCATTGATAAGTTTCGTCATCCACGCGAACGAATTCGCGGGAACAGCTAGTTTTTAAATATTTTTATAAACAAAAATATAAAAAAAACATTTTAAAATATAAAAAAATAGTAGCCCACCGGTATCGGGAACAGGGTCCAAGCTACCGGCGGTCAGGGCTCCAGAGAGAGGAACCTCCTGACAATGCGAGCCGTGTCCAGAAGTACCGCTTTCTGAATCAAGCCCTTGATCCAGCTGCCCAACGAGAGCCTCCTCAGGTGTTGGTCGAGGCTCTTGGCTATTAACCCATTGGCTGACACGACTATCGGCACAATGATTGCTGAGTCCACATGCCACATGTCGACAACCTCGCGAGCCAAGTCAAGATACTTGATTTGTTTATCTTTCTCGGTTTTCACGAGGTTCTCATCATGCGGGACGGTTATGTCAACAATCATTGCGCGCCGGTCTGATCGATCCACTACCACTATATCAGGCTTATTGGCAACAATATTCCTGTCAGTGATGATGGATCGATCCCAGTACAATGTGATATTTCCATTTTCGAGAACTGGGTCGGGCACATACCTGTAGTACGGCATCTCAGATTCGACAAGGCTGTATTTCAGAGCAAGTTGCTGATGGATTATCCTGGCTACAAGGTTGTGTCTATGCAAGTACTCTCCGTTAGCTAGACGAGAACACCCGGAGATAATATGCCTGATTGATCCTCCCGGCCGGTGGCATGCCCGACAGATGTCAACCGTGCCGTCTTTCACAATAAATCTCCGGTAATTATTCGTCATCATAACTTCGTCCATAATTGCACAGACAAAACCTTCGGTTTCTCCAAAGAGGTCACCGAAACGCAGCCAGGCTACGGACGCTAGTAGATCTACATCGGGTCCATATGTAGGGCCCGGTAAAAGCGTCCGTGAAGCTCCTTACTTTGCCATACTGCCATGCGATCATTGGTGTCAAGCACTACTGGCTTGCGCCAGTTCTCTTTAGCCAAGGAGAGCGGGGTAAGGCCCTTGTCCACCGCGACTAAATCTCGATGCATCCCCACGTCGGTTTCTAGGAAATATTCCCTGAGACTGCATATCTCGCGATTGTGGAGGGTTTTAGCGTTTAAAAAGCCTCGACCACCACATTTTCGCGGGATATACAGCCTCATTACCGATGACCGTGGGTGATGCATTCGATTTGCAGTCAACAGCGTCCGCACCCTCCTATCCAGGGCGTCTAGTTCGGTTTGAGTCCATTTGAGTTTCAGGCGGCCAAAGAACCGCTCCTTCAACGATTGCTTCATGTCAGTAACATTGATGCCTAACGCTTCCGACATACCCAAATACTTATAGGTTTCGGATACGGAGAGGGCTCTAAGGTTTGTGGAATCCGAGAGTTGGGTTCCCACGGATTCCACAATCTCCCCTCGCTTTACATGCATGACCGCACATTTGTCCACACCAAATTCCATCCTGATGGCGCTACTGAAAGTTTCAGTTACTTTCAGTAGCTCCATCAGTTGATGTGTGATGTTGATCTCCATTATTATGTTAATTATTATAATATGTAAGTTTGCAGAAACGATATGATCTAAATGGTATTTTTAGTCGTATCTATTTACTCATATCACCCAACAATTAATTATTACCTCACTCTCACTCAGACGTGGATCTCTACATCCAAATCTGGAAGTTCAACCATCTTGTTCGCTTGTTCTTCATCATTGAGGATTTAATAGTTCTTAGATCCATTCTCATGCTCTGTCACAGAAATTATTTGTCTACGAATAGCTATTGAATGTACATCATTGACCTAGAGGTCAATGATATACATGGTGATTGATTTAGGAGCCCGTGCTTCGAGGGCAGATCAATTCTAGCTACAGCCCTGCCCGGGCGCCATTGTGACACAAGCACGAGAACCCGTCGTGTATGTTCTGTGCTGTAGCGCGTCTGGCAGGTAGGCGTCGAGTCTGTCTAGAGTGGACCGGCTGCGACTGTGCCGTGTCGCGGCTCTGAAGCAGTGCCGTCATTAGCTTCGCATTGACTGAAGACTGAGCTCGTTTCCTGTCGACCTGTCTCCTTGAACCAAGCCAGCCTCATCTGCGGTAAAAATATCCAAGAAAAAGATAATCCGCACCGTCGTCTGCCGCTCAGCTGATTGTCGCGCTTGTGCTCACATCCTGCTCGGGCTCGCGGGCAGGCGCTCGTCGGCTGAAGGAGCAATGATTACCCTATTGTTCTTATAAAAGTACCTCGCGGTTTCGCATTATACTGTTTTAGATATTTTTTAACTGAGCCGTCGATTTTATCGCATGCGCTAAGTGATCCGGTATCACAAGCCCGCGACACCCTCACTCCCGCAACGCATTCGTGACACGCATCTCTATGAAGGCAGTCACCCGCAATTCCTAGGATTACTGAACCGCTGGGATGGTGTATTTTAGCTACGCCGGATGTACCGCGAGAGAGGAGTGTGGAGTTGACCACTTATTTATTTATTTATAAAGGTACATCATCACCTTCTGTATGTACTATAGGTAACAATAGCCTCGGACTTACACAGTCGCCAATTACTTATAAGTTAACCAGCAATCTCAGAAATACGTGATAAGGCATAATAATATAACTAAAGGCTCTAGAATTTAGAAATTATGGCAACATACCGCGACTATCAATGTGAGCACAAACTGTGCGTCTAGTCGCTACAACAAGGCGCATAGTTGCTTACGCACCTGCGTCTTGTCGCTGCGACTAGACGCAGAGCTGTTGTTTGCGTCTGTGACTAGTAGTTACGACAGACATCGTGCAGGAAGCGATTATTGTCTTTGATTATTCAAGAGAGACGGTCGTGTTGTTCATCCTCTAGTTGCTCGTGCCTTCGTGCTTATCATGTGAAGGCGAAGCGCACCCGACTGTTCTGATCTCTTCCAGCAGTCACTTGGCGGACCGCCGCACTATTTTGTCCGGCCCTTAAGTAAACAGTAAAATGTATAATTAACTAAATCTTAATCTATTTAAAAAATATATATTTGAGTTTTAATTTGCGCCAACTCAAACTCAAACCCAAATCATTTACTTATTTCAATTAAACCATCTACAGGCACTTTTGAATTATCGAAATTAAGTAGTCGGTCAGTTAGTCAGAAAGTTGAAGCCCAGTTGCCCATTCCAAAACGTAGATCTCTATGGAAAAGAACGGGCAAGAAACTCCACGGACACTCTTTTAAATCAAGATATTATTACAGAATCCTGGGTGCATTATTCTTATTGCTTCTATATGTGAGAACAATGTAAAAAAAACAAATAAAGAAACAATTTAAAATAATTTTTTTTTAATATAAAATTAAAAATAAGCCCTGGCAGTTAAGAGATGACCAGTCTCAACCCCGACGGCGCCCGTTCACGAACATGACGCGTGGATCAGCACCATCCAGCTCAACCATTTTGTAGGGAATCGAATGATCCAACACACGCGCCACCACCAGTGAGCATGACATGCTCGTATTCTCAACTGCCATGCTCTTTCAAGTCAACATCAAAATATCAAAATAAACGGATCCATGGTTCTTACATTTACAAAATTTAAAAAATGCTTCTAAATTATACAAAACTATAGTTTGCAATTTATTTAAGAGATGAAAAAAAAAAATTACTACCAATCAGGAAGAGGTATTTAATAATAAAATAAACATTCTTTTCTTTCTTTTTCTTTTAAAAAAACGTTGCCCCACACTAGGAATTTCTCCAGTATCGTGGGTCATTATGTTCGTAATGTCAGAAACAATAAAAAAAAGGGGGAAGCATCTCTTCCAAATATTGAAATTGTGATCAATTAGTGATCCCATTTTTATCTACCTTTTTTGTTTGTTCCTATTCCTAGTGTTAAAATTATGCCTGTCACTTATCTTACTAAAAAGATGTAGATTTTTTAGAACGTACATAATAAACATACATAAATTTACTAAGTAAAAAAGTTAAATTAAATTTTTAAAAAACCCCCTACATACCTCCGAAAACTAAAAAAATTATTATAATATTGGCCCTTTAAGTTTGATTGTAAGTTGTAGGAAATATTTAGATCCAAGCGTCGCGCGGTCCTGGCGTCGGTGGACGGCTAATGAAAATTGAAAGTTAACAGCAGCTATGTTTTCTACAATAGCATACATTCATTATTGCTGGGTATAAGCGTCGTCTGTTTGGGGTTTTCATTAGCCGTCCCCCGACACGAGGACGCTTGAATCGAAATATTTCCTACAAGTTATATAAAACTTAAAGGGCTATTTTATTACGTATATTATTTTTATACTTTTGAGAGGTTTTTGTTTGCGTCAGGGGTTTCCTACTTTTTAAACTTTATAATATTATATTACTAGGAGACTTGTTATGCTATCCATACTAACGGGTTCAAAAGAAATAAAGAAAAAGTATTTAATGCGACTCGTACAGGAAGATCACAAACTAAACTAAACACAGTCAAATATAAAAAACCAAATTACTTATATTAAAACAAAGTAACAAAAATAAAAATAAAACAGAAAGTTCCATAAGAGGCCAAAAGGCCGGTATTCCTCTGTTTTCTCCCTTCCATTTTGGCAAAACGGCAGGCTCCCACATAAGAGACGTATTGCAAGCTATGCAGCATACTAACATAATAATATGTTTGCCTACATTTAATTGCCCTTTTGATACAAGTCTTTTTAATTGCCTAGTAGAGACTTTTAATAATTTACTGTATCTGGATATTTTGACGCATGGTCACGCCTTCCTCTTGGACAGCAATCTAAATCTCGATTACGACTACAGCATGTTTAATGAGTACACATGATCTTTAACTTTCTAAGATACAGGTCTGCGTACCTAGTTTAGAAGCTCGGAAAGCTGACATTAATTTTAAACTTGCTAGTACAACCCACTGTTTAAATATGTTATGAACTGTGTATAGTTTTTTATGTACTAATAATAAACTTATTAACTAATCGAGGCCTATCGAGAATTTTCAAAGACTTATTAGATTTAATTAGGAGTATAACAGAACAATCTGGACACAAATTGATATAACGAAAAGTGTAGGTTATGATGGTGTAAGTACAAAGATTATTAAAACTGTCGCTGACATTGTATGTGGCCCACTGTGTTATATAATGAACTTGTGTATTAAAGAGGGAATGTTACTGCTTTAAAAAAATCTTTAGTAAAGCCAATACATAAGAAGCAAGAAAAAGACCTGATGCAAAATTACAGACCAATATCATTAATATCCATTTTCCCAAAAATATTTGAAAAATATATTTCTCAAGAACTGAGCACTAATATATGTACTTCGTAATGAGCAAAACGCGTTTAGAAACGGTAAAACAATAAATATTATTGCGGCGATTTACGACTTTCTACACAAAGTCATGTTAAATATGGATAAAAATACACCTGTCTGTGCAATTTACTGCGACATGACGCAAGCATTTGATTATGTTCAGCATAATATTCTATCAAAAAAGCTAGAAGCGTATGGTATAAGAGGAAATGTTCTAAAGCTCTTACAATCATATTTACAAGAAAGGAAACAAACAACGGAAATAACAACGATTAATGCGAGCACTAAACGTGAAGTAATTTTTACATCTGGGGAGCGTAACATCAACTATGGCGTACCGCAAGGTAGTGTATTAGGACCACCGCTATTTACTCTTTATATCAACGATTTTCCTAAATGTATAGAACACAGTATGACACTTTTTGTAAATGACAGCACGATAATCATTCCTTGTGATAATAGGCATGTGTATTAAACGGGTCTAAAGAATACATTATACAAAGCGATTCTATGGTTAGAAAATAATAACCTCAATATAAATTTAACTAAAACAGTAATAATGCATTTTAGCCAAAGGCAGTTAAAATTTCCAAATTTTTAAATTATATATAATAATAATGTAATTGACGCAGTAAATTCGAATAAGTTTTTAGGATTAACTATAGATCGTAATTTAAATTGGAAGGCTCACATAGAGGTCTATAGCAAAAAATTCAGCAACAATGCTTTCGCATTATATAAACTATCGCGGATTCTAAAGACTGATACCCTATTAACCGCCTATTAATAGATAGCAGAGTCCATCAGATACGGCATAATTTTTCGGGACTCTCTACGGATAGAGTTATCGCATTTAAAGCCCAAAAGAAATGAAAGTGCATCATTTAAATTATAAATGACTGATAGTTGCAAGCTTTTTTTCATAAGTCACAACATCTTGACTTTACCATCAATTTTTATTTTGGAAATCGCGATATTTGTTAAATCAAATCCTAAGCTATTTCCCCGCATGGCAGACCGGTTTCCTAGAAATAGACGTGATAACAGTCATCTCTGTCAACATACATATGTCTAGGACTGCACTGATGCGCAAAAGTGTTTTTTGTATGGCTCCCATTATTTACAATAAGCTTCCCAATGGCAGGAAAGAGTTAAGCGTAGAAGTATTTATAAGGAAAGTAAAATCTTTTTTAGCTAGTAAAGCATATTATGTTGTGAATAAATTTAAAAAAAAATCATTTTTAATTTAACATGCTATTTTATATATTAATTTAATGTGAAATGTATGTAAGGTAATAATGATTTTGATAATGCTTTTGTATTGAATATTTTTAGACACTGACATTATTTTTCATTTTATTTTGATAATTCAATATTCGACAAGTTTTTACGTTACTCGTACTTCTATCTATTTCTGTATGAATTAATTATGTAATCAAGCAATTTAATTCAATTTATTTACTTATGTCAGCATTTTTAATGCAACATGCATTAACAATGTTATTATTTATTTTTAGTTCTAAACTTGTATTAATATTTGCACACAATGACAATATACTAAACAAGTTAGCACAATTCCATGTACTTTTAACACCCTGCATGCATTATTGTATGTACACAAATGTTTGAGCAAATAAAGTATCTGAATAATAGTGGAACATAGAAAACTTTTTATCTTTTCTTTCACGTTTTTCATACTCATCTTATGAATCCACACTCGAGGGGCTTAATAGTAGCTATTCAAGAATTCCTTTGTCTAGCGTCCAGGTCAGTCATCTGGGAAATTGAACAGGACTCGTTGAGATACATTTAGTGAGCCCACACTAGAGGGGCTTACTAGTAGCTATTCAAGAGTTCCGTCTAGCGTCCAGGTCAGTCATCTGGGAAATAGAACAGGACTCGTTGAGATACACTTAGTGAGCCCATACTCGAGGGGCTTACTAGTAGCTATTCAAGAATTCCTTTGTCTAGCGTCCAGGTCCGTCATCTGGGAAATTGAACAGGACTCGTTGAGATACATTTAGTGAGTGCACACTCGAGGGGCTTACTATTAGCTATTCAAGAGTTCCTTTGTCTAGCGTCCAAGTCAGTCATCTGGGAAATTGAACAGGACTCGTTGAGATACATTTAGTGAGCCCACACTAGAGGGGCTTACTAGTAGCTATTCAAGAGTTCCGTCTAGCGTCCAGGTCAGTCATCTGGGAAATAGAACAGGACTCGTTGAGATACACTTAGTGAGCCCATACTCGAGGGGCTTACTAGTAGCTATTCAAGAATTCCTTTGTCTAGCGTCCAGGTCCGTCATCTGGGAAATTGAACAGGACTCGTTGAGATACATTTAGTGAGTGCACACTCGAGGGGCTTACTATTAGCTATTCAAGAGTTCCTTTGTCTAGCGTCCAGGTCAGTCATCTGGGAAATTGAACAGGACTCGTTGAGATACATTTAGTGAGCCCACACTAGAGGGGCTTACTAGTAGCTATTCAAGAGTTCCGTCTAGCGTCCAGGTCAGTCATCTGGGAAATAGAACAGGACTCGTTGAGATACACTTAGTGAGCCCATACTCGAGGGGCTTACTAGTAGCTATTCAAGAATTCCTTTGTCTAGCGTCCAGGTCCGTCATCTGGGAAATTGAACAGGACTCGTTGAGATACATTTAGTGAGTGCACACTCGAGGGGCTTACTATTAGCTATTCAAGAGTTCCTTTGTCTAGCGTCCAGATCAGTCATCTAGGAAATGGAACAGGACTCGTTGATATACATTTAGTGAGCCGACACTCGAGGGGCTTACTAGTAGCTATTCAAGAGTTCCGTCTAGCGTCCAGGTCAGTCATCTGGGAAATAGAACAGGACTCGTTGAGATACATTTAGTGAGCCCACTCTCGAGTTGCTTACTAGTAGCTATTCAAGAATTCCTTTGTCTAGCGTCCAGGTCAGTCATCTGGGAAATTGAACAGGACTCGTTGAGATACATTTAGTGAGTGCACACTCAAGGGGCTTATTAGAGGCTATTCAAGAGTTCCTTTGTGTAGCGTCCAGCTTAGTCATCTTGGAAATGGAACAGGACTCGTTGAGATACATTTAGTGAGTACACACTCGAGGGGCTTACTAGTAGCTATTCAAGAGTTCCGTCTAGCGTCCAGGTCAGTCATCTGGGAAATAAAACAGGACTCGTTGAGATACACTTAGTGAGCCCACACTCGAGGGGCTTACTAGTAGCTATTCAAGAGTTTCTTTGTCTAGCGTCCAGGTCAGTCAACTGACCAGCTCGATGATTTTGTTATCATCGGAATGGAATCAGGTTATCAATTGCGAATATTCAAACTAAGATCACTAGAAGTGATTTACTATTCAATTATTCCGTTATTTACTGTCCAGGTACGTCCTACGGAACATCGCAATAACTTTTTTCACACAGCGATTTGAAATGAACCGCCATAGTAGTTATTGCTCTTTATTAAAATGCCTATCTAGTGACATGTCGACGTTGTTGTTCTTTGACGGTTGTTATTGGCCGTGGGGATCATTTTGTCCCGTCCTCCCATTTCTCTTTCCTACTCCATCATCAGCCCCTGATCACCATCCATCTATAACCAATTCATTGAGACCATTCCAAGGAACCCAAACACGATACCTCTGTTGAAAGTTAATGGAGTTGGATATCCTGCAAATTCCAGGTGATGCTGCAGCAGTAGTTCAAGGTCACAATGTTCTTCTAATGTCATTGAAGTAACGAAATACCAGATTTCGACTCAATTAGACCTGTGGAAGGTCATCAAATCATTAACTAGAAAAGAGCTGATAATAATCTTCAAACGGCTGAACCGATTTTCTTGAATCATAGCTAAGAACACTGTCGATCAAGTCACCGTTTGAACCATTTGGAAGCTACGATGGCGTAGACAGACACAGATACACACGTTAACTTACCTCTGTTTTTGTCGGGGTTTAAAAATGTTTCAAAATTTGTTTTATTTTTCTTAATTGATATTTTAAATCTTGCTTGCTACTTGCTAGTAATCTTTTACCAAAGGGACCAGGACAGTCACATTATTTTTAAAAACGGAACTCCTAATAAAACGTGGTGGGTGATCCCTGATCTAGTCGCTGCGACAAGTAGTGAGAGCGTGCGACTCCTGGCCTGCCGTTGCCACTCTGCAACTTGGAGCTAGTGTGCAAATCTTTGAACAAAATATAATATGAAAACTGTTAGCCGCAGCCTGTCGTTGGTCGTTGCGTCTGCTCGTGGAGCTGTCGTGTGCGCCTGTGCGCCGTGTCTCAGTGTGACGGTACACATGTGCAGACACGGGGCTGCATCCACGTGGTGACGGTCGGAATGTCGTCAGCAGCGCTTAGCGGCAGGAGGTGGCGGATCTACACGATCAAGATGATTACTGACACAAAACACCTACCGCGTGTTACCACGTGTTTCGCACATTAGCATTCTAAGATTTAGATTTGGGTGAATGTAGTAGGTAATGTAACATTCGAAGCAGTTTTTGCCGTATTCCATACCGTAGGTAGGTACTTGTGTGATTGTTGCAAAAATCAAGGCACGCTCATGCCTAACTTAAAGTATGTGATTGATGCGAAAACTCATGACTTTCGTACCGGTTTTGTTTACCAAATACGACATGTTAGGAAATAATCACGTGAGTATCTAATTATGACAATGTAACGAATCACAATATAAAGGAATTGGTTTTTTACCAAACGGCTGCTGAACTTCACCATTTTAGATTAATTTGTTTTTTAATTCGGGGTCACTGTGAAAGTGACTAGTATAAAGTGAGAGTAGCTAATACTCGTAGTTTACTCTTTCAGTTAAGAAGACGTCGTCTCTCGGAACTGAACGGGTCCTAGTCAGCTATCAAACGCCCGTGTGCTCCGAGCTGGCCGGGCTGGCCGTGCTGGCCGTGCTGGCAGTGCTGATCGTGCTAGCTCTAGCCACCGCTCGGCTACACCATGGCGCGCTCGTTGGTCTGGCGCGGTGGATCCCGATAGTACACAAAGATAATGAGGTGACAATATTCGGTCGCGGCGTGAATTAATCATCGACTATAATTAAATATGATCTGTAGGTCTCGCCAGAATCCTCCCTCTCGCGGAACTTCGTCGCTTAACAAACAAACAGACGGCCGCGTTTCTTTACTTTTAGAATTTAATTATATTATTGAAGAGGGATAATGCCGACTTTCTTGTCGAAATTAATCAAAACTTTTGGAGGAATGAAAAATAAAAGGAATTTGCGATATTGCGTGGCATCGCCGGTGTACCATTATCATAACTTGTTTTATAGAGCCCCGCGGGAGGTTGCGGGTGTGAGAGGTGCGGAAGCGAGGGGGGGGGGGGGGGGGGCTAATCGTTTCTCTTTTTGTGAGGATTTGGCCGCGATTAGAGAGAGGTCAGCGCCGTGGAGGCGCGCGGCGCGCCCGCCATCCATCACCGACGTACTTTGCATAGTTGTCACCTCACGTTGTACGAGTCACGACTCGCGCGTGTTGCCGCCCGGGAACAGGCAGGGATGGATCGGCAGCTTGTAATTATTCCCTGGAAAGATCTTCACTTATATTTTTTTTACAATTCACATTGCGTTCGAATTTAATCTAACATGAAATATAAGTATTAAAAGAACAAATAAGAATAAGCACACATTCAATAACTTTCTATTTTTCACTTCTCACATGTATACTACATATACACATATGTACTTATGTATGTATGCATGAAACGAGTTATTCTGTATCAAGCCCTGCTTTACCATTTAGAGTTTCTTCAATAGTGAATATTGACTATTTTCATTTGGTACATGCAGCGGTCGTGTCGAGTCACATGTGTTCTGGTATTCGTTGAGACTAGCCGCGTCGATCGCGTGCTCTACTTAAGTGCAAAATGCAGACGCAGCCAACCAACCGCGCCCGCCGGACCGCGCTCGCCGCGATGCCACACGCAATTACGTAACAATTAACCTACATTCTATTTAGACCACCAAAATTAAGGTAAAAAAACAATTATGGAAAAACAAATAGAAAGCCTCCAACAACAAGTGAGGTATCTACAACATAAAGCAGGACCACAGTACAGCTGCAACCAGTAATAAGTATAAAAGTCCAACACCGTGTCTTGAGTACCGTACGGACGAGGAGAAGCTAGCCAGGGAAACTCAGTGGATCAAGCAAAAGAGCAGGAAAAAACGAAAATGAAACCTACCGCCCACTCACACTGCCAACATTGAGCACCTACCTAGAGACCGTTCAAACCGAGAAAGTGAGCACTAAAAAGACTCCTTGAAGGGGAAAATGACTTTCTCTGGCACTCCTACGAAAATAAGCAGAAAAGGACAATAAGAGTTATTGTGAAAAATCTTCAAATCAATCTCAATTCAAATCACAATCATTTATTTGCATAAAATGTGGCAGGGGCAGAAGACACATTCACAGCTATCCCTTCCATCCACAAAAATAATAGCCTACGCGGATGACACGGCACTTCAATCTTTTTTTTTTTTTCCGGATGGGAAATCATCAAATGAGGCGCGCGTGGAACACTTAGGCGCCGTCCGGCGCGGTCGTCTGGTCCTGATCAGACGGTGAGCTACCCGTTGCTCTCCGCCCGCAGGCCCACGCCTACGGTGGCCGGGAGTCGTCACGCGGCTCCCGACGCCCGGAGCGTCCCCCGCGGCGGCTGGGACGGGAGGCTTTCTCCCTCATCCGTCCAGCCACCTCCTTCGCTAGCCGCACTCCCTCTCGCCCCGGACCATGGCTTGCACCAGGGCCGGGTGCGAGAGGCCGCCGCCGCTGGCGATCGCCTCTACGAGGACACGGTCACACACTTAACGTAGCGAAAACTAACTTCATCACCTTTGGCCCAAGACGTTCCACCCTTTTTTTTTTTTTCGGGTTCGAAAATCCTCATGGCTGTCCCCTACCCTGGGGCGGGCGGCGGGGTCTGTCAGACTCTTACTGACTAAAAACCACCCCAGTGTTCCATCTCACATCTACGCCGGGGGTCGCGGGAACGTAAGATCCTTCCGCAACCCCCGACTGGTGCCGGTCCGCCACCGCGGGCCTCCTCGGGTCAGGGGGGGGAGTGAAGTGTTTGACTCCCCCCGCGACGTCTAAGAGGGGCGAGCGTGGAACACTACGCGCCGCCACCTCGGGTCCTAATGTGTGGGGGGCGACGGACGTCCCCGAGTCCGTCGCCCCTGGACCCATTTAGGGGTTGTCCGCCCTCCGCCGACGCCCGGTGCGCCTGCTGCGGGCCGGGTGAGAGGACGAGATCTCCCTCTCCCTTTCCGCAGCCTCCTTCTGCGAGACGACCGTTTCGCCGCCGACCATTGACTCGACCACGGCCGGCAGCGACACACACACAGCAGCAGCGACAGGTCACTGCCTACTTTTGAGAGGAGGGCACGGCGCGGCTCCTCCCGGGCGGCACACTCTGCCAGCGTATGCCGCGCCGTGTCCTCGGTCCCGGCAGTCGACGCAGTGGTGACACCAGGCGTCCGGCTCCCTGTTTATGCGACACAGGTACTTCCCGAAGCAACCATGCCCCGAGAGCATGCGTTACCCGAAACGACAGGGAGCCGTGCCTCCTCCCGAGCCAGCCCTCGAGCACCGGCCGGACCGCCTCGATAGTGACGAGGCCAGCGGTAGGGCGTGTAAGCCTGTCCCGCCACCAGGACCTCGCGAAGCTGAGACCGACGTAGCTCCATGTGTCACTGCATCGGTCGCTCGCCCCGTGCCCTCGCTTCCTCGCGCCACCGATACAATGACGCGAGTACTTTCGCCTCGAGGTCCCAAGGCGGGGATCCAGCCAGTACGCAGGTCGCCACGTAGGAGATCGTGCGATATCCTCTGATGACTCTGACGGCCATCGCTCTGCCGGCCGTCAGGTCAGAGGCCCACACCGGGGCCCCATACAGGGCCATCGAAGCCTAACGTGTTATGCGGATGACACGCTGGTCACTGCCCGGGGGAGCTCGCACAGGGAGGCAGCGTTGCTGGCGACGGCTGCGGTCTCACAGGTGGTGGGCCGCATACGTCGCCTAGGCCTGGAGGTGGCCCTCAGCAAGTCGGAGGCCATGGTGTTTCAATGCCGCCCGGCTCACACATCGTGGTTGGGGGGGCTCGGATCGCTGTCGAGTCTACCATGAAGTACCTGGGATTGGTGCTCGACAGCCGGTAGGACTTCGACCCCCACTTCCGGCGGCTGGCCCCCAAGATGTTGCTCGTGCAGTCCGTCCGTTGGCTAACTGGAAATCTCCAGGGCCGGACCGGCTGCACAACTTTTGGATAAAGTGGTTCCAAAGGTCGCACGCCCCCTTGGCAGCCGAGTTCCAGTCAGCCTTAGAGTCAGGGTTGCTGTCCCAGTTTCTAACGACAGGAATAACCTACCTGCTCCATAAATCAGGTAGTACCGCGGATCCCAAAAATTATAGACCGATCACTTGTCTACCAACGGTCTATAAAGTTCCTACATCCATGTTGAGAGCTAAAATTAATAAACATATAGACAGCAACTCCATCATGTCTGTCTCTCAAAATGCATGAAAGGGTCCCGCGGTACTAAGGAGCTACTTCTCATTGATATGGCCATTAGCCAACAGGTTCGTCGTTCCTGAAAGGATCTGTCAACATGTTGGATAGATTATAAGAAGGCCTATGACTCGGTGCCACATACATGGCTCATGAGGGTGCTGGAGTTGTATAAAGTAGACACAACTCTGCACACCTTCCTAATGACGTGTATTGGGCAATGGAGGACGGTCCTTCGCTATCCAGGATGTCGAAATTTCCAGAGGAATAGCGAGGCGATAAGGATCGAGCGAAGCATATTTCAGAGCGACAGTTTGAGTCCGCTTTGTTTCTGTTTAGCCTTGAATCCTCTAAGCACGCTGTAGGTAGGGTAGGTGTGAATATTCGCGAGTGTAGGAAGGTGTACGAAGAGATGAAGAAAAGTCCGAAGAACACAAGAAGAAGGAAGAAAGTTTATTACACAGACACAGGTTACAGTCTCACCACAAGAGTTACACTAAGAAGAAGGAGTAGTAGAAATAGAGTAGATAGCACAAAGTTAAGCGAAAAGACAGTCAATATTAATCGCGGCGAAGCTATGGTTTAAGTTTGACAACGGTCGCGATAAGATCTTGCGAACTTACTGGCGAGGCGGCCCGCACGCCGGACCGCGCTTGCGTGAGCGCAACGCAGCGATAGTGCTGTCCCGCACGCGCAAGCGCAACCGGTTCGTGTGACGTAAACGTAGCGAGCCCGCTGGCCGCTAGAACAAAAGACGCGTCATAGCTACGCCGGTCAGCTGATAGGTAACTATCTAACAATACAAAATAATGTGTTTGTATGTTGAATTGTAGATAAAGTAAATTAACATAAGGGCGATAATAGTCGGGAAATCTAACGCGACGTCCTGACCGCGTTGTTCTGATGACGTCATCGTCAGACGATGGCAAGTTTCGGTTATCCGCGTTGGGTGAGTATTGATGAGTGTCAGTGTTGAGTAGTGACTGTGGTGTGTTGTGGTTTATGTTAGTGGTATGTGGTGAGTATGATGTGTTGCCGGGGTCACGCAGTATGAAGGCCGGCTTAATGCGGTCTATCGATACGGTAACCTGTTTACCATTTACCACTATTCTAAACACCTTGTCACCTCTTTCTATGACCTTATGAGGACCAGAGTATGCCGGTTTCAGACCACCACCAGCAGTGCAGTCCCTAAGGAAAACGTGGGTAGAGGAAGCTAATTCCTTGTAAATAAATGTTTTAAAATTGCTGTTATGCCTGGCCGCTGGTGATGGTTGCAGATTCCGGAAAATACTCCGAAGCCCTGACAGGTAGGTTGTCATGTCAACGGTCTCGTCAGCCTGAGGGTCAAAAGATGTGGACGAATGCAAACCTCGATTTTGGGAGTTTGAAGGCTCCTACTGGAGCGAAGACGTGCCGCGTGGTTTTCGAGCGCTGGCAAGCCAGGCAAGAACGAACCCACTCTCGACAGTCTTTTCTGATGCCAGGCCACACATACCGGTCAGCAACCAATCTTGCTGACGCCTTGGTACCTGGGTGACTTAGAGAATGCAGGCTATGAAAAATTGCCCTGCGCAACTCCTTGGGCACAAAAGGTCTTTGCGTAGGGGTGCTGACATCGCAGTATAACTGCATCCGCGATCCTGGTACACTGACTTGTTGCAGGCGTAACGCGTTATCCCCAGTAAGCAGCTCCTGGTCCTCCAGTTGTGCGGCGGCGATCTTTTCTGCGGGCACAGGTTGAGTAATCTCCTCAACGTGGGAAAGGGTATCCGCCACGACATTATTCTTCCCTGATATATGCCTGATGTCTGTCGTAAATTGGGCTATGAGATCCAGGTGTCGGAACTGTCGTGGGGAACAATTCTCTTTACGAGAGTGGAAGGCGAATGTGAGAGGCTTGTGGTCTGTGTAAATCACAAAGTCGCGAGCCTCCAGCATGTGCCGAAAATACTTCACACTCTCGTAAATGGCGAGCAGCTCGCGGTCGTAAGGAGAATACTTTACCTGCGCCGAGCTGAACTTCCGCGAAAAGAAGGCAAGGGGCTCCCAAGTCCCCGCGTTCAGTTGCCGTAAGACCGCGCCCATGGCTTTGTCAGACGCATCCGTGACCATTTTTTTTTTTTTTTTTTTCCGGGGTGGAAAATCCTCATGGATGTCCGCCGCCCTGGGGCGGGCGACGGGGTCTGTCAGACTCTTACTGACTAAAAACCACCCCAGTGTTCCATCTCTCACCTACGCCGGGGGTCGCGGGAACGTAAGATCCTTCCGCAACTCCCGACTGGTGCCGGCCCGCCGCAGCGGGCCTCCTCGGGTCAGGGGGGGGAGTGAGGTGTTTGACTCCCCCCGCGACGTCTAAGAGAGGCGCGCGTGGAACACTACGCGCCGCCATCTCGGGTCCTGATGTGTGGGGGGCGACGGACGTCCCCAAGTCCGTCGCCCCTGGACCCATTTAGGGGGGCTGGAAGAGGGCGTTATCCGCCCTCCGCCGACGCCCGGTGCGCCTGCTGCGGGCCGGGTGAGAGGACGAGATCTCCCTCTCCCTTTCCGCAGCCTCCTTCTGCGAGACGACCGTTTCGCAGAAGGAAACCACCGCGTCCCAGGACTCTTCGCTGCCGACCATCGACTCGACCACGGCCGGCAGCGACAGGTCACTGCCTACTTCTGAGATGAGGGCACGGCGCGGCTCCTCCCAAGCGGCACACTCTGCCAGCGTATGCCGCGCCGTGTCCTCCCGACAGTCGACGCAGTGGTGACACCGGGCGTCCGGCTCCCTGTTTCTGCGACACAGGTACTTCCCGAAGCAACCATGCCCCGAGAGCACCTGCGTCACCCGAAACGACAGGGAGCCGTGCCTCCTCCCGAGCCAGCGCTCGAGCACCGGCCGGACCGCCTCGATGGTGAACGCATCCGTGACCAACGCCAACTTAGCGTTGCAGTCAGGATGGGCCAACAGTGCTGCTTGACATAGGCTATTCTTGCAGTTCTGGAATGCCTCGAACTCCCCAGGTGTGAAGTTGACTGGATGTGAACCCTCCAGATAACGATCCAGAAAGCAGGGCGTTCAGGGGTGCCTGGAAGTTTGCTGCGCCTGGGATGAACCTGCGGTAAAAATTGAGCATCCCAAGAAATCTCCGTAGCTCTCTTACGGTTTTGGGAGCGGGAAAATTTTGTATGGCCTCGACCTTGGATGGTAATGGTCTTGCGCCCTTGGCTGAGATGTGGTAGCCTAAGAAATTTACCTCCGACACTCCGAAGACGCACTTGGTACTGTTGATGACCATACCGTAGTCCCTGAGTCTGGTGAAAAGTTGACGCAGATGGTGCTCGTGGGTCTTCTGGTCTTTCGAGTAGACCAAGAAGTCGTCCAGATAAGCGTACGTGAAGTCCAGACCCCTGAGCATTTCATCCACGAAGCGCTGAAACGTCTGTCCGGCATTACGTAAACCGAACGTCATGTACGGAAATTCGAAAAGACCGAACGGCGTTGTGATCGCAGTCTTCGGGATGTCGTCTGGATGCACAGGAATCTGGTTGTAAGCTTTCACCAGGTCAATCTGTGAGAAAACGGTACAGCCAGACACACTGTGGGCAAAGTCTTGGATGTGTCGGATGGGGTACTGGTCCGGGATGGTACGTGCATTCAGCATCCTGTAGTCGCCGCAGGGGCGCCATCCGTCATTTTTCTTCGGCGCTAGATGGAGAGGCGACGACCAGTGTGACTCGGACTGGCGACAGGTTCCGCATTGCAACATGGCCTCAAATTCGGCCTTAGCAATTTGCAGTTTGTCCGGGGCCAATCTGCGGGGTGTGCAAGATACTGGTGGCCCTGGTGTAGTACGGATGTGGTGTGCTGTATTGTGTTTGGGAGTGCGGTGTATACCATGTGGGCGAGTGATGTCGAGAAATTCCCGTAGTATGTGTGTATACGCGGAATCACCCAAACTTACCCTCACTGAGGAAACACCATCAGAACGACGGACAGGCGACGCCGGGGTGGAGAGTGTTGTATGATTGTCGATGAGGCATTGGTTCCTGCAATCAACAACCAAATTATAAAATGATAAAAAATCCACGCCTATTATCGCCCTTGTAACATCGGCGACAATAAATCGCCAAGCGAAGTCGCGGCGCAACCCTAGGTTTAGTGTTACATTTATAAACCCATACGTGGTAATTGATGTCCCATTTGCCGCACACAGCTGGTAACTGGTTTTATTTAGCCGCCTAGCAATTGCCGATCGGGGGTAGACGCAGAGGTCGCTGCCGGTGTCGACCAAAAACTGCACCTTCGACCTTTGATCGGTGACAAATAAGCGACCAGCACTCGGACAATCATCGGTCGCCGCTACTGATTGCCCCGCACATTTCCCGATGTAGGGTAGTCGCACGGCTTCACGCACTTCCTATCCCGGTCCCCGAAATTCTGATGGTACCAGCACTGGGGGAACCTTCTGTAGCTGGACTGTGATCTGTTGGAGCTAGACCGACGGCGCGTACGACTTTGGGACCGTCCTCTAGGACGAGACAGTCGCTCCACCTTCTCCGCCAGCTTTTCCATTTGCTTGGTCAGGGCGGCGATCTCGGGGTACACGCTGTTGCCCGGGGTGCTCGACGATGCAGCTGTATTGATGGCAGATGTTGATGCCACCTGGTTGCCGACGACGTCGTGGATCCGGTCCGCCAGCTCAGCCAGCTCACCCAGGTCCGGCTTGGACTGGGAAGCTATGATCGCCTGTGTACTTGAGGGTAGGCGGCTCGTCCAAATGGTCCTCAAGAATTCCTCCGGTACACCTGGACCAGCGAGGTGGAGGAGGTGCCGGTAAAACTGTGAAGGCTTTCGGTCGCCCAGCTCTTCATGCATGAGAAGTTGTTTGATCTTCTTCTCACGCGTCGCCGAAAGCCGCTTGATGAGCTCACTCTTGAGTTTCTCATATTTTCCGGTGGGTGGAGGGTGGTCGATAATATCTTCCACTTCTGAAGCATATTGTGTTTCTAAGTTGCCGATCACGAAGTGGAACTTGGTGTCATCTGACCTGATGTTTGCCAGGATGAACTGCGCCTCCATCTGGTTAAACCATAATCCCGGCTTCTCCGGGTAGAACGGCGGTACCCGCACACCCACGCGAAAACTTTCCGCTGTCGAATCGCCGACATCTCGCTGACTGTGCGCCCTGTCCTCGTGCATCCTCGTGCTCCTGCTCGGGGTCACCAATGTAGGTAGGGTAGGTGTGAATATTCGCGAGTGTAGGAAGGTGTACGAAGAGATGAAGAAAAGTCCGAAGAACACAAGAAGAAGGAAGAAAGTTTATTACACAGACACAGGTTACAGTCTCACCACAAGAGTTACACTAAGAAGAAGGAGTAGTAGAAATAGAGTAGATAGCACAAAGTTAAGCGAAAAGACAGTCAATATTAATCGCGGCGAAGCTATGGTTTAAGTTTGACAACGGTCGCGATAAGATCTTGCGAACTTACTGGCGAGGCGGCCCGCACGCCGGACCGCGCTTGCGTGAGCGCAACGCAGCGATAGTGCTGTCCCGCACGCGCAAGCGCAACCGGTTCGTGTGACGTAAACGTAGCGAGCCCGCTGGCCGCTAGAACAAAAGACGCGTCATAGCTACGCCGGTCAGCTGATAGGTAACTATCTAACAATACAAAATAATGTGTTTGTATGTTGAATTGTAGATAAAGTAAATTAACATAAATATTTTATTTTGGTGTTTGATTTTATATATATCTAGTTGTTAATTTGTATATAAATTATTATTGTTTGTAATTTTTTAGCAATGACATAATTTATATTTAATTACAATAAGAGTAGGTCACTACGACGCTACTGGAAGATTCAGGTCTAGGCTATCGACTGAGGAGAGGTGGTCAGGTTATATAGCGCCATCAGGATGGAATTTGGTGTAGACAAATGTGCGGTCATGCATGTAAAGCGAGGGGAGTTTGTGGAATCTGTGGGAACCCAACTCTCAGATTCCATAAACCTTAGAGCCCTCTCCGTAGCCGAAACCTACAAGTATTTGGGTATGTCGGAAGCATTGGGCATCAATAATAATAATAATAGGGCCTCACCCCGCTCTCCTTGGCTAAAGAGAACTGGCGCAAGCCAGTAGTGCTTGACACCAATGATCGCATGGAAGTATGGCAAAGTAAGGAGCTTCACGGACGCTTTTACCGGGCCCTACATGGACCCGATGTAGATCTACTAGCGTCCGTAGCCTGGCTGCGTTTCGGTGACCTCTTTGGAGAAACCGAAGGTTTTGTCTGTGCAATTATGGACGAAGTTATGATGACGAATAATTACCGGAGATTTATTGTGAAAGACGGCACGGTTGACATCTGTCGGGCATGCCACCGGCCGGGAGAATCAATCAGGCATATTATCTCCGGGTGTTCTCGTCTAGCTAACGGAGAGTACTTGCATAGACACAACCTTGTAGCCAGGATAATCCATCAGCAACTTGCTCTGAAATACAGCCTTGTCGAATCTGAGGTGCCGTACTACAGGTATGTGCCCGACCCAGTTCTCGAAAATGGAAATATCACATTGTACTGGGATCGATCCATCATCACTGACAGGACTATTGTTGCCAATAAGCCTGATATAGTGGTGGTGGATCGATCAGAGCGGCGCGCAATGATTGTTGACATAACCATCCCGCATGATGAGAACCTCGTGAAAGCCGAGAAAGAGAAACAAATCAAGTATCTTGACTTGGCTCGCGAGGTTGTCGACATGTGGGATGTGGACTCAGCGATCATTGTGCCGATAGTCGTGACAGCCAATGGGTTAATAGCCAAGAGCCTCGACCAACACCTGAGGAGGCTCTCGTTGGGCAGCTGGATCAAGGGCTTGATTCAGAAAGCGGTACTTCTGGACACGGCTCGCATTATCAGGAGGTTCCTCTCTCTGGAGCCCTGACCGCCGGTAGCTTGGACCCTGTTCCCGATACCGGTGGGCTACTATTTTTTATATTTTTAAATGTTTTTATATCTTTTATATTCTAATATTTAAAAATATAATTTATATGTTTACATTTGAATAAAGGATATAATAATAAGCCCCCTAAACAACCACACGTCCTGATTGACCATCTAATCACGTGGGGGGCGGACACACGAATGAGAGATTACTGGCGTGGCTAACGTGGCTCTGGAAACCCATTCAAAATGGAGACACGAACATTCTAAAAGAAAACGTTTAGGACCGCTGCCCGGGGGCGATCGCCGGGGCGCACTTGGAGCTGACGCTGAGTGTCTCAGCATGCGAACCGTTAGCGGTGAGGAGTTGAGCAGGCGGGCTCCCACCGACAAAGATGCTACAGTCGAACTCACTGACGGTGGTGACACACTAACGGACAGGACAAACACCCCTGTAGAACCATATAGTCCAAGTACAGTATCTTACACACCTTCTAGACCATCATCACCATCCATACCATCGTCACCCAAACCATCATCACCTCCCATTATTAGTTTAAATACAGTCCCACCCACTCCAACCTTGAATGTTGCGCGGGAGGTTGAATTGACCTTTTTACCCGCGTCCACCAAGGCTGCAAAAGCAAGAGTTCGCATGTTCGCGAACCTATCTGTACATCACTACATTAGAGACCAACATGACCACCTATAGACAACAACTGCATGAATCTTTTTCACGTCAATATCCTGAGATCTCAGTTTCAGAACATCGGATTTCCGATCAACGAAGAATTATAGTTAGGAATAAACTTTTGTCGCAAGCCGAATTATACCAGGTAAAAGAAGAAGCACGAACACAATTACAACAAGAATCAGAAAACTATGTAGACACTAATACTACCATACTAACACAAAACACAAACGAAAATATTTTGCAAGAACAACCACAATCGCTCACTCGAATACATCCTAACAGTCAATCTCAACCATGCAACCAATCACAAGCTTACACGCAAACATCACACACATCCACCCAAACCGAATCCTTAACCCTAAAGCTTGAAAATGATATTGAGACCTTAGTTGTCGCCGATCAAAATTTAACCACAGATACGTATATTCAAGAAATACAGGATAAATTTAGAACAACAATAGCACAATACTCTGGAATGGATCCAGCTGTCCGACCAAAACTACCTAAAGTTAAATACACTCGTAACTTATTCCGTTTAGTTAATTTATTTAATGAAAATATACTCGTACAATTTATATCTGATGACACACAAGTTATAGACATAAATTTACTTATATATTGCACAGCGGTAGTTATATCGGAAGAACTTAACTTTAAAATCACAGAACACACAGTAACCACAAGAACAAATCGTATTGCCAAACCAGCATGGCAGCAGAGACTAGAAAAAGACATCGAAAAACTAAGAGCTGACTGTGGTAGACTCACACATTATATCAACGGGATCAGATCAAATAAATTAGTTAAGAGAGTTGAAACAATATCTAAAAAATTGTCAATGAAAAAATCAAATTACTTTTCATTTAAAATATTTTTTTTATCCGGACTTAACTAGGTAATGTGTACTTTGAAAAAACGTAGAAAAATAATAGAACTGCCTTAGTATATAAGTCACTTTTAGACGCTCAAATTAAAGTAGCTAAGCTTTCGCCATTGTTCTTTGATTATCATATAAAAGGCTAAAAAAAAGTTCGCGGCAGTATCGCCGCGAACGGAACAATTCCTTCATACATGATTTTTGCGTAACTTAAACCGTTTACGCAGCGCACGCAACGGAAGCTCTCAAAAAGGAATCACTTATCCCGCTTTTGCAACATTGTCCATTGATGCTCCGCTCCTATTGATCGCAGCGTGATGTTACATAGTCTAAAGCCTTCCTCGATAAATGGACTATCCAACACAAAAATAATTTTTCATTTCGAACCAGAAGTTCCTGAGATTAGCATGTTCAACCAACCAAACAAACAAACTCTTCAGCTTTATAATATTAGTATAAGACAATATCTCTGAACTTAATACAGGAATTGTAAGTTTTAAAGAAACAGCCGTGTTGCTCTGAAAACAAAGGTTTTATTTTAGTACTCACATACTAAACAGTATAATAGATAAACTTAAATCATTCTATCCTACCTGAAAACAAAGAAACGACATTTAAAGTCTATTAATTAATAACAATTCCAATAGTTGGAATATTATAAAAATATAAATATTCCAACAATAAAATCACTGGAAAACAGTTGTCAACCTCCATCCTGCTTTACTCACCGAGTTGGCTGTATTGCGAACAGCGCCATCTATTTAAATACTTATGTACTTGGTTCACTTTTAACCGACAGTGATGCGCTATAAAAACTAATTAAAGAAATTATTATTTCTTTACATTAGTTTAGATGAGTTTGCACTAACACATCCATTACCATTAGATATTTATTATTATCATTTAAGTATATTATTATAATATATTTCGAGCTTGCGGTCCGCATGCGTGTAGGTAATTGAGAAATCTATATCTTGTCGGATTTTCATACAAACTTTCAACCAACACCGCCATCCAATCATTCCATTTCATTCGATTTTTATAACAATAACACTGAAACACGTATTGAATTGAAATTGAATTGAATTGAAAATAAAATATTTATTTCAGACTAAGCACACAGTAATTGATACAAGACTGAGACTTACTTTACTGTCAACCAAAAAAAACAAAATAATTATACGAATTTTGAAAGATCTAACTTCAAATCGACGTATTTTCATACAAACTTTCAACCCTTTTTTTACCACTACTGCTGCACTGCTTTTATAAAATCACTGAAACGTTATTTTATTTCTAAATAATCATAATATTTATCATAAATTTTAAACTGTTTGCCCCTTCTTTACGACACAACAAAGCCATCAATACATAGATCTACGTGATTCTGCACAGACTATTTGGAAGCCTAGACAATATTAAAATGTATGTTTGTTTGCCTGTAAGCCCACGTTCGCACGGACGACGTAAAATATCGCGGCGGGATTTTATCGCGCAATGGTTTTTAAACTCTCGGTGTTGAGCCGAGCGAATAGGCCTTTATTCATGTTGCCTAAGCTCATCACATGCATTGCATATATGGGGACAGCCTTAGAAGTGTTGCAGAAAGAAAATCCAGTAATATCTCCACAGCACTTTAATCACAAAATTTACACTTTTTGTTGTACAACGGTTGCGCGATGTCTGTCTATCGCAACGACTGTCAGTTATAACATTGACTTCGATTATGAATACACTATCTTAAATTAATATAATGCATATTAACAAACGATTATTCATCTACAATTAGTTGATAATTAATAATACATTTAATTATTATCATTTAGATTCAAAATGTAATATAATATATTTCACTGTAAACTAAAAATGTTTTAAACTTTAACATCTACCTGCCTGTTGCTACTTAATACAGTCAATACAACATCTATCTATTAGAGGTATAATAATTCCAGGATATGTAGAATAATATTAATCAGACGTACATTATACTAATTAGGCTTACAGCTCGGCCTTCCTGTGAAAGCGAGTCCCTTCGCGAAAAGAATGACTTTACTATTATCGGGATAAACAGAGTATTATTAATATATATATATATATATATTTTAATACGTTTATTACAATTACAACATGATTGAATTGAGAAAGGAATCATTGCTGTTATTATTATACCACAGTACCTACAATTGGCAATGAAATAATTATTTTCATGGTCATAGAACCCAAACCAAACAGAACCTGTAGCTTGTATACACGGATCTGACATCTAGACACGAAACAAGCACAAATGCTGATCGAAGCTTATACACTAATCACACTACATGATACACTAATCTAATATAATCGAAATAATGTTATTTAATCATAGTACATTAAATTTAATAGTAATTTATTTATATTAGATTAATATTAATAAACACTTTAACGAAAAAGAACATAACTTTTATTTAGTTTTCATAAGATTTATTTTTACTCATTATCTGAACCACTTTCTTCACAACTACTTTCCAAGTTTCTACTAAAATTTAACCAGGGCTGCATTTTATCGATTGCTACGACGGCTTCGTAACGACGATTATTTTTGCGCGATAGGGGAGTGTCTTCGATGACATATCTATCGTGGGGAAGTACTTTTACTACCCGGTACGGACCCTGATATTTGACAACCAGTTTTTGTGATTGTCCGTCGTTAGGAACCTGTCGCTCTACACGTACTAAGTCTCCTACTGAATAATTCTTCGCTGGTTTCCTACGACGGTTAAACCTTTCCCTATCTTTAATCTGAGTCTCACTTATTTTCTTTCCAGCTACGTCCCTTAGTTCTGCTAATTTCTCCGCCGATGTTACGGTCACGGTGTCGTCTAAAACCTCACTCAATATGCTTTCACTCCTACACTTAATGTTGAATCCGAAAAGTAACTCTGATGGAGTCTTTTGCGTCGTCTTATGAGTCGTAGTATTTAAACCTAATTGTATATCGGGAATTTGTTCATCCCAAGACTTTTCGTCTTTACCATGGGCTGAAGTAGAAAGGGCATCTAATATGGTCCTGTTGAATCTTTCAACTTGACCATTCGCCCTGGGAGTTGCCACGGCATTCATAATGTGCTTAATGCCGTATAGCATTACAAACTCCCTAAAAACCCCGCTAGTGAAGCTGGTGCCCCTGTCGGTGATGAGGCGTGTTGGGACACCAAAGTAGCTGATATGGTCTTTGAGTACTTTTATCGTGGTCGTCGATTTGGTGTCTCTAACCGGCTTTACGATAACATATTTTGTGAAGCCGTCGACCAAAACGAGTAAATAACAATTGCCCTTTTTACTCTTTATAAATGGACCCAAGTGGTCAGCATGAACCGTATGAAATGGTACGCTTGGCCTTTCTATAGGGTGCAGGTCACCTTCACGCTTACCACCAGGTGTTTTGTGGTGTGAGCATTCGAGGCAGGATGAAACGTATTTCTTCACGAATTTGCGCATTCTGGCAAACCAGTAATTTTTACGGATCCGCTGTAAGGTTTTATCATAACCGCAATGACCGACGTCATCGTGATTCATTTTTAAAATCTGCCAGCGAACGCCTTTCGGTACCAGCCATTTTATTTCATCCCCGACTATTCTGTAGACCCTATTTTTTTTTAATTTGTAGTTTTTGTGAATATCCATCACTTGCTCTGAACCAGGATCCGATAACGTCTCTTTTATCTTCCTGACCTCTTCGTCAGCAGACTGTACAGTAGCAATCCAGTCTTGCTCGCTAGTTTCGATGGTTAGGACATCAAAACACGTTGGCGGGTCTGATTCGCTTCCATCGACTGGATTGCGACTCAGCGCGTCGACGTGAGACATACGCAATCCCGAACTGTATCCACCACCGGGCTATTCGTGGGATCAAATCGCGTTTGATTAACGTTGCCCGTAATGCGTTGCAGTCGGTGAGTATTTTAAAGGGAATTCCGATGAGATACACGCGAAAACGATTGAGTGACGCAATTACCGCCAATGTCTCTAGATCGTACGAGTGAAGTTTTTGTTCATCTACGTTAGTTTTTCGACTAAAGTACGACACTGGCTGGAACACACCGTATGAGTTAGCCTGTAATAAGATACCAGCTAGTCCGGCCTTGCTAGCGTTAGTATGCAATTGAGTTTCCGCATTATGATTGTAGAGCGCAAGAATGGGTCTATCAACCAGGAAAGCTTTGATTTTGTTAAATGCTAATTCCTGACCTTTGTCCCATGCCCATTTAATATCCTTTTTTAATAAATCGGTTAATGGGGCCGCTAATATGGCATAATTCATAATAAATCGCCTAAAATAACCTGAGAGCCCAAGGAATTGTCTCAATTCATGTTGATTCCTGGGTGTCGGAAATTTAGATACTGCCTCAGTTTTTCTTTGGCCGGGTCGTATGCCTTCGGAACTAACCTCATAACCGAGAAAGTCTATTTTTTCAAGAAAAAAGTAGCATTTGTTTAATTTTAGTGTTAGGCCACCCCTTTGAAGAAGTATTAAAACTTCTTCCAATCGTTGTAAGCCTTCGGTAACGTCCTTAGCTGGAATAAGGACATCATCCATATATACTATTGCATAATTGATCTTGGCCTCGAGAAGTATTTTATTGATAGTGCGCTGGAAAACTGACGGCGCATTTACCAGACCAAACGGCATTCGATTATATTCATATTGGCCGTCTGGTGTCACAAAAGCGGTTTTGTGCCGCGACTCTTCAGCGATTGGTATCTGGTAATAACCAGAAGGTAAATCAAGTGACGTAAAAACTTTGTTACCTGACAGTTGATCTAATTGATCCTCAATCCGAGGGAGGGGGTAATGTTCCTTTTTAGTTTTGCGGTTCAAGGCACGGTAGTCAACGCACAAACGTTTATCTCCCGTTTTCTTTTGTACGAGGACAATAGAGCTCGCGAAAGATGAGGTAGATTCTCTAACAATACCGTGGTCGATCATTTCCTGCACCATATTTCTTACCAAAACGCGGTCCGCGTAAGACATACGATACGGCCTATAAACAACTGGTTCTGAATGCTCAAGCTCAATCACCATCTCTGTCAGATCTGTGAACCCCAAATCATCAAGTCCTTTTGAAAAGCAGTTACTATATTTATTAATTAGTTGTTTTAAATTTAATTTATCGTCTTCACTTAGAACATCGTTACAGTTCAAAACGTCATTGTTTTGGGATTCACAGATTGTGACATTGCACGAGTTTAAGATATTTTCCAAATTGTCAACATACTTATATTGTACTCGTGTCAAAAGAGTTCCTTTCTCAAGTGTGATTGAACTGGGTGATGTATTGTGAATCAGTAGCGCGCTACGCCCACCCTTTACCTCATATTCTCCAGGGAGGAGGTAGTATTCCTTCCCTTCTGGCCCCCGCAAGGAACCATTAACATAAACTCGTGCGTCTACGCTAGGATCAGTAGAAACTTGCACAGCGCGTAAAGTATTCGACGGGATTTCAGCATCGCCGCTAGTTGCAAGACGCATTTTAACGCTCGGAATTTTGTTAAATATCACAGCGGTAGGGGTTTTTGTAATAACGATATCTGGTTTCTCGGTAAAGGAATGTCCTAATAGAACTGACTGGTTGATTACGAAATCGTTTACTACATATAAATTTATCGTCTCCTTTATGCCTTGAACTTCGACGGAAACAATCGTCATACCTACTGGAGAGATTAGATTAGCGCCTATACCCCTAAGAACAGGTAAATCTTCTGGTACTACAATGTCTGTCTGTCTCTGTTGAGTTCCCTAGCTTTTGTTAGCTTTATAAGAGAACATTGACTGCCTAAATCTAGATGACAATCTAAATTATGGTTATTGACTTTGATCTCAAGCATGTACTTAGCAGTCAAGTCTTCAGATAAACATAATTGGGACACTTGTTTTTCGGTTTTATTATTATTCAGACTAGTTTCCTTTTCGTGATCTTTATTCAAGCGTTTGTTTTTAAAGCAGTGAATTGACAAATGACCCGATTTATCGCAAGTGACGCACTTAGCTGGAGGTTTATCACAACGGAAGCTTGGATGACCAATTTGATCGCAATTGTAGCACGTCATTTTCAAACCCGCTGGTTTTGATAAAAGAGTTGTACCCTTACGTTCGTTTCGAGATTTAAAACTAGAATCAAGATTTTCCCGACCATGCCCTATTTTCACAGTTCTGAAATATTTCAGCACTTGCTCTGGCTCAGAGAATTGTGCAGCCTGCGCACCTATTTTAACAGCCCTATCTTCAACGCCGTATAGCAAGCAATCGACAGCCTGACGCCCATATATCTTACACCTATTTAGCAAATTAATTTTGGCATAATAGTAATATTCAAGTGACTCTCCATATTTAACCCTTTTGCCCAGCATTTCAGTCAAGAGTTCAGCATAGTCTTCGCGAACAGGAAAAGATTCAATCAACTTCTTTTTCCACTCACTCCACGTATACATCATTGTCGGCAAACTTTGATACCAAGTCTTCGCTACCCCTGTCAACTTTGGCAGGGCGTAGTGAATTATTTCTCTATCTTCCCAGCCATAAATTTCTAAACATTCTTCTACCTTTGTCAACCAAGTCAAAATAGTTTGTTCCTTTGTCATAGGATCAAACTCGGGAACAATATTAGTATTAAAAGGCAACCTCGACTTATCTGAACTCTTAACTGATTGCAAAATTGACAAAAATTATCTAAAATATTCTCAGTGGAGTCTACACTCCTAGGTTTCTTAGAGGTAGATGACATTTGGTGCTCACCCTCGTCTCCTCGCTCAAGATGATGGCTCCTCTTCCGGTCACGTCTAGAACCCGACCTTGAATCCTTATCGTCCTCCGGTCTCCTACCTCGTCGACTCGTACTTTTCTCTCTGGTACCCTCACGGTAATAGGATCCAGCGCTCGACGAACGGCTACGCCTTGACCTCGAAGGCGTACGAAGAAATCTCTCCTTAACCCTTTGTGGACGAAGCACCCTTCGTCCTTGACGCTCTCCGTCAATATTTTCATAATTATTATCAACCTCAGTATCACGCACCCGTGATACCCCTGGTTGTTCCGAATGTGTCCTCCTAGCCTGACCCTCATACATGGGTACTCTTGGCCAAGTTGCGTAGCTAGACTGACGCCTCAAGTCTACCGCTTCCCGACCCTGACCCTCAAACCTGGGTACACCTGGGTCCGAACTAAGAGTCCTATAATCTCAAGTTTGACTCTTCTCTCTCTCCATGTCAAGCACTGAAACTGACAGATGACAGCTTAGTAAACCATTATTTTTAACATTATTAACATAGATTAAGTTTATGCAGCTTTAAACATGTATAGTTGTTTAATATCTTTCGATAATAGTAACTTAATCACTCCTGATTAAGCTCGATCTTTATCACATAGTACTGCTTCTACCACCGTAGCACACCACATAATGTTCATCTCGAAATACGCAATCATTTCAGAAACAGGGAGAAAAAAAAAACATTTACTCTCTTCGATTGCAAGAATCGACCCCAGTACCCTTGCCAATCCCGGGCAACGATAAAACGTTACGTACGTTATACGTTCTCAAAATATTTTTGTTACTTGCTTTGTACAGCAAGCCCCGAAATTCTATATATAAAAAAAACAACACGCGTTACTTTCGAAAAGCGTGGGTACTTACACAAGCGCCAAATAGTTAAATGGTAATTCGATTTATCTTATTGTGAAACAGTACCTATGTTTATTTGTTAAATACTCTTATTTACAGTAAACTTTCTTACCAACTAGCAACCCGTCATAATTATCACTTTAAACAGGAGATAAATAACCTCAATTTTATTTTCGTCGTAATTACGTTGTGTTAATATTTGATTTACATCGTTATAAAATTCGAATCAAACAATTAAGTTGTTGGTACAATACAAATAAATGTAGGTACTTACGTTTTTCTCGTAGGCGTAAGTCGAAAAGAGTTATACTTTTCGTTTATCCCACTTCTGAAGCTATGGGGACAGCCTCAGAAGTGTTGCAGAAAGAAAATCCAGTAATATCTCCACAGCACTTTAATCACAAAATTTACCCTTTTTGTTGTACAACGGTTGCGCGATGTCTGTCTATCGCAACGACTGTCAGTTATAACACTGACTTCGATTATGAATACACTATCTCAAATTAATATAATGGATATTAACAAACGATTATTCATCTACAATTAGTTGATAATTAATAATACATTTAATTATTATCATTTAGATTCAAAATGTAATATATTTCACTGTAAACTAAAAATGTTTTAAACTTTAACATCTACCTGCCTGTTGCTACTTAATACAGTCAATACAACATCTATCTATTAGAGGTATAATAATTCCAGGATATGTAGAATAATATTAATCAGACGTACATTATACTAATTAGGCTTACACATAGGTATATCATCAATGTGTCGAAGAAAGCTCAAAATCAATTAACAATTTAGAATCCTGGGCGACGTTTAGGAACTGACTGGCATAGAACACTGAATTCAATACGAGTGAAACTAGCGAATGTTTTTGCCAAAAAAGTGCATCTGCGTGTGTAGGCGCAACGCAGCAAGTGCTGTGATTGGCCGATGCCACGATACGCAGTCCCTTTCCTACAATTCTCTCTGGTAGCGTAGTTATGCATATATAGGATGTCTAACTTGATGTGTAGCCGTGTGTACATTAGGTTCACATTGTAAATATTCGTATGCCGCTAGTAGCGGCGGATGTGTCTACCATATCCGACGAATACATGTCTTTGTCTTTACCCTATAATGGGTAATTTACCTTCCCAAAGGGTCACGCCAAACTACTGTAGGCATATACTTGGCCGGTCCTTTTTTCATTTTAAATAGGAAAGGACGCGGTTCGAAATTAGTCAAAGGCTATCTTTGTCTTTTTGTATGTTTATCGTATAAATTTTTACACCTTTTTTTTTTCCCCGGATGGGAAATCATTAAATGACCCCTCCCGCTCCGGGTGGAGCGGAAGGGAGTGTCAGACTCTTACTGACTAAAACCCACCCATGTTCCTTCCTTTGCCCTTTATGTTCCGGGGTAGCGGTAACCCTTTCGGACAATCCCGCTGACCCTGCAGGCTTCGGCCCTAAGGGGCCCCTCGAATCATGCTGACAACTCTTTGAGGCGCGCGTGGAACACTTACGCGCCGTCCGGCACGGGCCTGGTCCTGATCGGGCGGTGAGCTACCCATTGCTTTCCGCCCGCAGGCCCGCCCCTACGGTGGCCGAGAGTCGTCACGCGGCTCCCGACGCCCGGGAGGCTCTCCTCTCATCCGTCCCGCCAACTCCTTCGCTAGCATGACTGCTTCGCAGAAGGAGGCGACTGCCTCCCACTCCCTCTCGCCCCGAACCACGGCTTGCACCAGGGCCGGGCGCAAGAGGCCGCCGCCTCTGCCGATCGCCTACGAGGACACGGCGGTGCTCCGCCCAAGCGGGGCAGACCTCCACCGTGTGCTCCACCGTGTCCTCTGGGCGATCCTGGCAATGGTGACACCCGGGCGTTTCCTCCCGTCTAATGATGTGCAGGAACCTCCCGAAACTTCCGTGTTCGGTGAGGACCTGCGTCAGGCGGTAGGTGAGGGCACCGTGGCGCCTCTCTAGCCACTCCTCAGAGGGGTCTTATCGCCGCTATCGCGGAATGTTTACATCTTGAAGCTGTAAGTGATTTAACTAAAGACGCGTTTATTCTTACCTTTCGTCGGCTTGTGTCACGACGTAGAAGGCCAATGGAAGTATTTTGCGATAATGGTCGCAATTTTGTATCCGGTGCTAAAAAGATAAATCATTTTTTTAAGATTAACGCGGTTTCTCTTTCTGATTTTGCAAGAGGGAAGTGATCAATTTTAGTTTCTCGCCTTCTTACGCTCCTCATTTTGGTGGAATTTGGGAGGCCGGTGTGAAATCGGCTAAGTACCATATCAAACGTGTGATGAGAAATTCCTATTTAACTTTTGAAGAGCTGTCTACCCTTTTGCACATGTAGAATCCATTCTGAAGTCGTCCGCTTTGGCCGTTATCCTCCTCGCCTGATGATCTTCTTTGCCCCTGGTCACTATCTCATTGGCCATCCCTTCACTGCTCTTCCATCACCTGCCTTAGAAAACCGCAATTCCAACAATCTACAACGTTGGTAACCAACGAATATGAGGGTGACACTGAAAGTTCTTAGAAAATCAAAAACTGAACAAACTAGCAAGTTATTAGTTTTATTATATGTTTTCAAAATAGTGTCCATTTACATCAATACATCGCTGCATCCGATGGAATGACTGAGAAAAGCACTTTGCCCATTCCTCCTTAGGGGTCTCTTCGACGGCATTTTGAAACGCAGCCATTGCTTCCTCGGTGTCCATAAAACGTTTTCCTCGAAGATTTTCTTTTATTTTCGGAAATAAATAAAAATCGCAAGGTGCGAGGTCGGGGCTATAGGGTGGGTGACCCAGTAATTCCACGTCTAACTTCGCCAAGTAGTCGATTGTTTGCTGGGCGGTGTGCGACGAGGCGTTGTCGTGGTGAAGGAGGATCCTACTGCGAGGTCGTTTCTCCCGAACTTTTTCCTGACGCCTTGCGACGGGTCGGGTCGGAGGAACCAAAAATTCCACTTGAGCAGGCGACAGAACACCGCAGCAGCAGTCTGCTGGTCCTCGCGTGAGTGTGAGCGCCGGCGCGATTGCCAAATGATCACTTTCGCCATGTTCATGTAAGCAGCACGGGCGCACCGCTGGGCCAGGCAGGGCGCAGCCACCGCTCATTACTATGCGAAACGGCTCGCGATGTGCCCGTCGCTGCTGCTGCTGCTCCGCTTATTATTGCCACGACCGCAGCGACCGCAACGCATACTGATAGTAACGCACCCCGCACTCCGCGCTCCAGAGATGCCACACCGGAAATAGGGCCGAAAACGAAGCCAATAACTATAAAAACGTCTGTATATAACCAAAGTTCCTTTTTTCGAATAAAATGTCTATTCACAAATTCAGTCAGGACTTAGCTCGTCTTATTGGCCTGATTTCCAAGTAATTTGGCCGCATCCTGTGTGTTTGCTAGCCTGTGTATGACAAGGCTGCTTCGCCCGTTTGCACGTTCGCCGTGCCAACACCTGCCAGAATATGAAAAGGGGCTAATAATGTTGTTGTCTACAGACTTAATACCTCATGTTCTTGCACTCTGTCGGTGAGCCTCAAGAACTATTTGTTTATTTAGGACCTCCAACAATACGTGACTCATAAATAAAGGGGAACATCAGGTATTAAGCAGGTGTACTTCTTCACTTATAGGAGACTACAGCAGTAACAACACAGCTAACGACCAACAAAGTTGAAATAATAATAATAGTTATTCGTGCACTTGTGCAGCAGCGCCCGCAACCTTACGCAACTTAAGTAATGTTGGCTGGCAACACGCTAATGTTGCGTATTCATGGTAAATAAAGGAGCATCTCGCATCGTTTAGGCAGCGGGAAAAAATGATGTGCGATTGCGGTGTGGATTGTGAGATCCGGTGTATACCGGTTAATTAACTGTGTTTAGTTTAGTTTATAATCCTGTACGAGTCGCAATAAATATTTTTTCTTTCTTTCTTTCTTTCTTTCTTTCTTTCTATTAGGTACCTACGTTAATCGTTACTGAGATGCGCTAGAAGTATGGTTTCTCTCAATTGCTTTCAAATTCTGTCGTAACATTTTCGCGCTCCCCGCGTCGAATAGTGACCTCTCCGAGACGCATGCGCACATGGACACTGTATAGCTACTGACAGAACTAAGACGCTGCCATCAGGATGTAATATGTTCGCGCTCCCCGCGTCACATAATGACCTCTCTGAGACGACGTGGAGGTCGCATGCGCACATGGACACTGCATAGCTACTGACAGAACTAAGACGCTGCCATCAGGATGTAATGTGTTCGCGCTCCCCGCGTCACATAGTGACCTCTCTGAGACGACGCGGAGGTCGCATGCGCACATGGACACTGCATAGCTACTGACAAAACTAAGACGCTGCCATCAGGTTGCTTGTTTTTGTAACCGACTATACTGAATAAACAAACACGCTTGAGTGGCAACAGGTGGCTGCTTCTGTGTCTAGCAACACGAGTAGGCGACGTTTATCGTAGCCATCTTTTGCATTATCATAACCTTTTCGCATCAAGTATTTAATGTTGCTAACAAAGTCACTGTGTACTGCACAGAAGTGTAGAATCAAGTAGGGTGTGTGTGGTATGTACGAGCAGAAATAATGAAGAGGACGAGTGTTACAGACTACTTCATTAAGTAGGTACCTTCCTCGAACTGTGCTTTCAATAATAAAAAAACAGCTACATTTATGTTCGTCTAACTCGTCAAAATGGAGGGAACAGCTGATTTTTTTTTCGCGATTTCTGATTTGGTCCCATAGTAAAAGTTGTTCACAATGATGAGTACAATGACCTCTTAAGAGGTTGTTGGTGTTTTACCAATAACCCTGTATAATGGCAAATATTATGCGTTCTCCCATCAGTAGAATAACGTGCGGTCTCGAGCGAGCAGGAGTGTGCCGTGCCCCTTGCAGCAGCAGCAGCAGCAGGACGACGCTACACTTTGTGACTTGCGGATCACATCCGGCATACCTCGGCACCGATACTACCGCGGAGTAATCTAATTCCTCATGAAAGGGCCCTGTTGCAGCGCAGCCTTGTGAAGCACTAAGCAGGACGTTACGCAAACACGACGCAAGCAAGCGGCGCGCGGCGGGAAGAGGTGCCCATTGAAGCAGGCTAATAGGATGTCCAGTGTGTACAACTAATGAGGCGAGCACACTGACGGGAGAGACGCTAGGGAATTGATGGTTAGCGTTACAAAGCAGCTTTAGTTGATAAACATTTGTGTGTAGCCGCCAACGGGCCCAGGGCGCGGGGCGCAGGGCCGCCACTCAATACTTCAAGCGGCCTCCTGGTTACGACACGTGGAGGTAGACTGCCAAACATTATTGTATTTATTCACGTAACTATTAATGTCTTATTTTATAGCCAATAACTATTATGTTTTATTACTGTTTTCCTCGACAGAAGTTATGAATACAGGCAGGTATGACCCGACGAAAACGAATGGTTGAGGCAGACTTCGAGTCCCCATGTATATACTTTTGTAACGGTGCCTATGCAGGCTATGGCACACGCTGTCAAGACTAACCCGACAAGACCTCATAAATATCTTCGGCATATGAACACGATGCTCTCTGAGAAGTCGAAACTACGGCAAAGTTATTGTCCAGTGTATAAAAGCGCCGTAAGCCGCTTTATTGAATCCTTTGTAGCGCTGCACCCGCTTCAGCGAACATAAAAGCCGATCCTCTCTTTAACTGACATACGAGCACAACTAATAAACTTGTAACGGCTATTTCGTGGAATGCTACTTCTACACAAGTTTGTGACTTTATGTCTCTGAAGTAGATCGTTTTACGAGTTGGAAGCACTTGCTGGCATAACTCCTACAAGGTAAATACAATATTATACATATAAATATACAACACCATAGTGAGCCAAGAGTCGTTCACAGGGTACCTAAGTTCAACTGAATGAACATTGCGAATGATATTATTATGATCGTCGCTCATCGTTCAGCGGGGTAATTGCGTAACACACAGTAGCAATGGGTTTCATTTTGACAGTTCAACAACATTCATTACGTTATTTCAATCAAGCATTTAAAAAGCTAAAAAACGACCCTAAACATATGTGGAAACTTATTAATACCTTATGCAAAAATACTGTTAAACGAGACCCTAGTCCTCCAAAACTAATGACGATCGCAGGTTTAGTTACTGAAGGTGACGAAATATGTAAACAGTTTAATTTTTTTTTTGCCACAATAGGTCCCCAAATAGCAATGCAAATTCCCTCGAAATATCATACCAATCATTTTAACCTAAAAAGCAAGGCTGATAGAGAAATCAAACTAGATGACTTAACACCATGCACGGAGGAAGAAGTTGCGAAAATAATAAATGTCATATACTCAAATTGCAATACAGGTATAGACAAAATCAGTACAAAAGTAGTTAAATGTATAAAAGAGTTTCTCATTCCAGGCTTAACAACGAATATAAATGACTGCCTATGCGCAGGCCACATTCCATACGAGCTTAAAATAGCAAAAGTCACTCCCATATACAGACTGTAACGGAAAGGGTATATACATACCAAGGACACGGCTTCTTTGGACGACATCAAACGATATTGGAAGGGTATTTTAATCCTATCTCTACATGTTCGGAAGTTACGAGATTTTTTAATACATTGATACCAGAAACCAAACTTTTAAAATTGAAATAAGCACATCACTAGCACTAAGTCAGCTGATCGGTGTCATCGAACTATTTGTAAGTAAAAATAAACCTCTTACTCCTGGTAATTCTGAATAAAAGGTTCCGCATGTTTATTTTTTGTTTACAAAATATTATTACTGACTTTTCCTAAACTTTGATTATGTTTGTGAACTAGCTACAATACAATTAATTATATTAAATTAGTATCAAAATTTAACGAAATAACATTTAGATACCTGCTTGCATTGTCACGTATCATTTACACACTTGTTGGATTTTCCTTAGTTGCCCTTTTGTAGAAGATTACTTTTTAGATAATTATTATCTACATAGTAATCTTCCACCCACCTTACCATCGTACCTACAACACAGTAAATACCTAATTCAAAAACAATATTCCTGTAAATTTCCTAACGTTATTCTTAACCTTTTGTTTTGGTGGCCATAAGGATGAACGATGTTTTGCTTTAAATCGATGTTTTATTCGATTCACAGATCGAATCCGGTGCTCTTGAATCGATCTTCTAAATATTCATTCAAAAATCGTAAACAAAAAAAATTTAAACCCCATTTAACACACCTTTATTTTGTTTACAGTTGCCACTCAGGTAGGTACGTCTAAACTTTTAATAAATAATAATTGATAACCTTTCCGGCGTAATTCTACGACTTTCATTCAGATGGTACAGATGTAGTCGGTTAAAATCACTAAAATATGAACTTCAACTATTGTGTGCCCTTATCATAATATTTTTTACACATACGATCCAGGAGTTGTTTCGAAAAATCGTCAGCTCGTATCATTGAATTGATCATAAAAATCGAATCCTTACGTGCATCCAGGAATTAATTGCTTGAATAAACATTATTATTGGCCATTAGAACTTAGAATAGAAAAAGGATTTAGTAGTAACAATTTATGTCCAACTGAACCCAAAACTTCATTTCAATTCACCTCTTCGCAACTTATTCTTCTCCTAGTACAAATAAAATCACAGTGGGTTCCGTTCATAATTTTTAAAAGAAGGTCACTTTTTTAAATAATTATGATGAAAACTATTAACAAGTTAATAGTTTTTTGAAGTGAAAATTTCTTTAGCGGCGTTGAACACTTTTTTTGTAATGGGTAAAAAATGTTAAACTCGCGTCAGGACACGTGACCTGATCGAAAATTCGTAAGACGGTAAGTTTTTTAATTACAAAATAATAGCACGCACGCATAATTTTTGTCTGTAGGACTAACCGAAAGAATTATCGGAAGTTCACGGTCTGTCGGTGCAGTTTGAGTGGTACATGGGTTTTATTGGTTTGAGCACGTCTAGTCCTTTAGTCTAATTCAAACGAAGTCAATAAAAAATGTCGCAAAACTACATCTAACTGTGGAAAAAATTAATAAAGTACTAGGACCGCAAGAGTAACAGGAATTGTTATTGCCGAATTGAAAATTGTGTCGTACAGAACCCTAATTACGTCGTTACACACACAACGAAGCATCATAATGTGTGTAAACAAAATAGGTACCAGGATAGCAGGGAATAGGAGTTTTATTGTTATTGTTTTGCTCGTCAGTCGACTCCTGACCCGCTTCTAGTGCGCTTGTTTCTATCCCTGTGATACGCGCATCAGTTCAGTGCGGCTACACCTAATTGACTTTTTTGTTGTGTTTGCAAAGTGTCGTTAAGTAATAGCGAATATTACGAAATGTTGATATGTGTCGGAGCAGAAGATGGTAATCATCTCAGTGGGTTGAGCGTGGTAGTAGAAGCGTGGCTTGACCTCCGCGATCCCCAGACCTAACCCCGTTAGACTTTTTTTTGTGGGTGTTTAAAAACGTAGGTAGTGCAGTGCAGTGGTAGTGGTGCAGTTAGGTCCATTGTGGACCTAATGAAAGTGCGGATTGAGGCCGCCATAACGACATTAACACCAGACATGCAACGCAATGTTTAGGTGTCCTTGAACAGGCGAGCGGTTTTGGTACTTACGTGTGTACACCGAACCCCATCTTTAAAAATGTAAGTCAATTTACTAAATTAAGCAAAGCTTTAAGATTTTACTGTTTACTCGGTAATAAGTAATAATAAGGGATGAAACTAGTTAACCTACCTAAACTTTGTTTCGATTTTTTACGTAAGTTTTGTTATCTCAGTTTTCACGTGCAATTTCTGGCTTGATATTAACGAGTAAACTGTAAATCGATAATTACGCATTAACTTTTACATCACGGTAAAGTAGGTATGTATGGTTTACTGCGCGCGCGCGCGATGTCGTCACGGCCGGCGCCGACAAAGAACTCCGCCGCCGCTTGCAGTAGGCTAATAAGATAAGACGCGCAGAATTCGCGCCCTTTGGCGGCGCCGGCGGCATATTTTATTTCGGCAGTTTAGGCCGACAAAGAATGCGGTAGACGATAGATACTAGGCGCGCAGAATTACGGAAGAGATTTTTCGTAATATTGGCCATTAACGTGGAAGTCATTGACCTACGTAGTGCGGTGATACGTTTGTTATGATTTGAATTTAAGAAACCCAAGATACCGAAAGTTTGGTATCAATTTTTAGAGTATTTTATTTTGAGTTGAAACCCTTCCAATATCGTTTGTTATCATCCAAAGAAGCCGTGCCCTTGGTATGTATACACCCTTTCCGTTACACGCTGTATAAGGTGTTAAAAATTAACTTTAAGAACTTCGTGTAGGTACTTACTCAGTATCAAAAAACTAATACATACAAAAAAAAATTTTTTTTTTTAGCGTTTTTACTTTTTCATATAAAAATAACCATTTAGTAAAACATTTTTATGTGCGCTGTACGCAGGGCGGCGCTTACGCTCGGCGCTCGAGCACCGCGCGGCGCGCTTCTCCTACCCGCGGCTCCCACCAACCCTTCCCGCCCACTTCAGTCGTCCGATATCTGTCGCGCGGTAAGGGTGTGCTGTCGTGTGTCTTCTTGCTACATCCGCGCGCTCGCGCAGTTTCGTATAAACAATGCCGTTTACTTATTCTAATCGCGAGTATTTAGATATGATAGTGTGTTATATCATGACCGGTGAGAGTTTAGCCGCAGCACGTAATAAACTCAAACAATATTAACACACGATTATCAATTTATTAATTCGTAGATGTAGGTACTTTAACTTTTTAACACTTTAATTATTATTGAGCAAATAAATCAAACTATTAGCTTAGTTTTCAGCAAACATTTAAAGTAAATTAAAACCTTTGAAATTAAATTGATTTTACGGCACCAACTAATTATTTAGATCAGCCGTTAGTTTTAAACAAATAAATAATAATGATCTCTTCCAAAAATAGAGCTAATAAAATGAGTGTTCCGTCGTGCGGTCCAAAACGCAAGAGAGCGAGCGCGCCGAGCGAGTCGGCCCGAGCCCGTCTCCTCCCTACCACCAGCAGCTGCGGTCTTCCGATGTTGACGTCTCGGCTGGCTAGGCGGCACTAGTAGTTCCGGTCGCCAATAACAGATGGCGCTCACTCCACCAAGTTGCCAACACGGCCATTCTGCAAGGCGCATGTCCCAGGCGCCCCACGAGTCTAGGTAAAACACTGAAACAAGACCAACATCAGAATTAGTTTTCTAAATTTGCAAGTATGAACCACAAGCCATAATAGGCTTTTGAACCATCAGCAAATGCCCAATCTATTTCTGCTAGGTCAACCGTACTTAAAGGGACTATGCCACACTTAAGAGTCCTGGTTTTCCTAGAGTTTACCATTTGGAATCACTTGCATTTAAAGAGCATTTCGCTACACTTAAATGTACCAAGTTGTTTTCCAAGCTTTATTCACATTTGCTGGTGTTTCTAACCTGGCGAAGATTGTGGTACAAGTGTTTTATCTAGTCTCGCTAGTAAAATTTATGCAATACTATAATTATGTGAGACTGTGTAGCCATTTCCTTTTATTTACAATAAAATTATTATATTAAGCAGTGTATTTATTAATTATTTACTGCAGCCAGAAAAGTGCAATACTTACATACCTCTAAAACTACGACTTGCCAACACGGACCTTATTGTTAATAGCCTACTCCAATTTCCAGTCATCGATTTGTATCCAATACTTCATATTTTCAGCGGCTGCTACGCCATTGTACGGTTTACTGCTCCTTTCAGAACCCCTTAGGTCTGTTACCTCATATCTGTCATTACCCAGAACTTTTTTTACTCGAAAAGGTCCTTTGAAGATGGGCAGGAGTTTTCTGCTTCGACCATCGTTGCTCTGACTCTGTATTCTGATCAATACTAAATCTCCTTCTTCGTAAATCTTGGCTTTTGACCGTGTTTTATCAAACCTTTGTTTTTGTGATATTGCCTGGCTTTAATATTTTTATCTACCTTTGCTCGCAGCTCCGTTACGTCCACTAGCGATTCATCATCAAGCTCTGGCTCTACATTGTCATTATCAACGCGCAAACGATATCCTAATAAAACCTCACTAGGAACGGCATTAATAGTTTTATGGATTGTACTGTTTAAACCTTGCTGTATTATTTTAACATATTGATCCCACCTATCTTCAGTAGTATCTGCCCCAATAGTTTTTAATGATTCTAGTATTGTTTTATTAAATCTCTCTACCTGTCCATTTGAGCGAGGCATACCCGTTGCCACAATATGCGCGCGAATATTTTTGCTCTTACAGTATTCTTTGTACATGTTGGAAGTAAAGCATGACCCTGAATCGGAAATAATTCGTTTTGGATTACCGAAAATTTTAGTTATATTATCTAATTCGTTTATAAGATCGGTTGTTTTTGTAGACTTCACTGCGCAGATAAACACAAACTTAGTGAATGCATCTACTAAAACTAGTAAGTATTATATTTCCGTTTTGTGTTTTAACGAACGGCCAGTGGTCCGCGTGCAAAGTGTGAAAAGGCTGCGCGTATTTTGGCAACGGGTATAACTCTCCTTCCTTAGCACCACCCTTATTTTTATAATAAATACAATTCAAACAGTTTTTAATGTATTTTTTTACTATATGACGCATACGAGAAAACCAATATTTGTGCCCTATTCTCTCAACCGTTTTATCGACAGAAAAATGGCCCACGTCATCATGGTTGTATCTTATTATTTGCCATATACACCTCTTTGGTACAACCCATCGTCGCCCTAGGGCTGTTCTTCTGTACACTTTTCCGCCTAACAGTTCATACGTGTCAAAAATGATTTTATTTTCATCTATTTCACCAGATTCTAAAACAGTTTTAATTTTCACAATATCAAGATCTTGCATTTGTACAGAAAACCAGTCTCCTTCGGTTATTGATAATATTATTTCCCTTTCCGACCTCTCACCTGAGGGAACGGGATTTCGACTCAAGGCGTCCACATGTTGCATACGTGTACCTTCTCTATGCCTTATTTCGTACATGAATTCTTGAGTCGAAAGAACCCATCGTGCGATCCGGGGAATAATATTCTTTTTAGTCAACGCATACCTGACCGCGTTACAATCTGTGATAACGGTGAAAGGTAAACCAATTAAATAAAGACGAAATTTTTGGAGTGAACTTATGATGGCTAGGAGTTCCAACTCAAATGAGTGGTATTTCTTTTCGTCCTCAGTTGTCTGACGGCTATAGTAATAAACAGGTTTTTCACCCTCATCAGCAACTTGGACAAGAATACCCGCAACGCCATCTAGACTAGCGTCCGTATACAAAATGGTTTCTTTATTTGGATCGAAAATAGATAGTACACTATCTGATGTCAGTTTATCTTTTAAAATTTGAAACGCTTGATCATGCACGGAACTCCAAGACCAGGGAGCATCTTTTTTTAATAATTTAGTAAGAGGGGTAGAAATTATAGCGCAGTTTTTAATAAATTTGCGAAAGTAATTGATTAGCCCTAGAAACTGTCGTAACTGATGCACAGTTTTCGGTACGGGAAATTTCTTAACGGCTTCCACTTTGGCTTCATTTGGCATTACACAATTTTGTTTTATTCTATACCCGAGAAACTCTATTTCAGTTTTTAGGAAATGACTTTTTTTTTAATTTAAAGTTAATCCATTATGTTTAAATATTTGTAAAATGTTTTCCAAGAGCTTTAAATTTTCCTCAATAGTTTGTGTAACTAGATAAATGTCATCTAAATATACAATGACGTTCTCAAACCTTAAATTACCTAACACTTTATTCATCATCTGTTGGAAACAAGATGGTGCATTAGCTAAACCAAATGGGAGCCGTAGAAATTCATAGTGGCCATCTTCGGTAATGAATGCCGTTTTTCCTATGGACTGTGAGCTCATAATAATTTGGTAATAACCACTTTTCAGATCAAGATTTGTAAAATATTTATAACCCTGTAGTCTATCTATAAGATCTTCGATTCGGGGCATTGGGTACTTGTCTTTTACTGTTATTTTATTCAATACGCGGAAATCAATGCAGAGTCTTTTCTCGCCATTCTTTTTGTTTACCAGCAGAGCGGGACTCGCGTAAGGGGAGTTACTTTCTTGAATTATTTTATTATCCACTAATTCCTGTACCATATCTCGAATAATCTTTCTATCTGTATGAGAGGCTCGAAAAGGTCTGCATTGCACCGGTCTTGGGTCTGTCAATGTAATAACCATCTCGTGGTTATTCACTTTCCCTAACTCTTTAATGTCTGACGCGACACACTGTTTATATCGTCTAAATAAGCAAATCAATTCATTCAAGTGAGTGTCAGTATCAATCTTAGTCTCATGTATAGCGTCACAAAATTCACTAAGTGAATGTGCATAGTCAAACTTGAATGAATTTCCTACACGTGAATATATCAAATCATTTCGCTCCGTTATGTTTCGGCCAATAAGTATATCACAACCTACTAATTCATCAATAACGTAAAAGTTCACACCAGTTAAAGACACGCAATCAATTTTTAAATTTAAAGTGACTTTTCGAATGACCGGTTTAGAATTATGCCTCGAAAAACCCTGTAGCAAAACTGGCGAGGGTAGTGCACTAGTTTGAAGCGAATATTTTTCCACCACCGATTCGGAAATCAGGGAACAACTGCTTCCCGTATCAATAAATGCCTCATGGACAAAGTGATCAATGTTAACCATTTTTACAAATTTATTCCGCGGATCAGGGGTAAGGATCAATTTGGTTTCCTCAGTTTCTGGTTTAATTAATCCTGTACTTTTCTTACTACGGCACACAGCCTCGACATGGCCTTTTTTTTGCAAAAATTACATTTAATGAGATCACACTGATTCCTTTTATGATTTCCACCGCAAGTGTAACATTTAATAGGTTTATGAATATATGTTGAACCGGTTTGATTACTTTCACGAGCACTACTAGAATTGGCGTTATTATTTGGAGAGGTAACGTTCGTGGACGGGCGGCTAGAATTATTCGTTTGGTCCACTGTTTTATGTTGGTTTTCACGTGTACTACCTGAACTGGTTTGTTTTGAGTTTTTACTTTTAAAGGTACGACCATGAAGGTAACTAGCTAAATCATGGCAAGATTTAAAATTACTCGCCTCGATAGATGTTCCTATATTGCTGTCACCTATACTTCCGACAATTATAGATATAATATTTTGCTCAGTAAAGTTTAAAGATAATCGGTCAACTTTACATTTAATATCAAAATAGAATTCGTATAGTGATTGGTTTTCTACCGGTTTTTTATTTATAATTTCTTTTAATAACTCAAACATGTTACGACGTGTTTGAAAACTATTAGCCAGACGCCGATTCCAATCACTCCATTTCCATGTAGGCCACTGACTATCAGTACGCAACAATGAGTCATACCAGACTTTGCCAGAGCCTTTCAACTTATTAAGAGCTTGATAACGTATCGTTTCGTGGGTCCATTCAAACGTTGCCGCATAGGATTTTATAATATTAAGCCATGCATTTATATCATCATTTAAAGGGTTAAACTCCGGTATTATATTGTTTAAGGTACTCACAGCTTTGGTATCTGTATGACGTGATACCTTTGACTTCCTTCTGGGCGGAGGTGACGGCGTTCTGGAGCTTGAACTCGTCGTGCTGCTGCTACTTGACGACGATTGTGCTCGCTTGCGATAGCGCCTGCGTTTGCCCATGACGCGTCGATCCCACTTCTGATAATAAACTCAAACAATATTAACACAAGATTATCAATTTATTAATTCGTAGATGTAGGTACTTTAACTTTTTAACACTTTAATTATTATTGAGCAAATAAATCAAACTATTAGCTTAGTTTTCAGCAAACATTTAAAGTAAATTAAAACCTTTGAAATTAAATTGATTTTACGGCACCAACTAATTATTTAGATCAGCCGTTAGTTTTAAACAAATAAATAATAATGATCTCTTCCAAAAATAGAGCTAATAAAATGAGTGTTCCGTCGTGCGGTCCAAAACGCAAGAGAGCGAGCGCGCCGAGCGAGTCGGCCCGAGCCCGTCTCCTCCCTACCACCAGCAGCTGCGGTCGTCCGATGTTGACGTCTCGGCTGGCTAGGCGGCGCTAGTAGTTCCGGTCGCCAATAACAGATGGCGCTCACTCCACCAAGTTGCCAACACACGTAACCGATACCGTGAACTTTATGGTGACCAACGACGAGTGCCTGCTGTCCAAACTATCCTGGGGGTCTACCAGCGCTTATTAGACTATGGCCAGTTTCGTCCTCGTCAAGCAGATGCTGGTAGGCCACGGCTCGCCGCTGACATTGAAGATCGAGTGTTGGACTATTTCAACGACAATCCACACGGGAGCACACATGACGCAGGGCGGGACTTAGGAATAAGTCACGTTACTGCCTGGAATGTGCTGCATGAAGAAGGCCAACATCCGTACCACTTTTTAAGAGTGCAGAAATCATCAATACATCTTACGCCTCTCGATTTTTATCTTTGGGGTCGTGTAAAATACTTAGTGTATGGACACAGTGGCAACAATATTTGAAACGTGGACGAATTAAAGACCCGCATAATTAGTGCATTCGATCTAATTAAAAGTGACACAGACACATTAACCGCAGTGCAATCCAATGTAATACGTCGTGCTCACTTGTGCATTGGACACAGTGGTGGGCATTTTCAGCACCTTTTGTAAATAAGGTAAAAATTAAGACTTCTTTTAAATAGTTTTTAAATTATTGTAAATAGGTAGATTCAAATTTTTTAAACGAACCAACTTATCGAGCTTACTTAATTTAAAAACTAATTCATTAATATAGCCAATAAAAAAAGCTACTTGTAAGAAATTCGATAAATTGCCAGTCCAAAGTCTGAAAAATGTGATGGGAAAATTAGCTGTTTACGAATTTGCGCTGTCGCAGGGGTGAACGAACTCGAGTGCGCGGCCGCGCGGCGCCAGGCCAGCGGCGGTTTACACGGTGTACAGTGCGCATATTCAATAAAGACCAATGGCGAAAGCTTAGCTGACTGTAATTTGAGCGTCTAAAAGTGATTTATACATATACGAAGGCAGTTCTATTATTTTTTTACGTTTTTTCAAAGTATCACATTTCCTAGTTAAGTCCGGATAAAAAAATGATTTTAAATGAAAAGTTATTTGATTTTTTCATTGACAATTAGTGATGCTGTTTTGTATTTATTCTGCCAAGTGACAGTAAGTACAGTATTATTGTAATAAAATCAGTTTTAGTTTGTTATTGTAACAAAAAGGAGTAAATGAATTAACAATAATGTTTATATAAAAGTGGAAGTGTTCTTTGTAGGGAGGTAAAAATATTGTAGTGTAAAAATAAATGAATTACTTTCAATTGATGACTGGCAAAAAGACTATTATCCCAAGTCGAAAAAAATATAACTTGGTTTGACAACTGTTGATTGTTCAATAGGGTTGCCAGGTCGCCAAACCTAATAGCCGGACAGACTAGCCAGTTTGGCCGGACATTTGGGTAGAAAGGCCGGACACCCTACATTGTTGAGGATTTTGTGTCTCAGTATTAACGGGGCACCGAGCTGTTTATACACAAAAACGCGCTTTTATAACGGTTGTTTGAAGTAGTAAACAATTAAATTAAAATCTCAGGAAATAAATTGGTATTATTGACCATATATACTAGGCAGTATACAGGATGGAAACACGATTTGATAAAGTTGGCTCGATAGAATAAATTCACAAAGTTATCTCTAAAAAAGACAACAAACGCTTAGTACGGCGTGAATACTTCGCGGAAGGTCATCAGTTTTTTAATAATAACAAAACTACATGTTTTATACAACGTATACGATTTACATTTTCAAAATGTGTATTTGTTTAACAATAAGAAGGAAATACCTAAATTCGCGCGAGTTTTGCCCATCATAAGCAGAGCCGCCGCGCCGCCCTCTTATCCGCTTTAGTCCGCCGTCGGCCATCGGACGGGGAGCTTGTGTCGCTTGCGCTTACGCACGGATTTAATAACGTAACGATGAAAATTGTGTGAAAATTAATTGCAGCGTATTTGAAATTTATTTATTTTTATTTGAAATGGGGAACAAAGTAAAGAAATCAAGACAGAAGGGGTTGGCGAAAAACCAATGCTAAACGCTTGCATGAAGAAATGAGGTAAGTAAAACTCGTATACTTACCTACTTATTTACTAATTGCCTTACCAAGTGGTGTTATTTTTTTATGGGGTATTTTAAAAAGAATTGAATTTATCTTTTAGAGTAAGAAAAGTACAGGCTGAGAATGTTGAAGACAAAAAGAATACTCCTGTTGCTTCGTAAGTATACTCAGTACAGTAAAACGGATACTAAAACGGATACTAAAACGGATTTGTTGATAATTATAGAAATTATAATTAAATCAAATGTTCTTTTTTGTTATAGGATGCCAATTACACCGGAACAAAATTGTTGTCTTCCAGTGGAAGGAGAAATAGACAGTGACATGACTTACTCACACAGAGAAAATATTGCCATGAAGCAAGTCCGATATTGATTATTATTGTTGCTTGTGTCCTCATATTTTTTTATATGCGTGTGTACACATTGTTACAAATCAAGTTATAAAAAAATTAAATCAAAAATCAAATCAAATCAAATCAATCAAATTTATAGCTTGATATGTAGCCGTGTGTACATTGTGCATAATATTTAGGTATACTGGGCAATATTTTTATCACTAGTACCCTAATTTTAACAGGTTGCTCTTCCCACAGTTGGGACACAGGCCTCCTCTCAGTGACAGGGCTAGAGGGTCGTAAATTACGACTCTCTAGCCCTGTCACGCAACGCACTGGGCCCGCGTAGTGGATTACGATTCGTAATCCACTACGCGGGCCCAGTGCGTTGCGTGCGTTGGTGGATGTCATATGTCTACTAATTTTTTGTTCTAAGATGTGCCGGTTTCGTCACGATGTTTCCTTCATCGTTTTTTGACAGCAGTGGTGATGAAATAATTTACACCTGTCTGGGCTCGAAGCTACGACCTGCAATTCTTAAATCGCAGCCGTGACCTCTGGGCTACCACTGCTCCCTCCTCACAGGGCGCCCTCTATTATATTTTATAAATCCTTACAAAAATATTGATTGCTAACATAAATCTTCTTTTTTTTTCATTTTAGTTTTCCGTTTGATGAAATACAGAAATTACAGACGCGTGCTGCTGCAACTAGGACGCAAGACAATCCCAATGTAAGTAGTACCTATTAGGTATGAATTTATCAACGTATCCTGAACCTATTGAGAAAAATAGGATATTTGTTTATTTGATTTAATATCATAATTTTTTCACCTTTTAGCATTCTACACATCATTCGCCAGCTGATTCAGATTCAGAAGAAGATTATTACACAATAGAACCAGAAGAAAAATTGGAAGAGATCAAAATAAGTGGAAATAGAGTTGTAGATTTTATGTATTTATTAGAACAGTTGCAAGAAATTTCACACACATTGGACATCGTACGAACAACATGTGCATAGAAACTGCCGCGTTCCATATCGTTGAGTTGTGTAGGTACCTACAGTGTGTGATTCGCTAGTGTGACTGACTTGTTCGTGAATTGCAATCTGATTTAAACTGCAAACCGTTTTACTATTGCGCTATAACCAACACTACCCTTAGTACGCCCACAGTAATTAAAATATGCCTGATGCTAACGAGAGACAGACACACCTTCTCCGACAAGTACATTTGTGAAGTTCATTGAATATAGTTTATTCTTACACCCACTCAAATAGCTGTTTTTTATTCAAATCTGTCAAATTAACCATCAAGTCACTAAATGGAAATAAAAGTCGAACCTTACGTACTAACGAAAGTAGTTTACTGAATCTACTTTGAAAAATAAATAATTTGAAATTGAAAATAAAAGGTCGACTACTGGGATTTTTACCCTACTTATTTAGCTGATAAGTTATTTTACGTTATTGAAATCACTTTTAAGTTTCTCTTGTACTTAGAAATTAGAATATTATCATAAAAGGTAACTAATTGAGTATTATTAGACTAAATACGTAATATTATTTTTTTATTGATCTGTTCATAGATACTCATCTAACGACGGTGAATTATAAATTTTAAAAATTGTATATTTCCAATAAAAGTATTTGAAATCGTTTCTTTTTTTTTTTTTGTTTAATTTTGTAAATATTGGTAGCACCTCGCGAGTCGATCGGCGCACGGCTCGGCGCGAGCGGCGCGCGGACGGCGCAGTGCTCTTATCTGTCTAGCCGTTCGCTCTCTTGCCGGTGTGCCTCACGCACACATACACGGAGCGCATAGAATACCTAAAATCGATTAGCGCTAGAAGCTCGGTGTGCCCTTAATAGGTACGAAATTGTATGTAAAATCAAGCATTTTTTATTATTGTCATAATCAGTCATCGGCGCTCGCTCGTTTGCGAAATGTAAAAAGCCGAACAAGCCAGACACCGTTTATTTTGGCTGGACACGCAATCAAAAAGCCTACCTATGTCCGGCTTTAGCCGGACGCCTGGCAACGCTAACCATAAACATAACCTACAAAAGTTCATGACTGAATTTTTATTATTCTCGGACTTCTCGAACAAAAACTCTTGCACAAACTAATTCAGAAGTTGACGCCGAGTTAAACAAGATATTTTTCATTTAAAGACGCAAGAATTAAATCTCAGCTAAATTAATGTATGGGTGGCTGCCATTGTTCTTTGTGCGTAGTAAAAATATTGCATATCTTTGAAACGGATTGTTATTTAGAAAAAAAAATTCGTGATCATTTTCATTTATTATTCCAAACAACTCCTTTATATAAAACAATGACGACGACAGATCCTAGTAACTATAGGCCTGTGTCACTGTCAGTGTTACCCGTAATTTCTAAAGTTTTTGAGCGAATTGTCTGTGATCGATTAAATGGCTATTGAAACAAAATAAAATTCCTTTTTGAACGACAATACGGCTTTCGTTCAAAATCAAACACTTTATCCGCTACTGTCAACCTTATCACCAAAATCAGAAAGCATATTGATGGAAAACAACTAGTGTCCTTGGCATATTTATCGACCTCAAAAAAGCCTTCGATACAGTGAGTCATTCCCTCCTTCTAAAAAAGTTAGAATATATTGGAATCACCGATAATGCGCTCAAAATTTTGAAATCATATCTAACGAATCGCTTTCAAGTCGTAAAAATAGGTAAATATCAAAGTACTGCCCAGCCTATTACATGTGCTATACGACAAGGCTCAATTATTGGGCTCCTGCTATTCTTAATCTATGTTAATGACATACGTCAGGTGTCTTTAAATGACGAAATTAGTCTATATGCAGATGACACATGTATATTTTATTATGGTTATCAATAAACGAAATGATGGACTATGCACAATGGGATTTTGACAAATTACACGACTGGTTCCAATATAATTTATTCACAATCAATATATTAAAGATGATCTATATTATATTTAAGGCAAAAATAAACAATTACAAAACCGCCCTAAGCTTTATATTGACAGTATTCAATTGAAGGAGTCGATCGAAGAAAAATACCTAGGGCTAATTTTGGACAGTGGATTAACATGGAAGTCGCATATAAACAAAATAAGATCTACGTTATCGTCATTATCAGGACGTCTTTACGGTGTTGTTCGATGTTTGCCACGACAGGTTAGACTGAATATCTAGGTATCACTCCCTCGTCAAATCGCATCTAGACTATTTGATAGAAATATGGGGTAGCGCAGCCAAAACTAACCTAAACTGCATCCAAAGAATACAAAATAAACTAATAAAAATCTTATTTCATTATGACTTTCTCACACCAACAGATAAAATTTACTCCGAAACTAAATTAATGAATATAAAACAAAATTATTAATATAATACATGCATCTTAATAAAAAAAATAATAAAGATAAAAAGCTACACTCTGAACAAAGTTTTTAAAACTAACACCGAAGAAGGGTTAAGACCTCTCCGTAGCGCAAATGATATTTGTCTCGCGAGAACACGTACAGATTACGGAAAGAAAAGTATTACATACGAAGGGGCACAGATGTTCAACAAACTACCACGAGAAATAAAAACCTCTAAAAGTTTACAAATATTTAAAACTCAGTTAAAATCTTTTATTATTGACAAAATTTAAATCCGGCCCTGGTTTATGTATTTAATTTACCCACAAAATTTAGACTTTTGTTTCGCATGAATCCTTCGCAGCTACCTTCAATGTCTTGTTAAGTACGTTAAATTATTATTGTCTTCTTTTAATATTTGTGCGTGCCCGTACGCTCATGAATGTCATCATATACTTAGTTAAAATATTTCTCATTAAGTGAAATTTTTCGAACATACCAAGCAATGGACTAGCAATATCCTTCAAAATGATTCAGATTGTAATTGAAAGTGAGTAATAAGGGTGTTAGTGGAGTGGAGAGATCGGCCCCGCTGGCGACTTTGGCAATATAGACTGGAGAGATCGGCCCCGCTGGCGACCTAGCTGATGTAGACTGGAGAGATCGGCCCCGCTGGCGACCTAGCCGATGTAGTGGACTGGAGAGATCCTCCCCGCTGGCGACCTAGCCGATGTAGTGGACTGGAGAGATCGGCCCCGCTGGCGACCTAGCCGATGTAGTGGACTGGAGAGAGCATTCAGTTAATTCTATAGGCTGAAACATTATACTCGAGAGAAACACTCGTCCAGCTGGGCTAAATTGGCGATCATTCAGATGTAGCTCACCCGTAAGGGCGGAAAACTGGTAACATGAACAATTAATACAATATAAAAAGATCATTTAAATGCGCTATCATACAATCTGTAACAAAAACCCTGTCCGATCCAATAAAGGCGTATTCCTGGGTCAACATACGTACTAGAAAAAATTGTTATAAAAATGTAACTCATAAAAACCAAAAGTTATTGATTTTTAATTTTTATAATCCATGCGAAATTTAACACTGAATATGGCAAATATTCATACGTTGACAACACTCCACCCGCCGGCAAAATCTTTTTATTTTTACCTATTTTTATTTCAAAGAACACCGCCCTACACTACCGCGTCGTAGACACTCTTTCAACTAGTCGCCGACTCTTTTGATGTCGCCGCCTAGTTACCTACCGACGCGATACTTGTTGCTAGTCTTTCGTGGAGATAGCTTTCGATCTGACGTCCCGTACGTATCAAGCGCTGTCGTTTCGCGAACAATGTCGTATTCTAATCAGGAATATTTTAATATGTTGATGTGCTTAGGCAAGACCGACTGCAATTATGCAGCTGCGCGTAATACGTACGTACGAGGTGCGTTTCGCTAATAGACCAGGTGTGACAGTACCGTCGGAGCGTGCGTTCCAACGCCTGCATAACGGTGTATACACCACAGGCAGTGTTCATGGGCACGAGTCGCAGGCAACTGATGCTGGAAGACCACGAGAGCGCAACGAGGAAATTGAGGAACAAGTGCTGGATATGTTTGCCGCGGACCCCACGCAAAGCACACGCTCTGTTGCGCGACGATTAGACACAAACCACAGTGCGGTTTGGAGTGTGCTGAAGGGAGATGGTCAGCACCCTTATCACTACCGGCGGGTTCAATCCCTTCTGCCCACTGATTACGAACCAAGAATGGAATTTTGTAAATGTGTTTGTGTGTGTTTTTTTTTGTAAATTTAGCAAAAAGGTGTCGAATGTGTATTAGTGTTGGAGTTGGACATGTGGAGCATGATCGCCGAAGTATGCAACAACAACAAGTGAACGTTTTAATAAACTAACACCTGCAGTCGGTAAGTACATTGCCAGAAGCACATCACATTTAAAAAAAAGCCCTTATCAGGGCTACATTTAATTCAATTAATTGTTTCTTGATAAACAGAATTAAGTCAAAAACACAAAATACAGAGAGTATCTGAAATCCGGATTACTATGCCTACAAAACAATATCAGCTGATACCTACACGCACCGCGCGTAGTGTAGGTATGTTTGGCGGCACGCGTCAAAGCGCGGTTCATGACACGGGCGGCTTCTTTGACACAAAACTGTAGGTAGTAAGACGTGAACTTTGTCGAGCGATCAGTGTTGCCTTTGGTCAGTTTTTATTTTTTATTTTAATTTAATGATATTCACTGGGGAAAAATAATAATCTCAAATCCATTAAATGATTACGCATATGTGTACGCAGTACGATGCCGAATAATACTCTTAAGGATCGGACAGGGTTTTTGTTACATATTGTATATTATTTCCCATGTTATTCTCCCTCTCACAGAGAGGAGACTTGTGTCCGAGCAGTGGGAACATCATAGGCTGAGTATGTATACAAAGTTGATACGACAGAGGGGCTTTTCTTTAAACTGCCTATACTAACCGGTACCATTTTCAAGCTCTGTACTAAAAATCAATTAAAAAGGAGCAGTAGTTTAGCCGCAAATGATTTTTTAAGTTTTTGCACCATTTGAACACGATGTATCTTTCCTAAAAGCTGATTATGTCTAAGCATAGGTCATACACCTTACAACGATAAATTTACGATGCGTTGTTGCCGCTCTGACGCTATTTCACTAAAAAGTTGGCAATGCAAACAAGGAAGCAATAAATACACACACACTTGCACTTTCATTACGAGAGTGACAATCATAGCAAAACATCCCGCGAAAAAGAGACAAAAATAGGTCAGTTTGTTGCATCCTAAATTTTTGCGATCGGTAAGTGGGGGGGCCTCTAAAAAACTCGTTTCTTCAGTGCGCCGACGCTGTCCTTTCGGAACGTACGATTTGTCGAATTCGCGTGCTTTTTTTGTGTGATTGACTATTTTTTATTGTGATAGGACACGTAATTAAACTTTGGTTGTGTGTGTGTGTGTGTGTTGTGCATGGCGCAGTGTGTTTGTTTTTGTGTGCGTACTTCAAAATCTTACCTAACATAAAGCCAGACCGCCGCGCGCCGTCGGCCGCCCGCCTCGACACGAGATAACACACGCCGCGCTCGCCGGCGCGCGCGCGACTTTGCCACTCTGTTACCTAGGCATCTAAAGGTCAGTCAAATGTCTTTACAAAGGGTGGTTACGTTTTATTCTGATTTGTAAGCTATTTAGTTTGTTTGAAAAAAATATTTTCTCTTTATTGGCGCTTTTTATTTTTACACCGTATCGAATTAATACTAAACACGTATAGTATACGTAGTGTAATTTAATGCCCCTCTGTCGTATCAACTCTGTATATTATTTGGGGTGTATGCCAACGCCAACAGGTGTTCTTAACATAATTGAGTGCGGCGTTATGAATGTCGCACGTACTAAATGTTTCGAGTGTGAGGGCCTGAGGCGGCGCGGTCTGTCACGGAGATATGTCGCGGTGCCCGCGGTCGCCGCCGCCGGTGCCTGCGGGACAGGGAAATCAAACTGTTACAGAATACTTACTCTTAATAACTCACGAAAATGCTCTTTGTCATATTCTAGGAAGCTAGTGAAGGCGCGGTGTACCGTGTAACTGAACCCGGCCCGATCGGCTGAGCGCGGCGAGTAGCGCGCTGCGTGCGTGAGGGCTACCTTCAGGCTCGTTCAGAGTTTACCTTCTGCGCTATCTGCCACTTGTCAAGCATAATCCGACGGCAGGTGTTCCGTAATGCTGTTGGTGTCACCGCGCTCCGCGAGCTACAGCCGGCGCTGAGTAAATACATTATGTACTATCATGGACACTTCCGCCTGACCACCACTAAGTTCATTTTGGCTTGCACTCAAAAAATAGAAGCGCTCTCTAGCCCCGCCCCGTTGACCTTGAATAGACGAATGAAAGACAAGACCGGCCGGTGGCGCCGAGCGCACTGATAACGCGGTGACTGACGCACGCGCCGTTCGAGATTTATTGTTATTTTCAAACTACTGCTATTATCTCTTACATATTATGAGGAAAATTCGTTGTCAGTTAATAATACATTTTTTCTTTATTATTTCTAACTAGAAATTTGATTTGATAAATCCTATTGTCGGTTAGGCATTACTTAATTAAAAAGTAAAATACGTTTATTATTATGTTTTGAAGCTTTATCAGTTTTATTTATTAATTTAATAAACTAAACAAAGATATTCATAAAATATTGGATATAGGAATTGAATATAGTAAATAGGTAAAACACACAATAAAAGAACAAGTAATAAAATCAACTAAAGGGGATGCGCCAGGGTAGCCCGCGAAATTCAAAAATAGTTTACCCGTTTAAACAAATAAGACCCTTTCTTTCTTGTGATCTCTTATTACAAGCAACACTTTTCTTTACAAAATTACGATCTACTGTTGGTGGTAGATTTAAATACAAAACTTTTAGAATGGCATATTAAATAAAAACTCTTATAATACCTTCGTCTGTTAGACAGACCCATTATGGCCGGAAACAATAGAAAAGTAATTGTGTCTCATTAGTAATAGACAAAAGGACAAATATGTGAAATAATCTAAATTATCTGTAGTAAAATACTTAAATAATAAAACAGTAACAAACAAAAACTATTCTAGAATTAAGTTAACCGTAGGTAAACATTGCTTTTTAAATATTTAATACAAGGTTTTATTATAATTTGTAAACGCACCCACAATACAGGAGAAATTCCTAGTATGGGGCAACGTTTTTATCATAAAAAAAGAAAGAAAGATGTTTCATATCTTAGAGATCTTAAAATCAATTTTTCTTCATAATAAATGAATGAGAAAGAGAGACCTCTATGTAATTACCAAAACCTGCTATAACAAAAGCATCAAAGGATGCCACCGATTTTTGCCCACTGCGGTTATTGACTTTTATGACTCTTTCTTTTGTTCGGACACGTGCAGGCTTAGGCTTATTGTAAAATTTCTAGAAATGTATTATTTAATAATGAGTAATTAACTACTTATTTGCTCGGAATCTAGGTAAAGGTCCGGCCGCGCTAAATTTGCCAAAGATGTAAACAACAATGGCCGCTCGAAATTGCATAAAATCGATATAAAAGTAAATTTTTTTTAGTAATGTTTGTTTTCGTCTAAATCTCCGAGCTAACTAGACGAAAACAAACATTACTTATAATAAATGTTATTTCGTGTTCGCGAGTTCGTCACAACAAAGCATATCACTCTCTTAAAAGGTATAAGTAACTGCTTTACCAAGTTTAACTCTGAATATTTTTTTTTGTTTGTTTCTCGTTTAATAATATTTATCAAATACTTTTATTGTTGTAAAACAAACTAGAAAGTATTCAATTACTTACACAAGTTAACATTTGCATGATAAAGTTTGCATCGTTAATAAAGTTTTATTTATAAATTAAGGTATTTTAAAGCAACAAAATTTACCATGACAATAATAAAATGATTTACTACTTACGCTCATATGCAGCTGCTCAGCAATTTGACTAATATTAAATCCTTGTCCATGCAAAATTATTGCATTATCGCTTTCCTAATAGGCTAAAACTTAAAGGGGGCGTGGCTTGGCGCCGCCGCAGGATTTAAGCGAAAAAAATTTTAAGTGAGCAGGCGGAAAAGTCCGTGATAGTACATTTACCGACGAGTTTGGAACACCTGCGACACCGCGACACCACCACACCGCGACACCGCGACACCTCTCCCACGCCTGCTGATAAAACTCAGAGGGCTGGTTGGCGGAGGGGGCGGCGGACGCAGAAGGGGCGGGGGGCTAGCAGGTGGGGGGAGGACGCTCGCACATTAGGCATGGTGCTGATAACCGCGAGTTATACGGCCAATTAGATCGGATTCATCGCTCTCTGATACGGGCCGGATAGCTTAACCAAACATTATCTTCTGATGGATTGCTCTGATCTATACTGACACTGTGCTATATACCTATAAAATATAAACTGTTTCTGCAGTGGCATCACATTGCATTGATAAAAAATACAACTCATCTATCTTATACAAAAACAAAACAGGTTTTTTTACACATTTAAAAAAAAAATACAATGTATGTACATACAAAGTTTTGAGTACCTATTTTATATATAGAGTAAACGACGACGTCGCGTATTACAACATCGTCAAATATGCATTTTTAATTCATTCATATCTTTAGAACGGGGAAGTTCGGGGTCAAGGTCAAAGACCAGGTGGCTTTGGTATAAGCTCGGCAACAATACCTAAAGTTTCAGCTTTACAATTCAAGACAGAAAAAAGTTGTGAGGAAAACAAATTCCATTTTCATACATTTGAAAAATATAAAGTCATTTTTTTAAAATCTATATTTAAAAAAAAACCCGTAATTACTAATTTATTCAATGTTTTAATGTACTCGACAAAACAGTATACTTGAAACTATCAAATAAAACATTTTATTTTTCAAAAATCCTACGAAAGGGAAGCTTGTTTTTCCGTCCACTGTGCGGCGCCTTCCTCCTGCAACCATAAATACCGAGCTAAACCGTGACAGTCATATTTATGTAGGTTTGGTATTGGTATAGTGGTAATATATGTGTATACTTACTGGTACAAAATAACTTACGCTCATTTAATTTTAGTTAAAAGAATAAACAATGGAATGAGTAGTCGCAGAATATAAGACATTGTACCATTATAATTGTTTCAAATCATACCATACATTTACATTTCATACCCTACTGCGACGAAGCCCAAAAGGAGGTAATGCTATAACTACCTCCTAACACTGGCATTTTACGATATTACTGCATGGCTCTCTCTTATATCAATGATTTACCAAAGATAACAATTCATCATAATGTCACTATTTGCCGACGACAGCACCGTAACTATTAATAACACTAACGAGTTACAATTAGAAAATGAAATCAACAAAACTGTCCAATCAATAATCGCATGGCTAGATAAGAATAATCTTAGGAAAAATATTGACAAAACAAAATTAATGTTGTTCAGACAACGACCAAAGGCATCTAATATGAAGCTAGAACACGGTAGCAAAATGATTGAAAACGTAGGTTTTTAGGTAACAAATTTTTAGGTTTAAATATAGATCAAAGGCTGGATTGGAAAGTACACACAGAGGAATTAAGCAAAAGAGTAAGCAAATCTGCTTATGCTCTTTATAAATTGTCTTCGGTCTTAGGTACCGACGCTTTGCTCACTGCATATCATGGCATCGTTGGCTCAATCTTAAGATACGGGGTTATTTTTGGGGCAACTCGTGTAATAGAAATTGTGAAAATTTTCATCTGGATTTTCTTCGCCGAACTGCCACAGACAACGTGTACTCAAATAGCTGGAGCTTGCCATGCCGTAAGTTACAGTATTGAATCTTAACGTTTTGATATGTTGGGACTCATCTTCTCCCTACAGTATGAGCTGGAGATTTCGGTCTTCCTCATTAATTTGCTCCTGGCGATACATTTTCTCTAGATCGCCGGTCAGGAGGTACTTGTGTTGTCTAGCGCATACTAGAATGGAGAATAGAGAGTCCTGCATATTTTGACCTATCCTATGAATATCATTGATTGACAATCCAGATGAAGTAGGAGCTGATCCATCAAAAACAACACGAATTTTAGTGGATTCGCTGCTTTCACACGGCGTGATGACACAAAAAATATGATATATTGGGTCTTAATACATCAGATTGTGAGAGATGACCCAACTGTTCATATTCTTTTATAAAGTTGACATATTGTGATTTAAGTTGCGGGTTCCTTCGGAATCCTTTCTATAAATGATGAAAACGTTTTTTTGCTAGTGTATATGATTCTCCAAGACAATTAGGTGAATCTATAAGTGGTAATCGGACAGAAAATCTGCCGCTATTTAAACGTGTCATATGAGTTAAAAAATGTTTTTCACATTATCTTTCATCGTGACTCAATGGCGATTTTAATGGCACTTCTTCAAGCTCCCAAAACTTTGACATTTCTACATTAAAATCATTTTCCGATTTAACTGAAGTCAAAGAACGATGACATTGAATATTATATTATTTAAATCGTTTATTTTGATTGGGCCAGAAACGAGCCAACCAAATTGGGTATTTTATTACGGCCTAGAGAACGTTGCTCGCAGCCAAGAATATCCCAAAACAAATCTGCTCCTATGAGTAGGTCAACAGCGCAGGATTAATTAAAACTAGGGTCAGCAAGGTGTACCTCAGTAGGTATTTGCATTTGCTGACTGTTTATTGTGTATCTGGGAATATTACTTACTTGTTAATTCCGGTAATATTAGAAAAGTTGTTGTGATGTAAAACGGTTTAATTAACGATTTTAACTGCGCCACACAACTCTGTGACTTTACTATTGACATGATTGCCGATGCCGACAATGTTAATATAATTGTTAATAATGATTTACGTGATAAACATAATTTGTCTCTGAGTGATTGCGTCATAAAAGACGATTGACTGCCGCAATCTAACAAGGCACGTACTTGTTCTGTTTTATTTGTTGTAGGGTTACATACCCCAACTAAGGCAGTAGATAGTAGAATATGTTTTGAACCCTGTGTAGTATAATTAGCTATCGTTCCACATGATGATGTGGTAGCTGCAGCAGGGGTAGTGGTATCTGCAGTAGGGGTTTTGGTACCTGCAGCAGAGGTTGTGGTGCCTGCAGCAAAGATTTAATTTATTAACTTCATTTATACGATCTTCCACACTCTTGGCCTTAAAAATAGGACAATCGTAGATTCTATGTTCACCCTGACAAACAACGCAACCTGAAGAAGATGAAGAATTACTTTGATAAGCAGATTGATATGTATCAGATTTATTATGCTGATGTTCGGCTTTATTGTTGGTACCTTTAGATGATGTAGAAGCCGATACCTTATTATTATTATGGCTTGATGAAGAGTGGTTTAGAGACACAAAGACATCTGCTCGATCAATTAAAAATTTATTAAACTGTTGTAAGTTAGGTATTAAATCAGCCACAGTGCCACGCCATTCTTCCCACTTAGTAAGAGTACAGTTATCTAGCTTAGAACACAGTATATGTATTAATAAAACATCCCAATTATCAACACGTAGCCCCAAGCCAGACAAAGCTCTCAGGTTCTTGGTAACGAGGTCCACCAAAAAGCGAAGTGACTTATCTGATTCGCAAAACATTAAGAAGACAAATAATGGCTTATTAACTGTCGCTTGTTATCATATCTGTCACATAGCAATTTCCAAGCAATACTATAATTAGAATTGGAGACTTCTAAGTTACTCACTATCCTAGCTGCATCTCCCTCCAAATAAGATAATAGATAGTGAAACTTATTAATAGGTGCAATGCGCTCATTATTATGTATGACTAATGTGTCACGAAATTCAAGCCAACGGAAGAACGTTCCGTTGAATTAAGCTATTTGTATCTGTGGCAGTTTGAACCCTACTTCGTGATTGTCAGCATTCAAAGAAGCAGCTGAACCATGGCTAGAATTGAGCATGTTGCCAGATTCATCGTGGCGGTTATTAGGCTGATGATCTTGAATGAGACTCTGAGCATTGGCAATGCTTGTTATGAATAATTGTTCGATATCATGCCTTTCATCAATCTCGATTGATAAATTACTCGAATTTAATATCTCAATCTGATTCTGCAAGTCGTCGAACCGAACGGACAGTGATTCAACTAAGTTTAAGTGTTAACTCGGCTAGTTCAATGCGTGTAACTGAATTCTTTGACAACAGACTCGTTAAATAATTTTTAAACTTAGTAATTTGGCCCTTTATTGAATGAGATCTTGTAATTCTTGCACAGAACCGTCATCCTTGCCCATTGTAACAATAAACAAAGTAAATAAAAGAAATGTGTATTTTTTAGTAATAAGAATTATATAAGTACGGTAAAACTATGCAAGAATACAATTAACTATTAATAAAATATTTATCTGACGTCCCTCTTCCTGTGTCACCTGTGGTCTGGAAGTACCGGTGCTGAACCCGACAGTACTCCGTGGATGAGGCTTGACTATATTGTAGGCCCCGGCCGTCTCAAATGACGTCACCGTTCCTGGAATGTTCGGCGAAAGAATCTTAATGACTTGCAAAAAATATTATTATTTACCTAGGCTTGAATCTAATTGATAATAATAGATAATACTTTAGAATGTATAGGTATCTACTTGTAGCTGTGATAGATACAATGTATCTTGTAAAATAAGTAGGTCATTCAATCGGTAAGACATTGACATAGCTAGGTACTTAGGTCAAAAAACAATATAAAGTCAATGAATTCTCTAACTAAGTGAAGATATTTATTTTAGGAATTATTTAGTTATTCAAGTACCTATCTGTATGAAATAAGCACATGTAAAATCTCGGGGTTTATGAATTGGCTGGTCGACTAATTTTGTCCGATTTTATTACATGGTTTCACTACATAATTTAAATAATATAAAATTACGTTTTTAAATGACAAGTTTCTGCAAAGTTAGGTACTGTATGTGTAGTGCTCTTACTAAGGAATTCTAATTTCGTAATTCTAATTCTAAGTAATTCTTACTTTAATAAAAAAGTATGTCTACCCTACTGAACGTTTTCCTTAAGGATTATAAAAAATGATTTATCTTTATAAGTATAACACTTACAGGGACGACTGATTCGTCAAATTTTAGTACAACATTTTTCACAATTTCTGATGTATCTACCTTCTACCTATAAGTTTTGGTTTATTAAATATAGTTCAAAATAATGATCTCTCAGTTGACGAGACGATCAACAAAAAACAAGATTTTCATTTTCTCTTGAATCAGCAAGATTTCAATCACGATTTTTGTTTCACAAATTTTCCCAGAAGCATAATTTGCATCATTCATTCTCCTGCCCTTATCCCAATTTATTTGGGGTCGGCGCAACATGTCTTTTTCTTCCATACTTCTCTATTAGTCGTCATCTCGGTAGTCACCCCCTTTCTAACCATATCATCATTCACACATTCCATCCATTGTTTCTTTGGTCTTCCCCTACTCTTATACCCATCGACATTCATACTCAAAACTCTCCTCACGACATTTTCCTCATTTCTCCGTAACACATGCCCATACCATGACAACCGATTTCCACACAACTTTTCAGTTATCGGTGCCACTTTCAGACTTCCTCTTATGTACTCATTTCTTATTCTATCCATTCGTGTAACACCACACATCCCTCTTAGCATTCTCATCTCAGCTGCATGCAATTGCCTTTCATTCATCCCTTTTGTGGCCCAACATTCTGATCCATACAAGACAGCAGGTCTAATCATGGTTTTATATATCTTCCCCTTAAGTTTAAGGGGAATGCGGGAGTCACAGATTGTTCCCGTGACCTGCCGCCATTTCATCCATCCAATGTTAATTCTGTGCTTAACCGTCCGATCTACTTCGGCATCGCTTTGCACGAGTGAACCGAGATACCGAAAGTCGGAGCAGACTGGGAAACGTGTGCCATCAAGCGCTATGGCTCCAGAACTGGAGAGACCGCCGAAATCGCAGAACATATATTCCGTTTTGGTTCTGCTGATTTTCAAGCCAACATTCTCCAGCTTCTGTTGCCATTTCTCCAATCTGCTCTGGATCTCAGGTACATCTTCACCGACGAGAACAATGTCATCGGCAAACAACATGCACCAGGGTGCCTCCTAATTTGCAATAAACATGATAATTATTCATACTTTTTCAGTATTAGGTCGTGTTTTACAAGATCACTCAATTGAAAATTGTCCACTCTGAGTGATCCATATAAACCGTTATAAATCTTAAACGTGGCTTTGAAACGAATCGAAATTTTGTTTAGCAGCTTTCACAAATCCTTCACAATTAATTAAAATGCAAATTATAAACACATAGGCAGTATATTCTTGGATACGCGTTATGGCTTTTTCTTCAGTTGTCCAGATTGAGAGATCCAGTTAATGAGTTCTAATTTTCTTTGTTTAGGTTTCACAAATTTTATACCTTACCATTAGTTACCATGAAGTTTTCACAATTATTTCCTAAATCCTCTTATAATTTGGTTGGGATTGGAAGAGTTTTTCGAAAAGATCTCTCAATCCACACGCACATAACAGAAACTATAAAATATGACCAATTGACATACTGTAACGGGCAAATCTTATCTATAAAATATCCTTGTGATCATAAAATAATTTATTCTGATTAGGATTCATATTTAAAAATTATATTTTCATCCAAACGTAAGCATGTGAAAAAAAATACCCTTTTAAAACATAAAAGTGATATTAAAAGATAAAATATAAAAGATATAAATATGGTGTCGCGGACTCTTTTATAGAACTATTTTAGGCGGACCAGATTGCCATACAATGTTCTTAGTTACATACAACTGTTTAGGCAGCGCATGTGCTAGACAAAAGTTGTGATAGCTCAGCTAAAATGCATGATGCATATTAAATAGCTTTCTACCAATGAAAACATTTTTAGAATTGGATCGTTAACTCCGGAGATTATCCCCTACATACATATAAACATACAAATAAAGACATCCTCTTTATAATATTAGTATAGACTATGCTAGATTGTAGCGCTCTCCACGTCCAGCCGGCCCCAGCAGCTCGGGGTCGCGGCGCGGTGGCGGCGGCGCGCGGCTGTATGCTACTGTGCACGAATTCCAAATACCGAGTCCCGCCTCCACTCGAGGACTGTTGAATGTTAAATGTTTCAGCCACTCATTTTGCCCATTGTGCCTATATCAATACAGTATCTAACAATAATTACGTATTTACTGAATTTGAGAACAAAAACATTGAGTGCCAACACTACTTTTGCAAAAATAATACTAGCATGATATTGTGAGAGTTCTTTATCTTAGTTCTGTTCTACATGAACAGCTTATCCAGACGACGACGTCACGAATACATTGCAGTGCTGTGTGTGTGCCTTTTTTGAAACCTTGTCTTGTGGCGTTTTGTTTGTTTAGCTGCTCGCTACTATTTATCGACCTCCCCGCGTCGCGCTCCGCGCTAGTGCCTCGCCCCCTGTGGTCCGTGACACCGCAAACGACGACGATGACGACGCTCCAAGTGATAGTCTCAAAGTAACTTTTTTTTTGTTTTTTGGTTTCACCTTCCAAAGACACCCGACCTCCGGAGAGTGAGGTCGGGGAGTGTGGGATTTTTACCTCACTAAAACCACCCCGGTGGTCACCATCTGCACATAGGGGTGGTCCCGGTTCCTCTTAAAAGACCAATTCCAGAACCACCCCTGTGCAGATACGATCTAGGCATATGTTATAATAAGTTAAGAATCGATGAAAAAACTCACCAATTCGGTTGTGAAAATTTTACTCGAAAAGGCAAGGAAGCCCTTTCCTCGTCCCGCCATGGAATAACAGGACATGAAATAATCCACTGAACAAGATTAATTCCATCGCGAAGTGCGGCAAGGTTCTTATTAAATAATTAAAGCTTTATAATATAAAATATAGCATATTTTGTTGTGAAGAACAACAAAATCTTTCTTAGCGTATCGATAGCATGGACTCGGCCCAGAATTCGGCCACTTGTTTGGTACCATCATCAGCGTCCATCAGTTCCTGTAACGTGCAGCTGACAGGACATGCAGGGCACGATATTAAGTGTCTCATCGTTTGTGGAACAACACCACACCACTTGAAAGGAGTCTCCCCGAGCGACGTATCTACAGACCCACCGTACGTCCGGCGCACCCTGAGCAATGTATAAAACCGGCTTTTTGCGTAGTCTCGATTAACATCGAAGGGCACGCCACAATTGCGGCGATAAGTCCCCTCTTTGAGGAGTGGCTAGAGAGGCGCCACGGCGCCCTCACCTTCCACCTAACGCAGGTCCTCACCGGACACGGTTGTTACGGGAGATTCCTGTTCAGGATAAGGCGGGAGGAAACGCCAGGGTGTCGCCATTGTTTGGATCGCCCGGAAGACACGGTGGAGCATACGGTGGAGGTCTGCCCGGCTTAGGCGGAGCATCGTCGCGTCCTCGTGACGGAGATCGGCGGCGGCGATCTCTCGCGTCCGGCCCTGGTTCAGGCCATGGTACGGAGCGAGAATGCATGGGAAGCCGTCACCTCCTGCAAAGCAGTAATGCTCGCAAAGGAGGAGGCGGAGCGCGTGAGGGAGAGGCAATCTCTGTGCCCTCACGCCCCTAGTCGCCGCAGGAGACGCCCTGGACGTCGGGAGTCACCAGCCGACTCTCGGCCACCGTAGGCGCGGGCTTGCGGGCGGCGAGCAATGGGCAGCTCGCCGCCCGGCAAGGACGAGGCCCGGGTCGACGGCGCGTTGTGTTCCACGCGCGCCTCAAAGAGATGTCAGCACGAACTGACGGGGCCCGCTAGGGTCGATGCCTGCCAGGGCCGCGGGTTGTTCGAAAGAGATACCATGGCCCCTGGCATAGGAAGGAACACGGGTGGGTTTTAGTCAGTAAAAGTTTGACTTCTCCCGTAGAAGTCATATGATGATTTCTCACCCAGAAAAAAAAAAAAAAGGTTTCTTACGAGACGAATCTGAAATTCTTTCTGACGTCTAGCGCAAAACTCACTGCGACATTCCTTGCGTTCAAGCATCCCTGCCGGCCAAACATCCCTGGACTTATGTTTATCGCCGAGATCTGTCACCCGAAGCACTGTAACGCAGTGTTTGCTGCTCCCGGCGTAAGCATACTATCCACCAAGTGCTCAAACGAGAACGGCATTTTGTTGTTTTAAAAGTGTAAGTTTTGATAAATGATTTTATTTCTATAAGTAGGTTTGTACGGACGCCAACACATCAAGTTACTACAATCTGTCAAATTTCTTTGATAGATTTTCAACTTTATCGTTAAAGCTTTAAGGTTCAAGGTTGATTGGGAAAATTTGACAGTTTCGGGTACCTGCTGGCGTCTGTACATACAAACACTTTTATACGTCAATAATATTTTAAAAACTAGACTAGGTCGGCGTTTCCTATCTAACTACTCTGAGATGAATGGCCGAAATAAGCTCAGAAGTCACAGTTTCTTTTAAAGTCCAGACATAATCTTAGTTAGATCATGTGAAGACCATGTAGACTGGTGTCTGATATAGGCAGCTCATCTCAGAACTTAAGCAAATCATTGGGCTCCCAACGATTTGACGAACAAAGAAAAAACATTTTGATAGGCCGCATAAGGACTCAAACTGCCAGACCATCAGTAAAATTAGCTGAGATACGAAAAAAAACAAAGGCCACGTACCTCGATGTGAACACCATTATGTGTGAAACCTAAATAATAATAACACATTTTATTGACATAAAAAGGTTACATCAAAAGATTCGAATACTGACCGTCGAAGAGGACAGACGTGTACTGTCGTGATTTGACTTGCACCACATGTGGTTGGTTGACTTCTGCCCCATATTCCTAATATCATTTCAATAGCAGTTTTTGTTGAATACGCATATTGACGTCTAACTACCCACTTATTGAAAAAGGTGAAAAGTTTATAATTTAATTGATGTGTCACTACAAAGTGATAAATTAAAATAATTTATCACTTTGTAGTGTTTTTTTTTGAAAGTCGGTTGTCTATTTTTTTTTTTGTTTTGTAAAAAGTTTTTATTTTTCACTTTTTTGTTGTACCGTCCCCACACAAATTCATATATAGGTAGGTACTTAGATTAGAGGTACCCCAATAACAACTTTGACAGAAATGAGGGTGTAACGTGGTATACTGAACACATCTGCGTACCCCTTTAGAGGGTACATGATGTGATGATGATTGCGTAAACAATGCATACATAAGCGATAGCAGCAATCGCGGTTGATTTGCTGGCATTTATTGAAGAGTTCCGTTGTCTTTCTCCGAAACTCATCATCAGAAGGCCAATTCCCGTAAATAAAAACTTATAAATCTAGTCGCAATCTCATCTCAGCGACAATCAATGTCAAAAACTTGACAAAAATGTAGAGAAATTAGACATATTTTTGACAGATTGAGACTGATATCAGACTGTGAATGTTCTTTACATCTTTACGAAATTTAAATGGGACCATTTCGGAATAAACCTCTTTCGACAAAATAAAAAAATGCATGAACCGTATTCATAAATTGATGAATTCGAACACATGACTTATTAACATTTATCAATGCATTCATGTATGTATGTATGTATGTATTTATTTATTTCTCAGTATTATGGTTACGGCATGCGAACACTTCCGGAGATCATTACAGAGTAAAGCTCTAACAATAGTCAGCCAGTCTGTGAACTGTTGACAGAGTTGAAGTGCACTTTAATAATTCACAAATATTGTCGGCGTCGCTTTCAATAATCGCTGGCCTGCCCGGTCCGGTCTCGTCTCGCACGACCCGGTGAGGCGCCGCCGTCTGCTTCATTCGCCTCTAATTCGCTTTCCGTGTCGCGCGCTCACCTGTGATCGCTGTCCAATCACTTATAAATTAATGAGCCCCCCACGCCGTCCCACTCATCTAGTGGGAGCAGCCATTGCGTAATACATCGCTGACCGACAATTGAATAACACCCGTCTGATTTCCGTTTATAGTCCGGTCAATTTAGACATTCACCCTTGCATAAATTCCCAGAAAGCTGAAAATTTGCATGGACGTTAAGACCAACATTGTAATGAAATTGTGAAAAGTCCCCATCGATTCCATGTCTGCAAACAATTTAATTCAAGGTCTAAGTTCGCAAAAATGGATTTTTTAGATTTTTCAGCGAAACGGTTACTTTTATGATAAAAATATTTCAGACAAAAATTGTAGATCATGCAATTGTCTACAAAAATTGTCGTCACACTTTTTTTCATAACATTAACGATTTCTGAGAAATAGTGATTACAAAATTTACTTTAGTTGTATTCTCCATTATAAGCATGACTACGCTGCCTTGGCTAATTTTAACATAAAAGTAACCGTTTAGCTGAAAAAAAAAAATATATAATTTTGTGAACTTTGACCTTGAATACATTTTTTTGCAGACATGGGATCGATGGGGACTTTTCACAATTTTGTTACAACTGTGTCCCTCACGTCCGGACATTTTCAGCTTTCTGGGAATTTATGCAAGGGTACCCCTATTTTTACGGCTAAATTGACCGGACATTAGTTCATCAATCTGTGTCTACTACTACGTCTTATAAAATGTTACCGCTCCGTGAGAGCTCGTCAAAATACTTTCAGAGGTCGAGCACATACGTGGCCAGTAAAACCTACTATAGTACCGGTCAAGTCTACGGAAAAAAGAGTAAAGTATGCTTCGGTGGATTGAATCACGTAACATGCTTACAATATTGCATAAGGTTGGCAAAGAAAGAAATTGTGAGAAACCGTCATTGTGGTGGCGTAGGTTCTAGGAGTACAGGATCCGTGCGCAGTACTACACGTGTGTTCGTAGTGCGTCCTGCACATGCTTGTTGGAACAAATACTTACAAGAAATGTTAACTTCCGTATAACGAGAGTTCTCACTATCGACTTGAGTGTATTTTTTTCTCTAGCTTAAGTAGGTTTCCAAGGTACCTAATGTAATAAATAACTTAAGCAAACAAATAGATCATTAATTTATTCACTCTGAACACATAAAATTATGCTTTTGGTTTTCTGTCGAATTCTATTTTTTATTACAGAAATCCATTTAGAACTAGCAAATCTCATCGAGCTCCGAGCCACGAGGTAACGTAACTTTACAGGCTACGAATACAATAACATCACAGATGAGCTAGGTACTCACTTGTGCTGATTATAAGTATACTTCTTCACATCAAGCGACTACACCGGTATCACATTATGATCGTATCACCGTATGTCGAGGACGAGCTGTGATAAAACTCAGCAGGTGTGCGGTGTGGGGGGCGGGGGCGGGGGGCAGGGGGGCCGGGGGGATCGGTAATGTACGGCGTGATACGGAGGATATCACTCGCGGCGAGGGGGTCATAAAAATGCGGTAATTTGTACGTTATCGAGGCGGCACCGCCGCGCCACGTAAGTATTGAACTTATGCATGACTTACAAAAACCGAACTATGTATCACTAATACTATACTCCACACTAGGGATGGTGTACTTTTGTCACATAACTATCGTGCTTGAATTTATGGAATTGTAAAAAAGATAACTACCAAGTCACATACTGTATGCATGATGTGTACGGACGACAGCAGGTCAAGCTACCCGAAACTGTCAAATTTTCCCAATCAACCTTGAACCTTAATGCTTTAGCGATAAAGTTGAAAACCTATTAAAGAGATTTGACAGATTGTAGTAGCTTGATGTGCTGGCGTCTGTACATGGCAGGTAAAAGAAGGGACATCAGCCTGTTCGTGTTTTTATTGCACTTGTGTTAGTTTAGAGTTGCTCCCTTAGTAAAAGGAGTTCGTTACAGTATGCCCCTTATTTTACCTGTTTGTAGCCAATTTTCATAAGTAGGTAGGGGAAGAGTGTCCTCGTTGTCTCAAGTACTAGTTGTCACAAGTTCAATATTTAATAAACTAAACGGATTTTCGGAACGCAAATATTGACAAATCGGAACGCATCCCAGTGCTACCAACATAAGAAAGTGTCATGGCCGCTAGTCTCCCGTGTCGTCGTGTGTTGTGAAATAATTAAAAATAAGTTTGGTGAGTAAATTTTATCTATTACTTTGAGCTTAGTTATTGACTATGTTTAGTTATGTATTATGTTGTTTCTCATATATTTTGAGAAAGAAAATAGTCAATTTTAATGTAACTACGAAAGTGTTCTCATTTGTAAACATTTAGAGATTATTATTTGTGTGTTTATATTTTTTTGTCTCTGGTACATGTTGTCTCAATATTTTTGGGGCTAGTTGTCACTGTGACAACAAACCCCAGTAAACATTGAAATATTCTAACAAATACTATATTTTTTGTTTCATGTAGCAGAGATGCCTAGAAATAGAAAAAGACTGACTGATCGCGGCCAGACGACCGCAGAAATCATGATGCAAGCGGTGAGTGCTGTGGGCCCTAGCAATTCTATAAGAAGTGTTGCCAAAGATTTTAATATTAACTATAGGACACTCGCAAGATATTATAAAAAATACAAAGACAATGAAAATTCTCCTGCGTTATCTGTGGGGTATGTAAAAGTAAGACAAGTTTTCAAAGATGATGAAGAAGAAAACTTGTCAAAATATTTACAAAGAGCCGCAGATATATATTTTGGACTGACTCCGATTGAAGTCCGTAAATTAGCATATCAATATGCTGTCGCTTTAGATCGTAAATTTCCCGAAACTTGGAAAAATAATGCTATGGCTGGTGAAGAATGGTTGAAAGGCTTCATGCGGCGACATCAAGAACTAAGCGTTCGAAAACCTGAGGCGACTAGCCTTGCTCGAGCAACTAGCTTCAATTCTCATAACGTGAATTTGTTTTTCGATAACTTAGGAAAAGTTTTAGAAAAGTACAAGTTTGAAGGGCATGACATATGGAATGTGGATGAGACAGGCATCACTACTGTCCAAAAGCCCCAAAAAATTGTTGCTCGAAGAGGCATGAAACAGATTGGCGCCCTGACTTCTGCAGAGCGAGGGACTTTAGTCACATTAGCTGTTGCAGTGTCAGCTGCAGGAAATAGCGTACCACCCTTTTTTGTGTTTCCTCGAAAACATTTCAAAGACCACTTTGTCAATAGTGGACCAACAGGATCGACTGGTAGCGCCAATCCATCCGGCTGGATGAACGAAGACTGTTTTTATATATTTATTCAACAATTTGTGCGATACACTCGCTGCAGCTCTGAACGACCACTTCTACTTTATTGGATAACCATGATTCGCATTTATCTATAAAAACATTAGATTATTGCAAGGAACACGGAGTTGTGGTGTTGTCATTCCCGCCTCATTGTTCTCATAAGCTGCAACCATTAGACCGTTCTGTTTATGGACCCTTGAAGAGGTATGTCAATGTTGCTTGTGATGACTGGATCAGGAATCATCCTGGTAAAACCATGACGATTTATGATATTCCTGCTATCGTCAAAATTAGTTTACCACCAGCCATAACTCCCCAGAATATAATGTCTGGCTTTTCAGTGAGTGGCATATGGCCGTATAATCGTAACATTTTCACTGACATAGACTTTGCACCATCTTATGTAACCGATAGACCTAAAACTAACCAAGAAATCGATCAGGCTATACAAAGTGAAGAATGCGTTGCTCCAAACGCGGAACATACCCCAGCTTCTTGTAGAACACCCTCCCCAACTCCTGGAACTAGTGCAGCTACTCCTCCAACATTAAATTTACTAACGCCTGAAATTTTACGACCATTTCCGAAAGCTCCAGCTAAGAAAACGACTTCCAATCGGAGAAAAAGGACTACGGCAATTTTAACTGAAACCCCGGTTAAGAATGCGTTAGCAGAGCAACAAAAAATGAGAAAAACGAAGGCAAAGGTACCTACGAAGAAGAAAAATAAGAAGCAACAACAAGTGAGTAGCGAAGAAGATGAAGATTTGGATGATACATCATGTTTGATATGTTTTGAAACATGGTCAAGCAGCAAACCCAATGAAGAATGGGTTCAGTGTACAAAATGCAAAATGTGGGTGCATGAAAAATGTGGTGGGAACAAGGACTTGTTTTATTGCTGCCCAAATTGTGCCTCCGACGATGACAGTGATGTGTGACAACGAGGACTTTTACCTGTGACAACCTACCCCATGTCGGGGGTAATTTGTCACACTCGACTTAATTATTTGATTCTCAAAATAAGCGTACAAATTAGTTATTTTTTTAAGTTTTAAGAGTGATTAATGAAGGCTGAAATACCAAATATAAGATTAATAAAGAAAAATTGGTAGTTTTATTTCAATTCTCTTAATTAAAAATGTTTATTTAAATTTTGAGACAACTAGGAACCAGCTCCCCTACTGTTTTCAACCCTTCATACCTACACTACATAGATGATCGGCGAGCAGGGCGGGCGGCGAGTCACTCATTAACATGAACATTTCCATTCGCAACTAAATTCATCATTCCTTCGATGTGTTGACCTTTTTCACATGAATTCACTCACTTACTGATATTTATGATACCGGACGGCTAGCTTCAATATTTATTGTGTTCTATCTGTACTCGTAGTACGCAATGTCCGCTCGGGGAGGAAGGAAGCATGTTTTTGGGTTTATTATTTTTATTGCGATCTTGATTTACCGCACCACGCAGGACGCTATACTGGCGACTCCCCCGCTCTCCGACACAGTTGATCGCTCGGCGCACGTCAGTGTGGACGGGCGCTGTAGGTCGCGCCATGCCATGGGTTTAACTCACGTCAGTCTGTACATGCAACTGAACAAACCAGAAAGGAAGTAATATGTTCTTACGCTGACGTATTAGCGTCACTCCAAATGGAAAGAATTGGGCGGACAGCTTGAGTTTCCTAAGAAAGCGTTGCCGTCGTTATACGGCAGCAAAATGACGATGGGTTTAATTAAAAACGTTATCTTTATTGGCACCTTTTCTGGAACTAGGCATCGGTATGCCTTCTACTGCAAGAATGGTGGATGTGACGTTACGAACGGTCCAGAAGGTGAACCGAAGGTATGAAGAGACTGGAAACCATCTGAGGAGACCTTGTAATGGCAGACACAGGTGTACTAGTGCCCGAGAAGACCGTTATATTGTTTCCACTGTGTTGAGAAATCGCCACCTTAATGCAGTTGAAGTCGCTTAATGCAGTTGAAGTCCAGCAACAGCTTCTTCAGACCCGAAGGGACTACATTAGTGACAGTACAGTGAGAAGAAGACTTGCTGAAGCAAATCAGAAAACCCCGAAGACCAGCGAGTGGCCCCAAACTCGAGAGAGAGCATCGAGTAGCGAGACTGCGATGCGCCCGTGAACACATACAGTGGGAAGAAGAAGAGTGGTCAAGAATTTTGTTCACAGATGAGTCTCGATTCTCACTTTACACTTCTGATGGAAGGCGAAGTGTCTACAGGCGGCCTGGTGAGCGATACCTTCAAGACTGCTTCTCAGAAAGAGTCCAGTACGATGGAGGCAGTGTGCGACCTTCTGAAGATATGCCAGCCCATACATGTGTATGTGCTGGCATATCTTCAGAAGGTCGAACAGAGTTAATGGCTATAGACAATGGCACTCTGACTGGGGAAAGATATGCCCAAGAGATTCTCAATGAGTATGCAGGGCCGTATTTAGCAAATATGGGTGATGGATCGATGCTGATGCATGATAATGCCCGGCCACACACGGCTCAGGTCGTGCAAGAGTATATTCAGGAGGTTGGTATCAGCGTGATGGCTTAGCCATCAAGAAGTGCTGATCTCAACCCGATTGAGCACGCCTGGAATGAGCTAGGGAGGCTAGTCAGAAGCCGCAGACCACCACCTTCCCACCACCGTCAGGGCACTAAAACAGGCCCTGATTGAAGAATGAGAGAATATTCCCCAACATCAGCTCCGAAACCTCGTGTTCAGTATGCCAAACCGGCTCGAAGCTGTAGTCAGAGCCCGAGGAGGCAATACCAGTTATTAAAAACTAAATAACATGTAAAACATACTTATAAATTTTAATTGACTTTTTTGACACTAAGGTAAAAATGACTATTTTTATTCTTTTATCTTTTTTTTTAAGTTAAAAATGTTACTAGTAGGTATATAGTTTACTACTTTCAAAGAAAGCTGATAAAATTTGCTATAAAACGTTTTTTTTATTTTAAATCTCTAACTTCTATAGTCTAGAAAAAAATTAAATTTTAAAAGTGTAGTACCTACTTTGTTTTGCAAGCCAGTGTATAATATTTCGCAAAAAAAAAATTGTGTAAGAGGATTACCTACTCGTCGGGCATGTAATTATCCGGTCCATTTTACTAGCCGGATAATTGAGATACTTCCAAAATACTATTACAGATATTTTGGATTCCACTGTAAAAAAGTTAAATCAAAGTAATATAAGTTTCCAATCCACATTTTCATTACAAAAACTCACCAACAATTGTGTAAATATACAAGTAACGAATCCCAACATTAAAAAAAGTTTTTAAAATAACAAGACTGGAATCCGACCCTAACATAGTTGCGAAAAGGCTAGGCAGATGATGGAATGTTAAAAGGTATAATTATCTTCTTTAATATAATAAATCACTTAAAAAGTGCCAAATCTACCTACTTATCTAAAGAAAACAATGAAATAGAATTTCGCAAGTTAGTAATAATCTATTTCCTGGATAGGTGACCATCTTTACATACCAAGACCCCTCCTTGTTCGTAAAGCACGTTAAGCAGTTGGTCCCAGCTGTCATTCGTGGATCTTTGATAGTCGTTACGGGTAGTCAGAAGCCCGTAAGTCTGACTACAAGTCTTACCAAGGGAGTATATTACCCAGTAACTGGGTTGTGGAGGTCAGAAAGACAGTCGCTCCATGTAAATACTGGTACTTAACTGCATCCGGTTGTCTAACCGGATGCAGTCCCTCCCTGGCCTTTTCCCAACTTAGTTGGAAAAGTTATAGGTAAGGCTGGGCAGATGGTGATAACAGAATAATTATAAAGGATTCGTTCTGAATAAACGGAAAAATCTTATGATTGAATGTTCTAAGCTTCAATTAACATACTTTATGAGCAGTCATTCATTTTAGTAGCGCGTTTTTTTTTTGTAGCGCGTCTGGCATGTTCGCTGAAGCGAGGTTAGATGATTTTTATGCCGCTATGCGCAAGCGATGTGCGAGTATGCTGAAGCGATTCAGGGGTAGCCCCAACAACATACTGGCTACACTGGCGGACAAAATTGTTGGGCCTTTCATTAGGCACTGGGCAGTTAGGCATGTGCGTACTGGCGTACATGCCGCCAATTAATTTAAGCTTTTTATGTACTAACAATAGGTTAAGATTTTACTAACACTATATGGATCAATGGTCTGAAATAAATAAATTATTATTATTATTATTTTAAATAAATTTTGTAAATTCTACTTCAAAAGTATGCTGAAGAGTTCAAAATCTTCGCCAAGTATCGATAATAGTTACTAATTTTGTATATTATTAATATGTCCTTACTAGTCGTTAGATATGCGAGTTTAGTACTTTTGTCGAGTGAAGACGATAGTATCTAGGTATCTACTATGTACCTAGTGGTGCACGACTATGAATGATTTATTTCAAAACTATTAGCAAACCAATCAACAAGTAGCTACAGTAGTTATATTTGCAAGTTTCCAACACGATTAGTAGTTACAAAATAGTTCAAATGATTTTATGATGATTATAATGGGGAAAAGGGAATGGATTTTCCTTAAGGCATCATTATATTGATTAACGATCATTCAGAACTCGGGATTTAGATTTTTTGTATGAATTGATTTCCATCGTTTGATTTGAATCGATTCAAAGGCCGAAATTTTCACATAACTGCATTATATTATTATGGTCATCCCTAAAGTTGACATTTGACTTGATTTTTTTATCATGGGACGCAATGAAAGTATTCCCAATCTGCTTACCTTTGACTTCATTTGTAGGTCAATTAAAAGACAAGTGGTATTATGTGTTTATGTTAAAATAAACTCCATCTTATAATTTTAAGCGCTAAAAATAGAAAAATAAGGTTAAGAAACCTAAAAGCTCGAAATGGTTTTGGAATCAGCGTAGAATTTTTTTCTTTACGTACCGAATTGCAAATAAACAAAAAATTCTGTAACTTTCACCATCCAATTCAAACTCAAACTCAAAGTATTTATTTCAATTAAACCGATTACAGGCACTTTTGAATTTTCCAACTAACCTTTGGATTGGGGGTACAGGTCTTTTTTTCTTACGGATAATCGGTATACCTACTTCTATTTGTTATGAAAGCTAGATTAGCATGTACAGACGCCAGCAGGTCAAGCTACAATCAACCTTGAACCTTAATGTTATAGCGATAAAGTTGAAAATCTATTAAAGAGATTTGACAGATTGTAGTATCTTGATGTGCTGGCGTCCGTACATAAACAACAAAGAAAAAACTTCTTTTCGTTTTCTATGAAGAATGTAATGCTGGCGTGCAAGAAATACCTTTTCTACCCGACTATGCTAGAAGTAAGAGTTATGATTTATGTTTAATAACAGTACCATAATTATCACCGCTGCAATAAAAATAAATAGGAACACCCTAAAAAAACCAAGCCTCTAACTGTAAAGGCCTAACTCTACAAACCTTTCATCTTGGCCAAAATGTATGGCTTGCCCGTTCCCTAGAACTATCGCATGACATAACATTAAATACCAGTGACTTAATTCTTACCATAAGCCCATATGAGTTTCGTGCAACGGCCGTAAAACGGCCAAGCCGTACATTTTGACCAAGATGTAACGTTTGTAAAGTTAAGCCTTGTAGAGTTAGGGGCTTGGCTCTACATTAGATCTGATAAATTTTTAACAGTGAAAGCGTTATGTGAGTCTTGGCAACCTTCTTTACATGAAATGATTTGGTGGGTAATAAATATACCAATACCCATCAAATCATTTCATGTAAAGAGAGGGGGTTCTCTGCCTTTTCGCCGAAAATTGTTTGCCAGATTTTCACTTGCCAACCAACGTTTTGCAGAATTTTATTTAGCCGAATAATCATTTGCCAACTTATCATATAATTTTGTTTTATTTCCCAACCTCACAGTTACCAACTGTACGTTTGGTCTGCTTTTCATAATGACACTTTTTAAAATGCCAACTTTTAAGTAGCAGAATGTTTTAGTTTGCGTAATATTCATTTAGTTGTTTATTGTTTACCAAATCTAGTTGGGTCAAGAACACGGTATTAATCTTGCACCAAAAGTATGTGTGTTAGATTTCGAAAAAGCTGCAATACTGAGTCTTCGATCAAATTTTGAAGAAATTTATTTACAAGGATGCCATTTTCATTTGGGACAAATTATATACAGGTAGTTATTGTTATTAATTATTTTTTTTACTTTATCTTTAATGTGAGCTAACCTAACTTAACTGTTTCCTTTTACAAAAGCGATTCGCTTCTGTCACATCGCCGGCCGCTGCCGCGGCACGCTCGCTTCGCTCGCTCGGCTCGTGCGTTGTTTGTCATACTTTAACCTAACCTAACCTAACTTATCTGTTTCCTTTTACAAAAGCGATTCGCTTCTGGCACATCGCCGGCCGCTGCCGCGGCACGCTCGCTTCGCTCGCTCGGCTCGTGCGTTGTTTGTCATACTCTAACCTAACCTAACTTAACTGTTTCCTTTTACAAAAGCGATTCGCTTCTGGCACATCGCCAGCCGCTGCCGCGGCACGCTCGCTTCGCTCGCTCGGCTCGTGCGTTGTTTGTCATACTCGAACCTAACCTAACCTATCGTAACCTTAGACTTCTGTTGCATACTTATTAAAAAAAACTTAATTGTTTTAAGCAAGTTCAAGACCAGGGTTTCAGTGTTTGTTAGCACTCAGTTTTCTGGAGGAATCTGAAATATACGTATATTTCAACAGCATCTGGAACTGTTACACTGACAAAACGTCATTCGTCTAATAGTTGTGTGGCCTAGTGAAATGGTTGACAAATGATAAATGTCCCAAACGTTTTGTGTCATTATAATAATCGGCTTAACAATAATTCTACCAAATGAAACGTTGTCAAACAAAAATTTGCTAATCGTTAGTTGTCAAAGTGAAACATCGGCGAAACGTTGGTTGGCAAGTGATAATCTGGCAAACAATTTTCTGCGAAAAGGCAGGACACCAAAGAGGGGGTTCCGTAAGATGTATTCATCGTACGGAATCCTGTCTTTCAACGCGAGTTCAACTCACACTTGTCCGGTTTTTTTTGTTTCTCTCTATCAAAGAGTGACATTTGCTTCTCGACTTCAGTTGTGTTCAGCAGCAGAGAGAAACTGAACAATCATTAAGTTTCATCATCATGTTCATCGCGGTCGCCGTCGTCAAGTAAAGTCGAGCTCTGGGCTTTTGCCCATGAAAGCCTAAAGAGTCAAAGTGCTTGCTCCACTTTTGAATTATCATTATAAAGAATCTATTAATTGTTTCACTCGATAGATTTTTAAAGATATCGCATGAATTTTCACAATTTAATGATTGCGAATACCTGTTTTACTAAAACACAATGTAAAATGTTTTGTTATCACCGATTTTGATTAAGTCTATAATACTTTGGAAGCATGAGGAAAGTTCACTCATCCTCCATAGAAAAGGGAGGATCCTCCGACCAGACGGGTGTTGTGTCTGGCGGGCAATTGCCCAGCGACTAATGTCGGGAGAAGTTTGTATGTATGCTATTTGCGCGGTAAACTCTGCTTGCGAGATGCAGGATTTGTGTGACGTCAGTATGCGTTGTTCGCATGTGGCGCTGTAGATACCGCTACAATACGTATAATAAAATCGTGGCGAAATCAAAAATATACTGTATATTTCACAAAAACAAAAGTGGTTACAATAAATATATGTAAAGGGTTTTTCAATAGGGACGCTCGAACTTTCACAGCGTATAGCAGCCATCTTGGTAAAGCGATAGCTGTCAAATTTGGCGGGAATATCATCAAAATCAGTGCTGTGTTCCCCTAACGTTCCGTGCATTGCGTCCAATTTATAGCATTCATGGCCGTCCTACAGAGTCCACAATCCATCGTTTAATGACTAAATTTGAGACAACTGGGTCGGTGATCGATGAAGCAGTGCCTGTACATCAAAGAAACGCAAGATCGTTGGAGAATATTGTTGTCCATTCCACGTCGAGCGCAAGAGCTGGGTCTTTCTGCGACATCAACTTGGCAGATTTTGCGTAGAAACTTGGGTTTTCATCCATACAAAGTTCAATTAACTCAAGGGCTAAAACCAAACAACCACAGACAGCGCCGTGTATTCGCTGATTGGTCTTTAGAGCATTTGGCGGCTGACCCTGCTTTCTGAAAAAAAAATCATCCTTAGTGATGGGGCTCATTTCTGGTTGAGTGGCTTAAATTGTTGGATTTGGAGCGACGAAAATCCACGGGAGATTCATCAGGTGCCTCTGCACTGCGAAAAAGTCAGTTTTTGGTGTGGATTTTTGTCTGGCGGAATCATCGGCCTTTATTTCTCTTTTTTTCTATTTATGTATTTGTTTACCTAGTTCTAAGAGTTTTTTTTTTATCATTGTCCCTCTCAACCAAAGCACCTGCCATCTAATCTCTTCACCACCCTTGGTTGACTGGTAGAGAATGCCTAAGGCATTAAGTCCGCCTTTGTACCTTTTTTGGTGCAAAAAGATTAAATAAATAAATAAATAATAAATATTTCTTCGAAGATGCGCAAGGAGCCGCGCTGACTGTCAATGGCGACCGATATCGGACGATGATAATAATTTTTTTGTGGCCTAGGATAGATGGTATGGACCTCACAAACATGTGGTTCCAACAGGACGGCGACACTTGCCATACTGCACGGGAAACATTAAATTTATTGGATGAGAAGTTCGAGGGCTTCGTCATCTCGCGTGGTGGCGACATCAACTAGCCACCGAGATCGCATTGAAAGGCAAGTCTAGCAAATAAGAGGGTATCTTGTTATAAAAGGTTATACCAAGCCCAACAAATGAGTTATGAACCTTATGAAGCCGGTGAAAGGGAGCACGTAGTTTGTCCTTATTTCTAGTGTTAACACTGTGAATATCACTGTTTTTAGAGTACAAGTGTAAATTTTGCCTAATATATAAGATGTTGGCGAAGATGAATTGTGATGCAACCGTGAGAATACCAATATATTTAAAAAAATCTCTTAGAGAAACTCTGACACCTAGCTGGTAAATTGCTCGAATAGCTCGTTTTGGAAGGACAAATATATTTTGTATATCAGCGGCTTTGCCCCATAGCAGAATACCGTAGGACATAACGCTGTGACATAACTAAAATAGACTAAACGAGCTGTATCAACGTCAGTGTATTGTCTTACTTTCCTGACAGCGTAGGCAGCCGCACTGAGCCTTCCTGCTAGACTTGATATATGAGGTCCCCACTGAAGTTTGGCATCTACTGTTAGTCCTAGAAAAACTGCCGAGACTACAGTTTCAAGCACCTCTTTATCTAGGACAATGTTGGGTCCTAGATTTCTAACATTCGATAAGGCGAACTTTACACATTTCGTTTTCTTGGCATTAAGAACTAGGTTATTTGACGTAAACCAATCTGTAACTATTGAGAGTGCACTGTTTACGTCGTCAAAATCTTGTCTATTCCTGTCTAATTTAAAAATAAGAGAGGTATCATCTGCAAACAGTACAACGTCACAGATGCCCTTCACATGGAATGGTAAATCATTTATATATACTAAGAACAAGAATGGACCCAGTATTAAGCCTTGCGGAACACCTAACTGAACTGGTAGCCCGGAAGATTTCACACCATTAACATCTACACATTGGAGCCTGTTATGTAAATATGAAATTATTACGTTGAGAGCTTCGTTTTGGACACCGTAATGACATAACTTACGCAAAAGCGTGTCATGGTGCACGCAATCAAAGGCTTTGGAGAGATCACAGAAAACTCCAATAGCATTTTGCAATTTCTCCCATTCGCCAAATATGTGTCTCAGCAGAGCAACACCCGCATCTGTAGTTGAACGACCTTTTGTAAAGCCATATTGCTCATTATGTAGGAGGCTATTTAAATTAAAATGTCTTAGCAACTGCTTGAGTATTAACTTTTCAAAGATTGTGCTAAATGCAGGTAAGATAGAAATAAGCCTGAAATTGCCAACGTCATTCTTATTACCCGATTTAAATAATAGTATCACTTTACTACTCTTCTGAGGTCAGAAAAAGTTCCTAAATCAACATATTTATTAAAAGTAACAGCTAGATAGTCTATTATATTACTTAAAAGTTTAATGGAGATGCCCCAATAATCACCGGTGTTTTTAGACTTAAACTACATTTAGGTACACAACTATGTAAAAGATGTTTAGCTTTAGACCACGACAAATTTAAGGAGCGAGTCGTAGTTATCGGTATGTTGGCAAAAAACTCATTAAATGCCTCAGCTACGTCAGCTGCTTTATTAACTAATTTGTTGTCGACCATAATCTCAAGTTGTTTTTCTTGTTTAACCGATTTACCCGTTTTATTGTTAATTATTAACAATGAAACCATTGTTAATAATTTTCCAAGTGGTTTTTACTTTATTATTAGAATTTTTAATTGTATCGCCTAAAAATTTGGTTTAGCAAAAGCACTAATCTTTTGATTTTCAAACCATATAATTCGTATAGTCTCGCTCTACTTTTATAAATACATGGAGTAGCCCATTGGTTAAAGCCAATAGAGGATCCATTAATGTTATAAATAGTTTTGGTCTTGAAAGTAGATTGGTACTCTTTTTGCACAACATCAAAAAGGGCACCATAAATTTCATTAGGATTCTCGTATTCTACTATAGATGGTGTAATTCTATGAGCTATATTATTTTTAAACAGTTTGCAACGACTAGCTGTATAAGGCCTGCATTCGAGTTTATGCGGCTTTTTATGTAATGGCATGGGGAAACTAGCTAATAAACGAACAGTGGTCGGACGTTAAGTCAGTTAAAACTAATTTATTTTTGGCATCACAATCACTAAATATGTTATCAAAACAAGTTGACGAAGATGTTGTGATCCTAGTAGGTTCAAAAAATAAGTTAATTAAATTATAAGACCTAAAAAGATTGAGAAGTCTAATACTTAATGGAGTAACATCTAAAATATTTATTTTGAAATCTCTACATAAAATAATACTTTTGTTACTTGATTTCAACCTGTTGAGAGAATCCTCCGTTACCGATTCGAAACTAATAAAATCCCCAGAGGGGGTCGATAAACGCAAATTAAAACATATCGCTCAAGTTTAGCACAAGACAACTCTATAGTGCGCTCGATTGAAAGATTAACTAAATCTAAACGTTGTTTACATTTCAACTTGTTTGAAACAAGAACTAAAGAGCCACCGCGAATAGCACTTTTTCTCACAAATACGCTCTGTACGGTAAAGTTTTCATCATTGATAAACACTACTTCATGTTCCTTCAACCAGTGTTCAGTCAAACATAACAATTGAACATCACAGTTCTCCATAAATAAACTTAATTCTAGCCGGACTGACCCTGCATATTTTGATGTACCTACAACATTCAACATATGCGGCTGACCCGTTGTCGCACCTAATAGTTTAAACTACAAGGCGTATCAAAAGTAGTGTTAGTATCGGTACTAACAGTAATCGATGGTACACCAAAACTACAGCTGCTGAGACCAAAACTATAGCTGCTGGCTAAAAATATGTGGCTGTTATTTTAGTATATTGTGGTGTCTTACGACTTCCACGCAAACGAAGTCCCTGGCAGAAGCTAGTAAAATATAAAAAAGGAATTATCCGAATTATTCGTTTTATCCGGATATTAAAATGAATGATATCCGGATAATATATTCGATGAATATCCGGACAATTTGGATATCCGGATAGCGTGCCCTAATATTACACGCGAGCAGTTCCGCCTACATCGAGAGCGTGGTTCAACTTCGCTACCTAATGTGTAAGCAAGATTAAGCAACGCTTCTAAGAATTTTTTTTGTTTATGTTGGTAAAAGCACGTTCGAGTGTTGGCGTGGGTTCACACACCGCGTGCTCCTGCAGCGAGCCCGATCACGAAGACTCGCGCGCCGCAACGACCCACTCGTTCCGAAGGCTCATTATTTAAATGCATTGTTAATACTTTAATAACACAGCACACTCAACCTGCTGCCTTCATGGATGGGGAGTTCTGCGCAGGTTGTGTTTGGCGTCAGCGTGTTTGTGGATCCACTCGGCCTGCCCACGATGTGACCCCGAGCGCGGGGCGCCGTGATCGAGTGGCTCGCCACGAGGGCCCGGCACCGCGCGGCAATTACCGGCCGCCAGACTAATGACGCTCTCTAAACATATTGACGGCGCGGACCGCGCGTGGCGTCGACACGCGCCCCGTCGCCTCCAACGCCGCGCGCCTCGCGCCGCGCGCACTGTTCACATCGTCAATCGCGTGAACTCACTTGATGGACCATTATCGTTTCCCGATTCTGGGCACGATTGACTAAAATAGGCTATAAATTGCTGAAACTAAAATATGTTGCGTGATTTAAAATATTTATTTCTATTTGTTTAACAAAGGTCATCTTTTACCGCTTGAATACCACAGTTATAGACAAATTGAACTTTGTAATGAATCTGTAGATCCACCACCTACGTACAAACGATTGATCTTATTTTTGTGGAAACGAACTACTTAGTTTCTAAACGCTGTCATGAGTGCATAGTTTTCATAGTTTCGGTTTCGGTGCTGGTTCCAAAAATGCGCCTCCAAAAACGACGACCTAATTTTTGTCATCAGCGCCTGTGGTTAGCGCTCTTAAAAACCATTGAAATGACTCTCATGACACCTAATGCGTAACCGCTGTTGGTAAAACAAACCATTATAGTTACCGAATAGTATCAAAGAGGATGCAGATTAGATATACTTATGAGAGGAAATCTCTGTTGATAAGAAGTGAAGATTATAATAATAGCACCGCATCATAAAAAGCCGATTTTAATAGGTAGCACAAATAGTGGAAATCAGACCAATAAGTTAAAAGAAGACAAATTAAAAAGTGTACGATGAATCGAACTAAATCGAATCGAATCGAATTTTATATGGGGAATCCCATATAAAATTAGATAGAAAAAACACAAATTAGCTCAGCACTCGCGAACGGCAAGTAGGTACTACTGCCGTTGGCGAGTGCTGAAGAGGTTATTTAGAGGTAATTTTATTTTTTTTATTTTGGAGGTGCTCCTCCAGAAACGTCAATTGATTTATTTTAATAAGTTTTTTATTAAGAACTAGCTTCTGCCCGCGGCTTCGCCCGCGTGGATGTCGGAAATTATCCCACGGGAACATGCTACCGAAACAAAAAGTAGCCTATACAGCCTATTAAGGCATTAAGTCAGCCTTTGTACCTTTTTTGTATGCAAAAAGTTTAAATAATTAAATCTATGTTACTCCATAACATCAGCTATCTGCCAGTGAAAGTCCCGTCAGAACCGGTCCAGCCGTTTCGAAGATTAGCCGCAACAAACAGACAAACAAAAATAAAAAAAATGTTTTTTATATAATTACTTAGCGTGTATATTTTCATTTTCATACGCATTTAGTCAAATCTGTTATTTTTTAAGACCCCACTTCACTCTTCAAAACGTAGTTGTTTTTGAAAATAATGATTAAGATCTCATAATTCATTCAGAAATGAATGAATTATGAGATCCTAACCATTATTTATTATTTACGTCTACGCCTTATAAAAGTAAACCTAAGTACCTACCTAATTAAAAAAAAAAAAATTTAATAATAGAAAATAAAATACCTACCTACCTAAATAAACCTATTTCTGATGATAACTAATCTAAACTGAATAAATAAGCAAAATCCCTAAAAACTAAGATATTAGTTTTTAGGGATTTTGCGATATTGTGTCTTAAGATAAAATATTATAGTGTCTTAGCCGTGTGCAGCGCCCCTTAGTGAACTCCACTGCGGGTGACGTAAGCTACGACAAACTTATTATTTGCGGTTGGTACTGTAATCGGAGCTAGGAATCGAACCGCAAAATTAAGTTTGTTTTTTATTGTATGTACTTGTCCGGGATAAAAAGTACCCAGTGTGGTGCCCAGGATATTAAAGAATAATTATACCAAGTTTCATCGTAATCGAACCGGTAGTTTTTGCGTGATGCCCGAACAAACAGACAGACAGACAGACAGACAAAAATTTTTTTAATCACATTTTTGGGTTCGGTGTCGGTCTAGTAACACCCCCTGCCATTTATTTTTTTTGATATTTTCAATGTACAGAATTTTCGTTTCTACAGATTTATTATAAGTATAGATAAGAATAAACTACACTAAAATATATATACAATTATATAAAAGTATATAGGTAATACAAAAAAAATATATAAAAAGGCAGGAGCTCATTGGGCATCAAAAAATTCGTCCGCATCACTGTCAATGGTATAAGTGCCCAAAAGGCTGGCAGCATTGATTTAATTAATATTTACTTATGAAGTAAGGTACAGTTTTGTACAAACGTTTGGGGTGTGTCCTCGTCGCTTGTGATGCCTTGTACCTTGGTCTGCTTGGGGCACTTCGGTCGGCAAAGTTCGGCTCGCGTTCTGCTGTACAAAATGTTTCCGAGTGAATGTCGAGTTGAGTTGGTCGTTTGCCTCCTGCTATCCCCCGCCCCCCTCCCCGCACTAACTTCTCCGTAACAACCCAAAGTCTGCAACTTGGCTAGTTTAGCGTAAATATTATATGTAGTTCAAAAAAACTTGCTCCGCGCACAGCTTCACGCAAAATTGTTCTAACATTGCGAACAACTTCCGCTACTGGAACGTGTTTGTAATTAAAAGAGGACTCGAATTAAAACTTGATTCGCTTATAGTGTCGGTTAGCTCTCGCAGCATGCTTCATAAAGTTTGAAGACGCAGTTTGTGATGCCATTACTTGAGCCAAGTACTTAGTGAACGAGTAGCTATTGGTCGCGGCGTCGGCAGGGAGCTGCGGAGGCACGGAGGCACGGCTCCGCATCGACGATGATTACAATATCTCACAGAGCGGCCCGCGCCGCATTAATATGTAAGCGAGCCCCAAGTTCGCGGTGAATAAATAAAACAGAAGGCGGTAAGTGAAAGCCGCAGGCCTTACTCTTAAGTACCTAGCTTTAATAATACAGGAGACGCGGGTCGACGGTGGCAAGCGGCGATCAACGTCCGCGCTTCTTAAACTTTAACTGTTCTCGAGCCCGTCGGCCGCCGTCCGTCCGTCGGCCCATCTGTCCGTCGGCCCATCCGTCCGTCTGTCCGCCCGCGTAAAGGGCGCTCTTTTGCTGTTTATGAAGAGATGTAAAACAGCGGAGCGCGCTCAGCGTCATTAAAGCGTGAAATTTCTCATTTCGCCGGGACTCGTTACAATGAACGCCGACAGACTAAATTAATATAAATACAAAACTCAGAACATAATCCCGCTTCATTTTTAATATCACCAGCAGAGCGAAGGAGCGATAACAGACGTGCTGTGGCGTCATCATGAACTCTTCCACCCGCGCGGCGTCGCCCTCGTGCGGAGGCAGCTGAGCTCGTCTAAAGCCCGACTTCACCCACTGCTCGGCATAAGCCGAGCCAATCCCCATGCTCCTGTGTCAGCTCGCTTAGGTCTGCGACGGCACCAGTGTGGGCCGCCCATCTCGCCGCCCACGACAGATGACTGCCACTTCATCGTGCAGTCCTAGGACACCACTCGGGCACTACTACTCCATCTCCTGCGATTATGGTGAATCATCTATATTTTTTTTTTTTACAAAAACCTGTATTTCGGGATACGAAAGATAATTAAAACGAAACTTGAACCAACAGAGCAAGTTGTAGAAATTGACCTACCCATGTCGGCTGCTGAAGGTTTCTAAGGTGGTTTCGCACTCTCTTGGACTTATTGCTCGACTTCGTTAGGGAATTTCTGTCAGCAAGGTTAAAAAATACAAAACACGAAGGGGGCCCTAGGTAGGTTACGTTTCACGAACTTCTTTTAATGGAAGTTCGTGAAAACCTACCTAGACATAGAAACAAAAATTATAGAAAATACATTTAAAGGTTTTTCTATGATTTTTTTTTCTCGTTACTTGTAATTTTCGTTCTCTCGTCCGCCGCGCCGCCACGCCACCGCCACAGGATGGTTCTCAGCTCAGAAGAGCTCGCCCCGCAGTTCCGGGGGTCGCTAAATACGACTAACAGATTGTATCAAGTGATGAGACAACACTCTATTGGTACGATTAACATGAATGAAAACATAGCGAAGTCGAATGACTAAACATTCAATTACTAAGGCAGATTAATTTAAAATATTTTTAAGCAGCCTCTGTACTGCTAGTGGAGACACATAGTCACCGTTGAAAAGACCGGGAGATTGGTATGCCATGCCGTATAATAAAAAATATTTTGATTTGAAAGACGTATAGAGGTATGAGAAACAGGGAGTAAAGTTCACTCAGCTTCCATAGAAAAGGGAGGATCCTCCGACTAGATGGGTGTCGTAAATTCGTGTCCAGTGGGCAACTGCCGGACGATTGATCTCGGGCTTGTAGTATATATGCTAGGGTCCAAGCTACCGGCGGTCAGGGTTTCTGAGAGAGAGGAAACTCCTGACAATGCGAGCCGTGTCCAGAAGTACCACTTTCTGAATCAATCCCTGATCCAGCTGCCCAACACAGCCCCCTCAGGTGTTGGTCGAGGCTCTTGGCTATTAACACATTGGCTGTCACGACTTTCGGCACAATGATTTATTATTTATTGTTAGCTGCCATGAAAGTTTCACAGAGTACTTAGTGTGTACTACACACTAAGTACTCTGTGAAACTTTCATATATTATGTCTACCTGTTACAGTTCAAAAGATACAGACCAGTGACAGACGGACGGACAGACGGACAGCGAAGCCTTAGTATGATGGTTCCGTTGGCACCCTTTGGGCACGGAACCATAAAAATAACATATCTTGAAATCAGTGACGAAACGCGCTCCTATGACTAATAAAAATATTAAGCCTAATAGAACGGATCCGGAGCGGATCATTGATTTGCATTCAAAATAGAGAAAATAGGTCGGGACGTGAGGGAAGGGGGGGGGGGGGGGGGGGGGTGCCGTGCATCTTGTACCAGACAGTGCTAGGACCCGCTGCCGCCGAGCGCCTGTCGGTGCAGTTGTGATACACACATACTGATACATCGCCCCGTACGACTGTTGTTATAACTTAACAAAGCTGTGTGAGAACGTGGCGTCTTTATAATATAATATTTTATCTAAATATGACATCACTTTTACGCCATCTTATTATATGTTGTATAGCGTAGTCTGCTTCCGCTTTAATGAATTTCTTCCTTTATGCCGGCTGTTTTATTTCAACAAGTATATTGTGCTTCAAGTACCCATAAGCATAATATGCATGCATATGTTTGGCCGATACCAGTGTCTACATGGCATTCCAGTGAGGTAGTTACTCTGACACCTGAGCAGATAGTATACTCGTAGGTACGGCAGATGGCAGACATGCAGATATTGCACGGACCACTGCTAATTTCGTAACACGTTGCTTGTCTCGTCGCCGCGCGTTAATGGAAGTGTTTTATTCTAATGATTTCCCTGCCTCATTTATGGCGTCGATTTTGACGGATTGATGGTAGTAAGGCAACATTTGTGGCCGGCCCTCATAGAGAACCATTAAATAAGGTTTCGCGATCATAACCTCTTTAGTTAACTGGAGCACGCAAGTGTTGATCCCATCATCATCTGCTGTCATCACCGTCAATCATCTGTCGGCTTTGCTGGGTCTACCAAGTGAGTGGTACTTGGTACTAGCACTGAGCGGGTGAGTGAATGCTTCAGGACACCGAAGGACGCCATCGCCGAGTGACTAGTGAACTCTGAAGAACCCTTTTTTTGTTTTTTTTCTGGAGGGAAATCATCAAATGACCCCTCCCGCTCTGGGTGGAGCGGAAGGGAGTGCCAGACTCTTACCGACTAAAACCCACCCATGTTCCTTCCTTCGCCCTTTATGTTCCGGGGTAGCGGTAACCCATTCGGAAAAACCCGCAGACCCGGCAGGCTTCGGCCCTAAGGGGCCCCTCAAATTATGCTGACATCTCTTTGAGGCGCGCGTGGCACACTTACGCGCCGTTCGGCACGGGCCTGGTCCTGATCGGGCGGTGAGCTACCCATTGCTCTCCGCCCGCAGGCCCGCGCCTACGGTGGCCGGGAGTCGTCACGCGGCTCCCGACGCCCGGAGCGTCTCCCGCGGCGGCTGGGACGGGAGGCTCTCTCCCTCATCCGTCCCGCCACCACCTTCGCTAGCATGACTGCATCGCAGAAGGAGGCGACTGCCTCCCACTCCCTCTCGCTCCGGACCATGGCTTGCACCAGGGCCGGGCGCGAGAGGCCGTCTGAAGAACCCTTGACGCGCGGATTAGATCGCAGCGTGACGTAATTCGTTAAAGGAATTAGGATTTATCCATACGGTTGGCCACTTACTTAACGCGGTTAGGGGTATCTACCATAACGATATTAAGACTAGAATATTATGTTATAAGCCGGTCTAGAAAAAAATATAAATAATATAATATACAGACCTATTAAAAATATATGTACTTAGTTTAAAAAAAAACTAAAAGAACATGCTTTTATCCTTTTGAATTAATTATAAGTGCGCTCTACGCTTTTAGAATTCGTCAAAACGAATCATATGACCCCAAAACTGGAGGGGTTCACTAGTAGCCCCTAAAGAGTTCCTCATCAGACCTTCGATACCAAGTGCAATCACAATAATTTATTTGTCAGAATATGGTAATACATTAAAAATGTGGTCTTAAAGTTATATCTTGAAGTATCTAGTTATATCTTGAATCTTGTCACAACAATTCTGCCATATAATGGCGTGCAAATTTCGAAGTAGGTAGTTAGGTACAGGTTTTTATATACATGTAGGCCTATGATTACACGTTATAAATAGGATCGAAATTAATTATCATTATTTATTAAAACATATTCCAATTAAAATGTCAGTTAAAAATAGTGTCAATAGAATAATAATATTATGTTATCAGTACCAAGTCTTCATCATTAACATGTCAAATTGTCATTTAAGTAGTCATTTCAGTTATAGTAAGATTTACTACACAGTAAATCTCTTAATATTTTTTAAAACGATTTAAATTTAATACTTTGATTTCCTTTGGAATTTTATTACAGATTTGCGGAGCTGTGCAAAATATCCTTTTTCTCATTAACACTTTCTTAGCTCTGCGCACTCGTAACATGTCATTCCGCCTGTTACGTTTAACAGTATATGACAGGTGGGGAAACAAATGTGAGTTTAATCTAACGAATAGAGCAGTTTCGTAAATATCCAAAGCCGGCAGTGTAAGAATTTTGTAGTTTTTAAAATAAGGTTCACAGCTGTCCGTCGCCTGAAGTCCAAACATGGCTCAGATGCATCGCTTTTGAGCTTTAAAGGCGGTTTCTCTGTTCGTGGAGTTGCCCCAGTATATAACACCATATATGCTGTGAGTAGTGCTTCTATATTAGCTGTTGGAGCCATTTTGTATAACGCATGGGCAGCACTACTAATTTTCTTACGAAGCGTGTCAATGTGGTCCTTCCAGTTTAGGTGACTGTCAGTAATCAAACCTAGAAATGTAGCGCTGTTCACATTGTCAATTTTATTACTTTGGTATTGAACACTCATTTTTGGATCATATAAGCCCAAACTTGAAAGGTTTACTAGTAGCCACTGAAGAGTTCCACTATTTGTTACAGTTTTATGAACTACTTATAAGATCATTTACTTCTAAGATTTTGTAACAATGTTAGTTACAAGTAAAGCTAATCAAAGCGTGTTAAAAATGGTTTACTAATGATAAGCATAAAATATATTATCATAATTTACATTGGCATAACGAAATTCAGCATAATGATCATTACGAATAATATTATTAGGCATAAATGTTTTGCCATAATGCTTGTTGCCATAAATACTGCTAGCATAATAATAATGAAGCATAATTGTATAAAGCATAATGTTAAAAACGCATTCTAACCCAAACCACAACACCAACAATAGAGGGGATCCGTTAATGGTCACTGTTCTAACCTAACCTAACCCATATGATACAAAAACAGTTGTAAATACCAGGAAACATCATACCTAATAATTGTATGCCTAAATACTATTATGCTAAATGCCTTTAAAATTTATGCAACGCCAAAACATATTACACTAAATGATAGTTATGCTAACCTTTGCATTATGCCAAAGTATTATTATGCAGCAGTATTATTATGCTAATTAAAGTTATGCGAAAACGTTATGCCAAACTATATTATGCCTTAAAATTTTATGGCAACGGGGATGAAATTCGACAAGCTAGATCCTAGGACCTGTTGGAACAGAGAGAGATGGAAAAACATGAAAGCGTTTACCGTCATCACTTCGTAGGCTCCGGTCGACTTAATACGCGCTCAAGTAGCAACCTAGCAACGTTATCGCAAACACGCCGAGTGCTCGTATGGACGGGATGTGTGACGTCTGGAGGTAATATGTCAGTGATCCACTCTTTATTGCGCGCACGTTGCCGATATCCAGCGCCGCGCGCAAAATAATTATGTGAGGGCAGACGGCAGAGCGCCTCTTCGCCCACACAGCTCACACGCCGCCGCGGCCGCTACGATAATGTCATACGTAGCTTAAATCATGGCAATGATTATGTCGGTATGGACTAATCTGAGAAAGACCACAACTGACAATCAAAAAATCTTTGCTATAGTGAGTGTAAAACACAATGTGGGTGACACGACACCTGAGTACGAGGCTCTCGTCTGTTATGTCTCGTTGATGTTTGAGTGAGGATATGCGGGGTGAGGGCCGTGAGACGTGGGGGGGGGGGGGGGGGGGCATCCGATGGGACTCGATGACACTCGAAGGTGGCACTCGTGCGTCGAGTGCCAATCCACACAATATCCTCTTGAATTTGAGCTCTGCATTGTTTCATCATCTTGATTTTGTCAATGCAACTGCGCGCGACGTCGTCGAGTTAATATTTCCAGAGACTGAACCGACACAACACGACACAAACAGCCGTGCCGTTTAATTTTCCCCTAATGATCAAATCAAAATATTTCATTGCACATAGATCTACAGATGCACTCAACGTCAGAAGCTAGGTGCACGGTTCCAATTGGTCGTTTCCTATGGAGAAGAGCCAGCGAGAAACTCCACGGTTACTCTTTTAAAAATATGTATTTGGATGTTACAATGTTTTCAAATTAGAGTGTTAACACAAGTGCTATTCTGTAAAAATCTCACAGTGAAAACCTAGGTGTAGTGAGCTGCTCTAGCATCGGGTGGAATGACAGCTCACTTTAACTAAGTTTTTACAGAATAGTTTGACTGGTATGGGAAGACAGACACAGACAGTTACAACTTTAAAAAAAACTGTGTCATGTGGCTAATGAATTATTCGTAACAGTAAAAAATACATTAAACATTACTCTACGAATAACTAAACAAACTAATCATCATAATTATAACTGAAAATGCAAGCCTAATGCATTACAATAATTGTGACTTTTTTTAGAAGGACCGCCAAAGTAACAACTTTTGTAACTCCGTATTCCTGGCCGATGATAAGCTACGATGTGCGAAGAAGTTTATCATCAGAGGGGGTGCAAACGTGACATATTATAGAATATAACACTAGAGAAGCCATACGAACATTTCCCCCTCTGTAAAGAACAAGTAAAGAATAGATATTCTAGTACATTCGTATATGTCGCCGCCAACTAGCTTAATCAGCCATTCAATGAACTGCCTAGCCTTTTAACGAAACGGCGCCGTTCAACTAGCGGCATGATTGATGTTCAGCCAATGCGTCTAATACAACCTTTAAATTGTTATATTATTATATGGGCATAGTTTAAATGTAAGAGAAAAGGACATCATTGAATGTGTCCATTTGATGTTGCATCTTAATGAGACTAATAATTGTAAATTTATTTTTTGTGTCTTACCTTATTCCTATTATTTAAATATGTTCATTTTTAATAGGACTAGTCGTCAAAGTGGTGCTATTTTATATTTTGATTGTAATCAATTCATTACTGATTACAAACTGACAAATTATACTATGTACAAGGTGGGCCAAAAGAAGTCATTCGGTGTTGTTTGGCTCTCATTTTTTTTCTAAATGAAAAACATTGATTCTGTTTTTTGATTATGTTTATTTGAACCTTTAGAATTTTATTGGTCAAGTCGAGAAGATGATATCGGCCAAATGGGCACCGTCACAATTGGTTGCCACACGGGCTCGTTTTATGGCATGTTTCATCACTTCGGCGGTAACTTCGGGCGACAGATTCTCGCACTCGTGTCGAATGTTGACCTTGAGGGCTTCCAGGGTCTCGGGCTTGTTCACGTAAACACGGGACTTCAAAAAACCCCACAAAAAAAAAGTCTGCAACGGTTAAATCGGGCGATCTTGCGGGCCAGTGCAATTCGCCAAAACGAGAGATAGGGGCGACCCGGGAACGCCGCCTTCAGAATATCGGTTGTGGCTCGCGCAGTGTGTACCGTTGCTCCGTCCTGTTGGAACCACATGTCCTCCAGTCCTAATTCGTCCAATTGCGGCAGAAAAAACTTGGTTAACATGGCCCTATAGCGCGCAGCATCCACTGTTGTCGTTTGACCAGCGGCGTTCTCGAAAAAAAATGACCCGATGACTCCTCCAGCGTGAACAGCGCACCATGCAGTTACTTTGAGCGGGTGTAATGGCTCCTCGTGCGGCGTCTGGTCGATGTTTCCGGCGACAGCTCGACATCCTCGGCAACAGCCGCGATATTCTCGGCAGAACGGGCGCTCCGGGGCCGGCCACTCTTGGCAACGTCTCGTGTGGTCCCATACTCTTCAAGGTTGGTGGCCAAACGGCGCAGTGTTTGCGCAGTCGGTGACGGACGACCGGGGAATCGGCGACGGAATTCGCGCTGTGCGAACATCACAGACGAATTGTTACGCAAAAAAATAGACACGATTATTCCGCGTTCTTGGGGAGTGTATTGCTCCATGGCTTGTTCACTTGTATTTTACATCTGTCTAGTCCACAAATGTCAAAACAGATTTTACATTGGCGGCCAATGGCAAAAATAAGAGCATAGAGCAATAGGGTGATTTCTTTTGGCCCACCTTGTATTTGCCACCTAGTTGTAGGAGACAAATTGCTAATCTTTTAGCATACAATATACCTACTCAGTGACACTGATACTTATAGCGTACCATCGATTACTGTTAGTACAGATACTGACACTACTTTTGATACGCCTTGTAGTTTAAAAACTATTAGGTGCGACAACGGGTCAGCCACATATGTTGAATGTTGTACATCAAAATATGCAGGGTCTGTCCGGCAAAGGGCTAGAATTAAGTTTATTTATGGAGAACTATGATGTTCAGGTGTTATGTTTGACTGAACACTGGTTGAAGGAACATGAAGTAGTGTTTATCAATGATGAAAACTTTACCGTACAGAGTGCATTTGTGAGAAACAGCGCTATTCGCGGTGGCTCTATAGTTCTTGTTTCAAACAAGTTGACATGCAAACAACGTTTAGATTTAGTTAATCTTTCAAACGAGCGCACTATAGAGTTGTCTAGTGTTGAACTTGAGCGATATGTTATAATTTGCGTTTATCGACCCCCTCTGGGGATTTTATTAGTTTCGAATCGGTAATGGAGGATTCTCTCAATAGGTTGAAATCAAGTAACAAAAGTATTATTTTATGTGGAGATTTCAATATTAATATTTTAGATGTTACTCCATTAAGTATTAGATTTCTCAATCTGTTTAGGTCTTATTATCTAATTAACTTGTTTTTTGAACCTACCAGGATCACAACATCTTCGTCAACTTATCTTGATAATATATTTAGTGATAGTGATGCCAAAATTAAATTAGTGTTAACTGACTTAACGTCCGACCACTGTGGTTTGTTAGCTAGCTTCCCCATGCCATTACATAAAAAGCCGCATAAACTTGAATGCAGGCCTTATACAGCTAGTCGTTGCAAAATATTTAAAAATAATTCATTCTCAACTCATAGAATTACACCATCTATAGTAGAATACGAGAATCCTAATGAAATTTATGGTGCCCTTTTTGATGTTGTGCAAAAAGAGTACCGATCTACTTTCAAGACCAAAACTATTAACATTAATGGATCCTCTATTGGCTTTAACCAATGGGCTACCCCAGGTATTTATAAAAGTAGAGCGAGACTATACGAGTTATATGCTTTGAAAAAATACAGTTTTGATACTCCTTTCCTAGCCACTCACCTGTCCAAGGGTACTACAGTCACAAAAAAATTCTTGCCCAAACTGTCCATGGGGAGTACAGTCACCGAACGGCATCGTTCAGTTTAAACGTGTACAGCGCTAAAGACAGGTGATCACGTACAGTAGAAAATTACTAGATGGCGGTATATGAAATTTGTCATCCGTGAGAGTAAATTTTATCTGTGCAATGACAACATAATATTAAGAAAAAAAAATATGAAAGTGACAGTTCGTCTTTCTTGTCAACAAACTATTATTGTGTGTGGGAGATCCAAGCAAAATGTGGTAAGTTTTCTGTTTTTATACCTTATTTCTATTGGTATTGTACATCAAATTAAACGGGAAGATACCTACTTTCTTTACGAAATATGCATTACTACGATAATTTCAAAACGGTTACATAGAATAATTTAGTTGGAATAGTTATACGATCACTACGCGATCATCATTTGATGATTCTATATTGTTTACAATGTATTCTAATTGGTTGTTTGTATTAAATAAATGCTAAATATAAGATAATTCTTCACTATTAACACGTTCATAGCCATTTACAAACGAAATATATTGAGATGGGATCTAGAAATTATTAAAATGCAACTCGTTATTCATGATTTTAGTGTTGGTGAGTGTAGTCCCCATGGACAGCTCTACTTACAACGTAAATAATGGTTTGTTCACACTAAGCGTTTGATGGTAAGTTTGGGAATGTTTTGTGGTTTTATGTTTTTGGTTTTATTTAGATATCTACTATAGGTGTAGTGTTTATTTAATATGTTTTCGTTTTTCAATATCCATATTCGTGGGTACAACACTATAAAAATTTGGAGACTGTAAAAAAAAACATTCAGTTTATAATATATATATAATACATAGGTGTATATATATAATATATAGGTATATATATACTAAACGTAAATGTGTTTGCTCATTAATATTTGCCGAATATTAATATTTGTGTTTCATTAAAATAACCGCGTCGTGTGCGCACGCCATTAGCCGGGCGGCCATCAGTGGATAGTGGGGAACAAATTGATACTGCTTACTTTGATTTCAGGAAAGCATTCGACCTAGTCGAAAATGACATGTTGCTTAAAAAGTTAGCAGGGGTTGGTTTCACCCCACACTCACTCCAGTTTTTTGCCAGTTATTTGAGGGACAGGCAACAATATGTGGAATATACGGGGCACGTGTCAGATCCATATTTCACGAGGTCCGGGGTAAGCCAAGGTAGTAACCTTGGCCCTTTGGGTTTCCTTCCGATGGTATAAACGACCTACCAGAAGTAGTTCAAGACGCTAATTGTTTGTTGTTTGCCGACGACCTCAAATTGTCCCTCGCGGTGGAAAGCGGTAATAACTGTGTCAGGCTACAGGGGGACATTGATAGAGTAGTGAGCTGGAGCAAAGAAAACCTCTTGCAGTTTATTAGCTCGAAGTGTGTGACCATCACTTTTTCTCGCGCGCACAGTCCCATAACACATACCTATCATATTGACGGGTTGCCTATGGCACGGGTCACAGAAGTCAAAGACTTAGGAGTAGGCTTTAACACAGGTTTGACTTTTCGTGATCACATCATGCGTAGCTGTAAAAGAGCGTATAGAAATTTAGGTTTCATGCTTCGTACGGTCAGAGGGTTCACGAATGTGAAAGCTATTATAACATTATATAATGCATTGGTGAGGAGCCAGTTAGAATGTAATGCAGTCATCTGGGCTCCGCATGAAGCTAAATATAGTCTCATGCTGGAGAGGGTACAAAATAAGTTTATAAGATATTTATATAAGCGTTATTACGGAGTCTATCCCTTTAACCCGTTGATGTATCCAACCTTATTTATTTTAGGTATGGTAGGATACAATGAGCTAAAGGTTAGGAGGGATCTTGCACTCACCTTATATATATTTAAGTTACTGAGAGGGAAGGTGCATAACGCAGTTATTTTAGAGCTGGTGAGTCTGTGTGTTCCGGACAGGTAGGTACGTGTGGCGACGACGGCAACCGCCACTGCTAGTGGAACCGCGCGCTCGGACCAACCTTTTAAGGGAGGCGCCCCTGACGCGCGCATTCCGCACGCTCAACCTCATAGCGAGTGGGACGGACTTATTCTGTTGTTCTCTGAGTGAATTCACAAGGAATGCATTATAATAAGTTATACGTGTTAGTATAATTTAAGTTAGGATAAGCGCATTTACCGCATTGGGTTATATCCTGTAATAGTAGATGTAAGTAGATAAATAAATAAATAAATAAAATAAAATCTTGTCACATTTTTATGTCGCCCGAGGCCCGGGGACTTGGCTTTGTTTATTTTTTCATGACAGAAAACTAAATAGTTATATCGAGATATTGGTATCATTTTAAAGGGTATATTATGTACTATTATAATAAAAATAATTGTTGTCAGTAACTATTATACTTTTCTTGTAAAACTCGAAATAAAAAATATATACGATAATTTTTTTTTTATTTCTCCAACTTTAAACTTTATTTTGATCCTTTATTATTAATTAGAGTAATTTACTTCTAATCAAATTTAATTCTGGATTCTATGAGCTTTCCGTGAGTATTTTTTATTCGAATGTAGCTACAGCAGTTTTTCAGTAGTAATCCTTTTTGTTGAGAGGGTCTCGCGCGGTCGTAAACAAGTAAGTGACATTGCTAAACCAAATTTTTAGGCGATACAATTAAAAATTCTAATAATAAAGTAATTTTCTACTTGGAAAATTATTAACAATGAAACGGGTAAATCGGTTAAACAAGAAAAACAACTTGAGATTATGGTCGACAACAAATTAGTTAATAAAGCAGCTGACGTAGCTGAGGCATTCAATGAGTTTTTTGCCAACATACAGATAACTACGATTCGCTCCTTAAATTCGTCCTCATCTAAAGCTGAAAACCTTTTGCATAGTAGTATACCTAAATGTAGTCCTTTATTTAGTTTCGAACATGTAACCCCGCGTGATGTAGTTAATGTTTTTAATACACTTAAGTCTAAAAACATCGGTGATTATTGGGGCATCTCCATTAACCTTTTAAGAATAGACATCATAGCCCCCTATCTAGCTGTTACTTTTAATAAATATGTTGATTTAGGAACTTTTCCAGACCTCATGAAAAGTAGTAAAGTCATACCATTAATTAAATAAATCAGGTAATAAGAATGACGTTGGCAATTTCAACCTTACCTGCATTTAGCAAAATCTTTGAAAAGTTAATACTCATGCAGTTGCTAAGACATTTTAATTTAAATAGCCTCCTACATAATGAGCAATATGGCTTTACAAAAGGTCGTTCAACTACAGATGCGGGTGTTGCTCTGCTGAGACACATATTTGGCGCATGGGAAAAACGCAAAATGCTATTGGAGCTTTCTGTGATCTCTCCAAAGCCTTTGATTGCGTGCACCATGACACGCTTTTGCGTAAGTTATGTCATTACGGTGTCCAAAACGAAGCTCTCGACGTAATAATTTCTTATTTATATAATAGGCTCCAATGTGTAGATGTTAATCGTGTGAAATCTTCCAGGCTACCAATTCAGTTAGGTGTTCCGCAAGGCTCAATAGCAGCCAAGGCAAGGCAGTATATATAAATGATTTACCATTCCATGTGAAGGGCATCTGTGACGTTGTACTATTTGCAGATGTTGCAGATGATACCTCTCTTATTTTTAAAGTAGACAGGAATACACAAGATTTAGACGACGTAAACAGTGCACTCTCAATAGTTACAGATTGGTTTACGTCAAATAACCTAGTTCTCAATGCCAAGAAAACGAAATGTGTAAAGTTCGCCTTACCGAATGTTAGAAATCTAGGACCCAACATCGTCCTAGATAAAGAGGTGCTTGAAACTGTAGGCTCGGCAGTTTTTCTAGGACTAACAGTAGATGCCATACTTCAGTGGGGACCTCATATATCAAGTCTAGCAGGAAGGCTCAGTTACGTTGCCTACGCTGTCAGGAAAAAGTAAGACAATACACTGACGTTGATACAGCTCGTTTAGTCTATTTTAGTTATTTTCATAGCGTTATGTCCTACGGTATTCTGCTGTGGGGCAGAGCCACTGATATAAAAAATATATTTGTCCTTCAAAAACGAGCTGTTCGAGCAATTTACCAGCTAGGTGTCAGAGTTCATCTAAGAGATTTTTTTAAAGATATTGGTATTCTCACGGTTGCATCACAATTCATCTTCGCCAACATCTTATATATTAGGCAAAATTTACACTTGTACTCTAAAACCAGTGATATTCACAGTGTTCACACTAGAAATAACGACAAACTACGTGCCCCCTTTCACCGGCTTCATAAGGTTCATAACTTATTTGTTGGGCTTGGTATAACCTTTTATAACAAGATACCCTCTTATTTGCTAGACTTGCCTTTCAATGCGTTTAAAGCTCAAGTAAAATCCAACCTTTATTCAAAAGCATACTATTCCATCAACGACTACTTAAACGATAAGAATAGTTAGTTGCTTTAGTTAACGCAAGACAATGTTTGTGTTCTTTCTCCAGAATTAGCTTACTGACAGGTTATTGTTATTAGTATTAACTTATTTATTTATTTTACTTCGATGGTCCTAATTTATCATTTGTGACTTCAAGTGACAGCTATGTGAACAGAACCCAGCAATGCATAAATATGTAAGCTGTCACGCCCTTTATGCCTGGAGGCTTTTATTTAGGTGATAAGTTTTTATTTACATTTTAATTTTAATTAATTATTTTTTAGCTTGAGTACGTATAGTTTTTTATTATACCCATATTGTTGGTATATTGGCATGGCTAGCTGACATTATGGCAAATAATTTAATTTTATGTTCTGTGTCTTGTTATGTTAATTACTTAACATAGGTACCTAGTATTGTATACAATCAATTTTCTAACTGAACAGACAGCTGTGCTGCTGGGGAGTTTGTTGCGCCACTTCTTGCCAGCGATAGCACTAGGAAGTGGTCAAGGGCGGGCGTTTTTGGGGGACTGTCTTTTGTAATTTTGACGTCCGAAAAGTGCTGATTCGCAGCCTAATTTGAATAAATGACTTTTGATTGTTTTTTGATAAAATTAAATTATTTGCCATACTAGCTGCGCCCCGAGGTTTCACCCGCATAAGTTTCGATCCCGTGGGAATATCGGGATAAAAAGTATCCTATATGTTAATCCTGGTTATAAACCATCTGAATGGCTTATTAAACCAGTTGGCGGCGACATATAATACTGTCAAAAAAATTGAAGATTATGCCAAAGAATTATACAAAACCAAAAAAAAAAACGTCGTAATTTGATGCGTGGTGCCCACCGCGGTATATGAAGACTAACATTTCTTTTTCCGTTTTCTTTACTAACGCTACTGTATGAACTCACATACTTGATCGTCAGCTCTTTGTCCTCGCCGTAACTACGTATGTTATAGTTGTATCAAGTTCTATTAATTTTGAGTGGCCTGTTCTTCGACCTGAACATAATCAAATCAAAAATAATTGATAGCTGTCGTCACAAAATATGCTGTAATTAATTCACGTCAAAGGCAAAACTGTTGATAAACGAAAAGTGAAGTAGCAGAATGAAAATGTGTCTCCGCTAATGGACGGCTGGCGAGCAGCGTGCGTAGCAGCGCGGTGCGGTGCGATGCCGTGCGATGCCGTGCGATCTCAACACGCGCTGTGTATACCTTAATGATTCCGAGTTCAAAAGGTTTTCCAAAAACTAAATATGTTTAGTAGGTAATTATCGCCAGTGAAAGTTCCATTAGGAACTTTTAAAGTAACTTCTCTACACTCCAGTCGGTCTTAAAGCGGGCTCGTTACCCCTAGACATAGTCCATTGTAGCCGACTACCATTCAGCATTTAACAGTATTGTAATCATGCATAGTTCCGCAGTAGTATTGTGCGGCGACCGGCGAGGGGATTTGCTTCTTGCCTTCATTACGCTCCTTCGCACATCAAATATTTTGAACAACCAACACCCCCACCCCGCCAACACCGCATAGCCCCCATTGCCTCTTTGTGTCATTACTACTTTCGTTTACTCCAATAGAAGTGCACATTGGTGATGTCATCTGTATAGAGAAAAGTTAATAGATTAGAATCAGTTGGAGGGCGGCCTTCAGAATGTTATCGCAGGTGTACAATGCAGCAGTTTGTCGGGGACTGCGACTGGTCACTAATGCTGGTCACAATGAATAATTGTTGCGACACCGGAACTGTACCGTGCGAATTGAGTCCGTTCCGGCGGCGACAGGTCGTGAGCTCGCTTCCGTCCCGCCGTCCACTCCCGCGCCGTCCCGTGCCGTCCCGACACGAGTCCTTTTGTATCTTCATACAATTCAAATACAGGATGTGTTTGTACTAACGCATGTATCGTACTACTAAATTACTTAATTATTATCCCGCCTAGCCTCGCAGCACTATTCATCTTTGCTCTTGTATCGTGCATGCCTACTGCACTGCATAATAACTGCTGTAATTTTGTGCCAGAGAATGGTATTCAAAAAATTCTGAAACTAGCTCCTCACTCGTCTTTCGACTTGGTCTGTTTCTTACGGTTTTCAGTAATCTGTGCCTAACACATTGTGAAACTGTGCGACAGATATGGCAGCGCCGTCATAACATTATATAAGTAGTCCAGCGAGTTAGTCGCAACGAAACAGCTCGGCTTCATAACAGTAATTACTGAAGGATTTGAGGAGGCTGTAAATAACTACGTTAGATTGTCTGAATCGGGAGGTGCGATGTGACAAGAATATCAAATGCTATACTCAGTGTGCAAGCGGCGTGGGGGCGAGCTCGGTTACATCTACCGGTGCGGCGGGGGGGAGGGAGGGGGAGGGCTGTAATCACGGAATAGAAAAAACAGTGGAAGTGCCCTTAGACTTCCTTAGTACGGGAACCAGTGTCGCCAAACTCACACACTTGCAAAATTTCAATACACAGAAAACGATGATATAATTGGCTAGGTACTAATTATAAACGCAACCTTGGCGAAAAGTTTATTTATTGTTGTTCAAAATTAAATCTTATTACAACTCATGAGTGTTGTTTTTATTGTACATGTCAAAATCAATGAAGTCCATTTTTCCATGTAACAATCAAATTCGAGCAATCCACAACGAGTTCAGCTACTCAACGCTAGAGGGCGCTGTAACCAATTTACTCTATTTAGCATCCTAACGTCATTGGAATAGATGTCATATTCGTATGAACTTGTTATCTATTTTTCTACTCAGCTAGGGATGAGGACAAGATATCGATAATTTAATGTCGATGTTTGTACAATGTAATAATTAAAATCTTTTATCTTATGTAACGGACCAAAGTCCGATTAGTATAAAAGCTAAAATGGTTAAATGAAACGATAAATAGTGAATTTAAACTATTTATTTTCCTTGAAATGAAACATATTTGTTTAATAATTGTCGGAATTGCGTTATCTTTTTTAAAAATATGTAGCCTTTTTTTGAAGTTTGTAAATTGTTTTCATAAAAATGCTCTGAACAGATTCTATGTACTTGATTTTGACGGCATCTAGTTCTGTCTTCCCGTAGCTTCTATCCATTTTTCCTTGGTAAAAGGATCTTAGGGAAAACTGAAATATTTACATACCTTATTAGTATTAGTTACTTTTGAGGCCTACGTCCAGCTATGAATGAATGATTGGTTTATTTGTCAGAATATAAGTACTCAAACTACAACTATTTATTTCAATTAATCGAGAAGAACGACAACGAGTACCTATATAATATGTCATGGCAACGTGTAAGTTTCACTATATAAATACACATTTTATTATTTTATCGATACCGAACTATTTGAATGTGTCCCATCCCTAATCGAGTAGCGTCGAAGTTTCTAGAATGTATACGATGATATTCAAGACAGCGAACAAGTTGATTTAGACTTTGAATAATGGACATAAGGTAGTTTTTAGTTCGCAACAAAGTAATAAATATGGTTTTGTCAATAAAAACAATTATATTGAAATATATCATAGTTTTATAATAACCGGTGATACGATACACCTCCGCAAGATACATTTTTTGTCCTGCTATCGTTTTTGCATTTAAAAATTGCACAATAAGGCATATTTGTAATATTTTTCGTTACGTTCGAGACGTCATATCACAGCAAGTAACTAATCCCGACTGAGCCGGTGTTGCGGAGCTCCGCATAATTGCGACACACGCGCGATAGCTGCGTGGCACTTCCACTGTTTTTTCTATTCCGTGGCTGTAATAAATCGTACGCTGTAAGTCGAGGATTTACACGACAACGCACGCTATCGGCTCCCGGGTTTTCCGCCGACACGTGTGATGTCTTCAATGAATCACAACTGCGCAGCCCCGAGGCGGCCGGCGCTCGCCGCACACAGCTACAGACGGGAGTCAAACCGTCCTAACAAACGTTACTTACTACATTATTCAGACTCATGTCATTTTAACGACATCGAGTTGAGTGAAGTCAGAAATCCTCCTCAGATTATTAACTGCAATGTTACCCAGTTTTGAACGATCTCAGAATATGCTCAGTTGTGTCGCTATGAGAACATACTCGTACCTTTGTCTAACGACACATTTAAGAAAATACGCGACAGAAAGTTCGGCGTGTTTACGCCTGCTTTTTATATTACACATCAGGCCGTTATCACGTCGCATAACTTTGCCTGGTTTATTGCTGTGATAAAACATCAGTGTCCTTCCGGACCGATGCGGACTTCAGTGATGTGAGCGAGTTAGGTGACGTGTTCGAGATGCTGCTGGCTGCACGCGTGGCGCGGCACGCAGCGCCGGCTACGTAACGCACGCGCCGCGTCGCATCTAGGTCAGGGGCGGGTCGTACATCCCCTCTCTCCCCCGTGACCCCCCAACCACCAGAGGGTGCGGGGGGAGCCCGCGATCTTGTCGCGACACTCCCGGAAGTCGCGCAAAATGACCCACTGCCAGCTATCCTTCTTACCTTCGCCTTGAATTACTTGCCGATACCGAGTGGGGGCGGCGGCGTGACGGCAGCGAGGTTGTGGCTTCACGGCGAAAATGACCTGAAAAATGGACATCCACTTTTTACATGTTTGAATACAATATAAAATCTGCAGAACTTTTCATCATTAATTAATAATACTAAAATTACACGTTACTTTATAACTTAAGTTGAGTAAATCCATATCGATATTTAAAGAAACTCCACCACACACATACTATTCCGCACCAGCACACTCTTAGCCACCTCGCTATTCTCAACTCTCTGTGCAGACCCCGAGCCCCATGAGACACGCTAACCCCTTTCTTTATTTGTAAACGTTGCTTAAAGTTAACTAATGTTTAACGCCTCGTCTGCTTAAATTCCATTTCTTGACGTTTAACGTCTCTTCTCTGGTTTACTGCCTAGTTCGAGCTCACTGGAACTGTCGCTACCTATAATCTTTAATCTTTATTTATATAATAAAACACAGATTGTAGTACATGTAACAGTTTTCACAAAGTGGGTAGTATTAAATATCTGACAATCAAGTGGGTGACGCGCTGCTCTCCTTGCTAGGCTATGAAATAGCATGAATTAAGGTGTAACAGTGCAGATCCCCTCTAATTGTATTACTACAATTTTATTTAACAAGTTATTTTTTTTTTTTAATACAATTATTAGTGTGCGAGCGCATTTGTGTGTGATTGCGTGTGTGTGAGGGTGTCGAACACACTACACAGTGGTCTGTAGTCGGTACCGATCGCTACGAGGTTCTCGTCAAAACTTTCCGAAACACGAGACGTCTATGCTTTTTTTTTTTCCGGCTGGGAAATCATCAAATGGCCCCTTCCGCTCTGGGTGGAGCGGAAGGGAGTGTCAGACTCTTACTGACTAAAACCCACCCATGTTCCTTCCTTTGCCCTTTATGTTCCGGGGTAGCGGTAACCCTTTCGGACTTTGGAGGTATGAGGAACAGGGTGTAAAGTTCACTCATCCTCCATAGAAAAGGGAGGATCCTCCGACCAGACGGGTGTTGTGTCTGGCGGGCAATTGCCCAACGATTGATGTTGGGAAATTGTATCTATGCTAATTGCGCGGTAAACTCTGCTTGCGAGATGCAGGATTTGCGTGACGTCAGTATGACGCGTTGTTCGCATGTGGCGTTGTAGATACCGCTACATCACTCCCCTCCGGAGACCGGAGGTCGATAGTGGGCTGAATCTTGTATCTTGCGATGCTTGCCAGGCCAGCTGAGGTTCCAGTGAGTCGGAACCGGTTGCCGCATAGTTCACGGTGAGTCGGAACTGTCTGCGGAGATGCCCCAGTGAGTCGGGGTGGCGCATAGTTCGCGGTGAGTCGGAACTGTCAGCGAAGATGTCCCCAGTGAGTCGGGGTGGCGCTGCGTTATACTCCAGTGCGTCGGATGTCGTACAGCGCGGGTTTGAGGCTGGCTGCTGCGTCGACCAGGAGAGGAAGCTCTTCTTGTTGACCGGCCGAAAGTGCAGTGTGCTGTGCCGAGGTTGCTGATGAGGCTAAGGGTGATGACCAGGTATGCGCGGTCGCTGCATGCTGGTGGTCAGGATACCCGTTGAAGCCGTGGATGCTGGCTGGCTGGGTGACTCGCCGCTAAAGCTTGCGGGAGTTATGATGATGACGTCACGCTGAAGTGTTTGCACGAAGGCTGCGCTGACGTTCATACTCGGGGTCACCAGTTTAGAGGTATGAGGAACAGGGTGTAAAGTTCACTCATCCTCGATAGAAAAGGGAGGATCCTCCGACCAGACGGGTGCTGTGTCTGGCGGGCAATTGCCCAACGATTGATGTTGGGAAATTGTATCTATGCTAATTGCGCGGTAAACTCTGCTTGCGAGATGCAGGATTTGCGTGACGTCAGTATGACGCGTTGTTCGCATGTGGCGTTGTAGATACCGCTACAGGACAATCCCGCTGACCCGGCAGGCTTCGGCCCTAAGGGGCCGCTCGAATCATGCTGACAACTCTTTGAGGCGCGCGTGGAACACTTACGCGTCGTCCGGCACGGGCCTGGTCCTGATCGGGCGGTGAGCTACCCATTGCTCTCCGCCCGCAGGCCCGCGCCTACGGTGGCCGGGAGTCGTCACGCGGCTCCCGACGCCCGGAGCGTCTCCCGCGGCAGCTGGGACGGGAGGCTCTCTCTCTCATCCGTCCCGCCACCACCTTCGCTAGCATGACTGCTTCGCAGAAGGAGGCGACTAACTCCCACTCCCTCTCGCCCCGGACCATGGCTTGCACCAGGGCCGGGCGCGAGAGGCCGCCGCCGCTACCGATCGCCTCTACGAGGACACGGCGGTGCTCCGCTCAAGCGGGGCAGACCTCCACCGTGTGCTCCACCGTGTCCTCTGAGCGATCCTGCCAATGGTGACACCCGGGCGTTTCCTCCCGCCTAATGATGTTGTAGGAGCGCTGACGCATCAGTTTTGTATTCTTCAAATGCGCAGCGCTCGGCGACGACAGTTCGCCCGTGAACACCGTAAGCTATAAACGCGCTCCCGACCTAATTAACTACTCCATTATAATATTCGTAACAAGTTTGATAAAGTAAAGTGCTATTCTGAATTCGCCGCATATCATTTCTCTCCGTACACACACCTAACGACATTACATCACACACGCACACAAAATTGATGACCCCGTCGTGAAATGTGCAGGAACCTCCCGAAACTTCCGTGTCCGGTGAGGACCTGCGTCAGGCGGTAGGTGAGGGCGCCGTGGCGCCTCTCTAGCCACTCCTCAAAGAAGGGTCTTATCGCCGCTATCGCGGCGTGCCCTGCGCTGGGTTGCGACAGTCGCTCTTTCCATGTCACGAGACGTATGCTTATCGATTAGTTATAGTTTAGTTATATTATTTATATGTAGTTTAGGAGAAAATTAAGCTCCAAGGAAAACATTTTGTTCGACAAAATTGGTTCCAGATTTTTTTTCCTTAAAAATTAATAAAAAAAAAAATAATAAAAAAAATTAAAATCAGACCTACCTTGTCAAAAAGTGAATTAAAAAATTGTTAGTGAGAAAACGATATTTTTGCAAACGCACAAGTGCCACGAAAGATAACATAAAGCGTTTAGGAAATCGATATCGCGCAAATAATAACGCGAAACTATTTTTATTTTGGTTTTATAACTGTTATTAATTTAATTTATTTTGTTATGTTATTAGTGAACGAACGTATATTGAATACTACTGTTATATATTTTTGTTATGTACTAAACAACCTCTAGACGATGATAGTAAGGTAAATGTACCAATACTCGTCGGGTTTCCAAATTCTCTGAATTTGAAGAAATGCTGTGTGAAAAATATGTCATTTAGAATGAAACTTTTTACATTATTAAATAGATAATGGACGTAGTTAAGCAGAATGGACTCAACCCACATTCTTCCCAATAACTCGAATATTGCGTTAGTCTATGTAATACAACTTGACTCATAAAAATATTGGTATATTTGCCCATAAGCGATAATATTTCAAAATATTTCATATACATATGTACGGACGCCAGCACATCAAGTTACTACAATCTGTCAAATTTCTTTAATAGATTTTCAACTTTATAGTTAAATCATTAAGGTTCCAGGTTGATTGGGAAAATTTGACAGTTTCGGGTAGCTTGACCTGCTGGCGTCTGTACATACAACATCATTGCAGCAATACACACCTAAACTTAAAACCTCGATAACTCAAAAATTACTTTTTGTGGGTTAATTCTGCTTAACTACGTCCAGTTTATCCGTTATTCTAAATAAGTACTTAATTAAATTCTATAATTTAGTGTGATAATAAATACTTATTTAAGAACATGCAAAAAAAGGGTGATTTGTACCAGTACTCGTCTGATTTGTACTATTACTCAGTAAAAGGACCCAGTAGCCAAAAAGATATTGATGTTTTTAGACAATTTGACGACTTCTAGGTCACTGTCGAATTCACCCGCGTTTACCTTATATTATTATGTAGTCAAATTTTTATGAAAAAATAAAAAAAATCCGTTTTTTTTCATGAACCATGGCTCTCGCATGATATTTTTTACATTTCCGCAAGCCTATGTTACCCGGGATAATGCCACGCTTCTAACGATACCACATACATTGATATTGGCTAAGCCCTTTAGAAGTTATGGTGGAATAAAGAAAGTCACAAACATACATGGATCCTGAAAACATAACACTCCTTTTAAAAACTCTTGTGGGCCGTTGGACACATAGTCGTTTGTCTTATTCATGTTCTTACTAACACTAAGTGTATACACCAGTATGTGACACCTTACTGCACGTTGATTTTTTTGGCGCCGACCCTGGAGTGACGTTGGACATCAAACAGTGCGCTTTTGTTTAAGTATTACAATTAGGCGTCGCCTGGTGTTATAGAAATGGTACTACAGCATCAAGTAAATACAACAGAGATACAACAAAAACGGAAAATATCTCACCTTATAGCAATTTCATGAAAACCATAGAAAAAGATTTAAAAAATATATATTACCAGTTTGGATCCAAACTGTCACTAGTCTCTTGCTTTTTAAATACCGCGTTCTATCGATTAAGTGAATAAAGAGTGGGTGAACGTTTGTAACCTAGGTCATATTCCATAGTGTGCGGCGGCACTGCACACTGCACAGTCGGCACGCTGATGCCCGACGCGACGTGAGGCTCGGCTGCAACTCTTGGGAGGACGAACGCACACCCTACAAGCTTATTTGCATAGAATTAAAAATCATTATTTGTTTCGTATTACTCTACACTTTTGCTTAGCAGTGCACCGATTACACCTTTATTCCAACTTTCATCGATATAACTCAAACTCAAAGCATTTGGTTCAAATTAACTAATTACAGGCACATTTGAATTGTCAAGATTCTATAGAGCCTTCACTCGGGGAGTGTGAGCACTATACCCCTATAGTGCTCACACTCCCCGAGTGAAGAGACGTACATGACGAACTTATAGGCCCATTTGACATTTGACTACGAAACCCTTAAAAACAAACAAAAACAAATTAATCACTTTTAGGCTATGCAGTGCTCCACTGACGGCCAGTACTGACGTCAGTCGTCCGTAGCTATACCATCACAACAAATATATCACAAGTACCTACGTAAAATCATCAGAGCCGACCGCATGCCACGTTAAACCTCTCTGGCAACAGCAAGTTGGCTCTCCATTGCTAACTTGTATCGTACTCCGTAATATCCTTCAAAGACAGTTTTACAAAGATCGAAACATCAAAGGGCATTCAATAGCAACTGCTCAATTATAAGCAACATGCCCTTCGAGGGCCTTATTGCCTGGATGTCATCCATGGCTTCCATCGAGCAAGATCGTACTTAGCAGGCTTCTCGATAATAAAAAAATCACTTGTTCAAGTTCAGGAGGCGAATAGCGAGCTTTATAGTGAATGGCGGCAGTGCGGGGGGCGGGGGGCGGTTGGGTGTAGTGCGGCTGTTCGGCGCGCTCACAGCGGATACTTAGCCGGCAACACTGCGCTCATATCCTAGAGCCAACTATTGTCGGCACTACCTACCACGTCGTTGGGGATAAGAGTCGCGATGTGTGCGGGGCGCGGGGTGGGGGCGCGTCCGGAGCTAGCCGCCGATAAACGACCGTCGCGTCGTGTTATGACACTCCAGATTACCGGCAGCAGCTTTATCTCGTGGTGCGAGGGAGCGCCACTGCGACCACTGCTCTCCTATGTCATCAATTCAGCCGCCGGTAGCACGTCGCTAACATTAGTCTCATTTTATCAAGCTTGACGACTAAACAGAGTCCAGTGGAGGGTAATTGCACACTTTAGAATTAATATACACAAAAGTGCTTACTTTCTCGTTGAGTGTCACGTGAGGCGCGAGCAGCCTGCGCGCTTTGATTGCGTCAGAAACACGCAGCGCCGTTGATGGCAGTGGCTTCCATGGGGCAGCAAATGTTCTCGCCGAGCTCAGTAGCTTTTATTAGGGAGCAATCAGGGAGATAAGAGCGACCACCACCGGTTTTTTCTTTCCAGTTTCAAATTAGCGAAAACATAATACCTGCATTCACTGCACACATGGTGCTAATTCAGCCAAACTCAGGTCAACGCGCCAAAATTGTTAAAATCGCAACAGAAACAAGAAATCATGCCGGAGGGTATAAAAAGTCTCATTATAAGAAGAATGGAATTGAAAAATGAGAAAAAACGAACAGATAAAGAAAAGAAAGAGCGCAGCTATCTAATAAAAACATCTGCAAACAAATTATGAAAGTACATTGTGAGCACAGGCTAAAAACAAAAGAAAACCATCTCAAATCATCAGGAGGCTTAAAAAAGGGTTCGAAGCACCCAACTCTACTAAGAAAATAATTCCCTGCCTAAAAGGAGACTCTACCAACAACAAAACTTTTTCTAGGTAAAATTATAGAAACAGTCACAACATATTCAGCACAAGAAATAGATCAAGAAAATTTAACTTTCACTCAGGATTCTATCGCTCTGGAAATATTTTCTACCTGTGAGGTCATAAAGAAAATAGAACATTTAAAATCCGACAAAAGCAATGGACCACGTGGCATCCCAAATGAAGCAATGAAGACAGGCAAATACCTACCAGCATCACCTCTAACCATGCATGTTCCTGTTCATGCACCTTTGTTTAGTAAGATTCTAGATGAAAGGAAAATACCAACAGTAAGGGCAGAATCAGACATAATTCTACTATATAAAAAAGGGATCCTATCCTATCTATAGGTATATCGGTAATGAACGATCCATCAGCCTTTAACCAAATTTAAATTAAAACGTAATCTATATAACGCAGCGTGCGGTAAATTATCGTGGGGCGCGTTCTCGCCATCGTCTCTTTGTGGGTTCTCCATAGTCTCAATTAAACACACTATTTGATAACACACTCACAGTTTAATAATTCTAGGATAGTTACACTAATCACCTAACTAACAGCTATTAACTCACTAATTTATAATGTCTCTTAAATTCTTAATTAATCATTCAAAGTGAACTTAGCAGTTCCGGTGCGCGCCGCGTGTATCGACCGAGAGCGTCACGGATTCAATCCTTCGGCGGCCGCGACCGACCCTGCTCACGAGTGATGTGCGATGCTAGCGCCACCACAGGGTGTTCACAGTATTAACAGTTTGTCCAATCAGGAGCCTTATTTCTATAAACAATCAGGAACCTTATTTCTATAAACAATAACTCAAGCTTAATATAAGGTATCGCCTGTCGCTAGGAATTTGCTTGCGACGACACGGCCAGACTGACAAGTCACACGTCCTCGTGTGTCCCTGAAACAAATGTCATACTTGGAGTAAACGGTAGCGCTCGGCTTAACCTGACTACAAGAGTAAGGGTAAACAGATAACAAAGCAGATTAAAAAAAGGAAAATTAATGCTTCATTCTTCGTCTTAACTTATGAGCTTCGCTCCTGGCGCTGGTGGATTACCTAACCGTCATCCAGTAAATGCCTCATAGCATCAAAAACTCAAATTTGATTTAATCAAATGTAGCTTTTAACAAATCACAAAGACGCTCACACATAAACATAGCTCAGGTGGTCACACAGACCCAGTATGTAGTCACACAGACCCAGTAAGCGGTCACACAGACCCAGTATGCGGTCACACAGACCCAGTAAGCGGTCACACAGACCCAGTATGCGGTCACACAGACCCAGTAAGCGGTCACACAGACCCAGTATGCGGTCACACAGACCCAGTATGCGGTCACACAGACCCAGTAATACAGCCTCATGACACCCCACATCTCCAGCCGCGCATCGCGCCCTGTTCAATTCATGAATTGCAGTTACGACTACGACTGAAGCATGTGTGTGACAGAGACAAAGTCGCCGTGCTATGTGTGTAACGTCATCAAACTTTAGCTGAAGTGCCTTCACTAGGTCTTTCTTCATCGGATTCTAATTCAGGTGGTAAATTACTCTGAGGCATTTTTCTAAGACGATCGTGTGCGTACTTGTAAGTTCTTTTTGCTTGACAATGATTTCAAAGTATAACGATCGCCATCGAGTACTTCGATTACTTTAAAAGGTCCTTTGTATTTAGGATCTAGCTTAGTTTGGTTTCTCTCTTCATTTTGAAGGAGGACAAGATCTCCAACATCAAACTTCACTAATTTAGCCTTATTCTTATCAAAACGTGACTTTTCGTAACTGGCATTTCGTTCGATATTTTGGGCTGCTTGTTCTCTCGTCTGGATTAAGTCTACTTCTATTTCAGTATCATTTAAAGTCAAAAGATTAAGAGGCCTTGCTACACGTCCGATCATAAGCTCTAAAGGGCTTGCTTTTGTTACTCGGTTAACAGTGCAGTTTATCGCTAACTGAACCTCTTCAAGAGCATCTTGCCACGATCTGTCCGATGTCTCGACCGCAGTGAGCATCCCCTTAAGCGTGCTCATTACGCGCTCAACCTGGCCGTTTGCGCGACTCGAACCCGTAGCAATAAGATGCAGGTGAATATTATGCAATTCGCAGTATTCTTTGAAATCTTTGCTCGCGAAGCAACGACCTTGGTCTGCTATTACTCGTGAGGGCGCACCAAAGAGGGCAACACTCGACTTAAGTGCACTTATAGCACTAGGCGTATCTATGCGGAATGTGTGATACAAAAGCACAAACTTTGTGAACGCGTCTATAAGTACTATGACGTATTCTTTCTTATCGTTTTTACCACTTAACTTCCCGGATATATCGACGTGGACAGTATGCCATGGAACAGTAATTTTTGGTATTGGATGAAGCTCTGCTTGCACTCGACCGGAGTGTGATTTAGAAACTTTGCACGTAATGCAGTTATCTACAAACTTGCGGACATACTTAGCCATACTATCAAACCAGTAGTGTTCGTACAGCTTTTCTAATGTTTTATCTGCCCCTAGATGCATTACTGATTCATGCACGTGATTAACAACTGCCCAACGAAAAGCGCGCGGTACTATGGGTAAACAACACGTGCGGTTATTTCTCTGAACGCGACGATGCAAAACACCTTTTCGGGTCTCATACGTTTTGGAAATGTCTGCAGGGAGTTCATTTTCTTTTAGCTTTACGACGATAGCTTGAATTTCATTATCGCGCAATTGCTCAGCTAAAAGCCAATTCTCAGAAAGTGTACTAAGGTCAATTCGTCTTTGTTCTACCTTATCGGTGACTACAGTCAACGCGGTGTTGGTTGTAGACGATTCGGGTATAGGGTTACGAGATAAGAAATCAACGTGAGCCATACGCTTGCCCTCTCTATAAACAATCTCAAATTCGTATGCCTGTAAGAATGCCCAGTAACGATGTACACGTGGAGAAAGATTCGTTTTATTATGAGACGCTTTGAGTGAGTTACAATCCGTAACAACAACAAAATGACGACCTTGCAAGAAATGATGGAAATGTTCTACAGCTCTTACTACCGCTAGAGTTTCCAACTCGTATGAGTGGTATCTAGACTCAACGTCCGTGGTCCTACGGCTATAATACTCGACAACGCGCAATTGATCATTATCTTTTTGGAACAGAATGCCGCCATAACCAACGGCACTGGCGTCAGTGTGCAATTCGACTGGAAGGTCTGGGTTAAAAATTGTGAGTATTGGCTCATTTGTCAAGGTTGAAATTATTTGCTGTCTGACTTCTTCATGTTCAGGCTTCCAATTGAATTGGGCACAAGTGTTCAAATGAAATAAAGGAAGCATAATACGTGAAAAATCCTTTATGAATTTCCGGAAATAGGACGCAAGTCCAATGAACTGCCTAAGCTGAGTGTTATTATCTGGTGGAGGAAGCCTTGTAAGTGCCTCGACTTTACAGGGATTTGGTTGTATTTGCCCTGAAGAAACTTTGTAGCCCAAAAATTCAACTTGCGACATGAGAAAAGAGCATTTTGAAATGTTAAGTGAAAAACCAGCATTGCATAAACAAGTCAATACTTCTTGTAGTCTAGTGAGGCCTTCTTCCACATTACATGATGGTATTAAGATGTCATCCATGTACAAGATCACGTAAGAATTGGTCAGAGAACCTAACGCATTAGACACAGCTCGCTGGAAAATACTAGGCGCATTACGTAATCCGAAGGGCATAGCTAAGTACTCGTATTGTCCATCAGGTGTCACGAAAGCAGTGCGCTCAATGCTTTCCGGGTCCAATATGGGTATCTGGTTAAAACCGCTTGCACAATCTAAACAAGTGAAATAATTAGCGCCATTCAACCTAGCAATTTGGTCGTCAATACGCGGCAATGGAAAGCGATCTGGCACCGTATTAGAATTGAGTTCACGGTAATCTATAACCATGCGTGCAGTACCGTCACGTTTTTGTACTAGAAGAATCGGGCTCGCATACGGGGAATTACTCGGCCGGATTATGTTCGCACTTAATAACTCGTCCACTTTACTGCGCACTACCTCTCTTTCGTGTGGGCTAAGGCGATAAGGACGCCGATAAACAGTACGAGTTGGATCTTTTAACCTAATTTTTAAATCACCAGTTGTCACACGGGTTTGCGGTAAACCGTTAATAAAAGTAAACGAAAATTCATTCAATACGCGCATGAGACTATCTTTAAACGCAGCCGGTACATCAGTTTTTATCACACTAAAATCAATTTCAGTAAGGGCACTTAAGCAAGCGATCGGTTTTGAAATAGTTAAACGCTCTTTAGAGAGGTTTACAGTCACGTCATGTTGTAAAATATCTGAGCCGATCATTATATCATGCGGCATGTTTTCGTCTGGCAAGATAAGAAACAAAATTTTTAAACAATGCCCGTCTATAAGTACGTCACATAAAATTTGTTCAGTGGCATAAACATGCGTGTTACCTAAGCCTATCAAACGTACGTTAGTAATCGAACGCGTTCCCAAAAATTTGTTTGCTATACTCTGTTTAACGAGAGAACATTCAGCGCCACTATCAAAATAAAAGGGGTACGGCTCACCGGATACTTTTAACTCTCCACGCACACCTTGGACTTGACAAGAGTTTACACGCCGTTCTAACGCCTTGCTGGCCTCAGTGCTGACCGGCGCCGCGCTGCTGCCGCCGCCGCCGCGTGCTGCTCCGCTGCTCTTCGGACATCTTGTTGCGAAGTGGCCTTTTTCCCCGCAACGGTAACAGGTTACATGAGAGTGGTCTTTCATCGATGATGATGATGTTGATGATGATGCCGACGGTTTGAATGATGTAGTTGACATCTTACTCTTCCGTGCACGACAGTCCATCCACTTGTGTCCGATTTTGTGACAATAGTTACATTCGACTTTGCTCACATTGGTTTGAGTACGTTTCGCATCCGGAGTGAAGCTTTCAAGATTTCGGTCTTGTTTACGCTTTAAGGAATGCGCTTGTATTTCTTGCACTAATTTCGATCTCGTTTTGATTTCGGTCGTGAACGCCAAACGATTGATGCGATTATCGATTTGTGCGACATGAGCTAGCACATAAGAAACAGCAATTTCCTCCGTGGTCATATTCTTCCATTTAGATGAAAGTGACGTCATCAAGCGACTCGCATATGCAGCCAAACTTTCGCCTTCCTTCGGTCTGCTGTTGTTAGCGTTTATTATAGTCGCTGCACAGGTTTCAACACTATCGTATCGTGCTAAGAAAAGGTCTTTGAACTGATTCCAGGTCATACCAGGATGCGAAACTTGAGAAAGCCACAACGAAGCACTGCCTTTTAGGGACTTGCTTAGTGCGATGATCAGAGCTCCACCTTCCAACGGGTTTTCTGTGAGGCAAATGTCCACCGTGGAAGACCAGGAACGAGGGTCAACATCTGGCAGGTCTGGATTGAATTCCGGCAACTTTATTGCAGCTGATTTCGTTGATCCGTGCATAGCCTCAACCATGCGCAACATTGTTTGTGACTGCTGTTCTAATAACTGCTTCCAATAAGCATCAGATTGTGGTGCCTGAGCAGATCCCACTTCTGATAACGCAGCGTGCGGTAAATTATCGTGGGGCGCGTTCTCGCCATCGTCTCTTTGTGGGTTCTCCATAGTCTCAATTAAACACACTATTTGATAACACACTCACAGTTTAATAATTCTAGGATAGTTACACTAATCACCTAACTAACAGCTATTAACTCACTAATTTATAATGTCTCTTAAATTCTTAATTAATCATTCAAAGTGAACTTAGCAGTTCCGGTGCGCGCCGCGTGTATCGACCGAGAGCGTCACGGATTCAATCCTTCGGCGGCCGCGACCGACCCTGCTCACGAGTGATGTGCGATGCTAGCGCCACCACAGGGTGTTCACAGTATTAACAGTTTGTCCAATCAGGAGCCTTATTTCTATAAACAATCAGGAACCTTATTTCTATAAACAATAACTCAAGCTTAATATAAGGTATCGCCTGTCGCTAGGAATTTGCTTGCGACGACATATATCTATGGGCCTTCGTCGCCTGAAATAAATAAATAAAAAATAAAAATAAATATCTTCTATACTTACTTATAATAAATCTGTAGAAGTGAAAATTCTGTACATTGAAAATATCAAAAAAATAAATGGCAGGGGGTGTTACTAGACCGACACCGAACCCAAAAATGTGTTTAAAAAAATTTTTGTCTGTCTGTCTGTCTATTCAGGCATCACGCAAAAACTACCAGTTCGATTACGATGAAACCTGGTATAATTATTCTTTAATATCCTGGGCACCACACTGGGTACTTTTTATCCCGGAAAAGTATACACAATAAAAAACAAACTTAATTTTGCGGTTCGATCCCTAGACCCGGTTACAGTACCAACCGCAAATAATAAGTTTGTCGTAGGTTACGTCACCCGCAGTGAAGTTCACTAAGGGGCGCTGCACACACTAAATCTGGCAGTCTGAAGGGCACGTTCACGCGCGCTCTGAAGGAGTCCTCCTTAGTCGTACGAGTACGGAGGAGACGGCGAAGTTATGGGAGGAGAATGGCCGTCTCCGTCCGAGCTGGAGGACCTCAAGCGGGAGTTTGCCGCGCAGAGGCGTCATGCGGCCATCGGCTCTGCTCCCGTCGCTGCCCCGCCACCGTCGGCCCCGTCGTCGGTCCCTACCCCCGCCGTGCATGCGGATGCGGATATCGAGAAGATCGTTCGCATCTGCATGCTGCACTGCGGGGGTATGATGAATGCCCGTCTGCAGGGTCTGGAGTCGAGGCTCCTCCCGGCAGAGACTCTCCGGCCGCCGCTCGCTGCGGATAGGCGGAGAAAGGAGGAGCCCGCCAAGTCGGTTCGATCCCTAGACCCGATTACTGTACCAACCGCAAATAATAAGTTTGTTGTAGGTTACGTCACCCGCAATGGAGTCCTTAGTGAACTCCACTGCGGGTGACATAACCTACGACAAACCAAACACACACGACGAAGATAATAAATAATATTTCATATTTTCGTATCTTATCATGAATTTGTATGGCGAGCGATATTGTATCTTAAGATAAAATATTATCCGGGGCAGCGGGATTGTCCGAAAGGGTTACCGCTGCCCCGGAACATAAAGGGCGAAGGAAGGAACATGGGTGGGTTTTAGTCAGTAAGAGTCTGACACTCCCTTCCGCTCCACCCAGAGCGGGAGGAGTCATTTGATGATTTCCCATCCCAAAAAAAAAAAAAAAAAAAGATAAAATATTATAGCATCTTAGCCGTGTGCAGCGCCCCTAAGTTATGCTGTAAATGTAGTGCTGAAGGTTGAATTTGGCTGGCACCGTTCGCAGCATACGCGTGGCGCGCGGCCGCCACGGATCACTACCGTATTTAAGGACGGAGTTTGAGCGCGCGCATCATACATTTTTTGAACTTTGATTTGAACGGACGTGTCGAGTGGCGAGCGTTCGTTCTTATTAGCATTCTATAAATTGTATGTTTTAACTGCTACTTGCAATTCTAAACCGTGCTTTTCTTGCGACCTTTTTATTCCTTTTAGTTTTTACTAAGTACAGTTTAAGGTAGAGTTATTTAGGTTTATTTTTATAAGTCGTAGGTATAGATTTTAATTTTAAAGTATAGGTAGGTAGTTTATTTGATAGTGTACGTAGTGACCGTAGGTTATTTGATAATACTGTTAGGTAGGATTAGTCATTCGTATAGATATTAGTTTTTAGGGATTTTGCTTATTTATTGAGTTTAGATTAGTTATCATCAGAAATAGGTTTATTTGGGTAGGTAGGTCCTTTATTTTCTGTTATTGAATTTTTTTTTAAATATTTTAAATTAGGTAGGTACTTAGGTTTACTTTTTAAGGCGTAGACCGTATAGATTTTAATTTCAAGTATAGGTAGGGGCCCGCGCCGGGACAGAAGTATTAATACCGGTATGCTCGATAGATAACGTTCTACACAAATAGCACTTTACACAAAAAACTCATTGATAAGTTTCGTCATCCACGCGAACGAAGTCGCGGGCACAGCTAGTAGTTAATAAACATCTTCCTTGATTAACTGTTTGATGTTTTAGAAAATTTGGTATATATTATTTTGTTGGTATTATTATTTTGTTTATATTTCAATTATGTAAATTCACAAAAACAAATTTCTTCTCACGCAGTAATAAATCCATCTAATTATCTTCTTGCGCTGTCAACGCTATAAAATGTCAGGCAATACTAAATAGTGTTTTAACACTTTTGCACTATGCGTAAACAGATCACTTGTTATAACTTGTTTTGTTCTTAAAAGTCATATAAGTAGATACCGTTCTGATGATTTTTATTTTACGTTTTTGTTTAGAAATAGTTATCAAACACTGTTAATAACACTGTCACAGCAAGTTTGTGTGTCCAGATTCACTTTTATGCACTTTATATGGTCCAAAGACTAATTACACTATTTTTCGGAATACTTTTAACGGGAGCACAACACGATCATTCAGCACCACAGTCTCAGACCTCTATCATAGACCTAGAGAAATATACAGAACATTAAAGGCCACTTTATCAGGTTTTTATTGATTATGACAAAGCCTTCGACCCCATATCCCATAGTAGCATGTGGGAAGCCCTATACGAGTGCGATGTACCACTGGAGACTATTTTATTTTATTTTATTTATTTAGGTAACTAACAGTGATACATAAAAATATTATACAAAATATGCGTATTACAGTTATTATGGCCAATTATAGGTTTCCGTGTATAACTGGGATATACAATATAATACATGCGACCGGACTAATGCCAGATAATTCCAATTAAAGAACAAAATAAAATTACAATACAATACAATATTACTTACATTACATTTTAGAAAAACTTAACCTTTAAGAATTCCGAGTTACTCGGAATTCTCTGAAGTTGTTTTTTTAACTGTAATAAACCGACAGTTAAAAAACAAATAATTAAAACTATAAACGGAGATAAATGACAAGCAACCAATCTTCTTCTTTTACTACTATCTTTTTTTTCTTATTCAACCTTTTTTGTTTTAATAGATTCGAGCACAGAAATCTTAATAAGATTTCTGTGGATTCGAGCAATGCGAGTCAGCACACAGTTCTTGGCATAGTTAGTGGAGTGCCTAGGAACGCGCAACATTGGCGTGTGGCGAGTGCGCCGTAGGGGAGCGTTAAAAGTTATCTGTGTAACCAACTCCGGGCAATCAAAGCGTCTATTGAGTGTGTCATAGAGCAAACGCATGTCCATCACTATACGCCTTTCTTCAAGGGTTAGCAACGGTTTATTTTGAACGCGAAGATCCTTCACAACCGCGAGGTCTCAGGGAATATTATTTAAAAGCCGAAGTGGGTATACACCGTGATGTGGGCGCAGTGACAAGAGGCTCACCTCACTCTCCATGGCTAAAGAGAACTGGCTCAAACCTGTAGTACCTACCTATGACCGTAAGGAGGTATGGCAAAGCAAGGAGCTTCACGGGCGCTCCTATCGGGCTCTTTATGAGCCCGATAGGAGCCGTTTTAGGGACCTTTTCGGGGAAACTGAAGGTTTCGTTTTTGCAATTATGGACATAGCTATCTTGACGAATAACTACGGGAGACATAATGACATAACGTTGACGTATGTCGAGCATCCTACCGTCCAGGTGAGTCCATCAGACTGATCTCTGGTTGTTCTCGTCTGGCTAACAGCGACTACTTGCACAGGCATAACCAAAGCTCTTCTTTGAAGCATATAGCATGCGTGCTTAATGGGATTCAGGTCAATTCAAGGTCTGGCGATTGAGCAGGCCATGGTAAAACGTTGATATTAGCTGCGGCAAGTGTATTTGCAACGACTGTGGCAGTGTGAAATACCCTTTTCAACTAACGAAATTTAGTAAAAAGTATCCATATTAGTTTGTAACTAGCAAAAACGTGCTTGATCCACTTTTAATGTGTTTATTAATGAATGTGAAATTATAACAAATGCATGAAATGAATACTTTTAATTGTTTTATTTACTGTATTAAGTTGTAATGAAATACAAATTATTAGTGCAATGTAAAAATGTAATTAATTATATAAAGGAAATAAAAGGCTATAATAATCAAAAGACAATGTAATAAATAGGAAACCTATTCTTCTTCGAATTTGTGTTTGTTTCATAACATAATATTTATTAATTGAATGGTGATAGGTAATAATTGCAATTCAATTTATTATAAACGACGGAAGGGTTTAATTACATACATGTACTTCAATTCAATTGCATCTCTGATCCTGATCAGACTCAGATACAGGATCAGACCTCGAAAACTATTCTTCTGCAGCGAAGTGTGAGACAAGGAGGAGTCATTAGTCCCTCCGAAACTGTTCACCGCTGCACTGGAGGATGTCTTCAAGGTTCTGGACTGGAAAGGCGCTGGTATTCAATAGTGAGTACATAGCTCACCTTCGGTTTGCCGACGATATAGCAGCCATGGCTGAGACAATGGAGGATCTCAATACCATACTCGATTACCTCAGTAGAACCTCCGAAAGAGTGGGTCTTAAAATAAAAATGGACAAAACGAAGATGTCGAAAATGACCATTTAAATCACCACTCTCATGAAAATCGGAGACGCTACAATAGATGGAAGTCATGGACGAGTATGTTTTCCTAGGCCAAATTGTCCAGTTAGGTAGGTCCAACTTCGAGAAAGAGGTCATTCGTCGAATCCGACTCGGCTGGGCAGCGTTCGGGAAGCTACGCAATATCTTCTCGTCCCACATACCGCAGTATCTCAAGACGAACGTTTTTGACCAGTGCGTGTTGCCAGTGATGACCTATGGCACTAAAACGTTGTCGCTCTATTAGAATGGGCTTTATTAGAAGGCTGAAAGTCACACAAAGGGCAATGGACAGGGCTATGCTTGGAGTTTCCCTGCGTGATCGAATCAGAAAAGAAGAGATCCGCAGGAGAACCAAGGTAACCGACATAGCCCGAAGAATTGCCAAACTTAAGTGGCAGTGGGCAGGGCACACCGCTCGCAGAACAGACGGCCGATGGGGCCGAAAGGTTCTGGAATGGTAACCGCGTACCGGAAGACGTAGCCTTTGAAGGCCACAAGGTCCAAAAGGTGGACCGGCGACCTTGTGAAGGCCGCAGGAACCCTCTGAATGCGGGAAGTACAGAACCGGTCGAAGTGGAGGTGCTTGGGAGAGGCCTATATCCAGCAGTGGACGTCTTTTGGCTGAAATGATGAATTGCATCTCACAATTTAATAGATCAATTGGATGAATTGCAATAAATTTAAACGCCTTTAAAAGGACCATGAACCTTAGAGGCATATTCACCCACCGCCATTTTTTTTTTTAATTTCCGCGCACTACGAAAGTAGTACACGTATACAAACAAAAAAGTAATGTCAAGTAATATTACCATATTACTTAACATTTTTTGTTTGTATAAGTAAATAAGTAAATAAACATTCCGGGAACGACACACTTTATGGTATCCCCTAAAGTGTTTCGTTCCCAAAATATTTTGAAGGTACCTAACTAATTATATTAGCGGATGTTTCTTGCAAATATTTATACTTACTATCTTCAAATATGTAAATAGTTTAATCAACATGGGAACTATTTTTCGATTATAATGGAATGTGCATTTTTAATTATTACAATTGTTCTCATATACCGATTTTTACCTCCAAACATATCGGAAACGGGACATCATCATGCGCGGTAACTTTGAAAAAAAACGGTCAAGTGCGAGTCGGACAAAGGCGGATTCGCTCCGTACAAAGGACGATGGGCAAAGTATGTATGTACATACTATAGAACCAGTCCCCAATGTTTTTTTTATCTAACAGACATTATTTTTGTCTTATGTTTTTCGCTACGGGCTACAAAACCACAAATCGTTTGTTTCAAGTCTTAAATATATGGGGTTTCCTGAAAAAAAAAAAAAACATCTTTCAGTTTAATGAAACTGAAAGATGTTTTTTAAAATAAATGTATCTAACGAAAGTATGGATGTATGTTTTCTATTTTTCGTCACAATAAAAGAGATCAAAATCAAAAGTCATTTATTCAAATTAGGCTGAGAATCAGCACTTCTCGAACGTCAAAATTACAAAAGACAGTCCCCCAAAAACGCCCGCCTTTTAACACTTCCTAGTGATATCGCTGGGAAGAAGAAGTGGCGCAACAAACTCCCCAGCAGCACAGCTTCTACGTTCACTTAGAAAATACTTGATTATATACAATAATAGGTATGTTAGGCAATTAACATTACAAGCCACATAACATTAAATTAAATTATTTGCCATATGTCAGCTAGCCACGCCAATATACCAACAAATATAATAAAAAATATACGTACTCAAGCTAAAAAAAAAATAATTAAAATGTAAATAAAAAATTACTACGTAAATAAAAGCCTCCAGGCATAAAGGGCGTGACAGCTTACATGCATTGCTGGGTTCTGTTCACATAGCTGTATAGAGAGGTATGAGGAACAAGGTGTAAAGTCCACTCATCCTCTATAGAAAAGGGAGGATCCTTCGACCAGATGGGTGTTGTGTCTGGCGGGCAATTGCCTAACGATTGATCTTGGGAAATTGTGTCTATGCTAATTACGCACGCATTGATTAGATTGGAGTCGATAACTCGAAATGAAAACATAACACAAAAGTCAATTTCTACGAAATTAGTTTATTCAAAATCAAAGATAATGTAACCTGTTGACACTTGTTTGCGATCCTGAAACTTTGTTAAGTATTCTGAAATACTCGGAGATTCGACCTCAACCAATTCAAAATTGCGTATGGTCTTAGACGGTAATAGGAAAAGTTTCGAAACTACTTTTGAGTAATTTGCTTTGTGAGAAAAACTCAGTTGTAGTTCGCGTTGTGCATAAATTTTGGCTAGCGCCACGTAAAAAGTTTGTGTACGGTAGAGGCGTGGCGAGTGCGTGGCGGTGCGCGGCGGCGGGCGTAGTGGCCGCGCGCGGCGGCGCGAGTGCGGCGGCGCGGTGGCGGGGCGCGAGCGGCAGTACCCGGCGCGCCCCCGCCACTCGCGCACGCCTGCACGCCGCGCCGCTCCCTACGCCCGCGTGAGCCAGCATGCCCGCCGCCCGAGCCGCGGCCGCGTGAGCCGTCCCGAGCCTTTAGGACACTGTGCCCCACTAATAATGAATTAACGTTTGGACTCATTCACCAAATTTTTTTAATAAGGAACCGCTGCGTCCCGATCTGGTAAATGTCGATTGTTACATTTGAGTTAACGGATAGTGTTGAGAAGCGCGCGTGACTCTGCCGTGAGTGGTGCAGCCGTGCACGTCTGCACGCGCCCGCGTGGCGCCCGCACGCCACTCGCGCATGTTGCTCGACGTCTCCAAATCTTGACCACTAATCGAGTGCAAAAAGTTTTTCCTTACAAGCAAATACCCTCAGTGAAACATAATTATTATGCTAATAAAATTGTGAAAGTCGCATTATCAACGTAAAGCAATAAACGGTGGTGTAAAAGTTTAGTGGTTCAGAAGTCTTAGGGCTGGATGGGACTGCAGACATGACTGAAACCTGAATATCACTCGTGGAGCTTCTTTGAATGCAACCCAACGTCTAAAGGTGGTGGTATAGTAATATAAGAAGAACGTACAGTCTGCACTACTGATGAGTGTAGCTTGCGCCGATCTCCTGGCGAGGACTACGCGCTGGCCGCGGCGCCTGCCGCCTGCAGCTATGTGGACACGTTGCTCCTCTGGTGGCCTGTCAGAGATGTTCTAACGATAGTTCGTGAGACTCATCTCTCTAGACTGATATTACAAGCCAGTCGAATATGACTAGCCAAATCTTTATACAGTGTAATGATAACTATCAAGTTTTATTCACCAAACACTTTGATATATCTACGGCACTCTCGGCTGGATGTCAAGTATTGTTGAGCCATGTCCAACATATTCAGCTGTGACTGTCAGGAGTGCGTGCCCCGGGGTCACAACGCCACTTAAATAATATTCATAGTCAGTGCAGTTTTTTATCAGCAATGTTGCTTTTGCTTCAAGCTGTACGAGCCTTATCAAAAGCGAATGTCACATTTCAAGAAACGATTGCCAAACACACGACACCTAAATAGTTCGCCATAAATGTTAATAAAAAACAAAAGACTACCTGTAAGTTTTTATTTTTTAGTTGTGGTATCCCACGCAAGCTCTTGATACTCGTATGTGTTCATTTTTGCACAATCATAGTAAGTAGTAGTGTCCCTCACCGACATAGATGCAGTCATTTCAATTTCAACGAAATATTTAAATAAAATTATATAAGCTAACAGTCTTTAAAAAAATAATAATGATTGCTTCCCCTCCTTTTTAGGGTTCCGTAGTCAACAAGGAACCCATAGTTTCGCCATGTCTGTCTGTCCCTCCGTAGCTTAACTCAGACTCTTAGTACTAGAAGTCTATAATTTGGCATGGATATACGTATTAATCACGCCGACAAAGTGGTAAAATAAAATGAAAAAAATAGGGTACCTCCTCTACACGTAAAATGGGGATGTTTATTTTTTCTACCTCATGGCGTGGGTTATCGTTGGATAGGTCTTTCAAAAATATTGCTGCTTTGTGAAAACCATTTTTCGATTCAGGGATCCGTTTGTGATATATTAAGCTTTAAAGTTCTAATTTTTGTTAGAGTCAAGTGTACCCCCCCTGTCAGCTAAATGGTTGTTTTTGGTTATGTGAAAAAAATCACGGTAGTAATATATATAACGAAGGAAAAGGAAAACTATATATAACACAGCTAAGTAGGCTTTACAAGTTTACGAGTAATAGTCGACCAACTTACATTTGCAGTTGCAATGTATGGGAGAACATGATTTTCAACTACAATGTTAAGTTTGTTCTTGGGATAAATTCATTCAAACTACGGAACCCTTCATTCTGCGTGATCCGACACGCACTTGGCCGGATTTTTATTTATATACAGGTGCACAGACGAAGTATGTAGAACCACTCCTCGGAACTGGAGCATAGCATAGAATTATAACTAGAGGTGTCGAAGTGTTTACTTCTGAGGAGTCTTGCCAATAAAAAACAATTATCCAAATCAGTCGTGGTGGTATAGAATTATCGCTGACCAATCTGAACATACATGGACTACTTAGGTTCAGACGAATTGAGAACCTCCTCCTTTTTAAAAATATATGCAACACACGACTCTGTATCTCACGAATAGGCTCCACGCTTCACGCTGCATGCTGCCTGCCTAGTCGGAGCAACCCAAATCAAACTCCAAATGTTTCATTTCACATAAACCTACACAGGTACTCATGAAGCGTCAGAAGCTAGGTGCACGGATCCAATTGGTCGTTTCCTTTGGAGAAGAGCTGGCATGAACCCCACGGTTAGTCTTAAAAAAATGGTTTTTACAATGTTTTAAAATAACAGTGTAAATAGGTATCGGAAATGACACACATTTGTCACATAATTAACTGTAACAAAACTATGGCATGATATTTATTTCACTGCGCGGAGCTCAAAGTGAACTAGATGCAACTGCAAGGAGCCAAGTCAATGTATCTGAAATCCATAATAATATATCAATGGTACACACGGCTACACATCAAGCTATGCATTTCCAGTTTTAGCTGACCTCGTATTGTATAGGTTTTTGGTACAATCAGAAGGCAGCTTATACTGGTTTTGTATAGCTTGATGTGTAGCCGTGCGTACTCAACTCAAACTCAAAGTATTTATTTCAATTAAACCAATTACAGGCACTTTTGAATTGTCAAGGGGTCGGTCAGTCAAAAAAATGAAGCTAGTTTCCCATTCCAAAGCGTAGTAGGTACCTATGGAGAAGAAGGGGCAAGAAACTCCATGGACACTCTTTTAAATCAAAATAATATGGTTACAAAGTATTGGTACTACAAGCAGCTGTTAGTGTCTGCATGTGATAATGTGGAGGCACTTATTTTTATATTTCTTCAAACCTACTTTATGGGTTTTGATACGTTTTTCACCTTCGCGTACAGAATTTTTTCGAAAAGGTTTGATTATCTTCCTATACCTACTACAATTTTACTCAAATATAGGAAGGAAATATAGGAGAAATCGCGATAATTTGGCATGGCGCCACATCAGTAGATAGCCCCGTGCTAGCAGGGCCGGCTCGCTAAGTGCGTGTGTTCATAATGGTCTCTCAGCTTGCAAGTAATCTCCGGGATGCGGCTCGCTCGCTCACCGCCTGCGTCCACTACTGTTGTGGAGTAGGCTCTGCTCGCTGATGTTGTAGGGGTCTAGGGGTCTGTCTGACCGAGCTTATCAATCTATCGAGGTGACACAAAAGCTATTTATACTTTGAACTAGCGACCCGCCCCTGCTTCGCACGTTGTTTACGACTTGACAAAACAAACATCATATTTTATTATATGTACGTTTAATATATATATTACACAAATAGACCTTCTGGAATAAATTGTGTAAATGATGGCGAAAGCCGCATCACAATCCGTTGCGGAGTTTAGAAGAACAACGCTGTCACACAGACAGACACGAAGAGCGACTTTAATTTATAATATGTGTAGTCACAGAACAGATCTGTTCTGTGTGTGTAGTCATACGAGGGTGACACTGAAACTTCTTAGAAAATCAAAAAGTGAACAAACTAGCAAGTTATTAGTTTTATTATATCTTTTCAAAATAGTGTCCATTTACATCAATACATCGCTGCATCCGATGGAATCACTGAGAAAAGCACTTTGCCCACTCGTTCTTAGCGGTCTCTTCGACGGCATTTTGAAACGCAGCCACTGCTTCCTCGGTGTCCATAAAACGTTTTCCTGGAAGCTTTTCTTTTATTTTCGGAAATAAATAAAAATTGGAAGGTGCGAGGTCGGGGCTATAGAGCGCGTGACCCAGTTATTCCACGTCTGACGTCGCCAAGTAGTCGATTGTTTGCTTGGCGGTGTGCGACGAGGCGTTGTCGTGGTGAAGGAGGATCCTATTGTGAGGTCGTTTCTCCCGAACTTTTTACAAGACAAGTGGCAAACAATTGTTAGTGTACCACTCTGCAGTAACTGTTTTTCGATACTCTAAAACAATTGTTGCGTAATGACCTGTCCTTTCGAAAAACGAGGCCACCATCTTTTTTCCCACGCTTCGACCTCTCTCCACTTTAGTTGGCAACTCCGGAAGGAAACACCCAGACAGCAGACTGTCTCTTAGTTTCAGGATCATAACAATAAATTCAGCTTTCGTCACACGTATGTCGAACGCAGCATTTGAGTCACCTCCGTTAAATCTTTGAACCATTTCACGACACCAATCAACACGACGGAGCCTTTGGGCCTCTGTCAAATTATGAGGTATCCACCGGGCACAAAGCTTCCTAACCGCTAAATGTTAATGGAGAATTTTGTGCACTTGACTCATACTGATGCCTAAGCTTGTCCGAATATACTGATAAGTCACTCTTTTGTCAGTCTCTATCATACGCCGCACAACACTGATGTTATCATCAGTCGTCGCCGTAGAAGGCCGTCCTTCACGCAGATCATCGGTGAGATTAGTGCGACGACGTTTAAACTCATTAAACCAGTTGTAAACAGTGGCACGAAATGGGACTTCATCGTGAAAGGCCAATCGAAGTCTATCATAACTTTCTTGTTGACTTAAATGACATCGAAAGTCTTAAAAAATCATTGTACGAAAATTTTCTCGCGTTAAATTCATGCTGACGTGACGCAGACAATTTTCAATTTGCCGCCAAATCGATATCGACAATAATTTTGGCAAAGAGTTCCATTTTCAAAATTTGAACTTATTTTTCATTATATAGTTTACAAGTGGCCAGTTCTAAAAACTTTCAGTGTCGCCCTCGTATAAACGGTAAGTAGTTATTTTTTATTATTATAATTTATTTGCTACCATGCAAAAAGTGTATTATGTGAAAGATTTAAGTAAACGACCATTCGAAGCTGTAGACTCGCTAGTAATTTACCTACTAGTTCTCTGTATCACGCGGTGCACCAGCTCGGGCTCGATTCTCGTAATTTTAAGAACGTTCACAGTCTGATCTCATTCTCAATTTGTCAAAAAATACTTCTAATTTCCCTACATTTTGACAAGTGTTTGACATTTGTTTGTCGCTGAGATGAGACTGCGACTAGATTTTGAACGTTTTAAATTACGAGAACTGGCCTTGGCTCAGGGCGACATGACAACAATACTTTTTCATTGATATTTTAAAGTGGTACCTATTGTCGAACAAGCTATTAGATATTCAAGCAACTAATTTGCAACTACTTTTAAACCGACCGCAAAAAAATGGAGTGGATTAATGGCCGGTTAGTGGATAAATGAAAATAATGTTGTGTGTAAATAATGTTGTATGTTGTGTAACATTATTTCTAAACTCATTATTTCATTTTTTTAAATGACTGCGTGGGCCACGCACGCACCTGGCGATAGAGAACAGAACACAGGAGCGCGACCGCTGCGCACCGCTGCGTCGACGCAGGAAAGCAGATTAAGGAAAGGAAATCTACTTTTCTTTTTATTATGAAAGTAAAAGACAAGAGAGGAATACATAAAAGGGTGATTGGCATGTAACGCTTGCGTTGGTGAAAACATTGTTAATTTTTAGTTACGGTAATGGATTTCCTTACAATACGTTTATCGTCACTATGTAAATCAGCTCACAGCTTCGTGCGTGTGAAACTAGAGCTGCAGCTGGGCGTGTGGGACCACTAAGGACACTGCTACCATTCTCACAGCTTCGTGCGTGTGAAACTAGAGCTGCAGCTGGGCGTATGGGACCACTAAGGACACTGCTACCATTCCGTTCGAAGCCACGTTCCCTAAGCTAGTCGTGTCTTACTCGATCCTAAGACAGAGTACTGTCAAATTCAACTGCCATTGAGCGAGACAAGTTCCAGTATTATTGGGCGCGAACTATTGTAATGAATCCCTTATTGCTATAAGGGATTCCTTACCATGCCCACTCGCCCTTTACTAAGACAATACAAAACTAGCACAAGCGCACCGCATCGTCAGTCGATTGCAGAATTCTTAACGATTGCTTCTGCTATACGCCGAAGTGGTTGTTTCCAAATCGTCACTTCTCACTTCCTTAGCCTAGAGTCATTCGGGGCAAAAGGACGCACTTGCGGACGATTCGCGAGCATTAATTCGGTTCAGCCTTCGTTGCAAGCGACGTGACTGCCTGAGCGGTATGCGGTAGTCTGTAGGTAGATCACTTGTCAACAGTCTGCTGGTACGTAGCACCACCTACAACCCTATAGAAGGCTTTCGACCAGTCCCCAGAACCAAACGCAAGTGTAGGATACCTCAATCATATCATAGAAACGAACAAGAAGGGATAAAATAGTCAACACTCACCCAATTGTTCACGCAGCATACTCACTGAGGTTCATGCGCCGTACACGCTAATTACATTGATGCTAGACTATTCCAATCTGGTCTCAAACTACAATTATACCATAAAATATTAAACAACAACTATGGAATCCAAACCATATGCAGTGTTAACTTATTTAAAAACAAATTGAGGACCTATTTATTGGGGAAAGGCTATTACAGTATCAATGAATACCTAGATGACATATGACATTGTAACTTATGATGAATTTATTACTTTGACATTTTTTATTTATGATCTATTGTACCTGAATTCTTAATTGACCGTTATTGTTTTTATTTACTTTTCTAAATGTTTTTAATGAATTTTATTTTAATTGCAATTGTAAATCTAATGTTATTTTTATTTTTTTTTATTTTTATTTTTCAACACAATGTACATAATTATGTACAATGTACATTGTGTAAGACATAAGTAATTTATTTCATAACAATTATTAATTACTTACTCGCCCAAAGTTCTTTGCTTCCTGTCGGTCCATTAACCAGCACCAGATTATTTCGTTGCTGTGTTCCGTACTGTACTTACTTACCTGCTATAGCCACAGTGAAATCTAAAGTATTGTTGTAACATGCAACATCGATTTTCCGCGTTGGGCAGGAGGCCGCGACGCGTCATTTCATGCAACGTTTGTCTCGATCGCGATGGAGCCAGCGAACTTGTTGTGTGAAACATCATTTTGCAAAAGAATAGCTTCTCAGTCTTATCTAATCAAGGTTAGATCTTCTGCCCGCGACTTCGTTTGCGTGGGAGTCGTAAGACACCACAATATGCTAAAATAACAGCCACATTTTTATAGAGCTTTTCTGTATACTACGTTTGTAGTTTTGGGGTCAGCAGCCAAAATATACAGAGGGTCAGGACTGGTGGCGCGGCAGCAAGCGACGTTTAGCAGTCCGTGTGAGAAGCAGCTCGTCCTGAGGTCGACACTTGAGGTTTATCTATTTTAGTGGATTAAGGAACGCCTGCATATATAATACCTAATGGCACAACACTGATACTACTACTGTCCATAATACAAAAGTAAGCTAGACTCTCATTTCCTACGAAATAAATGAGAAAACTTTTTTGTGATGTCTGACTTTTGTAGTAAGTAGGTAGGTACTCAAACCTCAGTACATTCTAAGTATAGAGTTTTTTGATTCTTATAAGAAACAATCGATTGCCATCAAAAACAGTTTTTGTGAAAATCACCCATTTTCTTGCCGTCTATCTCAAAATCTGTAAATCCAGATCAAAAAGTCTCAAAAGGTTAAGGATAGTCTTCTAAGACCGATTTCTTTAGTTACAGCGGTTAAGGTTACCTGTCTTTCCTGCGTCATCTCAGAATCCGCCCCGAGTATGTCATGATGATTGAGTGCTTTGCTACCAGAATGATGATGATGGTAATCACTTAAAAGGTTGAATCCGTAATTATATTCTAACCGTTAGGCTTGTCTTTTCATAATTTGCGATAAACTATAGAAGAATACCTACAAAATTACAAATATAATATAATATTGCTCATCTCCCATAGCAAATAGTGTGATATACTTTATCACACTATAACGCCTACAAACTGACCAGACTCATAGGGAATATCTACAGAATTTGAACTACCGGTAGTATTTGCGTAAGGTGGTTCTAAAAACTATGTTTTCGACAATAGAATCGTTCCCAGACCTCGCAGCAATTTTTTTTTTCAACTTTTATTTTTCTTTGATTTTATTATAAGTATGTATAGATCTCACGTCCGGCTTTAAAGATAACTCGACCATTAAAAGTGAAAAATAACTATGTAGTTATAAAAAAAAATAGCAAAAAAGAAACATAGTTTTTTTCCGAAGAGGCATTCTCCGATTAGCGACCATCATCGCACCGCCATTCTAACATACAGCCCTTCCGTAATCAGCAGGCAATGCGAAACCAAAAACAGCAGGTACACACACCGGAGTAATAGCCAGGGTGCAGGCTGCAGGCTGCAGGGGACGCAAATAATAAAACTAAACGTGTTTTAACAGCCATCAATATTTATTTATGACATTACAGCCTTTTTTCATTAAACAAATTACAATAAAATTACGACTACATTAATTAAATTTATTTTGTGTACTTACTAATAGGATGTTATAATATGTTATTAGGCACCTATCTATTCTGTGCCACAAAAATATACCTATTATTTGTTTGGCTTAGTACGAGTACCTAAAATGATTGCGCACCTTGTGAACATTGTCTCAGTTAGACAAACTCGAATTAAATCAACCGTCGGAACTTGCCTATCGATACCTACCTCATTGAGCAAACAAAGGAAACTCGCACAGCATAGCGAGCAAGTGAGAATATAATAATGCAAAATAAGTCGCTAGTCTTGGAAGGTATCGTTATGTGCGAGCGCATTCTGAAAGTCTGAGACTAGTATCGATCCGTTCCGACATGGAACGTGTATATGCGCAAGCAGCTTAAAACAGTATCCCATATCTACCCTCTACCCGTTTATGTTTCGCAGTGTCTTAGCTATGCAGATAGACCAGATAAATAAGATTTAGGCTGCGAAAAACAATCTTACGAAAACTCACCAGTGTTGTTGTTATCGTTAGAATCAGATACTGTGTGAAAATTCTTTTTTTTGCAGATTTACTTATGTCTTATTTTCCTATGCTATAGGCCGTTTCACTTTCAACTTTTAGTAAACATCCATATTATTATGTTTACTGTTGAAAGTGAGACAGCCTTGCGTGGCTAAAACTGTGTCCAGACTTGTGTAACGTGTAATGTAATGCGAATGTTGCGTGTCGTGTGACGGCACTACGAATACTACATGTAACGCTCGGGATGGCGCTCGCGCTGATCCATCATAATGATGAGAGTGCGTTGTGTTGCAGAGTGAGGGCAGGCGGCGCGCGGTGGCGGCGCGATGCGCTGACGTCATGCGCGGGCGGAGATGCCGCGCCGTGCCGCGCCGCACCCCGCGGCCCCGCTGCTGCTGCTCGTGGCGCTCGCCGCGCTCGCCGGCTGCGCCGCCAACCCCGACGCCAAGCGCCTGTATGACGACCTGCTGTCCAACTACAACAAGCTCGTGCGCCCCGTGCTCAACGTCAGCGACGCGCTCACCGTGCGCATCAAGCTCAAGCTGAGCCAGCTCATCGACGTGGTGAGCCCGCTACCGTACACGCAATGCGTACTGCCTCTCAACCGAGCCCCTCTTACATGAGCTTCGCTTCTGTTACAGAACCTTAAGAACCAGATCATGACGACCAACTTGTGGGTGGAACAGGTAAGGTTCATCTCGACGCCTCGACAGCACAGTTATCAGCTGTGGAGCCGAGCTAATCGACTTCTCGTACTACTTTTCCGCAGAGCTGGTATGACTACAAACTGTCGTGGGAGCCGCGGGAGTACGGCGGAGTGGAAATGCTTCACGTGCCCTCCGACCACATCTGGCGGCCTGACATAGTTCTCTACAATAAGTGAGTGTGAGCGACTCGTTGTCGTTGGATGAGCCCATGTCACCACGTGCTAACCGTGCTGTTGTCACAGCGCTGACGGCAACTTCGAGGTGACGCTAGCGACGAAGGCGACGCTGAACTACACAGGCCGCGTGGAGTGGCGGCCGCCGGCCATCTACAAGTCTTCCTGCGAGATCGACGTGGAGTACTTCCCCTTCGACCAGCAGACGTGCGTCATGAAGTTCGGCTCGTGGACCTACGACGGCTTCCAGGTAACCGCCGCCGCCGCCGGGGTGGCGCACTGACACAGAGTGCGACGATCTCGTCTCTTGTGCTACATGCGTTGTGTGCTCAGGTGGACCTGCGGCACATCGACGAGGCGCACGGCACCAACGTGGTGGAGCTGGGCGTGGACCTGTCGGAGTTCTACACCTCGGTGGAGTGGGACATCCTCGAGGTGCCCGCCGTCAGGTAACGCACGCTCGTCGACTGTCTCTCCTCAATAAATACATTCTCATTCCTTTTGTTTTTAGATATACGTAGGCATTAGACCGCTTTCACATTTAGGCGACTTTAGCAGCGCAACAGTCGCGCGACGTACGCGCGGCCGTCGCCCAGTCAGAATTTCATACTATAAACAGAAGCGTGGCGGCCGCTGCGTGCGCTCAGTCGGCAATAAGCTGAAGTACTATCAAAAGCTGGAGCGAGCAACAATGTGTCCCCGTCGGAATCAATTTTTTAAATAAAGTGCGCCACACCGATCTAACCTGCTATCGCGAAGCTGTGCTTATAATGTGAAGGCATCTGCTTCTACCGCGCTACCACCGCGCTGCTAACGTCCTAATGTGAAAGTTATTCGCCGACAACACAACGTAACGTAACGTACACTGTTTGTCAGGAACGAAAAGTTCTACACGTGTTGCGACGAGCCGTACCTGGACATAACGTTCAACATCACGATGCGGCGCAAAACGCTGTTCTACACGGTGAACCTGATCATCCCCTGCATGGGCATCTCGTTCCTCACCGTGCTGGTGTTCTACCTGCCGTCGGACAGCGGCGAGAAGGTGTCGCTGTCCATCTCCATCCTGCTGTCGCTCACCGTGTTCTTCCTGCTGCTGGCGGAGATCATCCCGCCCACGTCGCTGGTCGTGCCGCTGCTCGGCAAGTTCGTGCTGTTCACCATGATCCTCGACACGTTCAGGTACCTCCTCCTCCGCAGTCTCTTGAGCCAGCCCTGACACTGACCCTCAATGTAGCGTTTTATACCGGACCTTTTTATCGTCTGGAAAATAATAATCCAGTATTGTGTAAGTGGAATAGAAGCCATACAGGAGCATATTTGCTAAAAACCACAAAGATTTTTAAACTTACGAAAATTCTTCCTGCACGAGCTTGTATTAATAATAGCGGCTGTATCTATGTGCCAGCGCAGGCGCCGGCTTCAAAGAACAGTATCGCGAGCTTAGATAAACTTAAAAGCGGTAGATACGGTACGCCCTAACATCGCAATCACTAAACCTGGGCTCGGTGCACAAATACACACATCAAAAGTGTCTACGGATCAAGTACATTATTACCTATAAAAACTTATCCAATTAATATTATCCAATTAATCTGGTCTTCCAGACTAGCTTCTTACTTTAATTCCTATGTTTAAGTTAACAACTTATCCCTAAATTTTGTAAAAATTAAGAAAAATTGCAATTTTTGCAAATTGTGAGAAATTAACCTAAGTTAATGTCGTCAATTACATGGCAAAAAAAGGCAGAAATGAGGATTTTTTTTTGTGAAGATAAAAAAAATAATAATCTGTGTTTCCACCATTGACCCGAATCACACAATCACAGCGATTTGGTATGCTTAAAATCAGTTCGTCAAAATCACTTTGCGGAATGGCCGACCACGTTCTTTCTGACAAGTCAAAAAGTTGTTGTGGGGTATGCACGGCATCCATACTCGGCAAAGCTCTTCTTTGGAGCATGCCATGCGTGCTCAATTGGGTTGAGGTCTGGCGACTGAACAGGCCACGGCTGAACGTTGATGCGAGCATCGGCAAGAGTGCGTGTTACGACTCTAGCCGTGTGTGGACGTGCATTATCGTGCATTAGTCGAAACGAATCAGATAGGCAGTCGCTCCATGTAAAATACTGGTATTCAGCTGCATCCGGTTAGACTGGAAGCCGACCCCAACATAGTTGGGAAAGATGATGATGATGATGAGTCGAAACGAATCACCCAACCGGCTTCACAAAGGGATGATTACGTCTGAAATAATCCTCTCCGCATAAATGTGAGCATTGAGGTTGCTCCAGATCCAAATGAGATCGTTTCTTCCACCGATCCAAATACCGGCCTAAACCATTATTGTTCCACCCCCTTAAGAATGAAGTTCCTGACAAAAATTCAAACGTTCTTGACGTCCAGAGGTCCTCCAAACTCGAGTATGTCTTGTATCCGTCATACCGAAACGAGATTCATTGGAAAAGCAAACACAACGCCAGTCTTCTTCCTTCCAATTTCTGTGTTCGCGAGCCCATTGTAAAAGGGCCCTACTATTGCAGGGTGCTATAGGTGGGACTCTCAGCAGCCTTCGGGAACGCAGACTCACTTCACGTAAACGATTTCGGATGGTTTGTTTGCTTATTAGCAAGCCTGAAGAGCCTGCTGTGGAGCCTCGTAGCCAACATCTTGGCGGTCATGGTATGATTCCGTCGAGCAGTATTTTGGATGTACCTGTCCTGTCTGTGAGTGGTGATGCGAGATCGTCTTTCATGTTGCTCGGCTACGCTACCCGAGATGCGATAGCGTGTCCAGAGGCGGTTTATGACGCTCTGTGTAGTGCCAAGAGCGACAGTCACAGTAGGTTGCCTGGAACCAGCTTGCAACATTCCAACGGCGCTCATCATCTCTTCTCCTGTCAAATGATGTCGTCACTCCATATCAAGGCAATTTTTTCAGTTTCGATGCAAACATTGTTATGGTTTTGTAAAAACGCTATTACACACTTTTATAGGAATCCGGATTGACAGTTGATTTTCTATTTTTAATGATAATTTAAGAAAATTTTTATTCAAATAGTGAAGTTAACTAAAGAGAATCAATAACGATCCTAAATACTTAAAATAATAATCCTCAGTTGCGGCGATACTCTAAAGCGTACTTGATCCCTAGACACTTTTGTGCAACGAAACTCACAAGCGGCTCCTGTGCCTGCGCTCATCTGTGATCACAATTGCATACCTACAGTTATCGATAGAAATGGGCAGACACAGGATCCGACACAGTCGTGAGAGCGCAACCGCGTCAGCCGCCAAGTGAAAGAAAGAAAAAAAGACTTTAACCCGGGGCAAATGACGTGAAAATAATTACGCCGACCATGACACCGGGTCATCATGACTCAGATTTTATCGAGTAATTGTCATGAAATTTAAGAAGTTATCTAAATTTTGATAATTATTTATTATACAAGAGTTTTTTTGCATATTGTAGCGAAATTAAAAACAGATCTTCACTTGGACACGTTTTAATTTGATTTAAAAAAAAAAAAATATATTCAAACAACGAAAATATAAAAATATAAGACAAGACACAGGAAGAATTATATTTTTAAAAAAGATGTCGTGATGCCGAAGCGGATGTTTTTGGTATTCGACTGTTTAATAAATTTTACGTATTCTTGTTACGCGTCGATTAAGATACGTTTGCAAACGTTCCTAAACTTACGTAACAGTTAAATACGAGGATGACCTAACGGGTAATTGGCACTAAGTAAATTCGATATTAAGGAGCAAGATGATAATACAAATTACCGCCTGATCAAAATTGTAAAAATGTTAGTAATACTAAATAATAAAATATTATTATACGGCTAGTTGGTGGTACATCAAGGTATAGATTTCACTGAAAACTAAGCTACGTAATAAATGAAACTCCGGTCCTAGGCTCCACGCTGACAATCGGAAAGCACCTCGCTGGCCGGAATCAGAACCCTCAAGTGCAGATCTCGCGCAGGGTGTGATGTTTGGTTCGATTCCCAACAGGAAGCTTGTAGACGTCTGGTATTAGGGCGAATTCTATACCGCCCTACAGTCTCCGGACAAATCTACAGAAAATAACGAAAAATGACCATCCGAGACGCAGGCAGAATCTTTTATAACAAAAGAAGTGAAGAAAAGTTAAAATACATACCGAATCGTGACGCTTCGCGTTGAGACCACTTTCCAGTGATGTTATTACTTATCAATATGTTTATTTTCGGGAACACTGCCTATTACAAAGAAAAGAATGGAATAAAATTTAGGAAACGATAAGAACTTTTGAATAATCGATAGGAAAGCGAACATACCCTTGGATCTAGTGGATGACCGCACAGAATTCGGCCGTTCAGTCTTTTATTGTTTACCGTAAATTATTTCAATGAGAAAGCAGGAAAGAATAATATTAGAATTTAGACATCCGTCCTGTGTCAAAAAAGTCCTTCAAAATGAAAAGTCTCGGTAAGAGAAAAGACGTCATTTTTTATTCAAAATTCAAAACCAATATGAAGAAAAATGCTTTCTGGTTAATAATAAGGTTGGATTTATTAAAAAAGAAGGTTGTTCGTGATACAATTATAATGTAGCATTTGCCAATGCTGCAATATGTAGTAAAAAAGAAATAAATCCAAATATTTTATAATCCAAACTTTTACTAGCTTTCTTAATAGTGCATACAAAATCAACTCTGAAAACATAACATTAATATTTTTTTTTTCCAAATAATAATATAAATTAATAATCGTACATAATAATATAGAAAACAAACAAACTTCTATCATAATAATAGTAACAAATCAGTCTTCTACTTCCTCATTCAGAGCCATAGAACTACTGCTATTATTGCAGTACGGAATCAAATGATCTGGGCACATGTAAATCTGGCATTCATTACAAGTATTAGATGTCTTCTTATTCCTTTGAGACGGTCATATTTGACATCTTCTGTGAGTTCCTGGAACCTTTCGGGGACCTCCCCCGAAGGTTCCTAGGTGGGATCACTCGCTAAACCTGAGATCCTTTCGCGCAACTGTTGAAGCAGCATTTAGCCCTTCTTCGTCAGACCCCGACTCTTCTAACACGGCAAATATTCTCTTAGGGTGGTCTGTCAGTGCAATATTTAACAAAAATTAAAAAAAGAACAAAGTGAATTGACAACAAATACTAAATGACCTAATAAAAGTATGTCACAAAAATACTACGCCAGCGATGACGCTTGGCCATATTTACCCGTTTTGAGTTGATTTACGTATATCTCGCTGTGTATGCGGCGTTGCACTTAGCATACTTGCGGATTGGTTAGAAGGAGGTCGTATCTCCAACTACATAAACGCAAAAATTACACGATCAGCGTAAAAAAGAATAATGACAGATTTAAGTCGCCTCGGGTCAATATGACCCAGCGTCATTGGCGCCGGGTTAAGGTGGTGTTAGCGAGAATCACGCGATGCGTCGCATCGTGTCTCTCACGCCTGTTCGGTATTATCTATCTCGCTCTCATAAAAATGACGAAGCAAACCATAAGTACAATTATAATTTTCAACAAATTAACATTTTTAGCCGTACTTATGCGTGAAAAGTAATCCCGTGTTTTATTTTTTAGTGATTAGAAAACTAATTAAATAATTACCTACACAAAAGGGCATTTTGATGCGTATTTATACACAAAAACTAAAATGATTGAACTGTATCGACATGCGCTGTTTAGACGTGATCCACGTGTGACTGAGTGCAACTGTGTCCATCGGACTTGGTTCAGTAGGACGGTGCGCTGTGATCAAGTAACGTATCTTCCGCTTTATTTTTTATCTAAGTTCACGAGTAATTTCCACGCATAAAGTAGATTTAATTATTGATGAGCAAAACTGTTTATTTTGACAAATCTTAAAGAAAATAAATAAATCTTAATACAATCTAACACTAAAATAAATATATGTCGGAATAGGTATGTGTGTCTCTCGTTAACATCAGGCATATTTTAATTACTGTGGGCGTACTATGGGTAGTGTTCGTTAAAGCGCAATAGAAAACCGGTTTGCAGTTTAAATCTGATTATAATTTTGAAACAAGTTAGTCACACTAGCGAATCACACTGTAGGCACACAACTCAACGATACGGAACGCGAGACAGTTTCTAAGCACATGTTGTTCGTACGATGTCCAGTGTTTCGATGATCCCGAGAGCTTTTTTCTTTTTATAAATGGCTTTATAACTAGCTTTAACGCTCGCACGCGCGGGCCGCGGGAACCGGTTGCTTCTTTTTTCATATACCTAACTACATATTATTATTTTGAGTGTTAGCTTATATATTATATACTAGCTGCGCCCCGCGGTTTCACCCGCATAAGTTTCGATCCCGAGGGAATATCGGAATAAAAAGTATCCTATATGTTAATCCTGGTTATAAACTATCTGTGTTCCAAATTTCATCCATATCCTTTCAGTAGTTTTTGTGTGAAAGAGTAACAAACATCCATTCATCCATATACAAACTTTCGCATTTATAATATTAGTAGGAAGTATAATTATATAGATAGATAGTGCTGTGATTAAAAACTCTCAGTTTCTCTTCAACTGAAAATACTGAAATTATTATTTTTCAGTAAACGTGATCTCAAATTATTTAGAACACTGTTAAATTGTAATTAACAAATACGTTCCTTTTTTTTAAATTTTAAAGCTTTTTTGGTAACAACAATATGGTTTTCTATAAGAAATCTCTCCCTGATGGCCACGCCGCGCCGCCGCAAAGCCGCCGCCGCGCCGTGGAAATTTTCAGGCCACGCCGGCGCCGCCGCCGTGGAATTGGCGATCGGCGCTCATATCTAAGTCCCGAGAGCTCTGCTCCACACTGCTTTTGTAGCTATTAGCTCTCGTCCACCTCCACGAACTCATGCTAGACTCTGTCGAGCGCCACGAGATGGCGCTGGTGTTCTGAATAAACGTATAACTCCGACATATGTATTGTGTACATAACGGAAAAAAGGAAGAGCTCATTGGGCATCTAAAAATTCGTCCGCACCATCGTTTAGTTATTTGAATTTCGATATTTTTTATCGTTATAAGTTTCGTTTTTTCCTTCGTTTTGTTTATGAAAAACATCCGGAGTTTTTATTGATAGGTCCGTTAAAATATACATTATTGATTTGGTTTTCAAAAAAATGTTTTCTTATGACAAGACAAGCAACTCTGTTCACAACCGATTTTGTTTCCAGACGGTACAAAATTCGGTGATATAATATGTGTAATGTGATGCAGTATATGCGTGACGGTGGTGGTGTTGAACGTGCACTTCCGGTCGCCGCAGACACACACCATGGCACCGTGGGTCCGGCGTGTATTCATCCACGTGCTGCCGCGTCTGCTGGTCATGCGGCGCCCGCACTACCGCGTGGACCCGCACAGGAGCCGCTTGTGAGTATGCCGCGCGGCGCCGGCGCTCTCGCGCTCGCATTCGCCGAGTGCGCAGCGTAAGTCATGTGTGCGGTTTGCAGTGCAGGGCTGGTGACGGCGGTGAGCGAGAGCACGCCGTGGGACGAGGGCTCGCCGCTGGGCGTGGGTGCGGGCGCGCCGGGCGGGCCCGCCTGCAGCGCGTGCCGCACGTGCCGCATGCACGACGCGCCCGCGCTCTGCGACGCGCTGCGCCGCTGGCATCGCTGCCCAGAGTTGAATAAGGCCATTGATGGCATCAACTATATTGCTGAGCAGACGCGCAAAGAAGAGGAGTCTACTAGGGTGAGTGCTCCACTTCCGGGGTGCCTACTTTAGATTCCTTCTCGGTGTACTGGCGTCAATCTTACCGGTTCTGTGTTCCGTAGGTGAAAGAGGACTGGAAGTATGTCGCGATGGTGCTGGACCGATTGTTCCTGTGGATCTTCACGCTGGCCGTGGTCGTAGGTTCGGCAGGCATCATCCTCCAGGCGCCGACACTGTACGACGAGCGCGCTCCAATTGACGTGCGCCTTTCGGAAATTGCGTACGCGACGGCCAAGCCGCGCCCGCCGCCGCCGCGCTAGACACTGCCGCGCTACACACGACGCCGAAGCGCCACACGCCGACGTGCTCACGTTCACCTGCTCACGCAGACGTGCTGACACCGACGTGATCACGCCGATGTGCTACACGCCGCCGCGAAGTCACTGCCGCATAATGCGCATGTCTTTTTTGTAATTTATTTGTTACGGTGACCCAGAGACACCACAAATGTCCGTTTGTATTTTCTAGGCGTCCTGGGTCTCCGCAAAACGTAATTTTACGATGTTGTAAATAATATACATACATATTATAGTTTATACGACGAAACGACACGATCGAAAATAAGTCGAATTTCTTTTGATAGACGAAATAAAACGATTGTTTGTAAATTATGCAGTTTCATTAACTTACGAAACATATCCTCAACGAAAACCCTTATTTTTTTTTTTTTTTTTGGTGGGAAATCATCAAATGACCCCTCCCGCTCTGGGTGGAGCGGAAGGGAGTGTCAGATTCTTACTGACTAAAACCCACCCATGTTCCTTCCTTCGCCCTTTATGTTCCGGGGTAGCGGTAACCCTTTCGGACAATCCCGCTGACCCGGCAGGCTTCGGCCCTAAGGGGCCCCTCGTTATGCTGACATCTCTTTGAGGCGCGCGTGGAACACTTACGCGCCGTCCGGCACGGGCCTGGTCCTGATCGGGCGGTGAGCTACCCATTGCTCTCCGCCCGCAGGCCCGCGCCTACGGTGGCCGGTAGTCTTCACTCGACTCCTGACGCCCGGGGCGTCTCCCGCGGCGGCTGGGACGGGAGGCTCTCTCCCTCATCCGTCCCGCCACCTCCTTCGCTAGCATGACTGCTTCGCAGAAGGAGGCGACTGCCTCCCACTCCCTCTCGCCCCGGACCATGGCTTGCACCAGGGCCGGGCGCGAGAGGCCGCCGCCGCTGCCGATCGCCTCTACGAGGACACGGCGGTGCTCCGCCCAAGCGGGGCAGACCTCCATCAACGAAACCCCTTAAGGTACATCCAGACAGAGCGAGGCATGCACCGACAATAATGTTTTTTTATAAATTATGTTCGATGCCTCAGCCGTAATTATACGCGTGGCGTGCCATTCGAAATACACGCTTCGTAATATTTGGACGCACCTTTATGACTATAAAAACCGGCCAGTGCGTGTCGAACCACGCAGAATGATGGGTTCCGTAGTTGGGATGAATTTATCCCGAGAACAAACTTAACAATGTATTTAAACAACATGTTCTCTCATACATTCAAGCTGCGACTGTAAGTTTGTACGCACGATATTGAGAGATTTACCATTATTATTTATTTATCTGACGGTCGGGCTGGTCCAAACATTCATGGTCGCTCAGTGCGCTATAAAGCGAGCTATGCTCGGAGTCTCTTTGAAGGATAAAATCAGGAATTAAATTATCCAGAAAAGAACTGGAGTTACCAACATAGCTTGCAGAGTAAGCAAACTGAAGTGGCAGTGAGCTGGCCATGTTTGTCAAAGGACCGATGGCCGGCGGAGCAGACGAATCCTAGAGTGAAAACCGCGTATCGGCAAGCGTAGTATGGGACGCCCCCCAGCTAGATGAACGGACGACCTTAAGAAGGTGTCTCAGAGCCATGTTTGGACTAATATGTCATATAAGCCATATTTCATCAAAAATAAATATTAACACTCCCGTCATTATACATTTACGAGGTTGCGGTCTTCGTTAAAACAAACCCAAAACTTTCAAGAAACTATCAGATCCTAATAGGTACCCGAAGTTGACGGGATTATAGTGCCTTGTGTGTAAGAAAGTCTAATACAGCACTGATGCATAAAAGTGTGTTCTGCATGGCGCCAAAGATATTCAATCACATTCCGCCACACATTGAGGCTGCAGCTTGCAAAATGCACTCGCGGGGAATTATTTGCGCAACTTTTTATTTTTATTTTTAACAAAATAATGAATCATCATGAAATATTTTTATTGCTCATAGATAACCATAATATAAGTAATAGCTAGTTATTTTTTTAAGTAATTCATCTAGGTGGATTATGTTAGGTAAATCAAGTGTTAAATACAGCTCTTTCTCGCCCAACATCATTTCGAGTTCTGTTTGTGCGCTTAGTTTATGGCAATGAAGAATTAATTTAGAAATCTGTTCAGCGCGTAATTAGCTCAACATTCTCGTCTTCAAAATGCGCTGATTAGTTTTTTCTAATTATGTTTCATTTTCTTAATTCAGAGGTCACAATTTCATCAAAATTCTCTGTTTTTATCTCCTAACAAACGGTTTGTACCATAATAACTATGCATCGTATGTATGTAATAATTAGATTATTTTAATGCCAAGAGTTCATTAAGCAAATACTAAAAAAAATAGCACCTAAATCACATTACACTAACAATAATAATAATCTCAAAAGACTTCCAAAAAACGAGTTTATAATCAAGAATTGAGTTGAGAGAGAAATTTCTTAGTGGCCACCTGGCCACTGCACGGCCGGAGCGTTCGGACGTGTGGTCCACGACGAATTTTAATTGATCCCTCTCGCTCTAACTTTGCTCCTGCTCTAACATAGGTTGCATTGTGTATCTAAAGTTGCTCTACTTTATTATTTTTTGTATATAATTTTTCGAGTGTTTTGTAAATATTTGTTTTAGTAATAGTTTTGTAAATATTTGATTTCAGTATGGATCGTAAACGTAAAAAAAAATATGCATGTACGAAAAAAAAAAATTGGGCTCAAACGTAGAAGTGATGAAGAGAAATAGAATCCAAAGGTAAGTAGAACTGTTTACAGTATTCATGTTTAGGGCCTAACTACAAGGTCAAATTAAATTAGCTAGCGAGACTCCACAGACGTGATGGGTATACGATTTTATCAACTCGCACTTCAAGTAACAATACTACCAGCGGTCATTGACCCCAAACAAATCATCAAATCTTTATTGTTTTTATTTTATCGTGTTTAGATAATATCGTATACAGGGTCAAATTAAATTAGATAGCGAAACTCCGCAGAAGTGATGGGTATCGATATCTAAATTTGATAAACAAAAATTAATTAATTATGATGTTCATGCATGCTGTGAGAAGGTGTAAAAGAGTGTGGTTGGGGAGGACGTGAGTGTTTGTGGGGGCGTGAGTGTGTGGATGGATGTGTGTGTATGTGTTTGTGTGTGGATGGATGTGTGTGTGTGTGTGTGTGTGTGTATTTAGTGTTTATGTATGTATGGGTCGCTAGTCTTATATACTTTAGGGCTAATTTGACCAAAGTCGGATATCTTTTAACCGTGGAATAAAATTAATTAATAATATGACTTATTTATTTTCAAAGGTCCGCTGCTGGCTCACGTCAACCATTTTCAGATGTTAGCAACCTGTCAGAAGCTCTAAATATGAATCCTACCTCTTTTACTATGGGAGTACAAGTGATGATTGAAAATATTGCTTGTTTAAACTTTTCCTGCAGCTTGTAGTTGTACAGACACCAGCACATCAAGCTACCCGAACCTGTTTTCTGCCTCCCGACTTGACATCCTGTTATTTTCTACCATGTCAACCGCTAACTCTAACATTTCCTCTGAATAATTTCTATATTATGCTCGCGATCGTAATATTCTTCTTTTTTTTCGTGTGTTTTAGGCTTAGTATTATTCATCCTAAAATAAATGAAAAAAAAAATGACCTCAGCAAAATGAATAACTATGCTTATCTAAAATAAGGTTATTGAGGTAATATGATGCAAGACTTAGTATGCTGCTCAGTATCTTTAAGAGATAGCGTAATGGTACTTATTTCTCAGACCCTTTAGTAACATTACAACGAAAGTTTCATCGAGATCTGTGTAGAAAAATACAAAGAAATCAACAAACAAACAAAAAATAATAATTATAGTAAATTATTTTGCAAATATTTTCAATGTAGGTTTTTGAAACAAAACAATTTTATCACATATTTTGATTAATGTTATTATTGTTGTTAATTATTATATTATATTACTAAATTATTTTATTATTTATTAATCGATTTATCTTCCAGCATTACTGAAGTAGTTCCGAAATGAATGAAAAACAAAGTACCTACTTATCTCAGATCTAATTTAACATTGAGGTGACAACCCTAGCGGTAATATTTTGGTGGGCAAAGTCATAACAACTGCCTTAGAAAAACTAATTTGACATTGCCCACCATCATATTTTCGAATTTAAGAGAGATTTCGCGTTGGATATTCGATCATTCATGTGTATTTATTACAAACTAACAGTGGTAAAAAACCTACTTAACTGCTGTAATTACAAATTAAGTTTTACAGAAAGTTTTTCACACGATTTTTGGCCCGCAAAATACACCACCTACTTCGGCACAGTTTGACAGCCGACTGAAGTGACATTAGGAACCATCAGTTACGTACTGCTGCCAGAGACATATTTAAATTTCATCCATAGGTTAAATAATAGACACAACTAAAAAATGTACTTAGCCCGTTTTTTGAATATTTGTGAAAAGTACCTTGCTGGGCAAAGTCAGATTAGTTGGGCAACCTTGTAAGGTTTGACGGTAAGCACTGAAGATCCGTCTAACACTTGTGATGTGAACCACGGTATAGTTGCAGGTATTATTAGTATTGGCTGTGGGTTGGGAAATTTAAATGAATTGGCAGGTAATACTGTTATACCTGGTATGTCAAAAAATTTATACGTCCAAACAAGCAAAAAAGTTTACGAATGGTTCCATAAGACGGCAGTAGAAGAAATGGCCAAGGCAGGCATCGAAGAGGCAGAGCATGCGACAGAAATTAGCAGTGTCGATTGTGAAGGTACACCAATGATTGATGTAATAGCTGACGGATGTTGGTCCAAAAGATCTTTCCGTAATAACTATTCAGCATCATCAGGTGCAGCAGCAATAATCGGTGCATACACTGGTAAAATTTTATATCTTGGTGTAAAAAATAAATACTGCATAGTATGTGCAAAAGCTGAAAATAAAAAAAATTAACCTGCAAATCATATGATGTTATTTTTTTTTTATTTTCAGAAATACCAGAATAGTTCTTATAGCATATATATGCTATAAGAACTATTCTGGTAGCTCTTCCAGTATCGAGTCAACGTCGCTTGTTGAAGGATTTGGTAACTCTCTTGAAACTCATGGTTTAATATATGCTAGACTAATATCAGATGGTGATTCGAGTACTCATAAAAAAGTATTAGAAAGCAATCCATATAAAAACTGCAAGGTTCAGAAGATCGAGTGCAGAAACCATCTGCTAAGAAATCTATGAACAAACTGAGAGCACTTAGTAAAGATACTCATATTGCTATTCAATTAGGGAAACTTTTAACTGACTTCAAAATCATGAAGTTGCGCAGATACACAGTGCGGGCTATAAAGACAAGGAAACACGAAGACATTTCTGACAGTCAAAAAATAGTTAAACTTCGTGCAGATATTTTGAATGCATTACACCATTCTTTTGGTAGTCACTCTGATTGCGATGACGCTATATGCCCAGCAACCGACAAAACTGACCGAAATACGGCACTTGATGTAGCTAACACAGTTTTGTGGAGGAAAATGAGTCAAATTGTCTTGTTTTTGGCTGCAAACGCTAAAAGTCTAATTTTTGACGTTGATAGCAATCCTGCTGAGACATTCAATTCAGTGATTGCCAAATATGTGTGGGGGGGGGGGGGGACGAATTAATTACACACTTAAGAATTCATACCAGGAAAGGTGTTCCGCTTCAGTTATTTCCTTTAACACCAAGCGACCAATAAACGCTAATACACAAATGTTTATGAGGCACAAAAAGCGAAAAGAAAAGTTTACAAAAGATTATTTCGAAAAAAAATCCGTAGAAATATGAACGATCCAGATTATGGACAGAAAGCTCAAAGATCAGAAATGACCGATGAAGATTTTCAGATGACAAAAATGAATTTCTTAAACAAATGGAGCTTTCTGACCAACAAAGAACAAACAAACACGATACAGGAGTAATTCCTAGTGTGGGGCAACGTTTTTAAAAAAGAAAAAAAAAAAAAAAGAGACGAACTACAGAAACAGACGATAGACCGAAGTTCCAGTCAAGAATGGTTAGAAAACAGAAAATACGAGTATAGATTAACCGCGTCTATGTTTGGAAAAATATGTAAACGGAAAGAAAACATCAGCTGCGCTCCTTTAGTGAAAGCTATTGTGGAACCGCAAAAGTTGTCAAATGTCCCATCGATCACATATGATAGAGATAATGAACAAACAGCATGTAGGATCAAGGTTTTGTAACTACTTATGGTCATTTTTAAGTGAAAGACGGTTAAAAATGAAGTTGAGTAATAATAGTGACTCAATACTTACCAGATGGACCAATAGAGGCTTAGCTCAGGGAGATCCTTTATCTCCTTTAATTTTTAATCTAATTACTCATCGTGTAGGCCAATTGTCACTCAAAGTAGTCTTGTCGCAATATGCAGACGATTTTGTACCTACTGTATGTTAGAGACAAGGATATCCATAAATGTGAAAGGTATATACAAAGTGCTCTCAATTCCATAGTTGCGTTGTTAGGTGAACTGGGCTTAAAATTATCTCCTAGTAAATCAAATTACTGTGTTTTTAGTAGGGGTCGCAGAAGAATATTACCCACATTAAAGTTACATGGATGTAATTTGGGTTTCTCGGAATGTATTAAATACTTGGGTATGTGGCTAGATAGAAGTCTACGTTGGGGCAGACACATAAATGAAATAATTGAAAAATGCTCAAAACTTTTAAATATATTAAAATTACTTGCTGGTAGCTCTTTTGGAATGCATACAATTCACATGCGCAGACTGTATATCGCGTTAATTAGAAGCCGGATGGATTATGGTTGTTTTACTTATGATTGCAGTGCCAAAACACATACTCTAAAGTTAAATAAATTGCAAAACCAGGCCTTAAGGATTATAGGGGGTTTTATTAAAAGTTCACCGATTCATGTAATGGAAAGCGAGTTAAATATAATGCCGTTATACTTGAGAAGACAATACTTGGCATATAAATATAGTTTGAAAGTAATTTCGTGGGCCAATAATGTAACTGCTAATAATATTTCGGATCTAAGTGTGCTTTGTAATGTAAGGTATTGGGAAAACAAGAGAAAACCTTTGCTTGTGAAAACTTACAGGGATGTTTGCCAATTTAATATTAATTCTGGTCGTATTATTAATATGTTTAATTTAGACGTATGGGTTACAGGAATTGATATTGGAAAAATAATTTGTGTAAATCTTGAGAGTGTTCAAAGTTCCAAAACTTGTTATGACCCAAATATATTAGTGAATAATGTCATCGCCGATTTGAACGTGAGCTATAATGGCTGGCATAGAATATTCACCGATGGGTCAAAAAGTAATCTAGGTCTTGGAGCTGGATTCTATGACAAAACCTTACAACAGGAAGAAGGATTTAAAATCATTTGTGATATTTCAATAATGATGCTGGAACTTATTGCAATATATCAGGCCTTGTCTTACGGAATGAATCTTAACGTGAATAAAATTGTTATTCTTTCAGACAGTAAGAGTGCCTTGCAGCATGTGGCTCGATGTGCCTCTGGCTGCAGAGGTGCAACGATAGCCTATGATATCCTGAAATTATTTATTATTTTTAATGAAAGGGGTACAGATTTGAGGTTGCAATGGGTTCCAGCGCATATTGGTCTGAAAGGGAACGAGGAAGCTGACCGTATAGCTAAGTTGGCGGCAGTAGATGGTAGGGTAATTGACTACTAGCCGGATCATTGGGAATTAACACCTAGATTTAAATCAGTATGTATTGATGATTGGAAACAATTATTTCAAAATAAATCTATAGATAAAGGCATATGGTATAAGACCATACAGGGTGAGCTTCCTCTTGTCCCTTGGTTCGATGACATTAATTTGAGTAGAAATTATGTTAAAATAGACCTTAGGCTTAGATCCGGACACTATCCATCAGCAAAGTTTGCTTTCTTAATGAAAAAGTCTAATTCACCTAATTGTATAAATTGTAATAAAGTTGAAGATGTTCAGCATTTGCTGATGGAATGTGTCCGGAATAAAGATGAACGTGACTCGCTTCTGAATTAATTAAAGTTAAATAGGCTGGATGTAGGTCTGATTCAAAGCATATTAGCAAACCCTAAGTCGGAGGCAGCTAAAAAATTATGTTATTTAGTATTAGTCGCTCAGCAGTGAGCAGCAGCTCTTTTGGTATTACTATAATTAATTCTTATGTGTTATATTATTAAGTGAATTTACTTTGTTATAAGGTATGATGGGGTTGGCATATCCTTATTGGACAAAAACCCCCTAAAATAAAATAAAGATTAAAAAAAAAAAAAAAAAAAAACAAACAGCATTAACCCAATTATCTCTGCCGGAAAACGTCACAATTGCCCGCTGCGGTCTTTATATTCATAAAATACTCCAATATTTAGGAGCAAGTCCCGATGGTATTTATAAAGACAAAGATGGAAAAACAGGACTGATAGAAGTAAAATGCCCATTTTCTTCAAAAAATATGCAAGCTGAAGAAGCTATAAAATCAAAAAAAAAAAAAATTTGGAAATGGAACACTAGGAAAAATACGTTTGTGATTGACAAAAACCACGATTATTATTTTCAAATTCAGGGCCAATTAAACATTACGGAGATGGACATGTGCTTATTTGCCGTATGGACTGGAGAGGAGTCCTCAGTGAAAGTCGATTATATAAAAATGACCCTACGTTCTGGCACGACAAAATGGTAGGCCCATTGTCTAAATTTTATTTGCATTGTCTGCTTCCTGAGCTAATTGATCCCCGCCTTGAACGCTCAATGCCAATAAAAGACCCGCCATATATCATTCAAGCTATTGAGAAAAAAGTAAAAAAAAAAATAAGAACGCGTCCACGTCTTCTACCGCAGACGCTGTCGTTCAGGAAAATTAATTCCTGAAAGAAAGAAAAAGTATCTATTGCGACTCGTACAGGAAGATCTAAACTAAACACACTCAAAAATAAAAAACCAAATTATATAAAATAGTAACAAAGAAAAATTAAACAGAAAGTCCTATACGAGAGTCCTACAAAGAGTAATGGTTACACAGTGCACTGAGTTACGTATAGTTTGAAAAATAAGAAACAACAATTTTGTGTTTAATAACTACTTTATAAAAAATTATAATAAACTTGCTTTACATAAAAATATGGCGTATTCTTTTAACCTTACAAATAACGCTTCACACTCCCATTCATTAGCTGCCCCCACTATAATTTTCTATGTCGGGGATACTACGGAACACACAAAAACACGGACAACTAACAGCCAGACCCCAGGTACCATTCAAATATAAATAAATATTGAATAATACTTAGTAGAGCAACTTTCCGACCGTGTCAAATATTGTAGGTTAGGTTAGGTTTTTGGGGTCCTTGGTGTTTCATGGCCCCCGGCGGGCGCCGCCGCCCGATTCACACATCGTGGTCGGGGGGGCTCGGATCGCTGTCGAGTCTACGATGAAGTACCTGGGATTGGTGCTCGACAGCCGGTGGGATTTTGGCCCCCACTTCCGGCGGCTGGCGCCCAAGTTGTTGGGCGCGGCTGGGGCGCTGTCAACGCTGCTTCCCAATCTGGGGGGCCCGAGCGCCGCCTGTAGGCAGCTCTACGTGGGGGTCGTGCGATCGATGGCCCTGTATGGGGCCCCGGTGTGGGCCTCTGACCTGACGGCCGGCAGTGTCGCGATTCTGCGGAAACCGCAGAGAGCGATGGCCGTCAGAGTCGTCAGAGGATATCGCACGATCTCCTACGAGGCGGCCTGCGTACTGGCCGGATCCCCGCCCTGGGACATCGAGGCGAAAGTACTCGCGTCACTGTATCGGTGGCGCAAGGAAGCGAGGGCGCGGGGCGAGCGACCGATGCAGCGACACATGGAGCTGCGTCGGTCTCAGCTTCGCGAGGTCCTGGTGGCGGAATGGCGGGACAGGCTCACACGCCCTACCGTTGGCCTCGTCACAATCGAGGCGGTCCGGCCGGAGCTAGAGCGCTGGCTCGGGAGGAGGCACGGCTCCCTGTCATTTCGGGTGACGCAGGTGCTCTCGGGGCATGGTTGCTTCGGGAAGTACCCGTGTCGCATAAACAGGGAGCCGGACGCCCGGTGTCACCACTGCGTCGACTGTCGGGAGGACACGGCGCGGCATACGCTGGCAGAGTGTGCCGCTTGGGAGGAGCCGCGCCGTGCCCTCATCTCAGAAGTAGGCAGTGACCTGTCGCTGCCGGCCGTGGTTGATTCGATGGTCGGCAGCGAAGAGTCCTGGGACGCGGTGGTTTCCTTCTGCGAAACGGTCGTCTCGCAGAAGGAGGCTGCGGAAAGGGAGAGGGAGATCTCGTCCTCTCACCCGGCCCGCAGCAGGCGCACCGGGCGTCGGCGGAGGGCGGACAACGCCCTCTTCCAGCCCCCCTAAATGGGTCCAGGGGCGACGGACTCGGGGACGTCCGTCGCCCCCCACACATCTGGACCTGAAGTGGCGGCGAGTAGTGTTCCACGCGCGCCACTCTTAGACGTCGCGGGGGGAGTTTAACACCTCACTCCCCCCCCTAACCCGAGGAGGCCCGCGGTGGCGGGCCGGCACCAGTCAGGGGTTGCGGAAGGATCTTGCGTTCCCGCGACCCCCGGCGTAGGTGAGAGATGGAACACTGGGGTGGTTTTTAGTCAGTAAGAGTCTGACAGACCCCGTCGCCCGCCCCAGGGCCGCGGACATCCATGAGGATTTTCCACCCCGGGAACAAAAAAAAAAAAAAAAGGTTTTTGGGGTCCTGGAGCGCGCGCGGGAGGACGATTCTCACGCTGCGGCGCTCCGAAGGCGGAGGAGGGGTCGAAAAAGACGTCAGTTTGACAGTCATCTCCGACTCCTCCCAGGTGGAGGCCAGCAGGCAACGGGTGCGGGGGCACCCTTGCCTGTATTGCACAGGCCTCCACCAGTGTCGGACGGGAATGGCCAGGTGTTCCCGGCCATTCCTGTAGCCCCCCAGGGGGACATGCGGGGCCCGCCAGCTAGGCGGGTATGCGCCGGGAGGGTTGTGGAAGTAAAGGCTGAGCCGGTTTCCCATGGCCCTCCCATCACGGCGATACGGGAACATCGCTGAGTTTTATTGGGTATACTGTCGGTGCGGTTTCGACAGGAGTCCCACATACCCCGACTCGTCCCCCGCGAGCGGGGATGCGTAAAGCATTTCTCAGCGAGAAAAAAAAAAAAAAAAAGGTTTTTGGGGTCCTCCTTAGTCGTACGAGCACGGAAGAGACGGCGAAGTTATGGGAGGAGAACGGCCGTCTCCGATCCGAGCTGGAGGTCCTCAAGCGGGAGCTTGCCGCCGCGCAGAGGGCCGAATGGCAGCAGAGGCGTCCTGCGGCCACCGGCTCCGCTCCCGTCGCTGCCCCGCCACCGTCGGCCCCGTCGTCGATCCCTACCCCCACCACGCCTGCGGATGTGGACATCGAAAAGATCGTTCGCATCTGCATGCTGCAGTGTGGGGGTATGTTGAATGCCCGTCTGCAGGGTCTGGAGTCGAGGCTCCTCCCTGCAGAGACTCTCCGGCCGCCGCTCGCTGCGGATAGGCGGAGACAGGAGGAGCCCGCCAAGTCGGGCCCGGCAACGACAGCCGGAAAGGCCAAGGGGGCCAAAAAGCCCGCGGAGGGGCCCAGGAAGTCCGGTGAGTGCGCGTCCGCGCCAACTTCCCGGACGACCGCACCCCCGGCGAACGTACCTTCGGCGACCGCGCCCACGTCTACAGCAGAGACCTGGACGACGGTCGTCAAGAAGGGTCGCCGTAAGACGGCGCCCAAGAAGGCTCAGGGGCCGTCTAGGGTCAGAGCCCCACGCTCCGCGGATGTAGTGATTACGCTGCAGCCCAGAGCCATCGAAAGGGGCCTGACGTACAAGGCGGTCCTGACGGAGGCGAGAGCCAAAGTCGCGTCACCCGACCTTGGCACACCGACCGGCTTCAAGATGAGGCCGGCAATGACGGGGGCGCGGCTGTTCGAGGTGTCGGGTGCCTCGAGCGGCGAGAAGGCGGACATCCTGGCCGCCAAGCTGAGAGAGGTCCTCAACGCGGAGGACGTTCGAGTGTCCAGACCGGTGAAGACCGCAGAACTTCACATCGACGGACTGGACGACTCGACGACTCCGGCCGAGGTCGTGGCGGCCGTCGCCCGAGCCGGTGGATGTCCGCCCGAGGACGTGCGGACGGGCGAGATATGCGTGGACGCTTCCGGGCTCGGCGCGATCTGGGTGCGGTGCCCGGTGGCAGCGGCGTACAAAGTCACCGACGTTGGGTATCTGTTGGTGGGGTGGGTGGCAGCGAGGGTGAAGCCGCTGCAACCCAGGGCCTTGCGGTGCTACCGCTGCCTTGGCATTGGACATGTCAGGGCACGGTGCCCCGCCGAAATTGACCGCAACGATCTGTGCTATCGCTGCAGTCAGGCCGGCCACAAGGCGGCCCAGTGCTCCGCGGCGACAAACTGCAGCCTCTGTACAGTTGCATGGAGGCCCGCCGGGCACAGAGCGGGCGGAAAGGCCTGTGGCGCGCCCGCCCAGACTAAGAAGAGAGGGGGTGCCATGACTGCCGGGGGCTCTTTACCCCCCCTCAGCCTGGCAACCCTTCGGCCGACTCCCGACCTAGGAATGGTGTGGAGGGAATGGATTGCGCATAAATGGCGCACTACCGTTTCCTCAACCACTCTGCTAGAGCTCAGGATCTCTTGCTCCAGAGCATGGCAGAGTGGTCGATCCAGGTGGCTGTGGTCACCGAACCGTATTTCGTCCCCCCCAGGGATAACTGGGTGGGAGACCTGGACGGTTTGGTGGCCATCACTGGCGGGGCTTTTGTCAACCCGTCCTGAGGTCACGGCTGGGTAGCCGCCCTCGCGGACGGCATTGGCAGTGCTGTTACTGGGGGATCTCAACGCCAAATCTGCGGCGTGGGGGTCCCCTGTGACCGATGCTAGGGGCGAGATGCTGGAGGAATGGGCGGTCACGACTGGGTTGACCGTTCTAAATCGGGGCTCGGTCCACACGTGCGTGCGGCAGCGGGGCGGGTCTATGAAAAAAAGAAAGAACATGACGCATAAAAAAGAACATAAACACACAAAAAAAAATAACAAGTTGGGGGTAAACATGCGTCACATTCACGCAAATCTATTTCTATAGTGGACGTATCGTTCGCTAGCCCCGATGTCGCGCGTCGTGTCCGCGACTAGCGTGTCGCCGTGGAGGTGGAGACGTTGTCGGATGACCGATACATCCGCTTCGATGTCTCCGCCCAGACCACCGTCGCGCGCGGTTCACCGACCCCGCGAACGGACGGTCCGCGCTGGGCGCGTAAGCGTATCGACAGGGAGCTTCTCGAGGAGGCCGCTATTGTCCAGACCTGTTGCCGGGAGTCGGCAACGAACGGACCCGTCGACGTCGAGCAGGAGGCGCTGTGGTTCCGCGGGGCGATGACGCAAATCTGCGATGCGTCCATGCCCCGGGTCCACGCACAGTCAGCAAGGCGCCAGGTGTACTGGTGGACCGCCGAGATCGCGCAGCTGCGCGTCGCGTGCGTGGCGGTCAGGCGCCACCCGGGACCGGAGGAGACGTCGTCGGGTCCCTGACGAAGAAGCCACGCTGTATGAGGTGTACCGCGCAGCGAAGGGGACTCTCCAACGCCTTTAACACCCTGCCATGGAGTTGTATTCGGGAGGCACTGCGGTATCATCGAGTGCCGCCCTACCTCCGCCACATCGTTGGGGCTTATCTGTCGGAGAGGTGTGTCACCTACATGGGACGCGATGGCAGAAACCAGCGCATGTCGTGCGGCGTTCCCCAGGGCTCGGTCCTAGGACCGCTCAGCAAGTCGGAGGCCATGGTGTTTCATGGCCCCCGGCGGGCGCTGCCGCCCGGCTCACATATATCATGGTCGGGGGGGCTCGGATCGCTGTCGAGTCTACCATGAAGTCTACCTGAGATTGGTGCTTGCCCGCCGGTGGGACTTTGGCCCCCACTTCCGACGGCTGGCGCCCAAGCTGTTGGGCGCGGCTGGGGCGCTATCAACGGTATATGGTTCGGTCAGGTTAGGTTCGCTCGGGGTGCATGTTGAAGAGCCTCCTCGTGGCGCACTCTGGGCAACGTCGGCTCCAAGTGCCCACCAGGTTTTGGTGGACACTAGGGGCTGGCGGCTAATCTTCAACAAACGGGGAAGGGTCATGGTTCCAGTCACCGATCATCCTCGATGGTCGTTGAAGGGAACCTGGCTACAGACGGTCATTACGTCTACTCCCCCTCTGCTTACAGAGGGAGGTGAGTGGGCGTAGACTAGGGAGGGGCGGTTCGCGCCGCTGCACTCACGAGAGTGTGGGTAGTGGAGGGTGTCCATACCCGCGCTGCGTCTGTCCGGTATCCGGCGGCAGCGTGGGGACGCTGGGGCGACGGTTGGTTCTGGCCAGCCGTCGGCCACCCCGTAATCCTGAGCTCAGGACCGGGGGTCCGGGCCACTGAGGCCCGGGCTGCGAGGAAGACAACCTCTCTAAAAAATTACCCCAATCCCAAAGTCTAGCGTGCCGAGGGGATGAATGGCCGGAGGGTATCCGGTCGTTAGCGCGGAGAAAAGGGACCTCACCCTTTTTAAAAAGGAACAAAAAAAAATGAACACACAGGCTAATGGAAATATTCCCCAGGCGGGTACCCTCCTACTCAAGGAGGGTCAATCCCGCCCTTCTTCGGAAGGCAGCCCCACCGTATCTGGGGGGGGCACCACTAGTCTCGTGGGCCGGCAGATCACTGCCGACTCGCGTCAAACATGTCCTGCGTCGCAAGAAAAGGAGCTCCGGGTCAACCTGGAGCGCCTGTGCGACGCAGACGAGGTACCGCTTGCCGTCGTTGACGGCAACAAGAGCCGAGGAGGCTCATGTCCTGGAAAGGACCTCAGCAGGAAACGCTTGCGAAGCGAGGGTTCGGGGTCGATGGGCCTCTCCTCCAGTGAGGAGAACCTGTCGGCCCCCAAAGTGCCAACGGCACAGAGAGGGCGGGGTCGCGCGGTGGCGGGAGGAGGCCCCGCTAGGTTGCCGAGCCGCGACCGAGCGGGTCGCTTCGTGCCGATGTCTCGGCCCGCTACACCGGTTCCCGCAGAGCGTCCAGCGGAGACCGTAGATAGCGACCCCGGGCCCTCAATAATGGACCTGAGCGAGGGTTCCTCGTCCTCGCTCCTATCCTTGTTGGGGTCCAACAAGGCCGAGGCGAATGCCGCAAAGCGGGCGCAGCGAAAGGCGGTGGCGGCTGACGAGGTCGGCGAGATGGCACGGCTGGCCCGAGAGCGGCGCTCTGCTCAGGCGGCTGCCGGGGAGAGCCTGTCGGCGGTGGCGCTCAGTCGCCAAGTTTTGGACGGCGTGGACGTTGTCCTAAAGGTTGCCACTAAGTCTGGCAGTCTGAAGGGCACGTTCACGCGCGCTCTAAAAGAGGCGGCTGACGGCATCAAGGAGGCAGTTGGGGTCCTCCTTAGCCGTACCAGCACGGAGGAGACGGCGAAGTTGTGGGAGGAGAACGGCCGTCTCCGATCCGAGCTGGAGGACCTCAAGCGGGAGCTTGCCGCGCAGAGGGCGGAATGGCAGCAGAGGCGTCCTGCAGCCATCGGCTCCGCTCCCGTCGCTGCCCCGCCACCGTCGGCCCCGCCGTCGGTACCTACCCCCGCCGTGCATGCGGATGCGGAGATCGAGAAGATCGTTCGCATCTGCATGCTGCAGTGCGGGGGTATGATGAATGCCCGTCTGCAGGGTCTGGAGTCGAGGCTCCTCCCTGCAGAGACTCTCCGGCCGCCGCTCGCTGCGGATAGACGGAGGCAGGAGGAGCCCGCCAAGTCGGGCCCGGCAACGGCAGCCGGAAAGCCCAAGGGGGGCAAAAAGCCCAGGAAGTCCGGGGAGGGCGCGTCCGCGCCAACTTCCCGGACGACCGCACCCCCGGTGACCGTACCTTCGGCGACCGCGCCCACGTCTACCGCAGAGACCTGGACGACGGTCGTCAAGAAGGGTCGCCGTAAGACGGCGCCACCGCCGCCGGTACCCGCTGGAGCACCGGCATCGGCACCCAAGAAGGCTCAGGGGCCGTCTAGGGTCAGAGCCCCACGCTCCGCGGCTGTAGTGATTACGCTGCAGCCCGGAGCCATCGAAAGGGGCCTGACATATAAGGCGGTCCTGACGGAGGCGAGAGCCAAAGTCGCATTCCCCGACCTTGGCACACCGACCGGCTTCAAGATGAGGCCGGCAATGACGGGGGCGCGGCTATTCGAGGTGTCGGGTGCCTCGAGCGGCGAGAAGGCGGACATCCTGGCCGCCAAGCTTAGGGAGGTCCTCAGTGCGGAAGACGTTCGAGTGTCCAGACCGGTGAAGACCGCAGACCTTCACATCGACGGACTGGACGACTCGACGACTCCGGCTGAGGTCGTGGCGGCCGTCGCCCGAGTCGGCGGGTGTTCGCCCGACGACGTGCGGACGGGCGAGATTCGCGTCGACGCTTCCGGGCTCGGCGCGATCTGGGTGCGGTGCCCAGTGGCGGCGGCGAATAAAGTCGCCGACGCTGGACGTCTGTTGGTGGGTTGGGTGGCAGCGAGGGTGAAGCCGCTGCAACCCAGGGCCTTGCGGTGCTACCGTTGCCTTGGCATTGGACATGTCAGGGCACGGTGCACCGCTGAAATAGACCGCAGTGAGCTGTGCTTCCGCTGCGGTCAGGCCGGCCACAAGGCGGCCCAGTGCTCCGCGGCGCCAAACTGCAGCCTCTGTACAGCTGCAGGGAGGCCCGCCGGGCACAGAGCGGGCGGAAAGGCCTGTGGCGCGCCCGCCCAGACCAAGAAGAGAAGGGGTGCCATGGCTGCCGGGGGCTCTTTACCCCCCCCTCAGCCTGGCAGCCCTTCGGCCGACTCCCGGCCTAGGAATGGTGTGGTGGAGGGGATGGATTGCGCATAAATGGCGCTCTACCATTTCCTCCAGGGCAATATCAACCACTCTGCTAGGGCTCAGGATCTCTTGCTCCAGAGCATGGCAGAGTGGTCGATCCAGGTGGCTGTGGTCGCCGAACCGTATTTCGTCCCCCCCAGGGATAACTGGGTGGGAGACCTGGACGGTTTGGTGGCCATCATTGGCGGGGCTCTCGTCAACCCGTCCCGAGGTCACGGCTGGGTAGCCGCCCTCGCGGACGGCATTGGCACGGTTGGCGCGTATTTCTCGCCCAACAAGAGTCTCGCCGACTTCGAGAGGTTCCTTGTCGAGTTGGGTGCCGTCGTGGGCCGACTCCACCCTCGCCCGGTGCTGTTACTGGGGGATCTCAACGCCAAGTCTGCGGCGTGGGGGTCCCCTGTGACCGATGCTAGAGGCGAGGTGCTGGAGGAGTGGGCGGTCACGACTGGGCTGACCGTCCTAAATCGGGGCTCGGTCCACACGTGCGTGCGGCAGCGGGGTGGGTCTATAGTGGACGTATCGTTCGCTAGCCCCGCTGTCGCGCGTCGTGTCCGTGACTGGCGTGTCGCCGTGGAGGTGGAGACGTTGTCGGATCACCGATACATCCGCTTCGACGTCTCCGCCCAGACCACGGTCGCGCGCGGTTCACCGGCCCCGCGAACGGACGGTCCGCGCTGGGCGCGTAAGCGCATCGACAGGGAGCTTCTCGAGGAGGCCGCTATTGCCCAGGCCTGGTGCCGGGAGTCGGCAACGAACGGACCCGTCGACGTCGAGCAGGAGGCGCTGTGGTTCCGCGGGGCGATGACGCAAATCTGCGATGCGTCCATGCCCCGGGTCCACGCACAGTCTGCAAGGCGCCAGGTGTACTGGTGGACCGCCGAGATCGCGCAGCTGCGCGTCGCGTGCGTGGCGGTCAGGCGCCGGTACACCCGATACCGGAGGAGACGTCGTCGGGTCCCTGACGAAGAAGCCGCGCTGTATGAGGTGTACCGCGCGGCGAAGGGGACTCTGTGGCTGGCCATCGGCGAGGCGAAGACGCGAGCCAGGGAGGAGATGTTGGAGACTCTAAACGGGGATCCGTGGGGGCGCCCTTATCGCGCGGTTCGAGGGAAACTTCGAGCCGCGGCGCCCCCGCTTACGGAGAGTCTCCAACCCGAGCTGCTGGAGGAAGTGGTCGCAGCCCTCTTCCCGGCGAGAGCGGAGCATACGCCGCCGCCGATGGCTCTGTCCACAGCCACAGAGCCCACGGAGGAGAACGCCATCAGCGTCCCAGAGGTGAAACAGGCAGAGATGGGGGCAGCCGTGATGCGGCTCCGGGCCAAGAACGTGGCTCCGGGGCCCGACGGGATCCACGGCTGCGCGTTAGCCCTCGCTCTGAAGGAGCTCGAGCCCCAACTGAGAGGACTCTACACAGCGTGTCTTGAGCAGGGCCAGTTTCCCTCTTTGTGGAAATCTGGTCGTCTGGTCCTGCTCAGGAAGGCGGGGCGCCCTGCGGACTCGTCGTCCGCGTACCGGCCCATAGTGCTGCTAGACGAGGTGGGTAAGCTTTTTGAGCGAGTAATCGCAGCCCGCCTCGTCGGCCACTTGTGCAGAGAGGGGCCGGACCTGGACGACAGTCAGTTTGGGTTTCGGCATGGGCGCTCCACCGTACACGCTGTGTCGCGGGTAAGAGTCCTGGCGGAGGAAGCGGTGTCCCGGGGCGGGGTGATGTTGGCGGTGTCCTTGGACATCTCCAACGCCTTCAACACCCTGCCCTGGAGTTGTATTCGGGAGGCACTGCGGTATCATCGGGTGCCTCCCTACCTCCGCCACATCGTTGGGGCTTATCTGTCGGAGAGGTGTGTCACCTACATGGGACGCGATGGCGGAAACCAGCGCCGCATGTCGTGCGGCGTTCCCCAGGGCTCGGTCCTAGGACCGCTCCTGTGGAACGTCGGGTACGACTGGGTGCTGAGGGGCGAGCTCGAACCGGGGGTAGACCTGACGTGTTACGCGGATGACACGTTGGTCACTGCCCGGGGGAGCTCGCACAGGGAAGCAGCGTTGCTGGCGACGGCTGCGGTCTCACAGGTGGTGGGCCGCATACGTCGCCTAGGCCTGGAGGTGGCCCTCAGCAAGTCGGAGGCCATGGTGTTTCATGGCCCCCGGCGGGCGCCGCCGCCCGGTTCACACATCGTGGTCGGGGGGGCTCGGATCGCTGTCGAGTCTACCATGAAGTACCTAGGATTGGTGCTCGACAGCCGGTGGGATTTTGGCCCCCACTTCCGGCGGCTGGCGCCCAAGTTGTTGGGCGCGGCTGGGGCGCTGTCAACGCTGCTTCCCAATCTGGGGGGCCCGAGCGCCGCCTGTAGGCGGCTCTACGTGGGGGTCGTGCGATCGATGGCCCTGTATGGGGCCCCGGTGTGGGCCTCTGACCTGACGGCCGGCAGTATCGCGATTCTGCGGAAACCGCAGAGAGCGATGGCCGTCAGAGTCATCAGAGGGTATCGCACGATCTCCTACGAGGCGGCCTGCGCACTGGCTGGATCCCCGCCCTGGGACCTCGAGGCGAAAGTACTCGCGTCACTGTTTCGGTGGCGCGAGGAAGCGAGGGCGCGGGGCGAGCGACCGATGCAGCGACACATGGAGCTGCGTCGGTCTCAGCTTGCGAGGTCCTGGTGGCGGAGTGGCGGGACAGGCTCACACGCCCTACCGCCGGCCTCGTCACCATCGAGGCGGTCCGGCCGGTGCTCGAGCGCTGGCTCGGGAGGAGGCACGGCTCCCTGTCGTTTCGGGTGACGCAGGTGCTCTCGGGGCATGGTTGCTTCGGGAAGTACCTGTGTCGCATAAACAGGGAGCCGGACGCCCGGTGTCACCACTGCGTCGACTGTCGGGAGGACACGGCGCGGCATACGCTGGCAGAGTGTGCCGCTTGGGAGGAGCCGCGCCGTGCCCTCATCTCAGAAGTAGGCAGTGACCTGTCGCTGCCGGCCGTGGTCGAGTCGATGGTCGGCAGCGAAGAGTCCTGGGACGCGGTGGTCTCCTTCTGCGAAACGGTCGTCTCGCAGAAGGAGGCTGCGGAAAGGGAGAGGGAGATCTCGTCCTCTCACCCGGCCCGCAGCAGGCGCACCGGGCGTCGGCGGAGGGCGGATAACGCCCTCTTCCAGCCCCCCTAAATGGGTCCAGGGGCGACGGACTTGGGGACGTCCGTCGCCCCCCACACATCAGGACCCGAGATGGCGGCGCGTAGTGTTCCACGCGCGCCTCTCTTAGACGTCGCGGGGGGAGTCAAACACCTCACTCCCCCCCCTGACCCGAGGAGGCCCGCTGCGGCGGGCCGGCACCAGTCGGGGGTTGCGGAAGGATCTTACGTTCCCGCGACCCCCGGCGTAGGTGAGAGATGGAACACTGGGGTGGTTTTTAGTCAGTAAGAGTCTGACAGACCCCGTCGCCCGCCCCAGGGCGGCGGACATCCATGAGGATTTTCCACCCCGGAACAAAAAAAAAAAAAAAAAAAAGGTTAGGTTCGCTCAGGTTGGGGTGCATGTTGAAGAGCCTCCTCGTGGCGCACTCTGGGCAACGTCGGCTCCAAGCGCCCACCAGGTTATGGTGGACACTTGGGGCTGGCGGCTAATCTTCAACAAACGGGGAAGGGTCATGGTTCCAGTCGCCGATCGTCCTCGATGGTCGTTGAGGGGAACCTGGCTACGGTCATTACGTCTACTCCCCCTCTGCTTACAGAGGGAGGCGAGTGGGCGTAGACTGGGGAGGGGCGGTTCGCGCCGCTGCGCTCACGAGAGTGTGGGTGGTGGAGGGTGTCCATACCCGCGCTGCGTCTGTCCGGTATCCGGCGGCAGCGTGGGGACGCTGGGGCGACGGTTGGTTCCGGCCAGCCGTCGGCCACCCCGTAATCCTGAGCTCAGGACCGGGGGTCCGGGCCACTGAGGCCCGGGCTGCGAGGAAGACAACCTCTCTAAAAAGTTACCCCAATCCCAAGGTCTAGCGTGCCGAGGGGATGAATGGCCGGAGGGGATCCGGTCGTTAGCGCGGAGAAAAGGGACCTCACCCTTTAAAAGGTTAAAAACATGAATAACAAGGCTATTGGAAATATTCCCCAGGCGGGTACCCTCCTACACAAGGAGGGTCAATCCCGCCCTTCTTCGGAAGGCAGCCCCACCGTATCTGGGGGGGGCACCATTAGTCTCGCGGGCCGGCAGACCACCGCCGACCTGCGTCAACCAAGTTCTGCGTCGCAAAAGGAGCTCCGGGTTAACCTGGAGCGCCTGTGCGACGCAGAAGTGCCGCTTGCCGTCGTGGACGGCAACAAGAGCCGAGGAGGCTCATGTCCTGAAAAGGACTTAGGGAGAAAGCGCTTGCGAAGCGAGGGTTCGGGGTCGATGGGCCTCTCCTCCAGTGAGGAGAACCTGTCGGCCCCCAAAGTGCCAACGGCACAGAGAGGGCGGGGTCGCGCGGTGGCGGGGGGAGCTCCCGCTCGGTTGCCGAGCCGTGACCGAGCGGGTCGCTTCCTGCCGATGTCTCGGCCCGCTACACCGGTTCCCGCAGAGCGTCCTGCGGAGACTGTGGTTAGCGACCCCGGGACCTCGGTAATGGACCTGAGCGAGGACTCCTCGTCCTCGCTCCTGTCCTTGCTGGGGTCCAACAAGGCGGAGGCGAATGCCGCAAAGCGGGCGCAGCGGAAGGCGGTGGCGGCTGACGAGGTCAGCGAGATGTCACGGCTGGCCCGAGAGCGGCGCTCTGCTCAGGCGGCTGCCGGTGAGAGCCTGTCGGCGGTGGCGCTCAGCCGCCAAGTTTTGGACGGCGTGGACGTCGTCCTGAAGGTTGCCACTAAATCTGGCAGTCTGAAGGGCACGTTCACGCGCGCTCTAAAAGAGGCGGCTGACGATATCAAGGAGGCAGTTGGGGTCCTCCTTAATCGAACGAGCACGGAAGAGACGGCGAAGTTATGGGAGGAGAACGGCCGTCTCCGATCCGAGCTGGAGGACCTCAAGCGGGAGCTTGCCGCGCAGAGGGCCGAATGGCAGCAGAGGCGTCCTGCGGCCACCGGCTCCGCTCCCGTCGCTGCCCCGCCACCGTCGGCCCCGTCGTCAGTTCCTACCCCCGCCGTGCATGCGGATGCGGAGATCGAGAAGATCGTTCGCATCTGCATGCTGCAGTGCGGGGGTATGATGAATGCCCGTCTGCAGGGTCTGGAGTCGAGGCTCCTCCCTGCAGAGACTCTCCGGCCACCGCTCGCTGCAGATAGGCGGAGACAGGAGGAGCCCGCCAAGTCGGGCCCGGCAACGGCAGCCGGAAAGCCCAAGGGGGGCAAAAAGCCCAGGAAGTCCGGGGAGGGCGCGTCCGCGCCAATTTCCCGGACGACCGCACCCCCGGCGACCGTACCTTCGGCGACCGCGTCCACGTCTACCGCAGAGACCTGGACGACGGTCGTCAAGAAGGGTCGCCGTAAGACGGCGCCGCCGCCGCCTGTACCCGCTGGAGCACCGACATCGGCACCGAAGAAGGCTCAGGGGCCGTCTAGGGTCAGAGCCCCACGCTCCGCGGCTGTAGTGATCACGCTGCAGCCCGGAGCCATCGAAAGGGGCCTGACATATAAGGCGGTCCTGACGGAGGCGAGAGCCAAAGTCGCGTTCCCCGACCTTGGCACACCGACCGGCTTCAAGATGAGGCCGGCAATGACGGGGGCGCGGCTGTTTGAGGTGTCGGGTGCCTCGAGCGGCGAAAAGGCGGACATCCTGGCCGCCAAGCTGAGGGAGGTCCTCAGCGCGGAGGACGTTCGAGTGTCCAGACCGGTGAAGACCGCAGAACTTCACATCGACGGTCTGGACGACTCGACGACTCCGGCCGAGGTCGTGGCGGCCGTCGCCCGAGTCGGCGGATGTTCGCCCGACGACGTGCGGACGGGCGAGATTCGCGTCGACGCTTCCGGGCTCGGCGCGACGTGGGTGCGGTGCCCGGTGGCGGCGGCGTACAAAGTCGCCGACGCTGGGCGTCTGTTGGTGGGTTGGGTGGCAGCGAGGGTGAAGCCGCTGCAACCCAGGGCCTTGCGGTGCTACCGCTGCCTTGGCATTGGACATGTCAGGGCACGGTGCACCGCCGAAATTGACCGCAGCGATCTTTGCTATCGCTGCAGTCAGGCCGGCCACAAGGCAGCCCAGTGCTCCGCGGCGCCAAACTGCAGCCTCTGTACAGCTGCAGGGAGGCCCGCCGGGCACAGAGCGGGCGGAAAGGCCTGTGGCGCGCCCGCCCAGACCAAGAAGAGAAGGGGTGCCATGGCTGCCGGGGGCTCTTTACCCCCCCCTCAGCCTGGCAGCCCTTCGGCCGACTCCCGGCCTAGGAATGGTGTGGTGGAGGGGATGGATTGCGCATAAATGGCGCTCTACCATTTCCTCCAGGGCAATATCAACCACTCTGCTAGAGCTCAGGATCTCTTGCTCCAGAGCATGGCAGAGTGGTCGATCCAGGTGGCTGTGGTCGCCGAACCGTATTTCGTCCCCCCCAGGGATAACTGGGTGGGAGACCTGGACGGTTTGGTGGCCATCATTGGCGGGGCTCTTGCCAACCCGTCCCGAGGTCACGGCTGGGTAGCCGCCCTCGCGGACGGCATTGGCACGGTTGGTGCGTATTTCTCGCCCAACAAGAGTCTCGCCGACTTCGAGAGGTTCCTTGTCGAGTTGGGTGCCGTCGTGGGCCGACTCCACCCTCGCCCGGTGCTGTTACTGGGGGATCTCAACGCCAAGTCTGCGGCTTGGGGGTCCCCTGTGACCGACGCTAGAGGCGAGGTGCTGGAGGAGTGGGCGGTCACGACTGGGCTGACCGTCCTAAATCGGGGCTCGGTCCACACGTGCGTGCGGCAGCGGGGCGGGTCTATAGTGGACGTATCGTTCGCTAGCCCCGCTGTCGCGCGTCGTGTCCGCGACTGGCGTGTCGCCGTGGAGGTGGAGACGTTGTCGGATCACCGATACATCCGCTTCGACGTCTCCGCCCAGACCACGGTCGCACGCGGTTCACCGGCCCCGCGAACGGACGGTCCGCGCTGGGCGCGTAAGCGCATCGACAGGGAGCTTCTCGAGGAGGCCGCTATTGTCCAGGCCTGGTGCCGGGAGTCGGCAACGAACGGACCCGTCGACGTCGAGCAGGAGGCGCTGTGGTTCCGCGGGGCGATGACGCATATCTGCGATGCGTCCATGCCCCGGGTCCACGCACAGTCTGCAAGGCGCCAGGTGTACTGGTGGACCGCCGAGATCGCGCAGCTGCGCGTCGCGTGCGTGGCGGTCAGGCGCCAGTACACCCGATACCGGAGGAGACGTCGTCGGGTCCCTGACGAAGAAGCCGCGCTGTATGAGGTGTACCGCGCGGCGAAAGGGACTCTGTGGCTGGCCATCGGCGAGGCGAAGACGCGAGCCAGGGAGGAGATGTTGGAGACTCTAAACGGGGATCCGTGGGGGCGCCCTTATCGCGCGGTTCGAGGGAAACTTCGAGCCGCTCCGCCCCCGCTTACGGAGAGTCTCCAACCGGAGCTGCTGGAGGAAGTGGTCGCAGCCCTCTTCCCGGCGAGAGCGGAGCATACGCCGCCGCCGATGGCTCTGTCCACAGCCACAGAGCCCACAGAGGAGAACGCCATCAGCGTCCCAGAGGTGACACAGGCAGAGATGGGGGCAGCCGTGATGCGGCTCCGGGCCAAGAACGTGGCTCCGGGGCCCGACGGGATCCACGGCTGCGCGTTAGCCCTCGCTCTGAAGGAGCTCGAGCCCCAACTGAGAGGACTCTACACAGCGTGTCTTGAGCAGGGCCAGTTTCCCTCCTTGTGGAAATCTGGTCGTCTGGTCCTGCTCAGGAAGGCGGGGCGCCCTGCGGACTCGTCGTCCGCGTACCGGCCCATAGTGCTGCTAGACGAGGTGGGTAAGCTTTTTGAGCGAGTAATCGCAGCCCGCCTCGTCGGCCACTTGTGCAGAGAGGGGCCGGACCTGGACGACAGTCAGTTCGGGTTTCGGCATGGGCGCTCCACCGTACACGCTGTGTCGCGAGTGAGAGTCCTGGCGGAGGAAGCGGTGTCCCGGGGCGGGGTGATGTTGGCGGTGTCCTTGGACATCTCCAACGCCTTCAACACCCTGCCCTGGAGTTGCATTCGGGAGGCACTGCGGTATCATCGGGTGCCTCCCTACCTCCGCCACATCGTTGGGGCTTATCTGTCGGAGAGGTGTGTCACCTACATGGGACGCGATGGCGGAAACCAGCGCCGCATGTCGTGCGGCGTTCCCCAGGGCTCGGTCCTAGGACCGCTCCTGTGGAGCGTCGGGTACGACTGGGTGCTGAGGGGCGAGCTCAGACCGGGGGTGGACCTGACGTGTTACGCGGATGACACGCTGGTCACTGCCCGGGGGAGCTCGCACAGGGAAGCAGCGTTGCTGGCGACGGCTGCGGTCTCACAGGTGGTGGGCCGCATACGTCGCCTAGGCCTGGAGGTGGCCCTCAGCAAGTCGGAGGCCATGGTGTTTCATGGCCCCCGGCGGGCGCCGCCGCCCGGTTCACACATCGTGGTCGGGGGGGCTCGGATCGCTGTCGAGTCTACCATGAAGTACCTAGGATTGGTGCTCGACAGCCGGTGGGATTTTGGCCCCCACTTCCGGCGGCTGGCGCCCAAGTTGTTGGGCGCGGCTGGGGCGCTGTCAACGCTGCTTCCCAATCTGGGGGGCCCGAGCGCCGCCTGTAGGCGGCTCTACGTGGGGGTCGTGCGATCGATGGCCCTGTATGGGGCCCCGGTGTGGGCCTCTGACCTGACGGCCGGCAGTATCGCGATTCTGCGGAAACCGCAGAGAGCGATGGCCGTCAGAGTCATCAGAGGGTATCGCACGATCTCCTACGAGGCGGCCTGCGCACTGGCTGGATCCCCGCCCTGGGACCTTGAGGCGAAAGTACTCGCGTCACTGTTTCGGTGGCGCGAGGAAGCGAGGGCGCGGGGCGAGCGACCGATGCAGCGACACATGGAGCTGCGTCGGTCTCAGCTTCGCGAGGTCCTGGTGGCGGAATGGCGGGACAGGCTCACACGCCCTACCGCCGGCCTCGTCACCATCGAGGCGGTCCGGCCGGTGCTCGAGCGCTGGCTCGGGAGGAGGCACGGCTCCCTGTCGTTTCGGGTGACGCAGGTGCTCTCGGGGCATGGTTGCTTCGGGAAGTACCTGTGTCGCATAAACAGGGAGCCGGACGCCCGGTGTCACCACTGCGTCGACTGTCGGGAGGACACGGCGCGGCATACGCTGGCAGAGTGTGCCGCTTGGGAGGAGCCGCGCCGTGCCCTCATCTCAGAAGTAGGCAGTGACCTGTCGCTGCCGGCCGTGGTCGAGTCGATGGTCGGCAGCGAAGAGTCCTGGGACGCGGTGGTTTCCTTCTGCGAAACGGTCGTCTCGCAGAAGGAGGCTGCGGAAAGGGAGAGGGAGATCTCGTCCTCTCACCCGGCCCGCAGCAGGCGCACCGGGCGTCGGCGGAGGGCGGACAACGCCCTCTTCCAGCCCCCCTAAATGGGTCCAGGGGCGACGGACTTGGGGACGTCCGTCGCCCCCCACACATCAGGACCCGAGATGGCGGCGCGTAGTGTTCCACGCGCGCCTCTCTTAGACGTCGCGGGGGGAGTCAAACACCTCACTCCCCCCCCTGACCCGAGGAGGCCCGCTGCGGCGGGCCGGCACCAGTCGGGGGTTGCGGAAGGATCTTACGTTCCCGCGACCCCTGGCGTAGGTGAGAGATGGAACACTGGGGTGGTTTTTAGTCAGTAAGAGTCTGACAGACCCCGTCGCCCGCCCCAGGGCGGCGGACATCCATGAGGATTTTCCACCCCGGAACAAAAAAAAAAAAAAAGGTTCGCTCAGGTTAGGTTCGCTCAGGTTAGGTTCGCTCAGGTTAGGTTCGCTCGGGGGATCCCCCACAGTGCATACTTCCTCGTAGTATCCCCCGGGCAACGCCGTGTCTGACCACCGTAACGGAGTGGCAGACCGGCGGCTAAAGTGCGCTGTGACTTCGCAGATTTCGACGCCTTCATCTGCGAATATGCCGAAAAAACCCACGCGTGACGTCTCTGGACGTTTTGTGCCGAATCGCTCTTCCCAGGGCGATTCAAACGGCCCTTCTCAGGGCCAACCCAACGGCCCTTCTCAGGGCCAACCCAACGGCCCTTCTCAGGGCCACGTCGGCGACGCTGACCGCGCACCATCTGCGGCCAGCTTCATCAGCAGGACAGGCGAGTTGTCGGACTCCGACGAGTCCATTATGGACACGTCGGCGGCCGAGAACGACCGCCTCAGGCGGAAGAGGGCCTACCTGAGGCTCGGGTCCGAGGGCTCCTCGGAGTCGGTCGGAGGCAAGGCGAAGAAGAAGTCGAAGTCCAAAAAGGCTACGACTTCTTCTTCGGCTACCACCCACGATGTGGGCTTGGTGGACGCCGAGCGCCAGCTACACCTGGCCAAGAGGGCGCAACTCCAGCTGGACCTGGAGGAGAAGGTCGCCGCCAAAGAGCGTCAGGCGCAATCCGCCAGGTCGAGGGCCGGCTACGGTGCATCCACCGTGCTGTACGCTGACCACTCCCTGGCGGAACTGGAGCGGATGGCGCGGGAGGACAGAGAGGAGGTCTTGGAGGTCGCCTCAAAGTCCTCCAACCTAAAGGGGACCTTCCAAAAGGCCCTCAAATGCCGGGCCGCCAGCTTACACGGCATCGTCGTGGAGCTGGCAAAGAGGACGGCCACGGACGAGACGCGGCAGCTGCAGGCGAAGGTGGATCGCCTGCAGGCGGAGGTCAGCCAGCTTCACCAGAAGCTGGCTGAGGCCACGGCCCGGCCTGCCCAACCTGCCCCAGGACCGGTGGTAGGAGGCTCCTCCTCCCCTTCCAACCTTGAGGATATCATCCGAAAGGTTGTCATGGAGGAGAGAGCCTTCACCAGAGCCTGCCTGGCAGGTATCGAGGACCGGCTCTTGCCGGAAAGGCGGCTCCGCCCGCCGCTAGCGGCGGATAAGAGCCGTCCACCGACGGAGCCGGAACCTGCGCCTGTGGCAGGCCCGGCATCGGGTGCGCAGACCCAGGCCTCCAAGCCCTCAAAGGGGAAAGGGAAGGGCAAGAGGAGCAAGGAGGCTCCTCAAACCCCCACCACAAGCGCGGAGGGAGCGTCTGGGTCGTCTGCCACTCCGGCAGCCCCCCAGAACTCGCAGCGGGAAGACGCCCTTCTTCCCTCCACCACCCCGTCCAACCAGTCGTGGACGGAAGTGGTCAGGAGGGGAAAGGGGAAAGGTGCCCCCAAGCCCGCTGCGACTGCTCCCGCAGCCAAAAGGGCTCCAGCCGGCGGGAGGAAGCTGGTTCCTCCCAAAACCGCGGCCGTCGTGGTGACCATCACCCCGGAGGCCGCGGAGCGGGGCGAGACGTACGAGTCCGTCCTAAGACGGGCTCGTACTAATGCTGATCCCTCCCAGCTGGGGATCAGCAATATAACGTGCCGCCGAACCTTAACCGGGGCTCGAATCTTCGAGTTCTCGGGGCAGCAGCGCGGCACCAACGCAGACCTCTTCGCAACGAAGTTGCAAGAGGTCATCGCGGACGCGGCGACGGTCGTCAGGCCCGTCAAGACCGCAGCCTTGGAGGTGGCCGATCTTGACGACTCGGTCACCAAGGAGGATGTGGTGGCGGCCGTCGCGGCGGTTGGAGGCTGCGAGTCGAGCGCGGTGAAAGGCGGAGCCGTCCGGCCCGGCCGCCGCGGCATGGGCACCATCCGCGTCGAGTGCCCGGTCGCCGCGGCCGGGGCCGTCCTTGCAGCGACCAAGGGGCGGCTGCTCGTGGGGCTCGGCTCGGCTGTGGTCCGGGCACTTGAAGACCAGCCTACGCGCTGCTTCAAGTGTTTCGCGTTCGGCCACACCCGAGCCACGTGTCCCTCCAAATCCGACTGGGGAGACGCGTGCTACCAGTGCGGGCAAGAGGGACACAAGAGCGTCACCTGCCGCGCCACCACGCCACACTGCATGGCGTGTGCCGCCAGTGGCCGCCCCGCGGGCCACAGGATGACGGGCAGGAGCTGCAAGCCCCCCGTGCGGAAGGGCATAGTGCCGGCGCAGGTTCGCCCTGCTGCCACCACCGCTGCCGTCGTCGCCGCCGCTGCAGCTCCAGCGGCGGCAGCTGAGGATGCAGGTGCAATGTCGGAATAATGGTTTCCGACTACCGCATCCGCCAGGCGAACACCAACCACTGCAGAGCGGCCCAGGACCTGGTAGTGCAGGTCATGGCCGAGTGGTTGGTGAACGTAGCGGTGGTCGCCGAGCCCTACTCGATCCCAGGCAGCTGGCTGGGTGACGAGGACGACTCGGTGGCACTAGCGGCGCGGTCTTCCACAGACTCCCCTCCCCTCTCGCTATTAGAGAGGGGACCGGGATACGTGGCCGCCGCGTGGGGAGACTTTGCCCTAGTGGGGGTATATTTCTCCCCAAACCGCCCTCTCCAGGACTTTGAGAATTTTCTCGGAGTCCTGGCCGCCGTGGTCGGCAGGGCGGTGCCGCGTCAGGTCTCCGTGCTGGGAGACCTGAATGCCAAGTCGGTGACCTGGGGCAACCGGGCCACCGACGCACGGGGGCGGGCGGTGGAGCTGTGGGCAGCCTCCTCTGGACTCTCCCTCTTGAACAGAGGAAGCGTCCAGACATGCGTGCGGCGTCAGGGTGGCTCGATAGTGGACGTCACCTTCGCCACCCCTGCGTTAGCCGCGCGCGTGCTGAACTGGCGGGTGGACCTGGGGGAGACCATGTCGGACCACCGCTACGTGCGGTTCGACATCTCCACCAGTGGCCCCGGAGTGGCGCAGCCCCTCTCGGGGCGCTCACCGTTCCCGCGGTGGGCTCTAACCCGCCTGGACAGGGAGGCAGCGGGGGAGGCGGCGTTCGTCCAGGACTGGCTGTCGCCGCCTACCGCCGGCCTGGACGTGGACACCGTAGCGGGGCAACTGAGGGGGTCTCTAACCGAGGTGTGCAACTCCAGCATGCCTCGGTCTCGCCGACCACCGCCCAGACGCGCCGTGTACTGGTGGTCGGCGGAGCTGGCGGGGCTCCGAGCGGCGTGCGTGGAGGCGAGGAGGGCCTACACGCGGAGCCGGCGGCGGCGTCGACGGAACCGACCCGACGAGGACCGCCTCTATGAGGTATACACGGAGGCAAAAACGGTCCTCGGTCGGGCCGTCGCCGCCGCCAAAGACTCGGCGAGAGCCGAGCTGCTGGAGGGTCTCGACAACGACCCTTACGGGAGACCATACAAGGCAGCGCGCAACAAACTGCGCCCCTTCGGTCCCCCGGTTGCCGAGACCCTGGAGCCCTCATTTCTGGATGGGGTGGTTCGGTCCCTGTTCCCGTGCAGGGACCGCTTCGCCCCGCCAGAGATGGGCCCACCGCCAGACGACGAGGAAGAGGAGGCCCCCCCCGTCACGGAGTCGGAACTCGGCGCGGCGATTCTGCGCATCCGCGCCAAGAAGACGGCTCCGGGCCCCGACGGTGTTCCCGCAAGAGTGGTGGCGATCGCCGCCACTCGAATGGAGGAGAGGTTTCGGGACCTCTTCAGCGCATGCCTTGCGTCTGGGAGGTTCCCGAAACCGTGGAAGGAGGGGCAGTTGTGCCTCCTTCGCAAGGAGGGCCGCCCGGCAGATTCCCCCTCGGCATACCGACCCATCGTACTGCTCGATGAGGTCGGCAAAATGTTCGAGGGGATAATCGCCGCCCGCCTAAAGGGCCATCTGCGGGACACCGGGCCGGACTTGTCGGACGCTCAGTTCGGTTTTCGGGCTGAGCGTTCCACGGTGGACGCGCTGGCCCGCCTCAAGGGCCAGGTGAAGGAGGCGGTGGAGGCGGGGGACGGATTGTTGGCTGTGTCATTCGACATAGCCAACGCCTTCAACTCTGTTCCCCACTCCACCATCCTAGAGGCGCTCCGATTCCACGGAGTGCCTCGATACCTGCGCAGTCTGCTGGCCAGCTACCTGGAGGATCGGGCGATCCTCCTGGTAAACAGGGCTGGCCAAGTCCGGCGGTACGCCGTCGAGGCCGGCGTTCCACAGGGGTCAGTCATAGGACCACTCCTCTGGAACGTCGGCTACGATTGGCTCCTGCGGGGAACTCTCCTCCGAGGCACGAGTGTCGTCTGCTACGCGGACGACACTCTCCTCACCGCCCGGGGGGGGAGTTTCAGGGAGGCGGCCAACTTGGCTTCGGCGGGCGGATCCTTGGTCGCGGGGAGGATCCGCCGTCTAGGTCTAAAGGTGGCGCTGCACAAGACCGAGGCCGTGTTCTTCCACGGACCTCGGCAGCGCCCCCCGCCTGACGCCCACATCTTCGTGGAGGGCGTCAGAATCGGGGTCAAGGCCCAGATGAAATATCTGGGCCTTGTACTCGACAGCAGGTGGCGCTTCGGCCCGCATTTTAGCGGGCTGTCGTCGCGCCTGCTGAAGGCTGCGGGCGCGCTGTCCTGGCTCCTTCCCAATTTGGGGGGGCCCAGCGCACGATGCCGGCAACTCTACGCCGGCATCTTGAAGAGTATGGCCCTGTACGGGGCCCCTATCTGGGAGGACTCCCTCCAAAGGAGGGAGAACGCCGCTGCCTTGCGGGCACCCCAAAGGGCCATAGCTCAGCGGGTGGCGCGGGCCTACCGCACGGTGGGCTCCGCGGCAGCTTGCGCTCTGGCCGGCACCCCGCCTTGGGAGCTCGAGGCGTGGGTGCTCGCCAGAGTGTACGAATGGACGGCGGGGCGGAGGGCGAGAGGAGAACGCCCCGCCCCGGAAGAGCGGGAGGCCGTCCGGCGGGAGGCGAGGGACGCCATCGTCGTCCATTGGACGGCGGACCTCGCCACCGCAGCCTTCGGCCGCCGAACCATCGACGCGCTTGGGCCGGTCCTGCGAGACTGGCTCGAGCGGTCGCATGGGTTCCTCTCGTTCCGTCTGGTGCAGGTGCTGTCCGGACACGGTTGTTTCGGATCGTACCTGCACCGGATCGGACGGGAGGAGACGCCGTCGTGCCACGACTGTGGCGCGGCGGAGGACTCGGCGCAGCACACCCTCGAGGTGTGCCCGTCGTGGTCCGAGCCGCGCCGCAGTCTCATTGCGATGATCGGACAGGACCTCTCACTCCCCGGTCTGGTTAACGCCATGCTGGGGGACGAGGGGTCCTGGGCGGCAGTCGCCTCCTTCTGCGAACACGTCATGTCCCAGAAGGAGGCGGCGGAGCGCGCGCGGGAGGACGATCCTCACGCGGCGGCGCTCCGAAGGCGGAGGAGGGGTCGAAGAAGACGTCAGTTTGACGGTCATCTCCGACTCCTCCCCGGTGGAGGCCAGCAGGCAACGGGTGCGGGGGCACCCTTGCCTGTATTGCACAGGCCTCCACCAGTGTCGGACGGGAATGGCCAGGTGTTCCCGGCCATTCCCGTAGCCCCCCAGCCAGGGGGGCATGCGGGGCCCGCCAGCTAGGCGGGCATGCGCCGGGAGGGCTGTGGAAGTAAAGGCTGAGCCGGTTTCCCACGGCCCTCCCATCACGGCGATGCGGGAACACCGCTGAGTTTTAGTGGGTATACTGTCCAAAGACAGGAGTCCCACATACCCCGTCTCGTCCCCCGAGCGAGCGGGCATGCATAAAGCATTTCTCAGGGAAAAAAAAAAAAAAAAAAAAAGGTTAGGTTAGGTTTTTTTTTTTTTTTTTTTTTTTTTTTATATTCACCCGTAATCACAGGGCGTTGCGTGTTTCCTCTGACATGATCAGAGACCTTTAGGTAACTATTGGGATGGGATGTCTACAGGTTGTTCTTTATTATTTACTTATTACTATTACAACATTTTTTATTTCTAACACGGACTACTTATTGTTGTTGCATACTACTTATACTTTGCTTCTCTACATAATACCAGTACATTTACAGGCGGGGTTACATATTATATACTGTTACTACATCTATATCTTTTATTGCGCACTACTTTTTACTATTACACACTACTTGGCGTTACTACGTTACATTAATCTTTTGCATGGGGTGAGGTCACATAGACTTCCTACGTTTTCTAATCTACTATATTACTTAATACATACTATATCTTATTAATATCTATTGCTACACATTCATTTTTGTTCATTTATTTCTACGCCTTATCTTTTAACATCTTATTTTATGCTTTTATCACTTATATGCTATTCCTATATATTCTATACTAATATATATATAACATATATTTATTATGCTACTTGTTTCTATTTATAACCGTCTCTGCAATGTTAACGAAATAGGCTGTGAATATCTCTCTATATTTTCTACGTGATATGAGATCAGGGAAGTTTTCGGTTGTTATTCTGATCTCCATCCTATTTTCAGCGTCGAGTCTCTTTAGGAGGTGAACTGGGCATTCGGTCAGGATGTGTTCAACCGTTTCAGGTGTCCCAGGCTGGCAGACGCACGACGAGCTCTCCTTGCACCGGAACCGATTCAGGTACTCAGAGAACCCGCCGTGCCCTGTCAGTACCTGGGTGGTGACATTTGTTGGAGCCATTTGCCGCACTATCTTGTATGAAGTAGTGACGTCGGGAAAGAAAAGTTTCGTTACTTTGGCCCTGGCACTTTGTTTATATCTTTGGTTCCATTCGTCAATCGACCCCTTTCGGATTTGTCGCTTGACGAATGAAACCGGGCATAGGTCATAATCCGGCTTGGTTTTCAAATTGAGGGCCGCGTCCTTCGCTAGCTCATCCGCCCTCTCGTTTCCCGCGAGGCCCGCATGCGCCTTGATCCAGAACAAAGACACAGTTTTGTTCTGGCTTTCAATGGTTTTTAGGTTCCTACGGGTGTCTACAGCCAGGGGGTGTGTTGTGCTGAGATTTTTTATGGTCTCCAGTGCTGACCTGGAGTCGCTGTAAATTCCATAACTTATCTCGTTTCTCCGCTGTATCACCTCAGTGGCTCTACACACCGCAAGGAGTTCCGCCTGGTATACCGTACAGTATGGAGCAAGCTTGAGTTTAAAAGCTTTCACTTCCGCAGCACTATCCCATAGAGATAGCGCTGCTCCAACTTTGCCCTCAATCCGGCTGCCATCTGTAAATATCCGAATATCTTGGTTGTTGTGGATATGCAGTTCTTCCTGGTCTACCAGGCGGTTAGGTTAGGTTAGGTTAGGTTTCTCGTCCTCTCACCCGGCCCGCAGCAGGCGCACCGGGCGTCGGCGGAGGGCGGATAACGCCCTCTTCCAGCCCCCCTAAATGGGTCCAGGGGCGACGGACTTGGGGACGTCCGTCGCCCCCCACACATCAGGACCCGAGATGGCGGCGCGTAGTGTTCCACGCGCGCCTCTCTTAGACGTCGCGGGGGGAGTCAAACACCTCACTCCCCCCCCTGACCCGAGGAGGCCCGCTGCGGCGGGCCGGCACCAGTCGGGGGTTGCGGAAGGATCTTACGTTCCCGCGACCCCCGGCGTAGGTGAGAGATGGAACACTGGGGTGGTTTTTAGTCAGTAAGAGTCTGACAGACCCCGTCGCCCGCCCCAGGGCGGCGGACATCCATGAGGATTTTCCACCCCGGAACAAAAAAAAAAAAAAAAAAGGTTAGGTTAGGTTAGGTTAGGTTAGGTTAGGTTCTGCGAGTCGAGGAGACTCATGTCCCGAAAGGGACCTGGACTCGCGCGGGTGCACCTCCAACACCCGGAGGAAGCGCATGCGAAGCGGGGATTCGGGGTCGATGGGCCTCTCCTCCAGTGAGGAGAACCTGTCGGCCCCTAAAGTGCCAACGGCACAGAGAGGGCGGGGTCGCGCGGTGGCGGGGGGAGCCCCCGCTCGGTTGCCGAGCCGTGACCGAGCGGGTCGCTTCGTGCCGATGTCTCGGCCCGCTACACCGGTTCCCGCAGAGCGTCCTGCGGAGACGACTGTGGACAGCGACCCCGGGCCCTCAATAATGGACCTGAGCGAGGGCTCCTCGTCCTCGGTCCTATCATTGTTGGGGTCCAACAAGGCCGAGGCGAATGCCGCAAAGCGGGCGCAGCGAAAGGCGGTGGCAGCTGACGAGGTCAGCGAGATGTCACGGCTGGCCCGAGAGCGGCGCTCTGCTCAGGCGGCTGCCGGTGAGAGCCTGTCGGCGGTGGCGCTCAGTCGCCAAGTTTTGGACGGCGTGGACGTCGTCCTGAAGGTTGCCACTAAATCTGGCAGTCTGAAGGGCACGTTCACGCGCGCTCTAAAGGAGGCGGCTGACGACATCAAGGAGGCAGTTGGGGTCCTCCTTAGTCGTACGAGCACGGAGGAGACGGCGAAGTTGTGGGAGGAGAACGGCCGTCTCCGATCCGAGCTTGAGGACCTCAAGCGGGAGCTTGCCGCGCAGAGGGCCGAATGGCAGCAGAGGCGTCCTGCGGCCACCGGCTCCGCTCCCGTCGCTGCCCCGCCACCGTCGACCCCGTCGTCGGTTCCTACCCCCGCCGTGCATGCGGATGCGGAGATCGAGAAGATCGTTCGCATCTGCATGCTGCAGTGCGGGGGTATGATGAATGCCCGTCTGCAGGGTCTGGAGTCGAGGCTCCTCCCTGCAGAGACTCTCCGCCCGCCGCTCGCTGCGGATAGGCGGAGACAGGAGGAGCCCGCCAAGTCGGGCCCGGCAACGGCAGCCGGAAAGCCCAAGGGGGGCAAAAAGCCCAGGAAGTCCGGTGAGGGCGCGTCCGCGCCAGCTTCCCGGACGACCGCAGCCCCGGCGACCGTACCTTCGACGACCGCGCCCACGTCTACCGCAGAGACCTGGACGACGGTCGTCAAGAAGGGTCGCCGTAAGACGGCGCCGCCGCCGCCGGCACCCGCTGGAGCACCATCGGCACCCAAGAAGGCTCAGGGGCCGTCTAGGGTCAGAGCCCCGCGCTCCGCGGCTGTAGTAATTACGCTGCAGCCCGGAGCCATCGAAAGGGGCCTGACATACAAGGCGGTCCTGACGGAGGCGAGAGCCAAAGTCGCGTTCCCCGACCTTGGCACACCGACCGGCTTCAAGATGAGGCCGGCGATGACGGGGGCGCGGCTGTTTGAGGTGTCGGGTGCCTCGAGCGGCGAAAAGGCGGACATCCTGGCCGCCAAGCTGAGGGAGGTCCTCAGCGCGGAGGACGTTCGAGTGTCTAGACCGGTGAAGACCGCAGAACTTCACATCGACGGTCTGGACGACTCGACGACTCCGGCCGAGGTCGTGGCGGCCGTCGCCCGAGTCGGCGGATGTTCGCCCGACGACGTGCGGCCGGGCGAGCTTCGCGTCGACGCTTCCGGGCTCGGCGCGATCTGGGTGCGGTGCCCGGTGGCGGCGGCGAACAAAGTCGCCGACGCTGGGCGTCTGTTGGTGGGGTGGGTGGCAGCGAGGGTGAAGCCGCTGCAACCCAGGGCCTTGCGGTGCTACCGTTGCCTTGGCATTGGACATGTCAGGGCGCGGTGCACCGCTGAAATAGACCGCAGCGACCTGTGCTTCCGCTGCAGTCAGGCCGGCCACAAGGCGGCCCAGTGCTCCGCGGCGCCAAACTGCAGCCTCTGTACAGCTGCAGGGAGGCCCGCCGGGCACAGAGCGGGCGGAAAGGCCTGTGGCGCGCCCGCCCAGACCAAGAAGAGAAGGGGTGCCATGGCTGCCGGGGGCTCTTTACCCCCCCCTCAGCCTGGCAGCCCTTCGGCCGACTCCCGGCCTAGGAATGGTGTTGTGGAGGGAATGGATTGCGCATAAATGGCGCTCTACCATTTCCTCCAGGGCAATATCAACCACTCTGCTAGAGCTCAGGATCTCTTGCTCCAGAGCATGGCAGAGTGGTCGATCCAGGTGGCTGTGGTCGCCGAACCGTATTTCGTCCCCCCCAGGGATAACTGGGTGGGAGACCTGGACGGTTTGGTGGCCATCATTGGCGGGGCTCTCGTCAACCCGTCCCGAGGTCACGGCTGGGTAGCCGCCCTCGCGGACGGCATTGGCACTGTTGGCGCGTATTTCTCGCCCAACAAGAGTCTCGCCGACTTCGAGAGGTTCCTTGTCGAGTTGGGTGCCGTCGTGGGCCGACTCCACCCTCGCCCGGTGCTGTTACTGGGGGATCTCAACGCCAAGTCTGCGGCTTGGGGGTCCCCTGTGACCGACGCTAGAGGCGAGGTGCTGGAGGAGTGGGCGGTCACGACTGGGCTGACCGTCCTGAATCGGGGCTCGGTCCACACGTGCGTGCGGCAGCGGGGCGGGTCTATAGTGGACGTATCGTTCGCTAGCCCCGCTGTCGCGCGTCGTGTCCGCGACTGGCGTGTCGCCGTGGAGGTGGAGACGTTGTCGGATCACAGATACATCCGCTTCGACGTCTCCGCCCAGACCGCGGCCGCACGCGGTTCACCGGCCCCGCGAACGGACGGTCCGCGCTGGGCGCGTAAGCGCATCGACAGGGAGCTTCTCGAGGAGGCCGCTATTGTCCAGGCCTGGTGCCGGGAGTCGGCAACGAACGGACCCGTCGACGTCGAGCAGGAGGCGCTGTGGTTCCGCGGGGCGATGACGCAAATCTGCGATGCGTCCATGCCCCGGGTCCACGCACAGTCTGCAAGGCGCCAGGTGTACTGGTGGACCGCCGAGATCGCGCAGCTGCGCGTCGCGTGCGTGGCGGTCAGGCGCCAGTACACCCGATACCGGAGGAGACGTCGTCGGGTCCCTGACGAAGAAGCCGCGCTGTATGAGGTGTACCGCGCGGCGAAGGGGACTCTGTGGCTGGCCATCGGCGAGGCGAAGACGCGAGCCAGGGAGGAGATGTTGGAGACTCTAAACGGGGATCCGTGGGGGCGCCCTTATCGCGCGGTTCGAGGGAAACTTCGAGCCGCGGCGCCCCCGCTTACGGAGAGTCTCCAACCCGAGCTGCTGGAGGAAGTGGTCGCAGCCCTCTTCCCGGCGAGAGCGGAGCATACGCCGCCGCCGATGGCTCTGTCCACAGCCACAGAGCCCGCAGAGGAGAACGCCATCAGCGTCCCAGAGGTGACACAGGCAGAGATGGGGGCAGCCGTGATGCGGCTCCGGGCCAAGAACGTGGCTCCGGGGCCCGACGGGATCCACGGCTGCGCGTTAGCCCTCGCTCTGAAGGAGCTCGAGCCCCAACTGAGAGGACTCTACACAGCGTGTCTTGAGCAGGGCCAGTTTCCCTCTTTGTGGAAATCTGGTCGTCTGGTCCTGCTCAGGAAGGCGGGGCGCCCTGCGGACTCGTCGTCCGCGTACCGGCCCATAGTGCTGCTAGACGAGGTGGGTAAGCTGTTTGAGCGAGTAATCGCAGCCCGCCTCGTCGGCCACTTGTGCAGAGAGGGGCCGGACCTGGACGACAGCCAGTTCGGGTTTCGGCATGGGCGCTCCACCATACACGCTGTGTCGCGAGTGAGAGTCCTGGCGGAGGAAGCGGTGTCCCGGGGCGGGGTGATGTTGGCGGTGTCCTTGGACATCTCCAACGCCTTCAACACCCTGCCCTGGAGTTGTATTCGGGAGGCACTGCGGTATCATCGGGTGCCTCCCTACCTCCGCCACATCGTTGGGGCTTATCTGTCGGAGAGGTGTGTCACCTACATGGGACGCGATGGCGGAAACCAGCGCCGCATGTCGTGCGGCGTTCCCCAGGGCTCGGTCCTAGGACCGCTCCTGTGGAACGTCGGGTACGACTGGGTGCTGAGGGGCGAGCTCAGACCGGGGGTAGACCTGACGTGTTACGCGGATGACACGCTGGTCACTGCCCGGGGGAGCTCGCACAGGGAAGCAGCGTTGCTGGCGACGGCTGCGGTCTCACAGGTGGTGGGCCGCATACGTCGCCTAGGCCTGGAGGTGGCCCTCAGCAAGTCGGAGGCCATGGTGTTTCATGGCCCCCGGCGGGCGCCGCCGCCCGGCTCACACATCGTGGTCGGGGGGGCTCGGATCGCTGTCGAGTCTACCATGAAGTACCTGGGATTGGTGCTCGACAGCCGGTGGGATTTTGGCCCCCACTTCCGGCGGCTGGCGCCCAAGTTGTTGGGCGCGGCTGGGGCGCTGTCAACGCTGCTTCCCAATCTGGGGGGCCCGAGCGCCGCCTGTAGGCGGCTCTACGTGGGGGTCGTGCGATCGATGGCCCTGTATGGGGCCCCGGTGTGGGCCTCTGACCTGACGGCCGGCAGTATCGCGATTCTGCGGAAACCGCAGAGAGCGATGGCCGTCAGAGTCATCAGAGGGTATCGCACGATCTCCTACGAGGCGGCCTGCGCACTGGCTGGATCCCCGCCCTGGGACCTCGAGGCGAAAGTACTCGCGTCACTGTTTCGGTGGCGCGAGGAAGCGAGGGCGCGGGGCGAGCGACCGATGCAGCGACACATGGAGCTGCGTCGGTCTCAGCTTCGCGAGGTCCTGGTGGCGGAGTGGCGGGACAGGCTCACACGCCCTACCGCCGGCCTCGTCACCATCGAGGCGGTCCGGCCGGTGCTCGAGCGCTGGCTCGGGAGGAGGCACGGCTCCCTGTCGTTTCGGGTAACGCAGGTGCTCTCGGGGCATGGTTGCTTCGGGAAGTACCTGTGTCGCATAAACAGGGAGCCGGACGCCCGGTGTCACCACTGCGTCGACTGTCGGGAGGACACGGCGCGGCATACGCTGGCAGAGTGTGCCGCTTGGGAGGAGCCGCGCCGTGCCCTCATCTCAGAAGTAGGCAGTGACCTGTCGCTGCCGGCCGTGGTCGAGTCGATGGTCGGCAGCGAAGAGTCCTGGGACGCGGTGGTTTCCTTCTGCGAAACGGTCGTCTCGCAGAAGGAGGCTGCGGAAAGGGAGAGGGAGATCTCGTCCTCTCACCCGGCCCGCAGCAGGCGCACCGGGCGTCGGCGGAGGGCGGATAACGCCCTCTTCCAGCCCCCCTAAATGGGTCCAGGGGCGACGGACTTGGGGACGTCCGTCGCCCCCCACACATCAGGACCCGAGATGGCGGCGCGTAGTGTTCCACGCGCGCCTCTCTTAGACGTCGCGGGGGGAGTCAAACACCTCACTCCCCCCCCTGACCCGAGGAGGCCCGCTGCGGCGGGCCGGCACCAGTCGGGGGTTGCGGAAGGATCTTACGTTCCCGCGACCCCCGGCGTAGGTGAGAGATGGAACACTGGGGTGGTTTTTAGTCAGTAAGAGTCTGACAGACCCCGTCGCCCGCCCCAGGGCGGCGGACATCCATGAGGATTTTCCACCCCGGAACAAAAAAAAAAAAAAAAAAAAAAAAAAAAAAAAAAAAAAAAAAAAAGGTTAGGTTAGGTTAGGTTGGGCGGGGGGATCCCCCACAGTGCATACTTCCTCGTAGTATCCCCCGGGCAACGCCGTGTCTGACCACCGTAACGGAGTGGCAGACCGGCGGCTAAAGTGCGCTGTGACTTCGCAGATTTCGACGCCTTCATCTGCGAATATGCCGAAAAAACCCACGCGTGACGTCTCTGGACGTTTTGTGCCGAATCGCTCTCCCCAGGGCGATTCAAACGGCCCTTGTCAGGGCCAACCCAACGGCCCTTCTCAGGGCCAACCCAACGGCCCTTCTCAGGGCCAACCCAACGGCCCTTCTCAGGGCCACGCCGGCGACGCTTTGGCGTCGGACGCTGACCGCGCACCATCTGCGGCCAGCCTCATCAGCAGGACAGGCGAGTTGTCGGACTCCGACGAGTCCATTATGGACACGTCGGCGGCCGAGAACGACCGCCTCAGGCGGAAGAGGGCCTACCTGAGGCTCGGGTCCGAGGGCTCCTCGGAGTCGGTCGGAGGCAAGGCGAAGAAGAAGTCGATGTCCAAAAAGGCTACGACTTCTTCTTCGGCTACCACCCACGATGTGGGCTTGGTGGACGCCGAGCGCCAGCTACACCTGGCCAAGAGGACGCAACTCCAGCTGGACCTGGAGGAGAAGGTCGCCGCCAAAGAGCGTCAGGCGCAATCCGCCAGGTCGAGGGCCGGCTACGGTGCATCCACCGTGCTGTACGCTGACCACTCCCTGGCGGAACTGGAGCGGATGGCGCAGGAAGATAAGGCGGAGGTCCTGGAGGTCGCCTCAAAATCCTCCAATTTGAAGGGGACCTTCCAGAAGGCCCTCAAATGCCGGGCCGCCAGCTTGCACGGCATCGTCGTGGAGCTGGCAAAGAGGACGGCCACGGACGAGACGCGGCAGCTGCAGGCGAAGGTGGATCGCCTGCAGGCGGAGGTCAGCCAGCTTCACCAGAAGCTGGCTGAGGCCACGGCCCGGCCTGCCCAACCTGCCCCAGGACCGGTGGTAGGAGGCTCCTCCTCCCCTTCCAACCTTGAGGATATCATCCGAAAGGTTGTCATGGAGGAGAGAGCCTTCACCAGAGCCTGCCTGGCAGGTATCGAGGACCGGCTCTTGCCGGAAAGGCGGCTCCGCCCGCCGCTAGCGGCGGATAAGAGCCGTCCACTGACGGAGCCGGAACCTGCGGCTGTGGCAGGCCCGGCATCGGGTGCGCAGACCCAGGCCTCCAAGCCCTCAAAGGGGAAAGGGAAGGGCAAGAGGAGCAAGGAGGCTCCTCAAACCCCCACCACAAGCGCGGAGGGAGCGTCTGGGTCGTCTGCCACTCCGACAGCCCCGCAGAACTCGCAGCGGGAAGACGCACTTCTTCCCTCCACCATCCCGTCCAACCAGTCGTGGACGGAAGTGGTCAGGAGGGGAAAGGGGAAGGGTGCCCCCAAGCCCGCTGCGACTGCTCCCGCAGCCAAAAGGGCTCCAGCCGGCGGGAGGAAGCTGGCTCCTCCCAAAACCGCGGCCGTCGTGGTGACCATCACCCCGGAGGCCGCGGAGCGGGGCGAGACGTACGAGTCCGTCCTAAGACGGGCTCGTACTAATGCTGATCCCTCCCAGCTGGGGATCAGCAATATAACGTGCCGCCGAACCTTAACCGGGGCTCGAATCTTCGAGTTCTCGGGACAGCAGCGCGGCACCAACGCAGACCTCTTCGCAACGAAGTTGCAAGAGGTCATCGCGGACGCGGCGACGGTCGTCAGGCCCGTCAAGACCGCAGCCTTGGAGGTGGCCGATCTTGACGACTCGGTCACCAAGGAGGATGTGGTGGCGGCCGTCGCGGCGGCTGGAGGCTGCGACTCGAGCGCGGTGAAAGGCGGAGCCGTCCGGCCCGGCCGCCGCGGCATGGGCACCATCCGCGTCGAGTGCCCGGTCGCCGCGGCCGGGGCCGTCCTTGCTGCGACCAAGGGGCGGCTGCTCGTGGGGCTCGGCTCGGCTGTGGTCCGGGCACTTGAAGACCAGCCTACGCGCTGCTTCAAGTGTTTCGCGTTCGGCCACACCCGAGCCACGTGTCCCTCCAAATCCGACTGGGGAGACGCGTGCTACCAGTGCGGGCAAGAGGGACACAAGAGCGTCACCTGCCGCGCCACCACGCCACACTGCATGGCGTGTGCCGCCAGTGGCCGCCCCGCGGGCCACAGGATGACGGGCAGGAGCTGCAAGCCTCCCGTGCGGAAGGGCATAGTGCCGGCGCAGGTTCGCCCTGCCGCCACCACCGCTGCCGTCGTCGCCGCCGCTGCAGCTCCAGCGGCGGCAGCTGAGGATGCAGGTGCAATGTCGGAATAATGGTTTCCGACTACCGCATCCTCCAGGCGAACACCAACCACTGCAGAGCGGCCCAGGACCTGGTAGTGCAGGTCATGGCCGAGTGGTTGGTGAACGTAGCGGTGGTCGCCGAGCCCTACTCGATCCCAGGCAGCTGGCTGGGTGACGAGGACGACTCGGTGGCACTAGCGGCGCGGTCTTCCACAGACTCCCCTCCCCTCTCGCTATTAGAGAGGGGACCGGGATACGTGGCCGCCGCGTGGGGAGACTTTGCCCTAGTGGGGGTATATTTCTCCCCAAACCGCCCTCTCCAGGACTTTGAGAATTTTCTCGGAGTCCTGGCCGCCGTGGTCGGCAGGGCGGTGCCGCGTCAGGTCTCCGTGCTGGGAGACCTGAATGCCAAGTCGGTGACCTGGGGCAACCGGGCCACCGACGCACGGGGGCGGGCGGTGGAGCTGTGGGCAGCCTCCTCTGGACTCTCCCTCTTGAACAGAGGAAGCGTCCAGACATGCGTGCGGCGTCAGGGTGGCTCGATAGTGGACGTCACCTTCGCCACCCCTGCGTTAGCCGCGCGCGTGCTGAACTGGCGGGTGGACCTGGGGGAGACCATGTCGGACCACCGCTACGTGCGGTTCGACATCTCCACCAGTGGCCCCGGAGTGGCGCAGCCCCTCTCGGGGCGCTCACCGTTCCCGCGGTGGGCTCTAACCCGCCTGGACAGGGAGGCAGCGGGGGAGGCGGCGTTCGTCCAGGACTGGCTTTCGCCGCCTACCGCCGGCCTGGACGTGGACACCGTAGCGGGGCAACTGAGGGGGTCTCTAACCGAGGTGTGCAACTCCAGCATGCCTCGGTCTCGCCGACCACCGCCCAGACGCGTCGTGTACTGGTGGTCGGCGGAGCTGGCGGGGCTCCGAGCGGCGTGCGTGGAGGCAAGGAGGGCCTACACGCGGAGCCGGCGGCGGCGTCGACGGAACCGACCCGACGAGGACCGCCTCTATGAGGTATACACGGAGGCAAAAACGGTCCTCGGTCGGGCCGTCGCCGCCGCCAAAGACTCGGCGAGAGCCGAGCTGCTGGAGGGTCTCGACAACGACCCTTACGGGAGACCATACAAGGCAGCGCGCAACAAACTGCGCCCCTTTGGTCCCCCGGTTGCCGAGACCCTCGAGCCCTCATTTCTGGATGGGGTGGTTCGGTCCCTGTTTCCGTGCAGGGACCGCTTCGCCCCGCCAGAGATGTGCCCACCGCCAGACGACGAGGAAGAGGAGGCCCCCCCCGTCACGGAGTCGGAACTCGGCGCGGCGATTCTCCGCATCCGCGCCAAGAAGACGGCTCCGGGCCCCGACGGTGTACCCGCAAGAGTGGTGGCGATCGCCGCCACTCGAATGGAGGAGAGGTTTCGGGACCTCTTCAGCGCATGCCTTGCGTCTGGGAGGTTCCCGAAACCGTGGAAGGAGGGGCAGTTGTGCCTCCTTCGCAAGGAGGGCCGCCCGGCAGATTCCCCCTCGGCATACCGACCCATCGTACTGCTCGATGAGGTCGGCAAAATGTTCGAGGGGATAATCGCCGCCCGCCTAAAGGGCCATCTGCGGGACACCGGGCCGGACTTGTCGGACGCTCAGTTCGGTTTTCGGGCTGAGCGCTCCACGGTGGACGCGCTGGCCCGCCTCAAGGGCCAGGTGAAGGATGCGATGGAGGCGGGGGACGGATTGTTGGCTGTGTCATTCGACATAGCCAACGCCTTCAACTCTGTTCCCCACTCCACCATCCTAGAGGCGCTCCGATTCCACGGAGTGCCTCGATACCTGCGCAGTCTGCTGGCCAGCTACCTGGAGGATCGGGCGATCCTCCTGGTAAATAGGGCTGGCCAAGTCCGGCGGTACGCCGTCCAAGCCGGCGTTCCACAGGGGTCAGTCATAGGACCACTCCTCTGGAACGTCGGCTACGATTGGCTCCTGCGGGGAACTCTCCTCCGAGGCACGAGTGTCGTCTGCTACGCGGACGACACTCTCCTCACCGCCCGGGGGGGGAGTTTCAGGGAGGCGGCCAACTTGGCTTCGGCGGGCGGATCCTTGGTCGCGGGGAGGATCCGCCGTCTAGGTCTAAAGGTGGCGCTGCACAAGACCGAGGCCGTGTTCTTCCACGGACCTCGGCAGCGCCCCCCGCCTGACGCCCACATCTTCGTGGAGGGCGTCAGAATCGGGGTCAAGGCCCAGATGAAATATCTGGGCCTTGTACTCGACAGCAGGTGGCGCTTCGGCCCGCATTTTAGCGGGCTGTCGTCGCGCCTGCTGAAGGCTGCGGGCGCGCTGTCCTGGCTCCTTCCCAATTTGGGGGGGCCCAGCGCACGATGCCGGCAACTCTACGCCGGCATCTTGAAGAGTATGGCCCTGTACGGGGCCCCTATCTGGGAGGACTCCCTCCAAAGGAGGGAGAACGCCGCTGCCTTGCGGGCACCCCAAAGGGCCATAGCTCAGCGGGTGGCGCGGGCCTACCGCACGGTGGGCTCCGCGGCAGCTTGCGCTCTGGCCGGCACCCCGCCTTGGGAGCTCGAGGCGTGGGTGCTCGCCAGAGTGTACGAATGGACGGCGGGGCGGAGGGCGAGAGGAGAACGCCCCGCCCCGGAAGAGCGGGAGGCCGTCCGGCGGGAGGCGAGGGACGCCATCGTCGTCCATTGGACGGCGGACCTCGCCACCGCAGCCTTCGGCCGCCGAACCATCGACGCGCTTGGGCCGGTCCTGCGAGACTGGCTCGAGCGGTCGCATGGGTTCCTCTCGTTCCGTCTGGTGCAGGTGCTGTCCGGACACGGTTGTTTCGGATCGTACCTGCACCGGATCGGACGGGAGGAGACGCCGTCGTGCCACGACTGTGGCGCGGCGGAGGACTCGGCGCAGCACACCCTCGAGGTGTGCCCGTCGTGGTCCGAGCCGCGCCGCAGTCTCATTGCGGTGATCGGACAGGACCTCTCACTCCCCGGTCTGGTTAACGCCATGCTGGGGGACGAGGGGTCCTGGGCGGCAGTCGCCTCCTTCTGCGAACACGTCATGTCCCAGAAGGAGGCGGCGGAGCGCGCGCGGGAGGACGATCCTCACGCGGCGGCGCTCCGAAGGCGGAGGAGGGGTCGAAGAAGACGTCAGTTTGACGGTCATCTCCGACTCCTCCCCGGTGGAGGCCAGCAGGCAACGGGTGCGGGGGCACCCTTGCCTGTATTGCACAGGCCTCCACCAGTGTCGGACGGGAATGGCCAGGTGTTCCCGGCCATTCCCGTAGCCCCCCAGCCAGGGGGGCATGCGGGGCCCGCCAGCTAGGCGGGCATGCGCCGGGAGGGCTGTGGAAGTAAAGCGGTTTCCCACGGCCCTCCCATCACGGCGATGCGGGAACACCGCTGAGTTTTAGTGGGTATACTGTCGTAACAGGAGTCCCACATACCCCGTCTCGTCCCCCGAGCGAGCGGGCATGCATAAAGCATTTCTCAGGGAGAAAAAAAAAAAAGAAAAAAAAAAAAAAAAAAAAAAAAAGGTTAGGTTGGGCGGATCCTTGGTCGCGGGGAGGATCCGCCGTCTAGGTCTAAAGGTGGCGCTGCACAAGACCGAGGCCGTGTTCTTCCACGGACCTCGGCAGCGCCCCCCGCCTGACGCCCACATCTTCGTGGAGGGCGTCAGAATCGGGGTCAAGGCCCAGATGAAATATCTGGGCCTTGTACTCGACAGCAGGTGGCGCTTCGGCCCGCATTTTAGCGGGCTGTCGTCGCGCCTGCTGAAGGCTGCGGGCGCGCTGTCCTGGCTCCTTCCCAATTTGGGGGGGCCCAGCGCACGATGCCGGCAACTCTACGCCGGCATCTTGAAGAGTATGGCCCTGTACGGGGCCCCTATCTGGGAGGACTCCCTCCAAAGGAGGGAGAACGCCGCTGCCTTGCGGGCACCCCAAAGGGCCATAGCTCAGCGGGTGGCGCGGGCCTACCGCACGGTGGGCTCCGCGGCAGCTTGCGCTCTGGCCGGCACCCCGCCTTGGGAGCTCGAGGCGTGGGTGCTCGCCAGAGTGTACGAATGGACGGCGGGGCGGAGGGCGAGAGGAGAACGCCCCGCCCCGGAAGAGCGGGAGGCCGTCCGGCGGGAGGCGAGGGACGCCATCGTCGTCCATTGGACGGCGGACCTCGCCACCGCAGCCTTCGGCCGCCGAACCATCGACGCGCTTGGGCCGGTCCTGCGAGACTGGCTCGAGCGGTCGCATGGGTTCCTCTCGTTCCGTCTGGTGCAGGTGCTGTCCGGACACGGTTGTTTCGGATCGTACCTGCACCGGATCGGACGGGAGGAGACGCCGTCGTGCCACGACTGTGGCGCGGCGGAGGACTCGGCGCAGCACACCCTCGAGGTGTGCCCGTCGTGGTCCGAGCCGCGCCGCAGTCTCATTGCGGTGATCGGACAGGACCTCTCACTCCCCGGTCTGGTTAACGCCATGCTGGGGGACGAGGGGTCCTGGGCGGCAGTCGCCTCCTTCTGCGAACACGTCATGTCCCAGAAGGAGGCGGCGGAGCGCGCGCGGGAGGACGATCCTCACGCGGCGGCGCTCCGAAGGCGGAGGAGGGGTCGAAGAAGACGTCAGTTTGACGGTCATCTCCGACTCCTCCCCGGTGGAGGCCAGCAGGCAACGGGTGCGGGGGCACCCTTGCCTGTATTGCACAGGCCTCCACCAGTGTCGGACGGGAATGGCCAGGTGTTCCCGGCCATTCCCGTAGCCCCCCAGCCAGGGGGGCATGCGGGGCCCGCCAGCTAGGCGGGCATGCGCCGGGAGGGCTGTGGAAGTAAAGGCTGAGCCGGTTTCCCACGGCCCTCCCATCACGGCGATGCGGGAACACCGCTGAGTTTTAGTGGGTATACTGTCGGTGCGGTTTCGACAGGAGTCCCACATACCCCGTCTCGTCCCCCGAGCGAGCGGGCATGCATAAAGCATTTCTCAGGGAAAAAAAAAAAAAAAAAAAAAAAAAAAAAAAAGGTTAGGTTAGGTTCTGCGATGCGTCCATGCCCCGGGTCCACGCACAGTCTGCAAGGCGCCAGGTGTACTGGTGGACCGCCGAGATCGCGCAGCTGCGCGTCGCGTGCGTGGCGGTCAGGCGCCAGTACACCCGATACCGGAGGAGACGTCGTCGGGTCCCTGACGAAGAAGCCGCGCTGTATGAGGTGTACCGCGCGGCGAAGGGGACTCTGTGGCTGGCCATCGGCGAGGCGAAGACGCGAGCCAGGGAGGAGATGTTGGAGACTCTAAACGGGGATCCGTGGGGGCGCCCTTATCGCGCGGTTCGAGGGAAACTTCGAGCCGCGGCGCCCCCGCTTACGGAGAGTCTCCAACCGGAGCTGCTGGAGGAAGTGGTCGCAGCCCTCTTCCCGGCGAGAGCGGAGCATACGCCGCCGCCGATGGCTCTGTCCACAGCCACAGAGCCCACGGAGGAGAACGCCATCAGCGTCCCAGAGGTGACACAGGCAGAGATGGGGGCAGCCGTGATGCGGCTCCGGGCCAAGAACGTGGCTCCGGGGCCCGACGGGATCCACGGCTGCGCGTTAGCCCTCGCTCTGAAGGAGCTCGAGCCCCAACTGAGAGGACTCTACACAGCGTGTCTTGAGCAGGGCCAGTTTCCCTCTTTGTGGAAATCTGGTCGTCTGGTCCTGCTCAGGAAGGCGGGGCGCCCTGCGGACTCGTCGTCCGCGTACCGGCCCATAGTGCTGCTAGACGAGGTGGGTAAGCTTTTTGAGCGAGTAATCGCAGCCCGCCTCGTCGGCCACTTGTGCAGAGAGGGGCCGGACCTGGACGACAGTCAGTTTGGGTTTCGGCATGGGCGCTCCACCGTACACGCTGTGTCGCGGGTAAGAGTCCTGGCGGAGGAAGCGGTGTCCCGGGGCGGGGTGATGTTGGCGGTGTCCTTGGACATCTCCAACGCCTTCAACACCCTGCCCTGGAGTTGCATTCGGGAGGCACTGCGGTATCATCGGGTGCCTCCCTACCTCCGCCACATCGTTGGGGCTTATCTGTCAGAGAGGTGTGTCACCTACATGGGACGCGATGGCGGAAACCAGCGCCGCATGTCGTGCGGCGTTCCCCAGGGCTCGGTCCTAGGACCGCTCCTGTGGAACGTCGGGTACGACTGGGTGCTGAGGGGCGAGCTCAGACCGGGGGTAGACCTGACGTGTTACGCGGATGACACGCTGGTCACTGCCCGGGGGAGCTCGCACAGGGAAGCAGCGTTGCTGGCGACGGCTGCGGTCTCACAGGTGGTGGGCCGCATACGTCGCCTAGGCCTGGAGGTGGCCCTCAGCAAGTCGGAGGCCATGGTGTTTCATGGCCCCCGGCGGGCGCCGCCGCCCGGTTCACACATCGTGGTCGGGGGGGCTCGGATCGCTGTCGAGTCTACCATGAAGTACCTAGGATTGGTGCTCGACAGCCGGTGGGATTTTGGCCCCCACTTCCGGCGGCTGGCGCCCAAGTTGTTGGGCGCGGCTGGGGCGCTGTCAACGCTGCTTCCCAATCTGGGGGGCCCGAGCGCCGCCTGTAGGCGGCTCTACGTGGGGGTCGTGCGATCGATGGCCCTGTATGGGGCCCCGGTGTGGGCCTCTGACCTGACGGCCGGCAGTATCGCGGTACTGCGGAAACCGCAGAGAGCGATGGCCGTCAGAGTCATCAGAGGATATCGCACGATCTCCTACGAGGCGGCCTGCGCACTGGCCGGATCCCCGCCCTGGGACCTAGAGGCGAAAGTACTCGCGTCACTGTTTCGGTGGCGCGAGGAAGCGAGGGCGCGGGGCGAGCGACCGATGCAGCGACACATGGAGCTGCGTCGGTCTCAGCTTCGCGAGGTCCTGGTGGCGGAGTGGCGGGACAGGCTCACACGCCCTACCGCCGGCCTCGTCACCATCGAGGCGGTCCGGCCGGTGCTCGAGCGCTGGCTCGGGAGGAGGCACGGCTCCCTGTCGTTTCGGGTGACGCAGGTGCTCTCGGGGCATGGTTGCTTCGGGAAGTACCTGTGTCGCATAAACAGGGAGCCGGACGCCCGGTGTCACCACTGCGTCGACTGTCGGGAGGACACGGCGCGGCATACGCTGGCAGAGTGTGCCGCTTGGGAGGAGCCGCGCCGTGCCCTCATCTCAGAAGTAGGCAGTGACCTGTCGCTGCCGGCCGTGGTCGAGTCGATGGTCGGCAGCGAAGAGTCCTGGGACGCGGTGGTTTCCTTCTGCGAAACGGTCGTCTCGCAGAAGGAGGCTGCGGAAAGGGAGAGGGAGATCTCGTCCTCTCACCCGGCCCGCAGCAGGCGCACCGGGCGTCGGCGGAGGGCGGATAACGCCCTCTTCCAGCCCCCCTAAATGGGTCCAGGGGCGACGGACTTGGGGACGTCCGTCGCCCCCCACACATCAGGACCCGAGATGGCGGCGCGTAGTGTTCCACGCGCGCCTCTCTTAGACGTCGCGGGGGGAGTTAAACACCTCACTCCTCCCCCTGACCCGAGGAGGCCCGCTGCGGCGGGCCGGCACCAGACGGGGGTTGCGGAAGGATCTTACGTTCCCGCGACCCCCGGCGTAGGTGAGAGATGGAACACTGGGGTGGTTTTTAGTCAGTAAGAGTCTGACAGACCCCGTCGCCCGCCCCAGGGCGGCGGACATCCATGAGGATTTTCCACCCCGGAACAAAAAAAAAAAAAAAAAAAAAGGTTAGGTTAGGTTAGGTTGGGGGATCCCACACTGCATGGCGTGTGCCGCCAGTGGCCGCCCCGCGGGCCACAGGATGACGGGCAGGAGCTGCAAGCCCCCCGTGCGGAAGGGCATAGTGCCGGCGCAGGTTCGCCCTGCCGCCACCACCGCTGCCGTCGTCGCCGCCGCTGCAGCTCCAGCGGCGGCAGCTGAGGATGCAGGTGCAATGTCGGAATAATGGTTTCCGACTACCGCATCCTCCAGGCGAACACCAACCACTGCAGAGCGGCCCAGGACCTGGTAGTGCAGGTCATGGCCGAGTGGTTGGTGAACGTAGCGGTGGTCGCCGAGCCCTACTCGATCCCAGGCAGCTGGCTGGGTGACGAGGACGACTCGGTGGCACTAGCGGCGCGGTCTTCCACAGACTCCCCTCCCCTCTCGCTATTAGAGAGGGGACCGGGATACGTGGCCGCCGCGTGGGGAGACTTTGCCCTAGTGGGGGTATATTTCTCCCCAAACCGCCCTCTCCAGGACTTTGAGAATTTTCTCGGAGTCCTGGCCGCCGTGATCGGCAGGGCGGTGCCGCGTCAGGTCTCCGTGCTGGGAGACCTGAATGCCAAGTCGGTGACCTGGGGCAACCGGGCCACCGACGCACGGGGGCGGGCGGTGGAGCTGTGGGCAGCCTCCTCTGGACTCTCCCTCTTGAACAGAGGAAGCGTCCAGACATGCGTGCGGCGTCAGGGTGGCTCGATAGTGGACGTCACCTTCGCCACCCCTGCGTTAGCCGCGCGCGTGCTGAACTGGCGGGTGGACCTGGGGGAGACCATGTCGGACCACCGCTACGTGCGGTTCGACATCTCCACCAGTGGCCCCGGAGTGGCGCAGCCCCTCTCGGGGCGCTCACCGTTCCCGCGGTGGGCTCTAACCCGCCTGGACAGGGAGGCAGCGGGGGAGGCGGCGTTCGTCCAGGACTGGCTTTCGCCGCCTACCGCCGGCCTGGACGTGGACACCGTAGCGGGGCAACTGAGGGGGTCTCTAACCGAGGTGTGCAACTCCAGCATGCCTCGGTCTCGCCGACCACCGCCCAGACGCGCCGTGTACTGGTGGTCGGCGGAGCTGGCGGGGCTCCGAGCGGCGTGCGTGGAGGCAAGGAGGGCCTACACGCGGAGCCGGCGGCGGCGTCGACGGAACCGACCCGACGAGGACCGCCTCTATGAGGTATACACGGAGGCAAAAACGGTCCTCGGTCGGGCCGTCGCCGCCGCCAAAGACTCGGCGAGAGCCGAGCTGCTGGAGGGTCTCGACAACGACCCTTACGGGAGACCATACAAGGCAGCGCGCAACAAACTGCGCCCCTTTGGTCCCCCGGTTGCCGAGACCCTGGAGCCCTCATTTCTGGATGGGGTGGTTCGGTCCCTGTTCCCGTGCAGGGACCGCTTCGCCCCGCCAGAGATGGGCCCACCGCCAGACGACAACGAGGAAGAGGAGGCCCCCCCCGTCACGGAGTCGGAACTCGGCGCGGCGATTCTCCGCATCCGCGCCAAGAAGACGGCTCCGGGCCCCGACGGTGTTCCCGCAAGAGTGGTGGCGATCGCCGCCACTCGAATGGAGGAGAGGTTTCGGGACCTCTTCAGCGCATGCCTTGCGTCTGGGAGGTTCCCGAAACCGTGGAAGGAGGGGCAGTTGTGCCTCCTTCGCAAGGAGGGCCGCCCGGCAGATTCCCCCTCGGCATACCGACCCATCGTACTGCTCGATGAGGTCGGCAAAATGTTCGAGGGGATAATCGCCGCCCGCCTAAAGGGCCATCTGCGGGACACCGGGCCGGACTTGTCGGACGCTCAGTTCGGTTTTCGGGCTGAGCGCTCCACGGTGGACGCGCTGGCCCGCCTCAAGGGCCAGGTGAAGGATGCGATGGAGGCGGGGGACGGATTGTTGGCTGTGTCATTCGACATAGCCAACGCCTTCAACTCTGTTCCCCACTCCACCATCCTAGAGGCGCTCCGATTCCACGGAGTGCCTCTATACCTGCGCAGTCTGCTGGCCAGCTACCTGGAGGATCGGGCGATCCTCCTGGTAAATAGGGCTGGCCAAGTCCGGCGGTACGCCGTCCAAGCCGGCGTTCCACAGGGGTCAGTCATAGGACCACTCCTCTGGAACGTCGGCTACGATTGGCTCCTGCGGGGAACTCTCCTCCGAGGCACGAGTGTCGTCTGCTACGCGGACGACACTCTCCTCACCGCCCGGGGGGGGAGTTTCAGGGAGGCGGCCAACTTGGCTTCGGCGGGCGGATCCTTGGTCGCGGGGAGGATCCGCCGTCTAGGTCTAAAGGTGGCACTGCACAAGACCGAGGCCGTGTTCTTCCACGGACCTCGGCAGCGCCCCCCGCCTGACGCCCACATCTTCGTGGAGGGCGTCAGAATCGGGGTCAAGGCCCAGATGAAATATCTGGGCCTTGTACTCGACAGCAGGTGGCGCTTCGGCCCGCATTTTAGCGGGCTGTCGTCGCGCCTGCTGAAGGCTGCGGGCGCGCTGTCCTGGCTCCTTCCCAATTTGGGGGGGCCCAGCGCACGATGCCGGCAACTCTACGCCGGCATCTTGAAGAGTATGGCCCTGTACGGGGCCCCTATCTGGGAGGACTCCCTCCAAAGGAGGGAGAACGCCGCTGCCTTGCGGGCACCCCAAAGGGCCATAGCTCAGCGGGTGGCGCGGGCCTACCGCACGGTGGGCTCCGCGGCAGCTTGCGCTCTGGCCGGCACCCCGCCTTGGGAGCTCGAGGCGTGGGTGCTCGCCAGAGTGTACGAATGGACGGCGGGGCGGAGGGCGAGAGGAGAACGCCCCGCCCCGGAAGAGCGGGAGGCCGTCCGGCGGGAGGCGAGGGACGCCATCGTCGTCCATTGGACGGCGGACCTCGCCACCGCAGCCTTCGGCCGCCGAACCATCGACGCGCTTGGGCCGGTCCTGCGAGACTGGCTCGAGCGGTCGCATGGGTTCCTCTCGTTCCGTCTGGTGCAGGTGCTGTCCGGACACGGTTGTTTCGGATCGTACCTGCACCGGATCGGACGGGAGGAGACGCCGTCGTGCCACGACTGTGGCGCGGCGGAGGACTCGGCGCAGCACACCCTCGAGGTGTGCCCGTCGTGGTCCGAGCCGCGCCGCAGTCTCATTGCGGTGATCGGACAGGACCTCTCACTCCCCGGTCTGGTTAACGCCATGCTGGGGGACGAGGGGTCCTGGGCGGCAGTCGCCTCCTTCTGCGAACACGTCATGTCCCAGAAGGAGGCGGCGGAGCGCGCGCGGGAGGACGATCCTCACGCGGCGGCGCTCCGAAGGCGGAGGAGGGGTCGAAGAAGACGTCAGTTTGACGGTCATCTCCGACTCCTCCCCGGTGGAGGCCAGCAGGCAACGGGTGCGGGGGCACCCTTGCCTGTATTGCACAGGCCTCCACCAGTGTCGGACGGGAATGGCCAGGTGTTCCCGGCCATTCCCGTAGCCCCCCAGCTAGGGGGGCATGCGGGGCCCGCCAGCTAGGCGGGCATGCGCCGGGAGGGCTGTGGAAGTAAAGGCTGAGCCGGTTTCCCACGGCCCTCCCATCACGGCGATGCGGGAACACCGCTGAGTTTTAGTGGGTATACTGTCGTAACAGGAGTCCCACATACCCCGTCTCGTCCCCCGAGCGAGCGGGCATGCATAAAGCATTTCTCAGGGAAAAAAAAAAAAAAAAAAAAAAAAAGGTTGGGGGATCCCCCACAGTGCATACTTCCTCGTAGTATCCCCCGGGCAACGCCGTGTCTGACCACCGTAACGGAGTGGCAGACCGGCGGCTAAAGTGCGCTGTGACTTCGCAGATTTCGACGCCTTCATCTGCGAATATGCCGAAAAAAACCCACGCGTGACGTCTCTGGACGTTTTGTGCCGAATCGCTCTTCCCAGGGCGATTCAAACGGCCCTTCTCAGGGCCAACCCAACGGCCCTTCTCAGGGCCAACCCAACGGCCCTTCTCAGGGCCACGTCGGCGACGCTGACCGCGCACCATCTGCGGCCAGCTTCATCAGCAGGACAGGCGAGTTGTCGGACTCCGACGAGTCCATTATGGACACGTCGGCGGCCGAGAACGACCGCCTCAGGCGGAAGAGGGCCTACCTGAGGCTCGGGTCCGAGGGCTCCTCGGAGTCGGTCGGAGGCAAGGCGAAGAAGAAGTCGAAGTCCAAAAAGGCTACGACTTCTTCTTCGGCTACCACCCACGATGTGGGCTTGGTGGACGCCGAGCGCCAGCTACACCTGGCCAAGAGGGCGCAACTCCAGCTGGACCTGGAGGAGAAGGTCGCCGCCAAAGAGCGTCAGGCGCAATCCGCCAGGTCGAGGGCCGGCTACGGTGCATCCACCGTGCTGTACGCTGACCACTCCCTGGCGGAACTGGAGCGGATGGCGCGGGAGGACAGAGAGGAGGTCTTGGAGGTCGCCTCAAAGTCCTCCAACCTAAAGGGGACCTTCCAAAAGGCCCTCAAATGCCGGGCCGCCAGCTTACACGGCATCGTCGTGGAGCTGGCAAAGAGGACGGCCACGGACGAGACGCGGCAGCTGCAGGCGAAGGTGGATCGCCTGCAGGCGGAGGTCAGCCAGCTTCACCAGAAGCTGGCTGAGGCCACGGCCCGGCCTGCCCAACCTGCCCCAGGACCGGTGGTAGGAGGCTCCTCCTCCCCTTCCAACCTTGAGGATATCATCCGAAAGGTTGTCATGGAGGAGAGAGCCTTCACCAGAGCCTGCCTGGCAGGTATCGAGGACCGGCTCTTGCCGGAAAGGCGGCTCCGCCCGCCGCTAGCGGCGGATAAGAGCCGTCCACCGACGGAGCCGGAACCTGCGCCTGTGGCAGGCCCGGCATCGGGTGCGCAGACCCAGGCCTCCAAGCCCTCAAAGGGGAAAGGGAAGGGCAAGAGGAGCAAGGAGGCTCCTCAAACCCCCACCACAAGCGCGGAGGGAGCGTCTGGGTCGTCTGCCACTCCGGCAGCCCCCCAGAACTCGCAGCGGGAAGACGCCCTTCTTCCCTCCACCACCCCGTCCAACCAGTCGTGGACGGAAGTGGTCAGGAGGGGAAAGGGGAAAGGTGCCCCCAAGCCCGCTGCGACTGCTCCCGCAGCCAAAAGGGCTCCAGCCGGCGGGAGAAAGCTGGTTCCTCCCAAAACCGCGGCCGTCGTGGTGACCATCACCCCGGAGGCCGCGGAGCGGGGCGAGACGTACGAGTCCGTCCTAAGACGGGCTCGTACTAATGCTGATCCCTCCCAGCTGGGGATCAGCAATATAACGTGCCGCCGAACCTTAACCGGGGCTCGAATCTTCGAGTTCTCGGGGCAGCAGCGCGGCACCAACGCAGACCTCTTCGCAACGAAGTTGCAAGAGGTCATCGCGGACGCGGCGACGGTCGTCAGGCCCGTCAAGACCGCAGCCTTGGAGGTGGCCGATCTTGACGACTCGGTCACCAAGGAGGATGTGGTGGCGGCCGTCGCGGCGGCTGGAGGCTGCGAGTCGAGCGCGGTGAAAGGCGGAGCCGTCCGGCCCGGCCGCCGCGGCATGGGCACCATCCGCGTCGAGTGCCCGGTCGCCGCGGCCGGGGCCGTCCTTGCAGCGACCAAGGGGCGGCTGCTCGTGGGGCTCGGCTCGGCTGTGGTCCGGGCACTTGAAGACCAGCCTACGCGCTGCTTCAAGTGTTTCGCGTTCGGCCACACCCGAGCCACGTGTCCCTCCAAATCCGACTGGGGAGACGCGTGCTACCAGTGCGGGCAAGAGGGACACAAGAGCGTCACCTGCCGCGCCACCACGCCACACTGCATGGCGTGTGCCGCCAGTGGCCGCCCCGCGGGCCACAGGATGACGGGCAGGAGCTGCAAGCCCCCCGTGCGGAAGGGCATAGTGCCGGCGCAGGTTCGCCCTGCTGCCACCACCGCTGCCGTCGTCGCCGCCGCTGCAGCTCCAGCGGCGGCAGCTGAGGATGCAGGTGCAATGTCGGAATAATGGTTTCCGACTACCGCATCCTCCAGGCGAACACCAACCACTGCAGAGCGGCCCAGGACCTGGTAGTGCAGGTCATGGCCGAGTGGTTGGTGAACGTAGCGGTGGTCGCCGAGCCCTACTCGATCCCAGGCAGCTGGCTGGGTGACGAGGACGACTCGGTGGCACTAGCGGCGCGGTCTTCCACAGACTCCCCTCCCCTCTCGCTATTAGAGAGGGGACCGGGATACGTGGCCGCCGCGTGGGGAGACTTTGCCCTAGTGGGGGTATATTTCTCCCCAAACCGCCCTCTCCAGGACTTTGAGAATTTTCTCGGAGTCCTGGCCGCCGTGGTCGGCAGGGCGGTGCCGCGTCAGGTCTCCGTGCTGGGAGACCTGAATGCCAAGTCGGTGACCTGGGGCAACCGGGCCACCGACGCACGGGGGCGGGCGGTGGAGCTGTGGGCAGCCTCCTCTGGACTCTCCCTCTTGAACAGAGGAAGCGTCCAGACATGCGTGCGGCGTCAGGGTGGCTCGATAGTGGACGTCACCTTCGCCACCCCTGCGTTAGCCGCGCGCGTGCTGAACTGGCGGGTGGACCTGGGGGAGACCATGTCGGACCACCGCTACGTGCGGTTCGACATCTCCACCAGTGGCCCCGGAGTGGCGCAGCCCCTCTCGGGGCGCTCACCGTTCCCGCGGTGGGCTCTAACCCGCCTGGACAGGGAGGCAGCGGGGGAGGCGGCGTTCGTCCAGGACTGGCTGTCGCCGCCTACCGCCGGCCTGGACGTGGACACCGTAGCGGGGCAACTGAGGGGGTCTCTAACCGAGGTGTGCAACTCCAGCATGCCTCGGTCTCGCCGACCACCGCCCAGACGCGCCGTGTACTGGTGGTCGGCGGAGCTGGCGGGGCTCCGAGCGGCGTGCGTGGAGGCGAGGAGGGCCTACACGCGGAGCCGGCGGCGGCGTCGACGGAACCGACCCGACGAGGACCGCCTCTATGAGGTATACACGGAGGCAAAAACGGTCCTCGGTCGGGCCGTCGCCGCCGCCAAAGACTCGGCGAGAGCCGAGCTGCTGGAGGGTCTCGACAACGACCCTTACGGGAGACCATACAAGGCAGCGCGCAACAAACTGCGCCCCTTCGGTCCCCCGGTTGCCGAGACCCTGGAGCCCTCATTTCTGGATGGGGTGGTTCGGTCCCTGTTCCCGTGCAGGGACCGCTTCGCCCCGCCAGAGATGGGCCCACCGCCAGACGACGAGGAAGAGGAGGCCCCCCCCGTCACGGAGTCGGAACTCGGCGCGGCGATTCTCCGCATCCGCGCCAAGAAGACGGCTCCGGGCCCCGACGGTGTTCCCGCAAGAGTGGTGGCGATCGCCGCCACTCGAATGGAGGAGAGGTTTCGGGACCTCTTCAGCGCATGCCTTGCGTCTGGGAGGTTCCCGAAACCGTGGAAGGAGGGGCAGTTGTGCCTCCTTCGCAAGGAGGGCCGCCCGGCAGATTCCCCCTCGGCATACCGACCCATCGTACTGCTCGATGAGGTCGGCAAAATGTTCGAGGGGATAATCGCCGCCCGCCTAAAGGGCCATCTGCGGGACACCGGGCCGGACTTGTCGGACGCTCAGTTCGGTTTTCGGGCTGAGCGTTCCACGGTGGACGCGCTGGCCCGCCTCAAGGGCCAGGTGAAGGAGGCGGTGGAGGCGGGGGACGGATTGTTGGCTGTGTCATTCGACATAGCCAACGCCTTCAACTCTGTTCCCCACTCCACCATCCTAGAGGCGCTCCGATTCCACGGAGTGCCTCGATACCTGCGCAGTCTGCTGGCCAGCTACCTGGAGGATCGGGCGATCCTCCTGGTAAACAGGGCTGGCCAAGTCCGGCGGTACGCCGTCGAGGCCGGCGTTCCACAGGGGTCAGTCATAGGACCACTCCTCTGGAACGTCGGCTACGATTGGCTCCTGCGGGGAACTCTCCTCCGAGGCACGAGTGTCGTCTGCTACGCGGACGACACTCTCCTCACCGCCCGGGGGGGGAGTTTCAGGGAGGCGGCCAACTTGGCCTCGGCGGGCGGATCCTTGGTCGCGGGGAGGATCCGCCGCCTAGGTCTAACGGTGGCGCTGCACAAGACCGAGGCCGTTTTCTTCCACGGACCTCGGCAGCGCCCCCCACCTGACGCCCACGTATTCGTGGAGGGCGTCAGAATCGGGGTCAAGGCCCAGATGAAATATCTGGGCCTTGTACTCGACAGCAGGTGGCGCTTCGGCCCGCACTTTAGCGGGCTGTCGTCGCGCCTGCTGAAGGCTGCGGGGGCGCTGTCGTGGCTGCTTCCCAACCTGGGGGGGCCCAGCGCCCGATGCCGGCAACTCTACGCCGGCATCCTGAAGAGCATGGCCCTGTACGGGGCCCCTATCTGGGAGGACTCCCTCCAAAGGAGGGAGAACGCCGCTGCCTTGCGGGCACCCCAAAGGGCCATAGCTCAGCGGGTGGCGCGGGCCTACCGCACGGTGGGCTCCGCGGCAGCTTGCGCTCTGGCCGGCACCCCGCCTTGGGAGCTCGAGGCGTGGGTGCTCGCCAGAGTGTACGAATGGACGGCGGGGCGGAGGGCGAGAGGAGAACGCCCTGCCCCGGAAGAGCGGGAGGCCGTCCGGCGGGAGGCGAGGGACGCCATCGTCGTCCATTGGACGTCGGACCTCGCCACTGCAGCCTTCGGCCGCCGAACCATCGACGCGCTTGCGCCGGTCCTGCGAGACTGGCTCGAGCGGTCGCATGGGTTCCTCTCGTTCCGTCTGGTGCAGGTGCTGTCCGGACACGGTTGTTTCGGATCGTACCTGCACCGGATCGGACGGGAGGAGACGCCGTCGTGCCACGACTGTGGCGCGGCGGAGGACTCGGCGCAGCACACCCTCGAGGTGTGCCCGTCGTGGTCCGAGCCGCGCCGCAGTCTCATTGCGGTGATCGGACAGGACCTCTCACTCCCCGGTCTGGTTAACGCCATGCTGGGGGATGAGGGGTCCTGGGCGGCAGTCGCCTCCTTCTGCGAACACGTCATGTCGCAGAAGGAGGCGGCGGAGCGCGCGCGAGAGGACGACCCTCACGCGGCGGCGCTCCGAAGGCGGAGGAGGGGTCGAAGAAGACGTCAGTTTGACGGTCATCTCCGACTCCTCCCAGGTGGAGGCCAGCAGGCAACGGGTGCGGGGGCACCCTTGCCTGTATTGCACAGGCCTCCACCAGTGTCGGACGGGAATGGCCAGGTGTTCCCGGCCATTCCCGTAGCCCCCCATCCAGGGGGGCATGCGGGGCCCGCCAGCTAGGCGGGCACGCGCCGGGAGGGCTGTGGAAGTAAAGGCTGAGCCGGTTTCCCACGGCCCTCCCATCACGGCGATGCGGGAACACCGCTGAGTTTTAGTGGGTATACTGTCGGTGCGGTTTCGACAGGAGTCCCACATACCCGTCTCGTCCCCCGAGCGAGCGGGCATGCATAAAGCATTTCTCAGGGAAAAAAAAAAAAAAAAAAAAAAAGGTTAGGTTAGGTTAGGTTCAGCCGTGATGCGGCTCCGGGCCAAGAACGTGGCTCCGGGGCCCGACGGGATCCACGGCTGCGCGTTAGCCCTCGCTCTGAAGGAGCTCGAGCCCCAACTGAGAGGACTCTACACAGCGTGTCTTGAGCAGGGCCAGTTTCCCTCTTTGTGGAAATCTGGTCGTCTGGTCCTGCTCAGGAAGGCGGGGCGCCCTGCGGACTCGTCGTCCGCGTACCGGCCCATAGTGCTGCTAGACGAGGTGGGTAAGCTGTTTGAGCGAGTAATCGCAGCCCGCCTCGTCGGCCACTTGTGCAGAGAGGGGCCGGACCTGGACGACAGTCAGTTCGGGTTTCGGCATGGGCGCTCCACCATACACGCTGTGTCGCGAGTGAGAGTCCTGGCGGAGGAAGCGGTGTCCCGGGGCGGGGTGATGTTGGCGGTGTCCTTGGACATCTCCAACGCCTTCAACACCCTGCCCTGGAGTTGTATTCGGGAGGCACTGCGGTATCATCGGGTGCCTCCCTACCTCCGCCACATCGTTGGGGCTTATCTGTCGGAGAGGTGTGTCACCTACATGGGACGCGATGGCGGAAACCAGCGCCGCATGTCGTGCGGCGTTCCCCAGGGCTCGGTCCTAGGACCGCTCCTGTGGAACGTCGGGTACGACTGGGTGCTGAGGGGCGAGCTCAGACCGGGGGTAGACCTGACGTGTTACGCGGATGACACGCTGGTCACTGCCCGGGGGAGCTCGCACAGGGAAGCAGCGTTGCTGGCGACGGCTGCGGTCTCACAGGTGGTGGGCCGCATACGTCGCCTAGGCCTGGAGGTGGCCCTCAGCAAGTCGGAGGCCATGGTGTTTCATGGCCCCCGGCGGGCGCCGCCGCCCGGCTCACACATCGTGGTCGGGGGGGCTCGGATCGCTGTCGAGTCTACCATGAAGTACCTGGGATTGGTGCTCGACAGCCGGTGGGATTTTGGCCCCCACTTCCGGCGGCTGGCGCCCAAGTTGTTGGGCGCGGCTGGGGCGCTGTCAACGCTGCTTCCCAATCTGGGGGGCCCGAGCGCCGCCTGTAGGCGGCTCTACGTGGGGGTCGTGCGATCGATGGCCCTGTATGGGGCCCCGGTGTGGGCCTCTGACCTGACGGCCGGCAGTATCGCGATTCTGCGGAAACCGCAGAGAGCGATGGCCGTCAGAGTCATCAGAGGGTATCGCACGATCTCCTACGAGGCGGCCTGCGCACTGGCCGGATCCCCGCCCTGGGACCTAGAGGCGAAAGTACTCGCGTCACTGTTTCGGTGGCGCGAGGAAGCGAGGGCGCGGGGCGAGCGACCGATGCAGCGACACATGGAGCTGCGTCGGTCTCAGCTTCGCGAGGTCCTGGTGGCGGAATGGCGGGACAGGCTCACACGCCCTACCGCCGGCCTCGTCACCATCGAGGCGGTCCGGCCGGTGCTCGAGCGCTGGCTCGGGAGGAGGCACGGCTCCCTGTCGTTTCGGGTGACGCAGGTGCTCTCGGGGCATGGTTGCTTCGGGAAGTACCTGTGTCGCATAAACAGGGAGCCGGACGCCCGGTGTCACCACTGCGTCGACTGTCGGGAGGACACGGCGCGGCATACGCTGGCAGAGTGTGCCGCTTGGGAGGAGCCGCGCCGTGCCCTCATCTCAGAAGTAGGCAGTGACCTGTCGCTGCCGGCCGTGGTCGAGTCGATGGTCGGCAGCGAAGAGTCCTGGGACGCGGTGGTTTCCTTCTGCGAAACGGTCGTCTCGCAGAAGGAGGCTGCGGAAAGGGAGAGGGAGATCTCGTCCTCTCACCCGGCCCGCAGCAGGCGCACCGGGCGTCGGCGGAGGGCGGATAACGCCCTCTTCCAGCCCCCCTAAATGGGTCCAGGGGCGACGGACTTGGGGACGTCCGTCGCCCCCCACACATCAGGACCCGAGATGGCGGCGCGTAGTGTTCCACGCGCGCCTCTCTTAGACGTCGCGGGGGGAGTCAAACACCTCACTCCCCCCCCTGACCCGAGGAGGCCCGCTGCGGCGGGCCGGCACCAGTCGGGGGTTGCGGAAGGATCTTACGTTCCCGCGACCCCCGGCGTAGGTGAGAGATGGAACACTGGGGTGGTTTTTAGTCAGTAAGAGTCTGACAGACCCCGTCGCCCGCCCCAGGGCGGCGGACATCCATGAGGATTTTCCACCCCGGAACAAAAAAAAAAAAAAAAAAAAAAAAGGTTAGGTTAGGTTAGGTTAGGTTAGGTTGTGCAGGTCATGGCCGAGTGGTTGGTGAACGTAGCGGTGGTCGCCGAGCCCTACTCGATCCCAGGCAGCTGGCTGGGTGACGAGGACGACTCGGTGGCACTAGCGGCGCGGTCTTCCACAGACTCCCCTCCCCTCTCGCTATTAGAGAGGGGACCGGGATACGTGGCCGCCGCGTGGGGAGACTTTGCCCTAGTGGGGGTATATTTCTCCCCAAACCGCCCTCTCCAGGACTTTGAGAATTTTCTCGGAGTCCTGGCCGCCGTGGTCGGCAGGGCGGTGCCGCGTCAGGTCTCCGTGCTGGGAGACCTGAATGCCAAGTCGGTGACCTGGGGCAGCCCGGCCACCGACGCACGGGGGCGGGCGGTGGAGCTGTGGGCAGCCTCCTCTGGACTCTCCCTCTTGAACAGAGGAAGCGTCCAGACATGCGTGCGGCGTCAGGGTGGCTCGATAGTGGACGTCACCTTCGCCACCCCTGCGTTAGCCGCGCGCGTGCTGAACTGGCGGGTGGACCTGGGGGAGACCATGTCGGACCACCGCTACGTGCGGTTCGACATCTCCACCAGTGGCCCCGGAGTGGCGCAGCCCCTCTCGGGGCGCTCACCGTTCCCGCGGTGGGCTCTAACTCGCCTGGACAGGGAGGCAGCGGGGGAGGCGGCGTTCGTCCAGGACTGGCTTTCGCCGCCTACCGCCGGCCTGGACGTGGACACCGTTGCGGGGCAACTGAGGGGGGTCTCCTAACCGAGGTGTGCAACTCCAGCATGCCTCGGTCTCGCCGACCACCGCCCAGACGCGCCGTGTACTGGTGGTCGGCGGAGCTGGCGGGGCTTCGAGCGGATCGTGCGTGGAGGCAAGGAGGGCCTACACGCGGAGTCGGCGGCGGCGTCGACGGAACCGACCCGACGAGGACCACCTCTATGAGGTGTACACGGAGGCAAAAACGGTCCTCGGTCGGGCCGTCGCCGCCGCCAAAGACTCGGCGAGAGCGAGCTGCTGGAGGGTCTCGACAACGACCCTTACGGGAGACCATACAAGGCAGCGCGCAACAAACTGCGCCCCTTTGGTCCCCCGGTTTGCCGAGACCCTGGAGCCCTCATTTCTGGATGGGGTGGTTCGGTCCCTGTTCCCGTGCAGGGACCGCTTCGCCCCCGCCAGAGAGATGGGCCCACCGCCAGACGACGAGGAAGAGGAGGCCCCCCCCGTCACGGAGTCGGAACTCGGCGCGGCGATTCTCCGCATCCGCGCCAAGAAGACGGCTCCGGGCCCCGACGGAGTTCCCGCAAAGAGTGGTGGCGATCGCCGCCACTCGAATGGAGGAGAGGTTTCGGGACCTCTTCAGCGCATGCCTTGCGTCTGGGAGGTTCCCGAAACCGTGGAAGGAGGGGCAGTTGTGCCTCCTTCGCAAGGAGGGCCGCCCGGCAGATTCCCCCCTCGGCATACCGACCCATCGTACTGCTCGATGAGGTCGGCAAAATGTTCGAGGGGATAATCGCCGCCCGCCTAAAGGGCCATCTGCGGGACATCGGGCCGGACTTGTCGGACGCTCAGTTCGGTTTTCGGGCTGAGCGTTCCACGGTGGACGCGCTGGCCCGCCTCAAGGGCCAGGTGAAGGATGCGATGGAGGCGGGGGACGGATTGTTGGCTGTGTCATTCGACATAGCCAACGCCTTCAACTCTGTTCCCCACTCCACCATCTTAGAGGCGCTCCGATTCCACGGAGTGCCTCGATACCTGCGCAGTCTGCTGGCCAGCTACCTGGAGGATCGGGCGATCCTCCTGGTAAATAGGGCTGGCCAAGTCCGGCGGTACGCCGTCGAAGCCGGCGTTCCCCAGGGGTCAGTCATAGGAACCACTCCTCTGGAACGTCGGCTACGATTGGCTCCTGCGGGGAACTCTCCTCCGAGGCACGAGTGTCGTCTGCTACGCGGACGACACTCTCCTCACCGCCCGGGGGGGGAGTTTCAGGGAGGCGGCCAACTTGGCCTCGGCGGGCGGATCCTTGGTCGCGGGGAGGATCCGCCGCCTGAGGTCTAACGGTGGCGCTGCACAAAGACCGAGGCCGTTTTCTTCCACGGACCTCGGCAGCGCCCCCCACCTGACGCCACGTATTCGTGGAGGGCGTCAGAATCGGGGGTCAAGGCCCAGATGAAATATCTGGGCCTTGTACTCGACAGCAGGTGGCGCTTCGGCCCGCACTTTAGCGGGCTGTCGTCGCGCCTGCTGAAGGCTGCGGGGGCGCTGTCGTGGCTGCTTCCCAACCTGGGGGGGCCCAGCGTCCGATGCCGGCAACTCTACGCCGGCATCCTGAAGAGCATGGCCCTGTACGGGGCCCCTATCTGGGAGGACTCCCTCCAAAGGAGGGAGAACGCCGCTGCCTTGCGGGCACCCCAAAGGGCCATAGCTCAGCGGGTGGCGCGGGCCTACCGCACGGTGGGCTCCGCGGCAGCTTGCGCTCTGGCCGGCACCCCGCCTTGGGAGCTCGAGGCGTGGGTGCTCGCCAGAGTGTACGAATGGACGGCGGGGCGGAGGGCGAGAGGAGAACGCCCCGCCCCGGAAGAGCGGGAGGCCGTCCGGCGGGAGGCGAGGGACGCCATCGTCGTCCATTGGACGGCGGACCTCGCCACCGCAGCCTTCGGCCGCCGAACCATCGACGCGCTCGGGCCGGTCCTGCGAGACTGGCTCGAGCGGTCGCATGGGTTCCTCTCGTTCCGTCTGGTGCAGGTGCTGTCCGGACACGGTTGTTTCGGATCGTACCTGCACCGGATCGGACGGGAGGAGACGCCGTCGTGCCACGACTGTGGCGCGGCGGAGGACTCGGCGCAGCACACCCTCGAGGTGTGCCCGTCGTGGTCCGAGCCGCGCCGCAGTCTCATTGCGGTGATCGGACAGGACCTCTCACTCCCCGGTCTGGTTAACGCCATGCTGGGGGACGAGGGGTCCTGGGCGGCAGTCGCCTCCTTCTGCGAACACGTCATGTCCCAGAAGGAGGCGGCGGAGCGCGCGCGGGAGGACGATCCTCACGCGGCGGCGCTCCGAAGGCGGAGGAGGGGTCGAAGAAGACGTCAGTTTGACGGTCATCTCCGACTCCTCCCAGGTGGAGGCCAGCAGGCAACGGGTGCGGGGGCACCCTTGCCTGTATTGCACAGGCCTCCACCAGTGTCGGACGGGAATGGCCAGGTGTTCCCGGCCATTCCCGTAGCCCCCCATCCAGGGGGGCATGCGGGGCCCGCCAACTAGGCGGGCATGCGCCGGGAGGGCTGTGGAAGTAAAGGCTGAGCCGGTTTCCCACGGCCCTCCCATCACGGCGATGCGGGAACACCGCTGAGTTTTAGTGGGTATACTGTTCAAAGACAGGAGTCCCACATACCCCGTCTCGCCCCCCGAGCGAGCGGGCATGCATAAAGCATTTCTCAGGAAAAAAAAAAAAAAAAAAAGGTTAGGTTAGGTTAGGTTAGGTTAGGTTAGGTTAGGTTAGGTTAGGTTAGGTTAGGTTAGGTTAGGTTAGGTTAGGTTAGGTTAGGTTAGGTTAGGTTAGGTTAGGTTAGGTTAGGTTAGGTTAGGTTAGGTAGGTTAGGTTAGGTTAGGTTAGGTTAGGTTAGGTTAGGTTAGGTTAGGTTAGGTTAGGTTAGGTTAGGTTAGGTTAGGTTAGGTTAGGTTAGGTTAGGTTAGGTTAGGTTAGGTTAGGTTAGGTTAGGTTAGGTTAGGTTAGGTTAGGTTAGGTTAGGTTAGGTTAGGTTAGGTTAGGTTAGGTTAGGTTAGGTTAGGTTAGGTTAGGTTAGGTTAGGTTAGGTTAGGTTAGGTT